>CM053270.1:69084191-70450048 GCA_028583415.1 Protea cynaroides
TACATAAATGTGGAGGATCTTAGAGAACCTTACATATGTACAACTGTGTGGAGGTTTCTAGATAATGAACCAACCCACCAACCCATGTGTCAATCTACGGATCACGTAAGCGGAGTGGGTTGTGAGTCATGAGTTTCGTGTAGAGATATAAACGGATTAGATTCAACACAGATAGACTACTATCCAAATTCGAATCCGACTTATAGACACCTTATCCGAATCCACCTCTGCATCCGATGGATTTTTAAAAAATTAAATCCAATTTTGAATTCGAATTTAAACCAGATATTCGGTTAAAATTTGATCCGAATCCAAACTGAAAAATTCTCTACATCTGTGTAAGGGGCCCTGACTTTTCCGACAGTTCAACTGCCACCAGCGGCTGTGACGGCATTATGAGCAAGCCAAGGAGGAGAAAGAATTGCCCGCGGTTGGATGGTTTTGACCAGATGGAATGTTGGATCTCACAATGATAGTTGAAGAGAAATCGTAATGGTGTAGATGACTAGAGATTGTTTTCCTCTCTCTCTCTCTCTCTCTCTCTCTCTCTCTCTCCAACTTCGTTTCTTCCTCTGTTTTTTTTTCCTTCTGTCCTTCCCCGGCTACACAAATGATAATATTTTTTTTAAATGAAGAAGGAAAAAGAGATGAAGCAGAAAAGCAGAAGAATAAGAATTTCCCCAAAAAAGAAGGAGAAGAAGACAGAAGAAAGAAGAAAGAGACTGAATCAAAACCCTATAAAGACGTAATATTTTTTTAATTTAAGATCAACACTAATTTTACCAACAAAGAAGAGGTGGATTTAATAGCCCTTAAATAATGGGCCATCAAAATTCAAAACCTGTAAACACGTTAACTGATTTGGTAGATTTTATTTTATTTTTTTACTTTAAGATCAACATTAAATACGAAGAGGTCGTGGATTTAATATTTTTTTAAATTAAGATCAACACTATAAACATGGTAACTGAATGGAGTGGATTATATCCATTCACTTGAAATGATATCCGCCTCCGTCTCCAATTCCGATTCCATTAATCTGAATTTGCATCCGTAATCCAAAGAACAATCGGATTCGGATTCTCTTAAATGGTTGCAGATTAGAATCAAATTCAAATTTTCGACTATCCATTTACATCCTTAACCTCGTTGTTGAAGATTTTATTGTAAATAACTGTTTTGTATAAACACGTACCAAGAGAATAGGTTATATGTAATTATTGTACTCTGTATAAATACTGTATAAATACAGGAGAAGTGTACATAATACGATATAATGAAAAAGTGAAGTGGATTTTCTTCAGTTCAGTTCTGGTTTTACACTTTGCCATTCTAACAGTCGTGACAGATGGCTCTTCTTTTCAAACAAAGTAGAACAAAGATAGCGATAACTACGACCAAATGCATTTAAATCAAGCTAATATGATGAATCAAATTATAAAACAAGCATAATGTTGCAACAATAAAAACAAAGTTATGGGTAATTTCCTAATTTCATAGAGGACGATCAAACTTGATTTTAGGAGTACTAGAACAGATATGGTATTACAACACAAATTGAACTACTGACAACAAAACCAGAACAATCTGGCCTCTGGTGAGGCAAGAAACAGAAAATGGAAACCAGGGATCTTCAAAAATCAGCACATCATGAACCAAGCTTCAAAACATCTAGAGATCTTTCGCAAGTGGCCAAAACCTCTCATTATGATAAACATGGCCGATTTACATGAGCTATATAAACCATTCTACTCCTACAGGTGGAGAACTAAAGCATGAACAAATGCCAAGCGGTCAAATTGTTGCTCACTAAGCTACACATGACCAATCTCAGGAACTCTCAATTGTGTTTGAGACCTTTACATCTTTTTTCTCATCCTCACTGGCCACAGCAGCTGTAGGTATCTCTGAGGCAGAGTCCATTGTAGGTGCGGGCTCCTTTTTCAACTCGGACTCAAACTCCTTGGCTGCCTGCACCATTAGACATACAAGGCTCAAATACATTCAACTTCACATCAAATAGAATATATGTACTAGCATATTCTTTCTGGAGAATTTGGTTATAATGTTGTAACAGTGAGCTCAGGACAGAAGGCATAGAATCAAGCACTAGAAAAATGCCACCAAGATCAAACTCTAGACCATGAAAAAACCAGCAGTGTCGTGCTTAGAGAGAGTAAATCATGCTAAAGCATAAAAAATTTGAACATCTTAGTACTGCCAGTTCGGCAAGTGAATGCACAAAAAGGAAACCATCTAGCTTCTCCCAAGAAACTTTTAATGTGGCAGAGGCCACTTTAAAGGAAAGACTAGTAACAATATATTCTGCTTTTCTTTACGCGGGAGCCTAGATGTTTCATCATCAAGATGTTTTTTCTTGCTTCAATAATAGGTGAGGAGTTGGGGGATATAATAAATCAAAATGATATTTCCATAACTTCAGTATTCTCTTTAGTTCGTTTTCCGCCTTTCTCTTTCTTCCCTTCAAAGCTTTGAATATTGGGAGTGAACAGTTATACTAATCCCCATAAGTATATGCAAATTAATCAAAATATTCCTAGGGCAAGGCCAAGCTAGACAATTTCTCACTATAGACAGTGTTTTGTCCATAAACACAGTGGGACAATATCTTGAGGAAGATATGAGAACTATCATCTAGAATATCATTTATCTAAAAACCTGGAAAACCTCAAGCAACAATTTGCTTGGGGAAAAAGAGAAGTTCATGCTCTTGTAAATCTACAACCCAACTGCCTAAAGAAAAAACAACCAACAAAAAATGAGAAATGTACTCCATCTTGTTGTCAGACCACAAGCTGGATTCTCTCTGCTCCTAGGGCATATTTGGTTAAGCTTCTTTGGTTTCTGTTTCTAGGCTTCTAGAAAACAGCTTCTAGTTATTATGAGGTTAAAAGGCAGATACAGTATTGAACATTTCATTTGGGATCTTTACCACTAGAAGCCGGGGAAGCCCAAGGGAAGAAGGAATGCTTCTAGCACTTCTTTAGCTTATGGTGGTAAAGATTCCAAACAAAATATTTTTATCAGAACCACCCTTTTTAACCCTCACAATCACTAAAATCTAGCTTCATGAAACCCAAGAAGCTTAGCCAAACATGCAACAAGTCACCAATTAAGATTTCAAAAGATGCAATAGGCACTATAGCTAACCAACCAGCCAGTATTACACCACATCAACATGTTCATGAAGCATAGCTGGACAAACTTTTGTTTTTCACCTCTAGGTCAGTGCTATTACTTGCTCATTGCCATATTAAGGTTTCATCACATAGACCAAGTAAAAGGCAATAAAATATCCAACCCCATGAACCTACAAATAGCTGAGGATTTTTGCTTATGACCATTTCCTATGTATTTTTTTGATACTCTGACTGCCTGGTTTCTAATGCATAAATGAAGAGTCCCTCTGTAAAAACCACCAATTAAACACCAAAACTCTAACACAAGAAATCCCAGACCAAGGCCCACGGACCATTGTATGGAGAATGCTGTTCTGAACAGCATTTCTATCAGTTCCCTTGTCTATAGTCAAAGCTTGTGACATCACATATGAATATTTCTAAGATTATAATCCATCTCTACCTAAAATAATTAAAATTATAAGCATAACAGATGGTAAATGGGGACCAATTAGCATAAATCCACATAATATAATGACGATCAACCAACTAAAAATTATTCGACCTCTCTAATCTAATCTGAAAGCTGCTAGTGTTTCCCCAAGAATTCACTGACTTGTCTTAACTACATCCAGATTGGCGCCGTGGGACTGCATATAACGGCCATGTTGCATAAGCACTGAAACTTTTACACTTACAGTACATTAAAATTTCCTAGTTGTTCACTCATGATATACCTAAGAACCAGTTAGCCAAAACAGTAACAATGGACGCCCCATATATGGACCGGGCTAATCAATCAATGGATCACCTCTTGGATGGGGAATAAGGCAGAAATTGCAATTATGTCCAACACCTAGGTAACGAGTTCCCGAAATGGATCACAGATAACGGCAAACAGTTGGAGGAAAAAAGTTCACACTCGACCATTAAACGAGGCAACCAACCGATTCCCAATTTTTTTCCATGAAAAGGGGGGAGAGGTTCTTCGTGGTCACGCTCTCAAGTCTCACCTGCTATTTCAATGTACTAATAACTCCATTACCCATGAAATTCGAAATTCAAATGCAAGATGGTTAAGCATAAGCTCCAAGAGAAACAAAACAAACTAATTCAAAACCATTGAATGCAAATCTACCAACCAATTAAAATGCTTAAAAAGCAAATAAAATCAATAAACCTGTTGAAAGCTCTTGACTGTTTTCCCGATACTTCGCCCGACCTCAGGCAACTTCTTCGGTCCGAAAACTAAAGCAGCAACTCCAGCGATTACAACGAGCTCCGGCATGCCAAGACCGAACAAACATGTGCAATTAAGACCCCTTCGAGCTCTGCTTCTGCTCAAGACCAAGCAACTGGGCGTCTTCTTCTTCAAGATATCTACTCTACCATTGCTGAAGAAGACGGAGTTGCATGAAGCGAATGATAGGAATGGAGAAGTTTTGGGAACTGAGGGTAGCGAGAGAGTTGCAGAGATCTCCATCTCCCCGCTTTGGTTCTTGCTCTCGTTTTTCTCGTGTCCTTCCCTTGATTTTATGCACCAGAAAAAATTGTTATAGATAAATTGTGAGCTGCTTCAGACTAAAATACGCCTCGTGCGTAAGCAGTTATCCTTGAAGAAATAAGTGTAAGTTCCGTAATTGCCCCTTTTCGCTTAAACACCCTCGATTTCGGACAAAAGAACTCTTTAACATTGCGTTCAAATCGTCTCCTGCGGTCCTGCCGTCTGTCAAGGGCCGCATTTCAGTCGACCCATCCCCCAATGTATTGGTAAATGATCAGACTGATCCCAAACCTTTGGATCAACGGCAGAAACCGCCTGCCGCAAGAGATGATTTAGTTCCTTTAACATTATTATTCGTAATTTTACAAGAAAATTATATTTATTTTGGTAAAAATTCAAAACTATTTGTTGTGGTATAATATTTTATTAAGAGTAAATTATAAGTCTCCCCTGTACTTGCTCCTAAATCAATTACATCTAAAAATTTTCAAACAATTACTTGTACCACCTTTAAAATCCAAAAAGAAAATACAAGAATAAGTTATAGGTATCCCTCTTGCAGTTTGTCTTAAATTAGACAGACTCCAAATCTTTCAAATAATTTCAAATACTCCATTAAATCAAAATAAAAAAAATAAAAAGAAGTTCAATTCGTTAGTAAATTTTCGTTAACGGATGACAAAAACTAAAAGTTAAAATTTTAATATCTATAATATCCTCCTGCATAAATTAGAAGATCATTTTACCCCATTTAAACCTCCAATTTACACTATAAATACATGAAAAATCACTAACAGAGTGGGTTTTAGGTAAATAAGAGATTTAAATGGGGTAAAATGGTCATTTAACTTATGTAGAAGGGCATTTTAAGTATTAGAATTATTACTTTTAGTTTTTGTCATCAATTAACGCAAATTCACTAATGGAGTGGTTTTTTTTTAATTTATTTTAATTTAAGGGAGTATCTTTGAAATTGTTTGAAATGTTTGGGGTGTATTTGATTTAAGGGCAAATTACAAGGGAAGTACCTATAATTTACCCTTAAAAAAACATCATTTCGTTAGTGATTTTTCTGTTAAATGATGACATAATCTCAATTTTAAATGTTTAATGCCCAAGTACCCTCAATGGAAGAGTGAAGTGATTATATTGCCCTCCCTTCTCACTTCGTTTACGAACCAAAAGGAAAGAGGACTTGTGACCTGTATCTCACCATAGCATATCTCGTCGGAATCTTAACGAAAAACTTATTGTTAGCCAATTGCAATTGTTTCGGGTTCTTCGTCCCATCCATCGTTTTCTGCAACGGCCTACCAGGTTGTTAAATTTGACATTGTAAGTAAGATTTCAACAAGATATGTTATGGTGAGATGCAGGGCATAAGTCTTCTTTCCTTGTGGTTCATGAGCGAAGTGAGAAGGGAGGGCAATAGAGTCACTTCACTCCTCCATTGAGTTTTTGTAGTTTTTTTATTTTGGATTTTAAGAGAGGCACCCGTAATTTTTTGAAAGGTTTGGGATGTACATGAATTTAGGAGAAACTAAAGAGGAGGTACCTATAATTTACTTTTTTTATTGAAACCAAAATGAACCGATTGTTAGACTTTAAAATCAAATTCGAACTGATTATTGTGGTTAAGGTCGATTTTATTTTATACTAATCATTTTTTATTCGATTTATTGATTTTGATTCAAAATTGACACCCTTGGTTTTAGGTACTGTTACATTATCTAAAATTCCAAAATACCTTCCTAAGCATACAAATTATCAATTATATATTTCAAAGCATACAAAATATCAATGATATTTCATAAGCATACAAATAAAATCAAAATTGCACCTCCATATCACTAACACCAAATCAAATATCCTAAGTGTGAGCGGTCTAGTTCGTTTTCTACTTCTCTTTTTGTCAAAGTTCAAATGACTAATCCTGAGGGTAGCTTAATTGGTAAATACAATGTAGGATTTTTATTCATCTTAATAAAACTCATTTAAATAAATCTCATATGAAAAATACAATACATTTGAGTAATAACATAATTAATAAAATAAATGGGACATACCTCTTAGTAGAAGATTGATTTTCGTTCTTGTCTTTTGCCTGATTCCCAACAGAGATCATATACAGTCTCATCTCCCTTAGGTATGGGTCCTTTTGTTTTCACGCAGAGAGAGAGTATAGGACTCTGCTTCATATTTATAATGATTTAGATTTCAAATCTATTACAATCCCATAATGGAATAAATTTAATTTATAATTAGAAAGAGATAATCAATCAAACCTTTATTGGATTCCCACCAGTCATAATAGGCAAGTAAGATAATGTTGTCCATAATAATAAAATCAAAAAAGATTTTACAATCTCTCACTTGGGTTACATTATTCCACAAGACTGTCAAAAACTAGTGTGGCTATGGAGACCCTTAATTAAAAATCGAATTATCCCAAACCTCCTTCCTTCCAACAAGTAGACTAATGTTGAACAACACCAGAAAATACACCTCAATTATATGGCATACAATTTTTTGTTATTACGAACATAAGTTTCCTTGTTTATATTTGACATTAGCTTACCGCCTTTGAAACTTGGCTTAATACCGCCTTTATGTTTTTGGCTTAATACCGCCTTCTGAGACTTGGCTTAATAATATCTTTTAGGTCCTGACTTAATACTGTCTTTTGTGCTCTGACAAATTAAATAAAACTTTCATTCAGACTAACAAAAGTGTAAATGTTAAATCATGAAAAGAAACAATTATATTAATCACTATGTCCAAAAAAATCACAGACAAAATAATACAATCAAGTATCAATGTAAATATATTATTTTTATAAAATTATATCAAAAGATTCGACTATGCCCATGCAAGAAACATGATCCTTGAAGATTCCCACTAGTAGAGCTTTTGTCAATGGATCAACAATCATATCTACCGTCGACATCTTTTCTACAATGATGTGATTATCATCAACTTTTTCCTTTATTAATAGATACTTGATATCAATGTGCTTTGAAGCACCAGTCATCTGATTATTTTTAGAGAAAAATATAGCTGACTGATTATCACAATACACTAATAATGGTCTGGAGATGATTTCTACAGTCTTCAGATCAGAAATAAAATTCCTCAGTCAGATTGTCTGCTTCGAGGCTTCGAACAATGCCACGACCTCTACCTCCATAGTAGAAGATACTAAAATTATTTGTTTCACACTCTTCCAGGAAATAACTCCTCCAGCCATCATGAATATGTATCCTGATGTAGATTTCATGTCATCAGGGCATCCACTGTAATCTACATCAGAATAACCCACAATCTCAAGGGTATCATTACTGCCAGAGGTAAGCATATAATCTTTTATCCTCTGTAAATATCACTAGACTTTCTTCACAGCTGTCAAGTGAGCCAAACCTGCATTTGACTGAAAACGTCTCAAAACACTCACTGCAAAAACGATATCAGGACGAGTGCAAACATGTGTATACATAAGGCTCCCTATAGCAGATGCATAAGGTTTATCAGTCATAGACCTTCTTTCAGTCTCATTCCTAGGGCACTGGGTCTTGTTTAACTTGTCTTCCTTGCTGATGGGTGCCTCACCAATTGAACAATTTGACATATTGAATCTCTTGAGTACACGATCAATAGAAGCCCTTTGAGATAATCTCAATAGTCTACGTCTTCTGTCACGACTGATTTCAATACCCAGGACAAAAGAACCCTCACCCATATCTTTCATTTCAAAATTCTCTGACAAAAATCGCTTGGTCTTTGCAAGCAAACCCAAATCACTACTAGCAAGTAAAATGTCATCTACATACAACACCAGAAAAATAAACTTGTTCCCACTGATTTTGTGATAAATGCATTGATCAATAGCACTCTCAACAAAATCAAAAGAGGATATAATCTGGTGGAACTTTAGATACCATTGTCTAGAAGCTTGTTTGAGACCATAAATGGATTTGTTGAGCTTATAAACCATTCCTTCCTTGCCTTGTACCTCAAAACCTTCTGGTTGGCACATGTAAATTTTCTCAATTAAGTCTCCATTCAAAAAGGCTGTTTTGACATCCATCTGATGTAATTCTAGATCATAATGAGCCACAAGCACTATAATAACTCTGAAGGAATCCTTCGAGGAGACTGGAGAAAATGTCTCCTTGAAGTCAACTCCCTCCCTCTGTGTGAATACCTTAGCTACTAGTCTGGTCTTGTAGCACTCAATTCTTCCCCTAGAGTCACACTTAGTCTTGAAAATCCATTTGGAGCCTATGGGTGTACAAGAATTAGGTAAATCTACAAGCGTCCAAACACCGTTATTAGCCATGGATGATAATTCATCTTTCATAGTTTCCAACCATTTTGGTGCATTAGAGATATTCATGGCATCCTCAAAACTAAAGGGATCTATTGCTTGACCAATGTCAAATTCTCCTTCAGTCAAGTATAAAATGTAGTCAGAAGAAATAGCACTCTTGCGTTGTCTAGTAGATCTCCTGACTATCTCTTCAGGTTCTTGCAATCAACACTGGTGTCGTAGGTGGATCAGGTACCTCAGTCCCCGTAAATTGCTCCGCCATTGGTGGGACCAAGGGATGCATAATTCACAGGAGTCTTCAATGAACTTGGCATGAGCAGTCTCAACTATCCGAATGGTAGAACTGGGACAGTAAAATCTAAATCCCTTGATCTAGTAGGATAGCCAACAAAATGACAACTGATTGTCTTTGGATCCATAAACTTTTCATGAGGATTATATAATCTGTCTTCTGCTCTGTATCCCAAAACATGTAGATGATTCAAGCTCGATTTTCTACCAGTCCATAGCTCAAAAGGTGTTTTGGGAATAGATTTACTTGGCACCCTATTGAGTATGTAAGTGGCAGTTTTCAGAGCCTCCCCCACAGAAAATCTGGAAGATTGGTGTTACTTATCATACTTCTCATCATGTCTTTTAGAGTCTTATTCATTCTTTCGGCAACTCCACATCATTCAAGTATTTATTGTCATCATTTCCTTTTTGAGGTATATGTTTTATTATAGGGTTTTTCATTTCCCTTATTGAAATTTTTTTTCTTCTTCTGAGGTCCTACACCTCCATTTCCCTTTTCCTTTTTAGTAAAAGGTTTGTGCTAAACTAAATTTGCATTCTCAAGTTTCTTCTTTTTCAATCTATCATCTTCTTGAGAGCAAAAGGAAATCAGATCGTCCAAACTCCAATTGTCTTTCTGAGTATTGTAAGATACATGAACCTGACAATATTCATTTGAGAGAGAAGTCAAGGCAAGATAAATCAGAAAGTCATCATCCAAAAAGGTTCCTAGCCCCTTTAGTCTTTCCTTTTTTGCAACCAATTCGAGTATGTGTTATCGAATACTTCCATTTGCATCAAACTTTGCTCTAGTTAAGGCTGCCAACAGACTAATTTTGAGAGTTTTATTTGTCACATTAAATTTCGTTTGTATCTCTTTCATATATTTTTTGACAGTATCTTTCATCTGGATACTACCATGAAGAAATTCAAAAAATTTTTTATCAAGATTAGGGATTTTCGATTAGAAGCTTCCCACATCTCTATTTTTAGAATCTGAGTAGGATAACTCTCAGGAGTGATAGGAGCAGGTTTTTCCTCTCTGAGAGCTAAGTCCATATACGACATGCTGAGTTGGGTTTCCACTGCCTCATACCATTTTTGGTAATTTGAATCAGTCAACACAGGTATAGAGACTAATACATTTGCAATGAGTTTACATTTAAAACATGTATACAATTAATATATCCAACACTAATATGTATATCAAGAAAATAAATAAATCATTAAACCACAGTAAAATGGAGGTCATTATTTTCCCTTCCTAAGAGTCAACCGCACTACACACTTATCCTTTGGGATAAGTATGCACTAGTCCTCTTAGATATCCAGGCAGAACCGCCAATGAATGATGGTTTCGACAAATTTCATCACCTTTGGGTGATTGAAAAATCCTCAGCCGAACATCCTTAATAAGTAATTTATTTTCTTAAGAGTTAATCGCAATACACATTTTTCCTTTGGGATAAGCATGCACTAGTCCTCTTAGATGTCCAGGCAAAATCGCCAAGGAATGATGGCTTTGGAAAATTCCATCACCTTTGGGTGAATGAAAAACCCTCAATTGATCATCCTTAATAAATAATTTATTTTCTTAAGAGTCAATCGCACTACACATTTATTCTTTGGGATAAGCATGCACTGGTACTCTCAATATTTGTGTCATAACTGCGAAGAGATAATGACTTTTGAAAATCTTACCACCTTTGGGTGGATGAAAACCCATAAAGCCACAATCTTTCACCATGTGCATGAGTTCCTTGTAATATTTGACAACTTCACCTTTGGGTGGACAGTGTCGTTCTTTATAATCTTAGACAACGTCATCTTTGGGTGAACACTATACTTCCTTTACTGTAGTTTGTAAATGAATAAATACTAGATTTGAGCATATTATGATAGAACTAATGTTGCCACTTTGGTGGTCACACCATAATCCTTACACAACAGTTATAAATCATAATTTGAATAAATTTGGACAATATCACATTTGGGTGAATATTATCAAATTGAAGCATTTACAAATACAAACCCTTGAATTTGAACGCATCATAATGAAACAGGCTGCCACTTTGGTGGTCACATCAAGTTTCACCATGATATTAACAAATTCCAACTTGCAGCTCATGTGGGACATCATGAATGTTTTATTTACACAACTAAACAGGTCTAAACATCCATATAAATATGCACAATAGCTCAATCAATCATTTTTGTACAATAATTTTAAGAAAAATCAGTAAAAACATTACAAATCGAATTCACATAGGGTATTTTTCCATAATAACATATTTTTCAATGCATCAAAATGTATCAAAATATATTTCAGATTGAAGAGCATTAAAAATAGAGTCCAACCAAACAAACCAGAGGTCATCCGACCTTCTTAGCTCCCAGAATTACTGTTTAATGTCCATTTGTTAAAAAAAAAAAAACAGAAACCAAACAGACCCTTATAAGAAAATCTTGTTTGGGTCGGTTTGGTTCGGTTCGGTTCGAGCTAGCTTGGTCACAATATAATCGGTCTGGGTCTGGTCTGATTTTCTCCCACTCTGGTCCGGAACACCCGGTCTACCCGGATCGGGTCATAATCCGGGTCGGAAATACCCGATTCCACCTTATTCGGGTCGGATCATAATCCAGATCGTATTGACCCTACTAGATTGAACTGGGTTTGGTTTTGGTTCGGATCGGGCTAAATCGACCCCGGTTACCTGGGTAGAAGTTCTGACGTCGGGTCGGTTTTGGGTCAACCCTTCCCCCCCCTCTTTTTTTATTTTTTTTATTTTTTAATTCAGCCAGTAGATCTCACTCGTTTCTTTCTTCGGTGCGTGACGATGCGTCCGACCGCCGGTGACGACGATTTTTATATCGCCATAATTGTCTTACAGAGATCTATACATTGATATATTTTTCTTGTAATTTTGACGGTCAAAAAATTATCCGATTATTTAAATCTTTTTTTTTTCCAAAAATTAAAATGAAAACTAAAAAGAATTTTTTTCATGTTTAAATACTCAATGATTTTAAATCCATGTGGGATGACTCTGATACCACTGTAGGATTTTTATTCATCCTAATAAAACTCATTTAAATAAATCTCATATGAAAAATAAAATACATTTGAGTAATAACATAATCAATAAAATAGATGAGACATACCTCTTAGTAGAAGATTGATTTTCGCCTTTGTCTTTTCCCTGATTCCAACAGAGATCTTCTACAGTCTCCTCTTCCTTAGGTATGGGTCCTTTTGTTTTCACGGTATGGGTCCTTTTGTTTTCACGCAGAGAGAAACTATAGAGACCGTGCTTCATATTTATAATGATTTGGATTTCAAATCTATTTCAATCCCATGATGGAATAGATTTGATTTATAATTGAAAAGGAATAATCAATCAAACATTGAATGGATTCCCACCAGTCATAATAGACAAGTAAGATAATGTTACCCATAATAATAAAATCAAAAAGATTTTACAATATACCTCAAATAGTCATGGGATTAATTTTCTTTGGCGCTTACCTGTAAAAAAAAATTAAATAAAAAAAGGATTCAAATGACCAAGTATAAAAATCAAAATTTAACTCATAAACCCTTCCTCCTGATAAGCTTCACAACATGTCATATATATGGTATGTATAACATCTATATCCCATATATATGATTATACCAAAAAAATATATATGATTTTACTGAAAAAAATAATGCTATACATATTGTTGGAGTTGGAAAACGAACAACCTCTTTGGTGGTAAATCAGACCTGCGGACAAAGAGAACAAGGCATTAGTGATCGGGATTTTGACCTTTAGGTCACTCCAATGCCAAAGTTAATACATTGAGTTAAGGGTGTCAACGGGTCGGCCCGGGCCGGTTTCGATCCGGGTTGAGTCGATGTCGGGTTTTATAAGTCCAGCCCAAAATATGTCTATTAAGAGTTCGAGCTGGGTTGGGTTGCGCTGGACACAATAACTAACGGGCTGGTCCGGTATTGATTTGTTATCGGACTGGATTTATTGAGGTGATTTCGGGCCGGTTCGATTCGGCCGGTTCGATCTGGACCGGGCTTATCAAGCTTATCGGACCCATTTTATATGTAAGATATATAGCCTATTTTATTATTTTTATCTATAAAATTAGCATCATTCCTTCTATATGTATGTAATTCAGTAAATTGTAACAATTAACATACTCTTTTCAACTATAGATTCACATAATTTTTCGGATCAAGAAGTGAACTATAATAGTGTAATATAATCCATCAAAATTTAAAACCATTAAAATTAAGAAACTGGGCCCAGATGGACCTTACCGGAGTTTGGGTTGGGTATTATTGATTCGGGTTATTTCGAGCTTCTTAACGGGCCGGTCCGGTTTGATTTCGCTCTGGGCAGAAACGGTGTCGGGCTCTACAAGTCAAGACCAAAACCTGTCCATTAAGGTTCGGTCCGGACTGGGTTCGGGTTATATCGGGCTGGCTCGGTCCGTGCTACCGGGCCGGGCCCATTTTTGACACCCTTGTTCTGAGTACAAATAGATAAGGAGCTTGGCATGAGAATACGAGTTCCTAGTGTAAGTGGGGTTATAGAGAGAATTTGAGTATAACAGTTCGATTTGTTTATCTTCGGAATTTGGTTTACTTAGAGCGATGGACATCGGGTGGTGCAAAGTCAGATTTGCCCCTAAGTGGGTTTACTCGTTCATTGGTTAGCTGAACGTGTTGTCTGCTACGTCCATGCAAAGTTATGGGTTCATCGATTATGGCAAACATGTCGATTGTTACCATTACGATGCACTATCAGTCGTGTGGGCCGAGTATGGATAACCCTTAGGAGATGGGTTGACAGACATGTTACAGCGATTCGAGAGATCGGAGTTCGGATGCTGACAAGACCGAGCTCTGAGGTGGCAAGTTTTCTCGCTGACACGTTTCCTGTTATCATTGGAATCCGTAAGGGGATTAACCAAGACAAACAATATGGAACTCTCAATGAAACAATAGAGTTCCTTATCAAAACAAGGGTTTCCTGTGGTACTGTTGATCAATGAAATTTCCTTCCCCCACTGAACTCGAATTTTGGAAGAACTTAATTGGAAACAATCGAGAAAAGAGATTGGTAAAAAGAGGGAGAGAAAGGGAGAGAGAGTTTCCTCTTAGATTTCACCAGAATACCCATTTTGCTATATCCTTTTTGCCTTTTTTCTTTCCATTTTTTCATGTCACATATATATAGATTCATACAAGTGTGTACCTTTCTTTTTTAAGCCCACTGTCTTAGGACTGCCACTATCTGATTATTAGCTATCTAGGATATGGTAGGTTAACAGGCCTACAACCCCCTAGCTCTTGTTACAATGTCACGTGAACCACTTTTCGACCCCCTTTGATCTTTTCCGACCCCCTTTTGGGCTATGTTCCCCATAGCCCCCAAATATCTGTTTCTGTCATTGTGCTTCTACCAGGTAATATTCTGACGCCCAGCCGATTTGGACCGAGATCTTACGAACTGGCGGGTCAGATCAGCATGTCTTTCATTAATGGTTGTTGTTGTCAGCATTTATGGCCATTAAATACAATCTATTAATGACCCAACCACCCTTGTCTAACTGTCACATCTTGTCCAAGTCAGATCAGAGGGTCGAACATGAGCTCTCTGTAACGCCCACATTCCAACATCGTGGATCTCAAACTCTAGGTAAACGCCACGTGGTCACCATCTGAAGTCTTCCCGAAATTCCTTTTATACGGTTGGATTCAGCTGTCGACTATTATTTTCCCCAATACTTCCTATCACGTATTCCCTTTTGATTGGTGGGATATACAATACACATAACATGTATGCTTTTTAAACGAGTCCAGGTGGTTCTGTTTCTAGTCTTCGATACTCAATTGATATTTCAATTGTAAAACCACTCGAAAACCCAATTTAATGGTTTAGTTTTGGATATTCTAGGTTTTAGACTCAAATTTATTACAGTTAGAGCTACACTAGCACCCGACTCTCTTTCTCTATGTTCTAACACATACTCTCCTCTCCTACCCCTACTACGAATCTACCATCCCCTCCTACTAAGAGATAGGAAAATAAAACCTCCAACCCTTGCCCTAATGTTCTATGGATCTTCTCTCATCAATCATAATCCTTGACCACATTTGAAGGGATGAACACAAGGATGAATCTATAACGTTTATTGTTTATATATACAAAATAAAAAAACATTTATTGTCAAATTTCTTTGGATAAGAAACATTTATTGTAATGGATTCTTACAAAGATTTTTCTTGAAATAGGGGAAGAAAAATTATACTTAAGACTCAATTTTTTTTTTTTTTTTGGGGTAAAATTTTTAACTTACCTTAATGCCAACTAGGTGAAGGCTGGATATTCAATTCCAACCATGGTTTAGGTATCTATAGGATTCAAATCGTCTCCTGCGGCAGGAGGTTCCTGCCGCAGATCCAAGGGCCGGGTTTCGGTCTGGCCGCCTGCCAATACATTGGGGGGTGGGCTGGCTGAAATCCGGCCCTTGGCAGACGATAGGACCGCAGGAGAGGATTTGATTGCTACCGATCGGTATTGGTATCGAATTAATCGGATTAGTTGATTCATCAATTTCCGACGTAATTACCATTTTAATAAAGATCAATTTCGGTTTTTTTTGGACCGATTCGGTTTTGAACATGACCAATACCCGTGTCACAAGTCCCAACACCTTGCTGCAACTCACAAGGTCCTCCCTCACCATCTGGCTGCACGAGCCGGCACTGCACATCGTGGTCGTTTCGCCAATGGTCACATGGGCTTCCCTGGTTGCCTTTTGCGGCCCTGGCGTGCCATATAATTTGCCTATGTAAGAACCCTGGATTTCAAATAAGGGAAAGAACATTTTCGCTCATCACGGACAGAGACAAGTTCGTGTTCGTCTTTGGAGAGTGGAATGGCTATTGCTATGAATTCAACGTGTTTTCTACAGACCAGGAAATCACAGGGCCATTGTCTTCGGCTCTCACCTCAAAGATTCGCTGTTTCATCCAAGTTTCCTACGATCATGGCTGCTCTCACTAGCGTCCCTGCTGTCGGACTATCTGAGACGTTCTCCGGACTGAAACAGCAAGGCAAAGTAAGTATTTCAATCTCTTTATTTCGTTATCGTATTTTCATTTTATAGGAATCATTTATATTCTATGTATCAAAGTGCCAGGTCTACTTCCATTCGAATGGGAAGTCTCAGTTTAGAACCTATGTTCATGAATTCACGATGATTTTCCAATGAGATCCTTTATAGCCACTTCATACTTGCTTTGATGAATGAAAATGAGAGTTTAATATCTATGATTTTCACGACGATTGAACTTCAAAATCTCTTCCAATGTGTTGATCTTTATCATTTATCAAAGAAGGGAAAAGAAGAGTTGAACTTTATATCTGTTATCTGTTCGTTTTCAATTTGAGTTCTTTTAACTGTTGTAACGGAGGAGTTGTCGACCGATGACATCAGTGTTTGAAGCAATGGAGTATGGATTCACAACAATACAACCAGACAGTATATCTATGAAGTCTTTGAAAATTCACGTCCAAATATATCTATTAAGTCTTTGAAAATTCACTTCCCAATATGGTTTACTGGTATACAGTTTTATACCTGATCTGCCAACCTTACCTAAGGTATTCTCATTGTCTTCTTTCAGAATATTTGGGTTTCAGACTGATTACTACTATTCATGTTTTGAATCCGGGCAGTTTCATATGTTGCATTTCTCACCACAACCAAATCTGACTAGATATGAAACTAAACCGGGGCTTCTTCTTATTAAACTGCAAATAGTCAGTATGGTAGCCTTTCAAAACTGGAGAATCTGCAAAAAACAAGATGAAGCAGGGAAAACGAAGCAGAAAATAGGACTAACATATGCAACGCCAAGAGTGGTTTCTACCAACTTAAATCAGGGACCATTTCAATAAGTGAATGAACTGTGTTCCCAGAGCAGCAAAACTCTCTTGCCATGAGTTTATACCCCCAAACTCCAGGTGCAGAACAAAAAAGAGCTAATTGAGATCTTAAATTCATTATATTTGATTTCCAAAGTATACCCAAAGTCCACTTCTTTTTAGAAAAAAGAGAATATCTTATCAATTGCGTGTGGTTTTTTTAAATGTGTGACCTGTATGTGTGGCTATAGATCTCATGTACAGGATATGGAATTATATTTTATTTGGATTAGCCAGTTGATTCTGATCTTGTTCTCCCAACATTGCAAATCAGTTTGCTCTGAAGAGACCCTGTCTACATCAGCAAATTCATTTATTGACAAGTTTTCATCCACTTTTCAATGTCCATAAATTGATCAATTGTGAAATAAATTTGATCCTAAATTGTTAAGATTGTTTAATGCACTTTGAGAGACACTTCTCAAAAATTATGCCTCTTTCTTCATAAGGCTTTGTATAATAGGAATATCTTTGGTGCAAGGTTGCTCTTATCCCATTCATCACGGCCGGTGATCCAGATTTATCAACAACAGCTGAAGCACTCAAAGTGCTTGATTCCTGTGGATCAGACATAATTGAATTGGGTGTACCGTACTCTGATCCTTTGGCAGATGGTCCAATTATCCAGGTTTGATTAAATCATATTTTTATTGCTTTCCTGTTTACTTGTTCACAGTTTTCTTTCCAATAGCCTTGCCGTCTGTTTGATGTTGTAGGCTGCTGCCACACGTGCTTTAGCAAGAGGGACCAATTTTGATTCAATCATTTCCATGTTAAAGGAGGTAAGATCACCATTTTGAAGTATTTGGGAAAAATAGATTATCTGTTGGTGCCTGTCATGATATATTAGTTGAGAATAGGTAAAAGAAGGAGAAATTGGTAGAGAGAAGAATGCAGTAATATTGTGTATAACACCAGTATATCATGATCAGTGGATTATTCATTTTGTTAGCAATGTGTATTACCACATAATATACTCATGGACTCGAAATTTTTTACATACATTTCCACGTGTTTGAATGTTAGGGTTGTGGATTACCCCAAAATAAAAGTTAGAATATATGATTTTCATCTTGTTATTTATTGATCATTATATATAAACTTGTTTTTCAATTGCTTTTGTAGGTGGTCCCACAAATATCTTGTCCAATTGCATTATTTTCTTATTACAATCCAATACTTAAGCGTGGCACTGAAAAGTTCATGTCGATTATAGAAGACGTTGGAATACATGGTAATTTTATCTTCTGGCTGCGATGATAATGCTTTTTTAAATTTTATAAAGTCCCTGTGTCTTATGCTTTATGGGGTACTCTTTTGTGATTGCTACATGCTTCAATGGCCATTAGAGGTGGTTCATGGATTTTGTCTTAACACCCCTGTTGCATGCAAAACCTAACTCACTTGTAAATGGCCTACCTTTGCACTTCAAAATGGGTCCCTACTACGTCCAACACATGGTATGGTACCTATGTTATAATGATATGAGTCTTATCCTATCCGTAAATGTGTAACATAGATCTATGTAACTCAAGGAATGAAAACTATCTAAGGGCTCCTCATTGATTCCAGATAGGTGTTCTATTCTTCCTTGGGATGTGAGCTTATATTTGCTACATTGCCTAGCCTATGGGAATGCAGCTGCTTTTGTTGCTGAAATAGGAATTGTTTACACAATGTGAGTCCTATAAAAATTCCATTGTGTTTCCCTGACTCAATGTGACCAGAAAACAAGAAAAAGTTACAAGCAAAAAAAGAAAAATTCATTCTTTTATAATAACAATAGCTTGTATAGTATCCTGCTGTTAAATACTGTTATACTTGTTCCTTTGGACTATTTACTACTTAAAATCTGAAATGTGAGTTTCTGATTGGCCCTCCCTTTTTCTTTTCCTTGTTCACCTAATTTACAATATAATTTTGTTTAATGCAATCCTTTTTTTCTTTAGGGCTCGTGGTTCCAGATGTTCCGCTGGAGGAGACTGAAATCTTGAGGAAAGAGGCAGCTAAGAAGAATATTGAATTAGTAGGTCCTTCAATATACATTTTCTTTTTCCGGTTCTCAGGTTTTGGTTGTGATCGGAAAATTTATTTGATACAAATAATTGGATTACAAGTTTCTAAATATTTAAACTTATGCTTACATTAAATCTCAATTCCTTGACTTCGATAATATTACCTTTGATTTCATTCATCTTTACCCTTGTAGCGTAAATTTCAACCAATTTTGGGCCTATGCTTTCATTGTATAAATTTTTTTTATTGAACCAAAATTATACAGATTTCTCCATAATCTACTCTTTCATTGGAAATTTGTTTTGTTATAAATGTTTCATGATTGAGGGGAAATTGGGAAAAAAGAAAGGGTGAGAACTTTTAGGAAATCTAAAGATAGATTATCATGTATTCTAAATTCAAAGTTTTAACATAAAATGCATAAGGTGACATGTAAAGATTTTGCAGGCAGAATGATTTGCTTTTTGTCATATATGTTCTACAAGCATAAAACCTGTTACACGTGTTTGGGTATGGGGATCGGGTAGTGGCATGTGTTAGGGAGTAGGCTCCGCCTGTTCCCGAAACCTAGCGTATGAGGATATGTATCCAAAATTGGGTACGGTTGCATGGACTCAAGTAAGATGTGAACAAAAAAAGGGGTTATTAGGTTAATACGTTAAAAAAAGAAGGGGGGGGGGGAGGGAGGGGGAGGAACCCTCTTCTTCTATTTCTTCACAGCGGTGTCCAAATGTATGAAAATGAGCTGTGTCAAGAAAGAAGAAAGACATATAATATTGGTATTCTTTCTTAGCAAATTTTTTGTTTTTTATTTTCTGACCTGCACAGTATATATGGCCTCTTCTTATAGTTAACAAATCCTTCGATTTATATTGGGGAGGTGCATATAGAATTGTATTAACAGAACCCAAATTGGATACAAAAAAGGGGGGCCTTCAAATTTTTTATCTTACAATAACATTTTCTTTTTTTTGGGGTTATTTTTGGGAAAGGTATACATTGGGAATGTAGCTTCAGTTGAAATCTTTCCCATTCTGTCAAAATTGTATAATTTTGGAAAAAAATTCACTTGAAATTAATAATAGCTCTACAATAGAATATACTTTATAAATGATTTGGGTCAAAAGTAAAAAAATCAAGAGCAGAAACACTTTCACACTTTAGAAAATGAATAAAGGATCCCAAAATGCCAATCTTGGAACTCAGAAATGTTTCCAATGCACCCTCTATTATGCAGCTACATGGAGCTGGTATTTTAACCATTGGATAGGCCACATGTTAAACTTGGTGGAGACCATAAAGTCCATCTGAATTGCACCCCCCCCTTTCTCAAAAAGCCTTGTTCTTCAAACAGTTGCAGACAGAATTGAAGTTTTCAAACAATTTTGAGAGCATTATGACAACACAATTAGAAACCAGATTGATCTGAAATTCAACCCATGGCAGATAATGAGGTGCGAATGTCCAGTGAATTTCGGTGCTAATTGAACTGCAGCTTGGTAGTTATAGCCAAAATGCTGGATCCCTGTCCATAAAAAAAGGGGAAATCATGTGAGGCTTGTGAGTTAATTTACTTAACCCCCCACCCCACTCCTATATTTCTCTACTGCCTCGAACCTTTCTCGTAATAAACTCCATAGCTCAAACACCCTCAATATTCATCCCTCTTTCCATTTGGCTTTTTTAACAAGTCCTCATTTTCTTCCAGTTTATATTTCATAAACCAGTGGTGCATTACACAATAAAGATACTCCTCTTCCATGTTTGCTGGATGTACATGCATCAACACGACATAATTGCATAGATCAATACTTGAATGTTATATAGTTCTTATTAATATAGTGGTACTCTGTTTTTTATATATTTCGTTTAAGCCAATGAAAGGTATACATATGAATAGGTATAATAAGAAGTTATGGATCTCTCTCTCTCTCTCTCAGTAGAAATTCAAAGGGATGTAGTTGTAAGTTGTAACACATGGTAAGTTATGAGGTTGACATGGACAATGGTGTTGTAAAAGTTCTATTTGTGTACTCATAGCCAATCTCCAAGGTTCATAGTTCTAAATTTTTGTTTCTCTATTCATGTTGCTGGCTGGGCGAAATATGCCAGCAAAATGGTGTGTGTTTTGGAAGCATTTTTCGATTGGCTCGTCAAATTGCCATATTTTGGACTGAAACTTTATGGAAACCTTACTTAAGCCTGTATAAACATTTGTGAACCCGTAAACAAGAAAAGTCACAAAATAGTAGTTTGGCTTTGGATCCTTGGTTGGCAATGAATGTCGAACCCTGCTGTATACCTTCTATAGTTTAACCTATTCTACGCATGGTTTAGTAATAGAAGACACAAAATGCAATTAAAACAACTAAAGTATGCACTAGGGTCTAGGGATGAAAAAACATGTTTGAATCTTAAGATTGTAATAAAATTAAAAAAAATTAAAAAAAATAGTAGTTTGGCTTCAGACTCTATGTTGCAGTGTACACGTGATGTATAGTATCCTTTCCATGACACAAGCCTTATTGGTGAAAATTTTGGCCAAATGATAGTTCAGATACACTCAAATGTTGAAGTGGATGCTCCACAGTCGATCCCTAAGCATTGATTCAACAGAAAAATGAAGGATTTTGCAATAAATTTATTGAAAGCACTCTTTAGGAACTAAATGCTTGGATGGTCTTTAGGGACCAGCCAGCCTTGTATTTATAATAAAAGGATAGAAATACAAAAGGACTCAAAGACTAAAAAGACAGAATCACAATAGGAGTTGAAAAGAGGATAAGAAAGTTAGAACCCAAGTAGGATAGTCTAACTCTAACTCTAATCTATTAAAAGCCGGAAACTAAACAGCACTAACTAGGTGACACCTACACAAAACCGAAACATATTTTAACAATTTTTTTGAACGTTTCTGCAGTTATGGAGTTCTTGGGCAAGGGGATGAAATGACCAAAATCTGTCAAAATTTAGTAGTTGCCAAAATATTGTATGGAAGCTGTTGAAATAGCTAAAATTTCCATGAAATGTTTGAAAAAGAGGCAAAATTTTGGCAAAGCGACCGAAATTTCAGGCGAAATTGTGTAAAACTGCTGAGTCGCCTTGCATATTTCTGCAAAATTTTTAAAATTTTGGCTGAAATATTGAACTATGCTAAGGTTACATATGAATTGCATACCTACTGTATGAGTTATGTGTCAGCAGGTATGTTAGTAACATGATTTATATGGTTGTGTTGGCAAATTAGAATAGGGTATTGGGTACTCATTTTAGTTAGTGTTCTGAGTTGTTACTGTGATTAATCTTTGTGTTCAATTTCTTTACTTTTTTTTGTGTCGTTTAGGTACTGCTTACAACACCTACCACTCCAACAGATCGAATGAAAGCTATTGTTGAAGCTTCAGAAGGATTTGTTTACCTTGTAAGATGCTTTCTTCCACAGATATGCTTTAGGTTGTAATGGCTGAATTTTATTTAGTGTGTGTTCAATTCCTTGTTATATTATTCACGTGGAGTTTGTTAACAAGCTTTTAACTAGTAACTCCACTTGCAGTGTTTAGCTTTTTATTTTATTTATTTAAATTTTTTTTTATGAATAACAGTTTTTAGCTTGATTTGCCGTATTCAAACATGAACTAGGTATATTGAGTCGTGCATTACCAATGTATTACTCTCTTTTAATTCCCCCTTGTTGTGTAGCTCTCATTTATCTTGAAGGTTACCATCTTTATTCCGATGAGTAGATATATGATTGTCAAAACTTGGAAAAAGATCCAAAACCCTATGGGTATGCCACTAGGCAGTCCTATTAAAAACTTTTTTTTTTCCTAGTCTTACTAACGTGGATGTTTACTTGATTCCTAGGCTATAGCTTGAATAATTTCCCAAATTGCCTCCTGTGGATGAAAGCATCCTCCCTGGAGAACATGACCTGCTCCTAGCTCTAATTCCAAGGACATTTATTTAATAATGCCATGTAACTGTTCAGATAATTTATGTTCAAAGGTCAGTAACGTATAGGGGGTACTTGACTACCCCGGCATACTTACCCCCCCCACCCCCAAAAAAGAAAAGAAAAGAAAACGTACAGGAGTACTGCTTCAGGTGTTAAGGGAGAGTTTTAGGACTTCAGGTTGATTTATTCAATTCCTTAAAGCCAATTTTTGATGTGGTTGCTTTCGCATTCAAATTGATGCAGTGAAACCGAACTTCAAAAAGCATTAAGATGGTAATATTTATCAAAATTTGTCAAAAGCCTGAAAAATGTTGATTTCTCTATTTTTTATGTGTTCTTAAAGTTGAGTTTAGTGTATTCAGTTGGATGAGAAATTGGAACAGGTTAGCAACTCTGTTCTCACATTGCAGTATTAAATATTAAGTTGTTAATGCTCTCTTGGGTGACAGAAGAGAGACTTATGACTGAAGTTGATAGGATGGGCTGAAACAACAGGAAATTACAAAATTTCTTACTGATATATTGCTGTGGGTCAAGTCATTTTGACCTGGCATCCAAAAACTGACATTTACAACCAAGGAGCAGATGAAGCTGTAAGAGATCCACTATCTTGAAGGTTCAAGGTTGTCAAGCCACGTCAAAAGCTTTGCACAGGCTTGGAATTTTGGTTTGGGCTAGGTCTGCTAGCTAATCAGTGTCAATATCTGTTCCTTTTCCCCCCTCTCTTAAATTTTCTATTATAATTGCAAATAAATGGTACGAACTGTGACATATGGTCAAGAGATTAAGAGATTATTGAATTCCCACTGAACTTGCACCTCTGGGGTAACCCAACAGATCATGCTAATATCTGATACTGTTAACCTACTCTACTAAAGAGAAAAATTGGGATCCATAACATCCTGTTTACAAAGAAATATAAATCTAAATGTAATGTTGGCCTTTTCATCTTCCTTGTACTGTTGTACATGTAATACTTAGAAGCAATTCTAATTACAGATTCTCTTGTATAGGTGAGCTCAGTTGGAGTTACTGGAGCGCGTTCATCTGTAAGCGCACGGGTGCAATCTCTTTTGCAAGATATTAAGGAGGTTTGTCTTTTATGCATAATTCTTGCCATGAAGTGTAAAAGTTTCACTTATCTCTTTAACACGAAGCCATACAGATTTGACTACTTGGTTTAGAAGTTCAACCACACCGACATCTTACATGATTTTTTAAGATATGAAACTTTTAGGAGTCAGTCTTACACATATGACATATTGTGTACTCTTGCGAAAATTCTCCAAGCTGGTACATGTGCGGTGAAATTGATTGGCAAAATGTTCGCCCCTTGAATGCATGATGGGATGATCCTACCATTGGAAAAACCTTCAGTTTTGCCCAAAATCAGTAGACAGGCTACAAACCACAGAAATAATCCATCCCGTGGTTTGGATGAATTTATTGATGATATTTTGAGGTTTTATGAAGTGTTTCGGATATTTGATGACCAATGGTGGAGTGTATCTTTAACTGAATTATATGAAGTTATGAACATACTTCATCAATTTGTAATCTACCTCTATTCTTATAACAGACAACAGCTAAACCAGTGGCAGTTGGTTTTGGAATATCGAAGCCAGAGCAGGTGAAACAGGTCAGTCATAACATACACCACAATCACATGCACATAGAATATTTATGTTTTCTTTTCAAACTCTGTTTCGTGCAAGATCCTTATAAACCTTGTCAACTCTCATTTGATTCAGATAGCAGAATGGGGAGCTGATGGTGTGATTGTTGGTAGTGCCATGGTGAAATTGCTGGGAGAAGCAAAATCTCCTAAGGATGGGTTGAAAGAGCTAGAAACATTCACCAAGTCCCTAAAAGCTGCCCTCATTTAAGAACAGTTTTCTAGGACCTCAGCAAGTGTGTAATTGGAGATAACTGAATGGTCTTTAATATCATCCCAACTTTAACATTATCTCCATCTTTTTGGTATTGAATTAATTTCAGCTTGCATGGGATGTTTGTCACCAACAAAAAATTCATTAACTGTGCTGTTCACCTCTATTGAGCTGCACCCAGGTGCTTTCCCCAATCCGATCTCTTTCATTTCTTTCCAATAGACCCTATTTGTTCCATTATAAAACTCTGTGCAAATAATGTTACAAGAAAAAATTTGTACTTTTTTTTTTTTCAATTTACATTTAAAATAAATAGGCATTGTTTGGGTCTGAACTGGTTTTAGGCACTCTTTGTAGAGCAAAAGAGCTGGATTTATAGAATCTGCATCTTTGTCTGCGAATTTCCTGATCGTGGTATTTCATTTGAAGAGATTGGGTAAAGGGATTTGGGTAAATATCAAACAAGCATAATCGGATTCAATTAATGCAGGAGAAGAGAGCAAATAACTGGCGGCAAAGGGGTCTTTGATGATGCCCAAAATGATCATGTGCGCATTGGTGATGCCCTCCGGAATAGAAAGCAAGCAAGCTCCTGGAAGATGTTCTTATGATCTGCAGGGCAGAGGATCGAGTTGACATAGAAAACAGCAAAGACGTTTCATGCATGAATTTTTCCAATCATTGGTGTTAAGTTCATTCATTTGACAGAGAAGATGAATCTTTCACAATAGTTAGGGAAGCACGTTTTAGGCCCAGAAGCTCTGAGATCTTCTTTGATGTCTTCTGCTGGCAGCCTGGCATCCATAGGCAGATTGTGCCTATCTTATGAGGACCGCTGAGTGCTTCTTACTATTACAGTGACAGACCAATTCTAACGAAGTGTGCTGTGTCATCCTCAATCAACTATCAACTCATACTCAGTCCTCACTTTCCATGCCAGGAAGATACCCCTGAGCCTTCAATTCTAAGGCCAAAACTTGCATGATCATTTCCATTCCATGGTCCTGGACATCACGAGTCAGGAATTTGTGGGTCTTGCCATTAACTTCGATCCAACTAGCTGCTGGTGGCTTCTTAATTCCACGTTCCTTCATGAGGGCTCTCACCTTAGCCACTTCATCCCACATCTGTGCCTTCGCATAGATATTCGAAAGCAGCACATAGTTACCAGCATTGTTAGGTTCTATCTCTAGCAAATGCTTCCCGGCTACCTCACCAACCTCAACATTGTGATAGACCCTACAGGCACTGAGCAAGGCACCCCATACACCACCATGAGGTTTAACCAGCGGCATGACATCGACAATGATTCGATATGCTTCTGAGATGCGGCCGGCACGGCCTAGCATGTCAACCAAGCACATGTAGTGATCCGCAGTTGGGCTAATTGAGTAATCATTCTGCATAGACTTGAAGTACTGGCATCCCTCATCTACAAAACCAGCATGACTACAAGCAGATAAGACTACAATGAAGCAAACACTGTCGGGCTTCAAACCATCTTCTTTCATCTGAGAAAAAATCTTTAGAGCCTCCATGCCACGCCCATGCATACCGAAAACTGATATCATGGAGCTATAACAAACTAAATCTTTGTCCTTCCAGCTCTTGAACACTTTATAGGCCATGTCAGGATCGCCACACTTGGCATGCATGTCTATGAGTGCCGTCACTGTGTGGCTGTTCAGTAGTTCGCTCCCTCGGCTGTCGATATAATCCTTGATCCATTGTGCCAATTCAATTGAACCCAATTGAGCACACGCAGTGACTACGCTTGCGATTGTGGTATGGTTTGGTTCCACATCCCTTCCCATCTTTAACATGAGGCGGAAGAGATCCAGGGATTCATCAAATAATCCCACCTTAGAGTAGGCAGAGATCATTGCATTCCATGAAGCAGTATCCCTCTCTACCATCCCATCAAACAAGGATCTTGCAGCTACAATGTCACCACATTTTGAATAGCCGATGATCATGGCTGTGTAGATAACGGCATTGACATTCATCTCCCATTGACAAGAATTCAAGTCATCAAAGATTTCTTTTGCATAATCCATCCGACCCACATTGGCATAACCAGTGACCATCACCTCCCATGTGAAGAGATTTCTCTCCGGCATCTCCTGGAATAAAGACCGCGCAGCATCCATGTTTCCAGACATTGCATACCCTGCAATCATGGTGTTCCAAGCCTGAATGTCCCTAACAGTCATTCTATCGAATAGCTGCCGTGCATCTTCGACAAGTCCACATTTAGCATAAAAATCAATCAGCGGTGTCTGGATGAGAATTTCCTCATCACAACCATATTTGACAACATTGCCGTGGATCTGCATTCCCAGCTTCAAGGCCATTAGTGAAGTGCATGCCTTTAATACAGACGATAGAGCAAAGGTAAGAGCCTGGTTTCCAACCACAGCAGAACCAATGCGGCGGTGCATCTGAGCATACATCACCACTGCTTCTCTGCAACATGATTGAGAGGTGGATTGTTGTGAATAGCCCCTAATCATGGCTGTCCACAAGTAGATATTTGGGTTATGAACGCTGTCGATGGCAGCACGGGCGTGTCTTAAATCGCTAAAAGCCGTGAATACACGGACAAGCTTGGTGATCAAAAAATTGTTCTGAGATTGTCCATTCACAACTAGGTGAGCGTGAATTTTCTTCAATTGTCTTGCATCCTTAGATTGGCTTACTAACCGGATAATTCGGTCTTCCTCCATCATACTCCAACTTCGACGACCCATATGGTTGGGCTTCCAAGACTGAGATTCCTCTCGCTTTTGCAGGCAGAGGACAGATGGTCATAGACATACCAAAACAGACTTACGGCCAAATGATCATCTCCAGTCTTAGTAATAATCGAGCAGCTTTGATCTATTGTTATGACCATTCATCTTCAGGTACGCTGAGGAGCTGTATAATGTAATGATAAGTGCATACCAACCTAAAAGGCAATTCAAATTTCGCTCATGGAATTTCTAGGAGAGAGAGACTTGGTATTCGTTGGACAGCTTCACCAATCACCCACAAATATGCCCTCTTGGAGCTCCAGATTCTGGATTTGAGCCGGCAGAATCTCTCCGACGAGTTTCTCTTGGAACTTGCAGACTTGCCTAATCTGCAACACATTGCTCTAGGAGAAAATGCATCATCTGGAAATGTCCTTGAAGGATTCGGCAGCTTATACAGTTTGACATATCTGAACCTGACGTCGAATGCCTTCTCTGGTGAGATTCCTGCAACTTATGGCTTTCTCAGATCATTAACAATTCTCTCTCTATCCAGCAATCTCTTTTCCAGCTCGATTCCATCTGAGCGCAGTGCAAAGTTTACAAGGCCGATCCACGGGGAGTACGCTGAGAAAGACGCCGCCGAGACTTCGACGCAGACCTACGAGAGGAGGAAGAAGATGAAGAGTAGTTTCATTTAATTTTGCTTTTTCAGTGTATTGCCGTGTAGAATCGTTGTCACCCTTTCAATGTTTGAACCATTGGATGTAAGAGTTGCCAGGTGTCGTTCATCAAACAGTAGCTTGCACTCCTAATTTTGAGATATCAATATGAGAGGATCCGGATCCTTGATTGTGGATAAAATTCCTGTCATACCCCTCATGCCGGCATGAAAGAATCCAGTGGTTGTATTTTACTGTGCTCATATAGCGATGTATTAGTATACACACGCAGTGGATGACAGCTATTAGATTTTCTCATGTCGGCATGAAGGGCATGAGAAGATTTGAATCCCTCGATTATCATCATCTTGGGATTATCAGAATGATGACCAGTACGCCTGCAAATGTGTAAGATTTCTTTATAGGATCCACATCCTCTCCCGCCTGAGTTTGGGCAAGAGAGTTTATGGCCCGGATGGATGACCGCCACCTAGTTCTCGGGTGAATCCTAACCCTCCGTCTGAGTCGACACCCCTGTCGACTTAGCTTGTTGGCTGGGGTGTCGATTTAAACGGAGGGGTCAGATTCATCCGATCTTCACATGGCGACCATCTAATAGGGTCACCATCCCTCCTCCCGAACCTTAGGGAGGAGACGATTTGAATCCAAATTCTCATTAAAAACAGATAAGATTAAATTGAATGATACCAGGTGGCATCATTTAATTGGCACAAATTTAGATAAGATTAAATTTTATTTTTAATTAAGGAAAACAGCTTTTAGAGACTTTACCTGTGATTACTGGCGGCGGAGTGGAAAAAAGCCGCCGCAGAATTGTTGTATTTTTAATGGATTGCGTCTTGTTTAATTGATCACACGGCGATAATTGTCAGATAAAACAAGAAGTGGGGAGTCATTTTCCCACATGACCACATTTTGACAACAGAAACGGATTTCCCTCAAATGTATGATGTGAATGTTTTTGATACATTATAATTTTCATATGCTTAATATTTTATATGTCAAAAAAAATTTAATGTTTATTTTCAAGAGATAAGATATAAAAATGATTTTACGTAAATGGACTTTAATGGTGGAAGGGTTGTTGAAAAGACGATTCCGCGGTGGTGGTGCCCACAGGATTGGGTGAGCGTGGTTCCTTGTCTCCGGTAAATCCAATGGCGTGTAATACATTGCGTCTATGAAGTCAATATGGTAGCTGCTGCTTTTTCTTGTTCCAAGGTGTGGACCCAAGCTTATAGTTTTTGGAATTGTGCTCCATGATTTGGTTTAAGAAAAAGTGGTTTGGGATGCCCCAAGTCATCATCAGTTTCGATTTAGTTAAAGTTGGGTCCCCCTACTGATAGCTTTGCCGAAGGTGCGATAGGGTCATTTTTCTTTTTATTTTTTTTGTCCTCTGTATCTTTAAATTTCTTTTTCTATCAATATATCCTTTTGATATTTAGCAACCTAAAAAAAAAAAAAAAAATCATCTTTCTTTTATCTGGTTGAAAACAAACTTAAAAAAAAAAATTTGACATAACAAATATTACACTTAAAATTTTATGGTAAAATTGCACATCAAAACAAACTAAGCCATAGTGTCAAAGCTTTGATAGGTAGATCTACATGGGAAAAATGATGGGAAAAAATTTGTCCGATTGTATCCTCATGCGTCCTCTCGCATTGGTTGTGAAATGATCCATTTATGTCCTCCTCTTGGATGCTTGTGCCTAGTTTTCCATTGAATCATGCATTGACACAAAATCCACTCGACTAAATAAAAACCTCAAACCTAAAGGTTATTAGGTTTTGTTTTTTTTTTTTTTGAGAAACTTAATAGTTTTTTGTTCGATATTTTTTGGGGTAGGAGGAATAAAGATGGATCCGCATCCTCTCTTCCTAGAGATTTTGGGAGGACAGCGGCAGCCTGCCCTGGATGGCCGCCATGTGATTCTCGGGTGAATCCGAAACCCACGTCCTAGCCGACACCCAACCCACAAGCAGAGCCTGCAAGGGCTGTCAGCTCTGATGTGGATCTCGGATTCACCCGAGAACCACGTGGGAGCCATCTAGGGCAGGCTGCCACGTCCTCCCATAACCATTGGGAGGAGATGATGTGATCCTCTCATGTCGTCTAATTCCATTCACAACTAGATTTTATTAGATAACATATTATTATCAATTAAAGATTTTATTTATTTATTTATTTTTTGAGAGGGGAGGTGTTAATGATATGGAAAGCATGTTAATTATTAAATTTAGTTCTTAATAAGTTAAGATAATCTATATTAAGAAGGAGAAAAAAAACATAGAGGCGGCTAAACTTTATAAAGAAACTTCCTTCCATTCCTTCATTACCTTTACTTATTATGTGGCGGATTGATTTTTTTTTTTTTAAATGGTAAGAATGGGTCAAATATTATATAATCAAATTTTCAATTCAACCCATTACATGTTGAAACACATGGTTGAGATTGATTTATTTAAGACATCCCCTATCTATTAATTTGTTAGAATTACCACTTTATCAATTTTGGGGGGCAAATGAAAACCTATTTTTATAAAAAGAAAACTATTAATTTGATAAGTAACCATTGACAATATCATCAATTCATAATTAAAATGTATAATGTTTGAGAAAAAAGAGTTTAGCTCTGGGTTAGTGTAGATTGGCCCATAGGCACCACTAGAGGTGTCAGTCGGTCTTCGTCGGGTTTAATCGGTCTCCATTATTTTAGTCTCTCACATTGTGACAGTCTGTTTAGCTAATCAGTACCTCATCGGCTAGGCATGGACATATTTATATTCTGTTCGATTGATCTCAGTCCATAATTGGTCTTTTGCTAATCGGGTTAGTCTATCTATAAACAAGTTGTAACAGACTCGTGTCAAAGTGTAAATAAAAATAGTGAGATATTGGTTTTCGAAATCTATAATTGTTCTCATGTTGTAAATTATATACATTTTTGTAGTATTGTAAAAGGCTTTTATTAGGCTTGTGATCACCCATGTAGACGAAGACGAAAACAAAAAGAATGAGTGGAAGATTCCATGAGTGAAAGAGATTAAGAGACCATTTAATGTTTTAGGTTTTTTATTTTACAGTTGTATTTGTTTGGTTTAAACGAATACTCACTTCAGTTTAAAGGTATATGCGATTTATTCGATCACTTTGATCGAGCTACACCATTGCACTTTTAATAATCGGTCCAAACCTAAACCCTACACGTTTAATAATTAAACCGATTTTTAACGTATAAAAATTGTATTTATTTTTAATGTATAAAAATAGTGCTTATATTAATTAAAAAAAAAAAAAAGGAAAAAAAAATACTAATTCCATGTTAAATTGCTAGGAAATATATCCTCTTATGTAATATAAGTAAATGTTTGAGCAAATAAACACGAAGCTACTCTAGACACATCCTTGTTGATGTTTAAAACTATTTTGTCTGACTTGGATGCCATGTCGATAGAGATCTTCCCAGTTTAACTTAGTTATACTGCATATACGGAGTTTGTCACAGTATAAACGAGTTGCGTTCTGTTATAACCGACTTGAACAATGAGGTCCTGAAACAAAAGAAAAAACGAGCAGAGGGGTGGACTAGGTAGTCCGGTGGCCACTCCAATACCTAAGTTAGTTTTTAAATCAAACAGAATGAAGTGCTTATCAAGGAAAACGCTTATTGAAAAAAGGGGTTAGGTTTAAATCTACGAATGAATTGATTGAAAATAATTGAATCCACCTTTACCTATGAGGCTTCATGCATTTATAAGCTTTTGAATAACTGATCAGAGTGGCTCGCAGTGGTGGTTGTTATAGGTGGTTGTAAAACCACTACAGTAGCTGTCTATCGTTGGATAGAAATCCATTAGTAAGATGGGATGTGGTAATGGTCATCGTGGATTACTGGCTCTGACGCACGATTGTAAGTTGAGGAGCCATAAGGAACTGCTAATGGAATGTGGACTTGACACGTGTTAGACGTGTGTCAATAATTGAGATATTTCATACAACTGGTCACGTTGCTCCTAGTATTGGATCACGTGTCACTATATCATTTACGGACGAAATATGATATTAACAATCCTAATATTTTATATCACAATCTTACTCTATATTTATTTAATTGCCCTTTGAATTCTTATCCAATTATAGAAATTCCAAAACTTTGACACCAAATTTTTCATCACTTTCCTCCCAAAGTGATGGTCCATTGATCTCCAACCCCTATCTATTTGGTTTATTTGGTTTCCTCGATCAAATACCGGGATTTTTTTTTTTAAGGAAATCTCATTCACAAAAAAAAAAAGATTTTTTAAACGACAAAGCGGGAATTACATAGTATCTCAATATCTTTTTCCTCCGGTGTCTCTACTGAATGATCCATTGTCACAAATTCATCACTTTCCTTCCCAAGTGGTCCATCCATCTATCACCCCTCCCTATTTGGTTTATCTGGTTTCCTCGATTAGATATTGGGAAAATTTTTATTTTTTTTAAAGGAAATTGTATCCACAAAAATGAAAAAGATTATTTGAACGACAAAGCAGGAATTACACAGTATCTCAACGTCTCTTTCTTCTTGTGTCTCTATTGAATGATCCATTGTCGCAAATTCGCCACTTTCCTCCCCAATTGGTCCACTCATCTTCCACCCCTCCCTATTTGGTTTATCCGGTTTCCTCGATCAGATACTAGAAATTTTTTTATTTAAAAAAATCGTATCCACAAAAAAGAAAAAGATTCTTTGAATGACAAAGCGATAATCACTCAGTATCTTAATATCTTTCTCCTCATGTGTTTCTACTGAATGATCCATTGTCACTCACGACCATTGATGGACACAGATAATAGAACCACTAAGAGAACCTCTCTAAGAGTATAAATTGGTTCACAATCGGTTTATCATTTCAAAACAATTCGGTTCAAGGTTATTCTTTGTAGAAATCATAACCGAACAGATTAATAATCAGTTATTATTTTTCAAACCAAAACGAATTGAATAACAATTAGTTTATCAGTTTCTTTCCGGTTCCATTTAATCAGTTCATAAATGGTTTCTTACATGGTTTATGGTGAAGTAGTGAATATTCTATAATCGTAATAGTTCAACATAAAATCTTAACGTAAAATAATAAACTAAAAATATCATATCACATGCACATGGCATGACACTATGTCAAGGCATAATCGATTTATTTAGTTTCCTAACCGGTTTTACTTCTAAACCTTAACCGTACTAATTATACGTAAAACCAAAATCGAACCAATTAATTTCAATTCGATTCAGCTCTACTTTTTATCGATCGGTTTCAATTCAATTTCTCGGTTTTGGTTTAGACTTTGACACCCTTAAACATAAAAAAAGATAATAATAATAATTATTAAAAAAAAAAAAAACAGAATGGGAAATAAAGAAACAGACAAAGAACAAAAGTTCGAAAATCATTACTGTTCCCAAAACCCTGAAAGGGGCCCATAAACCAGCGGCCCATCGCATCCCAATGATCCTATCCAATGGGAAAAATCTCCTGGAAATTTTGAAAAGTCGTTCCTTCCTAATTCCTATTTATCTAATTCTAATCTACAAATCTCTACTTCCCAACTTTCCAAATCGAAATAAAATCTCTACTTCCCAACTTTCCAAGAGAGGAACCAAAGTTACCAAAACAGAGATTGCGGAGCAAAACAAGAGATTATCGAGAAAACGTGTGATTCTGTGATTGCGTGCGTCTGTGTGTGAGCGATAGGGGAGAGGAATGGATAGGGTGTTCTCAATAGAGGAGCTTTCCGACCCTTTTTGGCGAGCGCCGCCACGGCTGCCATCTCACTCATCCACGAGAACGGATGAAGAATACAAGAAGATGAATCGCAGCTCATCTGAATGGGCTTTCCAGAGATTCCTTCAAGAAGCTTCAGCTTCAGAGAAATCGATGTCTCCGGCATCGTCTTCCGCCGTCGCTGATACCCCATCTCCGCCTGCTGTACTTCCCTCCTCAGTCGTCTCTCCATCTTCGTCTTCGTCGAAGAGAGTCAGCGATTGCGGTCGTGAACGTGATGACGAGGTTGTTGAGATCAAAAACCACCCTCCTCCTATTCTGCCTCAGCTTTCCAATCCTACTGCACCCCCTAATGTTCCCGTTGATTCTGAGGAGTACCAGAATTTCCTCAAAAACCGTCTCAAGCTTGCTTGTGCTGCCGTTGCCTTGACTCGGGTATTCGACGTCATTACTTTTTTTTTTTTTTTAAACGTTTCTTTGATTTGGGTTTCTAATGGTTTGGGTACCTCCTTCCTGTTATTGTTTGGGAATTACGATGGGATCGATTTGGTTTCCTTTGAATTATGCTTATGATCTATGCTGTTATCAGGTATCGATTTTCTGGATGCAATGTAAGTGCTGGTTCCACCTTTGTGGATATTGTTTCCTTGTTCTTTGCAATTTTTTTTTTGTTCGGATTTCGGATCCCGTTAATTTTTGTTGTGGACTTATCAGCAAGAAAACATTTTGATTTGCCCAAAAAAAAAAAAAAAAGAATGTTCTTCCTTTTCAATAGTAAAGATTTTACTTTCAGCATGGAGTCATGGACTGCTTCCGTTTTTGCTATTTATGGATTGTCGCCTAAATTTACTATTTCCTTTAATCGTAATTTTTTTGGGTGTTTTTATTGGGTTCTTTAGTATGTCTTAAGGGATATAGTCATATAACGGTCATGTTTGATGATGCATGGTAGGCTTAATCTGAGAAGTCTTTTAATTCGCTTTTAAAGTTCGACACAACTAGGTCCTGGAAACATTCTCCTTTTTGCTGACTGTAGAGCTCCACCACTTTCTGTTGAGAAACGCACAAATGCCTAGTTAGCTTAGAGAGTCAGTGTTGAATGACTGAGAATGTGAGGCTTTCTTTTTTTGGGGCGGGGTCATCCTACTCTACAGCGCCCGTAGGAATCTACGAAGTAGGGAGAAGGGACAAGGGGAGTAATTAAGGGATGCATTTTGCACACAGTGAAGACAGGAGAGTCGAACCTGTGACTTCCTGAGTGTATGCACTCTACTCTAAGGCATCCAACCAACTGTGTTAACAGTTATCTTCGAGAATGAGGGACTTAATTTGTAAGGAAATGCATCACAGGGGTGTAGTCTCTGCCGGGTACATTATTTTGTTCTTATATGTACCTGAAACTTATGAAGCCTTTAGTAATGATGGCTAAAAGCAAGAAAAGTTGGAGATGCTTTGTCTAGTACAAGGAAAGAATGCTCTGACAAATAATTTATTGGAATAACTAAGCTGACTATCATAGTATCATAGGTTATTTGTCACCATCTATCCTGAAAAATATGTAGTCGTTCTGAAAGTAGGAACAGAAATTTGGGTTGCCTTCTTGCAGGTATTGCCTTAAGTCTCAAAAGTATATGAAATGGAAAACAGCTGTCACTAAATGCTTTAGAGACTTCTGTATGAGCAACGTTGAACCTCTCAAGTGACTGTTATTTTAATGCACCCCTTCTTCCTGTTGGTAGTTCATAATTGTATTAATCCTTTACTTGTGTTGTTAATTGATTTAGTTTCTACTTATAAGTAGAAGTTAAATTGAATATACATTCTATCATATAATTCAGTTTTGTTTTCACTTGTAATTCCTGTCAGCGATTTGCAGTACTATTTTCTCTTTGTCCCTCTTACTTAACATCGTTTCATTGTCATGACTTGTCCATGTGATTTGCTGTTTTGTTTTTCATGATAGTGCATCAGTTTTTGTTAACCTGCTAGTGTACTTTTCCTTCAAACGCTAACAATTGCTACACTGGACGAATTCTATTAGCCTGCTCCATCCTTTATTAACTATTCATTTATTTGCATGTTCATGCATTTTGATGATTTCTTGTTTTGATTTTGGTAGCGGTTAGGAGTCTTGTTCTATCCTGCAGGTATGCTATATCCTTTTGGAAGCTCAAATATTTTATATATTTTTGTCAGGCATCTTCTGTGAAACCTCAAGATTCTGCTCAGTCGGCTGATGGTGGATCACAAGCTTCAAATACCTCAAAGTTGGGATCTCAAGCTCCTGGTAAAGGTTTGCAACTTTATTTCTTTAAACTATCCTTTACTGCCATATTTGTGTAGCGTCAACATGTTAACGAAAATAGAATGATTGGGGCGCAGAAGCCCTCCAGCTTATCTTATGCATCAAAAAGGCTACTTGACCAGCCTACTGATTATTCTTATGGGGCAGTACCAAAAAAGATATGAAAGAAGGCCACCCGAGTCCCCAACTGGAATCACGAAAAAGCCTCTTACGCTCTCATAGTTCAAAAAGACATGTGCGCTGATTCTAATTGTACAAAGCCTTACTCAATAGGGGCGTGAAGAGAGATAAATGAACATTTGTTTTTCAACTTCTTTTTGTTCAATTTGCAATCAAATTGTTCATAAAGGGTCTCCACACACGCACACACACCCCCATACACAATATATATATAACGATATTTTTCCTATTAACATGATCTTACCCTTGAATGTTTTCCCCTTGATGCTACATTAAGTATGCTCCATAGAAGAGGTGAGATTACTACCCCTAATAATTAATTTGGATGCACAATGCGCATCATTGATAATCAAATAGGCAGGGGTTTATGGAGGCCTTTTACTAAAAGGTGGATCAGAAAATTGTGCTTTAAGTAATAGCAGCATTTCTTTATGGTTTCTTTCATTTTCTTATGATTTTTAATAAGTTTTGCTGGTGCACCTCTGATTGAAGCACTCTATACTGATATTTTATCCTGGACACAACTAAAGACAGGAGTAAATTTATTAATAGTTGGTAGACTGGCACCATGTCTACCTCCATTTACTCATCACTTGTAAGAGTTAGTAACCTGATATTAACTATTACAAGGAGCCCAAGGTGATGCATGGCCAACAATTGTTTGTGCATGTTTTTTGATTCTGTGATGTTCAGTTATTGTATTTTGTATCCTAATATGAGGCCATGTAACTTTTAGTTGAATGGATCAAAATTCAAAAGGATCACCACCAATAAACTGTACACAATATTTAGGAAAGAGTGAGCAGGGAAGTTTGTCAGTTCCTGCCATACTGCAAAATAATTTCCATCAAACTTGTTTCCTATGAAACAAATACTGACTAGTAAAAAAGCTAACCTCAGAAAATATTTGTGTCTGTCACTTTCCTTTCTTTTGGTTCTGGTTTATTGTTCCTTAGTTACATATACTCCAAGCAAGCTAAGAGCCCTCCATGTTGTTGTTTCATATTTTAGCTTCAATTTCTATCTATGCATCTTTTTTTGCTCACCTCTCAAAAGGAAAAGTTTTCTATTAGTGAATATTAACGTTGCTTTTATCCCCCAGGACCAGGATATGGCCTCTCAGGGGGACAAGATAAGGTTGTCGGGGGTCCAGTAGGAATTCCAGCATTGCCTGTTATGCAGAAAAAATCAGTGGTTCAGGCTAAACCAACAACTAGTGGGTCATCGAGAGAGCTGTCAGATGATGATGACCTTGAAGGTGAAACAGAAAATACTGAGAATGCGGGTCCTTCTGATGTAAAACGTGTAAGGAGGTAACTATAGCTTTCGCTTTTATTGTTCTAGTCTTTTCATTTGATTTAGGGGTTGGTGCATGATGCTCTGTGTCCTTGGTATTGGCAATTGTGTGAATTTTGTCTGGCTTCCTGAAGGAGCAATATGATCCAGCTGTAGGCATCTACATTTATCTTTTAGGTGTACCTCTTAGTGCCTTGGCATCCGTCATATTCTATAATTGTTTCAAGTGAATGAGTTCATTAAATAACATTGTAACATAGCTGAATCTTTGCATGCTTTTGGTGTTTGTTGTTTGTAGTTTACTACCATTTTTTCTGATCTTTCTATTATTTACTCAGGATGCTATCAAACAGGGAGTCAGCTAGACGTTCCAGAAGAAGAAAACAAGCACATTTGAGCGAGCTTGAGACACAGGTTTGGGACCATATCTTGCTTATATCTAGTTTTATCTCCAATGATTTCATATATGTTTCTGAAGAACCTGCTGTGCATGGCACCCTAGGTTGCGCAATTAAGAGTTGAAAACTCTTCATTATCGAAGCGTCTTGCGGATATAAATAATAAGTTCAGTCAAGCTGCTGTCAACAATAGAATTCTGAAAGCAGATGTTGAAACAATGAGGGCAAAGGTAAGCCATCACTACTTCTGCTTATGTCGGGCAAGATTCTTACTAGCTATCAGTACTTGTTCCATCATGGATGATTGATTATTCTGAGTTCTATTGTTTTGGTTGTTCTTGCAAATAATATGTATGTGGTGTTTCTTAAGTGTCTGTGGTCTTCTAGAAATATATGGGTTTACTGTAAGATACTGACAATGAAAAAGAGGCTTACTGCATGTACACACAAAAGAGTTGATTCCCCATACTTGAACCAACAGAAACTTATAAATAAATCCCTGGCTGTAGATGTCCTAGGTGTTTTTCTATATTCTTGGTTCAAGGATATGTTTGATTTGGCTTTTGTAGACAAAATATGGTGGACAGATGAAGTATTATCACTGATCCAAAATGGGGAAGGTTTCACTATATGTTAACCTTCTTCCCTGTACGCCTAATTGGGGCTTATAAAATTCCTTAGACATTAAATTTTGAAGTCTAATATTGTAGGCAATCCTAGTGATGAATTAGAAAAAGTGTGGAAGAGAATTGATTATTCTCTCCACTCAACCTTTATTTATAATGAAGTCATAAAAGAGAGATTACAAATATACCCTTATGTAGAAAGGAAATAAAAGAAAAAGAATTAGAACATAAAACAAATATAAATTTACTATTCTGTCCTTGTATAATTCAACACTCCCCCCTCAAGTTGGTGCATATATATCATGCATACTCAACTTGGACAATATGGAGTGAAACGGTTCCCTAGGTAAACCTTAGTGAAAATGTCTGGATGGCTTTCTGGTTTGCAGGTGGTAACCCAGAGGCTGTCGGCAGGCTAGAAGAGGAGAAAAAACAGAAAGAAAATAAGAAAAGAAGGAAGGAAGGCGCGGGAGCCTAGGTAGGCTCTGATACCATGATGAATTAGACAAAGCGTGGAAGAGAATTGATTATTCTCTCCACTCAACCTTTATTTATAATGAAGTCTTAAAAGAGAGATTACAAATATACCCTTAGGTAGAGAGGAAATAAAAGAAAAAGAATTAAAAAATAAAACAAATATAAAATTACTATTCTGTCCTTGTAAAATTCAACACTTAATTTCAGCTAATCCCCTCCCAAAATTCTCAAGAAGGGTCTATGTAACCTTTACTCTTTTTCTTTTTCTTTTTTTTTTTTTTTTTGTGGTGGGGGGCTCTTGTAGGAATCTTCTACATGTTTATCGCGTGAAATTTTGCTCCTGTCACTCCTGAAACTGCAAAAATTTACTTGGTATTTATATAACTAGTCTGAGTAGTCGAATATCTATGATTACTTGTGTGATACAGGAGAATTGGGTTCAACAATCCTGAAACTTGATCTCTATTCATTTTCTTAGTGTACATAATACTGTAAGGCTTACAAGCATGTGTGTCTTTTGGTAAATAAATAATTAAATAGAATGTATAATGCTTTTTATATAAAGGAATAAAAAAAGAAAAGAAATGGAAAGGAAATGAGTCGCAGTGATGAAGAGATAAAAATGTTAAAAGAAATACATGGAAATAAATATTTTAAGCCAATATCATATGAAACTTGTGGGCTACAAAATCATGATTCTAATATTACTGTTGTGATGAGAGCATATGCACCCGGGGGTTGGGGGGGGAATATTTTCTGATTTAGAACATTACTTTGGTAACAATGAAGTTATAGTCATCTTTCCATGGTTTGGGTCATGAGTTTTTTAGGATAGACTTTAATGTGTTTTTTTGTGCATTCCAGGTGAAGGCAGCAGAAGAAACCGTTAAAAGAATGACAGGGTTAAATCCACTATTCCCGGCCATGTCTGAGATATCCACGATGGGCATGCCATTTACAGGCAGCAGCAGCCCATCTGATATGTCTGCAGATGCTGCTGTTCCAGTGCAAGATGACCCCAAGCAGCACTTCTATCGACCAGCTCCTCCCGATGGTGTTATTGCCACTAATCCACATAATGTGAGATTGAACAATGGCTTGCCTGATATTCCTCCAGCTCAGGTTGCTCCAGTTGCCCCGGTTGATGAGATGCAGAATATAAGTGGCGGTACAAAGATGGGCCGAACGGTTTCCATGCAACGGGTAGCTAGCTTAGAACATCTTCAGAAGCGTATTCGTGGGGGTGGAAATTCATGTGGACCTATGCAATGGGATGCAAGGTGGGAACCAGAAACCCCTTAAGTGATCGAAGACAGTAATGCAAACGTTAATGTTTGTGAAGGTCCGGAAGCAATGGATGTATGGCGGTTTATAAGTTATGGCTACTGTATTCAACTCCTATTCTTTTCCATTGCTATTGCAGAGGTTGAAACTGCATTTCTTACCTCCCAGTCGTATTTTATTCTCCTGTCCCTCCCCCATTCTCTCCCTCACGTTTTGATTTTTAGGCAGTGCTTCCCATGTTCATAGCCACTGGGAATGTCAAGGCCGTTAGGAAGTCATAATGCTGCTTGATTAATGGCACTTACTCATCCTGCACTCATCATTTTAAAATCCTTCCCAAACAAAGAAAATGAAATGCTAATGTTGCAGATCATGTGTGTCACGTTAAAATTTATCTATTCTACCACGTGGATTAATGATATTTCCATTCTCACTTGGGCTGCAACAGGGCAGGATTGGGTTTGGCATCTACGAACTCAAAGTCTCAAACTTTACCTGGGTCCCTTAAAGCTAGCCTAGGTTTGGTTTGTTCCTGTCAGGGCTAGACAAATCTTCAACCCAAGCCCAACCCTGTCAGGGTTTAGTATAACCCAGCCCGGCCCTGACTGACCCTTATTGGGCCGGGCCGGGATAGATTGGCCCTAATTGATTCAGTTTGGATTGGCCTTGATTTGTAGAAATATAGAACACATAAAATTGCAAAATCAGAAAGCACAAAAAAAAAAAAAAAAAAAAAAACTGAAACTGTTGGAAACATTAAGGATGGGGAGAACATACCCGGTTTCAGTATGAACACGAGCACTAACTATTGTTTCTGCCTTCAGTACGAACACAAACATGTACTGGAGATTTCGAACAAAGCTAATGGGGAGAATAAGAGATAGGGTTAGGGTTTTCACCAAGTAAAAGATGGAGAGATATGTGGGATTATCGTCATCTTCACAATCAGGTTCTCCTACTTTGCATTGCTTGAGACTAGGCATTTTGGATTTCTGGTTCCTTTGGTAATCTTCATCCCTACTATCAATTACAGGAAGAAAAAAAAAAAAAAAAAAACAAAAAAACAAGGAACAAAATCAGAATTTCGTTAATTGGTTGTGTGGTTTTGCCAAGTAAATTTATCCTCCTTGAGAGTTTCTTGGTTAAACGATTATCAAATTTTGGAATTATAGGCCCTCACAACAAGTTCCCCTCCTACTTAGGTTTCGAGACCCGCTTTGAGGTAACGATTGTGGCATCTCTTGAGGTTCTATTTTCCTCGGCAAGAAGGTACTTTTTTCAGGTAATATCTTGAGACAACAACCTAAGAGGAGAATGAGATACTAAATTAGCGCTTTGGTTTAGGCCTATAGGGTTTGAGTCTTTGAGATAAGTCTATATATAAGATAAAAAATAAAATAATAGCTATTATATGGGCGAGGTTCAACCCAAGGCTTCAACTCATGCCTGGCCTAACCTGAGGCTTCATTCTAGTTATTATTATGCATTCTCCCAATTTTGAGTAAGAATAGAAAATCTAGATAGGAAAACCCATAAAATTAAATGGCTTGAAAATGTCACCATCTCTGATTACATGGATAATGGCCTTTTTAATAATTATATTCTTAGATGTTGATTTTTATTTTAATATTAATTGCAAAGTAAATAAAAATTAATAACCAAATTTAAAATAATCTATAATTAGTGATACAATCATTTTAAATAATAATTACAAAAAAAAATATATTTTTCAAATTTTTATTTAATTTCACTTCCCTGCAATCAGAGGTAGCCATAAGTTTTTTCTGAGTCCATCATTTCTTGAAGGGTGAACGACTTGAAGACTGGATGTTTGGTGTGCTGTATGCACTATGCAGCATTTCTGTACCTGCCATTAATCCATTTCCTTTGGGGCCTTATTTCTTTAGTAGTTTCTCAATTCCAATATGTAATTTTATTTTTACTTTTACCCAAATTTTTTTTTTCTGTACCAGTCCTTTTCATAAGGGAGTTCTTAAGCTGGAAATATTTTTTACATGTAAGTTTATGAAGACAAGACAGAACACAACTTAATTATTTTTATATTCTTTAAAAAAATGGTGAAAATTTGTGGTTCTTTTAGGTTCATAAGGTCTCATTACCATGGTAATATCAGGGTTTGGATCAGTATATCGGTTGATTCATTTCAGTATAAGTAATGGTTGATATCAATACAATACTCAATACTTTTATTTTTAATATTTTTTTAAGTTAGTATCAACCACGTGTCACTCTGTCATTGATTCTATATTGATCTAATATCGATCTTGTATCAGTTTTTACAATGACGATAATCTTTTCGAGACCATGAACTAAAACCATGCTCATTACAATGAAATCATACTTAGAAATACAATATTAGGTTTCATTGATGAGGGAGAGTGGATAAAAAAAAAAAAAATCCAGTATTTTATAAAAGTTCACATTTAGAACTCATAACCTTATGTATTTTTCCCCATAGACTTTGTTACTAAAATATTATAGGAATAAGAGTTTTGTCCGACTGTGTTCCTGGTACTTGTGGGCTTGTGCTGCCCTTCCGTTAGACCCTACATTTGCAAAACAACATGAAAAAAAAAACCCTCAACCCAAATATTTTTTTGTAACGTATTAGTATTTTATTATTGAGGTACACTCTTTCTTTTATTCTATACCTTTTTTTTTTTTTTGGATAGAAATCCTTCCCTATTGTTTGATAGGCGACCCAAATCATCTCCTGTTGCCCAATCATGTCAGCCATGATCGCACAACTAACATTCATCCAATGCACATACCGATTTGGGTCTTCTTTCCATTACAATAAAATGTTTTCTTCTTAATTTTTTTTTGCTCATAAACAGTTTTAATTACCCAGATTTTCTAAATAGTTTGATATAACTAAAAAAAAAGGAAAAATAAAAAGAAAAAAAGAAAGCAAGAAGTCCTTGCAGTTCCTATGTTTTGTGGATCCACATCATTTTTTTCGTCTGAGTTTGGGCAGGAGAATTGATGGCCCGGATGGATAGCAGACACCTGATTCTCGGGTGAATTTGAGTCCTCCATCCTAGCCGACACCCCTATCAGTTTAGCTTGTCGGTTGGGGTGTTGGTTCAAATGGAAGACTCAGATTTACCCGAGAGTTAGGTGGTAGTCATCCATCTGACTGCCAACTCTCTTGCCCAACCTGAGGAGAGGATTTCTATACGGATCTGCATCCTCTCCTCCCAGTGGTCTAGGAGGACAGTGACAATCTATCTCGGATGGTTGCCACGTGACTTTCGATGAATCCAAGACCTACGTTCGAGCCAACATTTAGCCTACAAGCTAAACCGATAGAGGGTGTCGGCTCAGACGTGGTCTCGAATTCATCGAGAGACACATGGTAACCATCCAGGATAAGTTGCCACTGTCCTCCCAGAACCACAAGGAGGAAAAGATGTAAATCCATGTTTTGCTGCCTTCCTGATCGAAAAAATTGTTTTATTTTGTTTATTTTTTTACGAATAAAATTTTGGAGGAAGGGTTCTTTGAATGGCGGAGTGAGAGCAAACCTAGCACCCCCACTGCCTCTGCAAAGATGCCAAAAAATGTCCAAATGCTGTCTTCATCACCAGAGATCCTACTGGAACTCCCCCAAGTTGCCGTCTCCGATTCTTCGTCTTTTACAGCTTTACTACAATTTTCATGGCGGGAATCAATGGCCATTTGGGCTGGCATGCTACATGCTCTGCTTGTTATGCAGGATATTCTACACTTATCTTCATACTTCATTTCGTCTTTCTTCCATTTCATTCAAGGGAAATTAACAGCTGTTGCTATTGCTGACTCCCTTGCTCGGAAGGCCTTCTCCCCTGTCGTGTGGGACAAATTGGCCGCTAACAACTTTATGCTGTTGGAGTTACGTACCTCAAGATTCCATGCATTTTTCATGCAGCAATGAATGGAATCTCTGATACCTACAAAGGCAAGGTCCCTGCTTCTTTCTTCTGCTATATCCCATCTTTGGCGGACGTATGTGAGAACTCCTGGCAGACCTTTTGATTTCTCCACGTAAGACCCCCTTCTCTCTCTGTTATCAGTCGTTTCTCTACTGAAAAATGTTACTTCATGTTTCTGTCCTCATAATCTTCGAACACTGGGCTCGCAATTGCTTTTAGTTTAGAACGATCAAAACCTTGCACTTTTTGCGCTGACTTATGGGTTTTCCGCATTATTTTCTTTCTCTTTGCACAGACTTATATTGAGTGACAGTGGATTCATAGATTTCTTTTGAGTGACAGTATCAGAATAAGCAGTTTCCATAAGGGAGATATGATAAGAACAAGGAAAATGTATTTAGTATTACAATTGAGGTGCATGGGTAAGGGGGGAAAGTGACAAGGGCATGTCGTGATTGTACAGGGATGCCGTTGCAAGGGATGAGGAGACGGGTTCAAATTGGAATATTTACCAGTATTGCTTGAACTTAACGTTACAAATGCACTGGTCTCTTGTTCATTTTAAACTCCGATTCATAGTTGTAAGAACCTTCAACTGTTTGACGTTGGTAACTGAACCTACAATGGAATATAACTCCTGCTTGGATAAAAGGATTTCTGTTGTTGCCACTTAGTATCTGTAATTTATTGTCTTGATATCTTGATCTCCTAAGTTCCGTTGGAGATAGTTGTGAAATATGTTAATTTAGTATTTTTTTTAAAGACACGTGGTGCTGGTTTTCTTACATTGCTCATTTCTCATCTTTGATTGCTGCTTGTTTGTTTTGTAATTTTGGTCACCTAGCCCCTTTATGTTATTAATTTTCAGTTTTTTTAACTACAAAAGATCTTAAAGTTTATTGTGCCCAATCTATGGCATACTTAAGATGCTTGGACGGATACTTTGTATTTTTCTTTTGATAAGTTTGAGGATAGTTCATTATCCACATACCAAGTCACCTGAATCATTCATGGTATATAGATTGGTTTTTATGGTTTACAAATTTTCTTCAAAGATCCATTTTGCTCAAAAAACTTATCACAGGTTAATTATTCATTTAGCCATCTAGTATGCAGTTGGTCTTATTCTATCTGTTGATTTTTTCCACTCGATATGCAGTTAGAAGTTATCTTCATTGTTCACCATGGATGTGTCAGGAGCTGCCTCTAAAAATGAAGTGCCACTAGGCTTAGATGCAAAAATAGAGGAAGAATATGCTTCACAGGCTAAATTGCTTCAAGAGTTCACCTCTATCTGTAATGTTGACAAGGCATGGACTAAGTCTGATTGTGGTATGGCTGTTCCCATTCGGTTGTTCTGTTTCTTTGTACTGTGAAGTTGATGCTGAGCAATCTTACTTTCATTCTCCTTTCCTTGTTTTTTTCTTAACATATACCTCTTCCTGAGCTGCAGGAAATGGTTCCCAGGCAATGTTTCTTGTTAGCCAAGCAAATCTCTTGGCAAACAAGAGGAGGAAATACATGCTATCTGCTCATATTTCAGACAAAAGTAACCAATCTGTTAGCTTCCAGTGGGCCCCATTTCCTGTTGAAATGGTGGGTGTGTCTATAATTGTTCCGTCACCATCAGGTTTGAAGCTTCTCATAGTTCGGAATCAGGAAAAGGGATCTCCCACTCAATTTGAGATATGGGACTCGTCTCAGTTGCAAAAGGAAATGCATGTCCCACAATCTGTTCATGGATCAGTATATACAGATGGATGGTAACATTATCTGAAATTTATTGAACTTGATGAAATGAATATGTCAATGCTTCCAAAATAATTGTTTTTCAGATGAACTAGTAAATTAAAAGCTCTTGCTACGTCTTAGGTTCGAGGGTATCTCTTGGAATTCTGATGAAACCCAAATTGCTTATGTTGCTGAGGAGCCATCCTCCACCAAGCCCATGTTTGATGGTTTTGGCTACATGAAAAGAGGTTCTACAGATAATGACTGTGGAAGTTGGAAAGGTCAAGGAGACTGGCAGGAGAGCTGGGGGGAAAAATATGCAGGGAAAAGGCAGCCAGCACTCTTTGTCATCAATGTTAACAGGTTCACTTTCACTGTGTTCCTCAATGCTTCTAATAAAGAGAGCAGAATGTTGCATTGAATGTTAAGAACCTAATTCGAGCTTCTCTTCATTTTCAGTGGAGATGTTCGTGCTGTTCAAGGAATTGCAAAGTCGTTGAGTGTTGGACAAGTTGAATGGGCACCATCAACAAATGGTTTGCAACAATATTTGGTTTTTGTTGGCTGGCCATCAGAAACTGATCCACTGAAAGTTGCAAGAAAGCTTGGCATGTATTACTGTTACAATAGGCCATGCGCCTTGTATGCAGTTAGGTCTCCATTTCATGAAGCAGAAGCTGATGAACTTCCACTAAAGTGCGTTTGCAATGTCATGTATCTTGTTACTTTACTTACAATGCTTGCTTTATGTTAATATTAGATGCTGAGTTTCCAAACATTGCTTTCTGTTTACTTTGGACTCCTTGTTATATCTCAGAAGTAATGAAACCAAAGGCTCTGCGATGGTTAAACTAACTGAAAGCATAAGTAGTGCTTTATTTCCACGGTTCAGGTACCTAAGTTCCAGCTTTGTTTCCTTTGTATTTTGTGTTTTTTCTGTTTTGTGTTTTATTTTCATTTTTATAATACATTGAGTTTTTGAACCTCAATCACCGACAGCTACAATATTTATTTACACAATGAAATTTATGAAGCAAAATGCAATTATTCTATTAAAATACTGAATAACATAGGGTAGATCTGTTCTTTTTAGTGAGTCCATACCACATATAGGAAAATGTAGTGTGGCCAATAGCTTCCTACAGGACTAGAAATAAGCTCCATTCGGTTAAAATTTTTTCCTTTTCTTATTGTCACCATGCTGTGCAGTATGCACACATTGCTTTTTATAGGCACCTAAAATCTACAGAGTGGAGGTGTCAGCATGGTGCACTGGTAATGCCTGTGGATTGTTGTACTTCAGGCTTGGGATCCAATGCTGCCTGTTTGCATCTTAATTGATCCATTGGCATAATCCCCATACTGAAGAAGAAAGCAAGAGAAAAGGAATTTTTAGAAACTGTTGACTGAATGAAAATAAATAATTTTATGCTCACAGCACAGATGGAAAGTCTCTAGTGTTTTTGTCTGCAAAAAGTGCTGTGGCCAGCGGAGCATCCTTTGCGACACAATCGCTTCATAGAATTGATTGGCCCACAGACGGAAAGCCATGCTCATCTGCTGCCATTGTCGATGTGGTAAGCTCTCTTGTTTGCTAAAGTTAGAAGTGATTGTTCAGAAACCATCAAGCAGATCCTTGCAGAAAGTGCTTGTTTAAACAAATTCATATAACCGGTGGAAAAGAACAATGACATATTTGGATTTTCTTTTGAATATTGGATCCAATTTTACGAAGTATTGAGGATAGAAGTAATGCTTCAGGCTGCTTTTCATCCCACTTTATTTATTATACTTCGTCTATAAAATGATCTATACATTTTTTCTGTTGGATATTCCAGTCAGTAATTCAAGTTCATGATTTGTGCATTTGAAACCACAAAACAGAATCTTAGCTATAATTCGTTGGCATTTGTTTGTATTCTCATTGCAGGTCCCTGTAGTGATGTCTGCTGAGGATGGTTGCTTCCCTGGGCTTTATTGTTCAAGTTTAATTGCTAAACCTTGGGTTTCTGATGGATGTACAATGATTTTGTCTTCCATCTGGCAAAGCATGCAAGTGATACTTTCTGTAAATGTGCTGAGGTAACCGTGAACTTCTATTCCATTTAATTTCTGATCTTGTAAATAGTTTCCATTTATTTCAATTGGAGTTGAATTTTTTCTTATATACAGCGGGAAAGTATCACGTATTAGCCCTGTTGACTCAAGTCATTCATGGAACATTCTTGCACTGGATGGGGACAATATTCTTGCTGGTAATCAGTCACTGACCTCTGACATTGACCCTTTTTTTTTTTAAGCATGTAATAATCAAACTAGACTTTGTATTTTTCTTTTTTATGTGAAGTGTCTAGCAGTCCCATAGACCCTCCTCAGATCAGGTATGGAAATACTATAAAGAAGGAAGAACATGCAAGTAATACATGGGTTTGGATGGATGTCTTGAGCCCCCTGTCCACATACTCTGAGAAGGTTGAGCATTTCAGTTTTTTTTTTTTTTTTTTCTTATTATGGGCCTTTTATTCCATTGAAGTTAACCTTGTTATGCTTATTTTTAATAAAGCATAGAGCATCTCTCTCACTGCTTTTTGCCACAGGTTCTATCTTTGATGTCATTCCTTCAGTTCAGTATAATGCAGATTCCTGTTCGGGATGCATCCAACAACCTTACTAGAGGTAATATATTGATCTTTATGTCTAGATTCATAGTAAACTTGTTCTTCCTTATTGTTGTATCATATTGCCTGCAGTGTGTAATTGTGAATGATTCAGTGAAAAATGAGATATTCCAAATGGACAATCTCATTTAGTGCAAGCTGTCTGTAAAAAAAGAGGGAATTGGTTTGGGTTCTGGGAGAGTGAAGGAGATGAACAATCAGTTTTAGATAAATGGTTATGGATGTTTCCCAGGAACTTAAAGCTTATGGAAAATAATTGATTCTGAACATGTATGGGTTTCTACCAAATGGCTGGGGTTCATTTCTCAGTTGATGTTACTCTCTTTCTTGGATTTGGAAATCATCAATTCTTCTAGTAATTGCTGTTCCTATCCAACCTTTTAAAGATGACATCAGCTTGGGAACCTGTGGTTTCATGGGGAGCCTTTGTTCTGTTGAGAGTGTCAACTGTTTCCAAATTGTCTCAGTTTTACTTGAGCTATAGCAAAAGACTATGCTCCTAATCTTGTGTCTTTTTTTACTTAAATCGTTCATGAATTTTTGGTTCTACATGGGCTCTAGAGTCTAGACATCATGAACTTGTTCATGTCTCTTTCTCATTGAATGCATTGATGAGGTGTATCTCTTCACAAAGACTGATAAGAAGATTTGATCTTGATCTGATGGTAATTTACATGTGAGATCCATTTTAAAATGTGTTTATGATGATTTCATATCTCTTTCAAGGAGTTTTAAAATCCTTGACCTCTTAAAGTTCAGGCTTTAGTGTTGGAAGTTTAGCAAAAAAGTCAGAAGTAGCAGTATGCTTCAAATTGGTATAATAGTTGGAGATGACCTTTTCCTACATTTGCTACATTTGCTACATTTGCATGGCCAGTGGAAATTTGTGAATCCTCTGTTCCCCCACATAGAATTGCTGTCATGACCCAAATCGTATGAAGGTCAAGGTACAAACTTCTCGGGCGTTGATCAAACGGTCGCTCAATAAATCAAACCTCAAAACTTTATTTACTTGATACCAAATAGAATAGAGAACAATAGCCAAAAGGTCCCGAAAGCCTAGAGTTTGCAAATGTTAACTGTCTTTACACTTTAATTAAAAACCTACTACAGCCACTTTAATAAATAACAATAACTGCAATATAGGATAAGCTTGAGTGCTCCTTAAGTTTCTCCTTGCTTCGCTCCATCACCATCGTCTTCTGTGATATTAGGTGTAGCCGTGTAGGTGGGCTACACAGCCCAGTAAGATAGAATATAGAAGATGCACAACACTCAACACAGCCACAAAAATCTTGAATAAATGCAATGCAAGAAAACCTCAACACCCTTTAATTTAGAAAAATCCACCTTTATTTTCCACCTCTGGTTAGCACCAGGGAAACTGGCTGCCACCGCCCGTAGTAGAGAGTTTAACACGGTCATTCATCACACCCCAGTCATCCGTACATGACCTAACCCTTTGGTCATCCGTACATGACCAACGTACACCACTGGCAACTCATGTGTATACAATGGTCACATCTCATCCATGGCTCCACGGATCATGACTCAAGTGGCACTCACCACCCTATTGTCTCATTACTCTCCACTGGAACGGTGCAATCAATTACCCTCAACACCTCAACACCTCAACACCTCCACACCTCTCTTTAATCACTTAAGATTGCATGTCAAAACCACTACTCACACACACTCTTAACACATGGTATAATGAAACATGATAAAAACCAATTCCTTCATACCTCTCTCATGTATAGAATTATCAGAATCACAACATCATTAAACACAACTAAGCATCATTATCATCAATATATTTCGGGGGTTATCATAGAATTAGAATCACCAAATCACTTATTTCATATGCATATAGGTTCAGTAAAAATTGTAAAGGAAACAAAACAGATTCAACATTACAGCACCCAAGTGGTGTGAATCCGTTATACTCCACTTACTCTTCCTCGCACACAAATTATTCGTCCTTTTAATGGTCAGCAACACCGGCGTACATGTATTATAATTATAACATCACTTTACATGCATTACACCAAAACAGAACCCTAATTACCCCTTGGATCCTCCAAACATATCCCTGGTCCAATCTGGAAAATTCCAGATTCGGACCCCACTGTGCACAACCCATTCAGAAGGGCATAACTACCCCCAACGAGTCCTTTTCGCTTTCCTCTTTCTGGGGCTTATACTAGACTTATAGGGGCCTAACATAGTCAAAAATCTCCCCCAGACTCTATTTCTAGGCCCTTCAAACAAGGTCCCTAAAACAGTGTACGAAATCTGTCCTTACCGAATTCAAACCCTTAAACTACTCATGGTATAAGCCCTTCCCTACATCGGATGGGGCTCAAAATACATTCCTACCAAGGTCCATCCAGTCTGCTATCATCCCTCCAAATTTTAGAGTCATACCAGCCACTGTTCTTAAACCCAGGTATAACTTCAACTCTCAACCAGAAACCTACTGGCATTCCCTCCCCTGATCTATACCTTATCTCTTAATCAAAAGTTCAAAACATAAAATGTATGCACTTACCTGTACTTGCTGCTGTTCTTCCTCTTCTTCTTCCCCCCCCTTCTCTCTCTTTCTCTTCCTTATGGTTTCTCTTCTCTCTTTTTCTTTTTTCCTTCTCTCCCCCTCTTTATCTACACGCAAAGAGGGTGTCCGGTGTCCCACCCCCTCTTTGCTTCCTTTTTTCCTATTCCCTCTACAATTCTCTCCCTCCTATCTCTCTCTCCTACTTCTTGTCTGTTTTTATTCTTTATTAAACACATGGTGAGGTGTACTCATCCTGCTGCCCACTAACCTAACACCCTTCCAACTCCCTATTTTTACATTACTTTATTTAATTAAATTCCACTTAAATTGGTCCCCACCTACTGCCCACGATTCTGCTTTCCCCTTACCATTATTTTATTATTTCTTAATGATACATTATCCACTAAAGTACAAAAATATATCCCAAGCAGCCCATGAATTTGGGCCTCCCCGATACTCTTATTTCTTATTTTAGTAGTCCTTAAAGATAATGTTATTCACAAAATTTCCCTGCAGCACTAATGGAATCTTCTCTAGCATCCAATGGTTCATATACAACATGATTTTCTAGATTAGCCCCAAACTTTTCTCTGAATTTCTGTGGGTCGCATGCCACCCTAGGCAAGATTCCCACCTTCAAATTGACAATTCATGTTGTGCTAAACGTCACCATGCATACTATATGCAACTATGTACTATCAACACTAAAATGTGCTAAACAGCACCTAACCTTTTAAGTGTCACCCAAACTTACTAAACATTACCAAAGCAGAAATTTAACTTAAAAAATCTGCGGCGTTCAATTGCTGTAACAATTTTGACCTATTTCTTATTGCTTTTGATGCAGTTTTCCTTTGAGTTATTTTAGAATTCATATGGTGCTGGCCCTCCCTTTCCTTTGTAGAGCTTTTCCTGATTACCCTTATGTTTGTATTTGAGCTTCTGTGATCCCATCTTAAAAGGTATGTCAATTGATTCTGTTATGAGAGGTAGTTCCTTCAAAGGCAATTTCACTCCCTGAGGTAGATTCTTTATTCATGCATTTCCTCTTCAGAGTGTTCTTAGACTTGATTTTTTATGGTTGGTCTTGTGAGAACTTGGTTCATGAGGGATTTAAGTTGACAGGGATATTACTTGTGAGTTCGTGTTTCCTTTCTCAAACCCCTTAGGCAATAATGATTAGTGGGTTACAAATTGTTCCTCTTTCATAAGGCTCAAACTTCCTGCCGACCTGAGTTTTTGAGATTGATTGCTGAGGGGAATTCTTTTGTTGTCTTGGATGGTGCTAAATGACTTGTGCTTGCACTTGGAAGTTCTTGAGAAGACTTTGGCCTTGCTATCTTATGAACATCTTGTTCACATGGATACAGGCTTGGGTACCTTTGCTAAATCTGGTCTCATCAGAAGTATTTCACATGGGAGGAGGATCTACAAGCTAGCGGGGCGTATTAGAATCTTATATGCTAGTGGGAAAAATGGGATTACAAGAACAACCGGTAGCCGGTCACTAGGAGGAGAAAGAGAGAGAGGAGAGATAAAAGAGGTCCAGATTTCAAGGAAGAGTGACATAGAGACAGATGTACATGCCAGCAGCATGTGCTTCCTTTTCCCATTTCATATTTATAACACGTAGTCTACAAACTGGACCCCTTGCTAGTTGCATAAATTAGTAAATTCCACTATGCACTATTCTGTTCCCAAATGCAGATCATGAAAAATATTCACTTTCTATTTGATTGTTTCAGGTCTTGGCATCTAGGGAAGTTGTTGTTGCATTTCTTTTGGAGTGGAGGGGGGAGTCAGGTTTAATAGTATCTATGACATATATTGCACTAATGACAGCCTGAATATGTTGATTTGTTTCAGGTGCCAGTAAACCTTTTGAAGCTATATATGTATCTTCCAGCTCTCAGAAGAATGGTGTATGTAATCCACTAATTGTAATGCTTCATGGCGGACCACATTCTGTCTCTGTGTCAAGCTTTTCAAAGTCTCTAGCATTTCTATCTTCAATTGGATACAGCTTGCTCATAGTAAATTATAGGTGAATCAAAATGTCAAATGTTTTCTCTCTTCTTTTCCTGCCTTCTTTTAATTAGGAACTTAAGTCATAAGATTGAATTCACATTATATCTAGCTTTTTTTTACTCCATTCTAGTCATTTAAATTTGCTAAAATCTAAAATGTCAATAAGTTATTTATGTATAAATTTGCTAAAAGATAAATTGTCAATATGTTATTGTGGTTGGGAATGAGATAGAGTTTGTTTCAGGTTTGGAGACTGCTGCTTATTGTTCATCTTCCTAATCACTGAATGATTGACAAATTTTTTGCTTTAGGCCTTTTCTAATCTAAGTAACCATATTTCAGAGGTTCGACAGGGTTCGGAGAGGAGGCATTACAATCTCTTCTCGGGAAAATTGGGTCCCAGGTGCTTTATTCTCAGTTTTATGTATTGTATATTTATGCTTTGGTCGTCAAATTTATTTCAAGATTTTCATGAAATTCCAGTTATATTAGTTCAACAACATTGTTCATGTAAACCATTTGAACCATAATCTCTTCTGCTTAACATGTGCAGGATGTTAATGATGTCCTGACAGCTATAGACCATGTAATTGACATGGGACTAGCTGATCAATCCAAAATAACTGTGCTTGGAGGTTCACATGGTGGTTTTTTGACAACCCACTTAATTGGCCAGGTGTAGTGCTGTTGCTTGAGTTCCTCTGTTGGCATTTGCTTTTTTATCATGCAAAATGCTCTCTACTAACATATTTGATGCTTACCCTGCCCCAGACATTTCTGTTTGTTTGCTTTTGTTCTCTTTCTTTCTTTCAGCTTCTTGTTCCTTCTTTCTTAAGCGCAATTCATGGCCGGCCCTTCTCCAGCTGTATCTCCACTGTCCCCCTCTCCCTCTTCACTAGCCCGTTGCCCCTCTGTTTCCGTGTCTGCTGACGGCGACATTGGAGATGATCTTCCTCTGCCTTCTGCGGATCCTGTGACCTCTCCTCCTTGTGGGAGGGGCCGATGGTCTGGTTTGTTTGATTCTGCGCCTTTGTCCCAAGGGGAAGGCATTCCTCTGCACTTCAACCTGCTGTCTCTTGAAGATGAGTGTATTGTGGCTTCTTGTGATGATTAATCATTTCATGACGAGATTTCCAAATGGAACAATGCTCTTGTTGGTCAGTTTGTTGGAATAAAGCTTCCCTTTCAACTTGTCAAATCCTCCCTTTTGCGACAATGGAAACTGGATGCTACCGTTGGAATCTTCCTTGCTGATAGTGGTACTTATGTATTTCGTTTCGCTGATGAAAATGATAAAATCGGCATCCTTGAGAAGGGATTGTGGTATGTGGCCGGCAAACCCATCATGTTGAGACAATGGGATGAATTTCTTCGTTTTGATAACCTGAACATCAAATCCTTGCCAATTTGGATATCCCTGCCTGGCTTGCCGCTTCACCTATGGTGTGCGGAAGCCTCAAGCTCAATAGGCTCTGTCATCGGAAACCCCCTGTTCTCTGATTGGTGTACGAAAGCCCAAACTCGGTTAGCTTTTGCTCGTATATGTGTGGAAGTCTGAGCGGATTGCCCTTTGCCTGACTTCGCTCTCATTCGATCCTCAGAGAAGAACCTTTGGAAGCAACCCATCAAGTATGATTGGAAACCGCCTTTGTGCACCTCATGCAAGACTTTCGGCCATGACACTGTTTCCTGTTCTCCTGCTAAACCCTCTCCATCAGAGCCTGCTGGTTGGAAAACTGTTAAACCCCGCTATAAATGGCAGAAAAAAATTGTTGAGGATCCTTCCACCGGCAGAAGGGTTGCAGTGAATAGAAAGGAGGGTGGAGAAGAAGAAGATGACGTGGATGCTGAAGGGACTGATTGTCGGAACTTATCTGCTACAGATCCTGCCACAGTCGACTCTGCTGATCTTGACTCAGTACCCACCAGCAATATGTTCAGAGCTCTTGCTTCAAAGGACGACAGCGAAGATGTGGACGATTTCCTCTTTGATGATAGTTTCCCCCCCACTGCCTCTGACCATGAGAAAGAAGCCCCGCATCCTGCCGTGCAAAGTCATGCCTCTCTGTCACCTGGTACCCTCGAGCCTCCCTCCGCCTCTACTCCCTTTCCCCTTTCTGAGCCTCTGGCGTCTCACGCTGCCCCTCCCCCCCAAGCCTTGTCTACTTATTCCTCTCAATGGTCCAAAAGATTGAACCGGTTTGTCAATCCCATGAACCCTAACCTAACCCCCCAGCCTGTTAACCGGGGTTTGGTTAATTCTATGACCGAACCTATCACCTTTCTTAACCGACCATCGTCTGGTTCCAAGTCGACCCATCTTCCAGACCCGTACCCACAGCCCAATTGGTCTAACCCTAGTTCACACGAAGCCACACCCGTACCCATTACCCGACCCTCTGAAACCTTTCTTCCTAACCCGAGAAATCCTGGCAACCGTAGTCAGCGGTCTCCGCCTCTTCCCTCCCCCTGCCCTTGCAATCCCTTGACCAACTCCTCCATCTCTGCCTCCTCCTCCCCCTTGATTGATGTGTCGGTGCTGGAAGATGTTATTGGAAATGGGGCTTTATGGACTGATAGTCATGAGACTGCTGGTCGTCAGCGGCAGTCCAAGAAGAAACTTAAGGAGCGGACAAAAGACCTGCATCTCTCTTCTAATGCGTCCTACCCTTCTTGGAAGATCAAGGGGGGCAAGGCTTCTGGTCAGCGATCCTCCTAGGATCGTGGGTGTTTTGGGTTCCTTCTACTTCAAATATTTTCATGATTAACGGAATGTACTGGAATATCTGGGGTCTAAATTTTATCCCTAAGCAGGCTGAAGTTAGAAATCTCATCAAGAATCGGCATCTTACTTTCTATTTCCTTGGAGAAACTAGAGTTAAGGAGGGCAATGCTCTTGACATTGCTAAATTGTTAGTCCCGGGTTGGCAGCTGGCTTTCAACTATAACCACCATAGCAATAGTTGATTATGGTGTTTATGGGATAACTCTAAGGTCAACCTCGCCTTGTTATGTTCATCTGATCAGTTCATGCATTTTAAAATTACTGATTCTACAATTTCAATGCTTCGAATGATTGCTATATCACTGCTATATTTGTTACAAACTCTTCCATTGAGCGTAGAAGACTCTGGGGAGATTTATGCACAATACACGCTTCTTTGGGAGGCAGTCCCTAGGGGTTGATGGGAGATTTTAATGTTGTTAAATTTGCAAATGAAAAAATGGGTTTTGGGGGGGATGAGAATTTGGAGGGAGAATTTGTGAGCTGTCTTGACTCCATCGGTATGGTGGATCTCAAATGGGTTGGATTGAAATTTACCTAGAACAACAGAAGGTTGGGTGACCAAAGGGTTTCTTGCAAACTTGATAGAGTCTTGGTCAATGATAGATGGCTATCAAAATTTAGCTCCTCGGAGGCGTGCTTTGACGCCTATGGGATTTCTGACCACTGCCCAATTTTTCTCACCATCTCTCAGTGCATCTCCTTTGGCTCTAAGCCTTTCAGATTCTTTGATATGTGGGCTCCCATGAGGAGTTTCTTGTGGTTGTGACGAATGCTTGGGCTCGAATCCCTTTGGATTCAGCTCAGCCTTTGATTCAATGTGCTCAGAAACCAAGAGAGGTCAAGCGAGCTCTTGTGTCTTGGAACAAATTAACTTTTGGCAATATTTCTAGTGCGGTGCAGGAGTGCAGGAATGAGTTAAAGGAGATTCAACTTGGACTTCAAGCTCCAAGGACTAATAACTCTCTCGTTGAGGCTGAAAAGGAATTATCCACAAAGCTGACAACTTTGATTTCCCAAAAGGAGAGTTTCCACAAGCAAAAATTCAGAATCTCTTGGCTTACTTTGGGAGATAGAAATACCACCTACTTCCACAAGTATGTCAAAGCTAGACAGAACAAGAACCATATTTCGTCTCTTCAAGTTGAGGATGGTCATGTTTTTTCAGATGTTGTTGGAATCAAGAAGGTGGCGGAAAAATATTTTGAGAGTTTGTATTGCCCAACCGATCTTCCTTTTATGGAAAGCATTCCCTAGGATCTGTTTGACAAAGTATTATCTGATGATCAAATTACATGCTTGGCCGCCATTCCGAATGAAGGGGAGATCTTCAAAGCTATAAAATACATGAAAGCTCAGATAGCCCCAGGCCCTGATGGTTTTAGCATGGGATCCTTTACGGCTGCTTGGGATGTTGTTAAGGAGGACCTTTTTCTATCGGTGAGAAGCTTCTTCCTCAACCCTAGACAGATAAGAGAAGTCAATCAAACCTTCTTATGCTTGATTCCTAAGAAGGAGGGTGCTTCATCTATTGTTGATTTTAGCCCTATCACTCTTTGCAACACCTTGTTCAAGATTATTGTCAAGATCATTGCTCTTAGGCTCAAAGAAGTTGTGGGGGATCTGGTGAGCCCCAATCAATCGGTGTTTATTTATGGCCGCAATATTGTGGACAACATTATGATCTGGTTCGGGGTTTTGATAGGAGAAATCATTCGCCAACTGCTTTGCTTAAGATCGACCTCCAAAAAGCTTATGACAACATCAAGTGGGATTACCTCTTGGAGGTCTTGAGCAAAATGAACTTCCCGGAGCGATTCACTCAATGGATCTTTGCTTTCATCTCTTCTGCCAAATTTTCAGTGTTGGTGAATGACACTCTGGTTGGGTTCTTCAGTGCTTGATGTGGAAATGTCAAGGCTGTCCTATGTCGCCCATTTTATTTTCGATTGCCTTAAAAGGGCTTTCAAGGGCTATCCAGTCCAGTGCTTGTCAACTTCATATTGACTTCTTTCCCCGGTGTAAGGACATTAAGCTCACTCATTCGGCCTTTGCGGATGTTATTATGATATTCTTGAAAGGGAATGCCATGTTTCTCAAAGCCATTGCAGATGTTCTCTCGTCCTTCAGTTCTATGTCGGGGCTCTCCATCAACTAGCAAAAATCTCTATTATTTCTTGCAGGGATCGATGATGCCTCTATTGAACTCTTAGAAGGATTGTGGATTTCCCCCTTGGAAAATTACCCCAATCACTTATCTTGGTCTCCCTCTGATCTCTGCTAAACTATCTGTCCACGATTGCTCTCCTATCCTTGACAAACTAAGAAAAAGACTCCAGCTATGGAAAGCTAAATTCTTATCTTATGCAGGTAGATTGGAGCTTACAAGGTCAGTCATGCAAAGCTCTTTCCTCTATTGGACTGGAGTTTTTGGTCTTCCCCGTCCAATTATCCAGAAAATTGAAGGGCTTATGAGTGCTTTCTTATGGAAATGATGGATAACAATAAATTCTTCCACTCCATTGGATGGGCGAAAGTGTGTTTGCCAAAGAAGAAGGGCGGCTTGGGAATTCGAAGAGTTAAGGAGGTTAATTTGGCTTGTATTTTAAAGCTAATTTGGCGTGTGGTGGAGAAAAAAGAGTGCATATCGGTTAAATGGATATACAGTAGGTGTCTGAAAAAGGAATCCTTTTGGACAAGTTTTGTAAACAATGACTCTTCTTGGGCTTGGCGCACCATGATTCGTCATAGGCAAATGCTCTTCCCTTCATCAGGACTCTTATTGATGATGGATCGTCCACTCTGCTTTGGCTAGACAATTGGCACCCTCATGGTGTTTTGGTCTTGACCTATGGGGTAAGAATCAGATTGGATTATGGGCGGGATAGACTTGCTACTGTTTTGTCTATTATCTCAGATGGAGGCTGGTGCACTGGTAGGGCCTCTTCTTCTCACCTCTCTGAGGCTTGGGAAAGTCTTGGTGCTGTCCAGCGTCGCCCCTCTGGGAGCGGTGACATTACTAGCTGGATTGCCTAGTCAAATGGGGATCTTCTCCTCATCCTCTGCTTGGGAGACTGTCAGATCTCGCAGTCCCCCAGTTGCCTGGTATGATGCGGTCTGGTTTAAAGGATACCTTACTCGTCACAACTTCATTCTATGGAGAGCGTTGACTCGATCTCTCCCTATTGGCTCTCTCCTTCTGGATCGAGGCATCATCTTTACTTCTTGTTGTGGTTTGTGCTGGGCATCAAGTGAAGACATCCAGCATCTCTTCTTTGAATGCCCTTTCTCCAACAAAGTTTGGGAAAAGATCCTTGGGATGTGCTGGGCTACTAGAAGACGAATCCGATCCTTTGATTATGAATGGCAATGGATTATCAAGAAATTCAAAGATAAACCCCCTGTGACTCCATCGCCAAGCTCCTTTTTGTTGCAACTGTCTACCATATTTGGTTCGAGAGGAATCTCAGACGCTGGAGGGCCAAGTCTAGGACCTATGACCAGATTTGGGAAGCTATTGTCTTTGATGTTCGAGGTGCCTCTTTGCCATTCGGTACTATTCAGCCGGATACTCCCAAAAACAGATTCCTTCTGCCCTCCTTGAATTTGATGAATCCCTAACCTGGGGCCTGTTTTATCTGCCTTGTAGTTTGTTGTCCCTTCTTTGTTCTTTGGGCTAAGTTCCCACTGTTGTAAGGAGCTTGGCTCTATCCTTTGGATACCCAAGTTTGTTTTCCCTCTTTCGGGAGTGTTGTTAATATATTCTTTTATTCACCCAAAAAAAAAAGCTATCTGCTTCAAACCCAAATTTCTTAAGATGTATTTCCCTACAACTGGTGAGTCATGCCGCTTTGCAGGAGTGGGGACTGGGGTTGGAAATTGAGCAAGTTAAATAGGTGATCCATTTGACAAGGCCAAATCAGGTTCCAGTTTGGGTTCTGTTTCATGTGGTGAAGCTGTAGCATGGTTAGTTTGGGTTCCGGTTATGGCAAAACATGGATATATTGAGGGAGTCAAAAATTGTGTAGCTTTTGTCTCTACTCTTTTCTATTTTATCGTTCTTCATTATATTTCTCCATACGTTATCCCCTGCCTTGGCCTGAAAATCTCACTCTTGCTCTGCCTCCAGGATTCACCTGGTTGCATCAGATTTGACCTGAGATTTGGTCAGTTGGGTTGCATTGGCCAGAAACTTGCACTGAGAACTGACTTCTTGCCATTCTTATGCATGTAATTTATGGGTATAATTAAGCACTTTGGGTACTGATTCTACTTTCTGAGAATGTAATGCTGGATCTTTTTTTTTTTCTCCCTTCTATTGTATCCAATTGTTTTCTTGTGTCCAAATGGTGTCTACTCTATGGTATGCAATTTGAGCAGTGCGCCCTGTCTATGTGATATATCTTCACTGTCATTCTTGTATATGTAGTTGCATCCAATTGTAAATGTTCTTTCTTTTAGTTTTTAACGGCATAACAATCTTACTTCTCAAGAATTTTGAGGACTCACTTCGTGGATAGATCCATCTTGGTATTCTATTTGCTTCAGGAACCAGATCGATTTGTTGCAGCAGCTGTGAGGAATCCTGTCTGTAACCTTGCATTGATGATGGGTACAACTGATATCCCTGATTGGTGTTATGTAGAGGCCTGTGATAGTGAGTGGAAAACCTATTTCACAGAGGCACCTTCAGTTGAACACTTGCATCTTTTCTACAGCAAATCTCCTATTTCACACATTTCTAAGGTATGCTCCCTCAGATGACTCAGATGTCAAGATTTAATGAGTCAACAGTATATTTGAAAGACAAGTTTCAATTGGCCTCACTTGGTAAGATCATGTAAGAACTAATTATGAAGTTCGACAATAAAAAGGACAAAGCATGACAGTGATTTAAGACAAGTCTGAAAAGGAGAACATTACTTGCTGTCTAAACTCTAATGTGCAAAAGAGAATTTCTTTTAGCCATTCAACTTGTACTCGCAATTTTGAATCAGAAATGTGTAAGGATTTGTACTGATTGTACAAACAACAGCGTAATATTTCTGGGAAATCAAAATTTATTGAGATGGCTCCATGAAATCGATTGATGTATTGACTTCTACAAATTTCCTAATATTTAGGTCAAAACTCCGACCCTTTTTCTTTTAGGCGCCCAGGATCTTCGAGTTCCAGTTTCCAATGGGTTGCAAGTAAGTTCTCTCTCTCTCTCTCTCTCTCTCTCTCTCTCTCTCTCCCTTTTACACACACACACACACACACACACACATACACACACATATATATATGCAGCTTATAATGTTTCAATAAGAATGTAAGTTAATAGTCAAGTTGAGATTTTGTCATTTTATGGTGCACTTTGCATTCAAAAGGAAGGGAGTGGGGTGGGGGAATCTATAGCGGTCAAGTGATTAACGGCAAAAACTTTGCAGCAAGTGATGTTATTCTGCTAAATGGACTTAAGAGGAATAGAATATGCTCTAGAGCATACTGTGTTAATCATGTTATTGAATTATTTTGTCTCAGTGACTGAGAGTATGGACAAGTTCGACAAATTGGTGATTCTGTGCATAACTGTTGGGATGGAATTTTTTTCAATCACCTCCCTATATTTAATATTCTTGTTATTGTGATAGATATTTTACTCTAAAATCTGGCTAAAGATTCCAATCCAATGGCTTCTTAATAGCGTTGCGGTCCTTATGTAGACTCTGGTTCTGTTCCACCTTTCCCTTCATAACAGGGTTTTTTTTTGAAATTTGTTCTTTTCTATCTGTAGAAATCTTAATGGATCAATTTGTTGTTTAGATTCAATATTTGATGTGAATATTTTCATGTTTGGAAACGTGTAGTATGCTCGGGCATTGAAGGAGAAAGGAGTTGAGGTCAAAGTGATTGTGTTTCCGAATGATGTTCATTCAATTGAACGGTAAAAATTCTATTTCACTTGTTCATGCTAATTTTAAACTATCTGATTTACTTTGCTAGAATCTAATAGAGTGCTCCTTTTTCCAGGCCACAATCTGACTTTGAAAGCTTCCTCAACATTGGAGTGTGGTTCAAGAAGTATTGTACCTAAGCACGCATTTCCGGTCCAAGTCCAGGTCCATGTCTGGGGTCTAGGGATTATGACTTGATTGGAATATCATGATTTAAGGAACTGTTTCAACATAATAAAAAAAACCCATCAATAGTGCTCCTTTGTTCTTTGATGGGGGTGGTTTTTATGGGTCCTTTGTTCATTATTGCTATTTTCATGGCATGCTATACTGTCATCCCTTTATAGTTTTTTCTTCAATTTTTTTTTCGCTGTTTCATCTTTGGAGCTGAAGTCTGAATGCTTTTGTGGAAATCCTACTGTCTTCTGTAAACTTGCAGTAATGCCTTGATGCATTGCAACCAAATCGTCTCCTGCTGACTTGCCGCCTGCCAAGGGTGGGATTTCAGCCGGCCCACCTCCCCATGTATTGGTAGGCGGGTCGACTGATCCCCAACCCCTTGGATCAGTCGCAGGACCCTCCTACCACAGGAGAGGATTTGGATCCTGATGCATTGGCCCCATACTGACTGATCGTTACTGAGATGTGTTCTCAAAATGTGATACTGGATGGATTCCGGCTACAATGGTCAAATATGGCATTAAAAGAACTAAAACTGCTATACTAATGGCAAGGTTTTAAATCGGGTGCAACTTATTGTCACCGAAGAGGTGGACTAAGAAGTAATTTTTATTCTGATTGCCCTTGTTTTATTCTTAGAAGTTTTTTAAGGTAAAGTAAAAAAAAAAATTTAAATTTAATTTGAAAGTGATTTATCATTTTGTTGATATGAAATATTATCATGATCTTGTACTTTCTTTTTGAGAACATGTGATGATAAGATTTATCCTCATTGAATTTAAAAAAAAAAAAAAAAAAAAAAAAAAGGTGTTATACTAGAATAGAAGGGGAAAAAAAGTACAATTAACTGTTTTCATCAACGATTTTTCCGTTTAAATGTGGGATTGTTTGAATGACATCTCTATACCTTTGTAGATGTGTTTAGAATTTGACTTTTCTTTTAATTGTTTTTTATTTTTATTTTCAAAAGTTTTTTTGACCCAAATCATATTGAGTTAATTTGTGAGCAATACACATAAAGTTGGCAATATTCGCTCTTCAATGCTCATTCACACCCACGGTTAAGGACTTAGGCTCTTTTTGGTTTGTATTATGAGTTATTTGTGACAAATCAATTATGATAATAGATTCTGAGTAATCAATAATGACTGATTGGTTCCACTTAAATATAATACATTATATAATGAGAAATAGGTTATAATGATAAATAACTAATAACCTATTTGTAGATTATGCATTATATCTATTTATTTTAATTATAAATAGACATTATAAATCATGCCAAACAATCACAAATTTCATAATATATTACATAATACATTATATAATACAAACCAAAGAGAGCCTTAGACATGGATCGATTATCCTACAATTGGAGCAGGGATCGGACACCCACAATTCAGATCGGGATTGGTCCCAAAATACTTTGTTTTGGCTTATCGAGGCAAAAAATTACCCTCGCTGCCGTGCCAACACGGGTAGTGCATGAGACCCTCCTTAACACCTTTGGGTTACATGGGACATAGGGAAATAGAAAAATATTTAAATGTAAATAATTGTACATGTATTCGATGGATTCATATCCTCTCCTCTCAGTGATTCGGGAGAAAAGGAGACGTCCTCGTTGGATGGTCGACAAGTGAGGTTCGGGTGAATTCCAACCCTTCATCCGAGCCAACATTGATTCGTTTATATTCTGTCTTGATTTGCAAGACATTGGCTCGTTTATATTAGGTCCGGTCGGTTTGGGTCCCTAATCGATCTTATGTTTTAATCGATCTATTAACGTCCATAATCGGTTACCTTATTTTGTCTTATGTTCGGTTATGCTATTCGGTCTATCAAAAGGCCCATTGCAATCATATTTAATAAGGCTGTATTCACTACAAGTACCACTTTCACAAGGTCTTAGGATAGATGGTAGAATAGAGTCAGCCCTAACGTTCAACAATTTTGTCTTCATACTGTACAAGTTTAAAATTGAATAAACTGTGAATAAAAATTCAACTGCATGGTGTAAAACTGAAAATGAACAACTTTGTTTTAAGCTATGGTATTTCTCTATGACCACTAATGTTAATGTCTTCTAAGATGTCAGTTTGATTTGCACTCTGATTCTCTGAGTGATGTTACTATTTAGTTTTTTTAAAAAATAAAAATTAGACTATGAGAGAGAGAAAAAGATGATGTGAAAAAGATAAAGTAAAAAGTTAAAAAAAGAAAAGGAAAAATGGGTGGGAAAAAAAAAAAAAACTTATATCAGTCTAATCGGTACTTAGTTAATCTATAATTATTCGAGCTTTAATCGATTGGTCTGGTTGGGTGACCCGTTTGTTTATACTCCTGTATCAAGAATGATCTATTAGTAATTGGTCTAGTCCTAAAATCGACACATTTATTAATCGATCCGGTTCGATATGATTTTTAATCGATCACTGGCTGGGGGGACACGATGCAATCTCAGGATTAACACCCCCACTCAATATATTTTCTCAACTGCTGATTGGCTGATGTTATTCTTGGGCATCCATGATAGCATTCTCCTCGCTGAAAATTTCACTGAAACGACCGTAAGATCTCTGTCATCTTCCAGCCAACCTTGTCTCTTTTTTTACCCACAAGATGAGTACATAGATAAGGTAATCATCATCAACGGTTACATCTCCAATGATCACTATGCTGGAGTCAGAAAAAGATCACCTTCTGTGGCTACATCCCTCAATCGTTTGATGGACAGATTGGATGCATCAACATGCATGCCAAGCATCCTAGTTCATAGCATCCTAGTTCATTCAATAAACAACTGATGCGACTGAGCTACAAGAGAGAATCCAAGTCCGCCAGACTTCGGAATTTTCGTCTTATAAGATATTTAATGGAGTTCGGATCACTTGTATTGTATATTTACCCTCCATGAGTTAGAAGATACAAGTGCAGTATTTCCCGCGACAAGCAACCGACGTTTAAAAGTGCTAAAGAACTATGTCCTCTGATACTGATACACTGATACTGATCTTTGAATGCTCTCGCGCTCCAAACGAAATTTAATGAAATGGGCAACCTTCACCACTCTAAAGCAATGCACCCAAATCCACGCTCATATGATCATATCGGGAACGGCTCAGCCTCCTGCAATACGCAGACTTCTGAAATGTATAGCAGACGCGGTTAATGGCGATACTGCATACGTCCTTTCCGTTTTTCGTCAAATTCCAAAACCCTCTACTTTCCTATGGAATACAGTCATCAGAGCCTGCTTCAGGAACCATGCCCCGCAGGAATCAATCGCCCTTTACAAGAAAATGTGTCGAGAGGATGTTGTTCCTGATGATCACACGTTCCAATTCTTGTTCAAGGCGTGTGCTCGGTGCTCCTACATTTATTTAGGTCGGACAATCCATGGAAACTTCCTCAAGCTCTGTGATGAGTCCAGTGTTTTTGCTGGCAACTCTTTGATCCATATGTATTCCGAGTTATGTCATGTTGATTTGGCCAAGAGAGTTTTTGATCAAATGGATTTGAAAGATGTAGTATCATGGACGATGATGGTTGGTAAGTATGCCAAAAACGGGTCAATGGATGAGGCTCGGAAGTTGTTTGATCAAATGCCGGAAAGGAATGTTGTATCTTGGACTATCATGGTTGCAGGTTATGCGCAGGCAGATAAACCTGAAATGTCTATTCAATATTTCAGGAAGATGGTTACAGCTAATATTAAGCCAGATGATGTTGCCATGATTTCGGTGCTCTCAGCTTGTGCCCGTTTAAGGGATTTGGACTTGGGCAAATGGATTCATCAGTTCATCGTTGGAGAGCAGATTGGCATGAATATAAATTTGACTGTCGCTTTGATTGATATGTATGCAAAATGTCGAGATATAGTTGCTGCTCAGCAAGTTTTTGATAGCATGGATTGCAAGACTGTTGTGGCTTGGAATGCCATAATTGATGGGTACTGCAAATTGGGCAAGATGGATATTGCTCATGCCCTCTTTGACCAGATGGATGATCAAGATGTTATCACATTCAACTCGATGATAACTGGATACATCCATAGCAGTAGCTTCAAGGAGGCTTTGTTATTGTTTTCAAAGTTGCGATGTTTGGGTTTAAAGCCTGATGATTTTATGATTGCAGGTGCACTCACAGCTTGTGCAAATTTAGGTGCCCTACATCATGGAAAGATATTGCATGGTTATCTAGAGGAGAATCTGATTCAACCAGATGTTTTTGTTGGGACATCGCTTCTGGATATGTACTCCAAATGTGGGAGGATAGATCAAGCGATGCAGGTCTTCAATAGAATGCCCAAGAAGGATGTGTTAGCTTGGACAGCTATGATTTCAGGCCTTGCAATGCATGGCGGTGGGAAATCTGCTCTTGCTCACTTCTTGTTAATGCGAGAAGAAGGGATACAGCCAAACAGAGTCACATATATTGGTGTCTTCAGCGCTTGTAGCCATGCGGGCCTTGTTGAAGAGGGTCATTTCCATTTCAATGAGATGAGGTATTTATACAAGATAGAACCTGAGATTGAGCACTATGGCTGCATGGTTGATCTCCTTAGTCGTGCTGGTTATCTTAAGCATGCTGAAAGGCTCATAGAAAGTATGCCCATGGAACCAAATGCTGTTATTTGGGGATCTCTATTAGGTTCCTGCAGAGTTTATAATGAAGTGGAACTAGCTGAGAAGGCAGCAAAGCACCTCCTTGTTATGGAACCCCAGAAAGATGCCGTTTATGTCTTATTATACAACATATATGCCAGCACAGGAAGGTGGGCGAGTGCCTTTGAGATTCGTGGCATGATGGAAAATCGTGGCATAAAAAAGTCAGTTGGGTGTAGTTCTATTGTGGTTGGGGGAAATGTACATGAGTTTGTTGCTGGTGATAGATCTCATCCTGAAATTGATAAGATATACAGTATGATGGGTGAAATCGCAGAGAGATTGATGTTGGCAGGTCACATGCCCAGCATGTCCGAGGTTTCACTAGATATAGACGAGGAGGATAAAGAACACACTTTGTTCAGTCATAGCGAGAAGCTGGCTATTGCTTTTGGAATCCTCAAACTAGGAAACAATATTCCTATTCATATTCTTAAGAACTTGCGTGTTTGCAGAGATTGCCACTCTGCCATCAAATTGATTGCCAAAATTTGGAACAGAGAGATTGTAGTTAGGGACCGGAGTCGCTTTCATCACTTTAGACAAGGAGGATGTTCATGTGGTGATTTTTGGTGAAGTCATTTGATTAATTGGTTACATTTTGTTACTCTAATTATGTCCAATCTTTATTTCAGAAAGCTGGAAAATTTTGACAATTCATGAAGTTTGGGTGGCACTTCAGCCAAGCATCACTTTGGCAAAAGATAGCTGCCAAAGTGCAAAGAGCGCCGACAAATGCAAGTGGTCTTGTCCAGTTTAATCGGATTGAAGCGATAGCGTCATCATTCGCTGGAATTGAAATATCTGCGAGATCCAAGTCACAATTTGTATCGATTAAACAAATCGTTGGAATCCCCAAAGTGACACATTCTCGAAGAGTCGTATATTCTTCTTGCTGATCAACGATGATTACAATATCAGGCAACCCCGTCATATATTGGATTCCACCCAAATATGCTTGCAAGTGAGATAGTTGTCTTTTCAACATTGTTGCATCTCTGACTCTAGAGATATGGTAATATGGAGAAGACAAAATTGTTTGAAGCACCGACAGAACCGGAAGCGCCCCTTGTTTCAAAGAGAGATTATGTAGCAAGAGAGTAGTATGAGACAAAGGTTATTTCCGATTTGATCTTATCTATTGGGGGTCCATTTCAGCGTCAATTTTTTCGTTCCCGATACGCGCGTATATGTCCACACATATATGATATATTATATCATGTCTGGATCATATTTGTGCAGGGTCCGGTCCAGCCAGATACTATCTTCATCTTCAGGGCGATTCCAATCCAAATTATTCCAATTAGCGTCTGATTAGCTAGTTGGTGAGGCAATAGCTTACCAAGGCGATGATCAGTAGCTGGTCCGAGAGGATGATCAGCCACACTAGGACTGAGACACGGCCCAGACTCCTACGGGAGGCAGCAGTGGGGAATTTTCCGCAATGTATTTTTAGATAATAGTAAATAGAAAGAACGCTCGTAAGGAGTCCTATTGAAACCAAGAAATATAGGCCTGCCTGCCATCCACACTAGAATAGATGGAGTTTTCCGAAAAAACCTGCTAGTGGAGGAAGACCTCCACCCTGAAAAAGCAAGGTCACCTTGCGTCCTTGAACCGATAACCATCTTTCGGCTAACCTAGCCTCCTCCCTCCCTCGGGACCAACAAGGGGTGATAGGTTCTATAGGAACTGGATGATCATATTTGGTCAAATACCTAGGGACAAACTCCTATATTCCTTTCATTACAGTTGGAGGAGGAGTGATATTAGACAACCCGCCCTTCCTCTTTTTTTCACAAACAAATAACAAGTTACGGATCTAATTCAGATACGTGAAGGATTACCAAATATAACACAAAATTTCTCCTTCGATTCCTTCTAGTCGAGTCTCTCGATCTGTCATTATACCTCGAAAAGTAGAAAGAATTACAATTCCCATTCCACTTGAAGGTGTATGAAATTTCATATTTGACTCTTTGAGCAGAGTGATAGAGCCTCTATTTAACTTAGGTTAATCTAGGCCGGAGGCAGACCTACGTCAAGGTAACCCTACCCTTCTTTGAAACACTTTGGTATTGCTTCTGGATCAGAAGTTCTATCATGAAAGGTTGTACCTGTCAAGCAAACATCCTAAGGGTGCTAACCGTTGTACTCATACAAGTAAAAAATATGACTAATTTATGACTGTACAGATGATGTACTTGGGAGTTCTTATTAAAGTTTTTATATGGAGGAACAGTGAATGAGGAAAGCAGAAGACAAGGGAAAAAAACATATTGTTTCATTGTTATCTCGCTCTAGTATCAAGTTCAAAGTTCCACCTGGGTACTATAAGCTCTCAACTGTTGGCTAGGCATCCTAAGGGCATCTCTGGACAATAGATATTTATATGGTATTAGTGTGTTGGAAAATTGAAATCCTCCTGAACTAAGCACCCCTGCACTTCGATGTCACTGATATTGCTGTTACATACATAAATGTCCCCTAAGATGCTTTCTTTCAGTACTCGTCGTATGGAATTGCAGAGAATAACGAAAGATCAGCTCTTCATTGTTGGGAAGACAGTAATCTGTTCTGTTCTCTGTACTTTCCACTAATTCATTTCCTTTTTGGCCCAATTCCTTAGCTGTTTGCCAATTTGAATCTGTACCAGTCATTTTCATACAGGAGTTCTTAAGCTGAAAAATATGCTTTCCAAATGGAAGTTTAGGGGCACAAGACAGAGCACAACTAATTACAATGATATTTCTAAAGGCTTAATCACATCTTTCTTCTTGCCGCATAATCATTGCAGGCCTGCAACCATATGTTGAGAACTTAAGTGTCATAGTTTCTTTATTCCAGATTCTTTGACAAAATCATGACTGAAGGTTATCTTTATGATATTTTAAGAAAATAATAAATTGGGAAAATTAGTTGTTCTTCAGATTCATAAAGTCACATTACAATTGCTATTCTGGATTTTTTCTAACTTCTTGCATGCACGCATTACCCAGACACTCTAGCTTACTCCACTGCAGACAAGTTTTGTGACTCTAGCAGAACCCTCCTAATTATGTTATATTAAAGTATTGGTAGAGCTACAATGATGTGACATCTGGCATGACCTTGTGATGACATGTGGTATTAGTAATTAGCTTTCATTGTCTGTTTCATTTATGAGGAAGGATGGATAAGAGAACAAAAGGTCCCATATAACCATTATTTCCTAAGCATCACCTATAATTTCATTGATTATACTGTTAATCAATCACTGGTTTCAATTGTTATTATTAATAAAATAAAATAGTAATTGTAAAATTTAAGCATTATCATAAACATTATGTGGATCCATTGTTTTTTTTTTTTTTTTTTTTTTTTCAGAAGCCCACATTTATCAATCCAATGGTAATATTATCCCCCAAAATTACACAGATAAAATAGTTTAGAGTAGTTTATCAATCCAATGACAGCTATTAGGCTTTCTCCATTAGGTACTTATTTTTACTGTCCTTTTTTCTCAATAAAAGGTTTTATTTTTATTTTTGGAATTAAAAAAATTAATTGCACAAAATTTGGTAAATAGTGTGATATAATCAAAAAATAAAAAATGGAAAGAGGAAATAAATCCTTCCAGTCTCTGTTTTGCTGCCTTCCTATATTTTTATTCATTTTTTTTTGAATAAATATTTTTGAATGATGGAGTGGGAGCTATGCTGGCATTCGACTCTCTTTCTCTATCTCGAGCAAAATGGGAGCAGCCTAAATCGTAAAAATGGGATTGTGGGAGAGCAATACAAGCATCGTGCTGCTAGGCGAAATAATGGAGTATTGCATCCTAGATGGCGAGAGTCTAGTAGCCGAAAGCATCACTAGCTTACGCTCTGACCCGAGTAGCATGGGGCACGTGGAATCCCGTGTGAATCAGCAATGACCACCTTGCAAGGTTTAAGTATTCCTGACTGACCGAAGTAGTACCGTGAGGGAAGGGTGAAAAGAACCCCCTTTGACACTCTCTCTTCCCAAGTTGGCTGTCTCCGAGCCTTCTCCAATACTGACTCCCAATGCCCGGAAGGCCATGTCACTTGTGAGTGTGACAAATTGGACGTTCACTTCTCTACACTCTACGTAACTCAGATTCCAGGCGTTTTTCATGCAACAATTAAAAAAAAAAAAAAAAAAAACAAGGAGGCAAGGTCCCTGCTGCTTTCATCCTCCTATATACGATCTCCGGCGGACGTCTGTGAGGACGCCTGACATATCTTTTCACTTCTCCCCGTAAGACTTCTCTCTCTATCATTTCTCTACTGAAAAAATGCTACTTGATGTTTCTGTCATTCTAATCTTTCAACATTGGAATCGCAGTTACTTTTAGTTTAGAACAATCAAAACTTTGTTACTAGTTGCTCTGACTTATGGGTTTCCACATAAATTTCTTTCTCTTAGTGCAGACAGGGTGATTTCATAGAATTCTATTGAGTTACAGTATCAGAAGGAATAACCAGTTTAAGCAGTTATTGGCGTCTATGAATGTCGCTTATATTTGATCCTTATTCTCCGTTTCCATAAGGGAGATGTGATAAGAACAAGGAAAATTTATTGTTACAATTGAGGTGCATGGGTAAGGGGGAAAAGTGATAAGAACATGTCGTAGTTGTATAGGGATGCCAAGGCATGGGATGAGGAGTAACCATGTCAATAATCTAGTTTGCTTCCCTGGGTTCAAATTGGAATATTTACCAGTATTGCTTAAACTTATTGTTACATTTGCATAGGTCTTGTGGTCATTTAAACTCCGATTCATAGTTGTAACCTTCAACTCTTTTTCGTGGGTAACTGATCTGCAATGGAATATCACTGCTGCTTTCATGCAGGATTTCTGTTGTTACCACTTAGTTCACCTATAAGTAATTAATTCAACAATCCGTAGTATCTGCAATTTTATTAACTTGATTTATTAATTAAGTTCCCTTGGAGATAGCTGTGAAATAGTTACTTCATAATTTTATTTAAAAACACGAAGTGCTGGTTTTCTTAAATTGCTGGTTTCTCGTATTCAATTACTACTAGTTTGTTTTCTAATTTTGGTTAGCTAGGCTCTTTGAATTACTATTTTTCAATTTTTTTAACTTGAGAAGAGCTTGAATTTTACTGTGCCCAACCTATGGCATATGTAAGATGCTTGGACGGATGCTCATTATCAAATACCGAGTCACCTGGATCATTCAGTGATTTAGCAATCTAGTATGCAGTTGGTCATGGTCTATCTGTTGATCTTTTTCGCTTGATATGCAGTAAGAAGTCATCGACGTTGCTGACCATGGTAGTGTCAGGCGCTGCCTCTAAAAATGAAGTGTCATTAGGCTTAGATGCAAAAATGGAGGAAGAATATGCTTCCCAGGCTAAATTGCTTCAAGAGTTCACCAATATCCGTAGTGTTGACAAGGCATGGACTAAGTTTGATTGTGGTATGGCTGTTTCCCATTTGGTTGTTCTGTTTCTCTGTGCTGTGAAAGTTGATACTGAGCAATCTTGCTTTCATTCTTCTTTCCTTGTTCTTCTTAACATGTACTTTTTCCTGAGCTGCAGGAAATGGTTCCCAGGCAATGTTTCTTGTTAGCCAAGCAAATTTATTGGCAAACAAGAGGAGGAAATATATGCTATCTGCTCATATTTCAGACAAAAGTAACCAATCTGTTAGCTTCCAGTGGGCCCCGTTCCCTGTCGAGATGGCAGGTGTGTCTACAATTGTTCCATCACCATCAGGTTTGAAGCTTCTCATAGTTCGGAATCAGGAAAATGGATCTCCCACCCAATTTGAGATATGGGACTCATCTCAGTTGCAAAAGGAAATACATGTCCCACAATCTGTTCATGGATCAGTATATACAGATGGATGGTAAATTCTTTGAGCTTGATAAAATGAATATGTCAGTGCTTCCAAAATAATTCTATTTTTATATGAACTAGAAAATTAAAAGCTCTTGGTACATCTTAGGTTTGAGGGTATCTCTTGGAACTCTGATGAAACTCAAATTGCTTATGTTGCTGAGGAGCCATCTTCCTCCAAGCCCATGTTTGATGGTTTTGGCTACATGAAAGGAGGTTCTACAGATAATGTCTGTGGAAGTTGGAAAGGTCAAGGAGACTGGCAGGAGGACTGGGGGGAAACCTATGCAGGGAAAAGGCAGCCAGCACTCTTTGTCATCAATGTTAACAGGTTCAGTTTCACTGTGTTCCTAAATGCTTCTAATAAATGAGGAGAATGTTGCATTGAATGTTAAAAACCTAATTCGAGCTTCTCTGCATTTTCAGTGGAGATGTTTGTGCTGTTCTGGGAATTGGAAAGTCCTTGAGTGTTGGACAAGTTGAATGGGCGCCATCCGCAAGTGGTTTGCAACGATATTTGGTTTTTGTTGGGTGGCTATCAGAAAGTGGTCCTCTGAGAGTTGTTGCAAGAAAGGGTGGCATAAAACAGCGTTACAATAGGCCATGCGCCTTGTATGCAGTTAGTTCTCCATTTCATGAAGCAGAAATTGATGAACTTCCACTCAAGTGCGTTTGCAGTGTACATGTTATCTTGTTACTGTACTCACAATGCTTGCTTTATGTTAAAATTAGATGCTGAGTTTCCAAACATTGCTTTCTGTTTACTTTGGATTATTTGTTATATCTCAGAAGTAAGGAAACGAAAGGATCTGCGGTGGTTAATTTAACTGAAAGCATAATTAGTGCTTTGTTCCCACGGTTCAGGTACCTAGGTTCTGGCCTTGTCCATTGTATTTTGTGTTTTCATCTCTGCTTGTAATATACTGAGTTTTTGTACCTCAATCACCAACTGCTTCAATATTTGTAGCTAACACAACCAAATTTCTGAAGCAAAATGCAATTTTTGGATTAAATAACATAGCGTAGATCTGTTCTTTTCCGTGAACCCATACCACACATACAAAAATGTGGTGTGGCCAATAGTTTATCACAAGACTTGAAATAAGCTCCATTCAGTTACAAATTTGTCCTTTTCTTATTGTCACCATGCTGTGCAGCATGCACACTGCTTGCATACATCTTTTTTTTATAGACACCTACAGTCTACGGTATGGAGGTGCCAGCATGGTGCACTGGTAATGCCTGTGAATGGTTGTAGTTCAGGCTTGGGATCCAATCCTGCCTGTTTGCATCTTTATTTGGTCCACTGGTAAAAGCCCGATTCCTTCCAACAACCAAATGAAATAAGAAAACAAGAGAAAAAAGAATTTTTAGAAACTGTTGATTGAATGAAAATTTTATGATGACAGCCCAGATGGAAAGTCTCTAGTGTTTTTGTCTGCAAAAAGTTCTGTGGACAGTGGAACATCTGCTGCGACACAATCGCTTCATAGAATTGATTGGCCGACAGACGGAAAGCCATGCTCATCTGCTGCCATTGTCGATGTGGTAAGCTCTTCTTGTTTGCTAAAGTTAGAAGTGATTGTTCAGAAACAATCAAGCAGATCCTTAAAGAGTGCATGTTTACTCAAATTCATATAACTGGTGGAAAAGAACAACGATATATTTGGATTTTCTTTTGAATTTTGGATCCAATTTTACAAAGTATCGAGGATAGAAGTAATGCTTCAGGCTGCTTCTCATCCCACTTTATTCATTAAACTTCGCCTATAAAATAATCTATACATTTTTTTTTCTGTTGGATATTCCAGTCAGTAATTCAAGTTGATGATTTGTTCATTTGGAACCACACTACAGAATCTTAGCTATAATTCATTGGCATTTGTTTGTGTTCTCATTGCAGGTCCCTGTAGTGATGTCTGCTGATGATGGTTGCTTCCCTGGGCTTTATTGTTCAAGTTTCCTTGCTAAACCTTGGCTTTCTGATGGATGTACAATGATTTTGTCTTCAATCTGGCGAAGCAGTCGAGTGATACTTTCTATAAATGTGCTGAGGTAACAAGGAACTTCTATTTCATTTAATTTCTGTGCTTGTAAATAGTTTCCATTTGATTCAATTGGAGTTGAATATTTTATTATATACAGTGGGAAAGTATCACGTATTAGCCCTGTTGACTCAAGTCATTCATGGAACATTCTTGCACTGGATGGGGACAATATTCTTGCTGGTAATTAATCACTTACTTCTGACATTGACCATTCTTCTTTCTTTTTCTTTTTGAAGCATGTTATAAACAAACAAGGCTTTGTACTTTTGTTTCTTATGTGAAGAGTCTAGCAGTCCCATAGACCCTCCTCAGATCAAGTACGGAAGTCCTATGAAGAAGGAAGCACATGCAAGTGGTACATGGGTTTGGATGGATGTCTCAAGCCCCCTGTCCACATACTCTGAAAAGGTTGAGCATTTCAGTTTTTGTCTTATGAACCTTCCATTTTTTTTTTCCCCCATTTGAAGTTAACCATGCTCTGTTTATATTTAATAAAGCATAAAGCATATCTCTTACTGCTTTTTGCCATAGGTTCTATCTTTGCTGTCATTCCTTCAATTCAGTATAATGCAGATTCCTGTTCGGGATGCATCCAACAACCTTAGTAGAGGTAATTTGTTTATCTTTACGTCTAGATTCATAGTAAACTTGTTCATTTCTTATTGGTATATCATATTGACATCTAGATTCATAGTAAACTTATTTTTTCTTTGTTGTTATATCATATTGACTTCAGTGTGCATTGTGAATGATTCAATGAACATCCAAATGGACAATCTCACGTAGAGCAAAGGTGACTAAAAAAAAAAATAAGAGAGGGTATTTGTTAGGGTTCTGGGAGAGTAAAGGAGATGAGACTATCAGTTTTAGATTAACGGTTATGGACGTTTCCTAGGAACTTAAAGCTTATGGAAATGAATTGATTCTGAAAATATATAGGTTTCCGCCAAACGGCTGGGGCTCATTTCTCAGTTGAGGTTGCTCCTTTTGTATGATTAGGAAATAATCAATTCTTCTTGTAATTGTTGTTCCTCCCAACCTTTTAGATATGAAATCAGCTTGGGAACTTCTGTGGATTCATGGAGAATCTTTGTTCTGTTGAGAGTGTCAACTGTTTCCAAATTGTCAATTTTCCTTGAGCTATATGAAAAGACTATGCCCCTATTTTTGTTTCTTTTTTTTTTTTTCTTCCTTTGGTCATTCATGGATTTTGGGTTCTACATGGGCTCTAGACATCATGAACTTGTGGTGCTTTTTCACTGAATGCATTGATGAGATGTACCTCTTCACAGAGACTGATAAGAAGATTTGATTTTGATAATCTGATGGTAATTTGCACAGGAGATCCATGTTAAAGTGTTTGTGATGATTCCACCTCTCTCTCAAGGTGTTCTGAACTCCTAGATCTCTTAAAGTAAGGTTTTTGGGAGGTTTAGCAAAAAAATCATAAGTAGCCGTAACTACATGAATTGCCCCCGATTGACTAATGGCTCTTTAATAGTTGGAAATGAGTTTCCTACATTTGCTACATTTGCATGGTCAATGGGAATTTGTGAATCCTCTGTTCCCCCACATAGCATTTCTATAACAATTTTGAACTATTTCTTATGCAATCTTCCATCGAGTTATTTTAGATTTCATATGGTGCGGATCTTCCTCTCCTTTCTAGATCTTTTCCTAATTACCATTATGTCTATATTTGAGCTTCTGTGATTCCATTCTTAAAATATATGATTCTGTTATGAGAGATCTTTCCTTCAAATGGCAATTTCACTCCCTGAGGGACATTCTTTATTCTTGTATTCCCTCTTCAGAGTGATGTTCTTAGACTTTATTTTTAATGGTTGGTCTTGTGATAACTTGGTTTTTGGACTTGATTTTTGAGTCGCCATATTGATGTTCTTTCATAAGGCTCAAACTTTATACTGCCCAGGGTTTTTGAGATTGGTTGCTAAGGGGAATTATCTTGTTGCCTTGGATGGTGCTAAATGACTTGTGCTTGCACTTGGAAATTCTTGAAAGACTTTGACCTCTACTATTTTAATGAACATCTTGTTAGCATGGATACAAACATAGATGATTTTCTGTCAATGCTTTGCTAAATTGTCTTATTGGATGATATTTCTTATTTATAACATGGAGTCTAGGAACTGGAAACCATCCTAGTTGCCTAAATTGTCAAATGCCAGTATGCCCTATGCTGTTCCCAAATGCAGATCATGAAAAATACTCACTTTCTATTTGATTGTTTAACATCTTGGAATCTGGGGAAGAATTTTTGTTTTTTTTTTCTCCCCTTGATTTGTGGAGGAGGGTGGGGAATCAGGTTTTGTAGTGTCTTTAACATATGTTGCACCAATCACAGCCTGAATATGTTGATTTGTTTCAGGTGCCAGTAAACCTATTGAAGCTATATTCGTATCTTCCAGCTCTCAGAAGAATGGTGTATGTAATCCACTAATTGTAATGCTTCATGGTGGACCACATGCTGCCTCTGTGTCAAGCTTTTCAAAGTCTCTAGCATTTCTATGTTCGATTGGATACAGCATGCTCATGGTAAATTATAGGTGAGTCAAAATATCAAATATTTTCTTTTCCCCTTATTTTCCTGTCTTCTTTAAGTATGAACTTAAGTCACAAGTTTGAATTCACATTGTATCTAGCTATTTTTACTCCATTCTAGTCTATATTAAAGCATTCCTTTAACCATCAATTCTTCTGATTCTTTTTTATTGTGCTAAAAGCTGAAAGCGTTAATAAGTTATTGTGTTTAAATTTGGTAAAAGCTACAAGTGTCAATAAGTTATTGTGGTAGGGAATTAGAGAGAGTTTGTTTCAGGTTGAGACTGCTTCTTATTGTTCATCTTCCTAATCACTGAATGATTGGCAAATTTTTCACTTTTGACCTTTTTCTAATCTAAGTAGCATATTTCAGAGGTTCACTGGGGTTCGGAGAGGACGCATTACAATCTCTTCCCGGGAAAGTTGGGTCCCAGGTGCTTTATTCTTACCTTATGTATTGTATAGTTCTGCTTAGGTCTTCAAATTTATTTCATCTTTCATAAAATTCCAGTTATAGTCGCTCAACACCATTGTTCGTGTCAACCATGTGGACCATTATCTATACTGCTTAACATGTGCAGGATGTTGATGATGTTCTAACAGCTATGGACCATGTAATTGAAATGGGACTAGCTGATCGATCCAAAATAACAGTGCTTGGAGGTTCACATGGTGGTTTTTTGACAACCCACTTAATTGGCCAGGTATAGTGCTGTTGCTTGAGTTCCTCTGTTGGCATTTGCTTTTTTATCATGCAAAATCCTCTCTATTAACATATCTGGTGCTTACCATGCCCCAGCATTTATGTTTGTTTGCTTTTGTTCTCTTTCTTTCTTTCACCATCTTCTTCTTTTTTCTTAAGCCATCTGCTTTAAACCCAAATTTCTTAAGATGTGTATTTCCCTACGAAGAGGGTGAGCCTTGATGTGACGGTAAAGTTGTCATATTGCAACCTGGTGGTCACAGGTTCGGAACATGGAAACAGCCTCTCCACGTTGTGGGGGTAAGGCTGCGTACATTCTGCCTTCCCTAGACCTTGCAGTAGCGGGAGCCTCGTGCATTGGGATGCCCTTTTATGTATTTCCTTACGAGTGGAGTTGCACCATTTTATGGGTCCCATCTATATCCTGTGGCAGGCAGGTGATGTTGATTTTTTTGCATATGAGATCAGCTTTGTGGGAAGCAACAACTGGTAGGTCAAGCCGCTTTGCAAGTGTGGGGACTAGGGTTGGAAATTGAGCAAGTTAAATAGGTGATCCATTTGACAAGGCCAAATCAGGTTTCAGTTTGGGTTGGTTTCATGTGGTGAAGCTGTGGTATGGTTAGCTTGGGTTCAGGTTATGCTGAAACAAGCATATATTGAGGGCCTCAAAAATTTTGTAGCTTTGTCTCTACTCTCTTCTATTTTTTCATTCTTCATTATATTTCTCCACATTATCCCTTGCCTTGGCCTGAAAGTATTATTCTTGCTCTCCCTCCAGAATTCACCTGGTGGCATCAGGTTTGGCTTGAGATTTGGTCAGTTGGGATGCATTGGCTAGAAACCCTCACTGAAACCTGACCACTTGCCATTCTTATGCATGTACTCCATGTGTATATTTAAGAACTTTGGACACTGATTTTACTTTCTGAGAATGGAATAGTGAATCTTTTTTATTTATTTTTTTGTAATTGTATCCAAAGGTTGTCTACTCTATGATATGCAAATTGAGCAGATTGTATTGTTGTCTACTCTATGATATGGAAATTGAGCAGTGGTCCTTTTCTGTGTGATATATATTCAGTGTCGTTCTTGTTTATGTAGTTGAATTCAATAGTGAATTTTTTTTTTATGGCAAGTTTTATGACATAGCCATCATACTTCTCAAGAATTTTGAGGACTCCCTTTGTGGATAGATCCATCTTGATTCTTGATATTCTATTTGCTTCAGGAACCAGATCGGTTTGTTGCTGCAGCTGTGAGGAATCCTGTCTGTAACCTTGCATTGAAGGTGGGTACAACTGATATCCCTGAGTGGTGTTATGTAGAGGCCTATGGTAGTGAAGGGAAAACCTATTTCACAGAGGCCCCTTCAGTTGAAGACTTGCATCTTTTCTACAGCAAATCTCCTATTTCACACATCTCTAAGGTATGTGATCCATCAGATTTCAAGATTTAATGGAGTCAACACTAAATTTGAAAGACAAGTCTCAATTGGCCACACTTAGTAAGATCATGTGAAAACATCTTATGAAGATTATTGACAATAAAAAGGAGAAAGCATGACAGTGATTTAAGGACAAGGATGAAAAAAAGAAAAGATCTCGTATTTAAAAGGGGAAAAGAGAATTTCTCTTAACCATTCAACTTTTATTCTCTTTTCTTGAGATAAATCATATTTATATTCCACAAGTCTTCTGAAAATGAAATCTTGAATCAGAAATCGATACGGCTCCATGAAATAGACTGATGTATTGGCTATTGACCTCTAAAAATTTCTTAATATTTAGGTCAAAACTCCGACCCTTTTTCTTTTAGGCGCTGACGATCGTCGAGTTCCAGTTTCCACTGGGTTGCAAGTAAGTTCTCTCTCTCTCTCTCTCTCTCTCTCTCTCTCTCTCTCTCACACACACACACACACACACACACACACACACACACACACACACACACACATATATATATATATATATATATATATATATATATATATATATATATATATATGCAACTTATTTTGTTTGAGTAAGAATTTCAGTTATTGTCAAGTGAGATTTTATGTCATTTCATGGCACACTTCATATTCAAAAGGAAGGGGGTGGGGTAGACCGTGGGGGAATCTACAGCAGTCAAGGGATTAACAGAAAAAACTTGGCAGCAAGTGAAGTCATTCTGCTAAATGGACTTGAGAGGAATAGAACAAGCTCTACAAAATACTGTGTTAAGATCATGTATTCAAATCTGTTATCACATTGACTGATAGTATGGACAAGTTCTACAAACTGGTGATTCTGTCAAAAACTGTTGGACTGGATTTATCATCTGCCTAGATTTAATATTCTTGTATTTAATATTGTGATAGATATTTTACTCTAAATATGGCCAAGAATTCCAATCCAATGGCTTCTTAACAGCATTGAGGGTAGACACTTGGTCTGTTCCATCTTGTCCTCATTCATAACAGGGTTTTCTGAAATTTGATCTTTTCTCACTGTATAAATCTTAATGCATAAATTTGTTGTTTAGATTCAATATTTAATGTGAATATTTTCATGTTTGGAAATTAGTATGCTAGGGGATTGAAGGAGAAAGGTGTGGAGGTCAAAGTGATTATGTTTCCAAATAATGGTCATGCAATTGAACGGTAAAATTCTATTGCATCTGTTCATGCTAATTTTAAACCTGCTGATTTACTTTTCTAGAATACTAGCTGATTTACTTTGCTAGAATCTGATGAGTGCTCCTTTTTGTCCAGACCACAAGCTGACTTTGAAAGCTTCCTCAACATCGGAGTGTGGTTCAAGAAATATTGTACTTAAGCAGGCATTTCTGGTCCAGGTCCTTGTCTGGGGTCTAGGGATTATGAATTGATTGTACTATCATGATTTGAGGAACTGTTTCGACATATATTTAATAATAAAAAAAAATCATCAATATTGCCCCTTTGTTCTTTGTTGGGGGTGGTTTTTTTGGGGCCTTTGTTTATGTTAAAATGTTAACATTGGCACCGGAATGATCTTATTATTATTACTATTTTCTTGGCATACTGTACTGTCATCCCCGTAATAGTTTTTTCTTCATTTTTTTTTTTTTTCACTTTTTCATTCTAACTCATGTGTTTATGTCTTCTGCGGTTTTGATATTGGTTCTAAAGTGTGAATGCTTGTAAGGAAGTCCTGCTGTTTCTTGTAGACATGCAGTAGTGCCATAATGCATTGGCCCCATACTGATTGTTACTGAGATGTGTCCCCAAAATGTGATACTTGATGGGAACTTCTGATACTGCATGGATGTAACTCTGCTTGCCATGGTCGATGTGGCATCAAAAGAATTAAAACTGCTGTAGATTAACTAATAGCGAAGTTTTAAATAAGATAGAGGGTGGGCTTTGGCGCAATGGTAAGGTTAATTCCATTGTGACCTAGTGGTCATGGGTTCAAATTTGGAAACAGCCTCTCTCCAAACTGGGGATAAGGCTGCGTACATTAGCCCCTCCCTAGACCCCACAATGGCAAGAGACTCATGCACTGGGTACGCCCTTTTAAGGTTTTAAATAGGATGTAACTTTTTGTCACAAAAAGGGTGAACTAAGAAGCTGTAAGCTTGTAAGATGGAAGGGGTGGAGGTGACAGATGATGTTGGTGAGGGAAAAGGACATTGCAGGGGAGGGGCGGGAGTGAGGTTGGAGGGGAGAAGAGGTTTATAGGGAGGGGTAAAAATGTCAAAATAAATGTGTGGGTGAGATTACTATTTTGTGTATTTTTGTGATACCCATACTCATTATAGGTAGTTTTGTAAACATAAACATAAGTATTTTTGTAAAATTAAACCCAAAAATAAATAATCATGTAATTTTCCCAAAGATGATTGCATAGATATGGTAGTCATCATCAACAGCTACTAGCCACTGTTTCCTGCCACAAGCAACTGACATTTGAAAAGAACTAACGAACTTTTAAATGGTTCAACTCTGTCCTCTGACATTGATCTTCGAATTTTCTCGCATTCCAAATGCAATTTAATGAAATGGGCAACCTTCACCATTCTAAAGCAATTCATCCAAATTCCTTGACAAATGCTTAAATCATATAATTTTCTTGCCACAGTCAGTCACAGTAGTCTGCATCCATATGAAGGGATCCACATCCTCTCCTCCAAGAGAATTTGGAGGAGAGGTGGCGCCCCCATTGGATGGACGACACCTGGGGCTTGCGTGAATCTGAGCTGACACCCCCTGTCGGCTCAGCTTGTCAGCTCGGTGTCAACTCAAATGGAGGGCTCGGATTCATCCGAACCCCAAGTGTCATCCATCCGGATGGGGCGCCACCTCTCTCCAAGATTCTCTTGGAAGAGAGGATTTGAATCCTATATGTAGAGCACTTACTGTCACACCCCAATTCTGGTCTAACCAGAATAGTGTGATAAACCACCAATAAACCAATGGTTCACCCAGGATCTCGTATAGGTCGTACCCATCATATCAAACCAAACACACATTCCACATTAATAATCAGAGGTAATAAACAAATAAGCGAAAGTCTTATAGATAATGAACTGAGAATCTAACAGTGATAAATAAGTATTTAATCCAATTATCTCCAAACCACAAGACATAAAAATAAATAATCAATTACATATATGATGTTCAAATTATAACTAAACTTAAGAAAAAACACATTGGTTGCACTCGCATGATGAATCATGCGCATCTTCTTCAGCTTCTACATCCATCGCAGCAACGTGTCCATACGTAGGCGCATTCATATATTCTTCAACAGTAGGACCTGCATCATCAACTAAAAATATTCGACGTCGAAAGGGTGAGCACACATCACGGCTCAGTGAGCAAACAAAACAATGCAACAAACATATGCATGCATTCAATTCATATCTTTGGTCTGGTTTATAAGTTTGCAATATGCTATAGAGAGGTTTGGTGGCCGTCGCACCTCTATACACTAGTGTATGAATCCGCCCAATGGATCAAACACCATTGCCATCCCACATGCACCCACCATGGAATAGAGATAGAGCTAAGGTGTTTGGATCAAATACCGCCAACACTTTCCCTAATGCCCTACCCATACCAACACGTAAGCCCTTATTAGTGAGGGCTTGCAAACTGAGCTCGCAACTAATCAATCCTAACACCAAACAGTGTATCCAAGACCTCACCCCAACATCCCTCAATACGTCCATAGAGATAGAGCTAAGGCCCCCCGGCAGAGTCAGAGATCACACGATCCGAGACCACCTCCCCTGATGCCCTACGACGTAATAGTTCTGTTAAGGTAATGACGATACGACAATGTTAGTGGGCAAGACTTGAGTAGAGATAGAGCTAGAGTCTGGTGACGAGGTTGAAGACCATCATGCCACGTCCTCCCCCTGATGCTCCACTCGCATCCAACACACCAACCACACACATACATTCACATGCCTATTCCTAGCATCATCATCATCATCATGTTATAAATAAACGAAATTAAATATGCATGAACAGTAATAGCAGGAATATTTGATGACATGTGAAATGCACATTACAAGCATACGCGCATAGAATCAATCATGGCATTGGACTTAATAAAAATAAAAAGTTTGTTATTATCTAATTAGTTTAGGTCTTGTTCCCTCACCTGTTAGCAATACTCGATGTCCTTTCAAGCCTTGAAATTCTCTTTGAATTGATTTAACAACCTAAGAGTTATATGAATTTAAGTTAGGGTTCATATGTGACATGTTACAGTAGTCGAAAATCGAAATAGAGCACTGATAGGTGTCTGATTATTCCCATGGTCTCATATTGTATCGACCTTATTGTCTACGGTGGCATATGGTGCGACCGTAGCTGCAACCATATGATTTCAGAAATCCTCCTGAATGCCTATCGTTGATCTTCTGGTCATACTGATCATGCTATGGTCGACCGTAGCTGCGACCTTGAGATTTCTGGTCACAGTCTACATGAAATTCGAGTTCTTCCTGGGTCAATTCTTCTGTTCTTCAATGGGGTTTATTCTAAGGTCATCCTATGACCATCATTAATAATTTCTTATCAACCCTAATCATCAAATTTACTCCTCATGGTTCTCCTTGGGATTTTCTCAAGGAAATCACATAGATCATAATAGGTTGATATTGCCTATCTTTCATACAAGTCTTATTCCTTAGAGTTTACATCTCCAGAGATTCATTTCATACCTTTGCCTGTGATAGAGAGCCAATCTCTTCTCAGCAAATTCTTCTCCTTAGTTTTTTCTTCTTCTCCTTCTCTTCCTTTTCTTTCTCTAGGGTTTACTAATGTTTTAAAAGAGTGAAAAAGGACTGAGAGACGTCCTTTATATAGAGGAAAACTCTCCATATAAAGTCTTCTTTCAATTAGGAAAGCAATCCCTTAGTTTAGGAAAATTTCCAAAACTCGGAGTCTGATCTGGGTTCTCACGGTCGATCATACGGTCGCATAAACCGTTGACCGTAGGGTCGAAATCATCGACAGTGGGGTTCTGGATTTGAAATTTTTGGTTCCCTTTCTTATGGTCGACCATACCTACCCAGGCATGCGACCTTAGGTATGTTTTTTGTGTTTTTAACTCGATTCTCATACCTAGTTTGTGATCTATCTTCACACGCTCGGTCCACTTGGTCTAGGAATGATGGGAAGACCTGGCACGACACGGTTAGACCAAGTTAGTAGAGTGCGGATTTTACACTTACTGTCGTAGTTGTTTTCTTTATTCCAAGTTCTTTGACAAAGTCACAAAATTAAGAATGAAAATTATTTTTTAAGTTATTTTAAATAAAATAAAAATTGGGAAAATTAGTGGTACTGTAGGTTCATGAAATCTCAATACAATTGCTATTCTGGATTTCTCTAGCTTCTTGCATTTACACTTTACCCAGAAACTCTAGCTTACTCCATTGGGATCCGCATCCTCTCCTCCCAGCGATTCTAGGAGGACAGTGGTAATCCTATCCGGATGGCCGACACATGACTCTCGGTGAATCCGAGACCCACGTTCAAGCCAACACCCAGCCGACAAGCCAAGCTGACAGGGGGTGTCGGCTTGAATGTGGGTTTTGGATTCACTTAGAGCCATATGTCTATCATTCGGACAAAATTGCCACCGTCCTTCCAGAGTTGTTGGGAGGAGACGATGTCAATCCTACTCCGCTGTAGACAAGTTGTCATGACCCCAACAAAACCACCTAATTATGTCACGTCATAGTGTTTGTAGATATACAATGGATGTGACATTTGGCACGACCTCGTGGTGAGACGCCGTATTAGCTTTATTTATGAGAGGAAGAGTGGATAAGAGATAAAAAGTCTCATGTAACCATTATTTTCCCAAGCCCCTATAATTTCATTGATTCTAATGTAATAACCCTTATCAATTACTACTTTCAATTAATTATTATCAATAATGTAAAAGAATATTTGTAAAATTTAAGCATTATCATATGTGGATTTAACAATATTTTTTCAGAAAGCCACATTTAGAATTCATAATCTTAGACAATGTTTGAATGCTAAGGAAAGAAATAAAAATTTTGAAATAAAAGAAATACAGACACGTAAATTGATCAATGTTTCGTCATTACTTTTATCTCTTTTTTAATCTTTTTTACTGTCTTATTTTCTTAATAAAAAGGTTTTTATCTTTATTTTCAGAAATACAAAAAATTCAATTGCACAATTTTTTTTTGGGGTGCTAATTTGAGATAACCTAAAAATAAAACAAAAGGAATTAAAAATAAAAAAAAAGGGGCAAGAAATCCTTGCAGTGTCTTTCTATTTTGCCGGTTTTTATTTAATATTCATTTTTTTGAATAAATATTTTGGAGGAAAAGATTTTTTGACCGGCAGGGTGGGAGTTATGCTAACGACACATTCTCTTTCTCAATCATCTGACACACTGTCTCTCTCCTCTGTCCACCAATTGAACAATCTGCAAGCAATGATGCCATTTAGAGAAAGATAGCCCTGTCCCAAATTTTTTTTTTCTACTAGTTGTTTGATTTTAAATGTTAAACCTTCAAAAGAAAAGGGGGAAAGAAATCCACCCATTGGTTTGCCTACGTGAAATGCCAAAAAAAAGATCAATTTGATATGCAATCTTCATCATCAGAGATTCAGTTCGTCCTTGATTCCCATGCCTGGAATTCCTTGTCACTTGCGTATGTGACAATTTGGATGTTAGCCGCTCTACGTACTTCAGATCCCATGCGTTTTTCATGCATCAATGAATACAATCTCCTACATCCAAAAAAAAAAAAAAAAAAAAAAAAAAAAAGGCAAGGTCCCTGCTGCTTTCCTCCTCCTATATCCCATCTCCGGCGGACGTCTGTGAGGATGCCTGTCAAATCTTTTTAGTTCTCCACCTAAGAATTCTCTCTTTCTGTCTGTTTCTCATGGTCGCAGCGTTGAGCGCTGGTTACATTTGCGCCGGTTTCTTGTTCGGTTAAACTCCAATTCATAGTTAGTGTAAGAACCTTCAACTCTTTTTCATGGGTAACCAACCCTACAACGGAATATCACTTTTACTTTCATAAAGGTTTTCTGTTGTTATCATTTAGTTAACCTTAGTATCTGCAATTTTATTTACTCGATCTCTTAAGTTCCCTTGGAGATAGTTGTGAAATATGTTAATTTATAATTTTATTTTAAATACGTAGTGCTGGTTTTCTTACATTGCTTGTTTCTCATTTCGATTACTGCTTGTTGTTTTCTAATTTTGGTCAGCTAGGCCCTTTGAATTACTATTTTTTCAGTTTTTGTTTTATTTTATTTTATTTTATTTATTTATTTATTAAACTAGAGAAGAGTTTGAAGGTTATTATACCCAGATGCTTGAACGGATACTTTCTATTTTTCTTTTAGTAAGTTTGAGGATAGCCCATTATCCAAATAACATCTCATCTGAGTCATTCAGTGATTTAGTCATTTAGTATGCAGTTGGTCATGGTCTCTCTATTGATCTTTTTCGCTTGATATGCAGTAAGAAGTCATTGCTTACCATTGGACATGTCAGGCGCTGCCTCTAAAAATGAAGTGTCATTAGGCTTAGATGCAAAAATGGAGGAAGAATATGCTTCCCAGGCTAAATTGCTTCAAGAGTTCACCAATATCCGTAGCGTTGACAAGGCATGGACTAAGTTTGATTGTGGTATGGCTGTTTCCCATTTGGTTGTTCTGTTTCTCTGTGCTGTGAAAGTTGATACTAAGCAATCTTGCTTTCATTCTTCTTTCCTTGTTTTTCTTAACATATACTTTTTCCTGATCTGCAGGAAATGGTTCCCAGACAATGTTTCTTGTTAGCCAAGCAAATTTATTGGCAAACAAGAGGAGGAAATATATGCTATCTGCTCATATTTCAGACAAAAGTAACCAATCTGTTAGCTTCCAGTGGGCCCCGTTTCCTGTTGAGATGGCAGGTGTGTCTACAATTGTTCCATCACCATCAGGTTTGAAGCTTCTTATAGTTCGGAATCAGGAAAATGGGTCTCCCACCCAATTTGAGATATGGAACCCATCTCAGTTGCAAAAGGAAATACATGTCCCACAATCTGTTCATGGATCAGTATATACAGATGGATGGTAACATTATCTGAAATTTATTGAACTTGATGAAATGAATATGTCAATGCTTCTGAAATAGTTGTATTTTCAGATGAACTAGTAAATTAAAAGCTCTTGGTACGTCTTAGGTTTGAGGGTATCTCTTGGAACTCTGATGAAACCCAAATTGCTTATGTTGCTGAGGAGCCATCTTCCTCCAAGCCCATGTTTGATGGTTTTGGCTACATGAAAGGAGGTTCTGCAAATAATGACTGTGGAAGTTGGAAAGGTCAAGGAGACTGGCAGGAGGACTGGGGGGAAACCTATGCAGGGAAAAGGCAGCCGGCACTCTTTGTCATCAATGTTAACAGGTCCACTTTCATTGTGTTCCTCAATACTTCAAATAATATGAGGAGAATGCTGCATTGGATGTTAAAAACCTAATTTGAGCTACTCTGCATTTTCAGTGGAGATGTTCGTGCAGTTCAAGGAATTGGAAAGTCCTTGAGCGTTGGACAAGTTGAATGGGCGCCATCAACAAGTGGTTTGCAATCATATTTGGTTTTTGTTGGGTGGTTATCAGAAAGCGGTCCGCTGAAAGTTGTTGCAAGAAAGGTTGGCATAAAACAGCGTTACAATAGGCCATGCGCATTGTATGCAGTTACATCTCCATTTCATGAAGTAGAAATTGATGAACTTCCACTCAAGTGCGTTTGCAGTGTTCATGTTACCTTGTTACTTTACTCACAGTGCTTGCTTTATGTTAATATTAGATGCTGACTCTGTTTACTTTGGATTATTTGTTATATCTCAGAAGTAAAGAAAGGGAAGGCTCTACGACGGTTAATCTAACTGAAAGCATAATTAGTGCTTTGTTCCCGCGGTTCAGGTATCTACGTTCCAGCCTTGTCCATTGTATTTTGTGATTTTATCTTTGCTTGTGTTTTCTTTTTGTTTTTATAATATATTGAGTTTTTGAACCTCCATCATCAACTGCTACAATATTTGTAGATACACAACCAAATTTTTGAAGCGAAATGCAAGTATTGGATTAAATAACATAGTGTAGATCTGTTCTTTTCCATGAGCCCATAACTCGAATACAAAAATGTTGTGTGCCCAATGACTTGTCACAAGACTTGAAATAAGCTCCATTCAGTGACAAATTTGTGTCCATTTCTTATTGCCACCATGCTGTGCAGCATGCACACATCTCTTTTTAGACACCTACAGTCTGCGGAGTGGTGGTGCCAGCATGGTGCACTGGTAATGCCTGTGAATTGTTGTAGTTCAGGCTTGGGATCCAATCCTGCCTGTTTGCATCTTTATTCGTTCCATTGGTAAAAGCCCGATTCCTTTCAACAACTGAATGAAAGTTTAAAGCAAGAGAAAAAGAATTTTTAGAAACTGTTGATTGAATGAAAATTTTATGCTGACAGCCCAAATGGAAAGTCTCTAGTGTTTTTGTCTGCAAAAAGTTCTGTGGACAGTGGAACATCTGCTGCGACACAATCGCTTCATAGAATTGATTGGCCGATAGACGGAAAGCCATGCTCATCTGCTGCCATTGTCGATGTGGTAAGCTCTTCTTGTTTGCTAAAGTTAGAAGTGATTGTTCAGAAACCATCAAGCAGATCTTTACAGAAAGTGCTTGTTTAAACAAATTCATATAACTGGTGGAAAAGAATGACGACATGTCTGATGTTCTTTGAATATCGGATCCAATTTTCAGTATTGAGGATAGAAGTAATTCTTCAGGCTGCTTCTCATGCCACTTTATTCATTAAACTTCGCCTATAAAATAATCTATACATTTTTTTTTCTGTTGGATATTCCAGTCAGTAATTCAAGTTGATGATTTGTGCATTTGGAACCACACTACAGAATCTTAGCTATAATTCATTGGCATTTGTTTGTGTTCTCATTGCAGGTCCCTGTAGTGATGTCTGCTGATGATGGTTGCTTCCCTGGGCTTTATTGTTCAAGATTCCTTGCTAAACCTTGGCTTTCTGATGGATGTACAATGATTTTGTCTTCAATCTGGCGAAGCAGTCAAGTGATACTTTCTATAAATGTGCTGAGGTAACAAGGAACTTCTATTTCATTTAATTTCTGTGCTTGTAAATAGTTTCCATTTGATTCAATTGGAGTTGAATATTTTATTATATACAGTGGGAAAGTATCACGTATTAGCCCTGTTGACTCAAGTCATTCATGGAACATTCTTGCACTGGATGGGGACAATATTCTTGCTGGTAATAAATCACTTACTTCTGACATTGACCATTCTTCTTTCTTTTTCTTTTTGAGGCACGTTATAAACAAACAAGGCTTTGTACTTTTGTTTCTTATGTGAAGAGTCTAGCAGTCCCATAGACCCTCCTCAGATCAAGTACGGAAGTCCTATGAAGAAGGAAGCACATGCAAGTGGTACATGGGTTTGGATGGATGTCTCAAGCCCCCTGTCCACATACTCTGAAAAGGTTGAGCGTTTCGTTTTTGTCTTATGAACCTTTTTTTTTTTTTTTTTTCCCATTTGAAGTTAACCATGCTCTGTTTATATTTAATAAAGCATAAAGCATACCTCTTACTGCTTTTTGCCATAGGTTCTATCTTTGCTGTCATTCCTTCAGTTCAGTATACTACAGATTCCTGTTCGGGATACATCCAACAACCTTAGTAGAGGTAACTTGTTGATCTTTATGTCTAGATTCATAGTAAACTTGTTCTTTCGTTATTGCTTTATCATATTGACATTAAACTTGTTCTTTCGTTATTGCTATATCATATTGACATTTAGATTCATAGTAAACTTATTTTCCCCTTATTGTTATATCATATTGACTGCAGAGTGCAATTGTGAATGATTCAATCAACAATGAGGAATTCCAAATGGACAATCTCATGTAAAGGAAAGCTAACTGTAAAAAAAAAAAAAGAAAAAAAAAGAAGGAATTTGTTTGGGTTCTGGGAGAGTGAAGGAGATAAAACTACCTGTTTTAGTGTAATGGACTAATGGTTATGGACATTTCCCAGGAAGTTAAAAGGTTATGGAAATGAATTGATTCTGAACATGTATGGGTTTCCACCAAATGGCTGGGGCTCATGTCTCAGTTGAGGTTGCTTCCTTTCTATGATATGAAAATCATCAGTTCTTCTTGTAATATAGCAAAAGACCATGCCCCTATTTTTGTGTCTTTTTTTTTCTTCCTTTGGTCATTCATGGATTTTGGGTTCTACGTGGGCTCTAGACATCATGAACTTGTTGATTTCTCTTTCTCATTGAATGCATTGATGAGATGTACCTCTTCACAAAGACTCGATAAGAAGATTTGATTTGTTAATCTGACGGTAATTTACACATGAGATCCATTTTAAAGTGTTTATGATGATTTTACCTCTCTCTCTAGGTGTTCTGGAATCCTAGACCTCTTAAAATTAAGGCTTTTCGGTTGGAGTTTTACAAAAAAAATCAGAAGTACCAGTAACTACATGAACTGCCAGATTGACTGATGATTCTTTAATAGTTGTAGATGAGCTTCCTACATTTGCTAAATTCGCATGAAAAGTGTGAATTTGTGAATCCTCTGTTCCTCCACATAGCATTGCTGTAACAATTTTGAACCATTTCTTATGCAATCTTCCATCGAGTTATTTTAAATTTCATGTGGTTCTGCTTCTCCCTCTCATTTCTAGAGCTTTTGCTGGTTACCGTTATGTTTGTATTTAAGCTTCTGTGATCCCATTCTTAAAAGATATGATTCTGTTATGACTTATGAGAGATTATTCCTTCAAAGGCAACTTCACTCCCTGAGGGATATTCTTTATCCTTGTATTCCCTTTTCAGAGTGATGTTCTTAGACTTGCTTTTTTATGGTTGGTCTTGTGAGAACTTGGTTCTTAGACTTGATTTTTGAGTCTTCAGAGTGATGATCTTTCACAAGGCTCAAACTTCATGCTGCCCACGGTTTTTGAGATTGGTTGCTAAGCGGAATTCTCTTGTTGTCTTGGATGGTGCTAAATGACTAGTGCTTGCACTTGGAAGTTCTTGGGAGACTTTGGCCTCTACTATCTTAATGAACATCTTATTGGCCAGTACTGCCAGACACTTAGAAAGGTCTCCGGCCAATGAAGAAACTCCAACAACACAAGCCAGTACCAGCGGAAGAAAGAGACCCCCGAACGAGCTCTTTAGCGCCCTATGGCGCTGCTACTGTGATGCTCGGTGGTTGGCTGTGCTTCCGTCAGGGTGGCTGCTGCTTCGATTTTGCTTCTTTCAAAGTGCACTGCACTGACTAGACAAACTAAACGGCACTAAAGCTTTAACTGACCCAAATTCTATTCCATGGATATTGTTAGAAAATATTAATGTAAAGGAATGGGCCTTGCTGATCAGGCCCATTCCCATTCTTGGCCTAACATATAGGCTCTCTATTCACGAGTAACTGTTCACCTTATGGTGGAGTCATTCTTTAATACATCAAATCCTCTTATATTGTAACTGGACTCCACCTTATCTAATGGAGTTCCCTTCTCCTTATTAGAATCGGACTGCTTCTCTTTATCCTTTCAGTCATGAATGCTTGTATGTTGACACGTGAAACTTTTATTTACTTTGTAACTAAGACTCCTTATCTTGTGGAGTCCTAGACCTATCACTTTACCCTTTTTATTTTATTTATAAATAGTACTGCTAAGAGGAAAGGAATACACTCATTGATTCTCTCCATCTTCTCTTATTTTTCTATTTTGTTACATGGTATCAAAGCAATCACCTGGGATGCCATTTTGAGAGTCGTTTAAGGTTCTCCATTAGGTGTGCAGCCACCAATATTGTTGTTGCTCCTGCTACTGCAGCTACTAATACTTGGTTTACAATGACCTATATTGTGCTACTACTACTACTTGGTTCACACTTCACAATGACCTATACTAGTGCTGCTACTACTACTACTGCTACTATTGTTATTGCTGCTGCTTCCACTACTACATTTTTTCAAGCTGAAGCTCTCACATTCCCCGATGCTTCAGCTTGAGAGGGGGTGTTAACAAATATTAATGTAAAGGAATGGGCTTGATCAACAAGGCCCATACCCATTCTCAACCTAACAGATGGGGTCACTATTCACGAGTTACGTTTCACCTTATGGTGGAGTCATTCTTTAATACATCCTATCCTTTTATATTGTAACTGGACTCCACCTTATCTAATGGAGTTCCCTTCTTCTTATTATAATAGAACTGCTTCTCTTTATCTTTTTAGTCATGAGTTCTTGTCATGTTGACATGTGGAACTCTTATTTACTTTGTAACTGGGACTCCTAATCTTGTGGAATCCTAAACCTATCACTTTACCCCTTTCATTTTATGTTTAAATAGTGACTGCTAAGAGGAGAGGAATACACACATAAATTCTCTCCATTTTCTCTTATTTTTCCATTTTGTTTTAGATACAAGGGTATTTTTTGTCAATGCTTTGCTAAATCTGGTCTCATTGGATGATATTTTCTTATTGATAACACGAAGTCTAGGAACTGGAACCCATCCTAGTTGCCTAAAGTCAAATGACAGTATGCCCTATGCTGTTCCCAAATGCAGATCATGAAAAATACTCACTTTCTATTTGACTGCTTAACATCTTGGCATCTGGGGAAGAATTTTTTTTTTTCTCCCCTTTTTTTGTGGAGAAGGGTGGGGAGTCAGGTTTTATAGTGTCGTTAACATATGTTGCACTAATGACAGCCTGAATATGTTGATTTGTTTCAGGTGCCAGTAAACCTATTGAAGCTATATTTGTATCTTCCAGCTCTCAGAAGAATGGTCTATGTGATCCACTAATTGTAATGCTTCATGGGGGACCACATGGTGTCTCTGTGTCAAGCTTTTCAAAGTCTCTAGCATTCCTATGTTCAATTGGATACAGCATGCTCATGGTAAATTATAGGTGAGTAAAAATGTCAATTATTTTCTTTTCCTGTCTTCTGTTAAGTAGGAACTCAAGTCACAAGATTGAATTCAAATTGTATCTACCTATTTTTACTCTGTTCTAGTCGAAGTTCAGGTGTATCTTTCAAGCTATTTCTCGAGAGCAACTTGTAGAATTCGTCGGTGTTTAAAGCTTCCGATTCCTTTAACCGTCAATTCTTCTGATTCTTTTTTATTGTGCTAAAAGCTGAAAGTGTCAATAAGTTCTTGTGTTTAAATTTGGAAAAAGCTACAAATGTCAATAAGTTACTGTGGTTGGGAATTAGAGAGAGTTTGCTTCAGGTTTGGAGACTGCTTCTTATTGTTCATCTTCCTAATCACTGAATGAATGAAATTTTTTTCGCTCTAGGCCTTTTCTAATCTAAGTGGCATATTTTAGAGGTTCGCTGGGATTCGGAGAGGAGGCATTACAATCTCTTCCAGGGAAAGTTGGGTCCCAGGTGCTTTATTCTCATCTTATGTATCGTATATTTATGCTTAGGTCTTTAAATTTATTTCATAAATTTCATGAAATTCCAGTTATGGTTTATCCAGCATCATTGTTCGTGTAAACCATATGAACCCTAATCTATTCTGCTTAACATGTGCAGGATGTTAATGATGTTCTAACAGCTATAGATTATATAATTGACATGGGACTAGCTGATCGATCCAAAATAACTGTGCTTGGAGGTTCACACGGTGGTTTTTTGGCAACCCAGTTAATTGGCCAGGTGTGATGCTGTTGCTTGAGTTCTGGTGTAGTGCTGTTGCTGGAGTTCCTCTGTTGGCATTTGCTTTTTATTACCAAATATCCTCTCTCTCTCTCTCTCTCCCTCTTAACATATTTGATGCTTACCATGTCAAAGACAGTTAAATTTTTTATTTTTTGGTCATGACAAGCTCACAAAATTTTCTGTTTGGCTTTTGTTCTCTTTCTTTCTTTTGTCTTCCTGTTCTTCTTTCTTAGGCCATCTGCTTCAAACCCTTATCTCCCTACACTATGGTAGAGTCACACCATTTTATTGGTCCCGTCTATATCCTGTAGTGGACATCTGATCAGCTTGGTGGAGGCATCAACTGGTCGATCTTGCTGCTTTAACTGTGTGGGACTGGGGATCGAAATTGAGCAAGTTAAATAGGTGATCCATTTGGCAGGGCCAAATCAGGTGTCAGTTTGGGTTTGGTTTCATCTGATGAAGCTGTGGCATGGTTAGCCTGGGTTCCAATTTTGCTAAAAAAATGGCTATGTTGAGGGCCTCAAGAACTTTGTAGCTTTTGTCTCTACTCTCTTCTATTTTATTATTCTTCATCATATTTCTCCACATATCTCCTGCCTTGGCCTGAAAGTCTTCTTCTTGCTCTCCCTCCAGAATTCACCTGGTGGCATCAGGTTTGGCTTGAGATTTGGTCAGTTGGGATGCATTGGCTAGAAATCCTCACTGAAACCTGATCACTTGCCATTCTTATGCATGTACTCCATGTGTTTAGTTAAGAACTTTGGATACTAATTGTACTTTCTGAGGATGTAATAGTGAATCTTTTTCATTTTTTATAAATTGTATCCAAATTTTGTCTACTCTAGGATATGCAAATTGAGCAGATTGTATCCAACTGTTGTCTACTCTATGATATGCAAATGGAGCAGTGCGCCTAGTCTGTGTGATATATCTTCACTGCCATTCTTGTACATGTAGTTGTATACAATAATGAATGTTCTTTCTTTTTCCCTTCTTTTTTTGTGTTTTACGGCATAGCCATCATCCTTCTCAAGAATTTTGAGGACTCACTTTGTGGATAGATCCATCTTCATATTCTATTTGCTTCAGGAACCAGACCGGTTCGTTGCAGCAGCTGTGAGGAATCCTGTCTGTAACCTTGCGTTGACGGTGGGCACATCTGATATTCCTGAGTGGTGTTATGTAGAGGCCTATGGTAGTGAGGGGAAAACCTATTTTACAGAAGCACCTTCAGTTGAACACTTGCAGCATTTCTACAGTAAATCTCCTATTTCACACATCTCTAAGGTGAACACTTAACACTATATTTGAAAGACAAGTCTCAATTGGCCTCACTTAGTAAGATCATGTAAGAACATCTTATGAAGATTATTGACAGTAAAAAGGAGAAAGCATGACAGTGATTTAATGACAAGGACGAAAGGAGAAAAGTTCTCGTTGTTAAACGAGAATTTCTTTTGGCCATTCAACTTTTACTCTTTTCTTTTCTTGAGATAAATCATATTTATATTCTACAACTCTTCTGAAAATGAAATCTTGAATCAGAAATGGGAGTAAGAATTTGTACTGGTTATTTTACAAGAGACTGTAATATTTTTGGGAAAATCAAATTTATCGAAAAGGCTCCATGGGATAGACTGATGTATTTTTTATTTATTTATTTATTTTTTGGTACGAGATAGACTGATGTATTGACCTCTACAAATTTCCTAATATTTAGGTCAAAACTCCGACCATTTTTCTTTTAGGCGCCGAGGATCGGCGAATTCCAGTTTCCAATGGGTTGCAAGTAAGTTCTCTCTCTCTCTCTCTCTCTCTCTCTCTCTCTTTCTCTTCTTTCTTTCTTATATATAATATACAGCTTATTATGTTTGCGTAAGAATGTAAGTTATTAGTCACGCAGAATGTCATTTTATGGCACATTTCATAATCAAAAGGGGACAGGATGGGGTGGGGAAGTCTATAGCAGTCAACTGATTAACAGCACAAACTTGGCAGCAGGTTATGTTATTATGCTGAATGGACTTGTGAGCAATAGAACAGGCTCTACAGCATTCTGTGTTAAAATCATGTTATTCAAGTCTTGTATCGCACTGATTGACAGTATCAAGAAGTTCTACAGACTGGTGATTCTGTCAAAAAATGTTAAGACTGGATTTTTTTTTTTTAATCATCTGCCTAGATTTAATATTCTTGTATTTAATATTGTGATAGATATTTCACTCTATAAATATGGCTAAGAATTCCAGTCCAATGGCTTCTTAACAGCATTGAGGCCCTCATTGTAGAAACTTGGTCTGTTCCATCTTGTTCCATTCATAACAGGGTTTTTTTTTTTCAAAATTAGTTCTTCTCTCACTGTATAAATCTTAATGCATAAATTTCATGTTTAGATTCAATATTTGATGTGAATATTTTCATGTTTGGAAATGTGTAGTATGCTAGGGCATTGAAGGAGAAAGGAGTTGAGGTCAAAGTGATTGTGTTTCCAAATAATGGTCATGCAATTGAACGGTAAAATATATTGAATTTGTTCATGCTAATTTTGAACTAGCTATTTTACTTTGCTAGAATCTGATGATTGCTCCTTTTGTCCAGACCACAAGCTGACTTTGAAAGCTTCCTTAACATTGGAGTGTGGTTCAAGAAGTATTGTACCTAAGCAGCCATTCCGGTCCAGGTCCCTGTCTGAGGTCTGGTGATTATGGCTTGATTGTAATATCATGATTCGAGGACACATATTTAATAATAATAATAATACTTAATATTGTCCCTTTGTTCTTTGTTGGGGGTGGTTTGTTGGGCCCTTTGTTCTTTGTTAAAATGTTAACATTGGCATAGGAATGATCTTATAATTATTACTATTTTCTTGGCATACTATACTGTCATTCCTGTATTGTGTATTGTTTTTTCTTCTTTCTTTTTCACTGTTTCATTCTTATTCTTTTGTGTTTATGTCATATGTGTTTTGGTTTTGTGACTTGCTATAAAGGAAATCCTGCTGTCTCTTGTAAACATGCAGTAATGCCTTAAGCATTTGCTCTTCGATTCTCACACCATTTCATTGTTTCTCTTTTTCTATCTGCTGGAAAAGGAACTTTTTGATGGAGCATACGACTCTTTTTTCAAAATAGTAATACTGTGATTAGAGTATTTCAGCCTCAAGGCAACTGTTAACTAAGATGACATTCTGTGTTTGGTATGCTTTCTAGGTCAAGAATTTATTCTGATATGGCAAAAACAGTGTTTGGTATGCATTCTCGTTCTTGGATCATGAATGCAACACATAATGCATTTCATTCTGGAACACTTTCTATAGTCTATTCTGCATTCTAAGCGCATAATGGATAATTGGAAATGTCTTGCTCTTTAGCTCATTCTCATTCTGGGTTAGGAAATGCATTCTCCATTCTCAAAATGTATTTCTAAGAATGCAATACCAAACACAGACCTAATGAACACCTATTTTACATTGCCTTTGTTTTTGTTACATCAAATATTGCCCAAGTTTGCAAATGAACACCAATTAATCAATTGCACACGTTTACAAGTTATTTTGTCCTAGGATTTGTGTTTTCCATTTTAAAGTAGAGAAAGGCATACTAATTTTCACATAAGTTCGAACAAATGGTCCAAGAAATCTTGGATAAGGAAGCCAGATTTTGTGATTCCTAGGCCTCCTTCCCTGTTAAATCAGGCACTCTTTCACATCCAAAATCACCAATCCTATGCCTCCAACCACCCCACAGAAAGGAAAAAAAAAAAAAAAAAATTTCAGCTTTTCTTGCAGCAGACAAAGCCAAATGCGGCAAACTTTAAATGAGGTAAACTTGAAAAATCCTCATCGATTGCCTTCCTTGTTGACTTGTGCCTGTTAGTAGAATTCTACCCCATTTAGAGTAACTTCTTTCTGCAATTTAACCACCAAGGACTATTGGAGTTGCGTCCATCCAACTTCACATCTGGATACATTTCCTCCTAAAGGGAAACAATTCAGAACTTGCCTCACTGTGACGTCAAAGATCATCATCTATCCTAAAAATTGAGCAAAGATTCGACATCCATAATTTCAAACCCGTCTCAGTATCCTTCATCCTTGCTACTTCCAGCTTCCGAACAGCTTCCTTTGGCACTCCACATTTCACTAGAACTACCCCAAGTGGTTTGAAGGTAGAATCATCAGGTTGGATGCCTGATTTCATCATCTCCTGAAAAATTTCCACTGCTTCCTTCAATCTCCCATCCATTGCATATAAACAAAGCACATTATTATAACTCAGCACATCTGTTAAGAGTTCCAGTTCTCGCATCTTGTGTGCGATCCTTGCTGCTTCTTCAAACCTTCCAATTCTTCTGTACATACACAACATCATTGCAAAAGAGAACTCATTTGCATCCCCTCTATGCTTCAGGTACTCAAAAATTTCTTCTGCCTGTCTAACCATTGCACGTTCACTGTAGAGATTGATCATACAATTTGATGGGTACACCTGTGGACCTTCCTCAGATGATTGAAGCAGTTTGTATATTTCTTGTGCTTCTTGCAAGTATCCAACTTTAGTATACATTTTGATCAAAGAATTATAGATAACTGGATTCCCAGGGAAACCTGCATCTCTCATGGCATGAATGTATGTCATAGCCTCTTTGATGCTTCCAGTATCAGCAAAAGCATTTATCAACACACCAAAAACAACAACATCAGGACGTACACCAAATGCAATCATCTCTTTGAACAGTTTCTCTACCATTTGCAACTGACCTAGCTTTGCAAAGCTCGAGATCACCGCACAGTATGGGATGCAATCAGTTACCAATCCTGCTTCCTGCATCTTCCTGACATAGTGTAATGCTTTTTGTGGTAGTTCAGCACTTGATAAAATTTGTATTAGGGAACTATAACTGCATATGTCAGGTAATATCTCATGACTCTCCATACTGTCAAACAGTTGACATGCCTTGTCATATTTCCCTCCTATCCCGTACGCCTTGATCATCACGTTGAACTCCAGAACACTTAACTTCTTCCTTTCTTGGCAACACATGAAAATTTTCTCAGCTTCCAAGGTGTGGCCCCGCTCTCCATATGCATCAATGTTGGCAGAGTAGCACTCAGAAGTCATCTTGCCATTTAGGTGGAACCTCTCAAACCAAGACCATGACTGCTTGAGCATGCCAGCACCAATATACATTCTGATAAGAGCCGACTGGGTGAACTCATCAATGTCAACACCTTGCTTGTCCATCTCTGAGACAAGGGTTTCAGTTTCCATTACCATATGCCTAATGGAGAATGCATATAGAAGGGTGCGGTAACTCACAGCGTCTGGCTCATGGCAAGCCTCCTTCATCTTTTCAAAGTAACTTGCTGCCATGGAAATGTTATCGTGCTTTGCATAAAGAGAAATAAGAATGTTATACGTTCTTGTATCTGGAGAGCATTGGAGTTCTTCCATCTTCTGCATCAAGGAAGCCACTTCTTCTAACTGACCATGGTTCCCACAGATGTGGATCATTGTATTGAAAGTCACTGTATTTGGGACAATCCCTTCCCTTAGCATCTGAGCAAATGTATCAGATGCTTCCTTAAGTTGGCCCGCTTTTCCATATGTATCAATCAGATTATTATATGTGTATGAGTTGAAAGAGGCATGAGGTTGATGGGCAGAACTATTTACAGCACCGGCAGTCACAGTTCTTCCTCCGTCATCCACTGCTTTACCAGAAGACCACTTCTTAAAGAACTGCTCAGCCCTTTCAAACTCCCGTGCCTTCTTGTAGGTTTGAACAACAATCCCCATTGTTACCTCGTCAGGTTCGATCCCTTGCTTGTTCATCTTCTCCAGCCAAAGGAGCGCTTCTTCCTTAAGGCCAGCTTTACCATAAACATCAATCAAAGTACCATAGGTAGAGTTTGTGGGTATTATTTTTTTGGTCTCCATCTCATCCCAGAGGCTCTCAATCTGGTTCCATATCTGTGCTTTCCCCAGAATCCTAAGCATGATGTTATAGTGAATCACATTAAGTTCATAGAAATCTTTTCTCCTAAACCACTCAAAAATTTCAAGAGCCCTTTCCCAACTTGATTGCTCCTTGAGAATTATGCTCCTCTCCTTGTTATTGAGACTCTCCGCCCATGGCTTGAAGGCCTCATCAAGATTTTGAACAGTTTCTACAGCTTGCAATATCAACGGAACACGTCCTCCATAAGTGGTCCATTTCGCAGAACATTTGGTCACCGTCTTCGCATGGGAAGAAGTCCCAAGATCAGACCTGATTTTAACTGCACAACTTCTCTTGGCGTGGGGAGAAGTCCCATGGTCAGAACTGATTTTAACTGCATCACTTCTCTTGTTTTCAGATCTCTCAAAATCCCCAATTTTCCTTCTCTTCCATTTATCGGTGTTCTTAACTGAACTTGGATTTTTCACAACAGGTCTAAGTACATCTTCAGTTCTTCTGTAATCAGTTTTCCTGTAAATTCCGCCAGTTTTCCTACTCGTGACAATCAGATTTTCAAACAGTTTATCATCCCTCTGTTTCTTAACAGATTCAACCCCGTCTAGAGGTAATACTGAACCTCCAATATTCACCGAATTCTTAGAGGAACACAGGACGTGAAAATGATTAATATCTAAATGCTGAAGTTTTCCAAACATTTTTGCAAATGGACCTGCATGAACTCTAAGACACTCCCAGCTCTCTAAACCACCCCTCTCCCAAAAAAAAAATAATAATAATAATAATAAATAAAGACCGAAACTGAGGAGAGCCCAGCACAAAAAAACCCAAATGGATTATCACACCGCTCCTAGAATATCAAAATCCAGTTGCATAATGTCCGAACTCTGATACAATAGCTACTTCAGATAGGGTGAGATTATTCTTCTGAAACAAAACAAAAGGTTCTTTCTACTCCCCTCCAGTGACTGATATCGATGTGGATTACAAGGCTTTGGGTTTTAAGATGAAGTTGTACTTGTTTTCTCAATAGAATTAAAATAGGTTCCACTGCAACAAGGAAATAGAAAAGCCTCGTAGAAGAGAACACAGACTCACCTGTGCCTAAGCTTACAGAGGACTGAAGAAGACCTTCGAATATCCAACCTTTCAGAAACTCCCTCAATTCTGCTAACCGGGAAGAACAAAGGATCGGTCTTCGTTCTTGGACCTCCTAACAGTGACCAGATTTTTTTGCCAAATTTGAAATCACAGTACAGCGAACCAGACCTCGAATGCGATGAAGTCTCCCAAGCGACATACGCTGCTGCGACTCGCGAGGATAAGCCGTGACTCCTAGTCTCGACTTATTGATTCGGACGTGGAATCAGTACTTACGATTTATCAAACTTATACAGTGCTGTGCGGTGTGATGTAATGGAGGGTAAATCCGAAACCAAACCGGTTTAGTATGGCATCGAAAAATCTAGAACCGATTAGTAATCGGTTTTGGTTTATCAGTTTTTAACCGGTTTTTCATTAAACAGTTTTTATTGTGGTTTAACACATTGGTTCCCCCTAACCGGTTTAGTAATGGATTCACATGATAGGCTTTTTATTTGATACAAAACACATAACAAAAAACAATTGAGAACCCAATATTTTTTTTTTTTTTTTGATAAAAAAAACCCAACAATTTATAGTAGTAATAGAAAAAGCTTGGCTGTAATCAAGAGTTCAAGCAATAATTGGATTTCATGTACGAGTGTAACTGTGTCTGTGTATTTTGTTTAGGTTAATTAGGGTTTAATTTAAGGTCGGAGAAATATAAAGAATGTTCCATTGAATAAGTAATCGGTTTAAACGGTCCACTCTCATCTCACCTAGGTTAATCAATGCTTAATCGATGTGAATCTATCGATGTAAATGGTATAGAAGCGTATCAAATCGATTAACTAAATGATGCCAAAATCCAAACCAGAAGCCCAGAACCCAATCCTTTGCTAAATGATTTTTTAACTTCGATGTAAACAGTTCGGTTTGATTTCAAGACGGTTTCGGTGCAAATATTGCAACCCTTAAACTTGATGGTATCCAAGGGTATATGCGTAATATCTCACTGCCCCTAGATTCCTTTTTCCGCGTGTGAGTTTTCTTTTGGATAAGTAGGAGCACTTCCAAGTAATTTCGTAATGTGGTTTCCTTTCTAAATTCCACTTCGATTCTTGGAAGCTCTTTAGGACTGGGTTCGAGTATCGCAGACCCGCAGCACCTGCCATGAGAAGACCTCTAAATTCTCTGTAGAACTTCTTTAATTCTCCAGTTTAGATTCCTACAGCACTGACTAAAGTTACTCGAAGATCTCCGTATAACTGTGGAGAGTTTCATAATCTTCTATCTCCCAAATCCTACTACAGACGTCAAGTTTTTCAAAAGGATCACTGCATCGAACTCTGCAACAAGAAACCTAATTCAAAATCCTGCACAGGAATGGACGGCCACTCTGCACATTCAACTGCTCCAGTTCGTTCTAGGAGTTCCCATTCTCCTTCGCCATCACATTCTGCGTCGGCTTCTGTTTGCTCCTCAGCACACAAGCGCAAGCTAGCCTCCGATGACCACGCAACAGTCTTCCCTTTTTCGTTCTCTGATACCCGAGATGGGGCTCTCACCTCCAATGATGATCTTGAGAGCATCAGCGCTCGAGGTGCGGAGACCGACTCCGAAGACAATTCAGAAGAGGTAGTTGATGAGGATGATGACGAAGATAACGATTCAATGGGGGTTTTCACGACTGCCCGTTTAGACAACAATGTAAATTCGAGGAACACGAAGTTGAAGTTGGAGAATTCTTCTATGAAAATTGATTCTACTGGGCATTCGGATATAGGTAAGGATGAACGGGGCCCCACTGCATCAGTGGCTTCGGGCCTGCCGCAACCTGCAGCTGTGAATTCTGGGGTTGCCGTAAAGGAGGACACAATGAAAGGCATTTTTACTGAGAATATACAGACAAGTGGGGCGTATAGTGCGAGAGAGGAGAGCTTGAAGAGAGAGGTACACCATTGGACCCTGAATATGTCAATTTTTTTTTCTCCTTCTGTTGTTAATCTGAGTCTTAATTGATTGTTCGAAATCCAGTGAAACTGAATTCAGTGATATACATGAAAAAATTAATAAAGTTTCCTTAAAAAATGAAAAATTCCATTTTTTGTTTCGAAATTGCTGTATTGAGTATACATCAGTTTTGGCTGGCTCTTTAGTAAAATGTTTAAGAAAGGAGTGCGATGGGCAATGTTGTGTTGTCCCTACTGTTGATAAAGAAATTGAGCTAGCCTACTTTCGGGAGACTGGATTAGTAGTTAATATACTTGAGGATCTACAGAAACGTTCTTGGAATGAGAAACATAGAGAGAAGGTATGAAGAAAAAAATAGGAAGTTAGGGATATTTAGAGGCATTTTTACTTATAAGATTAAGAGTGGAGCATTGTGACTGAAATCAACCCAATCTCTTAGATAAATTGGACTTTTCCAAACCAGGGTTTTAAAAGGTGGAGCTGACTATTATGATTCTTCACAGGAGGAAGCAGGAAGGCTCAAGTTTGTATGCCTCACCAATGATGGAATTGACGAGCATATGATTTGGTATTCTCTTTTCTTCTCAAGATTAACTATGCAGCTTGTACCTTTTATCTTTGCTCATTTCTCTTCATCTTTTACAGTCAGAATAAATTATGCACATACTGTGCAAACTTTTGCCACCTTTGAAAAATTATTTCATTCTTGTGAGGTTTGATTAATGGTAATCGTGCCTCAGGTTGATAGGATTGAAGAATATCTTTGCTAGACAACTGCCTAACATGCCGAAGGAATACATTGTTCGTCTAGTCATGGACAGGTGCACATAAAAAATTCTTCTTAGTAGGTTACCACATCAGTGCTAATTATGTGGCATTGCTTGCTTAATTTTTGAATAAAATCTCTGTTTTTTTTTTTTTTTCCCAAATGGAGCATTATTCTTTTGTTTATATTCTAGACACCAATATTCACTCTCTGCACTGGAAATGAAGATTCAACATCTGTTATTATTAAAATATATTAGTAACTCCTGTCTCAAGCTGATGATCCTGGTGATGTCCAGTCCTGGCTATGGTTAACCTGTCGGCAGCCTGACTGGGCTGAGCATAGCCTGGCCTAGCTGCCTAGGCCATGATATCCTTGACCTGTTTTGTTTTAGTCCCAATCATGAATTAAAGGTAAGCCCACAATGCCATTTTAAGATTTCTCTTCACAGACACACTGGCACAGACCCATGGTAACCTCTGTTACCTGGATCCCATTCCTTATCGAAGCACCTATGTCAAGTCAATGCGACATAAGTAAGGTGTGGGATATGTGTCTTATGACTTATCCTCCTCTCCAGGATCAAATGTGGCTCTTCTTTTTTCTTCAAAGAAAAGGAGCAGAATGAAGAAGGCAATGGCCCCTGTTGCTGTGACAGCAGCGGAAAAATTGGGGGGGGATATGTATCTGCTGAGTGTTTCTGCCTCTCCATCATCTTCACTGTCGGATGTTCACTGGGAATAACGAACTCCAAATCATGGGGCTTATTTGTTAAAGACTCAGTCTAAAACTTAATGGATGGAAATTATTTTACACTTAAGCCTTTAGGGGCTTATTCATGAGCCCTCAGTGGCTTAGACCTCCCACCTGACCAATTTCTTGGAGTCACCTACAGACCCAAAATTGCTGCCACTGATCTCCATTTACCGCATGTGATATTGATTTAATGATAGGTTTAATACACCTGATTCATGTTTCATATTTGTGCCTATCTTTGAATTGCTAAAGCTGCGCAGCTTGATTGATGGTTGGAAGTAAAAGTACTCCAAATTACTGGTGGAATCTGAGTTACAGACAATGGGGAGAACTAGAGAAGTGATATAAGCATTGAAGGAAAAATGGGGTCCAAAGGCTTGCTTTCATTCAACAAATAATCAAGTTCTCAATTCCCTTAGCAGGCTTCCTTCTCTTTCTATAGTTTAATCAACACCGCTCTCATAATAAATAGTGTATAAGCCATCCAAACATTCAAAGGAAATTGGGATCAAAAGGTTGAATTTCATTCAACAAATAAACAAGTTCTCAATTTCCTTAGAAGACTTCCTTCTCCTTCTATAAAATATAGACTAAACAATAAATATACTAGCCAGTGGCCTAGAATTCCTTTCAAGGCTTGGATCTAAGTGAACCAAAGCCCTGCAAACAATAAGGAGAGTATCCTATTTAAGGGCCCCTGGGTGAACGGGCAGAGTACCAACACTGACATTTCTATTTTCTAAACGTGAATGTAACATTCTAAACAGCCCAACTTCCTAAGGCTTGTTAATATGTAGCTGTATTCACAAATCAACAAGAGAGCTCTCTAACTTATTAATCACAACTCAAAACCCCAAGTTTTGAATATTGAGTCTCCTAATCTTAACTTCTTAGAAACGAGAAATTTGCCCATAAAAAACCCACTTTATTGATGTCATAACTAACCAAAAAAATATTTGACTAGTAATTCATATGAACTTCCAAGGCAATATTTTTTTTTTTCCCTTTTCTTATGAACATATATGTAGATCTCTTCTTTTAATTCCACAAGTTTGTTTAGTCAATAGACATTGTTGTGTCCCTTACTTAACAGCCCGAGCTTTTAGGATATGCAGTTGTAACATGATATTAGAGTAGGGTGATCGTGTGTTCGATCCCTGGGAAGTGCAATGAGGTTTTCAGACACTTTCTCCCCTTGGTACATGTGATGATGTTTCTTCGTGAGTGTGTTACGTGCAGGGCTGTCTGTGTACAAGCTTGCACGTGCGGGTGGTGCTGCTGTGGTGGTGTTGAGTTGATGTACATTGTTGTGGTCCTTACTTAACAATTCGAGCTTTTAAGTTGAGTGGTTGTAACAAAATGTTGGGAATTAATCCCACATTGACTAATCTTGCGACCTTGGATAGCTTCAAAGTTTTCAAACACTTGTTGGGCCACACCACTCATGTGCCTAAGCTTTTGGGCTAGGTAACATTAACATGGTATCAGAGCCCAACTTCATCATATATGAAAAACAAGAAGAAAGAAAAAAATGATAGTATGCGATGAACACCCATGAGAAGGACCATACAAGCCACATGTGTGATGATAACCCAAAAAAGGGGTGCACCACATGTATTGCCCACCAAAAAACAAAAGAAAAGGCAAACACGTGAGGGGGTGAATGTTGAGAAATAATCCCACATGGATTAATCTTTGGACCTTGAATAGCTTCAAATACCTGTTGGGCCACACCACGCATGAGCGTAAGCTTTTGGGCTGGAAAATTTTAACAAAGGGACACACATACTGTTGCTGTATGTGCATCTGAATCAATTGGAAATTTGTACTTGTATTTCTTACTCAAAGGTGTAGGCTTGTAGCAAAGATGTACTTGTGCGTTTTTTATTCTTAATGAGGAGGCACACCTGTGTCTAACATGGGTTTAAGGGCTTTACTTGAAACAAACGGGAACAATAAAATTAAAAAGGGTGTTGTGAGCTACATTTTTGTTACATATGGTTTAGTTTCTGATTAGGATAATTTACTGTTCATTGAGATTTATCAATAAATAAAAGTGATATTCAGAGCTGCAATAACAGAGACATACAACTAATGAGACATACTAAGAAATTATGGGAGAGAATTATTGAAACTTGCTTGAGAAAAGAAAATACTATTTTTGGAGGACCAATTTGGTTTTATCCCAGGGAGATCCACGACAGAAGTTATTTAGTTAGGAGACTCATGATAAAATTTAGAGATTAGAAGAAGGACCTCCATATGGTGGTTATTGACCTAGAAAAAGTTTTTGACAGAGTCCCAAATGAGTTAATCTTGCAAGTGCTAGACAAGAGAAATGTTTCAAGCAAATATGTAGACATAGTAAGAATATGTATTATAATGTGGTGACTAGACTAAGAACTGTGGGGGCTGTAGGTAGTGAATTCTCAATTACAATTAGGTTACATCAAGGATCAGCTTTAAGTCCTTATTTGTTTGTGCTTCTCATGGATGATTTAACTAGAGATATTCAAGATGAGGTTCCTTGGTGTATGCTTTTTGTTGATGATATTGTTTTGGTGGATGAGACAAAAGCAGAGATTAACGCCAAGTCGGAGTTATGGATATCAATCTTGGAATCAAAAGGTTTTAACATAAGTAGAATGAAAATGGAGTATATGGTGTATTAACTTTAACCACACAAGAATTGATAATAAGGTGGTGAAAATTGATGAGAGAGAGATATCGCAAAATGATTACTTTAGGTATCTAAACTCAATCATAAATAAAGAAGGTGATATAAAAGATGATGTTTCATAAAAGATGAAAATAGGATGGATGAAGTGGACATGTGGGTTTGGAGTGTTGTGTGATCGACATATTTCTTTAAAACATAAAGGTAAATTTTATAGGACGAACATTCGACCGGTTATGATGTATGATGCAGAATGTTGGGCAATTAAGAGGCATCGTATAGATAAACTCAGTTTGGTTAAGTTGAGGATGGAGATGGATGTGATGGATGTGTGCAAAACTAAGAAGTATAAAGTAAGGAATGATTGTATTAAAGCTGATTTGGGAGTAGCTTTGATATATGATAAGCTATGGAAAAGTCATTTGAGATGGTATGACCATGTTCAACGGAGGTCTTTAGATGCTCCAATATGGATGAGTGATTTGATTCAGATCAAAGGATCTAAAAGAGTCAGGGATAGACCTAAGATGATTCTAGGTGGGGCGGTGAGGAAAGACATGTGTAGCTTAAGCCTTGTTTCAAGTATGATATTGAACAGAACTGATTGGAGGGCAAGAATCCATGTAGCTGATCTCATTTAGTTGGGATAAGGCTCTGTTGTTGTTGAGAATTATCAATGGGGTTAATTGAGTATCTAGGTCAGTTTCTGGAAGTAAATTCCAAGACTAGAAGCATGTAATATTTGGTTTTTGAAAATCCTTGAGAAGCAAAAGATTAAATTGTTTGTTGTTTGACCATGCTGTAGGTGCCCGTCACTGTACTTATTTGTTGTCTTATATGGCACCCTTCCTCTACCTTTATTGAAACCGTCTTTTATCTAAGTTCTGTACTGCTTTTTATGGTTGTAATCTTGCCATAAATTTATTATTTCTTTCATAGTATTCATTTGCATTTTTCATGTTTAATCTATTGCAGAAGCCACAAATCTGTAATGGTTATCAGGCATAATCAAGTAGTTGGGGGCATCACATATCGACCATATGTCAGGTAATGTAGAATATCCTGTTAGGTCTGGCCATTTGTTCCTTCTATTCATATCCTCCTGGTTGGGGATTGAATGCTTTGGATCCATATTTATTTTTGGAACCATATCTGATCCATGATCCCCACAAATGCAATAAATGGATCAAAGCTTGGTCAAAATGGACACCCATACTCCATAGTCCATATTGTGCCCTTTTACCTTACAACAAGGGTTCCATCCAAAACTGAATATAATCAGGCCTTATGTTTAAAACAGGTGCCATTTTGAAATCCGTTCCCATAAAAAACATTTGGAAGGCATCCTCCTGATCATGTGCCTCAGAACCAGTTTCTCATGCCTCCCAGAGCCATATAATTTTGTGATACAAAATATTCTTACTGTTATTAACTCTCCTAGAGCCATATACTTTTGTGATACAAAATATTCTTACTGATATTAACTCTTTTTAGGGTTATTACATGTAATGATTGGACGTTTCCTGTCGTTCATTGTGGGAAGCAATAATGCCTGTGAGGCTGTGACAGTAATCATTTCTGGCTCCTTAAAACATAGAAAAGAAGATACCGTGAGCTAAATTCAGAACTCCAATTCTTGTTCGGTTATTTGGCATCATTATGATGTTGTGGGGTCCATATTGGAACGAGGTTGATCATTTTGTTCATTCTCAACTCTCAAGTGTGGGGGTCCTATTTAGTGCTGGACAGGTGTCCCTTTTGGTTCTGTTATTGTTTATTTTAGAGCTTGAGGGTATTTTGAAAATTTGCGCTTCAGTGTACTGGGCCCAGTGCAGTGTACAGACATGGGCTTTAATATTTTTAGTGTTATTTGGCCTTTTTAATGGGCGTGGGTCAGTTTTTGTTTAAGTTGATTGGACTTTTATTTGCAATCAAATTTTCTGTTTCTTCAACCCTATTTTTTTTTTTACTTATTCCTTAGAGCTTAAATTTTTTGTTCTTTAGAGCCCAAGAGAAATTCTATAAATATTTAATCTGTTCCTTTCCTCCTGTCAATAAAATTCAGTAGGTATTGAGTGACCATGAGATTTCTTCCAAACTGTAAGTGTAACTGATAAGTGACCATGAGATTTCTCCACATCTGCCCTAATTCTCTGCTGTTTTACGTTGAAATCCATTAAACATTCATTAAATTTTATTTTCAACCTAGCCAAAACCTTAAAGCACCAGAATCAAACTTAACCTAAATTTCCTTTAGAGAGGTCTAATTTCTAGCATGGATCTTTAGAGCTTGAAATAGAATTTCAGCCTTTAAGTGTATCTTCTCCCATCAAATCTGAGTAAATAGTCTTGAGGTCTTCTCCTGCTGCTCACTGCCCTTCGCGTAACCTAAATCCTGAATTCAGGAACTTGAGTTGTGGTCAAACCATGGAATAGAGGCCAGAGCTTTACACATAAATGCTCTTATATGCATTTGCTTCTCTGTTTACATGCAACCTTTTAGAAACCTTAATGGTTAGTACTACGTGGGCAGGGGTGTATATTCTCATATACTGATATAATAATTGGGAGAGATGAGAGAGTATGTGCCATGTCGTCCAGGATTGGACATTTGTATTTCGTTGTGATTTTGTTGATGGCTCGATTTTAATGTCTAAGAAGAGAGCGCTTCCCGGAAGTATTCCTTCAAATAAGTCTTGTCGACAGGCATGAACTAGTTAGGTGTATAGGGCCTAGTTCTTCAGGCTGGATCTTCTTACCGTGATACGGCTTTTTGACTTAGCTGGTTGGGGGTTTTCTTCACTCCCTCATTCCTGAGACACAGCATGGAAGAGTCACAATAATAAGAAGTGAGGTCCTGGAACAGCTGAGATACTCTCTTCAACAAGCTGAAAAAGTATACCTCTAAAGGTAGAGAATACAAAGAGTACATGATATCATAATCGGTGTGCTTTATATTTGAAGAGGGAGAAAAAAGGGTATTTTCAAATGTATGAAATGTGTTAGCGTAATAAAATTGTAACCGTACACTGCTTTTGACTAATCAAAGTAATTAGTGCTAGTTTCTAGGACTTGGACTCCTATTAGTTTATGGACTCCTAATTAGTTTATTAGTTTTCTTTATCAATTAGGCTTGTTAGTTTCCTTTTCCTATTTTGAGTTTACTTTGTCTTTAGTTTGTGAATAGGACTCTGACTTATAGAGTCCTAGATCCTATCTAATAGTTGTTTTCTATTTTCTATAATACAAGCTACAAGGAGAGGAACAGTACACATCGATTCTCTCCATCTTCTCTCATTTTTCTATTTTTTTACAAAATGCATATCCATCTCTTACTTTCTACTAGATCATCTTTCATCTGGAAATCATTGTTTGGCATGAGTGGCGGTTTCACTTTCATGTCACATAACAAAAGTAAAAAAAAATGAGAATATGAAAAACTCAATTACTCATCAAATCCCCTTGAATTGCTCCTTCAAAATTGCTTGGGATGGTTCTTTTTCTTGGAGCAGTGACTCAGTGTATCACACTCTTCTGGGTCTTGACAGGTGGTTCCAACTTCCAAGTGATTCCATGTGTGATACCATGCCAAAACTGTGGAAATTTCTTAATAGAGCTGCACTGTGATTACCACTTAGATGGTACTAGGTGCTAAGATTTGAAGCTATATGTGAAATATTTTCATAATTTTGATGAAAAATTTTCCATTGTTGCTGAGTCAATTAACTACACACCTATTTCACTAATTTGGTGGTGGAAAGTGGTTCAACTACTGTTATATCTTGATTTTCGACTGGTGAGGATTGTTCATGAAGATCTTACTCACGAAATGAGAAGAATAGGCTGTAGGCACCTTGCTTCAACTGTTTGGTCGCTGAAACCAAGGTTGGGTAATGACTTAGAAGATTTCATGGTAAAATAAGGGTAGTGAGACCCAAACAGTGCGCGGTGCTTTCTTATCATTGTAACGGATTAGGGAAGATCAGCATTGGCCTGATTGGATGGGTTTTCTATGATAGTCTTTGTATAGCTTTTCTGACTTGTTGTGGACAAAAAATGACCAGTTGTTGAGGGTCTTACTTTATTGTTTTCTGATATTTTGTTCTCATACTATATGCTTTATGGTTTTTCTATGTTGTTTTCTTCCAACGAAAAAAGGCATAGCTATTCTTTTGGGCACTTGCAGCAACTTCTTGCAAGAATTTGTGTTGGGATCTGTGAGCCTGCTTGTTTTGAGTAAACTGTTTTTTGGTTTCTAGGTTAGAATTATTCCTTTTTTTCCCTCCTTTTCCTATCTTTTTTGGTAGTGAATGTAAGTCCCAAGCACAATCTATGAGTTATGGAATGTCTTACCATACAATGGTTCCACTCCAATGCAGGGTAGGCCCTCTATCAAGTAGGATTCTGCCATTTGGGGCATAATGCATTTTTTTTTCCATTTCTTTATCTCCCCCCTCCCCCTCCTTTACGTGACTTTGCACTTTTTCTGGTTGCAATAACAATCTTTTCACTTGATAGAAGAGCGATTGCTACATTAAACTCAGTGATAAAGGCTGTGCAATCCTCCATAATTTCTCCATTTAATATCTTGAAGTATTCATCTTTGCCTGCCTTTTCCCCGTTCACTCATGCTATGCCTGGAATTTTTGCAGCCAAAAATTTGGGGAGATTGCTTTTTGTGCAATCACGGCAGACGAACAAGTAAAAGGCTATGGCACTAGACTGATGAATCACCTCAAACAGCATGCTCGTGATGTTGATCGGCTCACTCATTTTCTAACTTATGCAGACAATAATGCTGTTGGTTATTTTATCAAGCAGGTCTGCTTATTGAAAGTGCTTTCCAACAAGGAACATTACTTGGTGCTGATCTAGTTAAACTGCTGAAAATTTTTGTTTTCTATTGCTTGTTCAATCATCCCAAGCATTGAATATTTTTACTACCACCATCTCTATGTTTTTATACTTTCATAATGTTTGCAATGCTTTTGTTGACTTCTATAAACTTCCATGAATTACTGCTCTCCCCTGGAGACCAAAATAGGCCTTGGAATCCTTTGGACCCAGGTCTGTTTTCCCTCTTTCGGGATGTTGTTAATATATTTATTTATTCACTCAAAAAATATCTTTTCTTGCCAACAAAAAAAATTTGAAAATAAAAGCTTGAAAACTAGTGTACTTCTGCATAGAGGCCAAGAAAACATGCACCAAATTGCTTGTTCTCCTATGGAGACAAAAATATAAGTTTACAAGAGAACTACAAGATTTGACAAACACAGATCACAACTTCACAATAGCTCATGTTCATTATATGAGATCCATTTTGAAAGGAGTTCAAAAATCTTAAGTTTTCTATTCCAGTGAGAATTATCCAATGGAAGATTCTTGAAAGGTTCTTCAACCCCCCCCCTTCTCAAAAAAAAAAAAAAAAAATCCTGAAAGGGTATCTTGAGGTTTAATTTTATGAAAAAGTAATACTATACCTGCCAAGAATTTGGACATCATAAAGGAAACAGGTCAATCAAATCTCAGGGCATTATCTGATCCATAAGTATTTAACATTTCAACAAGATGAAGGCAAGGATTGAGGTGCTGGTTTTGAGCCGGTTTCGACCGCCCTTGAAACCAAGTTGTCTTGGGTTTCGACCAGGTTTCGGTCAAAACCTGGGATTCTTTCCTGGGCAAGTTGAGATCTTGGTTTTGAGGTCCGGAAGTGTATTTTTTATCGAATTTTGTTTGTGTAACCTATTGTAACCATTATACACCTATTTCCCACGTTAGTTTAAAAAAAAAAAATCTAAAATGAAAATATGTGGTTTGGACTCAAGTTTGCTAGTGTACGTTGAGACTTGGGATTGTGTCCAGAGTTAAGTAAACAACACTTATTTATGACTAATATCAATTAAGTAAATGTTTCTTTAATTTTATATTTCATTTACTTAAGATATTGTTCTTCATAAATAAACAAACATTTCCCATTTGAATCCAATAAAAATAGTATAAAAATCAAATTCGAAAAGGACAAAAGTCAACCCTCCTGTTCAAAAACAAAAAAAAATGTAAGATTTTTGGGTGCGGGGGCGATTTTCAATTTCCAAATGCTAGGCTTTTTCCCAAAAAAAAAAAAAAATTCCATAAATCTTGTTATAGTATAGCATCACTAAAAACCAAGAGTGCGTCAAAATAATCTCTTACTTTGATGCCCAAAATCCGAGATTGTTTGAATCCTAGTTATAGAGAAGGAGTTACACTCTGGTCAAACCTTGTTCAGAGTATGCAATGCTGTTTAAAGTCGTCTAAATTAAAATTATATTTTGGGCATCAAAGCAAGATATTATTTGGCATACTCTTTTTTTTTTAGTAGACAATAAGATTTATAGAATTTTTAGATTTGGAAAAAAACCTAGCATTTGGAAGTTGAAAATAGCCCATGCACTCAAAAATCCGTTTTTGTTCTTGAACTCAAGGGTTGACTTTTTATCTTTTTTGAATTTGAATTTAATACTATTTTTATTGGATTCAAATGGGGGTGTTTGCTTATTTAAGAATAATAACTTAAGTAATTTTTTTTTTTAATTTTAAGAAACATTTGCTTAAATTATATTAGTCATAAATAAGTACTGTCTATTAAGTGTTGTTCATGTCTACTATTCCTGGCTTTGGAGTCTAAACCTGGGCGACTTTAGGTTGAAACCTGTCAAAATAGATAGGTTTCGATTGAAACCTTGCATGTTTTATAAGGGGGTGGACCAAACCAAGTCGAAATCAGGTTTCGGTCGAAACCTAGTCGAGTTGTATCAGGTTCCGATTGAAACCTGATATTTTTTGTGTTCGACCCTCGGAGTTGTGCCGATCCATCTCGAAACCGAGTTGTGCCGGTCGAACTAGTGGTTTTGATTGGCACCTCGAACTATGCAGGTGGGGATCAGAGGGAAGATTTTGTTATGGTATTTTGTGGATTTTTTTTGCTTTGTTTATCTTTTTCGAAGCCTTTTGTTTTATCGATGATATTTGAAATAGTGTATACACATCTTTAAGAGCCAATTAGATACCAATTTATTATTGCGCAATCTGTTTTTTCATTTGCTCATTGGATGCTATGGGATTTTAGTTTAATCTTATATTTTGCTATTAACTTTTTACCCTTAGAAAGATTTAAAGCATCTGTCGTCATTTCTCTATGCTGAAAAGTTGTGTTATAATATTTTCAGATTCTTATGGCTGTTTGATGTCACTAATTGCTTACTAGTCCATTGAAGAGTCTCAACCCATTGGGTTGCAGCCTTGCAGGGTTTCTATTTTGAATGATAAATTGAAATTGGGTGTTTGCATTGATAGGGTTTTACGAAGGAGATTGATTTGGAGAAAGGAAGATGGCAAGGGTAGGATTACATTCCATATTGGTAGAACTTCATGCTCTCATTTTCTTTTTTCATTTGTAGTTTGTTGAAAAGTTTTAAAAGTTATTTCCTGCATTTTATTCTAATGCTATTTAACATAAGCTTTGGTATCATTATAAAAAGAGAAGGTACTTCCTCTATTCCTCAGTGATTGTTCTCTTTGGATATTTTCTCTGTACTACAATTTTGTCCATTGTAAAATTTAAATTGAGTTTTTCTGATATTTTTGTATTACCCTTGTCATGTTTCCTTTAAAACTACTAATTCTTAGACATTCTAGTGCTAACTCATCGGAGGATAAATATTGGAAGTTATGATTATGATTAAAACAGGTGGACAATTAATGAGAAAGGAAGTCTGTCGCCCACACTCCCACTCTCCATCACAATCGAATTTCATCCTCACTCAGTTTAACACTTGAACATATATATATATATATATATATATATATATATATATATATATATATATATATATATATACATCAAATTAATTTATTCAATAAGCCCAGAAAGAACACTAGAAGGGACCCCAATAAGGGGAAAGAAGGAAAAGCTATTAAGAGGGATTGCTATCCACATAAAATTGGATAGGTAAGTCCCAAGCTCTTGCAATGTGTCAAATTAATTTATTCAATAAGCCCAGAAAGAACACTAGAAGGGACCCCAATAAGGGGAAAGAAGGAAAAGCTATTAAGAGGGATTGCTATCCACATAAAATTGGATAGGTAAGTCCCAAGCTCTTGCAATGTGTCTATTCGGGATGGAATCAAGGCACCTTATATCAAAATCTGACAGCTTTAATCAAACCTCAATGGCAATGCTATCAAAGATCTGATTGAGGGTTCTCTACTACATGTCCATCTCCTGAGGTTCCTTGTCATCCAAATGTGATAAATGGAAGCGTTAAAGGCAAGTCTTCCTGCTGCGGATCAGCAGCTTTTCCCAAACCTGTCTTCATTGGGGCAACATCTTTAGAGGTCCCATGCCCAAATTTGGGCGGAGAAAGGGCAAGCAAAGAACAAGTGAGGGATATCCTCTTGGGCATTCCGGCACAGGCAACATGAAGAGATAGAGGCAATGTTCCTCTGTAGGAGGAATGACTGAGTTGCAGCGAATATGTTAGGGTTCTCCATCCGGCTAAACTGTGCCGAGGGATAGAGTCGTTGAACCAGTTGTGTCTGTGCCAAGGAATGGTCTGGCCTCCATCCGGCGAAACTGTGCCGAGGGATAGAGTCGTTGAACCAGTTGAATCAGTGCCATGGAACGGTCTGGCCTCTGGATCTCACAAGATCCCAAACCAAAAGGGGGGAAGGCACACCTGAGGAGGATGGAGTCCATGTGACTAGTCGCCACTGCCCTTGGGTTTTCTCTCAATGCCAGAAAGAGTGCTTTAAACGACTGCCAAAGATGAGGAAGAAGATTCCAGAATTCTCCCCCTCCCATCGGAATGATGGTTGAAACCTTGGCCATTCTACTAAGGCCTGACCCAAGTATTATTCTTTCTCCATAAGTGTTGATCAGCCTGCTTGGGGATGCCAATTGTCTGACCAAAGGAGAGTGGAGGAGCCATCATCGATTCTGTAGTCAATTACAGTTAAACATTTGAGTTGAGTCTCTGCCACGGTGTCACCAGTGCTACAGTTATTATGCTACTGCAGTGTTCTTTTAGATTTATTATTTCTTGATAGGATCCTCTTGGCCACAAAGCCATATGTTTACATGATTTTATGTAGTTTTTTTCAGAGAGGATTTACAAGAATTCCATTGTTTTCAGGTATATTAAGGATTATGATGGAGGAATTCTTATGGAATGCAAAATTGATCCGAAACTTCCATATACTGATTTATCAACTATGGTACGCCGACAAAGACAGGTAGAGTGCTCTTGATGATTTTTTATTTCAGTTCAAAAGATATCCTTTTCGTACAATTAAACTGAAATTCATTCTGCATTGTTCCCCGTGCTTTATAACTGAATCTTCCTATACTTAGCCTATGTACAATTTTTACATGCTTTACAGTCAGAAGCCAAAAAAATCTAAGTTATATTATCTTTGAGACAAGCTGGACAATCAGAGTCTTAAGAATTCTGTTAAGAAAGGAAATTCTTAAGACTCTGATTGTCAACCACAGGTTTCATAACACCTTCTTTTACTGAGCCAAAACTGTTCTTAGATAAGTAAGTTCAGATCAGGAAAATATTTCAGGCTTACCCACCATTGAAACATTTTCAAAGAACTGTACCATATATGCCCGAAGTAACAATGTGAACACAATTTGAAAATTAATGTGTGGGCTTATCCATAACTTCTCTGTGTGCACATGCTTGTGTGATTGTGCGACTGATTCTATGGCTTCCTCACAAAGGTTGCATCCATTTGGAATCTGTCCCATTGAACCTCCGTTCAATCTGCCTTAGTATTGTCTTCAATTATTCCCCAAAGGCGGACCATTACCTTTCTGCGTTCCTTCATGCTCCAAATCTTCTTAAACCAGGAAGGTTTATCAAGGGCCTTCATATCCAAATAAGGATTTCAGTATTTTTTAACACCCCCCAAAAAAAAAAAAAAAAAAAACACCATCCCATTCAAGTAAAAAAAAAAAAGTTCCACCCTCGGACTGCAGACCAGTTTCTGCAATCCAATTTGGAGGTATCGATTACAGCTTCTCCAATCCAATTTGGAGGTACCAATTATGGCTTTTTGGAGCTCTTGAAATTGGTCAAATAGTTTTACCGCACAGAAGATTTGTATGTGGCAATATGATTAGGATCAGGAAATCCCATCTGAAAACTCATGTCTCTTGCCCAAGGGACCCAGAACTTCAGTGATAAACCTCTGCTAACATGATTCTAGACACCCCTCTTGAAGACCTGCTAATTTTTCTCGAATCTTCCAGCTGCTAGTGCCATGGCTACCAGATACGTTCAGGGGCTGTTTGTTAAAACTTCAACTCTGGGATTCTTACTTCTGGTTCAAATTTCTACTCCAACTTCAAAAGGATTCAGGAGTATATAGGAGTAGAAACATGTTTGTTAACCTAATTTAGTCATGAACTCCAAAATGGTGTTGGTGGGTGGTGGATGGTGGCACTAGTGGTGAATGGTGATGGTTGGTGACGGTGGTGGTGGGTGGGAGGTGGTGGTGAAGGGTGGCGGTGGGTGGGTGGTGGTGGTGGAGGGTGGTGGCGGTGGTGGTGGGTGGTAATGGATGGTGGTGGCGGTGGTGGTGGGTGATAGTTGGTGGAGGTGGTGGGTGGTGGTGGCGGTGGTTGGTGGCTGGTGGTGGTGGTGGTGGATGGTGGTGGCGGTGGTTGGTGGTGGATGGTGGTGGTGGCGACGGGGGGGTGGTGGTGGTGGTGGTGGTGGGTGGTGGTGGTGGTGGTTGGTGGGTGGTGGTGGTGGCGATAGTAGGTGGCAGTGGGTGGTAGTGGATGGTGGTGGCGGTGGTGGGTGGTTGGTGGTGATGGCGACGGGGAGTGGTGGTGGTGGCGGTGGTGGTGGTAGGTGGTGGTGGCGGTGGTTGGTGGCTGGTGGTGGTGGCGATGGTAGGTGGCGGTGGTTGGTGACCGGTGACTGGTGGTGGTGACGATGGTAGGTGGCGGTGGGTGGTAGCAGTGTGGTGGTGGTGGTGGTGATGGCGGCAGTGAGTGGTGGAGGGTGGTGGCGGTGGTGGGTGGTGGGTGGTGGTTGGTGGCTGGTGGGTTGTGGTGGTGGTAGTGGTAGTTGGTGGTGGGGTGATTTTTACTCCAAAATTGTGCTCTGAAGTCGAAAAGCATCTATTTGATACTCCAAAAAATTGGATTCTATAGCTCATTTGGAGCCGGTTCACTCATGGATTCTCCAGAAGTCCGAACCGGGTTACCAAACAAGTTTCTACTCCATTTATGCTCCAGAAGTCAGAATCCAACTTCTGGAGTGTTACCAAACACCCCCTCAGAGTCCCCCCAACTGCCCAACAGTTCAACTCCCCAAGCTTGGCTGCAACAATCTCTCTTCATGGACTCTCTCACCCACAACCACATGCCCACAACCAATTAGAAAGAGGGGCCTGGTTAGCAAATTTAAAAGGCCTAATATCCTTTTTTTCACTAAGAAGATCAGCAGTAATATATTTAAAAATGAAAATGAATAAAGAATTACAGGTGATTGAGAATTCCTGCAATCAACCAACAAAAACTATCAGAGACTTCCCACATTCGGCATTGCCATCATCTGGAAGGCTTCCACCCCCAAAACCAACCTATATCAGGAGAACCGATATCTCGGTCCACCCAAACCATCCTGCACCAACTGATCCCGGATGCCAATATCCTAAAACATCTCCTTCCTCTGGCACAGGAATCTGATCAAAGTTCATCTAAGTGCCCCCTTTTTTTCTTCAAATGGCTGACATGTGGTCTCTTCAAAGTTCTCCTAAATAGTTAGCCACCAAGATTGAATGGAGAACAAAGAAAGAAAATAGGTGGGAAATTCAAATTCAAAGAGAAGATTGTACAAGGGTGAGCTTCCCACCTTTAGTCAGGTGTCCTATCTTCTAAAAGACACTAGCTTCTTACTAAATCTGTTTTCGACAGGGTCCTAAATGGTTGATGATTTGTATTAGCCCCTAATGGCAGCCCCAAATAGCAAAAGGAAAACTCATCTGCCTTATATCCTAGCCTGTAGCCCATTCCTCCAAGGCTCCAAGTCCCAAAATTTATTGGAACAAAAAATTTTCCAGTAACCTTCTTGTGTCTTCTAACGGTCTAACCCAGAATTTTTCTGCTCTCTTGTAAATTCCGCCAATGAACGTATTGACCCGAAGTCCTTATGTTCCTCAGTTACACTTCCTTTAGGATTAAAAGGTAAAGGTCGTGTTATTGTATAGCCCTCTCTTATATATTTACTAATGTTGCCTATCAGAAGGGTCAGGGACTGACAAAGACCTGTTATCAAATAAGTGATATCCACAGTTTTGAAGCTCAGTCATCTTTGTTTCCATTCTTTCTATAGAATTTGAATTCTTCAGATCTTTAACTCGAATATAATGTTTAGAGTCTATATCTCTGATAATTATTTGACATAATCTGCAAATTTTCTTGTTATTTCAAATGTAGGCAATTGATGAAAAGATAAGAGAGCTCTCTAATTGTCATATTGTTTATCCAGAAATTGACTTTCAAAAGGTATATTCTTTTTACATCTGCTATGTTCTATTACCAGCACATTCCCACATTATCTTATTCGAGGAAGCCATTTTTTGGTTATTCCACATGCTAGATTCCTGTTGAGTAAAAAAATATAAGATGGCTCTTGGCATTTTGTATAGCCCTATAATGCCGCAAGAAAGCTAAGCATTAGTATGCCAGTTTTTATTTATTTATTTATTTTTTTATGCTTCAGTATGTCAATTTAAAGATGGAAACTTTTGGATAAAGCCTGTTTTGAACTTGTATATATGCACAATAGTCTTAAAAGGAATCTGCAAATCTTTACCAATAAATGACTTTTTACAGCACATTTGACTAGAAATGAGGTATAAATAATGTAAGTTGTATTTCAGCAACCTAGATACTCGTCGTGCCAATCATTGTATAGTATGTTATCACTTAATATTTCGAACTATTTATACATAGAATCCATGTGTCAATAATTTATAAACTTTTCTTGAACGAAACAAGTAAAAGATGATATCACACAAAAACCAAAATAGCAGAGCCTAGAAGGAACTTGATGTCTGAAGTTCAGTGTGATTTGTCATTTTGGTGGTACACAATTGAAAAGCAATTGAAATATTGAATTGGAAGGATAGAGAGAGATAGAGTAATAAAAAACTGAAGCAAATTAGTGCTTTAAGATTTCTTAGATGCTATCCTTTTGTGTTGAATCATAAATGCTATTGCTCATATTATAACACATCAGTGCCTTACAGAATTCCTGTATAAATTGTATTGTTGGCCTTGGAAATCCTGGCCTTGACAGTCTACTCTCTACCTTTATTAAACTTCAACCAGAGTAGATTAGTTTGGAGAATAATATGTTCTCAACTTTTATACAACAAATAAAAACATGGCTGGGTAGAAATGCTTTTTTCTCCAATTTTAATAAGATTTTAGGAGATACTGTGCACCTTCAACCCCCACACCCAAATTTAAAGAAGGGCTGGACATATTGTAGAAATATGCTAATGCTAAACCTGCACTGCTACCATAATTGCAGGTTCGGTCCCCGATGATGTGCCAAAAATAAATGAAGGATCTTTTCTAGAGATATGATCAACCAATGCTTGGACAAAATGTCCAAAATGTTTGTGCATTCAGTTGATAAGTGTCTATACATGTTGATAAGTAACAAATAAAGTTTAGTACTTAAGTTCTATCTCCAGGTTAATTGATGGGTTCTCAAGTGTCAAACTTGAGCAACTTCTTACCTTTGCACTTTCTATGGTCTAGATTAGTAACAGGTGAAGTGAAGAAATTTTATGTGTACCCTTATCTCCACAAGTACTTTCTCCAATCAGTAATGCAACCCTGTGAACTCTACAATATAGATTGTTAAATTTGTTTCATAAATAAATGACAACCGTGGTAAATGTCTGTAGATTAAATATGAAGTAAGATAAAACATTTCTTGCTGAAAGTGATATCATTATCCCCATGCGGATCTGTAAATAAGCATTTGTGTTTTTCAAAACTAATTCAAATTGACATTTTTTTTTTTCATTCAGAAAGAAGCTGGGATTCCTAAAAAGGTCATCAAAGTTGAGGATATTCCTGGCTTGAGTACGTCTTCAAGTTGCATCTAATTTCTATATTTCTGTAGTTTTATGAATTATGGTCTTTAATCTGTTCCACGTTGAGCAAATGCTCTGTTTCTCATTATTTTAAATGCATGATATGCATGTCCTTTGTCTATTTTCAGCTGTTGTGAATAATGAAAAATTTTGTACTGTTGGTCAAATGTCAGGAACTGAACCGGATTATGATTTTGGGATTATTTGGTTGATGTTTTCAATGTTCAACAATCAGACAGTGTTAAGTTTTACATTTTTAGTTCTGTTGCCTAGGTGTCACCTAGCTTTGTGATACTTAGTAAAGGCTTGTTTTAGTTCCCTTTTGGAATTGTACCTCTCGGCTCTTGGATAGAATCTAGCCGAGACTTTTTAAATGTCTTTGCTTATTATAAATACAGGTGTGGTGAGGGGGAGATATTACAATTCTGTTCTCTCTCCCCTCTCACAATTTCTGCATCTCTTCTCTCTCCTTGTGCCATCTGGTCTTCTCCTTTTTCTGGTTCTTCTACTTCACACTGCTGTGCATGATCGGATCCTCTTTTGTTTAATATTGTCACAGACAGTAATCAGTTTCTTTATAGAAGTTCATTACAAAGTTAAAACTTGAATCATTACTAGATTCCTTTGATCTCTGTCTTCTAAGAGACTCTAAGGCCGTTTGCATTATTAAGCTGGAACACCATTGTACATGGTCTCCTCCCCCCGCCCTTCTCTCTCTCTCTCTCTCTAAGGTCATGGTAGTGTTTATCTTGCAATTTGGTCGTCTCTTGGTGATATGACTCCTAGAGTGCTTTCAAAGTAGTAGTAATAAATAAGGGTTGTTATCCATGTAACAATGGACTGTGATGTTTCCAAATATCAAAAAACAAATCTGGGCCATTCAATTTCACATTTTTTGTTAAAAAAAAAAAAAAAAAAAAAAAAAAACTAAACCATTCAGATTTTGACAGTGCACGGTAATGTTTAGAGTATTTGATGCAAACCTAAAGGCTGGCAAGTCAAGATCGAGGGCTGGTAAAGAATATAGGTAGGCGGTAGAGTCCTACTAGTAGATAACTTCGGCAAACTAGAGTCCCTCTAGTGCCCGCTATAGGAGTCGCACCTAAGTCCATTTGAGTTACACAAATAAAACAATTTTCTGATAGAATATTCAAAGAGAGTTTGCTGTAAATTTTGATGGATTGCTTTTGAAAGCTGCCATGCTTGCATTATATAGAGATGAAAGTTTTGAATACAACAAAACATTAAAGATACTTTAAGAATTCCAAAACCCCTTTTAAATTCCCCATACATAAATAAGCAAAAACCTCTTAGAACTCCAAAACTCCTTTGGAATCATATATAGATAATTATTCCTAGACATAGAAAATTGTCCCAAAGACATCGAAAACTGTTCCCAAAACGTGGGGAACTACAAGACATTGAAGGCACTTAGCTGCCTTGGAATACGAAAAGGTAAAACAAAGTTGATGCAACCATGAGGAGGTCCTCTAGGACAAATGGGTACTGTTCACGTAACCAGTACTTTGCGAACAGTATTGGCTGGGCTAGAAAAGTCTGCTGTCCCAATGGACTGGGCTGCACTGGCTGAACCATATTACATCAGTATTGGTACAAATGCATGGACTTATATGGGATGATGCCAATACAAAGGGGTATTTAATTAAATTAGATTCTAAAGTTCGACATGTGGCTAATCCAAACAATGTTTTCTCTATCTAACGATCAGAATGGATACATCATCTACCCACATGGCAAAATAGATGCCTTGCAACAACTCCAAACAATGTTTTCTCTATCTAATGATTGGAATAGACACATCATCTGCCCACATGGCAGAATAGATGCCTTGCAACAACAACAACAACAACAACAACAATAACAATAACAATAATAATGGACTATGTCCTTTCCGAAAATCACAAGACAGATCTAAGGCATCCATTTTCAAGGTGTTTTCAATCTAAACCATCATTTCTGGCTCCAAGTTTAGAGAGTGCATAGTAATGTCTAGAATATGGGTACACATACACGAACATACAGGATCCATACCAATATAAAAGGTGTATTTGATTGAATTAAAATTTGAAATTTGACACTTAGCTAATCTAAACTATGTCCTTGATATCCAACTGTCAGAATGGACACATCAACTGTTCATGTGGCAGAATAGATACCTTGTGACATTTGAAAAATAACAGACCCTTGTGATAATAATAATTTGCCTAATAATAATAGGACTCAGTTTATTCACCCAAAAAAAAAAAAAAAATAGGACCCAGTTTTTGTACACAGGCCGTGTACATCACGTATTGGGCCCTTCATCCATCAGGGAATGATAATAATAATAATATTATTATTATTATTATTATTATTATAGTGATGACAATAATATGCATTTTTCCCTTTTCAACTGTTATTCCTCGTGACAGTTATTAACTTAGGTTTTGTCCAGCTAGGCTGTCATTGATAATTTTGGAACTAGCCTTCCTGTAAATTTGTGTAAGTATAATATGCAGTACTTTTTATGTATCTTTGCATGTGTAGTGAATCAGTGTAGCATTCTTGTTCGCTTATCTTTTGAACATATTCTTCATATTAATTCTTCTCTACTAAATGCTACTTCATTGCAGTTTTGGTATACTAATCAGAATCCAATCTTAATTTTGTTGCATAGGAGAGGCTGGGTGGACTCCTGATCAGTGGGGATATTCACGTTTTAGAGCATTGTTAGGTGCTTCTGCTGATAGTGCCTCCTACAGGCAGACATTGACTAGCTTCATGCGTTCACTTTTGAAGGCAAGTTTTCTGATCAATTACATACCTTTTATGGCATTTCTTTTTTGTTCTGGTTACAGTAGTAGCTTCATTGTATGAAGATTTAATGAAGTAATGCAGCCACTGCCTCTGGTTTACAGTTCAAAGTTAGATTACTTTCAGTTGTTCTTGTGAGAACATATTTAACCAAATAAGCAGAGAAAGTGAGCAGAAATATTATTGATATTGGCACTTGGCATAATTGACAATCGCTGCTAATGTGGTCCCTAAAGATATACTTGAAAAATCTTAGTTGATTGTAGATGAATGATGATTTAAAAAACGTAAAAAAAGATTAGATGAAGCAAGGATTGATTGCTAGTTGCTACAAATCATTTGGTTTGAGAAGTTAGGTTATGAATTTGAGATAGTTGCAGTTGATTCTAAATTAGGGATACAAGAGATGAGCTTCCACTGGAAAGCAGACCAAAAGAGCAAAGAAGAGACTAGGAGTAAAGAAAGAAGTGATCAAGTGTCCATGAACTCTCGAAGGCATAATACAAAATGCATTCATCACTTTTTCCAGATATACTAGTCGAAGGCATAAAACAAAATGCATTCATCACTTTTTCCAGATATACTAGACAAAGTTAATTTTTAGGAATCAGATGGGGGAAGTAAACAATTCAAAACATTGGATTCTAAGGAGAAAGAGGCAAAGGAAAATATACTATTAAATGGGTAAAAATTGCTGCATCTCTTAGGGTTCCTAGATGATTCTTAAAGATAGCTGCTGGAGTTGATTTCTTTCATTTTATTTGGTAAAAGCAATTAGGATGTTTTATCATATATTCCTTGCATTCTGGAGCTTGGCCATGTACAAAGCTCCCACTAAAACTTGGAATCTTGGACTAGGAGACTTAAAAGATGAAAGAACCTGGGACGACTTAATATCTGAATCAACTGAGAGAAAAAGGTACAAAAACAAGACCCACAGAAGACTGAATAGCCAAACTTGACCTTGCTAACAATGAACAGTTTGAAAGATCTAACATAACAAATGTGACAAAAAAGAAAAAGAGAAGATGTAGAGAATGGAGAAGAGGGAGAGAGAAGTGATATGTATTCCTCTCCTCTTCGCAGTTACTATTTTTAGATAAAATAAAGGGGTAAAATGATAGGTCTGGAACTCCACAAGAAAGGAGTCCTAGTTACATTGGATGTAGAAATTCCACATGTCAACATGACTAAGAATCCTAGATTAACAGTAAATCCTGAATAAACAATATTACTATTCTCCTAATTACATATAATGAATTAAAGATAAGAAGGACTAAGTCAAGAATTTAACTTAATCCCAAAGACTAAGAAGACAGCCAGCTTGAATAGCTGGTAAGAAGACAGCCAGCTTGAATAGCTGGTAAGAAGACAGCCAGCTTGAATAGCTGGTCAGCACTAATCCTAATCCGAGATGGGATTAGTGCCAACCTGCTGATCTCAATAATGGGATGGACCCTGTTGAATGCGTCCATTCCCTTGTAGCAATATTATTAACAACAAAATTATCCTTTGGCCTCTACAGATGGAAAACTCGAAGAAAAGGAGAATATAATTAAAAGAAGCAAAGATTCTATCCTAAATAAAATATTCATATGTCTCTGTAAATTTTAATACTCTTCCATTCTGTCTTATGTGGATCCCAATATCCCATGATCCTAGGAATCCCTCATGTCGACCACAGTTGGGAACCTATTCCTTTCCACCATTTCATGATATACTGGATTGGAATATTCTTTTACTCCTGGTTTGCTTATGTTGCATGCACTTAGTGACTTTGGGGGTTTGCCACTCCAAGGGGATAGCTCAGTTGGCAAAAGACCAACACCTCAAAATGAAGAGGTCGTGAGTTCAAGTCTCCTTGTGGCTCTACCTGCCCAAAAGAGGGGGGTGCGCTTATCTGATGCCCTATATATATATAGATGTAAATTTTGTGTTTAATGTTTGGCTTTGCTTGTTAGCAGATAATGCATGATCATCCTGATGCTTGGCCATTCAAGGAGCCTGTTGATGCACGTGAAGTGCCTGATTACTATGACGTTATCAAAGACCCCATGGGTAAGGCAAATATATTTACTAGTCTTTTTCAGTGAAACTAGCACAATTCATGTCATTCCCCCCTTTCTTTTTTTCTTTTTTTGCTTTCTCATTTAAAATCCATCTTTATTTTGTCTTGTGAGTATAGTGCCTCGGTTGATTGAGTTACCTACCAAAACAACGGGATAACATATCATGTCATTTCCCCTTTTTCTGACCTTATATCATAGACGTGGTATGGGTTTTTGCAATATTGGACATTGAATACACTGTTAAGGAGTCATACAGGCTAGAGTCTAAAGACCAAAAACTTTTTTTTTTTTTTTTTTTTTTTTTTGGGTGTAGATGAAAATTTAATGTCAGACCAAACCAAACTGACTTGTTAGTAAGTGGTAAGAAAATATGTATAGATAGAATTCTCTGCGAGGGTTTTTTTTTTTTTTTTTTTTAATACTTTTCCTCAAATAATTCTTCCTCACTTTGCTTTGTTTATTTATGATAGTAGGGTTACATGAAGGATTTGGACAATCTTTTCTTTTGAATCCTTTCAATATCTCGCAAATTCTATGATAAATGCTAGATTATAGTTTATAGATACCAAAACTGTCCTTTTTTTTTTTTTTCTGTTTTCCTCCTATCCTCTTTAATTCAATTTCTAAATAAAGATTTGGTATGCTGAAGTACACACCAGCATTGTCTCACACACTTTCTTAAATGATTCCCATCCTAAGACTAAGAGTATGTGTATGAGATTCCAACATGTCCTGCCAGCGTGTAGATTCTTCACCCTGAAGATTTATACAAAAAGAGTCGTATAACTAAGAAAATTCATTGTCCTGGTGGTTTGGGTGTCTTAATTGATTCTTTTGGTCTTAAAAGATTTGAAGACAATGTCAAAGAGGCTGGAATCAGAGCAGTATTATGTGACATTCGAGATGTTTGTGGCGGATGTCAAGAGGATGTTTGCCAATGCACGTACCTATAACTCTCCTGAAACCATATATTACAAATGCTCAACCAGGTAAATCTAGTACTCCAAATTATGAATTTATTCCTTATTCTGTTTCTCTGGTATTGTCACTGATTGTTGGATTTGCTTTGGTGTTTAGGCTGGAAACTGTTTTCTCAACCAGAGTTCAAGCTCATCTTCAATTATGTAGCAAACCTCAGCAGTAACAACTGTTTTAGACTGTCAGGCTGGAAGCTCTCTTCTCTAACAAAGTTCAAGGTCATCTTCAATCTTGTAGCGACCTCAGCTGTACCAACGGTTACACTCATCTTTTTTCAGTTTCATTATTCCAGTAGGGTATGATTATCTTGATTTTGGCATTGCAAGATGTGTTTGCCTGGGATATTATGGAGCACCAGTACAAAGGTTTCAGAGAAAGATAATTGCCTCCCAATGATCTACTACATTCAGGCAGTGGTGTACATATGTGATCCTTAGGAAAGAATGCGCAAGGTAACCTTGGAAGCCTCATCGGTCTCTCACAACATTCTCTTGCAATTTTCATTGAACTGAGTTGACTGGCTTCTTCTAACAAGCACATTTTGATGAAGATCATACCGAGGAAAATTGTTTAATCAACGTAACTTCTTATTCTTCCTTGCTATTACAATAATTGTTTAGTGCATTTGTACAGCTTAATGATCACATCATAATATATGGTTAAAGTTCCATATGGATCTGAGTGTTCCAAGTTTGATTGAAGGTATCTAAAAATGTTAAGAGAAATCTGGGAAGCGAGGTCAACAGGAACTATCGAGTAACATATGAGGTTAAAAGCCATCCATGATGAGTCATACAGTTGAGACAGGATGCTAGCTTTGACATGCTGATATACAGGGTATTATCTATGGGTCCATCTTTATGACACTGGCTGGTTTCATAATCGGTTGGCATCGGTTCTTAATTTGCACTTATTCGGCCATCATAGAAACCACAATATACTGGGGTAGTTTTTATATTTTGAGGGGTTGGGAGATTTAGTGATTTGACATTAGGGATGTTCTTCTGTCTGTATACAAGGACATTTGGTGGATATAATAAGGAATGATCTAATTTTCTTGGTGTAAGATTTGTAATTTGTTTGCTAGAAAGCTCATGGTTTGATTGAAATTGAAGTTCCAATCATTTTAAGTTCAAACTGAAGTTGAAGCATGATTCAGTTTGGGATTGAATTTATTAGAAATGTCTTCCATAAAGATGCTCTGTTTCACCTCTTCAGTCCCCCACGGACCTTACTCTAGGAGATACATGGAGATTATGGTCAAATGAATGAGATTGTTTGAATGTCTATGTCTGGTTTATAGGCATAGGCTTGCCATTCCTGGCATTCCTGCCCTTCCGCGAAATAGGGGTAAGGCGAGTTTGAAAGATGTTGAACTAGGTAACTTGAACATGGTCAGACCATTTGAATCATCAATCATTGTCCTAAAAGATCCATCATTGGATGGGAATCTCCATGTTGGATCTGACGGTTGGTTCTTTCAGACTAATTATTGAATGGGACTGAAACAATTCAATGCTAAACCTGTTTAAAAAATGGACTATGACAGAAGGATGGGGAGATCTTATCCTCTAGTAAGTTACAACGTAGCTTCTAAAACACACAAGAAGTAAAAAGTGGGAAAAAAAAAATTTGAGGAAAAAGTTTCACATGCTGTTAGGTACCATGCATTGTCTCATATAAGATTTTTTTGTATGTTCTCTCTTTTCTTGACCATGTGGATCCCATGTAAATTACAACGTAAAACCGTCATTGGTGTAGCATGAGAGATTTCTCCCACACTGGGATGTGGGAAATCCTCTCCTCAATATGAACCAGAGATAAAACTGCTTGTACTCTCAAAATTCTAACACGAGAAAGCTTGACAAGTCAAGGTTCCAAAGTAGCACATGTATATTATGATGGATCATGTGTCCTAAAGTTTCTCAAGGGGGTGTTTGGTGGGAATTGGAATTGGAATTGTGGGGTGGAAATGTAATTTAAGTAAAGAATAAGCTAATGAAAGCGCAAGGTCAAAAATCTAAATCTGAATTCAATTAATTGCCCCTAAGGTATTTGTATTAACAATCACTACCGATGGCTGGAAACGAAGACCTTTTCACATATCAATTTTTTTGTAAAAATGTATTTATTTATTGAATTATCACAAGCCCATGATACCTTTTAGCCTCATAGTTTATGATTCTTTTGCTTTTTGAAGAAATTTTTTTTTTTTTTTTTTGGACAAGTAACTCTTAACGATATTGTGGGAGTAATGCCATCATCTTTTTTTTTTTTTTTTTTTTTTAAAGATAAGTAGTCCTAAGAAGAGAATTGAATTCATGACCTCCTTATATTGAGATGTTGGTTTTTGCCACCTGAGCTATCCCTGTGGGGTGCCAACATCCCTTTCTTTCACTCTCTTCTTATGTTCTCTTTCCACCCTTGTCCCACAAAGAACTTGTCACCACACCCATTGGTGGATATAGATAACCATGCCATTTAGAGAACCTCTTCTTTTATATATTTTTTTTTACCTTTTCCTCGCTGCTTTGGGGGCATACAGATTACAGAAGAAGAACAGGCTCTTTTTTTTTGTTATTTTATTTTCTTCTTTTGGAGGGATTAGAATCTGATTAAGCATTAATACTTAATGATACTAATAATTATATTCAGTCTGTGTTAATCACTTTGCTTATTCTAATATTGATGAGGACAGCTTTAACCTACTAGTTTTATGCTTTCTTTTATTATATTATCTCTTGATAAATTAGTAGAATTATTAATTAATTTCATTTATATATTACATGTGGCATGCCCATGTCTGATCACGAGCACAATAAAATATTTCATATCGGAATTTATTTATTCATTTTTATTTTTTATTTTTTGGGTTTGCCTGGGTTGGTTCATGGATGCTAATTCAAGCTTTGATGCATGAATTACACCATGGTCTACTAGAATATTTTATTTAAAATATTTAAAAGAAAAGATGGTTTCATTAGGAAAAAGGAATCAAAGAAGAAACATAAATTTATAAATTCTCTAAGATCAAGGATATGTTCTTGTACTTATCAAGGAAAAGAAGAAAAGAAAGGGTTAATTTTTGGAAGACCAATGAACCCAATTTGCTATTTATCTAATGGAAAAAAAAAATCATAAGCCAGCAGCTTGGGGATTCTTTCTTTCTTACTATTAATTTGTGAGTTAATGATAATCCACCAATGGAGCAAATCAATCCAATCAAGTTTTTATAATAAAGTATAAAACCAATGGATGAAATATACCAGGTCCACATCACAAAGATGTGAACATGACATATAATTTAAAGAACTTAACAAATTGAACAATTAAATTGAGAAAATCATAGTCATGTATTCAATGGGTAGGTGTTGAATCCAATTAAAGTGCTTTAGGACACTAGCTATTCTAAAGTAGTTGCAGATTAAACATCAATTGAATAAAGTTAGCAATTAAGCCTTGAAGTTGCAGCAGAAAATGGACTAAATCTAATACATATCCTTTAGAAAGATGGTTCGAAATTTTGATCGAGACCTGTTTGATATTATGCAAGTATATGAATTGAAGGGTCTTAAACTTTACTCAGATATAACATAGAGGTAGGCAATACAAGTAGTGAGATTACATTTTCATATTAAAACCATTAAATTAGGAATGGACTACCATAATGGATCCAAGCAAGATTTGTGCTCATGTATGGCATAACCATTAGATAGTTTTAGCACATTTTATTGAACAATTTCTATTTTTAACTTCCTTAATGATACCCATATGATTGAATTAATGCATAATAAAAGGACTATTCAGTGCACGATGCTTCTGCTATTGCAGGATTTGAGGAAAAAAGACAAAATGTATTTCGATGCCATTTTGAATTATTAATCCATAATCAAAAGCAATAATAAAAATCTGATACAATGATAATACACAGATAACCCAATCATTATCCTGATATTTTGGCGTTTTATGATCTCTTTGGTAATAGGAACTACATTGAGAAACACAACTGAAATGAAGATTTTTACAAAAACAAAAAGCCAAAAACTGAAATCTGAGAAATACAAGACAAATGAAGATATAATAATGATTTACAAAGACAAAAAGGAAAAAAAGATGATGAAATTGGGAGCAACCCTTTTGAATGAAGAAATGAAGTCTGCAGATCCTCAATTTTTACAACTCTGTATCCACCTTGAGCTCGGATTACTGCATCCCAATGGGATCTTTTGGCAACTTTTCAGATCAGAGCACAAAGAGGTAAGAACACACACCTACCCAGACTTACCCAGGCCAGTACCCACCATACAATTTCTCCAAATTCACAGCAATAGCTGTGTAATATCTGTGCAGTGGATCGAGGAAAAACCGTCCAAAAGACGGAGGTCAGTGAAAGCTCTCAGACGCCATCATTGTGCCAGGCAAGAACCATGTCTTCAAGCTCTACTTTCAGCTCTCTCCACTGCAACTCCACCAAATCTACCCCTCCTTCGCCATCCCCCACTCTCACCTGTACCATAAACAATGAAGGTTGTACCTCCAACACCTCTATCAACAATCCCATCCTCTCCTTTCCCAATCCAATCACACTTTTCTTCCTTCTCTCTACTGTGTAACCTAATTTCTTCCCAACCTCACTCACTCTATCTGCAATCCTGTCTGCGGGTGCTATTATCGACGTGAATCTCTTCGCCCATTTCGTCTTTGCTTCGAATAACCCTGACAAATCCAATCCCGATGAAAGCGATATAATATCGAATGCATTCATCGAACGCTTATCCGGCGACATTGTTAGCTGCAAATCGAACAGTGTTCTTATCTGGTGTTGATTCTGATCCTTCTCTTGCAACGATTTCTTAAACCAACCTACCTCCATGAGAGCTTCGATGCTGATCCGATTAGTCGGGTTAGGGTCCAATAGCCGAGATATTACCCACCTTACCGGCTTCGAGAACCACGACGGGAACTGAAATTCCCGGCGGTGAATCTTCCGATACATAACAGCGAGATTGGAATCGTCGAAAGGGAGGAAGCCGGCAAGGGAGGCGAAGAGGATGACACCGCAAGACCAAGCGTCAGCCTTGGCACCGTCGTATCCTTTCCGACCGACGACCTCGGGGGCTGTATATGCTGGCGTTCCACAGGCCGTGTGAAGAAGCCCATCTTTCAATTGCTCGGGAAGAGCAGAGAGACCGAAATCGGAGATTTTGAGGTTGCCCTGTTCATCAAGGAGGAGGTTTTGGGGCTTGAGATCTCTGTGAGCAACACCAATTCTATGACAGAAGTGAAGAGCTGACACTAGCTGTTGGAAGTAGAAACGAGCGACGGGTTCGGTGAATCGTTTCCGCCGGGAAATCTGGGAGAGCAATTCGCCGCCTCTTGCGTATTCCATGACCAAATAGATCTTGGATTTTGTAGCCATGACTTCATGGATTCTGATGATATTTGGATGTCGAAGTCTACGCATTACAGAGACCTCGTTAAGAACCCTAGGTTCCATGGTGGTGTTAAGAATCTTGGTTTTGTCGATTACCTTTACGGCTAAATCTGAACCATCGGAGAGAGATTGCGCGATGTAGACCTTTGCGAAGCTGCCACGACCTAGCAGTCGACCTAATCGATACTTACCTAGCAATATGCCAGAGTTGTTGCTGCTGCTGCTGCTGGTTCTGGTGATAATTGCAGTAGATGAATCCGCCGGAAATTCCATTGCGAGAAAACGCAGAACGGACCAAATCAACGGAACGAATGGACGGAGATCACCACTACATACAAATATGTCCTGGATCGATCTGGTTTTGGATTTTTTCCGAGGACTTCTCTCGCTTTGAGATGGCTGCTTAATCTGCATTCCTGATTGGGATTTTATAGAGTTTCAGAGGAGAGTCCCTCGTGGGTGGAGGTGGAGACCCACTCACCCTCACTTTCGAATTTGGTCAAATTCCTGATCACGTCAGCTTCAGTGGTTTCTCTTAAATTTCCTGAAAAAAACCATGTAAATTCATGATGAATCCCACAAGGTTTAATGCTGTTCTTACATTACCTCACTTGTTCTTATCATGGTTTTAGGTATCAGGTATCGGTGTCGGATCCATACATGGTGATCAATATAAATACTTTGGTATCATGGTTTTAGGTATCGGTATTCAATTGATACACGATGATCAATATAAATACCTGACTGATACAGTATCGTTTGATTAAATCAGAATGAATAGTGATACCTAATCGATACAGCTGATACTGACCAACTCTAGTCGATATAGATCGACACTGATATCCACCCGATATTGAACGATACTGATACCGATACCATTTTGGTACCGTGGACTATAAACATGCTTGTTATTGTGTATTTGTTCTTTTTTTTTTATTTTAAATTTCTCTTCTTGGCTTGCTTGCAATGTTTGGATGTCAAGAAAAATAAATATATAATATATCAAGGGTAATGATAAGATAACCATGAATTTTTGTATCTACATCTGCATCATTTTAGGAATTTTTTATTTTTTGTATTTTTATTGACATCCAAACATAGAGCCTTAGTATTTTTATTTACTTAATTATAATAAAAACAAAAGAAAAGAGGGTTCTCCACACCATCAAGTTTCGCTAATTTTTTGGGCTACAACAATTGGGTAGAATAACTGATTTTGTCGACAGAGGCCCACATATGGTCGAACAAGAATCATACGTAGGACTAAACCCACATACATATAAGGGGAGATCATCTGTAACATTGTCGTGTAGCAGTGTTTATCTTAACCATTGCGAGTGCATTGATCATGTATTTCGATGCACTCCCAACGGTCAAGATCAACACCACTACAGAACAACCCTACAAATGATCCTGACCGTACATACACCTGATGTGGGATCAAAAAAGCTAACTAACCAACGATGTCACGGAATGTCATATATGACATGTGTGATGTATCTGGATCCACATCCTCTCCCGCCTGAGTGTGGGCGGGAGACTTGGCGGCTCGGATGGATGGCCGCCACATAGCTCTCGAGTGGATCCGAGTCCTCCATTCGAGCCAACATCCCTATCGACTTAGCTTGTCGGTTCAGGTGTCGGCTAGGATGGAGGGCTCGGATCCACCCGAGAGTCATGTGACGACTATCCATCTTGATCATCAAGTCTCCCGCCTAAATTCAGGCAAAAAATGATTTTTATACGATGTATCTATATAATAATTCACACACCCGATGTGGAAGTAAACCCCTCAAGCCAGATTTGTTTCAACAAGAAATGGGTGGAAATGAAAATTTAAGATAATTGATGCCTTTTTTTAAATCAGATAAGACGAGAAAACGCTTTCTGTAATTCTAGAAACTCTCTGCAAAGTTCAAAGTTCAAACTACAAGGTATAAAGAGAGGCTAGTCAGACTGAAGTGGATAAGAAGGGCCCATGGGCTTTTATTTATTAGAAAGTCTACTTAACACGTGGCAGTTAAAGAGCAATTACCATCATTGGTTTGGGCCCCTTGTAAAAGTCAAAAAGTAACCCCATTGAGAGGTTGTGCATGTACCACGCGTGCACAACTGAGAAATCGAGGCTCATGGTTGTGGTGGGTCAGAGGGGAACGAAATGTATTAAATAATAGATTTAATCTTTTATCCAATCTTTTATTTCTCTTTCTCACTTTCTCTCTTATATAGACTATAAACTAACAATGTAAACGGTACGGGTGATTACCCTATACAAATGGAATGTGACGTTTTCAAAAATCATAAGATAATATGAATTTTTTAATTTAAATCATTTGATCTTGCTGGAATTAGAGATCCTGAGTTCAAATCATTTACATGTACATATACTCTTTATGGGATTCATCACTATTGATGTGATGTGGAACCCACTAGATATAAACAGTGATGGAATCATATGGAAGATACAAGTACATGTTAATGAAATATTCTTAGAAATCCCCACCACTATGTAGATCTCAATGATGTGACAGGCACCTAGAACCACAATGCGATAGGGTGCAAAATGTTATCTAGGCTACCAATACATGTGTACGGATGTACGAGAGATACATTATAAACACAAAAGGGAATTGATCTAGTTAGATCTTAAAATTTGATATGTGAGTAATCTAGATCATGTCTTTTTTATCCAACGGTCAAAATAAACACATTTTCTGTCTATGTGATAAGAGTAAATAACTTGTGAAATTTGAAAAAAAAAAAAATAGACATTATGACAATAATAATTCACCAAAAATATTAAAAGATGATATAATAATAACAGAAAATAATTCCTAGAGACATGTGATCTTCTTTTTTATTTTCCCCTTTTCCTCTAATTATCCTCTTTTATCTTATCCATATCATTTAAAATCAACAATTTATTTAAGTTTATGATATAAAAATTGCTATTAGAATCAAGCCAATTCACAGCAAAGTACTCCCTTTAGTTTTATCATGTGTGTATCACCCTATCATGCCATGCATGCTTATAGATGAATCCATATTTAAATAATATGTCTTATATTGGGGAACATCATAGTTGTAGATTTTGGTAAATACCCAAATTATAAATTAAAAATCTCCATAACATTTCTATAGCATTATCTAAAATATATATATTAAAAAAAAAAAAAAAAAGGGTTTCTCTAAATCCATTTTTATTTGTTTTTGATTTTATCAATCAAGGATTTAGAACAGATTAAAATCCACCTAAGCTATAATGGAGTATTTAGGTAATGAAACATGGTATTGACTTAGTTCTTGTTTGACTGTCTCTTTCCTCATTTCTATTTTTTCCTTGCTTCAAATCTGACTAGGATCCAACACATCTGACTAGGATCCAGCACAGTTCTAATGAAGAATAAATCTCTATCTATATTTATTCTTTCTCCATTCCTTTTTTTGTGGAAGACTTCAAAGCTGATTAAGATCCAACAAAATTTTAAATGCAGTATTGACTTATCACCAAATGGATGTTAGAAGATGTATTTGAGTATTTAAATACGCTACGCGTTGAGTGATCTTCAGTCATTGGATCTGTGTTCGTCTCTCTCTTTGAGAGGATTTGAATCCTATAAAATCTTAAAGGGCTTCTTTTTTTTTTTTTAAATTTATTATCCTTATGACTTATCCATTGATTTTCATCAAAGTCAGATCAGATTGGATCAACCAGGTTTTTTGTTTGGCTAGGTTTTAAAACATTGGGTAAGGGTCCATAATCAATTATATAAATAGTAATAGACTAATAATTAAGGAACTTAATGCACTAAAGGATGTGAAAAGGTTTTACTAACTAATTCATAATCTTCAAGGAGTGTATTTCAAGAACACAATCAATGAATTTTGTTCTATTAGTGACTTTCCATTTATCTTTCAGAAAATTTAGTTTGATTTCACAAAAAAATACAGAGAGTTGGAGTTTCTAAATTTTTAATTGCTATAATTTATAATTCATTGAAGTAAAGGAAGCTTTAATTTTAACAATTCAAAAGGTAATGTTCTCTTTAATAACCTTAGGGGACAGGATCATAAAAGACATTATAATCTTTGTATGTTGAATATTAATAATACTTCCTATTGTTCTTGGATCATAATCTAATCTCGCTAAAGACCAAGGATGAAGATATTCCTCTTTGCATTAGGTGACAAAAAGCTCAATCCTAGATTTTAAATCAAATTTTTTATCAACGAAAGAAAATGGAAAAAAAAAAAAAAAAAAAAGAAGAAGAAGGATTTCAATTCAAACCATATTTTGCATCATGGTTTAACCCTAATCGCACAGTCCAAATACTCATGTTGAATTGGCCACCAAAAAAATAAGACAGTTTGCGTGATTCCCTCTAGTTCTCAAGTCTCTTTGGTTTAATATGAATGTTCTGAGTTGGATGTCTTATCTTGTAGATGTTGACGAAATTTTTAGGGTTTCGTGGGGTATTTGGTAAATGCACCTATATAAGTTTCGTTAGAACTTTATACCAATAACATTCTCTGTAACAAAGAGAGGCGTGAGGACAAATGGCTTTAATCCAAAACAAAGGTTTAATCATTCTAAACCGGTTTCAAATCATTTATTTATATACAAAATCAAAACCGAATCTACTAATTTTGATTCATTTCGATGTGATTTTTATCGGTCATTTTCGTTTCGATATCCCGATTTTGGTTCAAAATCGACACCCTTAAGAGGGAATGTCTTTAGACCCTGTATAATGGTCAAATGGGGATATGGAAAAGAGATTTTTATAGATGTAATATAATTATTAGAATAAGCTGTAAGAGAATGGTAAAATATAACTATAGAAGCAACCTGTATCATTCAACAAGATAACAAGGTAATAATTTGACTATACCTATTTTGTGATAATTAAAATATTTTATACCCTTTATATAATTATTACATTTTATGTTTGATTTTTTTTATTTTTTATTTTTATGGATATATTTGTTTACAGCAAAATACATGCCCTATTTACATCCCTTTATCACTTATACTTAGGAATCCTTTTAATTAGGGTTTGGAAGTATGAAGAAAACTAGATTGACCTAATTTAAAAAACTGACTAGAATAAAGAGGTGTGAAAGGCATGAATAAAATAAAGAAACTATTTTCCCTGTCAAGCAATTGTTGTTAACAGTTCACCAAATTTTTGGTATAAATTATATAATTTTCATATTTTTATTTGAGAAAAAGATCTCACGCCAACAGTGGGATGCTATTTCACATGCTCGCATATCCGGACCTTATAGGTCCACACTGATTTTCTCTATCTTCTCTAACCATGTGGGTCTCTTTGTGACGAAATCATTTTCCACTCGTGATTGGTGTGGCAGGATAATTTATCCTCCCTCTGCCCTTTTGTTTATTCCATTGCAATAAAATAAAAGCCAATAAGCACTTTAATTAATATCTTCAACTCCCATCTAAACCTTGGAGAAATCATTCTCAACATGTATATGAAATGATGATTATTCATCAATGTAATTATATTTCATCCCAACCAAGGTTCAATAAAAATCAGTTAGGTTTGGCGGTTTGTATCGGTTTTGGTTCTGATTGATTCTCGATTTGATCATGTTTAATATTATTATATACAGCATTGGCCACTTATCAACTTCCAATTGGATTTATACATTGATCTGATGGATATGATTCATACCGTGTCTGATGCCTTAATTTAGAACCTTGACTCAAACATAATCCCTTCAAAATCTATAATTCAAATTGACTTTATGACTGGAAATAAGCCATTAATCCAAATGCATGTTACACCACCAACTTCCACTAAACATTCATTAATATAATGAAATGTGTCAAGAATCATCATATCTTTAAGTAAAGGGTATGTTATAAACAAATATAAGTTTTTGACCGATGTACAACACCTAGTCTGTGTTCGGTATGCATACCAAAAATGCATTTTTAGAACCGAGAATGGTTTCCTAATGTAGAACAATATGTAAAAGAGGAATACATTTTAGTTCTAGGCTTAGAATGCAAGCTAGGTTGAGTAGTGCTTTCAAGAATAGAACAATACTGAAAGGACTAAGAGAAAAGACAACAAATTTTTTTGCCACTTGGCAAAATGATTTTCAGAGCATGGACTCTTTTTGAGTTGCCAAGGGAAAATTTTCGTGGCCTTGTAAGATTTCTTTTCCTTTAACAGTAAAAGTAGAGGGCTATTTTGGACTACCAACAAGAGTATAAGATTTCCATTTCATTTTAAGGATGCTTATTGCGATTAAAATACTAATGTTAGGTAAATAAAACTGAACTTTGAAGGAAACATAGCCATTATTACAATTCTGATACAACTTGGCTCTCTTTGATATAGTTTACATTTATATTTATAAGTTATTTATAAATCATTTATACGAATAAATTATGAGTCATAAATAATAATCATCTAATACCACTAGAAATAAAGAAGTAATAATAGATTATCACAATAATGATAAACACGTTCTAACCTATTTGTAGATTTTAGATTATATCAATTTATTATAACTTTAAATAAATACCATAAATCACACCAAATAACTACATATGTCATAATATATTATATAATTACTTATATAATACATACCAAAGAGAGCCTTAGTGAAGAGAGCCCTAAAGCAAACATAGTGCAATTTTAAAATCCAAAGTTTTGATTTTTGATCCCATCAATTAAGGTTGTCAATTGGTTCGGTTTGAGATGTAATGGACATAAACTAAAATCGAAATGATTATTATCGGTTTCAATTTTCCAAACCAAAATCAATTAGTAATCAGTTCAGTTTATTCGATTTTTTTACTCAGTTTTTTTCCCTTATAGTGTTTTCCCGTTGTCTCATAACAATACAACATTCCCCTGCCCATTCTCCCACCCTCCCTCGTAGAAAAGAAGCAACGAAAAAATATTTGCAAATTCTAATTGAGAGAATGTGAAAGTTTAACAAATTTGACATAAATAAAGTGAGAGTGAGAGACGAGAAAACACGAGAAGAAGAGAGAATAAGAGATATTATAACATTCATTTGATTTTACAGTTTCACGTTAAAATCAAAACTGAACAGATTACGTACGATTTGATTTGTTTTACCAATTGGTTTCAATTTATCAGTTTCGATTCAGAATTGACACTCTCACCATCAACTTTGTCTGCTTGGCTTATCCCAATGGACTAAATCTATGAAAATGATTTCAAGAATTTGCTGACATGTAGGAGGACCCATCAGTAAAACCCTTTTGATGCCATTGACTCTCCAGCCCATATTTTCAAAAGTTGGGAGGAAGAAAAGTCTAACTTCTTTTGATTAACCAGGTTATGTCATTAACACAATAATCACTATAAAAACCATAAACAAATCTTCATTATCTAACCAGATCATGCTCCATAATGAGAAAGGAAAAAATAAATAAAAAGATAACTGAGCTCTTCTCATTTTCTGTGTTTTTTAGGTCTTAATTAAGGATTATTTGAATGGAAAAAATAATAAAATTGTCAAGAAGATATTATTTACTGACTGATCAGAACTGTTATATATGACTTAAAAGTACTGGTCCCCTACTTATTACTAGTAATTGAATTAATCAACATGATCCTTATGTACTTCATTTTAATTTAATAGCCCGAGAATATCGGCGGTGTCTATCATTAATAAAGGACTATTAAATAATTGTCTCATCCATTTTGGATCATTAGCAAAAATCTATATATTATTTGGAAAAATATTAGATTTTTTTATTATTTATTTATCCATCATAGAGATCATGATATAAGCTCATTATACAATTTAAGACGTGGTGAGAACTCTCTTCTTTTTTCTTTTTTTTTTGTAGAAATGCCAACCTAACATTCTAAAGAGTGCATGCCAACCTAACAGTAACGACTATATTAGGACCAGTGTTGCCAAGTTCACTCTAAAGCATCAAAGACCTTGAAAGTTGTTTTGAGTAATGAGTTTATAGATTAAACATTTCAGTTTGAGGACTGACTATGAGGGTGTGGGACTAAACACCATTATAATAAGGCTTCAATGTTAATCTTCCTTAGACCTTACATGTACAAGTATGAAAAAGGGGTTTTACTAAAAAAGAAAAAAAAAAGTATGAAAAAAGGGGTGTTGGGAATAGTTTCTCATTAGAAGACGTTGGGACTTAAGATGTCTTAATATATTAATTAGTTTCTTCATATTTTAACATAGTATCAGTTGGCCATAAATTAAAAATTGTCAAGTAACATATATATAAAATTATAACTTAAAGATATAACAAACACAAATATAATAAAACATGTATGTGAAGTCATCCAAAAGAAGGATCATATATGCCACATGTACTACCATCCAAAAGGGAGACAACAGATTAAGAAGAGTGTTAGGAATAGTCTCACATTAAAAAACGTTGGGACTTAAGATGTCTTAATATACTAGTTGGTTTCTCCACCTAATAGCTTAAGCTTTTTGATTGAATACTTCAAAAGGAGAAGAACAGAAAATGATGCCGAAATTGTTGTTTTCTTTAAGAGTGATGCTAAGGAGAATGTCATTTGGAATGGATCCTCAAAAGGTTTGCCTTGTTTTATCATTCAAGCAACTTTAAGGGAACCTAAGGCTTGTTTGTTTTGCCCTTGACTCCAAACCAGAGAAGGTACTTTTAAGACCAAATTTAAGATGGTCCCTTGGCATTTCTGTTTCTTCAACAACTCATTTGGGTTGAATTTTATAGTTCTCTAGAGCCGGTCCAAAGAAGGCCTTAATATTAATGTTGCTCTGCCTCTTATTTCTTAAAGGTGAAACTGCAAACTAAGTTGGCAAGCTTGAAGCCCAATCCAGTCCAATAAAAAAAATTTCCTCTTGGGCCGTAGTTTTAGCAGACTGGGCCAAGCTGTATCCAAAGCATTTTATTGGGCCGGATACTTCTTTCTTTTGGCTTGAGTCAGGATTGGGTTGTTTGGTCTGTTCACCCAATGGTTGATAGCAGATTGGGCCAAATTGTATCTAATCTTTTAAAAAAAATTAAAATATTTAGAGATATTGGCCGTATGATGGTGGGGAGGGAGATCTTCCTATTAATGGTTTAAAAGAATTCCATTGGCTACGTATAAAGTTGGGTGAGGGGAATTTCCTACCATGGGGAGAGGATAAGTTAATTACTACTCCGGTCAATTAAGGAATTTAATTTGCGCCCTTAAATTAACGGTTAAGCAGAGAATGGAGGTTAACTATGGTTAAGAGTGGCCTTTACAATGCTATGAGGTGGCAAGATCTATGGTTGAAGGCTCAAGCTAAGATCGAAAATGGGGTCTTCATAGACATGAGAAATACCAAATTGGATTAATCTATGAAAAAAAAATGCAGGAGACCCAAACCATCAATTGATCCCCAATCTTCAACCTTAACGTTGTTGGTGAAAAGGAGATTATAGATATATATAACAGTCTTATTCACATTTTTCATATTCAAATCCATGGCTATCAAATCATAATAAAATAACTTTACCGTTACGTCAAAAATAGCCTTCAATCTTCTAATATGTTACTGAGGGGTAAAAATATTAATTAAAAAATTTGAATGTTGGAATGTAAAAATAGAACCCAATGAAAGAATACAAGAGACATCCTATTCCCAAGAAGGAAAACCTAAATCATCGCCAAAGTTCAACTCTTCAGGCAACTACAAGGAGAGAATCCAAGAGACATCCTACTCTCAAGAAGGAAAACCCATAAAATCATAGTCAAAGTTCAAATCTTCCAGCATCGGTGCTAAGTTTGTGTTACTTGAAGGGCATCCGTTTCCATGTGATTTGGAGGATAGAGGTGTAATGGTGTTTTCTCTTAAAAGTGAGAAGCCAATGTAGGATTCCTGATATGGAAATTGAGGTTGTTGGATGACATCAAAGGGTGGCATATGTCGTTCCAAGATTCAATGTTGAGCATTCATAAAGTCAGAGATAAGTTGATTAAAGGCTTCTTTAGTTTCTTATCCGCCATCAGTTGATCATGGATGTTGTTCCAAACGATGATTAATGACTTTTTTTTATCTTCTCCTTGCACCAATCCACAATTTTCTTCGAATTTCTGATATGGAAATTGAGGTTGGTGCATGACATCAAAGGATGGCATATACAATGACGTATCCGGTGGCAAGATTCAGCCATTCATAATGGCAAAGATAGATTGATTAAAAGCTTCATCAGTTTCTTCTCTATTATTAGTTGTGAACATATTAACGCGGTAACCCTAAAATAAAGTAAACCGTTCTTCATCAGACTTGTTGTATCATTAGAGATTGATTCATAAAGGAAGGGATTTGTTCGAAAGCTAACTTGATAGAACCATCATTATCTATAAAAATATTATCAAATTTGACTGCATCGTGATTGAAGTTCTTGGTGAAGAAAACAAATTGCATTGATAGCCTATTTGAAAATGATGGTGATGCAGGATCAGTAATTCTAACTGGATAGCAAAAAGAAACAAGTGAACCTAGGAAACCTATGGCCATTAGCGGCATGACCATCTGAAATTTTCAATTTTTTTAGTTGTGAGAATTAGCATTTTCAATATAGGAATGGTTTTTAAATTCAAATTTCAAGCTTAAAACATTTTCAACTTTAATTACACCCTTATGTTCCTATATATAGCCATCCAATAATATAAATAATTTATATTTGACAAATCATAACATTCTATTGAGTAAATGAATGTCGATTACAGGAAATAAACAATGCAAAATGAGACTAAAATCTTAAAATGAAAAATAACTTTACAGGGTAGGTAAATGTACATCTATCTACCAATGAATTAATATAATTGATTTCCTCCAATGTTTTGTTTCTTGAAAATCTGAAGTTGCATCATCATAAATATTTTTATTGCCATTAAAACATGCATTTTGCCCGACAGGAAGTGAAAAATGATGCCAAATAATCACCATACGGCAATGAGGTCTCATATATATATATATATTGTTCACAACAAATGTATGAATCTTATTAACGGCTTTGTTGCCATGCATATTATAAGGATAGTTATCCATGTAACATATATATATTGTTCACAACAAATGTATGCATCTTATTAACTGCTTTGTTGCCATGCATATTATAAGGATAGTTATCCATGTAACAGAGGAATATGATGTTTCCAAAATCATACGAAAAGCCTGAGCCATTCAATTTTACAGTTTTTTTTTTAATCTAGACCATTTGTTTTTGAGACAATGCACAACAATGTTTAGAGTACTAGTACAATACATAGATACATACAGGATGCAAGACAATACAAATGGAATATTTAATTGAATTTGACCTTGAAATTTGATAAGTGGCTAATCTGAACCATGTTTTCTCTATTCAACGGTCGAAATAGACACATCATCTGCCCATTTATATATCTGATATACGTATAAATAAAAGATTTCAAATTTGGTTTCCAGGAAACACCTTAACGAGGTGATTACCCTGCATATGAATAAGTCACTTACATACAATTTAGCTGGCGCTTTAGGTCTGTTTTTAACCCTAGGTCAAGATGTTCTAATTTGTGATGTAGTTGCTGGTGTTCTGCATACCTGTAGTTTTGGGCTGGGGTAGGCTTAAACTGAGGCCTCAATCTGAGACCCGACCTAACCCAACCTCATAGCTAACATTTATGGGTTCAGCCTACAAGCTAAGAAATTCCAGCCAAGCCCAGAAATCTGTTTAGGGAGCTCAGGTTTTTCTGGCCCTAGTTGCACATCTAAAATAATGTATAGAGGTGTCAACAATGCGAATGATATACCACTAAATAAGTGACTCGGTTTTGATACCAACATGGTTTCAATACAAATAAAATATGAACATCCAATTACATTAGATTAGGGAAATCAAAGGGGTTATTATCGTCTCCAATTGTTGGATCCTCCAATTGAGGATCCAACGGTCTCTCTTAATCGGGCGCACCTATCGATGTATTGGTAAGCATGCCGAGTTAAAGAGAGACCGCTGGATCCTCAATTGGAGGATCCATCAATTGGAGAGGATAATGACTCAATCAAAGTAACTGATACTGGAAAAGGTCATTATCGAGATTTCATAAATACGGGGCATGTATTTTAATTTAATTGATTTATTCAGATTAGATGTGCACCAGAGCATAAAAACTTTTGTCTAAAATAATTGTTAAGGTTTGTGGTTTCTCATTGGTGGGTATGGGAAAATTCCAATCATCTTGATGAATGCTAAGTTTTAACATGGAGTTTGCCAAGTGATAAACCAAAACATAATTATTTTTTATTGTTATCCGGGTGGAATGTCCTGTGATGGGCATCAAATAATATAAACCATAATTTTATATGTGACATATTGAAACCTTGAAGGCAGAAGGAGAGGGGTTGTCTCGTTTTAAATTTATGGGGCTTAAAGCTATGTTACATGTTAAGAAAATTAAACACAAATTTTGAATAAAGAAGAGAGATAGACACATAAAGTGATCATTATTTCATCATTGCTAATGTAATATTTGTTTATTATCAGTAAATTAGATTCAGAATCTCAGATAGTCAAATCTAACATGAAGGAAATTCTCATATAGAGGATCATTTAGATTATATTCGGATATCAAGAATAGAAAAAAAAATACCCGAAGGGCTGGTCGACTAGGGTATTACATTAGCAAGATGTTTAGGCACCCTCATGTCAATCTACATCAAAGTTTTAGTAATATTATAAGGCATGGTAATGACTATGGTGATGATGATTTATAATCGATAAATTATTATTGTCACAGGAGTTTGTTATATTTTCAAACATCACAGGGCATCTGTTATATTACATTGACAGATGATGTGTTAATTCAAAATATTTGATTGAATTGAATTGTAATCTGAAGTTTGACACGTGCTTATTCTTCTAGATCATGTTCATCAACACATTCTCAGCTATTCATGGAGTAGTCACCATGTTGTCCCAAAACCGTACCAAAAGAGATTTTTTCAGTTGTTTCCGGACTTGAGATCGACCGACATTTTTATCTTTTTCGATTATATATTCCGTTTCCTAACCAGTTCTTACTCTTCTTTCGGCTTCAATCGCATCAAAACCTTGCATCAGAATCCACTGGGAAGACGATCCTACGACGGCGAATACTACTGCTTATCCGACGGTCGACATCCGTGAGTATTCTCTCTTTCGGCGAGGTTTGTCTCTATCTGGTTTTCTTATTCTTTGCAAGCACCGCAACAAGCTATTCTCTCGAATGGTTTTCGATTATTGCTAGGCATTCCCGTGTTTAAGATTCTGAATTCTGGGTAGTTGCTATTTGGATATGATATTTAGAAATGTATTTTATTTTTTTTAATTTACTGAGGAATTATCCCTTCATTTTCGTCCGGCTACTTGTAATCCTGGGATAAATGTTCTTCGTCGAGTTTTTAACCGTGTTTTTGCAGGAGTCAGAGATGACGGTTCTGGTTTTAATGGTTGGAGCACTAACTTGTAGATTTCTTTTCCTTCATTTCATTTCTTGTATAGCCTAACTTTGAGTAAAGATGGTAGCCATCTAACCTAGAGTGAAGATAGCCAGCTAATGACACTTGTAGACTCTCAATACACATGAATTTATATCAATGTAGGCTAGGGGCTCCGATGTAATGTTAGTAGTTATTTATCACCTCAGAATTTTTTTTTCTTCTGTTGGGCCTCTTTTTTTTTTTTTTTTTTTTTCATGTTGATTTCCCATGGTTTTCGTAGATTCACTCAATAATTTTAAGGGGTAACTGCAATTTCTTCTTGCTTTTCTTTCTTAGCTGGTTTTTACTAGGGTTTCTGTTGTCTTCAAAGTGGTTTGTGCTTTCCGTTTCTGGACTCGACTGATTTCAATTTTTTTTTTTTCAGTAAAATGTCTTCTTTAGGAACTTCGAAAGGGGTTCTCGAGATTGCAAAATTCGCAGTCTATGTTTCAATTCCTATTGCTCTTATGTTCTCATTTGCCAGCAACACTGAGAATCTCAAGAAAATAATGGGAAATGTAAGTTCTCTCTCTTTCTCTCATATTCATCAATGTGTTATGACTTTTATTGATAAATGAGAGTTTTTTTAATCCCTCCTTGGTTGACACGAAAGATTACTTAACTGAAGACTGACTCAGTGATTACGGATTTTCACATATTATATACCTTAAATAGAACTTGATTTACTATCTTTATACATAAGAAAACTTATATGTACAAATATGTTGGGAATAGATGCCTCAGATAGATACCTGTTTCAAGTTTTGGCATAATTGCTTAGGACAGATATTGCTGTTACATTAGGTCCTGTATGTTATGCTGCAATTGTGAAAATTTGTTAACTATGATGCTTATGTGAAAGAAGTGTTTGTTATGATTGTGTATTCTCCAATTTGTTAACTATGATGCTTATGTGGAAGAAGTGTTTGTTATGATTGTGTATTCTCCAAATTGTATTATTTAGGAGATGTTTTCAAATCTTTGTGTTTTTTCCACTTTCAAGTTTTGTATGTTGATTGTTTGATTTGAACTTCGAGCAGAAAAGGGAGCAGACTTTGTAGCCTCATCATCTACTCTTGCTATAGCTTTTCAAAAATATTGCTATATAACAAGTTCCCTGACATTTTTCAGAACACATTTAGAAAACCCCGAAAACTAGACATCTCTCTAATCCAGAAAGCAGAAACCCAACAACTGGTTCTGTTCATATGGGTTTTTATTTTTAGAACAATATCCATTTAATAAATGATGTACTTAAAAGAATTATATGAATTGTAGTTAGCATGGGAATGTTATACAATTGCGGGTAACTAATTGTTGCCATGTTGGAAACAAGATTTAATGATGACTTAGGTTGGGTTGAGCAGATGTTTCGCCATCTACATGAGATGTAATTAAACAAGATGGTTGGAACAGATGAATTTCTGGCAATGTATTATTTGTTGTTACATAGAAATAGGTGAATTGATTGTACCATTGAGACTTAATCTGGATATGATTTATAGATCGAGTATATTCTAGCCTGTATTTACTGCCTTCCTGTATTTTTTTAACGAAGGCCGATCTTTTATTTCGTTTTGATTTTCTTAATCACTCCTTACTTCCACCCTTAAAGCTTGAATTCTGGAGAGGATATGCAGATTTCTGAGCTAACCTTCTACCTGAATAGGCGAAAGATGTCCAATAGGCAAGAGCACAATCTTAGTTGTTACCAATGTTAAGAGAAGTAAGATGGGATGGTTCTGTTGTAGGGGCTTTTTAATGACCTATTGAGGAAGAGAAGTTAATTTTAGTAGAGCTGTTAGCACTAGAGAGACATTCAGCCAACAGCCAACATCATTTGATGGATATAGTAAGATTCATCTTTGTCCTGACAGCCAGTTTTGCTGACTGCGGATGGATCTTTATCTGTATATCCAACATAACTAATTCTTGATTGGATTTGAAAACTGGAGACCTGAGAGGACTGGTCATCCACCAAGATATAAGTTAAAAGAATAAATATCTCACTAAAAAGGCTTAAATTCTGGATATAAATTTTAACAGGTTGACTAGACTATCTTGCAACAATTTAACCTTGGAGAGTTTAAAACTCTCATATGATTTTCTGAATTTGCTGACTCAATTCCACTTTACATACTAGCCTATAAAATGACCCCCAAACAAAAATTAATGAGGTAGCCTCTATTGAATCCACAGTATAGTTCAACTTATTTTCTCCCTTGTGTCTTCCATGACTTCATCTCCTATAAGGTTTAATTCGTTTTCAACCATATAATTACAATAGAATCTAGCACCAAAACGAAAAATAAAAAATTGTCGTATCTTACTTAAAAGATTGTCAATGTCAAAGAAAAGAAAAAGAAAAAAAAAAATAGCTGCTTTCTTGTTGGCTGCACTCAGTTCTTTCTTTTGTGAGATTTAAAAGAGTTCGTATTTGTTTAAACAATGTTACCCTTATCTTTGGGTTTGCTTAGATTAAATAGCCTAGAGTTTACAATTACGATAGCCGTGGGTTTGTAAAGATCCCACGCTATTTTGAAGGAATAAACGAATCAGTTAGATCACATGATCCGTAACGGATCCTATCAAAATACATTTGAAAATTTGAATTTAAAAGTTTGTTAGCCATGTGGGCAGCTTCACGTAATCCTCATCATGCAGCTTCCTTAAGAGCCCCCTCAAGTTGAAGGGGATTATTGGACAACCTTCAACTTGGTCCGTTGGATCTAAAATTGAGCTGAAGATAGTGGTTTGGTGAAGATATCAGCCACTTGATCCTTGGTGGAGATGAACCGGATATCAAGGCGCTTCTAAGACACTAAATGACGCACATAATAGAAGTCCACTTCTACCTGTTGGTGCGCACATGGAACAAAGGATTTGCCGCAAGATATGTAGCGCCTAGATTATCGCATCATATGACTAGGGAATGTTGGATCCGAATATCAAGTTCCTGTAACAAAGAGGTGAGCCATTATAGTTCGGCAGTCGTATTGGCCAAGGCTCGGTATTCAGATTCAGTGGAGAAATGGGCAATAGTCGGCTGCTTCCTTGTAGACCATGAAATGAGATTATTCCCCAGATAAATAGCATATCCACTTGTGGATCTTCTATTATCCACACAACCGGCCCAATCGGCATCACTAAATGCTTGTAACTGAGCACAAGAATCCCTGGACAGCAGTAATCCATGAGAGTATGTATCTTTGAGATATTTCAAAATATGTTTCACAGCCTGCCAATGATCATCGGTTGGGGCTTTTAAAAATTGACAAACCTTGTTAACCAAAAAAGAGATGTCGGGTTGAGTCAAGGTCGCATACTATAAAGCCCCTACTGTGCTTCAGTATAGGGTGGCATTGACTAAAGGAGTGCCGGAACTAATGGAGAGGCGTATATTGGGGGCCTTGGTGTTTGAATTGGCTTAACACCATCCATATCCGTCTTGGCTGACAGGTACAATATATGTTTTTATTGAGACAATACGATACCTGTAGCAGTCGGAATTACCTCAACGCCTAAGAAGTAGTAAAGAGGGCCGAGATCATGTATGGCAAACTTTGTACTTAAAGATGTGATAACTTGTTGAAGAAGCCGATTGTCTGAACCAGTTAAAACAATGTCATCAACATAAATAAGCATGTAGACACATTGTGATTCCTTTTTATATATGAAGAGAGAGGTATCTATTTTAGATCCTTTAAATCCCAAAGTAAGCAAAAATGCACTCAGCTGTTAAAACCATGCATGTGGTGTTTGTTTTAATCCGTACAAAGATTTCTGTAGGTGACAAACATGATGTGGTCTTGTATCATCCACGAAGCCAAGCAATTGAGACATATATACCGTCTCAGTGAGAGTGCCATGTAAAAATGCATTACTTACATCCACTTGCTGAACATCCCATCGATTCCTAGTAGCAATGGTTAGGACAATACGCACCGTTGTGGGTTTGACCACCGGACTAAATGTTCGGTGCAGTCAAAGCCCTCTTGTTGAGTATAGTCTTTGGCGACAAGCCTGGCTTTATATCGATCAATGGTACTGTCTACTTTACGCTTAATTCGAAACACCCATTTGGAACCCATCATGTTAAACGTATGAGAGGGAGGAACTAGGATCCTGGTTCCATTTTTCAACAAGGCATTAAACTCATCTCGCATTGTCGTACACCATTAAGACTTCTTATGTGCTTCAGTGCATTGAGACTTCTTATGTGCTTTGGTGAAGAATGTAGGTTCTACTTCACTTTGACATAGATTTTGAGTGTAGTGGATAGCGTGTAGAAGGCCTTGGATTGGTATGTAGCTGCATACGATGAGTGCGGAGATAATTAGCTCAACCAGTGGAACAGGTTCTGCATAAGCAACGTTAGTGGCATCTGAAACTACTAGTGTGGTGTTGGTGTCAAAAATAGGCAGGACAATATTCGTAGCGGGTAGTGGCGGGTCGGGAGGTGGGAGGGAAGGTACCTTGTTTGCTGAGATTGTTGAACCCGTACCGGCTGTACTAGGGAGTTGTGAGGATGGGCCAGCAGGTGCACCGATAGTTAGCCGTGGAGAGTAATGATCTTGTGAATGGGAAACAAGAGCAACAGACAATTCATATAGAAATTTATGTTCAATAAAATTTACATGTCTGGCAATGTAGAACCGTCTTGTTTTGTAGTCCAAACAGCGATACTCCACGTGCATAGGACTGTATGCCAAAAAGACACATGAGACAATACGAAATTGAACTTGGCTGAGTTGTAAGGGGGAGAAGGGGAAAGTCCTCACATCCAAAAACTTTCAAAAACTCATAATCTGGTTGCCTATTATAAAGAGTTGAAAAAGGAGACCGATTTTGAAGAATCGATGTAGGCAATCGGTTAATGATTAATGTTGCAGTTTTAAAGGCATAATCCCAAAATTGAAGAGGTAAGGACCAATGGGCTAATAAGGTTAGACCAGTGTCGACAAGATGTCGAATTTTCCGTTCTACAGTCCATTCTGCTTATGATGTGTTGACAGGCCACTCGATGGGTAATGCCACACTGGTAAAGATATTGACTTAATTTCTGATATTCCCCACACCAATCAGGTTGAAAATATTTTTTAGTGCTTGAACAAGGAATCAAGTATCGTGTATCGGTACTATATCGGTCAGCTGAAATTAAGAGACGTATCGTATCGTATCGTATCGTGGATACGGTGGATACGTATGGATACGCATGGTTACGGGGCAAGATACGCACAAAAATGATTAAGGAACATACAAAACACAATTTTAAAGCATAAAAACACTATAATTAGCAACATTGAGAAAGAAAATGTTTTTTAAATAATGGATACACATGATTAAAGAATTGCTGCCTGCATTAATAAAAAAACAAACTTACATTAAAGAATTACTTTCCCACAGAAAATGAAGAAAACAGAAAAACAAGAGATCAAAGAATTGTTGCCTGCATTAATAGGTAATGCAAAACAGAAAAACAACATAAGCAACCCAGAAAGGAAATGGGAAAAGAAGAGTAATATGGCACCAACTTAAAGAGAATCAAACAACTGAACTAATAAACCATCATAAAAAAGTTAATGAAATTCGATTAGAAAGAATTTAGAGAATTTAGTTTAATAGAAATAAAAAAATCAATCCTACTGAAAACTTCAGAAAAAAAATTGACAAAAGAACTTAGTGGGACTGAAAAAAGAAAAAAGGAATTTTTTTTTTAAGAAATAAACTAGAAGTTGCATGCTCAGTAGTAACAAAAAAAATCTTACAGATAACAGATGCAAGAAAATCTATGCAAATACAGATCACAGAATTGAAATTTAAAACTCCAAAGAAGAAAGCATAAACTAAAAGCTTCATAGAGTATGAAACTCAGAAAAAAAAAAAAAAAAGAACAAACATCATGGCATAGAAATCAAATTCATGGAGTCATGTACACCCCACAGAAAATTGACAAACAACAAGGATGGAAGAAAAGGAAAGAAAAAAAAATATTATCTAAATTATATTTTTATTTTTTTAACCAGAAAATAAAAAAAATAAAAAATAAATTCGAAAATTATAACTGAGAAGCAAAGATGGTAGATCAGTGGTCTACACATCTTATATAAATAGTAGAAGAGGAAAGGATTAATTTTTGGAAAACTTTTTTTTCAAAATTTCTTGTGTTTTTCAAAAATTTATCAAATCAGTGTTTAAATCCATGTATGTAGCATGCATTCATCAAATAGGACCATAGTTCATTGATTCATAAGAAGAAACAACACAAAAATCGATTTATTATGAAAAAAAATGAAGTTGAAACTCATACCTTCTCTGTTTTCCGCCGTCGGAGCTTGAAGAGATGATTTCAGGCTCTAATCTTCACAAAAACAAAGTTTGATGACTTTCCTAGTCGTTTTAGGGCTAAGAATCAAAGCCCTAAGGTTTTTGGAAAAAAATAAAGTTGCAGAAGAATATTGAAGCTTCAATGGTTGTCGGCTTTTGGAAAAACACGATCCTTTTCTGTTTTTGAGTAGTATCGATACTGCTCGATACTTAAAAGGCTGTATCAACCAGTATCGACGTTCGATACTGGTTAATACAGGTTGGTTTTTTTTTTTTTAATCATAATTAAAGTGTATCGATACGCTCGATAGTGTATCGAGTGTAGTGATGAGTATCAAACCGATACGGCTCGATACGCATCGATACGCTCGATACTATGCTTTTTTTTTTAAATGAAGAGACAAATCGATCGGTATTGTATCGACTAGTGTCGATACCGATACGTATCATCCGATACGGTGCGTATCGTGTCGATACTTGATTCCTTGTGCTTGAAAACTAGGTTTCGACCATTTTCTAAAATTTTTGGAAGATTGCAATAACTGAAGAACGTTGAGTAAGCGGATAATACCATATATACTATGAAAAATCATCAATAAAAATGATGAAATATGTATATTCGTTAGTAGAAAGTTTTGGAGCAGGGCCCTATACATCACTAAAATTCAATTTAAGAAGATGAGAGGTAATAGTTCCAGTTAAAGGTAAAGAAAATTTATGGGTCTTTCCCATGAAACAAGCCGAACACTTATTGGTGGAGGACAATGATTGTGGTGGAGATTGAGGAGACAACGAATGCCGAACAGTCCTTGGTTGTGGATGTCCCAACCAAGCATGCCAGTCATCTGTTGAAACTGGAGAGGAGTGAGAAGCTGTATGGGCCAAAGGAGAAGATTGTGTGTTCGATGCTTGCAGTTGATAGAGCCCATCCTTAAGGCTCCCTTTGAGCAGCAAGATCTTGGTCACATGATCTTTCACAACAAAATGGTTAGGATGAAACTCAAAGAGTTGTTATCTTTGGTGAATGTATGAAGTATGAACAAATAACAAGTTTTTGTTAATTTCAGGGACATGTAAAATGTTAGTGAAAAGAAATTTTGAGTTAGGGGGAAAGGATTGGTGAGAAGACCAATGTGGCTTCTGGGTAACCCAACACCATTACCATCACGTAGGGTTTCATTACCTATATAATTGTTGGAGATCTGCAGATTACCTAGATCCGGAGTGATGTGATGAGTAGCTGCTGTATCAGGATACCATGCCGGAGTGGGTGGCGTTGGCGAGATGCCATCTGTATTTGTAGCAGGAGGAGGTTGATTTACCGAATTTCCATTATACCGGAAATAGCACTTTGGAGTTGTGTGGTTGGTGCGATTACGAATTTGACATCGCTCCCGTTTGTTTTTGGAGTTAACAGCCTTCTTCGAATTGTTCAGAGTGGTTGCTGAAGGTAACAGTGGTGGAGGGGACTGCTGGTTGGGAGAACGATGGAGAGAAGATGTCGCTTTGGGTGAGATAGTACTTACATTAGCAGAGATAACCGATTGAGCCATTTTAAGTTGAAGCTCATGACTCAAAAGTAATCAGTGAAGGGCATTAGGACTTCCGTCTTTGTTGCCAAGGCGGCAATAATGTCACTTTAATCACCACCCAAATTGCGAAATACTATATCACATTGAGTTCTTCAGCAGACAAGGGTTTATTGGCTCGGCTAATTGATCGGAGATGTATTTCACTTCCCTTAGATACCCAGAAATTGATTTATTACCTTTTGAGGTACTCTGAAGTTGCATGTGCAGCTGAAACACCCTAGTGTGTGAGAGAGTGCCGAAGATGATTGCAGAGCATCCCAAACAACAGCAGGTGTGGACAACCCAACAACATAAAGGAAACACTTCAACAGTTCAAGAAGAAATGAGCCAACTGAGAACCAGTTAGTCTTTGTGATTCCACTCCTCATACGCTGGATTTGATACAGGAGGAGGGGCTGTTGATGCAGCAGAGGTGGTGGCATCTGATGGTAAAGTGCAGGAGAACACTTGTTGGTTCCATCAATGTAGCCAACAAGGTCATAACTGCGGAGTAGCGGCATAAGCTGAGTTTTCCACAATAGATAGTTTTCAGCGGTGAGCTTTAGTGTGAGGTGGTGGTGAACTGATGAGACATCACAGTAGCTGATCCAGCCTTTATAGTTTACCAGCGGAGGAGGCATAGATTCCAGCCTTTCCCCCCTATTCTATGGTTTGACGACAAGTTCCAAGGCTACCATTTGGCTAGGAGCAGCAGCTAGGCAGCAGTTCAACAGCTCTCTTTTATTTTATTTTCTGTTATTTCAGTTTTGTAGTTAATTCTGTTATTTCAGTTTTTGTTAGTAATTATGACTTGTAAGTTCTTTTTTTCTTTTAAACAGCATGTAGCATCTTTCCCACCCCTCTGTATTCACATGGATAAACCCACCCTCATTTCTTTTTCAGTTTTCTTTTTAATTTGAAATTTTGTAACCGCCATAGGCAGTTCCAACTCCCCCCCCCAAAAAAAAAAAAAAAAAAAAAAAAAAAAATCCCCCCACGGTTTCATTGTTTGCGGTAAATGATGCAAGAAAAAAAATGAAAATGCAAATGGAACTCTCGCTCTCCTGCGGTAAGTCTCTCTTTCCTCTTTCTCTCTCTCTCTCTCTCAATTTTCTCTTTCTTTCCCTCCCTCGATATCAATTTTGGTTTACCTACCCCTCTTCCTCTCTCTTCTTATTCCTCAATGGGCATTTTACTGAAATCAAACACTCCCTCCCCACTGTCCATGAAATTTATTTTCTGTACTTTTCTGTTTTTATTTTAAAGTATGTTTAATATCCCATTGTAACCCCTCTCTGCAGCATTTAGCCTTTCATTACTCCATTATCAGTTTCTATCATTTTTTTTAATTTTTTTATTTCAGGTTCTTTTTTATTTATTTATTATTATTATTACTGTAAAAAGCTTGTGTTTGTCAAGTACTGTGTTAATTTTCTGTTCCTATTAACAGTACTTTCCTACTGTGTAGAACCTGTTTTGGTGCTTACATTTTAGCATTCCTAATGGTGAGTATTCCATTTGCTTTATATTGAATTGTACTGAATTCACATGACATTGGTTTTCCTAAGCACTTATTTTAAGAGTATTGAAACTTTCTGCCTAACACTTCGTTAAATGCTGCCTTTAATTACCTACTCTTATTTCACCCTATTTGATCATTGTTGAGCTGGAAAAAAATTTTCATTGGCTAATAAAATTCAGCTCTAATTTTAAATGTTTGTGATGTATGCTGCTGTTCCTCTTGTCCTAACTAACCGGACCTTAGATAACCTAATACCTAACTAGTTTTAAGTGTAGGAAACCTAGAACTCTAGGCTGTCTTACTGATGCAGGTAGCAGTGTCATGGATGGATCGACACGAGCCAATTTGGCTACCCAAGCCAAACCTGAATTGGCTCAAACCCAAACCAACCTTTTGGTCTAGAAAGGGTTGGTAGATGATTAATTAGAATAGGAAGTTTCAGTATTAGGGTTTTCCTTATTTATTATTTCTATTTTATGCCATAGAGATTAGATTTATTTCATAAAGATGTTATTTTCTTTCTAAGTTTATTTCAAATTAGTTTAGGAATATTATTTCTTTTATAAAGAGACATGTAATAGAGTAATGAGTAGTGAAGATTTGAAGAATTAATTAGAATGAAGGTTTGTTATTGAATTGGTGCCTACGGCAGAGATTTTGAAGCTTTCTCTCTCTTCCTCTCTCCCTTTGTGTCTCTCTTGTTCATCCCTACGAACCAGAATCAACCCCATCTGTCTTCCCTTTCCTTCTTCTTCTTCTTTCTTCCTCTGTCCCTCATCTTCTTCCTTTCATTTATTTCCCTGTTCTGGCGGTAAACCCAGTCCACATAATCCCTTCGATCTCACTCATTCCGCCTCCTCTTTCTCTGAAATCTTTGGAAATCCCTCAACCCCTAAAGGCAACCCAAACCCCAAGCCCTTAGCCCCAAATCATACCTTTGCTGGGCACTGCAGCTCTAAACCCAAACCTGCAACTCCCTTTACCGCCAGGGTCTGTTTCAGATGCTTTGTTCATCAGTTCTTCTTACTGGTTCTTGGTAATGTTGTGTGGATTCGATAGGCCAATGGTTTAGGAATCTACTCCTGAAATTTCAGATCCATTGGAGCTGCATCGAAGAAGTTCTCCTCTCTCTAAGCTAACCTGTTTCCGCCTCTTGTTTCTGTCGACAGCTTGAAGAAGACTGAGTTTAATCTGATTTCCAGATTTGCCCTTAGACTTATATATATAACTCTGATTTGTTTTCTTTAAGTTTCTTTCCAAAATTGTTCCCCTCCATTTCCCCTTTATTACAAGAATATCATAAGGCTTTGTTTGGTCCTCTACAAGGTTATGGTAAACTTCTGATTTATTACAGAACTGCCATTATTGGTTGAGTTTTGGATTTATTTACGATTCTGCCACTATCATCTGAATCAAGCTTGCTTATTATTTGTGGGCCTACTAGTAGATCTAGTTAGGGTTTTCAACCCAGGATCCCGCATCACTTACATCATGAACATTGGGATTAGAGGTGGTCATCGATGAAGATGGAACAGAGATAGAGGCAAAAGACATTTGGAGACGTTAGACCAGGAGAAGAACGAGGTGCTCTGATACCATGTGAAATTTAAAAGAGTTCATATTTTGTTTAAAATCAGTTACCCATATCTTTGGATTTGTTTAGACTAAATAGCAAGAGTTTACAATTGCGATAGCCGTGGGTTTGTTAAGATCCCATGCTATTATGTAGGAATAAACAAATCAGTTGTATCACATGATCTGTAATGGATCCTATCAAAATACATTTTAAATAATGAATAAAAGTTCGTTAGCCACATGAGCAGCTTCACCTCATCATGCAGCTTCCATAACACCTTTGTCATCTAAACTCTTCAAATGGAAGATGTATCAGCATTTGCTACTTCACTTTTTTAAGTATGAACTCTCATTCATTGTGTAACACAAATTATTTATCTATTTATCTCTTGCTCAGAAACCTAGTTAAAATAGGTTGAGTTATGACATATACTGAGTTGTATAATCAATTGTTGGCTATTATTTCATAATGGACTTTGCTTATGTATATCAATTAGAAGCATCAGTCGGCTGTAGCACTTGGGCAATGAGCCTTGCAATGTTTTATTTGAGAGATCAAAATTTGTCCCATCTGTTGTCTAGTGTTATAGCAAAGGTGCAATGGGCTGTTGACTTTTTCTGTCACCAGTTAGGTGGATCCCTATTGGATCATATACTTGGCAGTGGTCGTAATGTCTTATTGCAGAAAGGATTCTAGATACTAGATAAGAGAAGCATAATGAACAATTTTATTCTACATGTATATCAATAGTCATTACCCTAATACCTCTTTATCAGATGATGATATAGGACAATTCCTTTGAGTTCAGACCATTATGTGTGCTAGCCCAGAAAAAGAAGTGTTGTTCCATTACTGGCGCATTTCATTTATGGACTGACTTATGGCGTAAAGTTCATTTCAATTGTAGGTTGCAGAGAAAGTAGATAGCAGAATCTTGTCATATTGTATATTTCAAAAATCCTTGGTGTTTAAAAAGTTCACTCTGGCTTCTAAAGTAATCTGTCTTCCCTGTTTAGTTTCCCCTTATCAAGAATATTCCGGCTGTGGTGTTATTCTTCTGTTGTCAGGACTGTGGATGGATCTCTTAGTTCTCTCTATTATAGACCAATACATGATGATTCTGAAGTTAGATTCTGTTTTACAAAAGCTAACCAGCCTACCAGCCTGCTTTCTTAAAATGCACAAACCATTTAGAAACCTGACAGTTGAAACATATTCATGCTTTAATAATCTCTATAATGTGGAGAGAGAGCTATTTATAAACAATACTTTCAAATGAGTTGCATTTTGTTAAGCTGCTCTGTACCTGTATTTCTTTTTTCAATGAAATTGTTATTTATCACCTAAAGCAGATTGTACTGAGAGTTATGTTACATCCCGCTTCCTTCTGACAGTTGGTCTGGTTGGGAGGAGGGAATTTGCTAGATTGGGTATTGGGTATAAGGTTGTAATTAATGTTTCCTCTAGTTCAGATAATCAGATATCTTTTCTTAGATCTTGGCAGTTTTCTTGTTGTTTGGGTTTGTACTTGATGAGAAAATGTCTATTTTTCCCTTTTTTTCTGGGGGGCTTCAGGTCCTTGAAAAAAAAGTGTGCTAAAGAGGGGCCTCAGGTCTCTTTAAAAAAGGAGTGCTCAAGAGGGTCTTCAGGTCCTTTTTTTTTTTCTTTTCTTTTTTTTTTTTTTTTAAAAGAGGAACTTCAGAACCTTGTTTTCTTCACTTCTGTTTCTTTCTTTTTTCGCACGTCCCTATGAGTATTGCCACAACACAACTTGACCTTTCATACGACTTATTAGATTTGATTTTCATATTTCTTATCACTGATATGCATAAACTAAAGCATGCTATCTTTGTTTTGGTGGTCAGCGCTCTTATGTGGTGTATCCCCCAGAAGGTCCTCCACCTCCATCACCAGAAGAAATACGGGAAATGGCTCGAGAGATAGCTCGCAAGAACAACATGCGTTAATAGACTTCTTTGATGCATTCAAGTTAAACTATCAACCTCTTTCTATGTAACTATTGTCATGACCAAACTTATGTAATAAGTGTTATTTTAGGTTACAGGAAAAACAAAATCGCAATCCAAGAAAGGCCTACCAGGTTGCCATGTACCAGTTAGATGCACCAAGCGGTTAGTTATTTAATTTTATTTTGGATGAAGTAGGAGCTTCTAATCATCTAAAAAGAGAGAATTACAACTATTATTCATGAGTTGAGTAACTGTTTGGTCAATCACAAGTGATGATGTAGAGATTATTTCTCATCCTGTTAGCCCATTGTTGCAGTACAGAATCTACAGATCTAATCTTCACCCCTGGATGAGAGATCAAATTTAAAATTAAATGAAATTTCGAGCTAAACAATTGAGCATTAGCCCACGTTTGATGGTGAAGCTTGTATCTGCATATCATGGAACTCTAGACCCACTGTTGTTTCATACGCCCTTAAGGTTGCAGTGTTTCCCCTGCTACCATATGATCTTAAGGAACATTTGCAAAGGTTGGTTGCTTTAGTGTTTCACCATATTCTCTCTACTCACACATTGTTGCACACATGGTTCGAATAATCAGAATTGGCACCGGAATAGGTTGCAGCTCGGGAAGAATCGGCCTGAAGGGATTGGATTGGGGTAGATTGAGGCTGATTCTGGTCCTAGTTGACCGATTTGATTAGTCCTTTCCCTCATTCCTAGAACTGCGGTCGTGCACCCAGTGATGTAAACGGGGAGAGGAGCTTGATCTTTTCGTTCTCCATCCATTTGCGTTGAAAATATTCTTTACAACAGTGCTGATAAAGGATGGAAAAAAAAACGTCTGTAGCATTTTATTGTAATAGAATGCATTCAGATCGTTGAAAATGCATAGATCATGAATCCTGATGCACTCTCAATGGTCAGGATTAAATTTGTTACATCAAAGTGCTACGGATGATCTGGCTGATAAGGATCCAGTCTCCCATGGGATTTCTCTCTCTAATTAGCTTTCTCCTGTTTATTTGTTGGTGACCATTTCAATCAAATGGGCTCTCATGGAATTAATTATCGCATTTTAGTTTAATTGTTGACAAATCTTTCTGCTTTTTTTTTTTTTTTTTCTTGGTAAAAACAAATCTTTCTGCTTTACAATTGACTGGCAAATACCACACTGTTGCTAGTGGTTCCACCAACCGAAGCCTTGAATGGGCTATGATATTAGTATTTTAAGTTGAGGATCCTGGTCATTTAAAGCGCATTGGGACATATGTCGATGCACTTTGAAAAGTTAAGATCTTCATTATCACTTGGTAATCATTATAGAGGATCTTTCTCTTTTTTGTTATAACACCTTAAAAGAAAGTGAGGTTTGTAGGCTTGTAGATGCAAAGGTATTTCTTGATCTTACATAAATATTTTTCATATGTAAATTGTATGATATTGAAATTTTGTAGGCAAGTAGACCTTAAGTTTGTTATTAACAAATCAAGTTTCAACCCAGGTGAAAATGGCCAAGTGACAAAATAAATTTTCAAAATTCTATTAAAAGTGATTTGAGGTCAGAGAAATCATAAGGCACAAAGACGAGAGAGGATCAATTTGTATTAAGGGTCAAGATTTGTTCATTTTTAAGGATGGATGACTCTCATGGTGTCTATCAATTGGTCTACATATCAGAAATTTTTTTGCCTTTTTTATAATTGATATCTCTTAAGATAGTAAATAATTCTTGTTATTTCATATAGTCATTAAGAAAGTTGCAACATAATGACAACTCTTAACATTGGTATATCGAGTTAGTCAATTTCAAAAAGTTTGTAAAAAACTTATTCCACCCATGACTTAAAAATCTTTTGAGTAATTAAAAAAAATGTAATGTTCTAATTACATATATAAAAATTTTATTCAGATAATCCTTTATTTAGTTCAAATTTAACAAAAAAAAAAGAAAAGGTTTGATTTACTTAAAATACAAAGGAAAAATATTGGATGGAGAAGGATTATCAAGAGGGAATGGAACAACAACCAAAAAATTAATAAAAAAAAAAAAGAAAAGGAAAAGATGGGTGGGGCGGGAGAGAGAATGGAGCATGAAAAGAAAATTCATGATTTATTTTTATTTTTTTGATAAAAAGAGAAAAAATCATCATGACTTCGTTTTTTTTTTTTTTGGTAAGCTATCTTGACTTTTAATGGATATGAAAATCATACGAAATTTCAATGGATCCACATAGAGGAGAGGGGGCGGTGTCGTTAGATGGCGGACAGAGGCTCGCCCCCTCTCCTCCCGAACAGGAGAGGATTTGGATACGATTTGAATACAGAGGGGTTATATGCTATTTTGAGGATGAGAAGCGCTTTACCGTGGTAATACCGTGTTTCGTTGCATTGTCCCTAACGGCTTTCATCCAACACGGAACGTGATCACTTTTTCTTTCCAGATGCAACACAGTAGAACTTTCCCGCGTAGATGAATAGTCTGAATTCATCTTTGCTTGGAGCCGAGGTTAATCACTCTTAATCCACACCGACCACAACAAATTCCAAGACCCATCGCTTTCCTGTTCAAGACTTAAGAAACAGAAGTGAAAGATACATTGATGGGGTCGTGAACTGTGAGTAAGTTTCATTTCGTTAAAATAGGATAGGCTCTGTGGGTTTGTAATTGGAGCTTGGATTGCAGATTCCAAAAGCCTCAATCGCAAACTCACACATTTTAACCATCTTCTTTTGGTTTTTTCCTCGGCAGCTTCTATGAAATTCAATAGTGTAAGGTAAAATCAACAAAGGGGAGTAGATGAGACAAAAATTGAACAGGGATTTCTTGATACTTTCCCATTTTATTGGTTGCCTGGTGAGTGGTGAAACCAAGTCTGAAAAGTTCTAACCAGTGTATTTGCATCATCCGTGAAGCGTCAACTTCCCTTATCAATCAATCACTGAAAGAAAGCCGCGTGTTCTTCACTGCAAGAAAGCGACGTACAAAAAATCGATTTTGCAGAATCTTTCCTTGGGTAAATTGACTTCGAAGTCTTCCTTTAGTTTAAAATGGATTTCCTTCTTTTACTATGTTTTGTGTGGTTGTATACGAGTAAGAAAAGGAGAAGGCAAAAGGAGATTTGGGGTGGGAAGAACAAACTATTTGTGCTTTTGCTGTTCTCTTTCCGTCTTCTGTGGGACAAACACGCACTTCATATCATAACCCCTTTAAGCCTGGCAAAGCTTTTTCATTATCGTACGTGGTTCGCTTTTGATATCCTTGCTGGGAACCGATTAACTCTCCTTATGAGGTAAACTCTTAATGCCTTTTTAGGGATTTATTCTGTACTCTGCAATTGATAATTGTGGTAAGGTTCCATTTCCACCTTTTGCTACTGCCTGGATTTGCTTCTTCTTTCCTTTTGGGGGAATATATGGTCCTTAGTCCTTATCATTCATGTTCATACTTTTTATCTTCCAGAATTAGGTTTTGCAATTCTGTATAGGCATCCTAAGAATTTTGTAGTTCTTATAATGGCATTGGAGCTCTTACCGATAGGAACCGTTTTGGCCTATCTAACAAGCCAAATCATAAAAACAGCCCAAGCTGCAAAGGATGTCCTCATAGAGAAGGAGAGCTTCAAGGTTCTGTCGAAATACCTCTTCGACATTGAACCTTTTTTAGAGGAATTACAATTGCGACAGCTGAACGATTCTCAGACTGCAAGACAAGCTCTAACCTTCCTTGAAAAAGATGTTAAGAAGGCAAATGACTTGGTGGAGAAGTACAAAAACCGAGCTCGTTTCTACTTATTGATCAAATGTAGGAGCATAGTCAAGGAGGTACAAGATGTGACAAGGGATATTGGAAGATCACTCGCTACTGTGTCCCTCGCTAGCACTGAAGTTCTCTCAGATATCTATGAAAAAGTGAATAGGTTACAGGATGAGATGCAAAGGGCTGAGTTTGAGGCTTCTCAAACTCAGCTCCGGATTGTTGAAAAATTGGACCAGGGTCTTATGGAGCAGAAAGTTGATCAGGGGTTTGCAAATGACATGCTTGAAGAGATAGCAAAGGCAGTTGGGATCCCTATTGAACCCTCAAAAATAAGTGAAGAGCTTGAAAGCTTTAGAAGGGAAAGAGAAGAGGCAGCAACCCGTAAGGAACGGGCAGAAGTGTTCTTCCTGGAACAGGTCATTGAGCTACTCTCTCGAGCTGATGCTGCAAAGGATCACGAGAAAGTCAAGGCACAGTATTTACAAAGGATTCAGAGCATAGAGAAATATGAGACATGGGGAGCATGCATCCCTCCATTTAATTCTTTCATTTGTCCCCTTGGAGGGGCTGTGATGCTTGACCCCGTTAGCCTCTGCACAGGTACCACATGTGAAAGACGGGCCATTGAGACCTGGTTCGAATGTGGAGAGAGAACTGACCCACACACTGGTCAACCTCTTGATGACTTTTCTCTGAGGTCCAACCTTAGGTTGAGGCAGTCAATTGAAGAGTGGCGGGAACTCAATTACTGCCTGAGGATCAGATCTGCTAGGGAGAAGCTGTTATCAGGCATGGACTTGTCCATGGAAGAGGCTCTTGACCAAATTCAGGAACTTATTGTAGAAAGCCCAATCAACAAGGACTGGGTTGCTATCGCAGGGCTTATTGATATTGTCATTCCAATTCTTGGAAGCTCACATAACAGAGATGTGAAGAGAAGAATTTTAATTACGTTGAAGGATGTTACAGAAGAGCACACCAGAAATAAGGTTAGTAGCTCTGACATTCCAACATATTTTAATTTTATTATGACAGAAATTCTATTTTTCTACTTTAAATGCTCTCCCTTTTTTCTTTTGGCTTAATTTTCTCTTCGTATTTCAGAGGCTAAATCAGGAAACAGTTTAACATAATCTATGTTCAAGTTTATGCTTTGAGATACAAAATTCATGGTAAATATGGATTTTGTTCTATATATGTCAAGTTTCTCTACTGTGGTAGTAAAATGAAACATTGCAATGTGAATTCTGATTCATAGGAGAACTTCTTAATCACCAATAGGATGAAGAAATGTACTGCTTCATTAGTCCATTAAAGGCACAGTTTTGTATGGTATGGACATCTCTCCCTCTTTCCCAGGGGTTTAGGACATTGCACTTTATGTTGAACTAACTGTTATTCTTTGCCGGTACTGTTACACATGTCCATGTACACCTTGTTTTTATGTTGCACCAACTCCTATTCTCTGCCATTACTGGTAAGCATTTTCATGGAACAAGAAAAAAAAATTGGCGGGGGTGGGGAAATTCCATGTAACAAGAATAACTGACTCCAGAAAGTTGAGATGAATGGATGGAAAAATTCCACAGTACTAGAAAAGAATGTCTTAGTATCCCAATAAAAATGAGGGGAAATTATTTCAAATGGTTTTTGTTCATCTGTAAGACCAATCTGAAACTGATGAGGAGTGATTTATGGCAAGTTGAAGCCATTAATAGCATAAAGGAGTAATGATGACAAAAAAATATAAAAAAATAAAAGAAATTAAGGACATTGTGATTTAATTGAAGACATGGCCCTAGATGAAGTGAATAGAAGGAATGAGATCCATGTGGAGTGTAGACAAACCTCAGTAGTTGAAAAAAGGTTTCCACAATGCCACTGATAATTTCTTGTAAAATTTTTTGAAAGATCCATTTGATTTAACTGTGGTTTTCATCATCTAGGACTTGTGAATTCACCAAGTTGCAGTCACATTTTGAGTTCTTAACTTTATTTTAGAACTTTTCGAATTCCAAATTTCAGGAGAGGGTAGTCGAGTCTCAAGGAGTCGAGCACCTGGTTCCCTGCTTAGGGCGTGACCCAAATACATCAAAGGCTGCAGTCGAGCTTGTCTTTGAGTTATTGCAAGACAGATCTGACTGGAATGTATCTGTTTTAAGAAAGCTTTCTCAACAAAGCAGTGCAATTCTCTTCCTTGTTACACTGCTGAAAGGTCCAGTTATTGAGTCAGCAGAAAAAGCTGAAAAGATCTTGCAAAAGCTTTGTGATGAAGATGAGGATAACATTGCTCGTGCTGCTAGGGCCAACTGGTATAAGCCACTTATTAATCGACTAATTCAAGGTTGGTAAACTTTTTCTTATTTAATATCTGCCTCTATAGCATGATTATTTACCAGTGTGGAAGATCCTACTTCCTAAGTAAAATTAATATTTCTAGAGAACCCTCCCACAACTTGCTTTACCATAGGTCCTCTCCTAATAACAGATAGTCGAGAAAAAAATCTTTATGAATTTGGAGTTATTTAGTCCTACGGATAATAGTGCATTGTTTAGATTTGTCTTCTTGTTTGGGCCTAATCATGTGGCGTGATCCTTGCTTTCAGGGCCAGACTCATCAAAGATATCAACAGTGAAAACATTGGTGAATATGGAATTGGTTGATCAGAATATAGCACTCCTTGGTGAGGAAGGAGTAATACCTCCCTTACTGGAAATGGTATTGGGTACTCTTGAGTGCAAAGAAGTGGCCTTATCTGCTCTGATTAAGCTGTCAAGTTGCCGTGAGAACAAGAGGTTAATTGCAGCTTCTGGAGGGGTTCCTCTTGTACTAGAGCAGTTATTCTCTTCCCATGTACGCACCTTTATCATCGAGAAGTGCTCAAAGATCCTTGAGATACTTTCTTCAAATGGTCATGGGATTGAGTTCTTAACTGATTCAAAAGGGGACTGCCTTGATTTAGAGCAGATCGTTGCCAACTTGCTTGCATTTCAACAGAATCCAAACTTATCCCATACTGTCCGCAAGCCCATATTGCGAGCATTGCTTGCAATTTGCAAGTCTGAAGCAAAGCCTGTGGGTAAGGCAGTTGCTAGTTGTAGTGGTGTTTCTATTATCCTTCCTCTGTTAGATTACCCTAATCACGAAATCCGAGAACTTGCCCTTAATCTGCTATCCCGCTTCTCCATCCATGAGGCTCAGGGGATTGGGGACTTCCTTCTCATGCAGAAGAGGCTGGAGACTTTGGTGCACTTTCTTAAGGATGACAGTCAGAGTGACGCACAAATGGCTGCAGCTGGGTTAATAGCCAACCTTCCAAAATCAGAAGTAGCACTCACGACGATGTTGATTGAATCAGATGCATTGCCAGCCATCTTGAATATCTTCAGATCTGGTACTATGGAAGCAAAGGAGAATGCACTCGGAGCACTCTTTAGGTTCACGGATCCGAATAATCTTGAGACACAGCGCATGGTGGTTGAATTGGGGGCCTACCCCTTACTTTTGAGCTTTCTTAAGTCTGATTCTATAATAGCCAAGGCAAGAGCAGCAGCACTCATCGGTAACCTTTCCTTGAGCAGTCCAAAACTCGTGGTTGTGTCTAGACCAACTAGCTGGTGGTGTTTCCGTCCGGCACATGTGACTGAATGTGTAGTGCATGGTGGCATTTGCAGTGTTAACACAACATTTTGTCTGTTTACAGCAAAGGCTTTACCTGAACTGGTGCAAATCTTGCAAGAGAAGGTTAATGAAACTGCCTATGAAGCACTTCAGACACTATCCACATTGGTTTGGGAAGATGCATCTCATAGAGGGGCCTATGCTTTGCATGAAGCCAATGCTATCTGTCCCATACTGGAGGTGCTAAATTGGGGACCAGCCTCCCTAAAGGAAGAAGCTCTAAGTCTCTTGGAGAAGGTGTTTGCAACGAGAGAACTGGTGGAGTTGTATAAATCACAAGCTAGGATGCATCTTGTTCGCTTGACCACCCGAAGTATTCATGAAGACAGCCAGCTTGGAAGGAAAGCTGCCAGAGTCTTGGCACAATTTGACCGCTATTCGAAGTCATCAATGCCTCTCACTTGAAGGGTTCAAAACATGTTCAGGATGCTTGTTTTGAAAAAAAAAATCATAGCTAATATAAGGGCAGATGAATAACTGGTTATGGCTCTGCAGAGAATGCAGTAGTGTAAACATCAGCCCCCCCACCCCAAAGCTGCTAGCTAACATTTGGTTGTAGAAATCTTTGACATAGAAAGCCAGGTCACATCGCCCTCCCCCAACAATTTGTTCATTTTTTCCTTTTTTATAATATGATATCGTATTCTTTTTGTCTTTCAAAAAGAAATGGACTGTGTGATAAGAAGGCATGACTGCCAGGAGTTTTTTCCCTTTTGTTTGGACTGGTAAGGCTGAGCACAGAAAAAACGTCATCTCTGCAACACAGCCGTCTTTGTGGTCACTCTACCTGTTGGATAGATGGAGAATTCTGGATAGGCAACACACTAAATTTAGGAGTCTATTTCATCCATATGTCTCATCATGTGGGTTTTCAGCAATCTTTTGCTGTGTTTTTGTGACTGTTGTTTATTACAATCTTTTTGGACACTTGGGAGTTATATTGGATGGAAGTCCTTGAAAACATAAGTGGCTTTTAATGCTGGTTTTGGGTCTGTATGATATCAGTGAAGTCTATGTTGCTCTGTGGTTTCTGTATAGGTGTAGCCGTTAAGAGAGCATTCATGAAATTTTTTAGATTGATTAATGGATCAATTACCTCAGTCCTGGAGTCCTTGTGACCTGGCAACCCATGCATCTAGTTTATCCGATCCTATGCAGCAACCATGTCAGCATAGTTGGCAAGGGTTGATCCTAGCAAGGTAAGACATATTCAGAGAAAACAAAACCGATCCCAAGCCATTCCCATTCCCGTTCCCTTGCCCAATTCTGTGCACTTGAACCTTAGGTAATGCCTAAATCCTGACTTCCAAAATTCAAGGCCCATCGGTTGTCAGACCATCAGGTTTGATTCCAGCCCACTTAACAGACACAGGATAACAAGCCAAACCTGATAACAGCTCCTTGATTAATCAGCTAGGTTCACCAAATGTTCAAGTGTAAATTAGGCCTAAACTTTTATGTGGGCAATTCCCATTCAATTCCTCATAACATATATAGTTCTTGGGTTTAAAGGAAAAATAATACGAAATCAAAACAGACAATTCCATAATCTTGGGTGATTGATGTTGAAATGGTGATAGTATATTTCAACAGTATAATCTCGAATAACTTGAACAGGAACCCACTTTAGCAAAGCCTCAAGACTCTTCAAAAAATCTGTCAAAAGACTACAGACAAATCCAGGAGATTGGCGAGCTGGGAAATGAACTGTGGAAGCACAGGCCATCCACTAGCAGTAAGCAGCTTCCCATCAGTCACAGCCTCTGTAGATTCCACCAACCCACCACCAACCTTCACAATAGCCTTCATTGCATTACTGCTTGCACATCTCTTCCCCTGACAAAACCCACCAAAACCAAATCTTCAATCCCAATTCCAGAACTGGGCATCAATCATATATGCTTATATATGAAACAGAAAAAAGATCAAAAGAAGGATTTTTGGGTTAGACAGACCTGCAAAAGACCAGCAGCAACGATGAGCATCTTTCCTTGGCCTATTCCTGCAACAATCTTTTGCTTGTGAGCGAATTCCCTCGCAACTGAAACCACCATATCATCCATGACCAAAAACTCTGGCGATCGTCCCCCAGGTATGACAAGGCAATCGTAATCGTCAACACAGATTTCATTGAGGTCAGCAGTGAGGACGACGTTATGCCCCTGTCTCTCGCTACTCACCTGGACTCCCTCTGGGTTTTGATCAACATGGTCATAGATGGCCGTCACGCACTTGTCCCCTCTCTTCTTCCCCGGACTAACTGCATCCACCCTGCAACCCAGTGCCCCCATGGCTTGGAAGGGTACGTTTATCTCATAATCATCTACATAATCCTTTTAAAGAGAGAAAAAAAAAAATTCAAAACCATTAAGTAACTTGCTGATCTCTGCCTCTGCAATCTGCCCTAGTGATTGAAACTCAATAAGTTAACAAAATTAATGAATAATTGGAGTTATACCCCACAAAGGAAAAGGATTGATCTGTTCTGACGTCGCAAGATTTTAGCTCCAATGGAGCAGAAGAGATGATCGAGGAACTGAGCATGTGCAGGCCAACCAATGGCGCTGATGATGTTAGAGTCGAGAAGGGATGAAGTGATGGGGTTGGGCTCCGACCAAACACCACCGGCGAGATTGATAACGGGCTTCAAGCTCCAAAAGCCGGTGCATTTCTTGTCTTGGAGAGCGCCGGCGGCGATCAGGATGAGTTGGCTGTGACAAGTGACTGCTATTGGTTTGTGGGCTTTGTCGAACTCAGAAACGATGCGCAGGACGCCATGGTGGGCACTGAAGATTTCAGCGAATCGGCCTCCAGGGATGATGAGGGCATCGTAGGATTCCGGATTGAGTTCGTCCCAATTGGCATTGAGGGTGAAACGATGACCTTGCAATTCTGTGTAGAGCTGTTGGTAAGAGTCAGATTCATGATTAAATTCATTCAAAATTAGAGATTGCAAGGAGTCCAAGTTACTAACCTGATGACCCATGTAATCATGAACAGCAGTCATGCAGGTATCGAGGGATCTCTTGTTGGGAGAGGCACAATCGACCCGGATGCCAAAGGCCTGGAGAACATGGAAGGGGACGATGGCCTCATAGTCCTCCATGTAATCTCCGCATATCATTAGTACTGATTTCCCGGTCATCTTCGCTTGTGCTGCGATGTCCAGTTGACCTGCCAGAAAAAATGGAGAATAAAATAGAGATGATCTTCTTCGTCGAGAGAAGGGTTGATTATATACAGAATAATATAAATCCGTAGAACATATTTAAGCAGTTCAGACTATCCCACGTGAAGCTCGGGAAAGAGAAAGAGAGAGCAGGAGATAGTGTCAACTGACAAGAATGTGGAGAGAGAGCAGTAATCATTAATGTTAGAACTTTATCTAGAATACAATGATATTCAATGTAATCAATAATAATAGAGATATACCTGAGAGTAGAAGATTGATTTCCATCGTTATTCTCCAAGAATAGTGTTGGAGCTTTGATCACAGTCTTCCACAGCCTGTAGATGTTCCACGTCTTTCTCACTGCTCGTGGGTACAGAGAGAAGAAACAATTATGGCTACGGCAACTCATGACCTAGTATATATAATACTGTCACAAACCCTAATCAGTCCCACACTGTAATAGGGATTACCTATCTCTTTATCTTGTGACGAATCAGACCGAACTAGTCTAACCTAGTGACATAGACTCCCACTGATTAATGGGTCTAGTAGTTAATTAAGCTCACATATATATATATATTCCAACATTCTCCCACTTGGGCTAGATTAATTACAATGCCACCATTGAATAGTGTGGCCATGGAATCCATTCATACAATAAATCGTCACCTACTTTGATCCAGCTATTAAGTCTGCCAATGTCGAGAAACATCGAAAAATACTCCAACACAAATGGTGTATTACTTTCCATCAGCCACATACAAAAGTCTACTTAACAGCATGAATCGTCGTGAGATAATGAGTCATCTTTGATCGAATTACCTTCGATCGAGTTACCTCAAACTTTTATACTTGATATTATCCTTTCATGGCAAACCGCCTCTAACTTGGATTAATATCTCACTTTGACACACTGTCATAGTTTGTTTGACTGAATACCATCCTTAATCTTTGGTTGAATACTGCCTCTTATCCTGGTTGAATACCACCTTTTATATTTGGCTGAACACTGCCTTGTTTAACCATTTATATTTGGCTGAATACTGCCTTGTTTGATCTTTGGCTAAATATTGTCTGGTGTCCGACTAAATACTACCCATTTTATCTTTCACTATATACAGCCTGAATCATGAATCAAATCACCAACAATACAAACAATCATAGCACCAGATATGAATGAAAACTCCCACTGACTAAGCACATCAAAATAATTCGTGACTACCGTATCATTCATAAGTCACTAAAGGCTTCCATTAGTGAATCATCATTTGTCTCTTAAAATCACCCAAACATTCAATCACTATTATAAATTGAGATTTTAACACACAAAAATATTTATTGCATAAAGACGCCTTGAGATAAAATAAAATCTTATTTAAATAAAATTGAATAGAATCATGTCTTGGTAATACTTAAACTGGAAACAAAGTCTTCTTTTTGGAGAAAACAAAAGGCTGAAGATTGAAAATATCAAACTAAATTTAAATAACTTCTAACTATTAATGTATCTGACTCCTAACTAGACTTGTATTTCATGAAGATGAAGCTTTTATTCTTTTTGTGCATCATCTTCCTTAAGTTTCCAGAATTCTTTTTCTTCTCCAGCCAACGCTTTCTGCTCTTGCAATCCCTCTTCATATGTCCTCTCTTTTGACACCAAAAACATTCGATGTCACTCAGGTCGATCTTTTTCTTCATGTTGCTCTTTATCATCTTTTTACTTGTTGTAGGGTTTCTTTGCTTTATTAGAAAAATATTTTTCTCTTTTGTGAGGTCAAAATCCTTGTTGTTTAGTGCCCTTGTCAGAGTTGTTCTTGTAGAATGTAGCATTAATGGATTCGATAGTCTCTTTTTTGTCATTTTCTTCATCTTCAGTACAAGCAGCTATCAATTCATCTAGAGTCCACTTTGTTCTAGAAGTTCTATATGCCACTTTAATATGCTTGTATTCATTAGGTAGAGATTTCATTGCCAAGTATACCAAATGATCCTTATCAACAGTATGTCCTATTTCTCTGAGTTTTTCAGCTATACCAGCAAGTCCTACAAAGTGATCTGTAACATTATATTTTCCATCATAAACAGTGGTAGACAGTTTTGCCATTAGGGTGTCCATCTGAGCTTTCTCAATTTCCTCATATCTTGCTTTAATGCCTTTCAGTAAACTTTTGGCTGTTTTCTTTTCCTCAATTCCATCTAATATAGAGTCAGGGACATAACGCCTAATCACGAGCAAACATTTCTTGTTGGCGTTTTTTCATTTTTCCATGTATTGTTTTTCTTCCGGGGTACTAGAATATGTGAGTTCAGCAGGCTTATCCTCCATGATACCCATATCAAGGTCTAGCATACCTAAAGATATCTCTAGATCCTTAATCCATTGTTTGTAATTGGTTTTAGTAAGAACAGGAACACTAACCAAATTGCTTGCATTAATAAACATCCTGAAATTAAAAGATAATGCATAATTATTGTGTAGTGTAGTAAATAAAACAATCACCCACATTCACAAACCAACTATGCTAACATTTACACAACATACAAGCAAATAACCCTTTTTCGGGAGTCAACCAAAATACAAATTCATCCTTTGGGACAAATATACACTTGATCTCTGCTGTGTTTGTGCAATAATAGATAATTAACAGAAATTCATACATATAATTTTCTTGTACCAGTAATGTCAAAATATACATGCAAGTAAATTTTATTTCTCAGAGTTAACCAACTGCACATTCTCCTTTGGAATAAACATGCAGTGGTCTCCTCAGTATCCGTGCAGTGACTGTGAATGAATAGTGATTCAAAAATCCCACCACCTTTGGGTTAATGAGACCCTTAAAGTCAAAATCCTTCTACTTATGTGCATGTACATACATTTAAAAGGCTTTGTAGTGCCACCTTTGGGTTAACACTTTCGATCCAGCTGCTCTTGCATATGTGAAATTCTTGATGTATTTATAAATGCTCTCCTTGATTTTGAGAGCATCCTGAAGAGACAAGGTTTACCACTTTGGTGGGTTCCACTAGTTCCCAACATGATACTCACAAACTCTCACAATAACTGTGTTTGGTAATGTCACCCTTGGGTGAACACTCCCTTACTTTGAAGCATTGATAAATACACAGTCTTGAATTTGAAGACATCATAATGAAATAAGGTGTGCCACTTTGGTGGGTTCTATCGAATTCCACCACGATATCACCAAACTCTCTTTGCAGCGAAAATGAGATTTTAAAACAATATCAATGTCACAATTATATTTCAAATATAAAGTTAAACATTCATTGAAAACATGCACAATAGCTCATCAAGATACATGGTATAAATAATTAGAAAATCCTGTAAAATGACATTGAACCAAGTCCCATAGGACACTTTCTTCCCAAAAACAACCAAAACTATCGAAATTATATACCAAACTGAAGATCTCGACGACATGAATCCAACGCAAAAAACCGCACCTCAATCGGAGGTCGGACGCGCTCACACGCGCCCAAAGAAGATTTAGTCCTTTTTTTTAACCGGTTCAAACTGGTTCGGTTATTGAGCTGGTCGGATCGGCTTGAACCAAACCGAATATACATTAAACTTTTTTTAAAAAAAATTCCTTCAAACCAAACCGCTTGGTTTGGTATGGTTGAACCAGAGAGTTGGTTTGTCGAACCACCGGTTCAGTATTGGCCAACCCGATCCATTTTTCGGGCAATCGGGCTAACAATTAGAGTTCTCGGGTTGGGTATACGGGTCGATCATTGACTGGGTTCACATGTCGTTGACTAGGGTGGGTCAAATACAGTCGGGTCCCAGGTGGGTTACCCACATGTGTCAACGGGTCAGACCGAGTCAACTCGGTCTGAGTTCTGGATAACCCGTTAAGGTTACTGAGTTGACCCAGAGATGACCGGGTTAACCGCCACCTTTTTTTTTTTTTTTTAAACCCTAGCCGGTGCATGGCCTTCACGCGCCTTTTCCACTGGCACGTGACGGCGCGTCAGATCACCGTCGACGAATTTCTTTATATCGGCGGCTTCGTTTTTCAAAGCCCTACAAGCCTGTATAGTTTGATTTTTTTTTTCACTGGTCCGAAAAAGTTTTCTAAGGTCCGAAACCTAGACAGGTTTGTACGAAGAATTGGGAAGAAAAATTTCTCCCACTTTCAGTCCAATCTTACCTACAGTCTCTACAATCATTAACCATCGATCCTAGATCTGTATGGAATGACTCTGATAGCAATTGCTAGACTTTTTCCAGTTCATAGGGTTCCATCCTAAACCTTAATATCCATACAGAGATCTAGAATACAATGATGTTCAATATAATCAATAATAATAGAGACATACCTGAGAGTAGAAGATTGATTTCCGCCGTTATTCTCCAAGAATAGTGTTGGAGCTTTGATCACGGTCTTCCACAGCCTGTAGAGGTTCCACGCCTTTCTCACTGCTCGTGGGTACAGAGAGAAGAAACAACTATGGCTGCGGGGACTCATGACCTAGTATATATATTACTGTCACAAACCATAATCAGTCTCATACTGTAATAGGGATTGCCTATCTCTTTATCTTGTGACGAATCAGACCGAACTGGTCTAACCTAGTGACATAGACTCCCACTGATCAATGGGCCTAGTAATTAATTAAGCCCACATATATATATATATATATATATATATATATATATATATATATATATATATATATATATATTCCAACAATGAAGTCATGATTGAGGAATAGGAATTGGAACCAGTCGAATCCGTTTCCAGATTTAAAAACTGATTCTGACATACTTCGATTATGATTGGATGCCAATAACAGGAAGAAAAAAAGAATGAAGAGAGAGACACATTCACTGTTTATTGATTTTTATACTATTTTTTCTTGACATCCAAACATAACCTTGGGTCCACGAATCCATTGGCTATTATTAAAATAGAAATCAGGATCATGTTGAGTCGGTTGACTATCAATTCATTCAGGATTCAGAAACCAATTCTAACCTATTTAGTTCATCAAATCCCATTATTGTTTCACCAGTCATGAATACTTATGATTCATGATGACTGAATATGATCTTTATTGGGCTCCAGAGCCATGACTCAATATGATCTTTATGGGCTGTTTGATAAAACTTCAATTCTGAGATTCTTACTTCTGATTCAAATTTTTACTCCAACTTCAAAAGGATTCAAGAGTATGAGGGAGTAGAAATATGTTTGTTAACCTAATTTAGTCATGAACTCCAGAGTGGTGGTGGTGGGTGAGAGGTGGTGGCGAAGGGTGGCGGTGGGTGGGTGGAATGTGGTGGTGGTGGGTGGTGGTGGTGGGTGATGGCTGGTGGTGGTGGCGGTGGGTGGTGGTGGCAGTGGTGGTGGCAATAGGGGGTGGTGGTGGTGGATGTAGTGGCGGGGGGTGGTGGGTGATGGTTGGTGGTGGTGGCGGTGGGTGGTGGGTGGCTGGTGGTGGTGGCGATGGTGGGAGGGTGGTGGTGGATGCGGTGGCGTGGGGTGGTGGGTGATGGTTGGTGGTGGTGGCGGTGGTTGGTGGGTGGCTGGTGGTGGTGACGATGGTGGGTGGCGGTGGTTGGTGGTGGTGGTGGGTGGGTAGTGGTGGTTGAGGATGGTGGTGGTGATGGGTAGTGGTGGTGGTGGTGCGGTGGTGGTGGTGGTAGTGGTGGTGGTGGTGGCAGTGGTGGTGGTGGTGGCTGATGGTTGGTGGTTGTTGTGGTGGTTGGTGGTAGTAGTGGTGTGGGGTGGTTTTTTTTACTCCAAAATTTTACTTCGAAGTCGAAAAACATCTATTTTATGCTCCAAAAAATTGGATTCTAGAGCCCATTTGGAGTTGGTTCACCTATGGATTCTCCAAAAGTCCGAACCGAGTTACCAAACATGTTTCTACTCCATTTATGCTCTAGAAGTCAAAATCCAACCTCTGGAGTGTTATCAAACACCCCCTTATTGGGCTCCAGAGCCTCTCCAATTATTGGTACCATAATGGGAGGAATACCAATGGCTGTTCGATGAACAACACCTAACGCCCCTCCAATCTAAAGGATAAATTTTGAAAAGAGATGTAGCTCTCACTCTATACCATGCTACACAGAGTGAAGTGAACTTCCAAATTAAAGGCTATTCCCCGAGCTCCGCATTTTAAAAGTGGGAAGTTCCTTACAACTGAAAGAAGAAAGAGGCGAGGAAGGCAAAGAGGACCCAATCACTGCCGGGGCTGCATGGCCCCTACACCAGGGGCAGGGATGCAGGGACCAATCATTTTGCCTTTCATGTGTTGGATACAGATTCCACACAGCCAGACAACCATCTTTTTCCCTAAATATATAAGATGGAAAATGGCAACAACATGTATGTGTTCATGGAATTAAGATCCTCAGTGGTGAGGCCAGAGTGGCAGTGGGGATCACTGCCGCTCAAAATGTATCAACACACATCCCACTGCACTTTGAGTTACATCGGGATGTGTCCGATGCACTGAGTGGCAGTGATCTGGCCTCACTATAGAGGAACCGGATTCGTGTTAATGAGGGGTGTGGGGAAACAAAGAGATGGATCTCCTTTTATGTAATGGTACCACTTATACAGGAAACAAAGAATGGTTGATCCATCCATGCTGACATGACTTTTTTTTTTTTTTTTTTGAATGGGGGTGGAAGAGTAAGTAAAGTCCCAAGGAGAATTAAACTCATAACCTCTTCATTTTGAAGTATTGGTCTTTTGCCAACTGAACTATCCCCTTGGGGTTTGACATGGCTTACTCAATCCCAATTCTGCAAGGACAGAGGTTGCCCCCATCTATTAAGGAGTCACTTCAATGATATGGTAAGCCCAGATGCTGTTCCACTGAGATCCAACCGAGAACAATCCCAGATTACATGGAATAATAACACATTACCCAGTTAGAATATTACTTTTTCCCTAAGGATTCCAAATGCAAATGACAAGAATGGAAGCTCATTGTCTTCAATATGTTTCTATTGCTCGTTTGTTTTGACCATAAAATTTTACGTGTAACATTTTATATATAAGAAAAATACAATATTTATTTCCAAGAGATAAAATATAGTGATCTCTAGGGGGATGCAAAAGAAACTTCATCTTTCTTTAACATATTTACGTCAAAACAAACAGAGCATATGTAATTAGCTTAATGTACATTCCAGTACAAATGGGGCCAATGCAGAATCAACAATTATGTATCAAACAAAGCAAAAACCAGCAGACAGACAAGAACCTTAAAACCCACATTCTGATTGATCACATCCTCCATACAACACAAACATTGACTGCTGCCACTTGCCAGATATCAATTGAATGAGCAAACAGAACAAAAGGTCCAAAAATAAATAAATAAATAAATAAAATTCATGCAGCAGTTGACACCGAAACCCTATTAGATACATCAGTTCCAGACACGATTAGGCTCAGTCCATTCATCATCTCATCCTTTGATCTCCTTCACCATTGCTGTTAAATTGATTTGATCAGAAATACCAAAACCCAGGTGACCTCCATGCACTAAAAAGCCATGGGCTAGTCCAAGGAGAACCATGGCCTAAGGCTCACCTCAATACCAATGGGAATGGCCCATCTGTTACCCCCCAACCCCCAAAAAAAAAAAACACACACACAAACACTACTTGTGAATCCTCCCATATCTGTACATCCCACAATTTCAATAATACCCTTCTCATTAGTATTATAAATGGTGCATGTGTAAGAAGAGTGCATCCTGATTTCTAATACTGAGAGTTGAAGAGAAGATGGTTCTTATTACCTATCCAGATCAAGAATAGAGTTATTAACTATTCTCCCAAGTTGCCACAATAAAATGCCACACAAAGTTGTAATGAAGCGACTCCGCTGACCAGAACATCCTCGTGTATATCTTCAAGAAGATAAACAAGATCCAAGCTCCAATCTCAAGCAAGATAAACTTATAACAAACCGGCCCACCACAAACATTACAAGGGAGAAGGCTACCAGCCAATTGGAAAGCCTGTGGTAGTATTCTTTAACGAATAGAGACCGTGATTTCCCCAACATCTGCATGTACATATGCATCACACACACTTAAGAGAAAAGCAAACATAAATAGAAATCACATGTAAATGAGACAAAGATCAAGAAGAATGACATTTCAGGAAAAATAGTTGAACCATATGTCCTCCCCAATCATGGAGGACTTTGTCATTAACTGCCCCCTAGAATTGAGGAACTCAATCAATGAAACAGCAAGACAACAGATATGGTGGGATCAGTGCTAACCTTCATTATCCGTTGTTCATTGCTCGTTATAGAAGGTCATACACTGCCTCAAAGCTTTGATTGCATTGCAGGAATCCTACATTAAATTTTGCCATGGAAGAAAGCCTGAGGACTTGAAGCTGGTCCATTTTGTCCTCACACTTGGTATACAGTGCCTCACACAACTTTGAAGACTGATATTTGTTTGCCAAGATAAATTCTTGTATGCCTACAGAAATGTTTGCAATAAAAAAATGATGCAGACAGCACCGAGCAAGATTTATAAAATTTAAAGTATGTAATTCCAAATGAGAAACAGCTCATAGATTAACAGATTGGAACTCGACTTCACACTAGCTCAGACACAATTGGAAACATCATAAATTCAACAAACTACAGAAGCAAGACAACAGCAAACCAGGAGGGACCACCTAAAATATTCTGTACAAGATACAGAATCACATTGAGAATGCTTTGGATGAGAAGAGTTATCGTTGATAGATTAACTCGGCAGCCTAAATTACAGAGAAAGAAAGGATAACAAACAAAAAAAAAGAAGCTTGCTTGTACTTTCCACCAGAACCAGTATATATTTGTTAGTCAAATACCATCCCCAGCATCCAATCAGCATAGAATAACGACTAAGATGACATGCCCCAAACACCACGAGCTGCAGTCATTTTGTTGTTAGGTCGAGACGTCAACTCATATAAGATCCGCGCAAAAGTTTCAGAATGTTTGCCATCTGAGAAGAGAATCTCAGCAAAGGAATTCTCATATGCTAAAAGAAGGGTCCTGTTTTGTGGCTCTGAGACAAGGCTCTCCAGTATCGTTGCCGCTTTCCGGCAAACTTCAGGTACAGGATGTGGAGTTTTTATCACTTTCAGTAGCCTATCAACTGCCCTGTTGAAGTTAAATAGGATAGAAGGTTCAGGAGAGAACACAATGGAACTTAAATAGCATAGAAGGTTCAGGACATAACACAAAGGACATTCTTTACAAAAAAAAGATTGTACTGAATTCAGAATATCCAATATCAAGAAAGCCTCACCATCTCTCACTTGCAAGCTTCAACCTGCAGTCCATATTGATTTCTGAAAGGTTATAAAGTGCTCCAACAGCTGCTGCTTGTGCATCTGCTGCTGGTATGCTCAGAAGATCAACTAAACGCTTGTATATCTGCATTGCCAATTGGATATATGCCAAAAATTAGGGTATAGAAGTTACTATCTCAAGATGGGAAAATGGAGGAATTATTAAAGTTGGGGTAAAGAGTCAGATGAGGTTATATATAACAAAGATGATCTCTAAACAAATCCAAACCTGTGGAGCAAAAGGAAGAAGGTATGGTTCATTATCCGGATTTATTATCAGACGACCAAGCAATTCAGCAGCTGCACAGTGCCAGGCTTTGACTGATGATCCCAGCATCCCCATAATGGCTTGAACTGCCCGTTTCTCACTGGTTTGGTAAAAAATAAATTAAAAATTTTCAATTCAAAAGCTAGAGTATCACAAGCTACAGTTAAATCTATTACCTTATTTTGATGTAGGATGGCTTTGATGAGCTGAAGATCCGAAGATCAAGTAACGGTGCTAAATTTACAATTGTCTCAAGGGCATTTGTCACAAGCTCCTCGTCCTCTGGTAACACAGAAGTGGAATAATTCAGTAGAACTTAAGCAGTTCATGGAAGGTAAGAATTATGGAAGCCATGAAAAACAATGGAAACCTAGACTTCATACACCAGCAGATCATTTTACATGATGAAGAAAACAATATATAACAATTTTAGAAGATATTTACAATATAACATAAACTGATAGAAGTTCTTATAACTAATGTTGATGGTACTATATATATATATATGATGTTAACAGTCTCTTAGAAAGAAAAACAAATCAATAGCATGTAGATCTGGTTCTGCTTTTTTATACCCCCAGCCAGCTATATTAAAGTCCTCCTCAGCTGTTCAAGGTTCAAGACCCTATTATGAGAAAGGACAGTTAAAAAACTTTCACTCTTTTGAGGGCATCGGTCTTTGACCCCCAAAGCCTTGATCTGATGGTATTCCGAGTCAGGGAAGTTATAATATGAATTCTCCACGAACAATCCATGACCAGTCTCTCCGAATTCCTACATTCTCCAAGGAGTTACCCAAGTTAAACTTATGAAGTTGAGCAGATTTATTTAATCCTTAAAGTTCCCTCCATATTTGTCCTGAGATACCAGAAGAGCATTACTGAGCCATTCACCAATCCAAACATTGAGCCACCATAGCCCAGGTGAATCTAGGACATAAGTCCCTTCTGACCATTTATCCTCCTAGAATTTCGCTGTTCAACCATTGACTACTTCAAAGGCTGTTATTCTTGTGAACCCTAGTGATGTTTAATTATATGCTTCCTGCACCGATCCTATAATGGCTTTTACAAATACCGCCCTCCAATATGAATGCCAAAGGTAGGTGATCTTCAATGCTAAACTGCCATGGCCACTTCAGCACTAGAGCAACCTTTTCAGTTCGCCATTATTAGCAAATTCACATTTTTTTTTTCTTTTTAATAACAGATTCTATCAAAGAAACAAAGGCGCAGCTATGGAATACCACAACAAAAAAGAACAATTGGTCATAATCAGGATGTTAAGCTACATTACGTTGTAGAATCCAAATAGAAGTTCTGTCCATCGACACTGGCTCTAGCTCAGACAGTAATAAACCTCAAATTTTTTTTTTTTGGGTGAATAAATTGTATTAACAAAGCCCAGAGGACAAAACCCTGGGAGTCCAAGGCTCAACAAAATCCCGGGGGTCCAAATTGTAATAGACCTCATATTATTTGCAAATAACATGCATATCTTTCAGATATCAATAAACAAAACGCAGATTTTCATAGATATGTAAACATATTTTATACTTCAACTTAAACTTTGGTATTTTTGTTGTACTTTTTCCCCTTTTTCATGTATTTGTATATAAAATTATTTACATAAAAAATATATAAAAAAGGTGCTACTTGTCACAACCAAAGAGGTGAACTTAGGAAGTCCTAACCTTCTTTTGATTTCCCCTTGTCTTATTCTCAAAAGTTACTTTAAGGCAAAGGTAAAAGAGGATTTTTAAAAAATAATTTGAAAGTGACTCATCATTATGACATTTTCTAGAGTGCCATTGTCATGTAGAATTTTCCAAGAATACATAAGAAACAATCAGATTTTACCCTCAGAATAACAAACTTCCTTTTCAACGTGAAATAACCAAATTTTACCCTCATTGAAAAAGAAGTCTGTTATTCTAGAAAGGCAAAAAAGTAAGGTTACAACATCCTTTTCACCAACTTTGGTTACAACAAGATTTTCTTATAATATTAATATTTTTTAAATTTTCAATTCGTTCTCAATAACAATACAAATTATACCCAAAAGAATCCAGCACCATACTTGTCCTTTCCATACCAACTACAGGTTGACCTCAAAGCCCATACTCCCATTTTCCTTCTTCCATATTAAACAAAGCAACCGGTGTATCTAATCCCAAAAAGATAGAAGCCATACCATCCCGAATTCAATTGTCCCAACCACTCACTTGAAAGAGTTTGATTTCCACCATCTAGTATCAACAAATAATGCAAATCAATTTCATGTTCTACATTAGTTTTCCTTTTCCTTTTCTCTCTAGGATTGGTTAGAAAATTTAAGTTTCTTGAATCTTATCCATTGTCTCCGACTCTCTGTATGTCTGTGTGATCAAGCATTGAGGTTTTACTTCATCTTGACATGTAAATTTTCCTCCACCTAAGTTATGGTAGCATATTCACCTTTTCGTAGGAATAAGGCCGCACACATTCTGCCTCTCCCCAGACCCTGCAGTAGTGGGAGCCTCGTGCACTGGGACGTCGTTTAAGTTATCATAGCATATTCACCTTTTGGTAGGAATAATATGACTTTAGAAGAGGATGATGCAGCCACAAGCAAGACAAGGACGAAAGCTTAATGTGCCTCTCCTAAGCTATACATGTCTTTCCTCAATGACCACCTCACAGATCAGATTTCTACTCCTTTATTACCTTGCGGCACCTCTGCTTTCACCCCTATTTCCAGCTAGATTCTAGTTGATATATCTGTCAATCCATAGATCTGAATAGTTTGAGATTTCATAACTGATCCCTATACTAACCGTTCTCTGAGATTCTACTGAGAAGATTCAAATTTTGATCCAGAAACCCTAGGTTCTAGTATACTGGCCCGGAGTCATATCTACGCAAGGACTCTCCTATCGACCTAATTCTGTCCCCGACTTTCTGTAAAAACTTTCCAGCAAACAGTGGTAGCCCAGGGTTTGGAGCTGTTCTCTATTGTTTGGAGATTCTAGCAGGTCAGACATTAGTTCTAATCCTAAAGTTAGAGGTTCAGATTTTCCATTAATACATCAAACACTTCTGAAAACAGATGAAACCCCTAAATGTTTGGCCCAGCAGTAAATTACCCAGCACCAACTATCAAGTCTGAATGGTCCAGGCCACAACATGACAAGTATATAATAATTTTTTTTTTTAAAGGTGACATGAAATATTGTTAGAACCAGATTGTCCAGTGCAAAACCAAAACTGTCCAATCACCAAATCAGATGATCTGCTGACCTAGTCAACGGGTTTTTGCCCATGAACAATTATGGTTTAGGACAGGGTCATATAGCCAATCCAAAAGGTCTCACCACCCAGCTGAACAGTCTATAAACACTGGGAACAGCAATAAGATTAGGAAGGAGTATCATCCATATATAAAATGTTGACTTCCAAGTTTTAGAAGTTATTGAGTTCAGGAATTTTAAAAAATTAAAAAAAAAACATACCATTCGCAACAATCAACAAGACCAGCCCTTCAGGCTTAGGATATGTTGATAAGAATACGATAAATTCATGTTTGAAAACATCATAATACCATCAAATTGATTTGAAGTGTCATATAAAACTCACCAGAATCAGTGATTGACTCAACTACCGTTTTTATAAAATCAGCAGGGTCCATATTGTATTGGCAAGTTGAAGATATTGAAATCCCAATATCAATCAAGGATCTTAGACATTAGTTTAATGATTCCAATACATGTTCAACATTAATCAAGCAAAACACCAGGCAAATGAATTTGTTAGCTGTCCAAGAACTAAGCAGTCATAAATAAAGAAAATATTTTTATCAAAAGCAAACAATTATCCTCACGTGTGATGTGGTCCTCTATGCATTGGAAAACTGTTTCCAAGCAATGCCTGTGCTGGGCCATAATCACCTCATTATCAGGCATGAACGAGAAGTTCCGAATTATATTTGAAGCAGCAACAGCACACTGCTGCTTGTCCGCCCGCCCTTCTTCGTCCAGATTAAATAAACCATCTTCATCAAACCACCATTCTGAGGGGCTAGGCCGTGACATGCTCTTTTGACTTGAGCTCTCCGTATTGGACAAGCCAGATCCCGTGCTCCTATCAAACCAGGGGCCAAAAGAAAAACTTAAGGTTCAATATTTCAGTTTCAGTCCCTTATGTTTAAGGTTTAATAATCTGCATACAATAAGAAGATATTTTGGGTTACCCAGGATTGGAGTGAGCAGCATTTGAGCTCAATGCCTCATATTCATTCCCAAATCCTGAAACTACAGAATTCACACCCAGCATTCTGACCCTTGGCCCCTTTATGAGTTCTTTCGGAAGAGCAATGTCACGCCAATCATCTACCTGTTCCATTAATTAATTTTGTATCCATTAATGAAACTGTAAGAACACTTTATGGCAAAAAGAACTCTTACATGGTGAAATTATATTTTGCCAACGGTATGCTTGCTAAACTTTTCCAAGATAATTCATAGAGCGATGCAATGAGGTAAGAATATAGACAATATGCAAAGTAGAGTTAAAAACTATAGGAGTTGGTGACACCCACAACTTGAAGAAGCGCATCCAGCAACCCTGGTATTTTAGCCAGAGGGGTGGCATCTCTGCGTACATCATCCTTTTCTTTGAAGGAGAGCAAGGTGAGAGTGTTCAATGCCCAGGTCAGCTCACTCTTTAGTCCGCTTTGAAGAGCCAGCACTATTCTTTTGTTATTTTGGTCTGGGAAAAGAGAGAAGCAAATGATGTATTCATCAGATACATAAGCAGCACAAAAAATCAGCTGGCCATCCCTAGGTGCAGAAAAGCCATTAGTCATTCATGTTGGAATATTGCAACAGACTAGGTCCTTTAACATATCAACTTTTTCAAGACTCAGAATTACTAGTCAGGGAACTGAGCTTAATGATACTGGGTGAAACTATGGTTTCCCTCTCTTTCCAACATTCAGAGGGGATAAATGTCATGGAAAGCACCTTGAGTGAATCTATACTCTTCCATGTTTGATGTGTGTGATAGATAGTTAATGATATAGGTGAAACTTTTTATGCCAGCAATAAATAAGCATGCCCAGCGAATTTCTTCCCAATAAAGAATATAAAAAATTAATTTCTTTCCAATTGTAACCTGATATTTTTATTTAAACAAGTTACTCGCGTACACAATAATTTTCTCCGTCCCATTAGATTGAATGTAATTCGAAATTGAACTTTATATGAAACATTATCACCGGAGCATAGGCTGCCCTAAAATGTTCATATGCGTCCAAAATCAAACTTCGTTGTATCATTAGAAATTGAAGTATGGCAGGTTTTCAAACTACAAAAATGATGCGAATCACAGCTGATAATCATTGAACTATGCAATTCAAACCACAACTAACAAGCTTAATATAAAGCACGATGATATATACTACAATAGACCAAACAATAACCCCTCTTTCCCTCTTTGTTCAACTCAATAGTTACTCAACAACATCAATCACAAAATGTATGGAATAATATGGTGAGGACAGAACGGAAGTACATGAGTAGTAGCTTTTGAAAAGATTTACCGGCGAAAGAACTATGAACTTGAAGAGATGGACCCAGGAAAGTCGACGGTGCAGCGGAATCAGCAGCGGCGGCGGCAGCAGCGTTGCTGTTTCCACTTCCGAAAGGACGACCTCGCTTCGCCGCCGGAGGGGCGGCGCCGCCCGTGGCTCCGCCTACCTTGCCTAGCTCTCTCTTCTGCATTTCCCCGTCTTCCTGGCTTTAGACACCACTCTCTCCCCTTCTATTTCTCACGGAGGAGTTTTGTGATATTTCTTTTTTTCTTTATTGGTAATGATTTTTATGATATTACACATAAGTACAAAAGTAAAACTTGGAAGAAGGGTTCCGGGATTCGGAATCCGGTAGCCCGAATTTGGATCGGGATCATATCGTTGTGATCCGTGATCCCAATTCCAGCCAATTTTTAACCGATTCAGGCTGATTTATCATTGTTCCGATCGGAATCGACCGTCTTGTTTCGGATCTTCTGATCATAGCTTGTAAGGAGCATCTATGGTCTCACCTATTTTTAACCAAATAAATAAAAAATGTGAGTTTTTATATATGCGCATATGGTGCATTGGCCATTCATTTTTTAGGGAACAAAAATTATATTATCGGTATCGATGTCGGCAGTATTGATATCCGATACGAATAAGTGTGTTTAACCGATCTGATACCAATTATTAAAACCGTACTTGTTTCTAGACTGATGTAAGAACCACTTTCAGGATCAAGTTTGAATTGGTGGTCCGGTCTACTACATACTATTATAGATCTCCCCTGCTGTTTGTTAAAATGTTACAAAATCACCATCCAGATTGAAAAATACATGGACCAAGCCCTTGACATACTTTTTTAAAATTGATTTTTAAACGGACCATTATGCCCTTAACCATTTTACTTAGGTAGACTCTAATACCCTTGACCATTTATGCTTTAAATTAGAGAGTTTCTTATCTATTTCCCTTCATATGTTATTCATCTTCTTCCCCACCACAACTGCAACTTCCACTGTATGCATTTCATCTGAAGAGCCACCAACTGCAACTCAACTCCCCATTGAAACTTTTACTCAGTCTCTGTCGGCCACTGTTACCATCATCTGTGACTACGACTGCGTTTCAGCTACTTGGCGGTAAGTTTTGTGCCTATTTCAAACCCCCAAAACCCTAACCCCCATAACAATGTCCACATATTCGAACCCCCATAACCCTAACATTTATGTCTATTCAGACATTCAAACCCCCGAAAAAGCATAATCCTTGTTCCTATTCCCTAAGTCTATGCCTATGCTAACTTCCAAACCCCCGAAACATGACCCCTGCTCAGGCCATTGTTGTGATTACCTGCAAACCCCCAGCAACAATCCTTGTGCGATGTCTTCATCAGCTAGTGGCCTAGTGTTTCAAACTGTCATCTGAATTTCATGAACGTAAAATGTTTATGTAACAGAAGAGCTATCTTGAAGATTTCAGAATCTGAAAACAACCCACACAAGTTATACTATTGCTGTTCAAAAAACATGTGTGGGTACTTCTCATAGTGTTTGCTAAACCCTGAACAAAAACCATTAGGTGAAACCAGATCAATAGATGATGATAATAATCACATTTCTAATGAAGATTTTCAGAAACTAAAGTTTAGAGTGAAGCAACTGGAAAAGGCAATGACCATTCTTAGTCAAACTATTGTAGTTTTGTTTCTAATAGTATTTGTTATGATATTTCTAAAAAATTGATAATGTAATGAAAATTCTCTAACTTGCTTCTATAGTGTTGTTTATAGATGATGTTTTTGAAGAATTGATGTGTTGTGTGTGTGAAGAGCAATGCACTTCATCATTTTTAGGTAATCTTGGGCTGTCCATATTGGCCTTAATTGGGTTGTACATTGAGAAGATGTTTCTATTTTAATGGAAAATTATTATACTGAATATTGTAGATGGATTTTTGTTTCAATTATAAGAATGACGATGAATCCATTGAACCCACCTTTTCTGAACTAGAAAAGGAAGCACATTCAACACTGCAACCAGAAAACTGATATTTTTCATCAAATGAGATCATGTCAAATTGGACACATTCAGAAAAAAGAAAAAAAAAAAAAAAAGATGCAAACTTAAAGATACATTGCAACAAGGATTGCATACATTCACACCCATCTGAGCTAGAACTGATTCTAGGTTAACCTGTATTCTCAAATGATACATTGCAATAAGGATTGCACACATTCACATCTATCTGAGCTAGAACTGATTCTAGACTAACCTGTATTCTCAAATGATACATTGCAACAAGGATTGCACACATGCACATCCAGAAAAATATGCAAACTTAAAGACCTGATTTCATAAATTCATCCATAGTCTGAAAGAGTAAATTACCACATTTAATTCTGGTTTAATACATCTGAGGAATATTAAAGTAAAATAAATTAATACAGTCATCCATCAATCCATCCATAGTTTAAACTTAAATCCAAATAAAACCACCAAAAGCCATTAATTAGTCCATACATCCATCCATCCAAAAAATCCATCCATCCAAAATATCCAACCATCCATAGTTTAAGTAAAAAAATCCATAAAAGAACACCAAAAACCCATCCATCCATAGTTTTCATATGATGTTTTGATCCCTTGACATTGACCTTGCCTTTTTCTGTTCCAACATTTTTGCCATTCTAATCTTTCTCTTGACTTGTGCACTAACAACTAAATTAGTGGGAATAGAAGCCTGTGATCTTGTCTCAACCTAGGACGTACTTGTCACATCATTACTTTTCTTCCTCTGCACATTTATAAAAACAGCCATGAATCAATATGTAAGAATATTTAATTGGGGTTACATTTATTTAAGGGAAATATGATACAGGTTTTACCTTACTACTTTTTCGAGTGGTAGATCTTTTCTTGCTAGCCACCTTTGCTCTTTGACAAGTCCTGTTGTTATGGCTTACCTCCTTACAATTTTGGCACTTAACAATATATGCTCCCCTTCTAAAATCACTAGGCTCAGTTTCTCCCAGTTCTCTTTTTCTATTCTTTCTAGGTCGGCTTGGTAATCTCTTCATTGGTGGAGGCTCCACTACTGTACCTTCACTTTGTAAAGTGAGAATTTTTAGATCAGGCATTGGATGGATCATCTCTGAATGTGCCAACAGGTACTTCTCTAAAGTGAAATAATGGGAACAGTAGTCTTCTGGGGTTTGCCTCATGTATCTGATGGCAGCTGTTGAGTGTTTGCAAGGTATACTAGTAGATTGCCACACATTACATCCACAAGACCATTGTTGAAGATTTGCAGTATATCTAGAAAAGCCTTCAGTCACCTCAAATTCATACAAACTAGTTTGGACAATTACACTGTACCTGGAGTTTATCTGAATTTGTTCCAACTTTTTTTAATCATTCTGGGTGTTAATCTTCCCTTGTAGGTGCATCCCTTTGCATACATTTTCTGAATTATTTGCATCATTTTGACCCTTAATTGGTCAAATAAGGTGAGAATGGGCTTACCTCTTAAATGTGCTATTCAGAGATTGAAGGATTCAGTTATGTTGTTTGTTATGTGGTCACTCTTGGTCTTATGGTTAAATGTAATGTTTAGCCCACACTGAGATCGAAGTCCTCAACAACCGATCATGGGCATCTCTATTCACGACTCTCATGGCATCCATTGCCTTCTGAAAATGAAACATAGTAGGTGACTTGGCTGCATTCCAAAACTCTTTCCTTAGTATCAATCCCAGAAACTTGGTTTTGAAGTTGTTTTATAGATGTCTACTACAGTTTCTATGAATTACATCTAGAAAAACCTATAAAATGGCTACGATCAGACCCTATAAATAAAAACAAAACAGAATACTCAATAACAACTATAAATGTCATAAATGTCATAATACTCATTAACAAAACATAATATTGATTTAACAACAACAAATGTCATAATACTCATTAACAAAACATAATATTGATTTAACAACAACAAATGTCATAAATGCATTAAATGTAAGAATACTTCAGTCATAGATGTTACCTTCTGTTTATCGAACATGAATGTTGAAAGGGCATCTTCATTTCTATTATGAAGGGCAGCATTCAAATTATACAAAAAAAAATAATCAATTGTTTTGCATTTAGTCTCTACTATAGAAAATACAACTGAAAACAACCCCTTATTTTCATCCATAGATATAGCTGCCAACACCCCCTACTTTCCTTTCAGATGACACCCATCCTGTCCTATGAAATATCTGCATCCCTTCGAAAATCCTTGTCTACATGCCTCATAGCAAACAAACAATCTTTTAGAAACTGAATTATTTGTCATTTCATTTTCATTTCTATCTCATAATTGAGCTTGAAGATAGACTCAGGATTTGTCTCTCTCACTAAATGATCATACTGTGGTAGAAAAGCATAGGACTATTTATGTTTACCTTCATTCAAATCCTTGGCAATCGTACGTGCCCTATAAAGCTTCTGCTCATGTATTATAAAACCATATTTTTTTTGAATGACTGACCTCATACTGTCAATCTTCATTTCTAGGTCAGCCCTTAACTCAGTACCTAATTTTTTTTGCTATCCATGATGCAGTTACATCTATGATGCAGTTACATTTGTGTTGTTGGTTAATCTGGGGCATGTGTGTTCATACTTATATGATTTGATCATATAAGTTTTATTATCCTCTGTAGGTGATGCATGTATCTTCCATTGGCATTTATCATTGCACAGATGGCAGTTACTCATGACTTTTCATTTTTAACCCTCAAGATTTCAACTCCTAATTGAATGATAAATTCTTGTAAAACAGACCTAAAATGATAGATATCTTTAAAAACTATCCCTATTAATAGTTTTACAGTGTCATCATTCACATTATCAGGTGTTATGTAACTGTCATGAATCTCATATGCAGATTCTTCTTCTTGTGAACTGTCCTCATCAACCATGTGCTCTTCTTCATTATCTTCTTTTGAGCTTTCCTCATCCTGATTTTCCTCTCCCACTCTCCATCTGAAGAGTCAGTGTGTATAGAACTATCAGAAGCAGTATTCCCTCCTTCATCCTACATTGCAATCCCCACAGTCTCATCCACTGAAAGTATAAAATTCCCTTTGTCTCATCTTCTGAAATCCCCCCTGTCCTCTCTTCTAAAATTTCCCCTGTCTTTTCTCTTGAAATCCTCCATGTCCTCTCTTTTAAATACCTCCCTGTCCTCTCTATTGAAATCCCCCTAGTCTTCTCTCTTGAAATCCCCCTTGTCCTCTCTCTTGAAGTCCCCAGTCTCCTCTCCAATTGATCCCCCCTTGGCTGTACCTTGGACATTCTTAGTCCCTGAAGTTGTCATAGCACTACCCCTTCTGACAGCCACCTTGGGTGCCCTACTGGCTGACCCAACATACTTAGAAGTAGGAGTATTCTATTTTGGGACTTGTGAGCTTTGTATCCCATTTTGTCCATCTCTACTAGCTATAGAGGGAGGGTATCCATTAATGTTGTAATTCTTACTGTATTCCTTGTTCACTTGTACATCAAAGGTAATCAGTCTGAAGAAATCTTTATCTGGAATGGATGCCAACATATTTAATATATCTGTGTCTGACTTAATTGGTAGGTCAGCTTTCCCTTCTGGGAAAACATATGAGACTAAGAAGGTAATATTTTTTTCCTCTTCTACAGGATCTAGTATACTATTGTACATGTTATATACAACATCCATGTATCCGTACTTGTCTGGGTCTACCCATTTTTTGGCAGACCTACCATAATAATGGTATAATGGTATATGACCTTCACCCTAACACTCATACTACAATAGATAACAAACAATTTGTGTCAATCTACTGGAGAGCAGTGGGACCCAATTGAATAAACACAGTGAAACCAACTAAACAATTCTAACAGAGTGAAACCAACTAAACAATTCCTAATAGAGAGCCAATTCAATAAACAAAGTGGAACCAATTGACTAATTCAATAAATTATTCCTATAAAGAATTGTGAACACAGTGGAACCATTAAACAATTCCTAATCGGTCATATTCAATAAACAATTCCTAATAGAGTAGTATTAAACAATTCTTAATCGGCCATATTCAATAAACAATTCCTAACAGAGTAGTATTAAACAATTCCTAATCAGCCATATTCAATAAACAATTCCTAATTAAGCATATTCAATAAAGTCTTCCTAACAGAGAAGTATTAAACAATTCCTAATCAAGCATATTCGATAAACTATTCTTAACAGACAAGTATTAAACAACTCTTATTCAGGCATATTCAATAAACAATTCCTAATAGATAAACAATTCCTAATAGAGAAGTATTAGACAATTCCTAATGTAACAAAAATCATACCTGAAGTTCTCTTAGATGGAAATTGCCACAGATAGCCACCTCAAAATCGCACACAGAGCCACGAGGGTTGGGGGTTCAGGGTTGGTGGATGGGGTGGGTTTCTCAATCGTAATTACAGGCCTAGGGTTTGGTGTGGCGAACAGGGGCAAGACTGTTAGGGTTTTGGGGTTGCAGGCGGGAGTGGCTTTCTCAATCACAGTTGCGAGATCGGGTTTAGAGTAACACACAGGTGGAGAGAGGGGGGTTTGGAAGTCACTAACAAAGATGGGAGTCGAAGGGGTCTTCTTCATTGGTTCGTTTGCATATACCAGAGAGGGAAACAAATTTAAGGGAAACGAAGGTAGACAAAGTTGAGGGAGATGAAGGTAGACGAAGTTGACGGATATGAAGTTGAGAGAGACGAAGTCAGTTCGTTTGCAGACAATACAGACGGGAGATGAAGGGGTTAAAATTGATTTTATTGTTAGGGTTGAAAATGTATGGAACTGTTTGGGTTTTACAGTCAAAAGGGTAAAGTGGGAAGTCCACACTAATTTAAAGGTAAAGTTGAGATTTGAAAAATTACAAACAGTAAAAACTTTTCAGATTGGGGTTTTGTAAAATTTCTATGTACTGCAGGAGAGGTCTATTGCATTTTTTTTTTCAAATGGAGGGTGTTTTGTAACATTTCGATAAATTACAGGGGAGGTCTATAAAAATTTCCCTTTTTTTTTTTTTTTTTGAAAATTCTATCATTCATAATCAGATCATCTCACAAACAATTTGCAATTAATAGCAAAAGATTGGATAATATCTAGTGGCTACGAAAGTTCTTTGCAAAGATATAAAGTTTAAACTGTTCTTTACAAAAATGTGGGCATACACCAAAAACTTGCCAGCCCACAATGAGATTACATCATAATACAAAATACACAACTCCAAAATATGAACAAAAGATGCCAAATTTACCAATGGGTATTATTCTCCCAGTTGGACTTTCATTTGTCATTCGCCTCATCTCTGCTCTGACTGTCATCATCTGTAAAACCATTTCAACAACTATAATGAACCAAATCTCAATGAGTGTAAATATACCTTGGCAAGAATACACTCAGCATACATAATAACATAGAAACATCATTTAAGAAGCAGAACTTTACTAACTTAACATTTTTTATCATAATTACTTCATATAAAAGCAATTCTATCTAGTAATATAACGCCATTTCTTCACTTCCTTACTTATTCATCTATTTCCTGTTAATATCCTTCTTTTCACTTTTTATACTTATTCTAATGTCATTTTCATCTTTTACCTATAGATTTCCCTTCTCTTGTCTTTCGTTTCTAGACTCAACGGATTACCATTTCTTGCCTTTCATGTCTAGACTCAACGAATTGCTCGTTTCTTGTCTTTCATTCTAGACTCAACGGATTCCAGTTTCTTGTCTGTCATTTCTAGACTCAACGGATTTTTCGTTTCTTATCTTTTATTTCTAGACTCAACGGATAATCCGTTTCTTGTCATTCATGTCTAGACTTAATGAATTACTCGTTTCTTGTCTTTCATTTCTAAACTCAACGGATTACCCATTTCTTGTCTTTCCTTTCTAGACTCAATGGATTACCCTTTTCATGTCTTTCCTTTCTAGACTCAATGAATTACTCGTATCTTGTCTTTTATTTCTAGACTCAACAGATTGTCTGTTTATTGTCTTTCATTTATAGACTCAACGGATTGTCTGTTTCTTGTCTTCCATTTCTAGACTCAACGGATTGCCCATTTCTTGCCTTTCTTTTACAATGTTTATCTTACATATCTTAACTTGTCGGATAGTATCCCAGGCTCACCGGGTTAAGCTACGTATCTTGCCTAGATATACCCCATCTTATAATACTTACCTTAAAATGCCTTTCTTACTTGCTTATTTTTCATATTGTGTGGTTCACCGACTCACTGTCTTCAGCTACGAATCTTGCCTAGGTTTACCCCCATCATTCTTTACTTTAACTTATCATATCTAAGCATTTCTGTTCCTATTTAGTTTATTTATTAATTTCCTATCATTTATGTTCTCGTTCATAACTTGATGTCCATATAAGCTTATAATAGTCCATTATAGATATTAAACCATTTGACTTTGCCTTTATAACAAAGTACATAACTTTGCTATCCATATAAGCTTATAATAATCCATTATAGACATTGAACAATTTGAATTTGTCTTTATAACAAAGTACATAATCTTGCTGGCCATATAAAGATATAATAACCCATTATATACAATGAAACACTTGACTTTACTTCTATATCATAATACTTAATCTTGCTGCCCATATAAGCTTACAATATTCCATTATAGGTATTAATTGACTTGATTTCGCATATATGCTATAGTTTATAACTTCGTCTTCAAAACAAAGTCTAAGCAAAGTTTTCTAACATTTAACAATAAACAATCAACCTATAATCAGTTTAAAATAATACAAAAACCATAGTTCTTTCATTCCTTGATAAATATAGCAGTCCATTATCATAGGCATAATAATACTCTATATCACATACCCTTAAAAGTTTAACAACTTAACTTTGATACTAGTTTGTTCTAATGGCTCATAACATCCTTGAACACCATATACAACAATTATCTAAGCTATCCAATACATAATGGATGGTCAGAGCAAGCATATCAACTCATATGGGTAAAACTGAAACTTAATCTTACTCCTTATCATTTAACTCCTTAACTAAAAACATAACTCATTTCATTTGACAATCCAACATATAAGTCAAACCATATAACATGCATTTACTTTAATTTTTGCGCATGCATTATACATTAATAGCATACTACAAGGAAAGAATCACTCACCTTAATTTATCCAAAATAAGCCTTCAATGACACTTGCAAACTCAATAATTTTGGGGCTTATATGCCTACATTAGAAAGAACTATTTAATAACAAATTTTAACTCTGTATAACCTGCACATATCATAAATATTATATGCTTTGAAATTCCTCACCTTATTGTCCAGAATAGTTTAAAAAAGACTTTACTTGATATGCCACCTAAAATCAGCTTTTGAAGCTTCCTAACCTAATAGCACATTGGAAGATATTTAGCATAACTTTTCCCTTTCTTATCTTACCCTAAAAACTCTTATTTTATCCTAAAAACTCCCGTTACATCTCATAATCACCCATTAAAACATTCCTAATTTGGTTAACTGTACTGCCCAAGGTATTCTTGAATAGCACTCCACTTGAATCACTTAAAAAAAAATTCCTTTGAAATCACCTATAAGAAATTCAGTGTACATAACAACATTAGGTGACTTTTTAACCTTTAAAACCCTATAAAATTATTACCATAATATGCCAAAATCATCCCTACATATTCCCCTAGGAGTTTAGGGAAGAAACCCCAACAAAAACCAACCATCACATACATCCCCATATGAAATAAACTCAAGTGCTTGCTATCTTATGATCATGTGCTTAAGAATTTTTCAGTATTACATCAATCCTTTTTTAAATTAAAAAAATTCCCAAACCTTGAAATGAACCTGCAACTATTTATGGCTCCAAGGTTTAGCATTAGTATTACTGAAGTATATTCCCAATGCCACAACATTATCAATCCTCAACATTTTAACATGGCTAAGCTTTAAAACTTCCACATTTAAAGCTCAACCCATCTCTTCCAACCAAGCAACCATTAAACATTGCTTTGGAGGACTCCAACACACTATCCCTACTCTCTAACTAACATGCAAACACTAAAAATTTAAAGTACAATACTACTTATCTCAAATGCCACTTCCAACTTCAAAGCTCTACCATCAAACAACTCAAAGTGCTGAAATCGAAATTCCTCAAAAGCTCCCAATATTCTCAAACATTTCTTTGTTCTTCTTCCAAAATCGTGATTCTTTGCTGGGTCCTTCACAATCAGCCTTTGAACTACAAGAAATCCTTCCAAATGTTCAACATTCATCCTAACACATTGAATCTCCAAGCATAAATCAAATCATACTCAAATCCAATAGCATGAACTCCCATCTTCCCACCAACGTTTTCAGCAACTTTGGCCAAAACTATGAGCTCAAATGTATGATATTTTGTTTATAGGCATATTTGCACAACTTTATGTGGTGTAATGCACCATTTGTTTATATTGTTAACTCAATTATCCTAAATTCACTAGCCTTTTGTTTTCCATCATACGTGTAGTGTACGGTCATATTTTCAATCGTCATTGTGACAGAGGGAGAAAGTGTAATCCCAAAAACTAGACCTACCAGACGAAGGGTCAATCAACCCTGATCATGCACATGCATGATCCGTATATGAAAACCGTTTCCTATGATTAATTATAATATATTCATATTTTTCGTATCTTTAGAAAACAACGAAGAATTACATATTTTCAGAGTCAAACTATTAATGCATATTAAACAGTACGTATTTACTATGACTAGAAAAAGTCTCTTATAGAATGAATAAAACATTAGGACTAGGTAAAGTATTTATTTTCATTAATAAAAAAAATTAAAATTTTATTTTGCATTTTATTCGAAACCAATTGCCATTTATACAATTAAGCTATTATAGGACAAAAATCAGTGGCAGCTAATCAATGGGAACCATGGTTTTGTAGATCAGGCTCGGCTTGTTGAGATCCATCAATTTGATTCAGACTTGACTAGGGCTGATCTAGTGCAACGTCCAGAATCAGCACAGTGGAGGGTAAGTTTCCACTTGTGTAAAACTAATTCTAGCAATTTTCTTGCCCATTTATAATAGTGGGAGAGATAATAAAACAGTTATGACTTAGGCATCGAAGCGGTCACAGGGTTTCTGAACCCCCTTTTTACCATCTATTTGCTTCCATATTGACAAGTGTCATCACTAGAAGCTCAGAACAAGAACCAACGACAATAATAACCAACTTAATCTGATTCAGTACGGAATCAAATTGGGATCAGCTTACGCATCCTCAAACCATGAAAGGGATGCTGATCTTAGGCTCTTTTTGGTATAATTTATATTTATGTTTACGAATAGTTTATAATAAATTATTTATAAGAATAAATTATAGATCAAAAAATAATAACTGTTTATTTAATACCATTAGACATAAAAAAAATAGATTATAACAATAATGAAGTAAACACCCTCTTTGTAGATTTTAAATTATATTAATTTATTTTAAATATAAATAAATATCATAAATTATACCAAATAACTACATATATCATAAAAGATTCAGATTTAAAAAATGATTGTCATTGCTGTTAGGGTTTTTTCATAAGAAACAACAGCAAGGATTTGCAACTTCGATTATGAAAATTACAAATTTACGTAATAATTAAAGTAATGATGGGAGAATATGGTAATTAGACATTATGTCTTTCCTTCCGATTTCAGCTTTCTCGGTAGCTGTTGTTGTAACAGTGTTTTGGTAAATTCAAAGTTCAACGAATATTTTTTTGGTCAACCTATGTAGTCTCGCGAAGCATTAATGCCATCAGAAGACGTCCCCGCACGTTTATTGTTTCTAGTTTCTACGCTACAGTGTCCAAACTTCCTGGCGTTTTCTGATTTTTCTAATGCAAATCAATTTTTGTTTCCTTCTATATTTTCGTGAATTTTGGTTATTTGGTGGCTTATAAACGATGATGATCGTCTTTCACTCGGGAGAGTGCATCCAATGAGTATGAGCTTCCATATTCAAAATGGGTAACTGCTTCAAAGCTCCCTCCAGTTTAGACAACGCTCACAGCACTCAGACTTCTTTTGGTAAGGTTTCTCATTCTGTTTTCTTTTTTCCTAATGATTATTTTACACTAAATCTCTACCCTTTTGTTTTGGATTTAGTTCCATCTTTTAATTGATCAAGTTCCATTGTAGGTTGTTTTCAATTTTGAGTCCTGTTCTGCTTACCTCCCAAATCCCAAAATGGGGGAAGGGGGGAATTTGAGTTCTGTTCTGGGTTTTGGCTTCTGTTGTTTGTCATTTTGCGATGGAAATTTGTAGAGGAGTCTCTTTTCCATTGATTCTGCATGGATTGTTTTAGGCACTGGCCATATTTCGTTGCCTGAATTGCAATGTCCAGTTGAGGATACATTATGATTTTGATTGTTGTTCGTTTCTGTTTTTCAATTTCAAGTTGAAACGGAGTTTCTTATCAGTTCCGTTTGCAAGTCGAACTATTGTTTGATTTTTAAGGTAATAGTCTATTTTTGGCTTTCCTTCTGGTCGTATTTCTGTTTTGTAGTGTCTAAGGTGCTTTCTATGGATTTAATCACTAAGGTGGAGGCAATCTCAGATTGTTCACGTTCGGACACTATATTTGGAATTCCTCCCAACTGGGGTCCAAAACTGATCGTAGGCCACCCTACTGTATAAATGCTCGAGTGGTTTTATTTGGTGACCTGAAATACCGAAATTGGGTTCAATAGATATAAAAAAAATGCAGGCCAGGCTAAGCTCCTGGCCTGAATGGATGTATTTGTTCGAGAAGCCTGCTGTTTCTAGGATTCATGATGGCAGTGAAGAGTTTGAAATTATGTCACTTGGAAATCCATCAAGGGACAGGTCATCACCGATCTCTTGGCCATGCACCAAATGAATCAACTTGCATTTTTTTTTTGGCAGTCTTGTATAGGGTTTTGACTCCTTGAGCATGAACTAAGGCTGGACTTTGAATATAGGCCTCATAGTTTAAAGTTTACAAAGCAGTACTTGCATATCTTATTTCTCGTTTACCAACTTTGTGGTAGGATTTAATGTTTGCTCATTGCACTGAACAACTGAACTCTCAGCTTCATGAACCATTCCCTTTGTAAATGGGTTCAAGATATCTCAATATGTTATTTTAGCCACGGGGGAAGTATTTAACATATTTACCATAGAAATGAATGCAGTGATAAAAAGATAATAAATGGGGAAAATCAATCGTACCTCCCCTGGACTACAGCCTAAGTACACCTATTATCCTAAAGTTGGTGATAATTATAACCACTTCCCTTTACTTAATGGTGTTAACGATAAATTTTAAAACTCAATTTTACCCTTGATTGGCTTACAGCCAATAAAGGTCGAAATATCAAATTTATCCTCCCTTACCTTTCCCAAACCATTATATTTCAAGTCTCATTCCCAAACATATGCTTCCAACATTCATATCTATCTCCATCTCCATTTGGTCCGGCGAACATCTCCTCCTGTGTTAGCAGAACAACGACGAACAGTTACAACATCATTCTCCGACGACGACGACGATTGGTTACAAGCATCTGCTTCTCCGGTGCTAGAGGAGCACCCTGTCGGAATGACTTGTTTAGTGTACTAATATTGGAGTCTTTTGATGAAGGGTTTGGTCACTCCATCACTGCTCAAATTGGTACTGCTAATGGTCAAATTCTCTCCGTTCTGTTCAGACACTGGCAACCCAATTGGATAACTTAACGGAGGCAACCCTTTTAACTCTTGAAGTGACGATGGAACTGTGGCCACTACGAGTTAAGGTTTGGCAATGGCCTTGCGGATAACCCCGATAAAAGAATCCTTCTTGGATCAGCGTCTCAATGTGAGGCCCCGTAAGGAATCTCCTTTATATGGGTCCGGACATGAATCCCCTCTCAATGGGGCCTGAGAAGGCACTACTGCTGGACAAGGGACCAGAATTAAGCAAAGGGCGAGGAATTGGTTGGAGGAATAGAAGCAAAGGAAGTAGAGCTCTCAAAAGTATAAGCACTATCAAGGTTTTTATAGGAATAGAGATCAACAAAAGCAATGCAGAGAGGAGTTGAGGTGTTGGCACTTTTACAGAGGCACAGGAGATGGAGCGGAAGGTAGTAGTCTCCTTGGATTGAACCTTGGAAGAAGAGGACACTATGGCCCCGTTTGATAACACTTCTGCTCCTGATCCGTTGCTTTTGCTCTGGAGTCACTTTATTGCTTTTGCTTTGGAGTCAGTTTTTTGATAGCATAATGTTGTTTGATAACGTTATTCTATATCTGATGCCAGAGCTTATTGAGAATAGAATCCTATTTGATGAAAATGAATTTGGAATCAATTCCAGATCTGGTGGTGGTGGCGAAGGGTGGTGGCGATGGTGGGTGGTAGTGATGGTGGCGGTGGCGGCTGTAGTAGGGGTGGTGGTGGTGGTGGTGGTGTTGGTGGCGGTGGGTGGTAGTGGTGGTGGTGGTGGTGGAGGAGGGTAGTGGTGGCAGCGGTCAAGCCTTCGTTTTAGCCTGACTCCCTTTTTTAGTTTTATTTCTTTTGCTCTGGAGCAACGAGAGCTAGTTTTTTTAGCTCCCAAATTTGGGATTCCAGAGTCAAATGGAATCCGGTTCACTCCCTGGGAGCTTGGAATCGGACCACATTTACCAAACAGTAGTCAGCTCTCAATTTGTTCCCAGGGAGACAGAATCAATGGAATCCAGGAATGGGAATGTTATCAAATGGGGCCTACAGAAGATGAGCTTCGTTTGTTCCTCGGAGCTCTACATCGATCGGTCTCACTGCGATATCAGATGTTGTGTTTATTTTCCCGTCTTCAATTCCTTCAAATCCCATTTCCATAATTGAGGAAAAAAGTATTCCTTCTTCAAACTCGTTCATCTTCACAATGAAAACAACAATTCAGCTAGCTTGGACACCGGGATCAACGTGACTCAGTTCTTGAAGTCAGGTTCAGGTAAGCGACAGGAGCAGCAACCATTTTGGTGGAGGTGAATCCATGGAAACTGGAACGAAGCAGAACGAGATGGTGGAGAAGGCAAGTCTTCCCTGGGCTCTATTGATGAGAAGTTTACTTCCACTGCATCTACTACTTGTTGATTTAAAGGACAATTAAGACGAAGAAGATGAGCATGAAAGCCACCTCCTCTTGTCATCGTTGTTACCTTCTTCAGGGAAGAAAACTAACAAAACCCCCCAAACCCAATCGTCACTGCCATTCTTCGCTATTGCAGAGATGCCCATCTCTCTCCCAATTCTCTAATAACGAATAGATGTAGAGCTCTGAGAAACAAGCGAGTCTACAATGGGCTCAAGGGAAGGCTATTGTTCGTGATTTGAAACAAGAGAGGAGGAAGAAGAAAGGGTTACGGATTATGGCAAAGATGACATTTCATATTTCAAATGCAACATCGACATTTTACAGTCCCATTAAGGGCATTTTTGACTAAAAAAGTTTGAGTTTCAGATGACATCAGCAACTAACAGCAATCAGCTAATGAATTGGGGCTGTCTGTAACAAAGTTTTGCAATCAGGGGTAGTACATGTAATTATCACCAACTTTAAGGTACTGGATGTATTTAGGCCTTAGTCCAGGGGAGGTACGAGTAATTTGTATTTGAATTGCTTTTTTGAAATTAACATAGAGAAAGCGCTATTAAATTATTTGTTTCTCTTCACTTTTCTTCTGTTGGAAATTGTTTATTTCTGTTCATTGGATAATAATCATTCTGCTTTTCTGTTCAAGCTCCAGGTGCCTCAAATGTTACTAGCAAAACTACCTCAACATCAGCGGTTTCTAGTCTGACATTTCCATCTTACAGTGAAAACAGCACCACTGAAAGTCTTCCTACGCCTAGGTCTGAAGGTGAGATATTACAGTCGGCAAATTTGAAATCCTTCTCTTTTAGTGAGCTAAAGAATGCCACTAGAAACTTCCGCCCAGACAGCCTTCTTGGAGAGGGAGGATTTGGTTATGTATATAAAGGATGGATTGATGAGCACACCCTTGCTGCTGCAAAGCCTGGATCTGGATTGGTTGTTGCTATCAAGAAGCTTAAGCAAGAAGGTTCCCAAGGCCACAAGGAGTGGTTGGTAGGTTTCTTCATCAGCTACAATTTTTTTTTTAATTACTCTTTTTCTTTCTTTTTTCTCTCCGGTTTGCTGATTCCCAACTCTGATTGATTGCAGACAGAAGTTAACTATCTTGGCCAACTTCATCATCCAAATTTGGTTAAACTCATTGGTTATTGCTTGGATAAGGAGAACCAGCTGTTGGTCTATGAATTCATGCAAAAAGGAAGTTTGGATAATCATCTATTCAGAAGTAAGTAAATCTATTTATCAGATTCTTTTGTAACCATGCATGCTGAATTTCCCTGTTTTGCCAACTTCAACATTCCTCCCCATTTCCCTCCAACTGAGTTTATTGTTTAACCTTTTGACTACTTCTCCACTCCCTTATTACACCAGGTCTACATTGCTTGCTACATACTGGATCCATAAGAATTACTTTTCCATAATTCTGTGTTATGCAGATGTCCTCTGCTGACCTTATGGTTCTGCTGCTTTTGCATGTGAGTCTCATCATTTAATGGGTCCTACTGATTCACTACTGGAAATTGTTCCAATGGAATTTTTCATATCCCATTTTGATGATCCCAGAAGGAACATTTTATCTGAAGAGATTAGTACAATCTGAGTGGGATTCGTGATTCTATGAGGTGAAATGCATTGAATGGCATCTTCCTGCTTGAATGTCATGTTATAAGCATCTTACCAAACATTCGAGTAGGCTATGTTGCAACCCAACAGCTCAACTCAAATTATCCCCAGTTCCCAACCACTTGGGATTGGAATATTGGATACACAAATTCATTTCTGCTTAATCTAAATAGGGGCCACATTCTGTTAACTCTTAATCTTTTCTAACCACTTTACCCTTCCCTCTGTTCTTTCAATACCTTTAATTTGCATGCATTCGTTGTCCTTCGTTGTTCATGGCATGACAATCTTGGTCAACTTTCTGTAGTTGTCACTGGTTAGTGCAACTCTTAAGTCATCTTGACTGCATTCACTTCTAATGCTATCCTTCCTATTTAGCCACTCATCCATCTCAACATCTTCATCACAAATGAACTCATTTTTATTTATTTATATGTTCTTTGTTGCTCAACATTCAACAATGTTAAACTGTCTTATAGAATCCACACTATGGTTATAGTGGATAGTGTCAATCATTTTGAGAACTATTCCAAAGGTTTTGCTTATGGTTTGTGAGTGCCAGCTGCCAGATGTTTCCATCTTCCTTCTGGGCTTGTGACTGGCAGTACAAAAAGCACTGGTGATGTTAATTCCATTGAATTGCAATACATTATAATTGTTAGTACTACTATTACTATCACTAGTACTAAGTCTTAGGCAAACTTGTCCTTGTGATTGTTAGTGTACCATGCTGAAACTTCTGAACAAAAACATCAATGGACCTCAAAAGATCGTGTGGTTTTCTTTTGCTCTTGCAACACAGAGTACCAATTTGGTCATTAACTTCCAAGCAATCTATTGTTTTGCAGGAGGAGCCCAACCACTATCTTGGGCAATAAGGATCAAAGTTTCCATCGGTGCTGCTAAAGGTCTCTCTTTCTTGCATGATGCTGAATCACAAGTCATATACAGGGATTTCAAGGCTTCTAATATTCTGCTAGATGCAGTATGCGAATAAAGAGTAGCATACCTTTTTTTTTATTTTTATGAATATACTGTAGCATACACGTTGCTGTTTTGGACTTACTTAAATATTATCTACTTTTCCAAGTATTTATCATGCTTTTACTTATGCAGGGATTTAATGCAAAACTTTCTGACTTTGGCTTGGCCAGAGCAGGTCCCACTGGTGATAGGACTCATATCTCCACTCGGGTTATAGGTACTCATGGCTATGCTGCACCTGAATATGTTTCTACAGGTCCATTCATTAACCCTATTTAGGTGCTTTTACTCTTACGTGCTTTACTTTTATTCTTTAATTAATCTGCAAACTATCTGTTTTGATTCTTATTTTTAATTTGGGAACTGGGAATGCTTGGCCAGTTAAAAACTTCTTCTCTTTCTGCTGTCCTGCTCTTGCTGATTAGACTAATTCTGCCTAATTTTCCTGCTTAAATGGTTATCCTTTTCTTTCTTGTTTTCTGATTTATTTTCATTTTCATAACATTACTGTCTTTTACAGAGGAAAAAAAATGTGATCTCTATAAATTGGGCATTTAATGTGCTTTGATATTTCAGCGGAACAGCGTTAGACTTAGCGTTGGCCTCTTAAATGCTTGAGATGCAATAAATCACATTCTCGTAATAATAGTATGTTATATCTTTCTGATATCACCATCTTGTTTGGCCCCACTTTCCAATAACTGAGAAAATTAAAGAAAATGATAAATCAAAGAAAAACTTAAATGTAATATGAAAAATGGGAAAGTGAAATGAATTTTTTAAGAAATAGAAATCCTGGAACCATTTCTTTAGAATTAGAACAGTAGTTCCCGAAGATGAGGAAATTTTGCGGAGGCATGCTAATCCAACTCATGCAAGTAGGGAAAAGTTGAATGAGTGACAAAGATACCTTTCTAGATATATTTTAGATGAGGAAATTTTGAGAAAGCTGAAACTCCAGGTTGGTAAATTTGGTTTGTTTTTTTACCTTACTCAAAATGAGTAGTGCTGACAATTCCTAAACTTAGCATAGGATGAAGGGACAAAAAGTGTGATGTTTTCACGTGGTGCACTATCTGGTTTGGATCCTACTTACACTTATATGATATCTTATATTCCATGCTGATGTTCTGAATGTTAGACAGGTCGGCTGTCTGCAAAGAGTGATGTTTACAGCTTTGGAGTTGTATTTTTGGAGTTGTTGACTGGGCGTCGTGCTGTTGATAAAACAAGAGTTGGTGTAGAGCAGGATCTGGTGGACTGGGCCTGGCCATATTTGCATGACAAACGCAAAGTATTCCGTATTATGGATACTAAGTTGGAAGGGCAGTATTCCCAGAAAGGAGCCTTGATGGCTGCCAACCTTGCCTTACAGTGTCTCAGCTTTGAAGCTAAAGCCCGGCCACTTATGGCTGAGGTATTAATTATACTGGAACAAATCCAAGCCACAAAGGGTACTGCCAAACATTCTCAATTTGAACAACAAGTGGTCTTCAATCCTGTCGACAGATGCCCGTTAAGACACCATCATTTGCCTCTCAATCCGCCTCACAGTGGTTCTCCACTGCCATCCCCCCGGCAAGTTCCATGTGTACGCTAGGCAGGAGATTTTCAATCCAGTCTGGTATTCGATGTAAATTACTTTTACCCACCTTGTTTTCTAGTTCATGAACAATTTGCTCAGCTTTTGATGAAGTGAGGTCTTGATAGATGGAACCTTCCTTTGCACATAGTGCTCTATTCCAATCCATGCATGTGATCATTTTTTTTGAGTGTATTAAGTAGTGCACAGAGGTCTGGTTGTCACTGATTTAAGGGGTTTGTTAGTCTTATATGTAATTGTTTCGGGTGTGTTCCTGGAAAGTGTTGAGAATAATATATTTTATAAAATGTTGATTAGAGGCTGTTACAATCTGACCATTCTCTTCTAACAAATGCTTTCTGCTCTGATCCCTGTATGTGCTTTATACCCAGTATTGCATTGTTTTCACATATCTAACCTGCAAGTGTGGGTCTATCCCTCAGATGTGAAGGCTTGAAATAATACAAAGCCATGGTGTGCCAATGCAACCATCTTGTTTGTTTACCTTCATCTGTTTACCTAAATTGCTTCTTGTGAGATAAGTGCTCTAAGCTAATACATGTCATGTTAGGGGTGTCAACGGGAAGGTTCAGGTCAATTTCGGTTTATAGCCCAAGTCATTCTCAGGATTTTTATGGGCAGTTAGAAACATGTCAAATAAGAGATTCGGGTTAGGGTGGGCTGCATTATACACATTAGTTAACAGATCTGTCTGGTATCAGTTTGTTATCGGTCCGGCTTGATGGACTAGCATAATCTTATCTTTTTTTTTTTTATTATTTATATCTACGATAGTCTTTTCCTCAGCCTTTGATAATAACTTGTTTAAAGCTCATCTTACCTGGTATTAAGCTGATTTTTTTTATCCCTTTAGACACTGGCCAGATTTACCCTAAATAAGTCTTGAACTTACAAACATGGACTCAGACCCAACTCTATTATTGATAAGATATCCAAATTTGGATCTAGAGCTGCTAATTGCTAATTAAATGGACATATATCCACACGTGACAATAGAATTATTGTTTTCTGACGTTTGAAAAGACAAATAGACAACATACTTTTTTGTGAGAATAATATTTTACCTAATAAAATTGAGGAATCATGTGATCACCCTATGTGGGCCTATTTTTCATGTAAAAATCACGTGATTCACAGTGTAACAACAGACCCAATGGGCCATAAGATTGATTGTACGCTCAGTACCATTGGTCATTTTATGTCCTCTTGTTATCTGTCTTTCTCTTGGAAGAAGAGGAGAAATTGCCCTGATATTGACTTGACTTAAATCTTTCCATTTTATCTCTTGGAAGAAGAGGAGAAATTGCCCTGATATTGACTTCACTTAAATCTTTCCTTTTTAATTAGGGTTCTCTGTGCTTAGGAGGTAGTTATGGTATTTAAATTATAAGGTGCGGAGGTTTTGTTTCCATGGGAGGAAATAAATCCTCTCATGTCCCTTATGTCGATGTGAAGAAATTCAGTTACTTTAGTTTACTCTGCGCACATATCAATATTTTATGAGAGGAGAGAGAATATCAGCTACGAATGGAAAAAAAAAAAAAAAAAATGAGACTATGAGTAATAGATCACATGGCTTATTATGTGAGAAGACATAGGAAGAATCCGATGCCTATTTCTATCTCAATCTATTTTTTTTCCTTGAAATCTGGATCTTTTTTTTCTCTCCTCAAGACGACCCGCAACTTGTAAATCTTTCTCGCATAAAATAGTTAGCCGTTTGTATAAATAGAATAAGTCCAATTCCACCTTTCACAAAGGTTGCGTTCGGCTGCTTGATTTTAGTAAAAAAAAATTGATAAAAAAAAAAGAGGAAAAATTCAATCATTATGTACAATTGAAAATGCAAGAAAATATAGTAATAAAAGTTGGGCGATAAGCTTGGATCATTGACTTAAGCACAGAGTGTATTCTTAAACAAGGAATTTGCCTCCCATCAATATGCCACTTATGCAATGCAACTGAGGAGACGTTTAACCATATATTTATGGAAATAAATCCTCTCATGCCCTTCATGCCGACATGAGGAAATCCAGTAGCTATAATTTACTGTAGGCATTTACCAATGTATTGGCATACACACTAAATGGATGACTGCTACTGAATTTCCTCATGCTAGCATGAAGGGCATAAGAGGAGTTATAAGAGGAATTCAAGAAGCACTGAAATTGAGATACAAACAGATTTGGTTAGAATCTGATTCAAGTGCACTGATGACTGTTTTACATTCTTGGGAGATATCATGGTTCATACTTTAGGAATGGAGACAAATAGCAAAGAATGTCCTCAATTGTCAAATGACATATGCACACTATTGCAGGGAGATAAACACAATGATGGATTTACTATCTAGAAAGACAGTTTATGATCGAATTTCCTATGTATGGGATGTGTGTTTAGATTTTATTGCTAGGGAGGTAGTGTGGGATATCTCCCTCAGACTTCGTTATAGGTTTCAATGAATATTTTGTTTTTCATCCAGAAGTGTTTTTGTTGATGGCAATGCTAAAGGTAGGGACCTTTCCCTAAGAGTGCTTATTGTATTTTATTTTTCTTTTTTATTAATAAAATTAGATTTTTAGCTAATAAAAAAGTCCGATGTCTCTTGTGCTCATTTAAAGGCTGACTGTGGTCGACAAAGAAATCTACCATCTCTTCAACAAGAAGACAATAACAGAATTGCTTATTTAAAAAAAAAAAAAAAAAAAAAAAAACCCTAATTTTGTCTCTTAGTTTAAGTCTTTTTCTAAATTAAAGTAACAAGCAAATCAATTTCCAAAAAAGAGAATAGTAATGAATGATGATAAGGAAAACCAATTTTAATGGGCATACATAGAAAGTGAATAAAACCAAAAAAATGAAGCTTCGCAGAAGATAAGAAAGTGGGCCCAAATCCCACATTTCATGTGTGGCCCCATCATAAGATTATCAATTTTAATGGACATATTTCGAAAGTAAATAAAACGAAAAAAATGAATTGCTCAAGAAAAAAAAGTGGGCCCACCATAGATTCACATCGTCTCCTTCCCGTGGATCTGGGAGGACAGGCAGTCTTACCGGATGGTCAACAAGTGGTTTTTAGCTGAATTCGAAACGTGCGTCTTAGATTCACCGAGAACCATGTATTAACCATCCAGATAAAACTATCGCTGTCCTCTCAAAACCACTGAGGAGAGGCAAAAAAATCCTCTCCCGCCCACCAGTTGTCTGCTAAGGGCGGGATTTTAGTCGGCCCACCTCCTCATGTATTGGTAGGCGGGTCGACTGATCCCCAGCCCTTGGATCAGCGGCAGGAACCTCCTGCCGTGGGAGAGGATTTCTTTCCCTACGAAGAGAGTATGCGGATCAGATTCACATCGTCTCCCGCCTGGGTTTGGGCGGGAGACTGGGCGGCCCGGATGGATGGCCGCCATGTGGCACTCGGAGGGATCCGAGCCCTCCATCCGAGCCGACCCCCCAGTCGGCTCAGCTTGTCGACTGGGCGGTCGGCTCGATGGAGGGCTCGGATCCCTTCGAGTGTCACATGGCGGCCATCCATCCGGGCCGCCCAGTCTCCCGCCCAAACCTAAGCGGGAGACGATTTCTGTTCATGCAGATCCCCACCACAAGGTATCAAATATCTTGTCTGAATCTTCACCGTTCAAAAAGTGGGCCCATTGTGTCGCTGGTCTTTTCACATCCACTCAAATGAACGCAAAAGTAGCCTAAAAGGGGCGCCAAAAAAATAATAGAGAAAACCTGAAAAAAAGGAGAGAGATTTATATGGGCCCTTCTCAAGCTCAAAAGCTCTATTTATAAGGAAAAGCGTATATCCTCTGATATATAACAGTTTCTCGCTGATAATTTCTTTCTACTTCTCTCGTTTACAGATTCGTTTGAAAGGTGAAGCTGAGGGCTTGAATTTAAGGTTTCAGGTAAAGAGAACTATTGTTTCTTCTGGTCTTTGGTTGCTCTATTTTTGAGTATTTGTGTTGTTTTTTTTGGATTGTGGTTTCTTTTGCAACTCGAAGATGTAAATTTGAGGTGTTAATTTTAGTGGGTTCAATTCTGTTTGTTTATTTAATGGCTGTAGAGTCCACTTCCATGGATGCTCTGTTTCTTCTTCTTCATTCTCTGTTTTTTCTTTTGCTTACTAGCTTTGAGAACGTAGAATCACTTCCCGAGTAACTTGTTTGAGATATGGACTCTTGATTTTGCTTTGAGAAACGAAAGATGATTATGGGCTAGTGGGTATGCTTTCAATTATTTACTGGCTGGGATTATTTTATCTTGTTTCAGCTTTCATTTTGGTCCTCTGCTGGGTGTGTGTGGATTTGGTAGTTTTTTTTTTTTTTTTTTAGTGTTTCCTTGTTAGGATCTGGTTTAGAAATGAATGGGCAGGAGTGCTTTTCGTTGTTCTTGTTCACATGCGTTGGTGGTTTTGATATTGGTTTCTGTACTCTGTCAATGGCATTGAATTGATTGATTTTTTTTAACAAGCTTGACTGTGCTTATTTCGTTCCCTTTGAATTGCTTGGAATGCTGCAGAATGGGAAGCACCGACGAGAAATATGGCGCTTACACTTATGAGAATCTGGAGAGGGAACTATACTGGCCGTCTGAGAAGCTCCGAATTTCCATTACTGGAGCTGGTGGTTTCATTGCTTCTCACATTGCCAGAAGGTTGAAGGGTGAAGGACATTATATCATTGCTTCTGATTGGAAGAAGAACGAACACATGACTGAAGACATGTTCTGTCATGAGTTCCATCTAGTTGATCTTAGGGTAATGGAGAACTGTTTGAAGGTCACCTCTGGGGTGGACCATGTCTTTAATCTTGCTGCTGATATGGGAGGGATGGGATTCATACAGTCCAACCACTCTGTAATCATGTACAACAACACAATGATCAGTTTCAACATGCTCGAGGCCTCGAGAATCAATGGAGTGAAAAGGTTCATCTTACTGAAAAATTTCCCTTATGTAGTTGTGGGTTCCATCTGATTAGAGAACTGGGTTCTAAAATCTATGATTTGATTCAACCATTTCATATAATGTTGGCCTAATTTTTGTGTATTCACACATCTTTAGAAATTGCCATGTTTTACCCAAGTTAATGCTATTATCTGATTGTTCTTGTTCAAATCTGTAAATTTAATTGATGATTTTGGTTTGCAGGTTCTTCTATGCCTCTAGTGCTTGCATCTACCCTGAATTTAAGCAGTTGGACACTAATGTGAGCTTGAAGGAGTCTGACGCCTGGCCTGCAGAGGTTTGCTGTCTAACTGTTGGATTTATTATTATTGTTTTCCATTCAGTGACATAATTTATAGGGATTTATCTTTCTAATGTTGTAGCCTCAAGATGCTTATGGATTGGAAAAGTTAGCATCCGAGGAATTGTGCAAGCACTACACCAAGGACTTTGGAATCGAGTGTCGGGTTGGACGTTTCCACAACATTTATGGCCCCTTTGGAACATGGAAAGGTAAGCTCCAACTTGTGGTAATACCATTGATATCTGCTTTATCTTTTCTTTTGCTGCTGTTAGCATATGATGCTTTTACTGCATATAGGTGGGAGGGAGAAGGCACCAGCTGCTTTCTGTAGAAAAACTCTGACGTCCACTGATAAGTTTGAGATGTGGGGTGATGGTCTTCAGACACGATCCTTCACTTTCATAGATGAATGTGTGGAAGGTGTTCTAAGGTAATAGACCTAATCTCCTGTAAATATCTAGGTTGTTATGTTCTTCATGAAGGTTAGTATATTATTCTTATGGTTATGTTGAGTTTAAAACCTATTGCAGTTTGATGGAGCTTAGTGCTGTAAGTGCTGTAACCATGGGTTCATGGTTGGCTTCTACAACCATAAATATGTTAAGAAATAAATTGAATGAGATCTACCATAGATTCTTATAGCTTTAAAATATTAAATTGAATATGCAACATTGGCTCATGGGTTTACCTATTTTACTTTTATGTCGTATAATGCTTATCCGAACGACTTATCTTGTATACTTTTCAGATTGACAAAGTCTGACTTCCGGGAACCAGTCAACATTGGAAGTGATGAGATGGTTAGCATGAATGAGATGGCTGAAATTGTGCTTAGCTTTGAGAACAAGAAGCTCCCCATTCATCACATTCCAGGCCCAGAGGGTGTGCGAGGTCGCAATTCGGACAACACTCTTATTAAGGAGAGGCTTGGTTGGGCTCCTACGATGAAATTGAAGGTACATACAAGTATACATTTGCTGCCTTATTTGGTCAATTGATTTGCTTTAAACAAATTGATGACTTACTGATCTTGGATTTCCCTCGATGATATTAGGATGGGTTACGAGTTACTTACTTTTGGATCAAGGAACAAATTGAGAAAGAGAAGGCTACAGGAGTTGACCTTTCGGTTTATGGGTCATCTAAAGTGGTTGGAACACAAGCACCTGTTCAGCTGGGTTCGCTTCGTGCAGCAGATGGTAAAGAATGAGGGTCATGAAACAAAGTAATAGCGCTAATTCTCTAAGTCTTATGGTCAGTACCAGAAGAAGTTTTGGGCATGGAAAGTTGCAGGCCAGTATGTTGTTTCCTATTGTTATTATATTGAGTAGATGGAAGGGATATGTTTTTATTCCCTGTATATTGGTCTACCTTTTGAAAGTGGTCCTCAGTAGTAGGATTGTGAATTAGCCTAGGAGTATTTATTTCCTTTTAATGCTCAAGAATGAAGGTCTATTGCTGTTACCCTTTGTATGCCTTATTTTGACTGGATGAAATCTTCATTCTAGTCACTCTCTATGAAGCTTTGTTTTTGCTAATTGGTGTTGCAATTTAATTGTAGTCTTTGATCTTGTTTGTGAGAGTCAGAGCGAGGCCGACCAAGAGGGCAAGTTGAACACTACCATGGGAAGAGTTGTGGTCCACAGATGTTTGCCTTGTCGGCTTTCTTGAGATCACAAGAAAGAGTATGGATGAATGGAGAATGAGACTGGCAGGTATCAACAATGTGATACAAGTCTCCCAAGTCTGAGTGCAGCTGGAACCTGATACCAGCAGACCACTGTTATCATCTGACAGTCACAACCTTGATGAGGCTGAGTTGACTCACTCGTGAATTTCCACTTCATTTAGGACTGGGAAAAAGGCTGAATTATAGTTCCTTGTTAAATTCTCTACTCTATCTAATCTTCATGGCTGTGAATTGCTGGAGGAAATCATAATTGAGCTTGTGATAGAACCCCATGGATAGGTATCCACTTGCTCACCCCTGAGAGTTAGTATGGAGTCAGGATTTACTTCATTCAATTCTTCTGTGCTAGAAAACCCAGCTTGCTATACCTGGCGAGCTCTGCTATGGGAGCACCCTTTTGTGGGTGGATGCATTCCCTGCAGTTCATCAGTCTAAGGATGTCTAACAGCATAATTCAGCTATGACAGAAGAGATTCAGGAGTAAATCCATTAATTGTGGTTTTAAGTTTTGATTTTGCTAAAAGTATGGCTTTTGGTTTTAACAAGCTAAACTTAACTATCCAGTTCGATATGGCAAATTAAGACGTCTTGTAACCAGTCAAAGTGTGGTTGGTGTTATTCCCTTTTGAAGTTTTTGAGGACCCTACTAAATCAAGAAATGCCATGAAAAATCAATTGGAGAAGCTGGCTTACGCTTCTTCCATTACCTTATCCTTAATTCCTTATAATCCAAATGGAAATGATTCATGGAAAGTGAACCCTCGAACAGAAAACAACTCATGAAAAGAAGGGAAACTTATCCAATAATTAATTATTAACCAATTCAGATAGTTATATGGAATGAAAAAGGAAGTTATGCTATTTATGAAACTTAAGTAAGAAGCTGTACTTCCAGGGCATCATCTTAGTTTTCTTTTCTTTTTTGATTTTGCTTCATCAGCTAGGTAATTAAACTCTTAACCATATGCCTGTGGGACTTTATCTCAGTTCAGCAGTAATTGCCATGTAGGTACAGCAGTTGTTTAGAATCCCAAATTGTATAATGGTGCATTGAAATTGTCAAATTGACACATTTTAAGCAGTTTGGAAAATATGTTAATCTGAAATTTAGATGAATTACTCTCTTTAGAAGACATCCATTCTTTAGGTCAAAATTTTAAAGCAAAAAATCTATTCTTATATTTATGATGATGATGATGTGGTGTGGACTTGTGTGGTCCAAGAGGTTCAGATAGGATGCTTGCATGACTTGGCTGTTCCTAACAACAGAAAGTTCTTGATAAAAGTCAAGGCACCCATCCTTGTTTTGTGAAAGTGGGAGCACTAGCTAACAATACTATTATGCAATAACAACCATTTCTAGAGTTGATAAGGACTAACCCGTGAGAAAGAGCTGTGGCATGAATAGCCTCATCACATGTTGTGATGTTGATATGCAATCTGGTGATCCTTTTCCAAATTCCATGTGAAGCATGAAAATAGTAGAAGGTAGTTTCTGTTATGAGCTTCTATATCTGATAAGATGCGTGAGGCAGAAGGGACATAAGTAAAATTTTGAACAAGGAACCGGATCCAACATGCTTCTGAAGACCATCACCACCTACACATCCATTGATGTTTTAAGTATCATATCAATAGCTAAATTTACAATGCCAGTCAGTTGTCAGTACTAGCTTACAAATATGAATATGGACAAGTTTTTTGGGGGTAAATGTCATTCGTTATTGGATCTCCAATTCTCATGATCAAACTACTAGGACTTCAACTTTAGGGAAAATGTAAGGTGAGCTTTCTTCCTGTTGGCCATAGTCATGTGATGTAAAGAAGTCCAATAATAATGATACTCCAGAGACTGAGGATGCTTCCTGATAATTGGTACTGACTTTTACTAGTTTGGGGATGCCTACTACTGGGAATGGCCTTCTCAGAAATTGGATCATCCAACAGAAATTGTTAGATAGAAGCAATATCTCCATAAGCACCAGGTTTTTTTTTGGAAACAGCTTCCTGACAGAGTTGAATGTATCATTTCCCAGCCTATGGTAGAGCAACCGGCACAATGGCCCTTTGCAGCAACTGTAGCAGGATGTTTTGACTGCCATGATGTAGTGTTGGTGATATGGAACGTGACGAAGTTGAATCAAGGCTCTTGATAATGAGAGTCTGGAAGAATTCTCCTACTTATGTACTAATAGCATTGAAAAGTGTTAATTAAACAATCACGTACTCCCTTTTTACTTTCAGACAAAATATTGTGTCAACCAGTATGAGAAAACCCTGTAGATCATGTTTGACATCTCTATTTAAGTAAAATTCCTGGTTTGTAAGAACTGTGTCCAAATGGACTCGAAAATAAATAAAAAAATAAAAAAAAAAGGTCTCAAAGTATCAATAAAGAGGAGTGTTACAGAGAATTACCCATGATAGTTAAGATGATGGAGGGTGTTCAAGGTGCATGCATCTGCTGGAGACTGTAGTCTCTGTGGACACCTTATTATCACAGCCACAAGCACCAGACACAATAAGACACTCAAGGGAGCATTAGTAATTTACTGCACAACAAATGCAGTAGATTCCGCAAGTTTTTAAGTACCAGAACACCTTACAGAAAGTACTCTCAGGGATCGTCTTTGAGTAAAACATAATTATTTTCTTACACTGGAGATTTAATCATTCTTACCCACTGAAAATCTATATTGTTTTGCTAGTAGTTGCCATTTTACTGGAACAATCTTGGCAACCAGAAACAAAATAAAGACAGGACCAATGTCACCAACCAAAAATAAGTGGTGCCTGTTTGCCTGCCTTTGGAAAGGGTAATAGTAGTTTTTGAGAATGCAGTTTAGAGTAGCCTCCAGTCAGCCTCTTATATTTTGCATTGAACCCTGGGAACAAATAAATATAGTCATTATCTTGCACATATGATTTCACTTCTTTTTATTTATTTAAGGAAAGGGTGTAGGAGCAGAAATTATGTTATCCAACTATAGAGAAGAACTGACAGCTCAATTTATCCACAACAAACAAGAGCACCAGGGAAGTCAACCTTTTCCTTTTCTTGGTAGGAAATATGTCCAAATCTAAACAGGGGAAGAGGAGGGGGGGGGGGAATGTCTATTGGGTACAGTATCTAAAACTAAATAACCCTCACTTTTCTCATGGAGTCACACAAAGCCCTTCAGGAAAAAGAGAGAAGACAACCAATTAAGTTGGTTATTTACAACTGTACATTGAGACTTTGAGAAAGACTCATCAATTGAATCCACTAAGTGAAGTGTCTGAGTTTCTTAATTCTGATCACCTTAGCCCTGTGGAAGAACTGCTCTGTAGCCAAGACCCTTACCTGCTTAATGTATTCTCTAAATGTTACTACCCCTTTCTCTAGTGCCTTGTCCAATGCATACATCACATCATCTATTGCATGGTCTTCGGCCGAATGGTGAAGAACTTGTTTTGAATTCTCATCTACAGCCTCAAATGCTTCCTCAACCTCATGAACAGAGTTCAAATCATTCGCTCTCAACCAATTCATCAGCATGTCACCCTCCTCTGCTGCTTCCCTCACAACTGCTTTCAAGCTCATGCTTTCATGTTCAAGCCCCAGTAAGAGGTTTGTTGCTATGTCATTCCGCTCAAACAGCTCAGCTTGCAACACTGACAGTCCCTCTATCTCCTCCTCTACTTCAGACTGTAAAGCAACCATGTCATAGTGAAGGGCTGCAACAAGGCGGTCAATGGCCTCCCTTTTTGACATGAGGGAGGGATGGGCACGAGTAGAGAAGGTAGACCCTGAAGGAGAAAAAGGGTAGTGGTGGCCCAAGAGAAGGGCGAGGTTGTGCAAGAGTTCTGATAGGTTAGAGTGAGGGTACTGCCAGGTTTGAAGATATGGGGAGGTGATGGTGCCAGACGGATCAACAAAAGGATGGTGAGGAAGAACTGGGTTGCATGGATTCAATGACAGAAGAACAATTGGAGCTGAAAAGGGGTAGTTTTCGTGGAGCCATATGGTGAGAAGAACAGGCTGAGGAGCACGAGAGACTTTGAGGGAGCCACTTGCATTTAGAAGGTTTACAGTGGTGCCATCATCATGGATGAAGGTATCTGTTACAGGCTTGAAACAAGGGAATTCTTGTAACAAGGAGAGGAGGTGGTCACGGATGATCCATTTTTGATCTGGGTCTGTGTAGGAGAGTGCAGAAGGATTGTTGTGGGAAAGAGCAGCATTAACAAATTGGCTAGAAACTGGTGATGCCATTGGCAACCAAGAGAGAGAGAGAGAGGACTTGAGGATCTTATATACTGCAATCAAAATGACTTTCGGAGAACTTTCTTCCAAATTTTATGGAAAAAAACCTCCAGGGATTGAAGTCAATTACCCAAAAAAGTGGATAAAGGAGTTCCAGTAGTGGGTGGAACTTGGGAAGTTTCCCTCATTATTGAGAAAGACAGGAGACAGCAACATGGAACGGACACTGAAAGGCAGAGGTTCCATTTCAGTTGACAAAATCAGTCAATATAACTAACATTTTTTTCCCCTTTTTCAGGAGATTTTTTCTATGCTATCCAACTTTCAATAATAAAAATGCCATTTTTGTTTAAAAGAAAGCAATTTGTAGTTATATACTGCATTTTTTGAACTTAGAGGCTGTTGTAAGTTATTATAAAAACCATTAACTGAATCAAATTGATACTTGAAGAAATGTTGTTCAGTCCCATCATCAAAGTCCAAGGTCTTTTTTTTTTTATTTAATTTTTGGGATATTTAAAGCCTCACTTGTTGCTTCCTTGTGACCCCTCTTGTAATTACAAAGTCTAAAACACATTAATAATGAATAATGACTTTTAGTGAGTAGCTGCCACGACAATGACGAGGGCAGTGATGATAAATCATAAAAAAAAATAATTAAAATTGAAATCAGGCGTTGGAGATAGACACGTTGCGCATGAAAGGCAAAAAATGATTGGTTCACGGTTTAAGGTATCGGTATCGGAATGGTCGGATTTTAGACCTGGCCAATCATTGATCTTAGTCTATTTTTATACTATTTTAATGAGGACTAGTCATGGGTCGATTTCCCATTAGATCCGTATCCGCTTAGATTGAATCAATTTTGGAAATAACCGATATCATGTCCGATACGTGAATTTAGAATTATGATTGATTCATTGGCAGTCAAAGCAAAAAAGAACCTTTGGAAAGAGGTTTCGAATTTAGATTTAAGACTCCTTTGGTGGCCTAGGGATAAAGGGACGTACCGTCACGGAAGTGAAATTTTCAAACCTTTTTTTTTTTAATTATTATATAATTAATTTCAAATCATTTTAAATTTAATTTACAATCAAATTTCTTCAAATTAAAAAAAAAAATTACATTGAAAATTTTTCTTTGTACAAATTTTATTGAAAATTTTTCTAAATTTTTATTATTAAATATGATAAGAAGTTTAAATAGGTTATAAAATAATGTTAGAGAATGTGTGTTTATTTTTTCATTGTTAAATAAATTTTATTTCTCTTCTTTTCCCTTTATTTGTAATCCTACGGAATGTTAGGGTTATTTTTTTCACGGATTGTTGGCCTGCAATAGACTGTTCGGATTGGTGTCAAGAAGAAAAATCTCATCCTATGACCTCCTAAAAATGTACAATTCTAACTGTTTTAAAACCTTTCAATTTCAATCAATTTTCAAGCGTAAATTAGTTGTTAATTTTATAGAAGAAAGAATAATTAATAGCTTTTTTTATGTCTTTATATATATATAAAATATGGGAGAAGGTTCTCCGAGCAAGCGACATAGCTTATGCTTCTTCACAAAAACTTTTTACCTTAATTTTTTCTCCCTCCTCATAAGAATTAATAAAAAAAAACACGTTAGAGGTGCAGGCTACATCGTTTGCTTTCAAAGAGACTTTTCCCATAGAGATGAAGGCATGAGAGGGTTTATTTTATCCTAGAATATATATTCATAGTAGGCTAGTCAAACCATAAGAGAGTACAGCTACAATCGAGATCGAATCACTTTATTGCAAAACCAAAACCAAATAGTTCTTTTTTCCCCTTATTTTTTGGTGGGTAAGAACACCAAGATATTACATCTCGTGATCTTTCTACTCGTGTAAAACGTATAAAGATGTAAACGGATCTAATATGGTTCAAGTCGAGATGGGACAACTTTCATATTCACCTCTTATGTTAACGAATATTCTAATTTGGTTCAAATATCTGCCACGTATCATTTGATTCTTCGTTTCTATTTTCGCGTTTATGTTTTTGTTAGTCTCTTTTATTTGAGTCTTCCTTGCACGCTTTCAGTCCATGTCTTTTTTTTCTTTTTTTTTATGCTTAATATGACATGTTTTTCTCATTTATGTTTTTGTTAGTCTCTTTTATTTGAGTCTTCCTTGCACGTTTTCAGTCCATGTCTTTTTTTATTATTTTTTTATGCTCAAAATGACATGTCTCTTAATTGTCTTAGGCTGCATTTGGTATGCATTCTAAAAACACGTTCTGAGTATTGAAAACATGTCTTGGACTTTGGAGTGATAAAACCGTGTTTGGTATGTGTTTTCATTCTAAATTCCTAGAATGAGAACAAGAACGAGGCTCGTTATGGAACGTGTCAAAAGTCTCGTTCTACGATTTCGTTTTGTAAAACATTTTTGAGCCTTTCCTCTGCTTTGTCACTGAAGAAGCCATTTCTTTCTTCTTCCTTGTTGGCTTCGTGTCTCTCATGGCGTCAGCGTCCATGGATTCATTTCATGCCTCTCCTCATCCACTTCGTCGCCGCAAGCTCCATGACTTCTTCTTCTTACGTTTCTCAAATCTCTTACCATGAAGTTCTGGTTGCCCTGAATTGACACCAAGAGGACCCAAATTGTTTCGGGATTTTTTTTTTTTTTTTTTTTTCTCAATCCTCTTTCAATTTTCTCAGAGCTGGAAAATACTTGGTCTGAGTTACTCCGAAAATGAAGGTAAATTTTTTGAGATTTCAGGATTGAAATTGTCTCCTCCCAGGGAAGAGATTCGGGTGCCACCAGCCAATGCCCGATATGTTGGCTTCAGCTGGATTCGAGCCGTCCAACCAGCACTGGTGCATAATGCCAGACCCTCTTTGCGTTTCATCTTATCAAATGGCTGGATGGCTCGGATCTAATCGATGAACACGTGTCGGGTATTGGCTGGTAGCAGCCGAGTCTCCTCCCAAACCCCTAGGAGGAGACGATTCGAATCCGAGATTTCAGCTGTATTTAAGCTTAATTATCCCTACAATTCGACAATTTAAAATACCTTAAACCGATTTTCATATTGGTCTCTCTCTAAACAATTTTCAACGTATTTTGTTTTTGACTAAAAAAAGATGCAGATGAGAAAGGTGCTCGAACAATTTCATCTCAACAATGGAAAATCAAGACCAAACCAAAACCAATGCTAAGAAATTGCAGAAATGTTCCATGAGGTAAGTTTTATAAAATCAATAATACATTGTAGCCAAAATATCCATCCAAAGGCTGTTCTCAATTTCAATTAAAAATGCATTCTTTATTCTGAGAATGAGAATATGCATTCTCAAAATGAAATGGAATGCATGTCAAATGCAGCCTTAGTCTCATGATACTCTTTTCCTCATTCTCTAGAATTTATCGAATCTTCAAAATCCCTCAAGATTATTAGTTACTTAATTTTTTATCATTAATTGAAAATCTATACAAATCCAATTGATCATGTTCCAGATTATCCTGGATACGCTAAACAGCTACGAATGCCAATAACATCCAGAGTTTCAACTATCCATTTACATCCCTCTATATATATATATATATGACCACCTGAACCTTAACTTGGGGCTGTTCTTGGCTCAGGAATCAGGTCTAAGTGTTTGAATCCTACCTTGGCATGGATCTCACAACTTTTATTGGGGATAGGGCAGACCCATGACTTTAAGCAAACCCGAACATTAGCCCAGTGTCACTTTGGGCCTCCCTTCAATGAAGAGTGGTCTAGACCCATTTAGCTGTAACCCGTCAAGACTCAGCCCCAGGTGAACCTCTCTAATCGGTTCATCGGGTTATGCAGCCCAGCCCGTCCGACGGACGGCTGGATGACGGGAGACGAACTCCATTCCCTCTAATCTCCCCATGAACTGTTAAATTAATTCTCATGTAAACTGTTAAATTGATCATTTGGCCTCAGTCTCCACATTTTTTTAAAATATTTGAATTTCAATTTTTCCCTATCACACATATCCTTTCTCTCTCTTTACCTAAGGTGATGTGATGCTCTTATTGGCCTTTGGGAATATTGAGCTTCATCATTTACTCTTAGGAAAAAGATCTTCTATAGTGAGGCACCTATGTAGTGAGAATCTTATCCACTCAAAGTGAGTTTGTGTATATCTCAAAGTGCATTGAGATATACACAAACTCATTTTGAGTGAATGGGATTCTCACTACACTTCACTACAGAGGTGGTCTCACTACAGAGGATCCCAATCCTTACTCTCACCCATAATAATGAATGTCTAAAATATCCTTCTTCTATTCAATCGAAGGGTCAAATCCCATAGGGTGAGAGATTCTCTCTTCACCGTATGTGAAGGAAAACTCGGTGCAAAAGATATTGAAAGAAGAGTTTGGTAAACAAAATTTTGCCTAGAAGTTTTCATACATGGTTAGGTGTATGTACATGACCGCCCTTCATCCAGTATGGGGCAGAAATAGAATTATACAATTGTCATTTTATGTGGCTGAAATGAAGTGATATTTGTGTACCTAGTTTGTATTCGGCCGAGTACAAAAACTTTTTGATAAGAATAAATGTTTTCCTCATTTACGGCATAGTTATAAATCTAGGTATCGAACAGGACATCAATTATGTCTAAAACTGGTCCAATCTGTAACGTATCAATGTACATATTCAATGAGAAGTTGAGTCTGACATGTGGCCGATATCATATATAATAATATTAAAATATCAATTGATTTGACTGATCCGATATTGACTACTTGAACCATGATCAACAGCATCATCAGCAGGGGACCCTAAGTCCATTCTATCAACAACCCATGAGCTCATGTGGTTCAAAGTCACTTTGCTTTGATCTGATCGAAACGTTTCCAACACCCACCCATTGAAATGGGTACAAAAGATCCTATTTAAATCAATAGGCAGGTGGCTGTTCTTTCTACCCCGGGAATCTGGGGATCATATTAACAAAACGTAATGTATTGGATTAGTGGAAACTTAGAAGATAACGTTTCCCTTTATTCAAACAGATTATATAAATTTTCATAAAAAAATGCATAGATTATATAAATCAATATAAAAAGGCAAAATGAAATGAAGAAGAAATAAAGAGCAAAGGATAAAGAAAGGAGAGTGTGTTAGGTTGCTTGTGTTAGTGACAGAGGTCAAGGGGTTCTTTTTAGTTCTCAAGATCTGGAATTTCTTCCCTACAAATTTTTTACCTATCTATCTGTTAAAGTATTTGTGTATTCAAACCTACTTTTGCCTAACAAAGTGAACTCTCTCTTCCTATTTTTTTTTTTTTTATCTTTTAATCTTCTTTTCTTTTTTTACTATAGGAGGGCATCTCACCTTCTCCCTTTGTCACTTTCTACAGGGTTAGCCCAATCTTTTTAGGTCTCTGTGGTGGATTTGTCCACAAGTAAACTCTTCTCCTAATGGTTTTGTTCTCTGCTTTCTGCTTTCAACCCTTTAACTTATTCTCCTCAAATTTCCCGCACCTTTTTTTTATTGCCAATTTTAAGGTGAATGTAGGTTATCTACTGTTGAGTGTCGAAAATGGTGATCTCTAACCTTTATCCTCCACTTCATATAACAATTCCTTTTCTTAATCTAAAACTCTTTTGTGGGCCATGACTTAAGTGGATGATAATCCAAAATTGGCCCACTTGCCTTGGATTACAATCTTCAGATCCTGTTTATAAAGTTGAATTGGAGATATACAGGGTCAGTTATGTCCATCAGATTTAACTTGGATATGGGAGATTTGTGGGGTGTTTGGTTGCTTGGCGAAATATCTTTTTCTTGAACAGGGCTTAATTGTGAATTGGCCTAGGTTTGGACTTGGCTGAGCTAGTAGTATACATAGTCTACAAAATAGAACCTAATTTAATATTTAGCACTGCAAAAAAAAAAAAAAACTATCCCCTAAATGTGTTCAGAAAAAAAAACATTAATTTAATGTATATGATCTAATACATTGAATACATGATTTAAAATTATCAAAATACTCTTAAAAATAATATTAACATTATAATAAAAAAAATTAATTAACTTTTGTCTTATATGGAGAATATCCCTCTTTTTTTATGCTTCTTTTTTCCTGGTCATACTAACAGCATATCAAGAAGTCAAATGACTCCATCATGGGACCACGTGGCACCGTAAAGATAACTAGATAAGAGTGAACATTTCAAAAAAAAAAAAAAAAACAAATTGATGGGATAAAGAACTACAGAGTTTTACCACATAGAGATGATTTAAATTTCAAATACTCAGTTTTCTTGCAGCTTTAACTGATTATTCTAAGGTTATATTGATCACAACTCACAAGCAAGTTAACAGAGAGTGAATAAAGTCGGTGGGAAGTTGCTTTCAGAAAGCATTATTTTTAGGAAACTTTGCTTTTATTATTTATCCTTATACAGTAATGGACCCCACAAGACCACAACCGCACATATAATGCTGGAATACTGTTATAACGCTCTATAGAGTCATAGACTCAACCATACTGCTAGTAACAGAAATCCACAGCATCCTCTAATATCATACTATTTAATACAAATAACTGATTAAAAATACACAAAAATACAATACACGCAATGATTGTTTCATGAATAAATAAAGAAAGAAATAAAACAGTAAACTTTTCAAAAGCAATTCCCTTACTTTTTTTTTTTTCTTTCCCTGCATTTAAATTCAAAAAATAAGATGAACTGAGAAATGGATCCGAATATACCCAGATGTGACGTGGTAGGAGAATAGTTCCGGAATGCACAAGGTCCAGTGTTCAGCAGTGGTTGTCGCAGTTTCTGAAACAAGGAGCGGCCATCTCTAAGAATTTCAGCGGTTCAAGAAAACTAGGGAAGAGCAGCTATGTCTCCATCATTGTTTTCAAGGAATCTCAATTTTATGTAAACAGTCTGAACAGTGAAAAGCAGTGAATGAACTGAAATTAAAATAATAAAGCAATCTTACTGAGCATCGGAGAAGTTTCTCCATGGTTCGCACCGACCTTTTCGTTGCCTTTGCGTACAAACGAATTCGTAACAAGCAAACAGGGCTTTTAAACTTTTTCCCCTTCAAAGCTCAGCAGAAGGATGAAGTTCGTGTGGAGACGACGAAAGGACCGAGCAGGGGTATAAAGTGCAGTAACAATGTCTTATGATGGTTCATCAGCTTTCGTCACGCAAAATTTATGGGATTCGACTCCACCACACGGTGTTCGAGACGGCACGAACGTCAGACCCTGAAAATTAATTCTTCAAGAAAAATTAATTAAAGAATCTTGAAGCGATACAGAAAATGATTAAAAAAAAAATTGCGAGCATCAAGAGAGAGAAACGTTTCTCGGTTTCTGGTCGTCTCTCCCACTCGTTGCTCTTTTGAAGGGAAACAATGGAAACCCAAAGAAATGAATTAAAAGATCACACATACCTTTGATAAACTCTCAAATTTTTATCGGGATTTCTCAATTTGAAGGAGTTCTACGAATCAATATACAAGAGAAGAGACCGATCTAGGAAAAAATTACTTTCAATTGGAGAGAGAGATAGTAACAATAATAATTTTATTATTTTTACTGCTATTATTATTATTATTATTTATGACAAATATCAGTAGATGATTACAGGCTTCGCTTCTTACAGACCCTTGAAAAAAAAAAAAGGGGGTAGAGGGAGTGAGTAGATCAAAAGGTGTGATTGCAGGTGACAAAATTTTATGGTTTTTCTTTGAGGACGGAAGCTAAACCGGTGACAATTTTGCCGCCTCCGAGAGAACTCCTCGGTTTGATCGCAGGTGGCTGCCATTCCGATACCAAAACTTTAATCTTTTCTTCACCGGAGATTCCCTTCAGCGGAGAACCGTTCTCGCCAGATTCCGACACCGTCAGCGAAGTCTTTTCCGCAAAAATCAGCTCAAATTCGCCAGAGAAATTCTTTGTGGTAATCAAACTCGGCTTTTTCTCGATCTCTGTCTCAGTTTCTGTTGGTTTGCTCGAAGTTGATGTTCGGACGTGAGGGGAGAGCCATTTCGCTCTCATGTACTCGGCTTTCCTCCACGGAGGGAAGTGCATTCCCTTCTTCTTAAGGCTCTGTTTTGCAGCATCGGATACGATGGAGACAATACGTTGAAGACGATCAGGTTTGCCAACGAATATTGACGGAAGAGTTTGGAGAACCGCACTGTAATTTTTTGTCGACCGAGCGATCTCGAACTCTGACGGGAAATCAACATCAATTAACAGTCGGTCGACGTGAACGATCACATCGATGTATTCGTATTCCCCTGTAAAGAGTTTTGATTTGGAATTTAGAAAATGCAGAAACGCAAACGATAGATATGCTTGGAATTTAATCTCCTACAAAGGCGCCTCTTTCATTGCGCCAATAAAAGAAAACTGGAGTGAATCAATAGCATTAGAACTCAAAAAGGAGGACCAGTACCTGCAGGATACGAAGCGGATTTCTCCCAACGTGATTTGCAGATTGAAGCGTCATATCCAAGAGCTATGAGTCCATCGGTGACGACTTTTCTATAATCGTCCTTGCGCTTGCAGCTCTTGTTCTTATCTACAATTTTTGCAGTATCGGCTAACAGATTCCTCTCGGTAATGCTCGCACAAGGAACCAAGCTCTGCATTTCAAAAGAATTTACAATGAATCAATGGGAAAAACCTTTACTCCTTCCAGACACTAATTGAAGAGATTATACAGAAAATAACTCTGTTTTTTTGTATTGAGAAAATTATAATGATCCAAGTAAATCGTCACTCACCTTGAGAATTTCGCAAGCCTCACCAGATGAGGCTGCCGCCACCGACTCGCCGAAGCCATTGAATAGTTCAAATTCATCGTCGGAACTGTCGGTACAGTTCCCGTTGAAGCAATTGCAGCGATTCCGTCCGCATTTTGCAGCTGACGCTGGCTGCTTGTCATTACTCTCTTCAATGAAATTTTGCACCATTTTTGCCAGGCACACAGAACTGGGTTCCCAATCGTTACCGACATCTTTGTTGTACTGAGGTTCATCTACGCCAGGTTTCTCGGCCGATGAAATCCTCAAAACGCTTGGAAACTGCCGTTCGAAAAGCCTCTTGAGTCGCGATTTCACGACAGGTTTTACCGTATCGTTCCGAATCAGTCCTCTTGAGGAATGAGACTCAATCGGTTGGATCTTCATTGGGAAAGGCATATTTAGCGAGATCAGAACGGTGAGTGACAACTTCTCCTGCCTTTCAAACTCTGCTCTCCATTTTGCAGTGACTCGGAATCGAGGTTAGTTTCTCTGTCAGTCCTACACCTACTAATCTAAAGAGAAGGATCGATAGTTTCAGTTGAAAGGTGAAACCAATCTGACGATCGCAGTAAATGATCGCACCGCTAAACCAGGAATTTGAGGAATCATCAAGGAGTTCGATGCAACCAGGTCCTATACTACTATGTATCTTGCCCCTATGACCTTGGCACCTTCAATTCCCAAAATTACTAAAAGTAGAAAGCACTGAAATAGAGAAAACAATCACAAGGACTTGCAGAATTGAAGCAGCAGGTGAAATTTCTAGAATCTAGACATCAAACAACTCTTTTCAGCTAAGAAAGATCTAAACCAATACAGTCATAAAAGACGAAGCCATTCTGATACATCAAAAACACAAGTACCTAAATTCTCTTTGATATCCGCGATCAACTCCGTCTACAAAGAACATTTCATCGGACCATAAAAGGTCATAGAATATCAAAATCGGATCAACTCCATAAACAAAGAGGCGAAGAAGAAAGAGGAAAGCTCCTAAAACCAATTAATCTACCAAAATTCGAAACTCCGGACAAAAATCGATACCTTCCTCTCGGATTATTATACTTGTTGCTTCAGATTAGAGAAATAAGCATGGAATAACTTCAAAAACCTGCCAAAGAAAAACGCATCTTGCTTAGGGTTTCCACAAACGGCTAAAGCAAGGTTTACGGAAGAAATGACGGCAAGGGAGATACGGATATTTCCGACGAGCCAAGGAATAACAAACTGCCGGAATCTTCATCTTCCGGCGGATAAATGGAAAATTTCCGGTGAAATTATCAGCGACGAGGTTGGGGAGCGTACTCAATAAAGAAGACGCTAGAGAGAGAGAGAGAGAGAGAGAGAATGAGACGTTCGCCTTTGGTTTTGAGTTGATGTCTGGAGAGGGAACCAAGTGAGACTGAGGAGGTAGGCCTTATAAAGGGGAAGGTGAAGCGCAACTAGTGCTGACTCGGATGAGACTGCCACGAGGTAATCCTACATGGCAATGGTAAAATGGGAATTAAAATCATTAAAGGTTGTAGTAACGTGGATCGGAGTGGATCGCCGTTGTTACACGAAGACACGTTTGCTTGGTGTTTGACGCGAAGGTTACATTCACTGGGAATAGTCAGTAATAGTTATATTACCATAAATACCCTTATTTTCTGATAAAATGACGGTGTATGCCCTTCATTTCCAGTAGTATCTAAACCGTCTCGAGATCGTGCGAGGGGTAAATATGGTAATTAAAACCCAACAGCTATGTGTTAAACCGTTAAAGTGTTCAACTGATGTGGGTAGGTGCTGAGTCTGCTGACTCTTTGGTATTTGCCGCTCATTTTACTCAAAATTACTGGATGGAAATGATTGGTCGAGCTCGAATCTTCCAATGGATCTTCTCCGAATGTCACGAGCATGGTGGTATTTGATGTAATTATCTGGTGAAAATAAGGTTATTACTGATTGCTGATTAGTTAACTATCAGTGGGTAAAATGGGAATCTGAATTTTTTTACTTTTTATGAACTAAAGCGATTTACTGGCGTCGTTTTGCGAGGCACGCGGCGCACGGACGCCGCACACGCTGTGGTATGCAACCAGAATGTAGTGCCCCTGTGCCTGAGAGATGACGCCACGTGTCCAGATTGCTTGAAAACCGTAGTCCCACTACCATTTTAGAATAAGCCGGATACAGGAAATCAGTATTCCATTTGTTTTGAATATCATGTACGCAAAACGATGTGGAGCGTCCGATTTCGATGGATGCGATTGGGATTGGTCAGAGCAGGTAGAATCGAAGCAATCTAATTGACGGTAGTAGTTGACAGTTATAACTGATACGATGAGCGGGCAATGGATGATGGATCATGGATGGGGGGCATGGATGATGGACCACATCATATATTGTTTTCTTTGTAGGACCCACAGCTTTTGTAATGGATAATTCCTCAATTGTGCGGATATGAAGACGTGGGTTTCGGGTCGGGTGAGAGTTAGAAACGGAATAATAATTGGATCCGGGTCGGGTTGGTGCAAGTGAATTGGAATCTCAAGTGCCGGTCAAAGAAAGTCCCAATCAAAACCCCACAAGGTAACGCATCTGATCATGCAATTGACAAGATCAATTCCTCACATATTTCTTTTTTGCCTTTCCAACCTATATTCTTCATACATTTCAACCCGAATCACCTTTCTTTTTTTTTTTTTTTTCATCTTTGTTGAATAACCAGTTCATACTTATGGCATGGTGTGCAGGTGAAAATGAACTGAACATGAAAGAATTTGAATTACATGAGGTCCAAGAATACTAACCAATGGGTCGATCACAACTCAGAAAAAACCGGGTGGTTGGTGGTTCGGGCTAAGAATTGCTTGATACGAGTATATTAAGACATCTTAGGTTCTAACGTTTTTCAATGTGGGACTATTTCCAACGCCTCTCTCTCACATCTTTTGGGTGATCATACATAATTGTTTAGTTAATGTAAGATTTGATTGACTCCGATAGGATATTGAAATATCTAGCCTAAAAACTTAAATTATTAGATTGAGAAACCAACTAATATATTAAGACATCTCAAGTCTAAAGATTTTTTAATATAGGATTATTCCCAACAAGTACTATTCAGCCTCTCATAACCCTAGTCTCTCTTTCCTTCCAAAGCATGTGACTTTGTATATGCATCTGCATAGGCATCGTGTTGCACTCGGACCCTCCCATGCACTCAATTGACTTAAGAGTGGAAGATGCTGATATATACGGGCACCGTGTCGATCCTTCTCTATAACTTTATTTTCCTACCGCGCTATTTTACAAAGTTCAAGGTCAAAAGATCTTGTGTTATTTCAAAAGAAAAAGTTATCCCACATAATATATTCATTGAAAAAGGTATGACCTTAGCAATGTATGGGAAGTGTTGAATTTTGAGAGTCAGTGTGGGACTAAACTCCCAATAGACAAAGCCATTTGATTGTATAGTGATGATGCCTCTTGAGTTGTTTAGATTAAAACCACTTGATGGGAATAATTGTTGGCCTCAAATCCTGAAGGGACACATGTCTAAACCCCTAGTGCAATGAGAGAAGAGTATGTGTCGTCCTGAGATAGGCAAGGAAATCTCTGCCATCACCTTGTGATTGCCAACCCCTAATCCAATAAGATTTGGGTGCTGGTCACCGAAGACCTCAGCCAATGAAAGATAGACACGTGTTGTCCTACAACAAAGTAGGGGAAGGTCTGTCACCTCCTACAATCCAAAGAGTTTCTTGTAGTTGGCACAATCATGTATTATTCTCCTACACTAGTCAATCAGTGGCAGACAGGTGGTCATGATTGAAGAAAAGTCTCCATCCAAGACCAATTGGTGGGTGATGCAGTAAAGGTGTTGCACACAGCATCAGTTCTAATTGGATTGAAACCCTTCAGTGCCATACATATTCTATATCTACGAAGGATTAGGCCGCAAAGAGGTTCTTTCCTTTTGCAACACCAATGTGCCTAAGGTATAAGAACACGACAGGTCATCATCTGCAGACCCGCCATATCAGAACGGTTAGAGCAGTTAAAAAATATCTCAACCGGCCACTCTTGCCTCTATAATTATTCGTCAGAACGAAAGTAATAAGGTTGATTATCTCAATCTAAACTATGTATGCTTTCAAGCTCTCTAAGCACTTACCCTATCAAAATCACTTTGACCCCCTTTATTGGAATTCTTATGTCCTCTTATACGGGATTCCATTTGTTCTTTCTGGCACTGATTTGGGCATCGGAGTAATCTCAGGGTTTTCGAACCTGCCCCCCGACTGCTTGTTTTACTCCTCTGTTGACAGATGTCCTCATGTGGAGCCTTCAACATAACCTAGCGACAACACGACCTCCTGTGACAGAAATCAAAATATATTTATGCAATAAAACTCCACCAATGATCAACTTAGGTCTAAATTTGTCTCAAACCCAACTTTGAAAACTGTAATGATCTCAAGATAAAAATATTCAGATTTCAAGTTTCACATTTAAATTATTCCATGTCTCATGAATGATGAAAAAGCCAAGACTTAAGGTTTAGTGAAACAAAAGAAGGGTCTCTGTTGATGGTGATACCTTTCAGAAATCTATTTTATTTTTCAAGTTTCTTTCTTTTGCTCTCTTTTCTAAATGACTTCATTGGGACAAAACAATTGTTTGGTCCCCCTCAATCCTCAATAGAGTTCTTTCAATGATGTGTTCTTGAAATTATTGGACCTCTTTAATGCCCATCTACCTTTAAAGGACATTTTGAACATGGCCTTATTATTAGCTTTTTGTGACTCATCAGTTCTCAATTGCCCATTTACCAAAACAAAAATAAAAGGTTCTCAAATGCTTTGATTTCTTGTGATTATTACACTTTCTTTCTTGTGACTTGGAAAAGTTACAAGCTTTGATATCTATGCAATATAAGGAGAAACAGCTAAACAACATTACAACACCTTCTTCCTTCTTTGCCTTATTACTTTTAATGATCTAATATGAAATGTGTGGGGACTGTATTTCCTAGAAGAACCCTAATCTCTAAACTTGATCATCAATTCCCATGAAGGTTATCATCATATATCCATTTTGGATCCGCATCCTCTCCTCCCAGTCATTATGGGAGGACAACAGTAACTTTCTTTGGATGGTCGCCACGTGGCTCTCGGTGAATCCGAAACTCATATCCGAGTCCACATCCAGCCTACAAGCCAAGCCGACAGAGGGTGTCGGTTCGAACGTGGGTCTCGGATTCACCCAAGAGCCACATGGTAGTCATCTGAAGCAGGTTACCGCATCCTCCCAGAATGACTGGGAGGAGATGATGTGAATCCATATACTTTCTTTAGTTGTGTTTTTTATTGATTAGCAGTAACATAGCTACAGGCTGTGGGGTTTTGATATTGATTTTGCTTTGTTAAAAATATTATGTACATTGAAAATTATTTAAAAAGTAATATCTTTTACGATGGTATTTAAATTCCATCGTTATAGATTATATTTTAAATGATGGTAATATATGTCCGTCCCTCGAAAGTCATTTTTTCTATCGGAAAAAAAAAATTTGTGAAAGGCGATGATTGGAATAGAATCACTACAAAAATGGATGAAAAGTTGTACTAAAGTAAGATAAATCTAGTTAATTAAGATATTTAACTCAATAAAGCTTCATTCCAAATAAAGGGGTTCAGTTACACGGATTTTGTTTTGCCTTTCATTTCTGTTTGAATCCGTGCTTATTGTTAACCCTAATTCATTCATGTTTTTTTTTTCTCACCGTTTCTTTCAAAACATAGAAATCCTAATTGGCTTCATTAGTTTTCATGTAAAATGGCAGAAAAATAAATTTTTTTTTTTCCTGTAAAATAGAATTTTTCACTGTTTGTTTTAACGTAAAATACAAAAAAAGTATTAAAAAAATAGTAAAATTGTATATGGAGGGAAATTATTATCCTTCATTTTTTTTCATTGTCTCGATTTTGTTTGGAAAATTCTTTCAATTATTAAAGTTCATAAATTTGAGACGGGAGAAGGGTTATATGAGCTGCTGGTAGACCATGTGCCTATTCATAGAGTATTAAAAATTGGGAAAGAAATAGTTATCTCTCTTGTAACTTACCTTAGTGACAATTGAACATCCAAATTTTAAGAAAAGATAAACTGTTCCAATTTTTAACGGTGTTAAAATTATATTTTTTTGTGAACAACACTACCCTTGAGCGTTTTATTAGTTTAAAAACCTATTAATGTTCAAAGACTGAGATCCAAAGTGAAGTATCAATCGGGAGACTCGACTGGTGCTGTTAGATGCGTGACATCTGCTTTACTTTCCATCCTATGGTCACGAAACCGCAGCATATGAAAAGTCATTCGTGAGCGTGAAGCATGGTATCAAATGGCCATTTTGAAAAAAAGGAAAACCCACTGTTGCAACTCATCGTCTTCCTCACGGCTGGTCCGCATCTCTCTTCTCTCCGATTCAAGTTTGGTTTCTCTTATTGCATCTAGAGATTTGGGTTTTCTTCTCTTCAAACACGGCGGACTACAGTCGTGTTTCATTCTATTTGGACACTCCCCGCGCATTCTAGACCTGCAATGGCAGCAATTCGAAAAGGGAATTCCCAGTTCGTTATGTTCTATCCAAACTGTAGTCTTAAAATTATGAAAAAACGCAGTCTTAAAATTTCGGAGCATCTTTTTCCATTCAATTCAGAAAAATCGGAGTCTTAAAATTCTAACTCTCAAGTCTTGAACAAGACTCAAAAACTACAGAAGACGAAGCCTACTCTTCAAAGGCGTGATATTCTGGGTTTTAGGATTTTTTTTTTTTTTCTTTATAAAGGTACCTGTATTTAGTTCAATGGTTTTACATGAATTTATTACGTTTGTTGAATTCTGAAATTTATTTCTGAGCCATACTCTTCTCAGTTCCATCTCGAGTTCATCAACTTTCCTAATTTATGTTTTGGTTTCATCTCACTGATTTATCTGTTTCTTGGTTTATAAGATTTTCTACTGGAATAGAGATGTCAATGGATCTTCTTTTGAGCTCGTCATGTAGCGGTTGTGGGTTGACGACTGATCTATACGGGAGAGTGGAGAAGCTACCTGTAACCAAGAAATGGCAGGATTTGCAGAGTTAACTCGGACGAGAAGCGAGAAATAAATCGCATTTGCCCGACTGATCTAACCTAATCAAACACAGAAATAAACCGATTAGAGAACGAGAGCCAGAGAGCGATTTTAGCATCTAATGAAATATTCCTAACGTGAGTCTATTTGTAATTTAATTTTTTTTTTTTGAAGAGGTATTTGTGTTTTCCTATAATTTGGGTGATCAAGTGTCATTAAGGTAAAATACAAGGGAGCTAATTGTCTTTTTTCTTTAAAAAATTTATATTTAACTAAGAGAGAAAATATAAATAAAAATCCCTCTGAGAAGGCACATGGTGAACTGTTGCAATAATTTCAGTAAATTAGGGAAACACGGAATAATCAATAGGTTTAATTATTGAGTTCCGTTGAAAAATTTCACAACAGAAAGAATAGAATTGAAAGGTAAAATAATGTAACACGGTTTTGTTTGAGATATGATCAACACTTCAACTGTCACATAGGCAAATAAGAATCGAATACTCTTATATCAATGGTTGAAGTGTTAACCGTATTCATATATAACGTCTATGAAACCTTTCACCTAAAAAAATTAGATGGATAAGTCCATGTCATCGTTCGACGTGGCAGAAAAAATAGAAAACATCTGGCAGCCTTCATTTTTTTTTTATATAGTTTTATTATATTATATTTAGCTAAGAGAGAAAATATAAATAAAAATCCCCGTCAGATGACACATGGTGAACCGTTGGCGATAATTTCAACAAATTAGGGAAACACAGAATGATCAATACGTTTAATTATTGAGTTCCATTGAAAAATTTAGTCTTCACAACGAAAAGGATAGAATTGAAAGATAATAACGTAACACGGTTTTGTATGAAATATGATCAACACTTCAACTGTAAGATAGGCTAATAAGAATCGAATATTCCTATATCAATGGCCGAAGTGTTAAACGTGTTCATATATAATGTGTATGAAAACTTTCGCCTAAATAAATTAGATGGATAAGTCCATGTCATCCTTCCACATGGCAGAAAAAACACAAAACATCTGGCAGCCTTAAATTTTTTATAATTTTATTATATTATCTAGTGATAATATTTTTTAGGGGTCTATCATTTGATTTATATATTGCTAGTATATTAATTTAGAGAGAGAAAGAGAGAGTAGGTGACGCATCAAAGTACAAAAATTACATCATTTGGGTTTATCTAACTCCATAAATTACTCTTATGATTAGTAGTTAATCAACTCCACCTCCCTTTGAACACCCACAGGTAGCCTATCACCAGCTCTATCCATCCCATTATCCCTTTAATTATTTAAATTTTTTTTTTAAATTTGGAGTGAAAGGGGATTCTATTTAATTTATTTAATTACAAGTGGAACTACCATTGGAGGATTGTATCTAGTCCATGCAGTCTTACCCACTACAAAATATTCTCTGTTGTATGGACATTCTATAAATCCAAATTTGTAGGGTAAAGAGTGGGGCCCTTTTAACCAATGAGAAAAATAAATAAATAAATAAAAGAGATGGTTAAAAGATGTATATATATATATATATATATATATATATATATATATATATATATATATATATATATAATAGGGATTTGATAAGAAAAATATTAAAAGAGAAAAAGTAGTTTAAGCTTTGTGTGTCATTTTCCATCAAGTCATTGTAGTTGAGAGTCTCAAGAGATTGTAAAAATCCTCTCCTATCTATTTGTCGTCTCTCAAGGGTGGGATTTTAATCAATTGACTTCTCAAGATATCAGTAGACGGATCGATTGATCTCCAATCTTTGGATCAACCACGGGACCCTCCTACCGCGGGAGAGGATTTCAATCCCTTGAGAGAGGGTTTATGTACAAGAGATAGGGTTGTGGGACCCAGGCTACCTTCCCAAATTTATCTTCATTTATTGGATTGGACTCTCTGGTTTTGTGAGTTGGGTAGATGTAGCGTCAAAATCCATGAGGGATACCCACAACCAATGTTACCTCGTACTTGTTTGGGCGTAGGGTCACTCCCACCCTTTTTTCTGTGCCAATTATTATAAAGTTGTCCTTTGAGCCATGGCAGTTAAGGGCACTCTCTTTGGTCCTTTGTGCCATGGTTGGTCCTTTGTGCCATGGCAGTCAAGGACACTGTCCTTTGTCCTGAGTCGTGGACTCCACAGGGAGATAAGTATACATTTTCATTAACAATGGAGAAAGGAAAAGGAATAGATAAAATTTCAAAATTACCTTTATGTAAATTTTAAAAAATTTCCTCGATGATCAATGGACTCTGTAGTTTACGGATCAGGATCGTCTGTAGCATTCTGATGTAGCATTGATCCTGACCACATTGATCTTAACTATTGGAAGTGCATTGAACCCCACTCTCAGTGGTTAGGATCCACACTGCAACATCAGAGCTACAAATGTTTTTTTTATATAGTTTACAGTAGGTTAGGTCGGTTCCTTAAGGCTTCAACTGTATTATATGGAATACGATTTCGACATCATCTCTCTCTTTGGCACGGGTTATAATCAAAATTGAATTTTCAAAAGTTAAAAGAAAAAGGAAAGGGTTTAGTAAGCGGCTAGTTTGAGGGAATTTCTCAAACCACATCAAATCAGCATGTCGAATTTGGTATCATTGGTGTGAGACCTATGAAGTTAGAGAAGAGAGGCTATTATACATTGTGATAGGGCATGGGAAAGAATTCCCAAGCTGCCAGTTTGGGGATCTTTCTCAATAAGAAAGTGAGTGTTGAGTAAAATATGTTTTCCATCAACGTTTTTCGTTTTCATGCGTGAAAGCAAATCTTTCTCCTTTTTACTTTTTCTTTTTACTTTTACAGTAATACGTTTAAGTGTCAGAAAAAGAAAGATCTTAGAACAAATAAAAATTCTGTCCTCGTGGGTAACTTTAACTTTAACAGTTTTTTTTTTTTTTTTGGGGTAAAAAGAGCAGTTTTGATTCAAAGGTTAAAAATTAATGGGTAAAATTTTTATGTGAATGAATAATGTAATTGAGATATAATCCAAAATTTATATATATATATATATATATATATATATATATATATATATATATATATATATATATATATATATATATGTGTGTGTGTGTGTGTACGTGTGTGTTATTGTATCAAGAGTTTGTTATTTTTTCAAACGTCACAAGAATTTATTCTCTCTCTCTCTCCATATATATATATATATATATATATATATATATATATATATAATCACAAAAGAACTTGTGACCAAGACACGTATTCTAATTATTAAAAAGACATGGTCAACCACACGTAAGCAGGAGAGGCTATCACAAGTTAGATACATTAGAATCTGACCGCAGTAATTATAGGATAACGATCGAGGTCTACCTAGATCGCCATCATCCCCTCTCCACAGTGCATAATTATTTGGTATCATCATCTGATCTTGTAGATCTCAAGATCACGATCAACTGACTCCCCCAGAGGTCTTCATCCAATGCCTTTCAGCCTACCTACTCGTAATCGACTGTGAGATATTCACGATTTAAATGTGGGTGTGCTCCAAACTTCCTTATCTATTGCACACCTCCAGCCCACATGACAGCTCAGAGCAGCTTACTCGATTGGGTGAAAGGTCCTCATATAAGGATGAGTTACAACAAGATAACTGATCATGCCAATCTCTCAAGGGCAAATCTGAACTTACACCACCCAATGCTTCTCATATAAATACACCACACTCTAAAAGTAAACAAATCAAACTCTTTACTCTGCTAAACCCACAATTTGAAGGTTATGTTCTCATACCAAGCCCTATATCTGTTTATATTCAGTTCTAATTTTAGCATCGGAGTGACCTTAGGGTTTCCAAATCCTCCCTCACTTACCTTCTGTTTCCTATCTCGTAAATCTGACCAACCAAAACAAACTCAAACGATTACTAACCACAATAACACCCATCCATAGTTGGTTTGATGACAAAGTCAATCCTTCTGTGACTCAAAATAGTGGGTTGCTAACATAAGCCTATCTTAAGTGAAATTGCTAAAGTTTTCTAAGCTTCTTTGATTTTTTTTTTTTTACTTTTTTTTTTCTCTATTTTTGTTAGTAAAAAAAAAATTCATTGAAATTAAAAACTTATTTTCTATGACAAAACCTACAAGACTTTTGAATCAATAAAATTATAAAAAAATAAAAAATATAAGAAAATCTTTTCATTTTTTTTTCTTTCTTCCTCCCCATTTCCAATTTCTAAGGTTCCAATTATGTTCAGGGAATTCCAATCCATTGATAAGGTGGACCCCACAACATTTTTTTTTTCTACAAAAATTGACAATGATGCATGTACCTCTTATCTTATCTTGTCTAGTAGGGCCATTGAAAGTTAATGCTCAATCAATGATAAAACACAAAGACCAGCATAAGGTTAAATGGTGAATTGTACTAAGAAATCATAGTGTTTCCATTTAATTCATCAAGACAAGGACGATGATCAATCATTGATGATGATATGGACCCATTACCATTCTATGGGTACACTCATCCCTGTCCCATATCTCCATGGCATTTAACCACTTTTAACATTTTAAACATCCAACGGTTGTACATAAAAAGGGTGTACTATATAAAATAGTGCCAAAATAGTGTTCTTGTCGAGACATAAGAGTGAGAAAATAACTGCAACTACCCTTTAATTAATATCAATTTGCAATTTATATATATATATATATATATATATATATATATATATATATATATATATATATATATGCATTTTTTTAATACCTATATGTATTAGTAATGTTAAATTTTCCATTCCCTAGAATTTATACAGGGTACATAGGGAACTGGATAATCCTTTGTTTGGGTTGTTGTTTCTTCATTTATTTTATAATAAATGTCTATTTCTACTTCATTGGTTCATGTGATCCCAATATCAATCACATGGCAATTTAGATAGGTTTAAATTTTTGTAATCAATCCACAAATATTATGATAAGTGGTAAAATAGAGTTTTGAAAAATCCAAGAATTAAGAAAATACATAATAATGACTAGAATACTAGTAAGCATATGTTGCTGTCAAAAACCATACTCCACATCCTCGGGGAGACTTACTGCCTGCAGATCAAAATTAGAAACAAGCAAAAAAAATGGGATGGATCGGGGTCGAGCTGTGCACTTTGATGTTTATTTACATCCACTTTTAAAATTGCTACGGACTAAAGTGGCCTAGATCGAATTCTAATGCATCTCTTTCTACATTTCGACCACCCATTTATGGATAGTTTTATACACATTAGCATCTATGGACATACATAGAAATGCATACCAGTACTCACGGTACCGTCCCTCTCCTCTACTCACACTCATTTTTTTTATCAATATCATAATCAAATTAGAATTGAATTAGAAGCCTTAATTATTGGGAAGCTATACAATGTCATTTATTAGTAGAATTTAATTTGTATTTTAGAATATTTAACATATGATTTTAGATCATGGTAAAATTAGAATTAATTAGAAGCCTTGGTTATTAGGAAGATATACAATGTAATTTATTAGTAGAAGTAATTTATATTATAGAATATTTAACATATAGTTTAAATTATATGTTAAAATTATTAGTAGAAGTAATTTATTGTTTTACAAATCTTATTAATTAATTAAATTATATAAAAATAAATCATAAAATTGTGTTGACCAAGTCAGCATGACCATGATCAATGGATAACTTTTATAGGGTTTTTTTTTTTTTTTTTGAAAAAAGATTCTCTCCTGCTGTCCAATCTCTTTAGTCGTGATCTAACAAGTATATGTATCAAGTGAATTCTAATCGTAAAATTACAATTAAAATTTCTCCAACGACATAAGAAAATCCAAACCCTTTTTCTCTTTTCTTACAAACTTGACGATTGTTTTAGATATTCTTTTTACAAAGAATCAAATACATAAATTATATATATATATATATATAAACCAACACTATCCCTAATTGGATTCACATCCTCTTCTCCCAGAGGTTCGAGAGGAGGGGGACGCCCCCGTTGAATGGTTGACATGTGAGACGCCTCTATTCAAGTTGATATAGAGTTGATACTGGGATGAAAGGCTCAGATTCACCCGAACCCTACATGTCGCCATCTAAAAGAAGTCCCCCATCTCCAACGTCCCCCCAAAACCTCTTGAAGAAGAAGATGTGGATCATCCCTAATCCCCACTAGTATATACCAAGGGGGGAAAGTCCCATCACATTCATTGGGACCCTATCCAGCCAGAATGGCTGGGGCTCACAAGGGTTTCACCACATCAATCAGTACTCTTCAAATGGACCCACCATCACCATTTCTATACTTTATCCTCTCATATCAGACATGATCATGACATCTGCTAAATCTAAGTTTATTAGCTGTCTTACCAAAAAAAAAAAAAATAGTTTTTTAGCTGAAACTGTGACAATTATTGAAGATAGAAAATGTCACAAGAAATCCAAAGAGAGTTAACAATTTAAATAAAAAGCAATAATAGATGATGACCCAAGAATAAGAATCCAACCACAATAATCCAACAGAGATGTGTAGAGCTGGGACAAACCCTTCTTATTTATCTTTCTTTATCTTAATGTTTATGCCCTCATATATTTTTTTAATCCAAACCACATATGTGATAAAGTTAAAACAAGGGCTTTGTGGTAATCAGAGGTATATTTTTTATTAATAAAAAAATTACTTCCTCAAGGGAACAAAAGAAAAGAGTCTAGAAATTAAAAGTATTCCTTGTAGAAGGATGCTGTCATAAAATTGGCAAGAGCTAGGTGAAGCAAAGGAACAAGTTTTAAAAAAAAAAATCAATTATTCCATGTAGGTCATATACTAGAGTTTTGTAAGTCAACAAATGGGTCTTTTTAGTGAGAAAATATGGGACAACCACCCTACTTCACAAACTCTTGTGAAGTCATGCCCTAGGGGTTTGTAGGGATCATAGCTTCTTTATGACCCTTTTGCTAGGGTAGCTTTTCTTTCTATAGGGTTGGTTGTTAATCATTTGTCAAGAACAATGACAGGTTTGCTCACATTTTCTTGTGAAATGATGAAAATTTTTGAGGGACCATGCAAGGATATAAAGCCTTTGAAAACAAGATACTTGGTTTCTTAGGTTACCTTTTTCAAAGGGCATTCCTTTTAATCAGTATGTCATCCTCTTACTTTCATGGTTGCTAGATTTTTTTTATTTTTATCTCTTGGAGGGTAAACCATGGTTCAAGGAGTGTGACACCCTAGTCGATCATGAGTCATTCTAAGTCGGTATGGTTTTTGAGCGATTTTCACACATGAGAGACTGATTCTAGGGTTTTTGGGGGTTGATCCATCTCGATTTGGGCTGATCCGACATGAAATCGGATCAAGATTAGCTTGCCCTCCTCGACTCTAAGTCCTTGAACGGTAGGGAAGACTGTTAAATTAGATTTAATCAAAATCGGCCCCAGTCAATTTTCACATAACACACATTCTATCTCCTAACCTCGTGATAGTTTCTCTCTACTTTCCATGACCATGACTTTGTAGGAGATTTTCCTCTATAAAGTTGTAGGAAACCGACTCCCATTACAAAATTATTAAAAGATTAGAAGACAAAAAAAAAAGGTTTTATCTAATTCAACAGATAAACCAAAATCCAGAGGCTGGTGAAAATATTCACATTCTATGTAAAAAAACACCTAAGCTAATCAATGATTGCAAGCATTGTACCATGGGTAATTAAAAGAATAATAGCAGTAACATTAAAGAAACTTAAATTTTATGAGGTAAGATTTAAAATGGGATCCTGACTATGTTCTTGTGCTAATAAATATAGAAGACCTAGCTTAAGAAAAAAATAAATGTCTTATGCATATAAAATACATTTAATTGATTTCTCATTGTTAGAAAAAATAAAGGTAGAAGTTTTTCCAAATGACAGACCAGGTATCTAACATCGTGATCTGTTGATATCCAACCTCCACCTTTCACAAATCCCAGTTCCCTATATACAGAATGTCGATAATACCCCAACTCCCATCTCCGTGTCTGTCGAGATTTCTAAGTGGTTATGGCCTTCTAACTGAGCTACTTTTTAACCAAAAAAGCCTTGTAAATTTCCTTTTTCTTGATCATGAGATATTTTACTTTTGATTTTAGGTTAATTATTTTATTTTTTTTATTTTTTTATGAATCCTATTCTAAGTTACACTACAAGGATGTGGAAGAAAACAGATACAAGAGAGGAGACTTGAATTCGAGACCTCCTCCCAACCCCTGTTTCAACAAGTAAAAGACCAATCATCTGACCTAACAGATGTTTATTAAGGTGATCATTTGTTTGGGATTTTTGATACTCTTTTTATTATAATACAAATGAAAATATATGTGCTCTTTAGATTTGTATGATTTAGATGAAAATATATAGTAATTAAATCAATGTTATTATGTGGTTATAATACTTGGGTGACATGCCTCAAAATATGTTATCCACAATAAATGTTATTCCATTGTTTAAGTTTTTCTACAATAGTATACTAAATTAATTAAAATTTTAAAATACTAAGTCACTATAATTATTATTTAAAACTTACCTATACAAGTCAAAAAAAATTTACTTAATGAAATATTTTTTTTATTTAAATTTGGATTAAATTGAGGCTTAGGTGAAGTATATCAATGTAAATTTGAACCACAATTATCTTAACTGGCTTTTTTTTTTTAACCCAAGATAATTTAGGGTAAACAAATGAGATGAAGATCCCTTGGACGGTGAGTATGTCGGCTTTGTCCATTTTATACCTTTGACAAGATAATAGTTTTTAGACCTTCCCCAATTTGATTAGTCGTTTAGTATTAACATAAATAACATATATAATTAAGATGATATTCAATTCAACTCAACTCAACTCAACTCAGCCTTATCCAAGTTAAAAAAGAGTTAATTAAATTTTTCTTTATTTTTCTCCAATCAATACTATTCAAAGTCATATTTGTTAATTTATTAAAATGATTGTTTATCAAAAAAACCTCTCTTCTAATCATGTTTGTTTGGTTGTAAAATTTTCGGTCTAAACGACGTTTTATGTGAAAAAAAAAAAATTCCTGTATAAAATTTTCCAATTTTTTTAATACATTTCTTTACCTTTTACCCTAAATAAAACGTGGAAAATCCTACATTATACAGAAAAAAAAAAAAATTTAGAACCTCTGTTAAAATAATAAATATTATATTGAGTGTGAGTTTCAGCTTCAGAGTTCAGACCAAACATGTATCACATGGAGGAATAAGTTTAAAAAAAAAAAAAAAAGATAAGTTATTTTAAAAAGTGTGGAAGACCATACAGGATAATACAAGAGGATTAAAATTGTTACGTGGCCTAACCTTATCCATAGGATCAAATGGCATATTCTTTGGGGGCCACCATCCATAACTTTCAATGTTGAAGCCTGAAGATTCCAATCCTTACCGACCCTTTGCCTTTTGGGTAGGAGTTTTCACGTTAGGTTCGATGCGGTTTCGGTTTGAGTCGATTCAGTTTTAATCTTATATGTCTCGGCACAGTAATTGTCCAATAAAAAATTTAAAATGGGCTTTATCAATTCGTTATCGGTTCAGGTCTTAGTTTGATTTCGGTTTACTATATGTATACGTATTAACAAGTTAGCTTAATAGGCTTTATTCGGCCATTATCAGGTTTGTTCGGTTCTAATGTTTGGTTTTCTAAATGTATATGTAATAAAATATTAGTTTTATAGATTCTTATCGGTCTACTATTAGCTGGATCAGTTTCAGTTATGTTGTTTGGTTCAGAGTTTTTGGACTTATCGATTGGTTCAGTCCAGTTTTGATTTTTCATCAAGCTATAAAAACACAATCCAATTACTATCTAATAAGATTCGGTTTCAATTTGGTCTAAACTGAATTGATCTGGTTCAATTTTAATTTGAACCCAATTTTGACACCCCTACTTCTGAATGTGCCTTTCTTGACCGTCATCAACTTTTAGGACTCTAATCAGTCTACTTGACCAAATCAAACCTTCTTAGTTTCAAATGTTGCCAATAACCGCAACATATTCTGAAATATTTTAGGAAGATTGGAGAAGCTGTCAAATGTCAATGGATCAGATTTCAATTTAAATTTGATCCGGAATCAGTCTACTTACTCATCTCTCCCCCCCCCCCCCAAAAAAAAAAAAAAAAAGAGTAGATACAGACATGGGTACGTATATTGAACAAAAAAATGTACGAGAAAAGATTCGTTGAACTCGTGGCGGAGGTTATGCCATCACCCTTCTCTCTCTTCCCTGTCCCCTATTTGCGAACTTTCGTGTGCCCTCTTCATTGGTGGATTCCATACATACATAATTGTCCATATCTTTCCTTAGATTTAAATCATGCATGATACATGACATTTTTTTTTTTTGTATATATATATATATATAGGAGAAAATATTTTTCCATTTTCAAACCTCCAATGCCAATTTAACATACTATTAACAACACAATTAACAGATGCAAGTCACCATTTAATAAAATAATTACTTAATTAATCTTTCAACTAGCACTAAACCCGCATGATTCATACACTAAAAGTCCAACAATTATTTAACATCAATGGTATTAAGTGATCGTAATATTTTGCTGAGTTGCTCCAAAATAAATTCGTTGTCCACAATAAATGTGAATCCATTTTTAGGTTTTCCAACATCAGTTTACTAAATTAATAAAATATATAATTTGTTAAGATGATTCCTTATCCAAAATAAAAAAATTAAAAAAAAAAACATCTCTTTTGTTAAATTGATAGATATTAAATTATGTGTAAATTTTAGATCCTCAGGAAATCCCTTTCTCATTATGTATCGATATTCCCCCTTCATCCAGGGACATCGACAGGCTTTGAACACCCAAGATGGGAAATCCATACTGAGAAAAGTTGCCTTTTTCGATCTTTTTTTATCGCTTTCCTGGACAAAATTTATTAATCTTATGAGATTTTGAATTCCTTGTATGGTTTTATGAACTTGAAATCACCCATAACTTATTTTGATGTTGAAGCGGGAAGGTTCTAAATTCCAATCCTTAACACACCCTTTGGAAGGGGAGGCATGTCAATGGACCAGATTTCAATTTGAATATAATACGGAACCAGTCTAGCTGCTGATAATCCTTTCTTTATTCTTTCACACAAAAATACAACAAAATAATAATAATAATAATAATAATCAGACAGATATAAGTATACATACATGGAGTCGCCCAATTATGATCCATGCATGTGATTATTGAAAGATTTATATATACATTATCTATATCTGTATTTAGATATAAATCATGCATGATACATGACATTTTTATTATAAATATATAAAACAGGAGAAGATGGAGGAGTGCCTTTGAAGAAATGAGAGTCCAACAATTAATTGTTTCCTTCCTAAACAGGTAAACAAGGAGGGTAACACCAAAGGTAAACAAGCAGGGTAACACCACCCCCCCCCCCACCACCACCCCGGGGACAAAGAAACACTCCCTTAGGCCCTTGTTCTTGCCCCTAAGCAGGTTAAACTCTGTTCCTATTGCCCTCCCCTCTGCATTATGGGGAAGACGACATACATCAAGAGAAGAAGGGGTGAAGATAATGTAAAACGGAGGAGTTCTTGACAGTTCTTGTTTCCATAACGTTTTGAATGTAATCTTTTGAAAGAAAGAAAAAAAAAAGCTCTAGAGAGTTCTACCTATACTAGTAGAACCTACAGTCCACGTGTGGATGAGAGTAACTCTTAAGAAGAATCTATAAACCTACACAATTACGAACATATAGTATAATACCCACCCCCCTTTTAGCTAAGCAGGTTAAACTCTGTTCCTATTGCTTTCCCGTCTTCCTTATGGAGCAGACGACATGCATCAAGAGAAGAAGAAGAAGGGGCTGAAGAAAATGTAAAACAGAGGAGTTCTTGACAGTTCTTGTTCACATAAGGTTCGAATGTAATTCTTAGATAAAATGAAAAAAAAAAAACTCTAGAGAGTTTTACTTATACTAGTACAACCTACAGTCCACGTGTGTGGATGAGAGTAACTCTTGAGAAGAATATAGAAACCTACAGTCCTACACTATTACAAATATATAGACTCTTATACTATTACAAAACAGTTATGGACTGCTATTCTATGTTACTCTTCTACACTACTCTTGACCAGATTCTAGAGTCTGGGCTTGGGCCAGACTTAACAGTGCTAGACTTATCAATATCTTCAAATGGGGATTCCTTGTCTGTCAGTCGAAGAAGGCCACAAATGGAAGCAACTGATGCTTTGGCCTCAATTGAAGGTAAACAGATAAATGGAAACCCATAGCCCACCCAAACCGGCAATCTCTTAGTCACTGCATTGATAAACACTTCTCATTCTGAGTTTTCCCTTAACAGAGGAATCCATGGCTTTGCGAGTTCTAGACAGAGTTTAGATTCTAAATTCATTGTTTACAGTTTCATGATCAAAGTTTAACTGTTTAAGTTTTCTTGATTTAAGTTTCCAACAAGATATGGTGTTTCCAGAACGAGCCTGAGCTTTTCATTTTACCCCAAGCAAGCATAATCTGTTGTAGAAGTTGAATACTTAATTCAGGTTTTTTTATTTTATTTTAATTCAGGCATGTTTTATGCTTACAAAAGGTCAGCCAGTGAAAGCTGTCCACTGTTTCCATTGGGCAAAGAAAGAACATGTTTTTTACCTAAAATATACCACAAGTCGATGACAGTTACTTAGGCTCAGTTTAGTTGCAAGGGAAATTAAAAGGGAAGGAAAGTAAAATTTTTAAACATAAAAAGGAAATTATATAAATATAACACAACATGTGTGATTATATAAACTATTTAAATTTCTAACCATAAATAGTGATGATTCGTATTAGATGTAAAATTTATTTTACTTCTTAAATACAAGGGATTTGGATGCAAAGTGAAGTGTAAGTTAATAAATAAATATAGAATGATATGGAATTAGTTACATAGTCATTTAATAGCATGTGCTGTAATGATTATGAAAATTTCCTTTTTTAAGTAAAAAAAATTCACTTCCCTTTTTTTTTTAATTTCCCTTGCAACCAATCAGAGCCTTAAGATAAAATAATGTTTTCTAAAAAGTTGCTATAGAAACAGAAGTGGAGATTTAATGAGCCTAAGATTGAGCAACTTGAGCAGAGTTGCATTTATCAACAAAAATAAAAAACTTGGGCAGAGTTGATAGAGCGAATACAAGACAAAGTATCTCTACCTATCTCTAGCAGAAAACCAGACTGCTGAACTATCTTCAGTTGATTACTGTAATCCATAAGTTTCTAACTTCAAATAATTAGAAAACAGTAGCAGATAATCCAAGATAAAAAATATTTCTAAAAACAGTAAAGAGCACATTCAGGGAACATTCATCACTTGAATGGACTGTAACATATCTGAGACGGCAATGACAAGGTCACCAGATTTGATCATCCCCCTGGCCTTTAGCAAAGAGAATGTTCTATTAAGGTTGCTCTCCATGTCATCAGTTAAGCCCAGCCGAAAGGGTATTAGGCCCCACTGTAAGTTCAGACGCCTCCTCACAGATGTCGTGGCAGTGAAAGCAAAGATTGGGCAGTCAGGACGGCAGCGGGAAAGGAGAGACGCCATGTATCCAGTCTTTGTGTAGACAAAAATGGCATCCACCTCCAAATTGTTGGCTGCAAAAATCCACAGAACAATTTTTTAATGCCATCAATGCACCAATGATCATTATGAACAAACACAAGACCATGAAGAAAAGAGCAATGTACCAGCGCATCCATTCAAAGCATGTGCCAGCACCATATGCTGATATACTCAACAACATCGACATTATAATCATGAAGAATGGAACAACATTTCATGGCCATCACAGTCAATCACATAAACTCATATCTACCTTCCAAAGATGTGCTTAGACACATGTACCAACTAAAGCTGATGGCCATAGGCCCAAGCCTATTTATGCCTATAAGCAAAGGCCCATGAAAGGAGCAATTCCAGCCCAAGGGCAAGCCCAACAATGTGCACAGGCCCATAAATTGCACGCCCATGAAACTAGGGAATATAATACATTTATTAAACAAATCCACAAGAAACCCTTTTACAGATAATGATTATGCTTTAAGTGCCACGGAAGCTTGTAAATTGGCTTTACCAACAACTAGAGAAACTTTTCTTCTCTTTTGGATGATAACAAAAAAAAAAAAAAAAACCCCACCCACCCACCCACCTCCCAACCAGAAACCTAATTTAGTTGCATGTGGAGATGAAATTGTCACATGGGCAAGATATAATCATAAATTCCACAGGTCGACTTGCATAAGAAGGTTCTGCAGCAATACGTGCACAAAAGCCGGGTGGCTAAGGTATGCCGAGTTTAATGTCTAATCCCAATCCAATAAAATAACTTGTGATAAGAGCTAGTTTCAGCCTCATTTTGATGAAAATTTTTAGCCTAAACCAGGATAAGGTACTAGACTTCAATCTCGGGCCCAAAACTAGGGTTGCCTCAGCCCCATATACATCTCTCTCACATAGGTTAAGAAGAAAGGTGGTTTCTTTAGCAGGTTTCCTTTTATACCTGTCTCTGCACATCACACATTACACACATAATTATACAGCTGGGTACTTCACACACACAAAAACCCTATACCAACCACACGAATTGGATGGGTTATTGATGGAGTGGACTACAAGAACAGGGACAAGGTGGTGAAATTAGGATTGTTCTGATTCTCACTATTTTTTCTGGTTGCCTAGAAAGTGGTGGAATTAAATTAAACAAAGAGAAAGCAACATAAAAGCAAGGTTTCCTATGGTCTGGTTTGGTTTCTGTAAAAAATTGAAAGTGAAATAAATTTTACTTTTCGAATAGCGTATGCATTAAAAATCAAGTAGAAAAATGACAATTTTCTAAGGGGAAAAACGATTTCATGCCCAAGGGCACAATAAAAAATAAGAAATAATATAAACTGTCTGTTGAAAGTCACTTTATATTGGAAAGACGGTTTCCAGTCAACCAGATGGCCACAAAGTTACTTTCCAAAAGCTGATTTGTGTTGCTCAATTTTCTTACGATCGGGCCTACAAGAAAATGCTAGGTATGACTATAAAACATGTAATTCAGCCACTAAAAATGCATTTGGGTGGTTCCACCCCCCCCCAAAAAAAAAATAAATAAAAAAAAAAATTGCATGAAGGATCTTAAGAGCTCACTGTTCCAGGCTGTAGATGTTTGAGTCTAGGTGTTGATTTTATTGATTTATGAACAAAATTTACTACTATAAGCAATTTTTCCAATTCCACATCTGTTTGTCTGTATACTTCAGTTGTTCCTGCAGTTCTTTTCAAATTTCTTTTCAAGCTTTCTTAATTAATCCCTGATTTATTCTCTAATATTTTTTTCTCACTATTAACACAAGTTCAGAATGGCATTACTCAATTCCCTAACCTATGCCTTCCATCCTTATAATTCCTATCCTTATTCAATACCTTAGCATCAGATCCATATTTACAATTAGGGCTGATGCAGCTGGACCTAAAAGATATATTATTTTAATAGAGCACCAATAGGTTTTATGTCGTAAAAGATATCAGCAGCCCAAAAATTTATAGAATAAGACATGCATACCCCTCCATATAGAATTGTACTAAACCATGTATAAACCCTTTATTATACGCATCCAATAGTTTCACCTCAAATAAGAGGTCCACCTAGTACCATATTGTGTTTGTTGTTTTCCCACAAAATATCATGTTTGAGGAGCTGAAATCGACACAAATAACTAAAGAGTCAGAATGCTTACCCATCTTGGCAGCAGAATTGCAGATCTCCTCGGAAATACTGTCTGAGAATGAAGAAGCAATATCTGGGAGTTCCATAGCTTCATGGCGTTTCTCCTCCCTCCACCACCTCTCTATTCTCAGGCTGACACTTCTAAGCACGGTTAATGCTTTCTCTGGGAACTGACCCATTGCTGACTCACCAGAAAGCATCAGGGCATCTGCCCGCTGCCTAACCGCTTCAGAAACATCAGCAACTTCAGCTCTGGTGGGCGTAGGGTATTCAATCATGGACTCAAGCAGCTGAGAAGCGACAATGACAGGCTTATTTAGCTCCCTGCATTGCTGAACGATCATCTGCTGGGCCGCAGGGACTTGCTCCAAAGGGATCTGAGCACCTAAATCTCCTCTAGCCACCATTGCTCCATCTGATGCCTGAATAATCTCTTCCAAGTTCTTCAAAGAGTCTATACTCTCTATCTTTGCAATGACAGCAATATCACTGCACAGTAACAACATACACTTAAAGCCACATACATAAGGCAGTGTAAATTTTTCCAGGAAAGATGAAAAATATCAAGATCACAATGATGACACAAACAACAAAGATCATAATGATCATTTCATAATTTGACCTTTACAGAAATCTTATGATTGTGCTATAACAAATTTGAAAAGAAGGATTGAGAAATTAAATTCATCCAAACTTCCAACAGCAGTAAAGACACAATGTGGGAAAGAAACTAGTTTTCCCTTAGTTAACTTTCCAACCTAGCCTTCAAGATCTACCTCCAAAATTAATTCACATTTTAGACTGATCACAACAAAATACATCAAATCAATAAGAACATCTCTATGCCAATCATAATCACTAGTTCATAAGCATGTAGCCGCTTCTAATGATTAGAGCAAAGACGGATTGACCCAGTAAGGCATGAGATGTCAGATTATTATGGTACTGGTTTAATAAGCCAGCATCAAACTAGAAATAAGCAGAGAATCATGGAGCATTAAAAGCTTACCTGTCACGTGATCGTGCGGCAATGTAGCTCTTAAGATGATTAATAACTTCTGCAGACTTTACAAACGAAATTGCAATAAAATCCACACCTTCTGCAATCCCGAAATCAATGTCCAGCCAATCCTGTAAGAGTCTGGAAGCATGAGAAAGTAACCAGAGAGCATGAAGGAGATACAATAAATGGATGGCCCTTAGGAAGTTTTGAGTCTAATTGATGCAGATGGCAAGCAGCATAATAAGAAATCTACTACACAGTGGACAAGGGAGGTGTGAGCAAAGCACAGGGGCACAAATTATTGCTATTTTCACCCTTAAAATAAGGAGGTAACCTGGATTTCATTTTCATCATAATAATCTGCAGCACCAAACTGATGCTAAAAATTCAGCACACAGGAACTATTAGCTAAATGAATGTTGAAAGTAGCACAGATTACAGAGACATTGACTCAATTTATCTATTCGGTCACTCACTGACCTTAGAAGAAATTGTGGGGAGCATTGCATTACGTTCACGAACCAAACTTCCATCACGCCAAAAAGTCAAATTAGCCCGTGGTAGCAATAACCCTGGATCAGTACAGCGGCACTTGACATCGGGACCAATCTTCTCAATCACCTCAAACCTCACCATTCCCCCATCCACAAGAAGTTCGTCTCCCACTTTCACATCTGTATCACATCTAAGCTTGTTTGAAATTGGAATAGACATTCTTTTTTTGTTTTTTGTTGTTTTTTCCCTTATCCTTTCCAATTTAATCCTAGAAAAGCATTAATAACACATGTCCACCATAAAATGTGTCTCACCTTCAGCAAAACCACCATAGTTTACATTGATAGTACGTTCTGGAAGAGTTGAGCCAAAAGCTCGAACGCTAAAAGTCCAGATCTCACCATCCTGCACAAAGAGTTTAAATGATTAGCATTACTTCCAGTTTGTAAAGTGAAACCTGTCTAAACAGAGGAGGATATTGTATCATTACAAATTGAAATTTTATCACTCAGAGTCTCTGAGCATGGCATCTTGAACCATTCTGATAAAAGGATCAGTTAAGTACACTTCTACTGTATCTGATAAAACCAGAACCCTTTGATACAATGAAATCCATTCTCTACTGTAGTGACCATAAAAACAAAGCCAACGGTACAGTAAACAAACCACTTACGCTAGAAAATTTTAAAGTCATAAAAATTAGTTGCCCGCACAAGGGGGGAAAGATCAATTAATGCATAGTTAGATACATATATGAATGTGTCTTCATGTTGAGTTCATTGTTACAGCCTGAGATATCCATATTAGACATCCTCTCCGTGTCCTCATAACAAAGTTGCTACCCATCAGACCAAAGACAGATAAGTTACATTACCATCCAGTGTGACTCTCCCTGTACAAATTTGCAGGTAGTTCACAAACAGCGGTTATGACATATGACAACAATGGCCACCATTCATTTTTAAGAGCACTGTTTAACCTCAAAATTACCAAAGAATAACTAATAATTGTGTTTTAATTTCCTTGTTTTCTCTTTCTACTCGTCAGATTAAAGCAAAGGAACTTTGAAACCCACTCTCTCTCAGAAATGGAATGACGTTTCGTTTGTAGAACATAATGAAAAAAGTCCACATGGACCACAGTTTTTACAGCTCTTAGTTTCTTCAATTAGAAGTTAAGTACAATACTATCATCAGCGACCCAAGACCGGTGTTATACCGAACTCAAACAAAATAAGCTCTAAAATTGTTCTTTAATCAACTTTTACTCTACACTCTATAGTTTGTAGACTGTACTGGGGCATAGATTATACAGCACCAAGTTAACTTGAAATAAATTGAGCGAAAGATGCAAAATTTGAGTGTAGAAATACCTCGGCCTTGACGGACGACGCACCACCAAGATCCCCCATGTGAATTTCACTCCCTTCAGTATCCATCATGATCGCAACAGCATATCCTTTCTCTTCGTTGAGTCTCCGCACACTCTGGATCACGGAACGATGCCACTCTCGAGTTCCATGACACATGTTGATCCGAGCGACGTTCATCCCTCCCACAGCAAGCGCCTCCAGCTGCTCGAACCCGCAGGTGGCGGGGCCGATCGTGCAGACGAGCTTGGTCCTACGAGTACTACGGAATCCATTCTCCTTGAGCTCTGCCTCCGAAACAGCATCAACCTCGATTGCGCTTGAATCAGCTGACAAAACACCACCCTGGCCAATATCAGAGACCAAAACCCTAGCTGACGACGAGGATTCGAGATCTGAGGATATAGCCGATATGGATCTCCGCACAACAGAGAAAGGGATCCGACGCTCAGGATAAGATATAAAACTGCAAGTCTGTCTCGAAAAGGATAGCTTCGATAAGGTCTGACCCGACGATGGTGAAGACACGAAGAGATGAAGAGCTTGCGCCATTGAATGGCAATGTCACTGGGAAATCGACCTCTTTTTTATCTCTGCTTCCTCTACTGTCTTTCCTTCGAGATTTCCTTTCCTCTTCGGCGACGGTCTGGCGGAGCTTCCAAGAGATCTCAAGAATTTAAAGAAAGCAGAGACAAAACAGGAAGACTGGATGACACAAAACGTAGCGTGTAAAAGAAGAATTGAAGCAAAGGATTGAAGAAATTGAAAAGACAAAATTGTGTTTACGGATTTAAACGAAGAAGAAAGAGAAGATGGAAGGAATTGAAGCTGCTTTGCAACAATGGAGTTGGAGCTTCGAGCTTGTCGCCCGATACCCCACTAGCTTCAGAACGAAAAAAAGGGCACTCACGTTCAATCCAAAAAAAAAAAAAAAAAAAAAAAAGCAGGGGAATGTGGTATATTGTCAACGGCAGATTCTCATTGGGATAACTACAAAACTACCCAAAACAGTAGCGTGACTATTTTCAACAAAAAAATTTACACTTTTGCCCATTACCCCCCTACCTCTGTTCTCCCATCACCACCTCCGCCCCTGCAATTATCAACGTCACCATTACCAATTCTAAGTTCGACCTATAATGGCAGAATCATCGAATATGATATGGAGGACTGCTCACTCGAGCGGTCGTAAAACAGAAATGCCCTCTGATATCGTCATTTGAACAGATAATAACACATATTTACTGATCATCAATATTTTTTTTCATGCGTTGGATGAGTTTTCTAACACGGATTTCTCAAACTCTGCTTCTAACACTCAACATTCGGTGGGTGGATGCTAGTCCAAAACCACTCTGTACTCTCTGATCTAGCAGAGATTTCCGAAACTCTCAGTTATAATTATGATTTCACTTGAGAATTGAAATAGGAGATTCATTGATAGTGTGAGAGAGGAAGATCAGAGAGGGGGAGTGAGCCAGACCAGAGGTCGGACGGTTGATTGGTGGTGGGGTCCGGCCGCCGGTGCCGGTGGAGGAAGTGATCACATAGGAGTAGAAATCCAAGGGCAAAAATGTCAAAAGTGTAAAAAAGTATAGATACTATTTTGAGTAGTTTTGTAAATTGAAACCTGAACTTATGTAATCATGTAGTCATTCTCGGCGTGCGTGCTAATACCGGATTGACGGTCTGGATTTAATGTTTCTCTTTGAGATTTCCGCCGGTGGGGACAAAAGTCACAAAACATAAAAGTGCTCGTCATAAGTTTCGAACTTGTAATCCAACCAAAACGCTAGAAAAGGAATCTGACTCTTAATAACAGATGGTAGGGACATCATACACGTGGGTTGAAATTGATGGCGTATGATGGTCCTTCTGTATCTGCGTCATTCTACGAACTGAACCACCAAGTTCAATTCTCAGCGTAGAGTGTAGACACGACATTCTGACTTAATCTACAGATGAATAATTCCATTGAGGGGTAAATCTGACTTTACATCATTCGATACGTCTCATAAATAAATGAGATTACGAAGATATGGAGATTGAACTTTTTACATTCAAACCATAGTACCAAATTTAGACCCAAATATTTTGGTTTCTAAGCAAACCGAAATGAAACTATGGTCCAATTCGAAATATACCAAATTTTGGATCGAATTTTCGATTTGGACCATATTTCGGTCGAAATTAATGTTTCGACCAAAATATGGTTTGAACCAGGTAACGAGTTCGACCAAACTTCTTATAAATTACCCTAATCTCAATCGACTGGTTTCGTCTTCTTCTCTACTGAGTGCAGCCGCCTAGACGAAATAGGTGAGTTTTTCTCTATTCTTCTCCTTAATCTTTTCCTACTTCTTCTATTTCCATCAATCTCGAGTTCCTAATAAAGATTCTACCTCAATATTACAGAGGGGATTCAAAGATTTGAAGTTTTCTTCGATAAACCTCATTACAGGAAGGATGCATAATAGGTGAGTTTTCTTCCACTTTTGGATTCTCAACCCCTCTCTCTCTCTCTCTCTTTCTCTAGCATTTACTGTAAAACTCGTAAACTTATCGCCAAAGCAACTTCAAGGAATGCTGTAATTTTGTTTAAAAATTTTTGTGGTTGTATATTGAAAAGAACATTTATCTTTCTCATTCTTCGAATCAATTGTACAAAGCAACATATTTGTGGTTTTGCCTGCTTTGTAATATTCAGAAACACTTCTATTCGTTTATTTATTCTATGTTTATTGCAAACCTGGGTAAACAATGAGTTGTATTCAGTCGTGCACCTTTTCACATTAGAAATCGTGTTTTTTTTTTACCAGGTTTCGCCGAAATTTTGACCAAAACTATCGAAATTTCGGTTTATAGTATGGTCAAAACTAGGCATGAATCCAAAATTTCGAACATTGACTCAAACCCACTCTATAGCCCCACTTACTCAGAGCTTGTATTCTCATATCTAGCTCTATATCTACTTGTACTTAGAGTACTAATTTATGCATCAAAATTACCCAAAAGTCCATAACCTGACCTCTCTCTTGACCTCTCTCTTGCCTTTCTCTCTTTGTTCATATGCCCATCTTATACTAAGGAGGCCATGTGTTTTCTGACTATAACATTGGTTGATTTATATCAGTTTTGGACCTGACCGATCCCTTATTTGGATCAGATCGATTTTGAACATGACCGATATTGTGTCCAATATTTTGATTTAAAACATGTGGAATCAACCTTATTTTTGTTCTTTCCTGTAATAAAACAAAGGGAGATGATTGACCACAAATTATTGTTCCTTCCTCTAGTAAATCAAATAATTTCATATTTTATGCTTCACTTTGCCTTCAAATCTTTTGCATTTGAAAAGTAAAATAAATTTTTTTACATCTGATAAGTGCCATTATTTAATATGATAACATTGATCTCTCTCTCCCCCCTCCCCACCTACTATGATAAGAGATTTAAGTAATAGATACAATCATGTTGTGTTATATCTGTAAAACTTTAAAATTTTCGCTTCCCTTTCCTTTCCTTTGATTCTCCTTGCAATCAAATTAAGCCGACAAGCCACTACGCTCAAAATGACAAAATTGAACCGACAAGATTCTACATTGCTCAAAAGGACAAAATTGAGTGAATGCTTTTTCCACCGTTTATTTTTATAATTATAGAGGGAGATTCCATCCATCAAAGGTTACTATCGAATGAAATGTAATGTTTCAAGTTGAAATTAGCAAAAATTGTAGTGCAAGTAGCTGATCTTACAAATTTTGGATTATGAAGAAAAGAGTAGATTAAGAGTAGTGTTGTATAATAATCGAATTGTCAAAGGGAGGTCCATGTAATTTTTTCAAAATCTTATATATATCAATTAAATTTTTATAAAGTTATGTTTGGAAACTAAGAAAAGAAAATAAATTTTTTGAAATGAAAAAAAAAATAGATACATAAATTCATCATTATCTTTGTATTATTATTATTTTTTCTTAATTCCCAAATATAAACTAAGTTGTTTTTTCTTTTAACAAATGCCATAAAAGGATTTAATTGTACAATTGGGGGATTTATTGTGGATGGGTCCCACTACTACGAATTTCAGAATTGGATGGAGATCCAAACAGCCGTGCGTGAGTTAATGGGCGCGTGAGCCCTGAAAAAATGGGGACTGAACGCAAAAATCACGCGCATCAGAGGAGCGTGGAAGAGTTAGAAGGTAGCCACGTGGACATAGGCTACATAGCCATGGGCTAAGTGACAGTAGATACTTGGAGAGAGGTTGGGTTTGGTAGTCGTGGAGAAAAGAAAGGGTAAAAAGGGAAAAAAAATTGAAATCCCAAAATTGCGTCCCCACAAACAGTGAAAATAACGGTCCCGGTCCACCCCATTTCCCTACTCCGTAGTCCTTGGTGGGGTCCTTTATGGTAATTAAACCCTTATAATAAAGAGTACACGCTCCCCCCTCTCTATCTCTCTCCGAATTGATTAAAAGTTAAAACGAAGCGAAAGGCCAGAGTAGTGGGAGTCCCGATTACGGCAAACCCGAAGAGAGTCGAAGCCAAGAAGAGAGCGCGCGACCAGAGTCACCAGACCAGGTTTCTCTCTCTCTCTCTCTCTCTCGCTCTCGCACACAAATCTCTGCTTCACTGTTGTAAAGTAAGTCACGAGTCAAGACTCTGATTTAACCTAGGAATCTTTTGCCATGAATTTGGGTTAAGAGGTAAGGTATGGGTGCTGGGAAAGGGGTTTTCGTTTTCGTTCATTTTTAAAATCATGTCGTCCGGCTTCCTTGTTCTGTATTTTTGCTTGCATCCATGATTCTACAAGGGGCCGTTCTTACGATCTGTTATTCGCATCGGAATTCTTCCTTTGTTTCTTTGTCACTGCGTCCCTCCCTTTCTCGTCTTCTTTTGCTTCTGGCGGGAGTCGAGACTGGGTTTTGGGCGGGCGGGGTTTCTCTGCCAATTTCAAGTTGTTTATCTGTCTCGTTTTCTTTAGATCTTTCTTTTAATTTTTTATTATTTTGATTCTCCTTTTACATATTTTATTTTATTTTTCTTTCGTGGCTTCCTATGCTAGAGTAGCCGAACTAACAAGTTCCTTCTTATTTAATTAGTTGCATGGACTTTTTAAAAAAAATTTAATTTCTCTTCTATTTATTTTTAGGCGGGAAATGGCGGGAAAAGGTGGGAAAGGGCTTTTGGCGGGAAAGACCACTGCTGCGAAGGACAAGGATAAGAAGAAGCCAGTCTCCCGGTCCTCTCGAGCTGGTCTCCAGGTATACGACAGTTAATCCCTTTGATCCTTCACCCCAAATTGGGAAAAAAAATTATTTTTTTGTTCAGTCATGTTGGTTTTAGGTTCTTGATAGTTCTAACAGTAAAACCCGCAGGGAACTTTTTAAACATACTTCTTTTCTCATTCATCTCTCCTAGGTTGGAAGTTTTAGGGCAAGCCCATCCGATTCTTGTGAACTTTGACGGTTCGAGATCTCTAAGTTTGAACCTTTACCTTTAAAAGTCGGAGTTTGGGCTTTGGGTCAGAGTTTTGAAATAACGGCTCAGAACAGTATATTACTTGTACCAATAAGGACTCTGTGAGCCCGATAACAGTTATTTTAGTCAATGCTGTGATATGCCGGACTCTCTTCCGATTCCATGTGATCATGTCTGGGTAATGGCTTCTGCTGGTTGAAAATTTTTATTTATTTATTTATTTTTTGGTAAAGTGTTGGTTGAAAGTTGGTAGCTTCCCTTTGCGTACTATGGCGCAAGGCCTGGAAAAGCATTTATTTTGGGACGCTTTCCCATAATATATAAGTTGTTCCTAGTTGGGTGGTTGAAGGTGGTTAGCTAGAGGGCATGCTTTTAAGCAATCTTATTTGGGTTTTTTTATGTTGGGAGAAGATTTCTGTGTTCTCTGTTGGCAATTCATTTAATTTTCAAAGATAACAAGGGAAGAGTTGGACTTGAAATTTCCTGGCTGATTGGTTGTAAAATCTAGAAAGGTTTCTGATAAAGCTTCATTATGAGCATTTTAGACTATCTAATGGCTTATGAGCCTTTTATATGTGAAATGATTTTTTATTTTCTTATCGCTCCAATTAGTTAGACAGTTTTGAGGTACTAGGAATAAAGTGCAATTTTGATGAAATTTTGGTACTTCTTCGAAGGAGCACTTGTCATGTGAAGCATATACAAGGATGTCATGGATACTGATGCTTTGCTAGCCAGTTGGACACCCTTTTCTGATTGTAAGGGTTCAGTGGCTTATGTCAATGATTTATTGCTTGATTCTATTTTCTACATAAACTGGTCCTCATATGAAGGTAATATCTAAATAGTATCGGGCAATCTGATGGTGGATTGGATTTTGTGTTGGAGGATTCTCTGATTGAACTTTTGAGTTCCCATAAATTAATTGGTTCCCAGTTCACAAGATTGACGATTATTATGGATAAAAGTTTTTGGCATTGTGTTAGTTGGTTGACTGCTAGTTCTTATGTTCATGAACGACTATGCTTGGAAAATTACAGCATAGGTTATGGTTATGAGATGTCAGAAATGGAAGGTTAGTTTACCAATTTTAGTGGTTGTTGGGGCTATAATGAGTAAGCTCACTATGGAAAGGTTAGGTTGATGAAAGTCTTAATCATGAGTTTGGTTACTCCAACTCTTTTCTCTGTCCAATGAATTTTTTTTTTGTTGGAATGTATAATTCAAATCATGGAGGCACTCATACATTTCAGTTTCTCTTGTGATCAAATCAGCTTCATGGCTTGAATGTGTTTAATCAAGTATGGCCTAGTTACGATTGTCATTCTTTAGGACGTTATTTTTGCTGAACTTTTGGCTGGCCAATTTGTTTGATTTATGGTTTGCAAAACCTTGTGGCTTTGGTGTATTCAAGAGTGTGTCAGATACCCTGCATTTGCTTACAGATAAGATTAATGATCAAGAACTTCTGATTTGTTTGCTAAACTTGTGGGGTTATGGATCAACAGGGCTATGGTCTTCAAGTTGATTTGGAATGTTAGATACATATCCCAGTCATCTTGTAGATTATTGGCATGGCCATTTAGTAATCATTTTGGAGGGTGTAACGTTCGAAGTTTGAGAAGTGGATGGGATCAGTTATGGGGATTGGTTATTGGGTGTTATAGTTTCAATTATCAAACAATATGGGCTGAATCAGATTAGATACTAATTTCCACATCCCTGTATATGCTTTATGTGACAAAAAGTGATAATGGTTTCCAGCATCATTCCTTTCTTTTCATGGGTATGTCAAAGATTCATTGTAGACACATTGAGTTTTGTAATGACTAACAGTAGGTAGAAACTTATTTCCCTGTAAAGCATTTTATATTTTGTTACTTGTTTTAATTTCACCATTTCCAGTAAATATAATGTAAAGTCATTTTTTTTTCTGGAATTGAGAATTATCAATATGCAGATTATTCTACCTAAACAAGTTTTACAAAATGTATCAAAAGGTCTTTTTTTGAGGGAGTGGCTGTTTTTCTCATCCTCCTAAGAAATATTCCACATTCTGTATCATGATTGTCTTATTTTGTACTGATTACTGGGGACAGTATCAACATATTTTCCTTTTTAAGTCATGATGATGATTAAGTAGTTTGTATACAGATAGGATGTTTAATCAATCAGTGTCCTTAAAACTCTGTTTCAGTGAAGTAGTCATTATGCCCTGTGTGTTCATTGCCCCCCTCCCCGTGGCCCGGTTTTGAGGTTGGGAAACCATTATCTTAAATACGAAGACTGAGCTAATGAACTTGCTATCAAGTATCAATAACATTAACCATCACTGCATGAGATAACTGTTAGTTTGTTAGAACTGGGAATGTTCAACTAAAAAATGTGAGTATATAACACTGTGGAGCTATGTTTTTTTTTTTTTTTTGGATAGGTTAGGCCCCAAGGAGAGTTGCACTCATGACCTCTTTGAGGTGTTGGTCTTTACCAACTGAGTTATCCATTGGGGTTATGGAGCTAGTTATGTTGCTTGGCTGAAAGGAGAGAAGTTATCTAATATCTATGCTAGGCATTCTTATGGAGGGGATCGATCAATTTATGAATGTTTTTGTTGATAAAAGGATTAGCCCGATCGTTTGCAGTTTCAGTGTCAAACTATCACCAGGCTAGAATATACCCAAAAGCATTGAGCATATATATTATGAGTTTGTGTATATTTTATTGAAATGAAAAAAAAAAAGAGTTGCTTTTGAGGTCCATTTATTACTTGGGTACTTTTTTTATTTTTGGCGCTGATAATTCCTTGAGTTTAGGTTTGCCTTGCTGCCTAGCCATATATTTGAATTTACTGTGGTCGTGCCGGCGTCTTCATCGTTATTTTGAGAGCTGTCTGGCCTCTCTGCGTTGACTTGCAATGTGTGAAACTGATTACGTTACAGATGATCAATCACCTACCTGGTTGTTTTCATTAATGAAAAAAATCCATTGATTTACTTTGACTGAAGAGTCTACTTGGGGGGCCAGGCCAGGGTTCAGATAATTTCTCATGAATACTTGGCGGATAGCCAGATCTGATTGCTAAGAGAGTTACGTTGCTTGGCATGATTCTAAAATGATTTGATGCCATCATAGATATGCGGATTTGAGTTTTGAGAGTGGCCACTTTGAGCTAAATTGCCAAAGGGTAGGAGTATGTTCCATCTTGGATCCTGCTAAAGTGGACTTGCACTGGGCTGTGGCCCTTAGATCTGTTTATTAAGATGAAGCTTTGCTTTAAGTTTTTGTCCTGAATTTGTTTTGCTGCTGAATCTGTTGTTCATCTGCTAGCTGATATTTTGCAATAATGCCCCTTGAGATCGAGATCGAGAGTATATTGAGTCTATTCATGGTACTTTTTGTTGGTACTAATTGGAGTGCTGCCTTTTTTGTGAGGGAATGTAGTTTCCAGTGGGCCGAATTCACCGACAGCTGAAGGGGAGGATAGCTGCCAATGGTCGTGTTGGTGCCACGGCAGCAGTCTATTCTGCTGCTATCCTTGAGTACTTAACAGCAGAAGTCCTAGAATTGGCAGGAAATGCAAGCAAGGATCTGAAAGTAAAGCGTATCACTCCAAGGCATCTGCAGCTGGCTATTAGAGGGGATGAGGAGCTTGACACACTGATCAAGGGCACGATTGCAGGGGGTGGTGTGATTCCTCACATCCACAAGTCTCTCATTAACAAATCCTCCAAAGATTGAAATCTTGGCTTAGTTAGGTTTCTTGACCTCCTCCCCCCTTTCTATTCACTTGTAGGTTTCTTACTCCCACTCTTGTTTAACAGTTAAACATGGCAGATGTATGTGTTTTGGTGGGCCTTGTCGGATTCAAATTAATGTTTATTTTTATGCTTTTGTGTAGAATTGATCTGGTAGGATATTCATGTTTTGCTGATAGATTCTCTGATTTGAACTGCTAGCTTGTTTGAGAGCAGGGAAACTTAATATTGTTTGATCATCTTACTTTTACCTTGTTCCTTAGCTCTTTTTTTTTTTAAATTAAATTTGTGCTTTCTATTGTGTTAACATTATGCGTTTACTAACTAGTTCACCAAGGGCAGGAAAGGGGAGCTCTTACACTTGTTTTTGATGGACACTGTAGTTTAAACTATTCTATACGTATATTTGTTGGAAGAAAACGTATTGGTAGGGGGTGTCAGAACTGAGCAACCGAAAACCAATGGGGCCACTGTTGTTCTCCCATGTCTCCCCCATCTTTGTAAGGATCATGACCAAAAAGCTTTAGCAGAAAGAATAACCACCTAGTTTGTGCATTGTACTTCTGAAGTGTTTTGAAACTCTTTCAAACACCATTTGGAATGCGGTTTCAGGGCCAAGAGACTGGACCATACTTGGGCCTTTGGAGTTCTTAAATGTCCGGCAACCTGTATCTTGCCCCTTGCCTTTTGACATAGGGGCACTTTCTATTTGGTGTTTAAGATGTTGATTTGGCACATAAAATTGGTAGAAAAACAAGCTATGCCCTTCTTTATTCGTGTGTGGGGATGTAAAAATGGATAGTTATATTTCTAAATGTTTAGCTCAGTGTCTATCTGAAAATCGGATTTCAAATTTGAATTTTAATCATCTGGAATATAATTGGATACAAATACAGATATCACTACGTATTAGATTATCTAATTCGTATAGATATCCAATTAACAATAAAACTACAAGTACTATTTTTTTTTATGGTAAATTACATTCACTTCCTTTACTTTAGTCAAATGACACAAACCTCTCCTGTATTTCAATCAAATGAAAGGAACTGCCCCTTATAGTTTAAAAATTACACTCAGTTCAATCAATTAACATTGTTAACATTAGGTAATGAATTGACTTATTTACCCTTATTCTGTTTTACTAAACTCCTGCAACATTCTCCTTGCCCTAAACGATTTAGGGTAAGAGAAGCTCTCCCTCTCCTTCATGGCTGAAATCGAAATTGCACAGAAAACGGAAACTCCCCCGCGGTGTATAACCTCTTTTTTTCCATCATATGCAAACAATCTCATTACCAAGTCAGAATCTTTGTACAGTTTCACAAATTCTGCCACGATAGCTCTGCTCAAAGTTCTTGATACAACTTTAAGAGTAATGGTGACCTGCAAGAAACCTAAAATTGAAAAAAAAAAAAAAATGTATGTTCATATTAAAAATAGGCAAGAACAATGACAAAAAAAAGGGGCAAAATGAGGTTTAAATCTCATTAATGCAAGAAAAAGGAGATGGCGAAAAGGAATAGAAGCCGATAGTATCCGATATTAGTAGAGAAGAAAATTCCTATTCTTTAGTATCTGCAATTGCAAGAAAATCATATGAAGGAAATTTTGATGAATTTTCTTTTGATAAACGGAAGCTTTGATGAATACAGCTTACATCATATTGGTTCAAGTCCTTGTTAGGTAACTGTGCAAAAAAAAATGGCTGGCTTTTACTATACACTTTGTCCCTACTTGTCCATAACCAGGTCTAGGAGCAAATCTCTTAAAGATGGAAAACCCATCTCCATCTCACAGGTATGACCTCCATTCTCCAAAGACCCGCCTTTAATTTCGATTGACAGAGTTCCGTCTACGTACCTTGAAGCAGGCTCATGAACGACAATGCATGATCATTCTAGAAGTCGATCGCATAAAGACATCATCCTGATAGTTAAGGAGATTCGTGTAATTTCAAACCTACAAGGGGAGGTTTGTGTCATTTGACCAAAATGCAGTGAGTGTAATTTACCCTATTTTTTATTAACTAATGATAAGATTTTTGGAAGATTTGACAAGTTTTGGAAAACGAGGAAAAAGAAAGAAGAGATGACAAAAACAAGAATGAAAATGGGACAATGAAAATCAAATCCTCAAATCGGAGGATATCTGGATATTTAATAAATCAATCAGATCCGAATTTGAGAGGTGATCTAGATATCCGACAGATATTTGAATTGAACTTGGACATCTATTAACATAAACGAATGCGTATGTTGCTACATCTTTATTTGTGATTATTAGGGCTGTGGAGGCCATGGATCATCAAGATGTCTGGCCTGCTGGCCATACACAAATGGGTCTTGGGTATCGGCAGGGCATTCCACTTTCCAATCCTCCCTGGCCTCCATGCTCTTGATAGGCACATGGAGCCAGCATTTCATGAAAGACTATCTAAGTGCCAACTGGGGCCTCCAAAAAAGTCAGCTGAACCATTATACATACACAAGAAGACATTATTCTAAGCAGGCGACTAATTATATGAGCAACTATATTTGCATCCGCAAAAATGTGTCCAACTCTTCAAATTTCACAATGGTGATGGGAGCATATTGTAGAAACAACATCAGTTTTTGGAATCAAACACAATAAACTATGTGCCAACCTGCTTCAGCTGTCAAGACCATGAAAAACAGGGTTAGCTTCTAGCTGCTCTGCAAATTTCTCAAGAATATTCTTCATAATCCACTCAAATTCATCTCTATCTATTTTTTCCCTGCTTTCTCCTTTTTCTACATCAGCAAACACCTGATCATAAAAATTCGCTGCTTCATTGGCTTCTGGTGGTGGTAGGCCAATATTTGGTCCATTTTGCTCAAGATAACTCCTGATTATTTCTGTGCTCCCTCTTCCTTCTTTGCTAGCACATTGGAATGCCTTTTCTATCTCATCATTCAGTTTGTTCTCATCAGCCATGAACTGCACATTTTTTAAACCTTGTAAGTAATTATTCCCAAGTAGGTCCCTTGTTCAGATCAATAGGTGTGTAGAGCGCAACAGGAAAATTCATTTCTAGAAGTAATAATCAACCAAAAACAGCAAGATTACCCCCTTAATACCTACCTCAACCATATTTCACCACCCAGGTTTCTCTAGAAGATACTAATTACATTCATATGCACAACAATCATATGAATGGAAGAAAAAAAAAGAGGAAAAATAACCACAACCTTTTTTAGCTTAGAATCATTGATGATCTTGACATTCTGGATGACAACAATGTTCTGTTCGGCAAGGATATCTGCTAATTCTTGTAGAACAAGCTGGAGTAATTGTGCGAATTGTGCCTGACCCAATGCTTCGTCCCCCTCAGCTTTGTGTTCCTTCAGGATATCTTCTAGGCGAGAGAATGCTGTTCAATTACAGATTGCCAAATTAAGCATTTTTCTGAAACAATTTTTATTTAGGTTATTTATGTGATCACATGTATAACATAAGATGAAGGTCTAGCACAGTGGACAGATTCTGGAGAGTTTCAACTGTTTGAACTGAGATAGTACGTAGTAATAAGACCTTCCATTGTGTCTTTAGAAGGAAATGTAAATGTAATTTATACAAATTAGTTTCTAGACCAAGCTAGTCTGCATAAAGAGAAATCAATAAATGTTGCATTCACCTCAAGTATGTTATATGAAAAGGGCGTTACAGCATCAACAAAAGCAGAAAAGATTATATTCATGACGTAAAATATAAGTCATGAAGAAAAGGTTTATTTTTTTATTTTTGGAAGGGAAGGAAGGGGGGGGTCACCACTCCATCCTTCTATCGGATGAGGACATCACAGTTGATCGTGGATTTCAAGTGTACCAGAGGAGGGGGCACAGATCTCAGCCCTCCACTCTTTTCTGTGGTTTGATGACGAGTTCCGCAGCTATCCTGCTGCTAGAGCACAGCAGCAGCAGCTTTAGTCTAGATAGGTATTTCTGTTTCTGTTTTTTCTATTTCTATTTCTGTTTATCTTATTCCAGTTAGTGGCATTTCTGTTTCTGTTTTTTTAAGTGAGACTACACCCAACCCCCCTCCAAGAGTTGGTTGTTTTACTTTTCTCTTTTATTTTTTAATTTTCTGCTTAGCTTTCACTGTTTCCCCTTTTAAGTGTTTTTAGAGAGATGTAATGGGCAGAAAATTGACAATGAATGAAATGCAAAATGGACTGCTCTCTCTCCCCTCTAAATTTCTCTTCTTCCCCTTCTCTGCATCGTATTCTGTTCCCCACCCCCTCCTCCGTCTTATCTACTTCTTGTCTCTTTCCTTATTACATATACAACTCATTCCCCCCATCCACCCACCCCCCCGACGAAACTGTTCCCCTGTTCTTTGTTGTTGTTTCTGCTGGACAGCAGGTTTGAGGACTAAATTCCCTTTATATTGGAATTTAATCACCTGCTGCAGCCTATCCTGGTTAGTATTTGTTTACCCTTTGCATTGAATTGTTTTGATTTCATATGGTTGTTGAATGCCACTGTTAATAGGGTTTAGACTTACCATTTTAGGATTTTTGAAAGCTCCTGCACAATAGTACTTGATTACATGCATGCTACGGTGTTGGACTACTCTTTTACCTAATTGAATATTGCTAGGTTGAAGGTACATAACCTAGGAATTATATTGTTCATTGCTTATTTGCTATCATGTAATGTATGTTGCTGCCAGTCCCAGTCAGTTCCAACTAGACAGCCATTAGGTAAACCTATTTAACTAGCACTGTTATTATTGTAGAAAAAGATAGTCCCTAGGTTGTACTACATCACTATCATTCTCCATTTTTTTATAATTCCTTTTACCACTCTTAATCCATCATTTCTGTTGGTCCAAACAGTCAACAGAAGGAATTGACAAGTTAACAACAATAATTCATTTTAAGCTGTATAATATGGTTGCCTGTGAGCAAGCCAAAGCATACCCTGTTTTCCATTCTCATTCAAAACTATGGCATCAAAAAGTGAAGGGAGACACTAGCCTAGTCTCTTTTATTTCCAGTTTCTGTATTGGTTAGAAGTCAGTATGTTCTCATCCAATAACTACCCTCAAATCTTCTTCTCCCTCCTTATTCAACTCATTTGTCAAGTAAAAATGATGTTCAAAGGCAAGATCTAGAAAAGACTATATTACAGCAATTAGTATTTAATAACAAGTATTCTCTGATAAATGGTGGAATTTCTTTCCATCCAATTTTTTTTAATTAGAGGGCCTACAATGTATTCCATAAGATTTAATATTTTAATACATGTCATGAATATATACTATTATGTGACAGCTTCTAATTTCTCTTCTACAATCTCTTAAAATTAAATTATTTCAAATCGAAAAGATTGATATTCTTAATTACATTGTATCTAGAATATGAATCTACATGCAACTTTTAGAGAAAGAATGAGTAGTGAATTAGAAGGATCCAAAGGTATATGGTACAACTATTAGAAGCCATAAGGGAAGAAATATTGTTTTGTTTCAATAAGATGTTTTTGGGCTGTAAAAACATCACCACAGGTCCTATGCCGATAAATGTCTAAGTCAAAGCATCAACTGTTGCACCTTCATCATCTGGACTGAACTCAATACAGCAACACTTGAGGACCATATTAACTACCATGAATGGCACTAAAATACTATAGAAAATTGTCATCATCAACTAATGACTTCAAATGATTGACACAAGTAAACTTCTCCCACAACCTAAGGTGAAGTGCCCATCTCACTGAGGACCTAATCATTGTTATTTTCAAAGCCATTATATTCATAGTGAACTTACCATTTAGCTTCAACTGAATAAAGAAATTAGAAACATTTTTCAACCAAAAAAAAAAGAAAAAAAAAGCCTTACCCCAACTAAATCGGGTCAGCTACATGGATTCTTGCTCTCTAATCAATCTTATTCAAGGTCATACTTGAAACAAGGCCTAAGCTATGCATGTCTTTCCTCACCACCTTTCTTAGAGTCATCTTAGGTCTGCCCCTAGGTCTTTTAGATCCTTGGATCTGAATCAAATCACTCCTCCATACTGGAGCATCTAACAGCCTTTGTTGAATATGGTCATACCATTTCAAACAACTTTCTCGGAGCTTACCATGTAGTTGTGCTCCTTCAAAAGCAGCTCTAATACGATTATTCCTTAATTTATCTTTCCTAGTTTTGCCACACATCCATCTCAACATCCTCATCTCAACTACACTAAGTTTATCAATATGATGCTTCTTAACTGCCCAACATTCCACACGATACATCATAGCCAGTCGAATGACTATCCTATAAAACTTTCCTTTAAAGTTTTAAAGGAATACGCTGATCACAAAGCACTTTAGATGCATCTCTCCACTTCATCTATCCTACTTTAATCCTTTGTGAAACATCATCCTCTATATCACCTTCTTTACTTATAATTGAACCTAGATATCTAAAATAATCACTTTGCTTCATCCTCTCATTAAATTTCACCACCTCATTATCCGCCAATCAAGAAAATTACTTATGTGATTTCAGATCTAAAACATAGTTTTGGGATTATTTATTTAGTTTTCTTGGAACAGCTTGGACTTCTCTGCCAATGGTATCCTAGGGTTTCTATAGGCATGGCATCCTATACCTTTGGGTGTGAGAGTGAAATTTTAATAGGGTCAAACCTTTCTAGTTGGCACATGAAGTATCAAATAGAAGGACAAATACAGGCAATTCATAGCCTATCTAGCTCTCCTTAGTAACCAAGCTTGTAGAGCACCACATCAATTGGTGACTTTGGACATTTTGTGGAGTGGGTCGAGGTGATCAAATGTTCACCTCTGTAGTAGGTGTGGCAACATTGATACACCTTATCTACCTAGCTCCATCATGGTCAAAACTTAAGTGAAAGCTTTTTGGGTATCCCTGGATCTTATAGGCATGTTTTGGAGACCCTGTTGGCAACATATTGGTGATTTTCTAAGTCCCCATAGGGGGGCGTTGGAGATCCTGTTGGCAAGATATTGGTGATTTTCTAAGGCCCCATAGGGGGCGTTGTTTTCACAGTAGCAAAACTGAAATATCATATTTTTGGACTTTGATAATCTAATTGTTTAGAGGGGTGACAGTAGTCCCAGCTGTAGGTGAAGGATGATTTGAGGGCAGACATTAATTGGATTCCTCATTGCGGCTTGGCCCATGGTGATGCCAGCATCTAATTTCAATTCCTTGATTATATAGGGATATCTCATTAGTGTAGGAGATCTACTAACTGCTAAGGGTGATGAATTTGAAAGGGAAGATGCAATGTTTTTGGGCTTCACTTCATAATGATATGCAACTTTATCTCTGATAATTTTATTCATCCATCTGATTTGTACCACATCCCGCTGGATGGTATAAGATTTTAATGTTCTTAAAAAAAGAAAAATTCACAAACTTACTGGGTTTTTTTTTTTTTTTTTTTGGGGGGGGGGGGGGTGTAAAACCTATAATTAATTAGAAACATTTCGTAATTTCATTTTCTATTATTCCATCTATAAGTAAATCAGCAAAGACACAAACCCATACTTTCAAAAAAAAAAAAGAAGATGTTAAACAACCATATGCATTTAAAAGCTGCCACTAACTAGGAGAATTGGATTAATCAAGGCATGGGGAAGGTAAACACCACTGCTGAAACTCTGCTTCTGATTCTCCCTTCCCAAATAAGTTCCTTCACTTGTAAAAAGATAACATTAAATGAGAGAGCACTTTGGTTGTCTCCATCTTTATACGATGCTCTGTATGTTTGAAATTTTGTTAAAAGAGTGTGAGGGTTTGTATTGTTTAAAAAAGAGAGGAAGCAGAACCAAGTCAAGATGATATGAATCAACCCCTTCTTCTTGCGCCAAAGATCTTACCATTATATTTTGTTATTCAAGTCAGACCAACAATACAAATTACTAAGTGTTCTTATATAAGAAATCACTCCTAGTGGATTTCTGCTTTAAAGAATTAACATCATAAGAAAAAACAAGGAAAAAACAAACTGAGAAATTATAGTCTCTTCTCACTCGTCCATAAAATAAGATCGTACTTATCAATAAGAGCAACAACCTCCAGGCTTGAACAACTCATGATATATAATATTTTTGTCCATTCTGCGTCTACAAAGTGCTTAAATTTCTCGCCCACTGAGAAGTGATTAAAATTTTCTAGCAGGCGACTAGTCCCGGAAATGGCTGTTATTGGAACTTAACAACTAGGCAATACTTTTTTTTTTTACCCGGCAATTGAGCAAACTAACCATAATTCAAGGGAAGTTCCTGAACATGCATAACAAAAATATGATTAGTCATATCACGGAGAAAGCAAAGGATGTGAAGCACACCTGAGAAGGGAGGAACACCCATTTCTACTCCCATACGAACAAGAGCATTCCGTATCTGATTTTTCCTGATCTTCCCCTTTTCTTCGGTGTCTAAATCCGTAAAAAGATTCTCCGCTAACATGGCAAAATCATCTTCGTCCTCCAAAAAAAGTTTAAGAGGGCTTCCGTCCAAAACCGAGACGACAAGTGGATCATCTAAATAAAACACCAAATGAATTAAATGATAATCTTAGAAATTTAAGAGCTTATAGAATGCAATCCTGTATTAAAAAAAAAAAATTCGAACCACATCATGCAAATCCAAAGAATCCAAGATAAAAAAAGAAAAAATAAATTCTAGTTTATACCTCTCAATTCAGAAGCAATAGCGATCACATAGTCTTCAAGCTTAGAAGAAGCTTGCTCTCTGTCGAGTTTAGCATCACGAAAACTATCGATATCAAGGCTTATCCGTTGTAGTGCGGCAGCCTTTAGGCTTTCCGGCAATGAGAGACCGAAGAGCGATGAAGACACTTGTGATTCTGCAATTTCAATAACCTGACCTCCAGTGAAGAAGCCTCCAACTTCTGGGAGATGGAGATCGACAGCTCTAAGGTGTGATCCGTCAAGCACCGTCAGACCACCGTCGGCCATTTCTGAAGAATTCTCTGAGCAGAATGAAAGGAAGGAAGAGACGAGTCACGAGAAACGAACTACAACTACCGACTACGAACCATCCCATCCCGCTGGCATTTGTTTTGTGAAATTTTCAGAAGACTTAAAGTGGGAAAGCGACGTTCAAATTAAGAGCCTTGAGACTTCGCCAGAATTACGAAATTGACATTTACATTTTACGAAAAAAATATTAAAATAATATCAAATGGTGTTAAACGGATCGGTTTCGATTTCACGGTGTGATTCGATTTTTTGTTTGGTGTAACGAGTAAAACTAAAACCAAAGTATTTATTAAATAATTTTAAAATGTTTATCAAAATAGATTATTAGTTGATTTCAATTTTTTTATTTTTAAAGGGTTTCGTTGCTGACAAGAAAAGGAAAAGAGTTAAGAGCAAAGTATATGGAAAGACTAAAATAATTTAATCATATATGAAAGTAGATTTACGATTTAAAAATATGCCATATAAAAAATATTTAAATAAAATTTATTTTTATAAAAATAGACATATGGCACTAAGGGATTAAAGTAAAGGTGTCAAAACTGGACCTGGTCCGGTAGCATGGACCGAGTTGACCCGATATGATCCGAACCCAGTCCGGACCAAACCTTAATGGACAGATTTTGGATTGAGCTTGTAAAGCAAGACACTGTTTCAGCTCAAAATGAAACCAGACCGGACAGGCTAGTTAAGAAACCCGAACTAGTCCGAATAGATAATATCTAATCCGAACACCAGTATGGTCTGTTTAGACCCAATTTCTTAATTTTAATGGTTTTAAATTTTAATGAATTTTATTACACTATTAAAATTCATTTCTTGATTCAAAAGTTTATTTGAATGTATAGTTGAAAAGATTATGTTAGTTGTTACAGTTTACTCAATTACATATATATAAAAATAATGATTCGAATTTTATAGATAAAAATAATAAAATAGGCTATGTAATTTACATATAAAATTGGTTGGATAAGCTTGATAAGTCCGGTCCGGACCTAACTAATCCGAAATCACCTCAATAAGCCCAACCAGATAATAAACTGACACCGAACCAGTCCATTAATTATTGTGCCCAACACAGCCTACCTCAGTCCGAACTCTTAATGGACATATTTTGAACTGGGTTTATAAAATTCGACACCGATTCAGTCCAAACCAAAATCGACCCGAACCGACCCGTTGACACTCTTAGATTAAAGTAAGGGTTTAATCGATTTTAATGATTCCGAATAGTCGATTAAAATGGTTTTAGTTTCAAAACTAGAATCGAACAGTTTAATAATTGGTTTCAAGGTTTCAGTTTAAATGGTTCCGTTCAATTTCACTACACATTCGGTTTCATTTTTGACATCTTAAGGACAATTTACCTACCCAAAAAAAAATCATTTTAGAGAACATCTATTTTAAGGGTATTACACGTAAGGTTTGAAAACTTGAAATTAGACTAAGATGGGTATATAAACTACCTACTTGTCATAGATTGTCATGTGGTATCAAAATAAGGGTCAGCCTCTTGTATCACTAAAGGCTCCAATTGTCGGCTCACACATCCCAGAGGGGGCGACTCTAATATCCCAGATATTTTGAAGATGTAGGAATCTAGTTTTATCATATTAAACTCGACAGATCTTACCATGTTCAATGCGGAAGATATTACCTTGTAAATTTCAGTGAAATTGAGACGATCTGATATGAAACGAATCCATACTTGCCTTGTACAGCTTGCACCCTCACTCCATAAATAGGGGACAGTCCCGACAGGTTTAATCACTTCACTTGACATTGTTTTTAAGATACAAATTGCTTTCTACTGTTGTCCTACAATTCTCTCAGAACTCCACCATCTCAATAGATCAAGTTCTATGACTGTTTGCATCTCGAAATACTGACTTTGGCATGAAAATCACCCTCGGATCTAGAACCCAACCCCTCTTGCTTACTTCTCTTACATCTTGCACATCTTGTAGGCAATTTGATTTCGGTGAATGTTTGCACAGTTTTCGACATCAACATATTCCATTTTTGACAAATCTTGTAAGATCCAACGGTTCAGCTCCCATGACAATTTAGTTGTCACCTACATGGGTGAAAACTAGTTTTTCCCATTTTTAAAACCATGTTTGAATGACCTTTCCTTTTGATTTTGTCATTTCACAACCCACCGTTTTGAGAAGCTGATTGGCTTTTCCAAAAGACTTTTTTGACATAACTAAGAAGGTTCTACACTCAAATCATAGTTTATGTTGGCGGCTCTCCGACCAGCCATTCAAATAATTTTCAGCATGTATACTGATGTATGGGTATACATATCGAGGGATCCTTAGCCGTTAGATCATGATTAAAAAAATAGGTCAGGACAATTAGAGATTTTTTTTGTATGTTGGCTCTCTTTAGGAGATAGATAAGATGTCATGAGAAATGCAAGAGGAAAGTTATTTTTTGGGCTTCTTTGATTTGTGTGGGTCATGCTGCTCATGACGAATAGTCTCATGCATTGGGATATTCATTTTTACTCATTTCCCATGTTTGAAATTGTATCATGAGTCATAACTATGATCCATGAGAGTCTTATCTATGTAGCGATGACATATGTATGTGTGTGTGTGTGTGTGTTTGAAAAGTCATGATTTAGATTTAAAGTAATCAATATTGATCAGATATTTCAATAGATGGTACAACCTAAATGAACAACACATGTCTATATTGGACAAAAAGAAAGTAAAGAAGGGATCTGGTCAGTATCGATGTCTGCCAATGATGTTGATATAGAATTACCGTATTGTCTGATCCGATATCGATTACTAAACCTTAACGGTAAGGGCTATCGACGCTTTGTGGCATAGAGTAAGGCCATTTGTGTGGATAAGCATAATGAGATGGTACTATGAAAGGTATTTATTTAAAAGCTGTGTATGAATGACACCTCTATATGTGTGTTTGAAATATAACACATTTTTTTAAAGGTAAAAGACAGTTACCTCCTCTGTAACTTACCTTATTGACTGTTGACCCATAAAGGTTTCAAAAAAGACAGTTACCTCTCCTAAATAACTATTAAAATCCAAATAACTCACGTATTAAGAATATTCCATTAGATGGTAACGGTGAGAGCCCAATATTTTTTTAAAGACAAATTACTCTTTTAGAGAAATGGACTACCTATTTTACCCTTACTATTTAATAGGGTTACTACTTCTCCATTTGCTCTCTTACATTTTTTTCGGTTTTCAAACCCTTGAATTGCCTTCTTCTTCGGAGTTCTCCGTCGTTGCAAATCCTTGAATATTGAAGCAATTTCTCCTAAAATCTCTCAAGATTTTCAATCCCTATTTTCACTCATATCTTCCATCATCTTTCTCCTATTCCAGTCGCCCTTAGTTGACGGTCATTTTCTCTCCTATTCTTCTTTGGTTTCTTCTCTCATAAAATCTATCCAGATTTTCAATCCCTATTTTCACTCTTATCTTCCCTCATCTTTCTCCCATTACAATCGTCTCCTATTCTTCTTCGGTTTCGTCTCTCATAAAATCTCTCCAGATTTTCAATCCTTATTTTCACTCTTATCTTTCCTCATCTTTCTCGCATTCCAGTCGCTCTTAGTCCACATCCATTTTATCTCCTATTCTTCTTCGATTTATTCTCCTACTTCCTCTCTTGGCAGATTCTGATCTTCCCTCAATGTCGAAATAAAAAATCATGTCATTTCTCCTCCATTTTCTAGCTCTCTCTCTCTCTTCAAACCTCGATTATTCTCCTTCTTTTTCTGCTGCAACTTATTTCTCACAGGTTTTCTCCTCACCAAAATTCGGAGATCCCCAACCTTTTTTTTTTTACTCTGTCATTTTCTCTCACTCTTCTCTCTTGATTCGACAAGTACTTTAATTAACTCACCCATTATATATATCCAAAGGAATCAAGAGGGCTGTCAACAGGGAAGAGCGAAGGAGAACCAGAATATGAATTTCAAATTAAGAATGAGAATCCAATATGATTAAACACAAATCAGAATACCAACTCATGAAAATCAAAACTAGTGCTTAATCAAGGAGTTTTGCCTCACTGGTCGTCTGTAATCGTTCCGCTTGCATCTGAGTCCATCATATCATCTCAGTCGGAAAGAACGTGAGGGAGAATGAGAAGAAGATGAGATTAAGGTTTATTTTAGTTGGATATAAAAAAGTTATATTGATCTTTTAACAGTAATAAGATTTAAAGTATGGATAAAAGGTTGATGGTAGAGTTGTTCATAAAAAATTTAACTTTAACACCGTTAAAAATTGGGACTATTTGGATTTTAATAGTTATTTAGGGGAGGTAACTGTCTTTTTTGAAACCTTTGGAGGTCAACGGCCAATAAGGTAAGTTACAGGGGAGGTGACTGTCTTTTACCCTTTTTTTAAATACCTATTGCCTTATTCTAAAAGGTTTTTTAAGTCAGAAAAGTACGATTATTCATACAAAAAAAATTTAAAGTGACATATCATTATGTTATTGTCATTCACTTGCACTGTTTTTTTTATAGTAAAAATAGGTTTAATATATAATTTTAAGACTCAGTAAATCAACAAACTAATATGACTTGATATGAAAACAATCAAATCAAGAATATGTGAAGCATGCAGCAAATTAAATATTTAAATGACTTACAAATATGATGTAACTAGCATTTGGAATGATTGTAATACTAAATCGTGCCACCGGTTGCTATCTTTAGAATTGTATTTACTTCTATTAGTGCAAAGGGTTCACGTGAATCATTTCCCAAGATGAAATAGCCCCCTTGTTGGCTCATTCAATTATGTTGTACTAAAAAATGGGTTTCATTAAAACACCGATGGTTATGACAAATATTCTTCAAACACAACAATAAAAACCAAAGCAAAGGTGGAGAGAGAGAGGACAAATTTTTGTATCTTGGTCCATAATTACCTCCTTTTATTTGTAAAAGAATGGTATCTGTTCAATAAGGTGTTATTGAAAAGTCATACTCACTCACAATAGACGTCCTAGATGTGACCTATGCACTAGATCTTCAAATAAAGGACTGAGATAGCACCTCTATATGTGTAGAGATATGTCTGTCTACAAAGACACTCTTTCAAACCTGAAAAGACATTAAACCTATCTTTATACCAAAGGATATAATACATAATTCTACATTTTAATTTCATAGAAACGACTTTTTTCAAAAAAATATAATACACACCTCTACTTTTAAATATATAGAGACACATTTTTAATTAATCCAATGACTAAAATAAATCAATGGCTTTAAATCAATTCCCTTCAAAATGAAATATTTGAAACTTTACTTTTTGGTTTTGAAATAAACGGGTAGTTTTCGATATCTGGGCTGATAGTGTAGGGATGTTTTCCCTTGCCCTCTCACATCCTGATAATGTATCCTGAAGTGATACTCCCTTTCCTTTTATCTATGTGGGTCTCTTATTAATGAAACCATCTCCTACACCATGATTGGTGTGGCATAAGAGATTCCCTTAGGTTCAAATCTAACAATCGTAGAACTTGATAGCACTTACCATGCTCTTCTAAAAGAACCAAGACATTAGGTCTCGAGCCACAGTTTCAAGATCGGAATCAATCAGTGATGATTCCAATTAACCCTATCTTCATTCATTCTGTCTGGTCGAGTTAGGCTGAGTCCAGTTGAATCTGACCGATTATGATTGAGTTCTATAAATTTCTTATCGTTTCCATATGATTTTGTTACGATTCCATATTAACCTTATAGGAGTTAATCTCATATTAATCCTATAAAAAATTTAATGTGGATTGATATAGTCTTGGATTTTCTCACTTTACAAGCCAATTTTAAGAACAAATTCTCCTAAGATTGGATCAGATTCGAACTGGAACTGGATGGAGTGAAAGGGGGCAACTCTTAAGAAAGTTGCCCTGGCTCCAAAACTAAATTGCTAAACAAAAGAAGAGCCCACATCACACTGGAGGCTGACCGATGGGCCCCAAGAGGTCAATCTAGCAGCCCATCCAAACATTTAGTCCGGAATATATAGACCCAGGCCCAGCCAATGAACAATTATTCCATCTTCTTTTGCATGCCTGGCCCATTGGTAGGCTGTAGGTCATTTCTCTCTCTCTCTCTCTCTCTCTCTCTCTCTCTCTCTCTCTCTCTCTGTTTATCTTGGAATAGAGGGGCTTAGACAGGTAACTAACTGCTCCTATTCTTTATATTTGAGCTTGACTTGGATTTTCTCGAGTTGTTTTGTTCCTCTAGTCGAGGATCATTCAGTGCACGTAACCATACATTTGTATAGGCGCCAGGTGATCCTATGTTATCGGATCTTAACTGTTGGGGCTGGACGGTTTGAGAGGATCTTTTTTCTAGCTTTTATAGTTCCATGTTAAATCAATGGGAGGACAGGTTTTAAGGCTACCTTTGATATGCATTATTGCCTTATTGGATTACATTCTGAGAAATGCATTCTTAATTAAAGTAGGATGAGAATGAGTTAAAAAGCGAGGGATTTTAACTGTAGGCATTGAATGTAGAATGGACAAAAGAACACATTCCAAAATGAGTCGCATTCCCTAATGCATTCCATAGTTCCAGAAAGAGAATGTATACCAAACATAGTTTTTGTCATCTCAGAATGTATTCTTGACCAAGAATGCATTATCAAACACAAAATTAGTTTAATAGTAATTTAGGGTCTGGTTCAATAGAGGTTTTGGCTAAAGCATCAAGTATCCCATATAGTCTATGTTGTCCAATAAAACCCAGAGTCTAGGTTGAACGATCCCTGATATGATTCTATTTTAATATTATTATATATGGTATACCTCACATGTTAGCTTCCCACTGAATCCATACATAGATTCAATCTAGATCGAATCAATTTTGAACATGACTTCTACACCATACCTGAATTTAGAACCATAATTGAATCTCATCCATTGTAAAACCTAATTATACCAGTTTTTTAAGCCCTTAATACATTTAATTGTCTAATTTTTGCCCTATTTGAATTCCATTGCAAATTATTATTATTATTTTGGGTAAAACATTGCAAATTACTTGAATTGGATAAAAGCAGAGACTGATCAAGAAAGTGGGTTGCTTGACATACATATCCCATGATTTGAAGCATTGGGCATCAAATATCATACATCACATGTCCTTCCTTAACTTTACCTTTTAGGTCCCACAGAAAGGCTTATTGGCTCTATGCCTAGGAGGGTAGGACCACTTATGACTAGCTGCCCTCCCGTGAGGTACTTATTTATCAGTCAAGTCACCATCTGGTTCTGGACAGTATCCTCCATGCCCTCAACTTACTAAACCCTAATACCCTATCTTCCCCTTCAAATCCAAGAAGAAATTATTGAAAGGTCTATATCTCAAGGGTTTAGTAATCGGTATGGGATTGACCATATATCGGCTTATTTTATACTGACTAATTGTATTAGCCACGTGTATCTACCTTATTGGATCTGCTGTATACCAATTCCTAAAACTTTGGTCTATGGTCCATAAAACAAATCAGTGGATGGGTTTGTACCCCCTAAAGAGGCCATGAACAGCAAAACTGTCCTCTGATTGTGACACTCATGGCTCAACTTGTTCTTCATAATTGTTGGAAGGGGACCAAGGAATTAATGGATCAACAAGGGTTGTGAATGGTAGGTGGGTTAGCACATCAACAACTCAGAGTTTATCTAATGGTGACATGGAGAAGTGGGTAGAGAGGCCCACCCTGGAGTCCATATAATAAATACATGTTTTCAAGGCCCAAGGTTGTCTCCTATCTCTATTTATTCTTCCCTATTAATTATTAATAAAATTGAAAAGGAGATGGCCATAGCACAAACACAAGTAAGCCAAGCTGTCTTCAATTCTTCAATCTTTGATTGAGGTTTGAGGGGGGATAAGATGGGGTGGGATCAGTTCGTATCGATTTTGGACCTGGCCGATCTTCGATCCCAATCTATTTTAATACCATTTGCATAAGGATCGGAAACGTATCTGATACCTGAACTTAGAACCATGGTCAGGGCCCAAGTTCCTCCAATCTGCAGGAGTAGACAATTGAGCTGAACATTTTGGGCCTCAAACTACAGCCATGTCCACTCTTTTAGAAGTCTCAATTTAGTTTTGGCCCAGATAAATGGGCTTTCACCCTTTTCAAGTGGTTTCCATAAGAAACATTTTCCTTTCTGAATAACCAAACATAGCCACAGTAGTGTGTATGGAAAATAATGGTGGGAAAATGGGCTTACATTGAATGATTGATTCACATAAATGTTCAATTTAAATGAGTGGTGTTTGGCATTGGTAGAAATTATCATTTCTGTTTCTTTTGAAGAGAATAATGAACCTGCAAAAGGTAGTGTCTCCATAATCTCTTACTCTTCTTCTTCTTCTTCTTCATTCATGAATTAATTGAAACTTTGGCAAATCATTGGAGTGATAGGGACCCAAGTCCTCTAAATTGTACATGAGTCACAATCAGACCCTACCACATCCATGTGGTATCCCATAGAAAGCATTGTTTCTAGGTACAATGAAAGGGAACAAACACGACACTTAAAATAGACAACACTTTTGATCTCATATCTCTACTGTACAAATCAGACCATGATTACACTCCCCCCCCCCCCCCCCCCCAAAAAAAAAAAAAAAAAAAAAACCTCAGACCATGGTTTTCAGAAATCGGATCTTAATCTACGGAAATGGCCGACCTTGATTCTAATTATGCTCGATTCTGAAGGAATCAGCCTTAAATGCACTTAAACCTTCATTTTAAGCCATTTTTCTCCTCCAGCCTCTGTTGAATCCAATCAAAATTGGCCTGAAACCCACCAACACTCTAGGAATTGAAATAAAGAAGAAGCAAAAGTTTCTACATATCTATGATTGTTTTAGTTTTTTATTCAAAATATTTATGGATCTTCTTTTATTTATATTTTTTTTTGGTAGGATAAGTTAACACACGCCAACACTAAAAGGTTAACCAGCCCATGATGTCACAGAATGTTTGTAGATCTTGTTATAAGAAATAAATTTTATCTGATTTTCTGTTTTTCTTTAATAATTAAGAATCACAAATTGGTAAAAAAAAAAAAAATCTAAGTGTATTCATGATCTATTTAAAAAAATAAATAAAGTGTGCAAATCGATCATAATTAAATTCAGGGTCTGTCAATTCTGAATCAAATAAGTTGATTCTTTCAAATTTGATTCCATTGATCTGATTTCAAGTTTCTAAACCTTGAATGAGACCATTCCCTATTCATCATCTGTTAGAATCATCTACGAGAATGAATGGCATCCTAATCCCTAATATGGTTAGGGATTAAGGCTTTATTTAAATATCTAATATAAATATATCAGGGTTCAAGTGCACAGACCCGATCCGAATCAATCTAATCCCTCAATGATCATCTGATCCAATCCGATCCCATCTAATCCAATCCCTCAATGATTGAAACAGATCATCGAGTGCCAAAAAAGCAGATATGAGAATAATTACAGCATGTGAAAAAAGATCATAGCACCTTTTGGTAAATTGGTGATGTACTTCAATATTTTTTTGAGCTTCCCACAATGTCAAATCGATCAGTAGTTTCAAACAAAAACTACCGCAGAGAAGCAGGTATGGAGAAAGGAAAAAAAAAAAAAAAGACAGGCTCCAAACCTTTCAGTTCGGTAATTTTAGTTTGTAGAAACTACACACTGTTCCTTATTTCTGGGTATTGTTCAGTGGGCCCATTTAAACAGTTTAATAATGATTGAGAGTTTTTGGGCTTTTTTGAAGATCCATATCACCTAAATCAGAGTGATTGAGTCCTTTTTCTGATACTGAATAGTGTGATTTGAAATTTTTCTTCTTGTCTTCTATCAATACTGGAACCATTTACAGTTCTTTGAATGCAACTATGTAAAGTTATGAGGTTGCAGGGGAACTTTATACCTTTGGATCCCTGAATTTTCTACAGTTGTAGGTACCTGAGTTATTCAATTCTAGTATTTTTTTCACTTGGTAATCAGGTAATCATCTTACATCTTTGGAAACTGATTGATATATATATATATATATATATATATATATATATATATATATATATATATATATATATATATATATATATATATATATATATATGGGTCCCATATTTTGTTCACAGTGTGGGGTGGTTATCGAGTGGGAAGAAGATCTCCACTTAGGATATTCTTTCTCTAGGAAAATCTTTTTGTAATGTGGGAGCAAATTTTTTTGTAGTTAAAACAGTAATGGCAAAATAAAAAAACAAAACTGGACGAAACAGGTTTTAAATGAAGCAAAACAAGAACGATACGGTCAGAAAAAGGTCAAATATTTTGAGAATGACAAAAAAACTAAAACGGACAGTATGGATTTTAAACAGCGAGATATAATAAGGTATAGTAAAAAATGCCAATATATTCCCTTAAATTGAAGAATTATATCTAAACCAATGAAACAAATGACATTTATGATGTGTCTAGCCAAAAAAACTATGAGAATTATCATATTTATTCAAGTAGTTAATTGATGTTTTATGTTTGTTAAAACTTCAAACATGAATCCATATGGAGAGAGAGAGAGAGAGAGAGAACTATCTCTGTGGCCTATAATATACATTTGTTATGATTCATAGTCCATAATCACCTTAATGAATAATAAAGTAATGAGTTTAGAAGCAATTATGAGGAAATATTAGTCTTTAATCTCACATTGATTACATGTAGAAAACAATAAGAATATTAAATGATATAGAATTAATCGACTCATTACTGATTGAAGATGCATGTTAAGATACAGATACGTTATGATACACATATTAAACTCGTTTTAAATGGCAATGCTTGAAGTATGAATTATTTTAAGGTATTTTTTAGATCAATACGATAATATGTGTACTGAACAATTGAGTACAATACAACTATATAGTATACATGTAAAACGAGATTTAACTAACAGAATGTCTGACTGCTCACCAACTCCATAAATTCATTTCATAGAGCTGAGCATAAACCCAATGTCATTAAAGTTATGTCAGTCTCAATCTATTTGAGTGGGTCAAGTGGTTTTGTCAGTTTCAACTCATATGAGGATCAATTGGTAAAATCAAGAATTAAAATTTGTCAATTTTGGAAGTTAAGAATTTTTTTTTAATAGAGAGAAATACACAAAAGTTGATCCATTTTCATCATTATCATGACTTATTATGTTTTTTCATTTCTTAATTTCCAAAAGTTTGAATTACCAAATCATGCTTCCACATAGCCGATATTATTAACTAGCTTAAAAAACTTCACCAAATGTTAGCCTAGAAAAACTTTTGCCACCCAAGATAGATAAAAATTGAAAAAATTACAATATTACTTAGAAAAATGGGTTTCAATTGGAGACATAAATCCTCTCATGCCCCTTATGTTGGCATGAAGAAATCCAGTGACTGTAATTTACTATGCATACATATTAATGTATTGATATATGCACACAGTAAATGACAACCACTGAATTTTCTCATGCTGACACGAGGGGCATGAGATGATTTGAATCCTTTAATTTATTATATTCTGCATGATCTTTTTACCGTAATTTTTCTAACAAATATTGAATTAAAAATTAGGTAATTTTCGCAAAAAAAATTCTGGGTTTTTTTTTTATTTTTTATTTTATTTTAAAAAAGGTGGAACCCCAGTATAAAGATAACACATTGATCAAGAGCAAGTACAATGACATGGAGTTTTAACAGGAAAAGTGCCCTACCTCTTCTATTGAGGCATGGACTTCTGTTTACACTTTTGAGGTAGGTATAGATGACTATATATGGAATTGACTAATTGTGTGACCAGCAGAAGATGATCAGAAGATGATCATCATCTCCTCATTCATTGTTTACTTTAAAAGAGAAAACATTGGATTTTTCCCTTCTTTTTACTCCCCCCCTCTTTCTCTCTCTCTGTCTTTCTTATACCAATGATTGCGTTCACATCGAACGGCGCAGATTTCCCATCGATAAATTAACGGACAAGATGGAAAGAAATAAGGGACACCAGCGGGTTAATTAAAAAAAAAAAAAGGCGCGAAAAGACCTGCTTTTTCAAATCTTTCAGAAGACCAACTTTCTAGCCGGGGCTCTGTTTTTTCCAGCAAAAGTAGCAAGATCTCGGATGGTCTCGCCGACAAGATCCTTGAATATCAACCGTTCGATATCCAACACTGCGTCCGATATCTCCACGTGGCAATCTCCCCAGCCGTTGACGGTGTCTCCGGCCATGTCCTTCTGAAGCACACCACAGATGACCTCGAACAGGTCTTCCGCCGAGTCCCTCTCTCTTATTCTCCTGAATTCCGACCATATCTGCCTCAATACTAGCTTCCCAGTCACCGCCTTCCATGGCGGCAACTGCTTCTTTCTGTCTAGAATCTCTCTGATTGTGTCGAACACAAGCTTCCTATGGAGCATGGATTCCTTAGAGGAATCAGAGGTTTGATAATGTTGTTTCTCGAGTAACAAGAAGATGTCAGAGTTTTCAGGGAGACATTCAGAAGCTCGTAGGATCTCTGATACATATAGGAAATCGCTGTCATTTGATCTCTCTTCTTCGGGTTTCAATCGTACGGGCGAGATCATTGAGCTCCAGTTCTCATCTTCCTGCTCTACTGGTTCATCTGTCATCAACAAAATTAACATTAGACGATTCTCATCTGCCAGAGGAGTTGGATTCATAGTAACAGAGAAAGGGTCAATACCTTTGAAGTCTATGCATCGTTTCACGATTGGTGATGGAGACTCATCCTTGTAAAAAGATGAGTCTAGGACTGAAACCGGACTCAGCTGCAACTCGGTTACTGTGATTTCAGCTATGCTGTGGGGCAGCTTGTCGCATCTCTCCAACAAGCTCCTCCCTTCTTTGTAATCCTCCATTTTCGGTCTCTGCAACTGCATTCTCACCCAAAAATATAAAATTAAAACCAGAAAATGAAATTGATAAAGAAAAAAACAAGTTGTTCTCTCACGAACCTCTATGTCGAATTGAGAAGACGAACTGATGCTGCCCTCAGAAATTGTAGATGACTCATCCTCCGCTGGACTCGACATTGTCTCTTTTGGTGAAATCTCGGGTACCGGTTTCTTGTTCCTTGGTGATCTGGTTGTCGCGTGGTCAGATCCGACCTTCTTTGTGATTAACCTTGGAGAATGAACGGGAGAGCTCCTTCGCTGCTCCACAGAACAATTTGCCCTCCTCTGCGTCTCAATGCTCAACGGTCTTTGCCTGGAATGAGAACTTGAACTTTTTGTTCCACTGTCGTTCCGGCCATGGGACATTGAATTTCTTGTTTTCTGCAGATTTCTATCGGTTTCAGGGCGGTCGCGCCTCGGGGTTACCGGTGGCAATGTCTCACTGGCTAGGTTTAGATTCCGACGAACTCCAACTCTGGATCTGAAACTTGAAGGGGGAGAGTCTGTTCCTGTTCTTCCAACCCGATTGACTGAAACCACCGAGCGGGAAGGTTTCATGACGACTATCGGAGATTCTTCGCCGTAAAATTTCCGATCGTAGACGAAATTCCGTTGCCCAGTTTGTTCCACCGGTCTTTTAGAATGCAGAAGCCCTTTGAGCTGCAGAGCTTCGAGGATCTGCTTCAAGGTCTCCAGATCCTTTGCTGGTTCATCGATTCCCCTCATCTTCAACCGCCTCTCGATCTCTCCATAGAGTGAGTCCCTCTGTTTTGGCTCTGGAAAGAAATCCTGCGAATCGAAGAAGCTCTTGCGTTGCTGCTGTGACTTCCACGGCGAAGCAGAAAAGCCTCCACTCGGAGGCTTCGGTGGCTCGGTTTTCCGTTTCCTGATGACAATTGGTTGATTATCTTGAGCTGCATTGTCTCTTTTGGCATTGCTACCACATTTTGGCAGAAAGGGCTGCTGCTTCTGCTGGAAATTGTTTCCATCAATGAATCGATACTGAAGCAGATCTCTGGAGGCCCTAGACTCTGATGCAGACCTCCTTAACTCAACTTTGCTAGGAGCTTCGCCAGCTGAGTCAGGGAGAGCTTCGAGCCCCATAAGTCGGGCAATGACGCTTGGCGAACGATGCTGCTTCTCGTTATCGTCCGTTACAGTCACTTCTGAAGAGCCAGCGCATCGAGTTGCTGACAGATTCGTTCGGATCTCCCTGGGACGCAGACCTCCTTTTCCATCAAAGCTTGCCCTGCTATCCAGAGAAAGCCTTGGTGATTCCTTGAACTTCCAAGAAGTCCTCAAACCTTCCTTGAATTCGAAAACCTGAAGCGGAAGAGGCGACCTCGCCGGACTTTCCACGGAAAGTGACAGTTCCGGCACCGGTGAGCGGATTCCTAGAGGAGATTTCGTACATTCCGGTGGGGTTCGTGGGTGTGGTAGCTCCTGCTGTTGCGGCTTCTCTTGAAGCTCTCTGGAGTTGGCCGGAGATCCGATTGATTTTTCCGATTGGGATGTGGAATCAATTGCCTGAAATATCCAAGGAAGCGTGTCAAACAATCGCACTTTCTGGTGTTCATCAGTCCAAAGAGATGCAATAAACAAAATTAACGAGGAAAGAAACAGTAGGAGAAAAAATGTAAAGAAATCTGACCGGAGATGGAGAGAGGCGTTTTCCAGAGAGAATCTGTTGACGATCGAACAGCTGAAGGAATCCAGCCATGCATCCCATCTGCCTCTCTATTTGGTTTTCCAGATTTTGATGGTGGACTAAATCTGTGGATGTCTGCCATTTCCGAATGAAGTAAGTTATCAGTTTCCAATTCTCCATATTTAGAGTAAGATCAAATTTAGGATTTAGCTAATGACTAAACAGATACACAAAGATCCAATAAATTGTAGGAAATCAAATTTATTATTTAAACCAGAGCCACAAAAACTATTGGCATTTCCGAAGATAAACCATATGAAAAATCCGAAAAATATAATACAAGCTGAGTTAAAATTCAACCCACAACACTGAATTGCTCTTTCCTTGAACCCAAAAGCAGAACAGAACCAGAGAGAGAGAGAGAGAGAGAAATTCGAGTCCTACCATTGAATACAGAGTTGTTCAAACAAATTTTATGGAAGCCCAAGTAACCTCAACAGATTTAGCATAAAGACCTTAAATCAAAGAGACAAAATAGAGTAAACGATGAATCACCTTTTAACTGAAGGATTCCCAGAGAAGAGAAGCCTTCTTCCGAATAGATTGATAAACAAGTAGTTCTTTCGAAACAAGAAGTATTTATCTCTATTCTTATCGAACTGCAAAGTTGAGGAAGGAAGGACTCGTTAAGTTCTAAGCTCCAAAAAGATCGGTGCGGTAATACTTGCATTACGAACACAGCTCATCATCACTCTTGGAACGATTTGCCGGAGACTCAAGAGGATCAACACTCGCAGGAGAGAGAAGTAGAAAAGGGCGCGGGAGGGACAAAGAACCTCTGAGAGAAAGTCAGCTACGTTCCAAATCCTACATGCCCTAGCTCTTATATAACTAACACATTTGTCTCTCTCTATGAATTTGTAAGTTCCCATATGACAATACCAATTGTGGCTTGGGAAATTCTCCTAAGCCAACAGCATACCCAACTCTTCTCCTTTATTAAATTAGGAAAAAATATCCCCACTGAGGTCAATGTCTGACCCCCTAGCTATACCATTTCCCACTCTTTCATATTGGGAATTATCCCACATTGCTAATGAGATTGAATCTTAGGTACTAGTTCGAACTTTTGAGTTGGAAACTCGAGATAGTATCAGAGTTCCGGGGTCCTTCTCATAGTAACCCTAATAAGAAGGCTAGTTACCTAAAGAGGGACTATAGTCACCCAAAAGAGGGACTAGAAGTCACCTAAAAGAGGGACTAGTCATCTGAAAAGTGTCATTTATTGCTATATATGCTACCACATATACATCATCTTACGGTGGAGCTACATGAGAGGGGGAGTAATGAAAATAATCCCACATTACTAATGAGATTAGAATCTTGTGTAAAAGCACTTGAATTACAGGAAATTCTTTCCCCATTTTATTTGGATATTATTATTATCATTATTATTATTATTTTGGTAAAATTTGGATTTTATTTCCAGAGAAAAAGAGAGAAGAGAGAGAAGGGCAAGCTTCCCAGGTCTGCCATCTTACAAGTGTCACAAAATTCAAACCAAGCCGTTCTTTGTGGTGAAGTATAGGTCTTTCTCTCTCGAACACTGGTTATTGGCTCTCTCTGAAAGAAGTCCAGAGAGTAGGAAGAGAAATCTGAAGTGAGACATCTGACGTCCATTTTTAGTTTTTGTCCTTGACATGTTATATTCAGGGGAAGAAGGGAGTTGGTGACTGGTGATTGAAAGATATATTATATGTGATTTGAGGTGATTGGGGGGAATCTCCTTGTTTTCTAAGTTGGAATCCAACTTTAAATGCAGAGGAGTACTAGTTACCTCTGTAACTGGTTTCCTTCTTTCCTGTCTTAGCTCTCGTGACCCTTATGTTTTTTTGGGTAAATAGATAACTATCGTGAGACCCTTCTTTGCTACTCTGTCTTTCTTCGTCTTCTTTCATTAATCTTCTTTTTCTTTTTCCACAATTTCACGGACCTTCACAGTGATCATCATCAGAACTATTCCAATTCGTACCTTCCCAGTCACTGGCTTTCCCAGTCCATTCACCTTCATCCATCCAAGCTTAACCCACCAACAGTTCTGGTTCAGAATCATGAATTTTCATTGGCCTGAGACAAATTTCAGATTTCACAGAGACAGTCGTCGTGCTCTGTTTTTATTTTTTTTGTAATATTTATGGGGCTAAATAACGAATTCCATGGGGAAGAGCGATCCAAGATTATTAATGTTTTATTACATATATAAGAATAAGAATCCTGGTTCTTCTGGGTGACTGTCTGCCATTATGAATCTTAAAAACAGTAGAAAAGGAGTGTTGGTAGACTGCAGATCACATGCATACAGTATATTTTCTGAAATGAGCTTGGATCGTCTGCAATGGTGCAGTTTTTGTAGTTGCATTGGATTTGTTGGAATCATAGGGAGGATGTAAATACATGCGAGTGAACTCTTTTCGTGTTGGTACTGTCCTTTACGAGTTTCCAAGTGATATCTCTTTTTTTGTCGTGATCCAACGATTGAAGTTCATTCACACCATTATGTGTTAACAAGAGTAAAAATTCTTAATTATGATAAAATCAATCTCTTCCCCCTTCCCAGACCTGAAACTTTTGATGGGGGCTCATTGCCGGACTTGGATCCTTTGTTACACGGTGATGCGGTGGTGAGTGCATTGGGATATACATCCAATGCATTCCCCCCCGTTAGATCCCCGTGTTGCCATGTCACCACACGGATCCTTAAGCGTTGTTAATTGAAAAATCAAATCTCATCCTCTCCATCCTTGGTGCATTCCTTCCATTGGTTAAGATGTTGGCATAGATTATATATAGCTAATTAAGGGTGTTAAACGGTATGGTTTTAGCTTAATGGTGAGGATCGATTTCGATTCGATATGTAATGAGTAAGACCAAAACTGAATCATTTATTAATGAGTTTCAAAAAGCTTATCAAAATTGATTAATAATTGGATTTAATTTTTCATTTTTAAAAGGATTTTGTTGTCAAGATGGAGAGGAAGAGAATTAAAAACAAAAGAGAAGGACAACCAAGGAAAATATTAAAATAATTTTCTCCCTCCTTGACCTCACTTGATTATATCTAGCTTATATGATATTTTTCCTAGGCTATCATTGAAATAGCATGAAAAATTCCTCCCACACTGACAGTGTGGAAAACCCTCTTCTAATATAATATAACAGGCAAGATGGCAACATCAATTTCCTAGAATTGCATAATACATAATGGCCAGAGGCTCACCAACATAATCCTTTTGGGGTTTCTGATCACTTCCCTCATTAATCCAAAGTTTTCAGTTTTCCAATTTTTATTTTATTTTATTTTTGGTAAAATCAGTTTTCCATTCACACCTATTAATTTAATGGCACAATTAATTAGTAATGAATAGAAAAACTTTGTTACTTGTGCCTTCTGACCCTTCTCTCTGCTACTGGAGTAATGGTGAGGTACGAAGGTATTTGGTATTGGATCATCTGGGTAGTCAATGGTCAACTCTATCTTGGTATCCAAGTACATGGAACTTGTTTTCTTCCTGTTTGATACTTTTTTTTTGTAGTAAAATGGTATACATAAACATTAATCTAAGGAAATCTTTTCCTTAATATTATAAAGAAAGATTCCACAATATCTAGCAATTGATATGCCTTGGAAGTAAGGAATCTTTTCTTGGATTATCACAGATTCATTTTGGATCATCCAACATAAAAGCCTGATCTTTTATTGAATTATCAAAAGCTCTTTCTATTACTATGTATTTTTTTATGTTCTTATACAAACTTTACATTTTGGGGAGATGGAAGGCAAGGGTAGAGATGGAATTTTATAAATAGGGGTGGGTATCGAACATCGAATTTTGTAGAGAAAAAAAATTACGATACGTTTGGGTCCTAAATTTTGAAAAGAGAGCAACTATCAAAGAAAAGAAACAGAGAGGGAGATGTTGGCATAGCGCTTACTATGACCATTCAAGAATCTTTTCCCATTTTAATATTTGAATGGTAAAGAGTAAGGTCTAATGTAACGGTATCAGTTATGTTAATGAAAAACTGATACGTGACTGATACATATAATAATAGTAAAACATGATCGAATCAAGATCCATCAAGTCCAAAACAGATACGATTCACTTATAGCCTTTAGGTCTATGGGATCTGGCAGTTAGAGCATGTGGAATGTGGAGGGTGTCCTGACTTTTCAAGATAAAACTTAAAGGAAGCCTCTGCAATTCCATGTGGGAATTCCTCTTCTAAACCTGTTATGTCTGTCTCTTTGTAATAATATCAGAGAAAAGAAAAAGAATGGAGATCTCATCTCATCCCAATTCATTTGCTATGCCTCTGTTCAAAAGTTGAAACTATACAAAATGGGTCCCACTCAAACATCTCACCTTGACCTGGTTAAATGAATGTAGAAATTTGAGATAATTGGAATGATAAATAAACAGTTTCCAACTTCAGTTCCCATGTTCTCTCACCGACCCTCTTCTTCTGCCCATATTCCTTGATTACCTCACTGGAATTCATATTCCCTTAAACTCTTTTAAGACAATAAAAAAAAACTGTTGTTATGGATAAACCCATCATAATTTATAGCAATTCATAGGGATTTGTGAGTTTTTTCGTTTCTTTATAACCAAATACAATTTTAATTTCATCTATTTTTCTTTAGATAATTTGATTTTGGGAATGCTGAATCAATCATGAAGTGATGGGATTCTGCCTCCACCCCCTTGGAAGGAGAGAGTTAGCAGTTGGACCATTTGGAGACATTGTATATATCCATCTCCATTAGAGTGCATTTTAAGCTCTTTACTTAAGTATTAAAAAACCAGGGCTCTCCAAAGTATTAAGCTGGTCAGTGATATTATATGTTGATCCCCATGTGAAAAAAACCCTAATTTTTTCCAACCCTTTCAATCCCTTCTGGTCTTCCTTTGGTTAAATCAATCTAAGCCTGGACACCATATTGGTGTTGACTGTGTGCTGTCGTTGAAATTTGAACTGATGATTTGTGAAGGGACTTTGTAAGATGTTATCTAATTATGATCTTGATTAATTATCGTGACTATTGACTAGTGGGAATTCACATTATGTATTTGAATAACGATTTTAATTTGATTCATCATGTGGGGGGTGGTCTAGGATTTGGGAGAGTATTATATAGACTAGCTTGAGAGTCCCTGTAGTCCAAGTTGTATAATTTCTCTTTCTACTCCCATACGTAGAGATAATGAAAAGGAATCTCCTATGGTTTGTGGAAGACTTGAATCACAGCTTTGACTAGAATAAGCAGAAACCATTGTGTTCTATAGGGTTCATGTATAACTCGTTATGAGTTTATGTGAAACCCTAGACCCAATATATCTTAACAGGCCTGTGCCCCGAAACCCGTAAACTGAGAAAAAGGAGAATCGAATCATAGTTGAAAGGGTATTCTTCGATACTTAGTCATAAATCTTTACATTTTCTCATCATGCATTGCTTGTCACGTACCAATGACTCATTGGTGGATATTTGTTATACATATCACTGTCAACCCACAGTGGATTGGGTTAATTCACAACATTCACCTTAGTTTTTCAGACCACAGACAGAGAAGTTTGAAATAAAATTATGAAAATCAGAAGCTCGCATGTGTATATGTGCTTGTGCATGTTAGCTGAAAACATGAGTCATTAGTGTCTCACATGTCATCTTCTTCTAAAATTTAAATAAGATCTCAAAACTTAACTCATGGAGATCTAAGCCTAAATACCATGTTTTCTTGTCAGATCTCGCTATTATTCACTTAAATTCCAAAACAGACATGATTGCAACAACCATAGTTAAGTAAGTAACTGAACAAGTCCTCCATCCCATGACAAATTGACAGAGAGATTATGAGTGCAATGTAATGGACAATGAAGACAAAAGGTGATGAAAAAGTGTTACTCATCAGTTGCAGGTTTTGAATGTGGGGAACCTCAGTGGAAAAGAATTCAGGAATTCAGGAATTACTTAGGAAACGTAACCAAAGATGTCAAAAGTAGTGGGTCGAGGGCTTTCTCATCGAAGAATGCCCACCTCACATGGTCTCTTTCTATCTCTAGTTTTATGCAATTATTCTGTACTTGAGGTAAGCAAAGAATATAGTGACGAGAGAGACAAAACTAGTTGCTAATATAAATAATTCAGCATTAAATGTTGTATCTAATTTGTCTCTGGGTGTTTGATTATTATATATTTTATTTTTTAGCTATATATGAACCTTTGATATTAACATATGACGTAATCTTTGTTTTTGGGAATTCTTAATGAACTTAATTAATCAAGCACTAGTTGTTTGTCTGTTTGTTAAATTTTTTTTTTTCTTTTATAAAAGAGCAAAGCAACCTAAGCATTGCTGTTAATTATTAGTATTGGAAAGTGTACCTCGGGGATGTTGATTTGTGAGAAATTAAGTATTTGTTATTTAGTTTTTGTTTGTTTCCGTGTAAAATCCGGTGGAAGAAATTTTTTTTTGTAAAATAAGATTTTCGCTCTTTGTTTTAACGTGAAATGCTAAAAAAGTGTTATGGTTAGACTAAGTTTCTTGAGTTTTAGACGAAACGAAGTCAAACAAGAGTTATAGAGCTCTAAATGAAATGGATACAAGAAGATCAAAGTTGAGTATTTGCCTATAGAAGTGATCACAGCACAGTGATGATTGTAGGCTTGTTTAGTCTGGTGTAATTCTAGGGTTTTGGGTTCGAATCCTACCCCCGACCAGACCAACACCCCCCCCGGCGGGCGTTCTTAGATGCCCAATTCCATCTTTTGGCCCTATAGTGGGCATTGTAGCTTAAAAAAAATATAAAATAAATAAATAGAGAATTGCCTGTCATAGGCCAGCAGGGGGAGATTGAGGACTATTCTGTTTGAACTCAAGTCCGTTTTGGGCTAGACGAACTCAAGTTCGGGCAACACCAACATCACTTGTGCTTGACCCCTGTGAAACAAGCTATGAAGTCTTCGACTTTCTCACATGGGATTTGGTACATTTCAGGCAAGTCGGCGATTGATACTTTGAATGCAAAAAACAAGAGTTTGTCACTAGGTATTTGACAAAATATAGTTGTTCAGTTCTTATAGAACCTTTCAAAATTTCTCTGATCATCAATCAAGGGGTCAAGCAAGGATTGGTCTAACTAGCTTTCACTTCCTCTATCCAATGGGAGGCCATTTAGGAATCGGCCTACTCTAATTGCCCTAGTCACCACTTCAACTACCGTTTGAAGTACGAAAATTTTCATACAAAATATCATTTGCCATAAGAGTTTACAACAAAACAAACAGGGCTTTAGGGGAAAAAAAATCCCCTTGTTTTGAGTATAGGGATTCTTTCCCTTCCCTTTTCACATCCCTAACATTCTCTCTTCTTCAATTGACACTTCTCTCCTCCATAAGTATGTGGTCCCTTATTCATGAGACCATTCCTGGCACCAATGAGTGCAGGGTGAGAGAATCTCCTACACTATCAATGTGGGGAACCCTCTCTTGATTCATTATGTTCATAACAAATTATGTGACATCGCTGTATTGTTTTCTACACATTTATAACAAGTGAAGGGCAAGGAAGACAACTGCTTGCTTAGTTGTTGGATTGCCTCAAAATGAATTGCAATCACTTGCCAAAAAAAAACCAAAAAAAATGCTCCCCATAAATATAGTAACCAGAGCCATGAAAATAGGAGTTGGTTTCTTGTTCACTTTTTCAAAATAAATTTCAATCATGATCCATAAAAGAGCCCATACACTTAAAGTGGGCCTGGGCCAGGTTCGGGCTCCAAATTCCTGAGTAACGCCGGACTTAATTTCGCAGTTTTGGGCCTTCTCCAAATGGGTATATTCTGAAACGAGTCCAAACACACACACACACACACACTCTCTCTCCCCCCCCACCCCCTCAGTTTTGGGTTATTTTAGATGGAAACGGATCGTCTCAGGCTGGGTGGCCGACACCTGGCATTCTCTCATATCCAACGGTATGAGAGTGATTGAATGCTTTTGTATTTTTTTTTTTTTTTTACTTTTCTTTACAATCACTCTCATTCCATTGGATGTAAAGGAATGCCAGGTGTCGGCCATCCAGTCGACACTGGCATTTCTCAAGTTCATCAGCCAAATTCATTTTAGATTGTTTACATGACATCAGCAATAAACCTGACCCTCAACAGAATCTATCAGGGAACCTGTAAATGGGTCCTGATGCCTGACCAAATGGACGGACCCAAAGTCCCGCGATATAAGGTTTATCAAGTTATCAATGAACTGCCCACCTTATGGGTGCCGGCATGTTTGAATTAGCCCATAAAGATCTGATCCAAGCCATATCATGCATTAAATACTTACCAAAATAGCCCATACATTCGATACTTGGATCTGACGAGAGGCCCAGCCTGATTTGAATTTCTCATGGGCTGGCAACTTACCTGAGTTAGCCCATTCCAAAACAGTAACCATTCCCTTTTGCTTATTTTGAGTTTTTATTATTTCTAAATGTAAGATATTGTAGAATAAAATATTCTTTGAAGGGGTGAAAAGGGAAAAAAAATTGCTTGACAAGAAATACTAACATAGCTGCGGGCTGCCAAGGGCTGGATTTCAGCCAGCCCACATACCCATGTATTGGTATGCGGGCCAACTGAAATCCAGCCCTTGGATCAGCCATAGGAGAGGATTTCTATCCGATTCAGTGTAACCTGTGAATGGAGTGGATACCGGTATTGGGTCGGCGAGATTGGTCAAGACAATCCAATTCCAATACTTAGGAACTTCAACTCAGTTAACCGGATCACTCATCATTCCAAAAGCCCATTGATTGTTCCTGGGTAAGCAATCTGCTTAAACCAATACCTTCAGTTGCAAAGTGGAAGAGGAATGGGCTGGAGCTGGATGCTCGGATTCCCCAGGTTTAATCCTCCTAAAAACCAATCAGTATACAAGAATAGCAAAGCACCTACTTCGTTGGGTCTCATCTAACAGATTTAAAGAATTTTGGCACAAGCCTAAATCCAAAGAATATAAAAGGAAAATAATAGCAGCCATAAACAACATGATTCTAGGTTTGTCAAAGAAGAATGGCATCAAGCATGGCATGTAAGGCTGCAAAAGGGTTTTCAGTAGAAGGTTAATTAAATGGGTTGTGTTCCCTATTAGGGTTCCTTTTTTTATTTTTATTTTTTATTTTTATATATATATATATATATATCTTTTTTTTTTTTTTAAACAAAATGTATATGTAATTATGTATGCAAGGACTAACTTATCCAGAATGGGCCATTCTGATAAGATATTTAAATAGTTTGGATAGGATCCAGATTTTGTGAACTTATAGATTTCAAGGTCTTGAGTCTCCCAAGCAGAGTTTACATGTTACATTTGTAAAATAATTTCCTCAAAAATAATAATTATTTATAAATTTTACTGTCATTTGAATATTTTTTATTGGACATGATCAAAATGTTATAATATTATGTGTTTAGGATTTCAATCAAACTCATTCTAATCCATACAAGAACCCTATAATACAATGGAGAAGCCATGAATTGTGAACCATAAAGACATATCTGTCTATGGAGGCTGATTCCTCTATGCTCCATGAGTCTCCAAGCTTTGATCAAAATCCTTCAGTTACAGTCTTCCACAGCCTCCAGAGGATATCCTTATGTCTCTTGCTAATGGGTGCATAGAGAACTTCATTAACTATGGTTGTGGGGACTCTAACTCAGTATTTATAGAATACTGCTGTAACCCTAAAACCCTTCCCACAATAGAATTAGGGTTATCAAACCTATCTCATATCATGTGATGAATCAAACTAAATCAGTTCTACCATGTCAATTAGACTCTCATTGAATAACTGGAATAGATAATTAATTAGACTCACATATAAGTCTAATACAAAAGGCACATTTGAAATGATTAAGTAAAAGAAAAAGATCCAATCAGGCTCAAATTCAGAAAATAACATCTATTTCAAAATATTTTCTACCATTAGGTTTTTTATTGGACATGCAATACATTTTTTAAATGATTTTATCCAAAAAAAATTTTGTTTGTATTTTAGTAATATATTTTTCACCTTTCTAACTCTATACAATTTTTGTATTGAATTTTAACAATTTTTTTTTATTAATGAAGAAATCCTGTTTTGCATGGAATCCAATATGAAAACAAAGCTTTGAAAACCCAAGGATTATCAAGTGTGCATGGCCATGTATTAACAATTGAAACATACACAGATTCATGCCAATTTATTGAAGGGTGTTTTCTAGGAGAGTGGAGTAAGAAAAGGGAGTCATGGGAACTTCAAATACAGAGGTTGGGGTAGGTTGGGGTTTTGTACTATTTTAAGGGTGGAAAAACACTTTTGTTTTGATTGAATTAGATTCTAAAATTTGATATGTGGTTAATCTAAACTTAAATTTATGGGTACCCTAAATTTATCGATCCATCAGTTAGGATTGTCATGTCATCCCACCACATGGCCAAAAATTGATGAACTTCAATTTTAAAACTCTTTTCGTCCAGCATTGTGGATTCTGCGTTGAAAAAATTCAACACAAGTATTTAAGAACGTGATAGAAAAATGATTTCATAGACCAATGTGAGAGAGCTAACTTTTTCACGTAACAATAAGAATCAATTTTTTTTGGATAAATTACACGTTGTACCCTTGAACTATGGACTAATTACATCTTTCATCTACTAGTTTCTAACAATTACACATAAAATCCTAAATTTTTGAAACGTGTAACAAAACGGGGCACCCTCCATTTAGAAAGAAGGGTCGAAGGTTTTGGGCCTGTAGCTTTCCCCGTCCCCCCTTCGTTGGGTGGTGCTTTTGTGGGAGTGTGGCACTAGAAATCGGGCTTGAAGCTCTCACCCTACCAACGAGTCGACAACTGATGGCTATTGGTCACGACTACTATCTAAAAGCTATAATGAAGATTCATATTTCACATGGAGGAGTGTGCATCTTTATGTTGGTTGTTCTTCTGCATGTCTTCTGTCATGTGACCCAACGGCTTATGTGTGACTTGTGGCCCATATCCATTCCGTTGATATGTTAAGTATAAATTTTAAAAGACAATTTTGATTTCATTCTCTTTCCCATTCTTCTTCTTCACAATAAATAAATAAATAAAACAAAAGATTAGAGAGAGAGATCATGTCTTTATTCAATTCTTTGTTTTTTAACCTATTGTGAAGAAGAAGAATGAAGAACAGGATAAGACCAATGTTATTTTTTAAAATTTAGACTTAATACCGTTAAGAGGATGAATATTTTTATTACGAAGTTAGGGATAATATGTATAATTATCCTCTCTTTTTAAGCGAAAGATTATAAGAATCTCAGTTACCTAATTGGGTCTCAGTTTCAGCACGGAAATCTTTGCGGATGACGTGGCTCTACTCAGCGGGATGGGTCCCATGGTGCATGCCAGCGTGGCACCGACAGACTTTTTCCCTGTTCGCGTATCTCGTTTGTTCAGCTCTCCACAAAACATATTTGATATCTGTACGCAGACGCAGTCGCATTTGGGAGAATTCTTGCGGTATAGGGTTTCTCTGGTTTCATTTCCTCAGGACTCCACAAACCAGAGAAAACCACTGATCTTTATCCCTCTATCAATCAATCTGGTTCGCCTTTGAAGCAAAATCGAACATTCTTGCCTCTCAATTTGGTTAGGTCTCTTTTCTCCACCCCCTTTTCTTTTCCACGGATTTGAAGTTTTTTTTTTTTTTTTTTTTTTTTTTTTTTTTTTGTAGAACTGGAGCACTATTCTCTTCGATTTGACATCTTCATTCTATTTAGATCTGCAATTTTGACCCCCCCCCCCCCACTCTTTTCGTACGGGAAGATTGTGTGCTTTATGGCGTTATTGTGTGCTTTATGGCGTTTGATTGATTCTTTTTTCCGTCAATTAATTTGTTTTTATCATATTGTTTATGAGATTTCCTTGTTCTTTGCCATAGATTTGCGTTTGACCTATCTTTGTATACAAGATGGGAGCGTTTATGTCGAGATTTTGGTTCATGTTGTTTCCGGCGAAGGAGTACAAGATAGTGGTCGTTGGATTAGATAACGCTGGCAAGACAACTACACTTTATAAATTGCACCTCGGAGAAGTTGTCACTACACATCCGACGGTTGGGAGTAATGTCGAAGAGCTTGTATACAAAAACATTCGGTTCGAGGTTAGTTTGATTAACTATTTACTTCTTAGTTTAATCCAACTCTTTTATCCGACTCTTTATCTCTTCTTTCCGGATGATAATTTTGTGAGGGGTGGAAAATTTGTCTCGGCTTTGGTTTCTTTCATGTTCTTTTGGAAATTGTGGTTTCATAATGGATTGAATGGTGGCACTTGGTTGCATGTTGTTGCATTTTGAAGATGATGCTTTGAGATGATCAATTGTTATTATTGCTTTGAACACAAAATCCATGTACATGGCTATCTCGATCACTAAGGAACAAGCCTCCCAAACTTGTTAGAAGAGAGAGATTTTGTGGACCTTAGATCTTTTCTTATAATTATAATCAATTACTGCAATTCTTATTAACAAAAGAGGGAGGACATGCAACAAATGATCGTTGTAATTATTATTGTTGTTCTCTCTGCATGTTTGTGTGTGTGTGTGTGTTTTTTTTTTTGGGGTTGTTGGGGGGGATGGGTATGGTGTTGGGTGCGTCCAAATCCTCTCTAATGTGTACGGCCATTGGAGGAGTGGCAGTGGCCACTGGATGAGTGCCATCTGGCCCCTCCAATCTAAAGGCCTAAAGCAAATAGAGTGGATCTAAATACCGTGAATCGTGTTACACAGAATAAGACGCTCACCGAATGAAATAGTGGGAATCAAATAGAGGGATCATTATCTCTCTTCTTTGCTAGAGTGATTACCTAACTTCTATTAGCTCCACAACCAGAGAAGAAATGAAATTTTCTTCGACAAATCCGACCTTTTTGGTTTCAAACACGCAAATAGCTGTTTCCAAAGTTTAAGAAGAGGGGTTTCAGATGAGTTGTTCCTGATCAAATTGAAGGAGGAGGAATCAAAATTATTACATAGAAGTTAATTTTTTTTTGTTAAAACTACCTTCCAAGTTTCCTTAAGGCCCACGTTTCTTTCTCTCTTCAAAAACCAGTATTTAGGAGGTTCAGTATCATAACACTTTTTTCTTAAACACCCTCTCTCTAGCTCTCAGGTTAGGTAATTCTCAGTTCATTGTTTCTTCCCTTTTCTTTTCTTTTTTCCTCTTGATTTCACGTCAGTTTCAGATATCTCTGGTTTTATTTGAATTCCTTTGGTGGGTTTCCTCCATTTGGGTTATTCTGATCATATAAATACTTGTTTAGAATAATTCTTTAGAGACAGTTTCAGGAAATTAGGATCCCTTCTGGGCTGTTCTATTCTCGAAAACCAACCAACCATTGTTGTACCGATCATAGTTTTTGCTGGAGATGAGCACGGGAAGATTCCGACGAGCTTTCTCGATTTCATAGGGGTACTCCGCAGAAACTATGGGTGCCGGCATTGTTGTACTGATCAATGCAACAGAGCTTCAGGCACAGAGAGGAACAAAGGACGGTAGAAAACGGTAGAAGACAGTAGAAGTTAGGGATTTCAATAAAGAAGAGAGATAAGTGAGCAAAGAAGAAAATGTATGTGTGCCTAGTATAAATTCAGATCTATAATCCCCAAATGGTTACAGCCACTGCCACTCCTCTAATGGCCGTACACATTAGAGAGGATTTGGATGCATGTTGGGTGGTGGGTGTTTAACATTTGAGAAAGGAAAATAAAGTCAAATGCTTAATCCTCAGGGTTACATGAGAACTGATGAATTATAAAATTTTCTCATTATACATTTTCCAATTATGGAACAATGTAACTTTCTCTATCCAATTAAATTGCCCTTTTTTTATCAAGCAAGTGATAAAGCCAAATTCCCCAATGTCTGATAAGCCACTTGTCTTATCTCTTATATCACTCACAATCTCGGGATTTTGCGACAACCTTTTTTGTTTCATGAGATTAGAGAGTATAGAAAGCACGACTTATGAGACTGAATGCTTGGATGGGGATGGTTTTAAGGAACCGTCCAGCCTTTATTTTTAATAAAAGAGAGTCGGTTCCATGGGGAAAGAGCAAAATGCCCTTGTGAGCTATATATTCAACACTCTCCTCCAAGCTTATCATGGGTGATTTATACACTCTAACTTGAGGGGGGTGTTAACAATGTTGCTATAAGGGAATGGACCTGATCACCAGGGTCCATTCCCATTCACGATAACAGGCTGGTGGCACTTGGTTCCCTTCTTGGGATTAGTGCTGGCCAACTGTCAAGGCTGGCTGGCTGGCTTATGGTCTCTGCGATATGGGTTGCTGACTCACGTTGTTGATCCTTGAGTCTTTATCTTGTTCTTCTTGTCTTTCATGGTTTCACAATGTAACTGGGACTCCATCTTATCTGATAGAATTTCTTTTTTATTAGAATAGGACTGTTTCTCTTTATCTTTTTAGTCACGGGATTCCTTGTTATGTTGACATGTGAAATTCGTATCTTCTTTGTAACTAGGACTCTTTATCATGTGGAGTCCTAGAGCTGTCGCTTTACCTCTTTATTTTATATAAATAGTAGGTTTTAGGAGGAGAGTTCATTTAGTTCAATTCAGCTGTTCACAGCTGAAGTCGACACCTCTCTCTCCCCCATTATTCTCATTCTTTCTATCTCTCTTGGTTCTGGTTTCCTACACCTCTCTCAAGTTGCAGTGTAGATTTGGAGCATTGATGGATGCTGATCTCTTGGAAAATGGTTAGGACTTGAGGCCAGCTCTGCCAGTTTCAAAGTCTTCCATTCTCTGAACTAAAGTTTCTCAGTGGTTTTTATTTTTGTTTCATTGATCTGAAGCAACCATAAGATGAATCCTAACTCCTACTGTTTGTGTTATCCTGGTGTCTCTTTATGTTGTTGTGCTCAAGGATCCTGTCATGCCAATGTGTTAGTTGTGGGCTCGATCCGAAACTTGTTTTCTTTTGTAGATCTCCGATTTATACCATTTCTTTCTCTTGTCCAGTGTTAACCTTCCAGGCTTCCTTTATTTGGTAGGAGACATTGCCCATGGGTCAAGTGATCTTACGTTCCTGGCAAGCATCTTTTACCCAGCAGAGATCAGTAAACATATTTTTGTTTTTGTAGTTCCTGAAACAAGTAATTTGTCATCTTCCATGTTGAGGGCTATCTCAATGCTTTGCTTTGTCTCGGGTGCTTCTCTTCCCCCAAGCTCAACTTCAGGTGTTCTATGTTTGCTTCCACAGTGAACATATTTTTCTGTTCGCCCATCATGGGGATGATGTTATTTATGTTGCAATGCATTTTGGTTGAATTTCAGTTTTATGAGCTAGCTTCTTGATCCACACTGTCCTTGACTACTTTTCCGTTAATTTGCTTGATCAATGTGCTTTACCAGGTCTGGGATCTTGGTGGGCAAGAGCGGCTGAGAACATCATGGTCAACGTACTATCGTGGGACTCATGCAGTCATTGCAGTGATAGACAGCACTGACCGTGCAAGGATCAATATTATTAAGGATGAAATGTTTCGGTTGCTCCAACACGAGGATCTTGAACATTCAGTGATCCTTGTCTTTGCAAACAAGCAAGATCTCAAAGATGCCATGCCCCCAGCTGAGATCACAGAAGCCCTTTCACTTCACAGTATCAAGAATCATGATTGGCACATACAAGCTTGCTGTGCCCTCACGGGAGATGGGTTGTATGATGGTCTGGGGTGGATAGCCCAGCATGTGACTGGCAAGGCTACTAGTTAAGACCCAGGGCTTGTGATGGTTGACACTGAAACGAAACCAGCTTGTTTGTATCCCACTCATGAGTTTTCCATAAGCAGATTGCAGATTGATAGAATGTGTATTCATTTGGATTGGATTCAAAGAAAGAAAAAAAATTTCATTTCTTCCACAATGGTTGTTTCTATCTAACATTTGTCACAGAACAAGTAACGCAGGGGCACATGCCCTTCAAACTGTCAAAAAAAAAACAAAAAATACAAATACAAATTTCAAAAACTGATCCAGTGTTCAAAGTATCCAGCATCCGCAACCCTGCGGCTCTTGTGGACCTTCAAACCATCGATCCCAGGTAGGGTTGGTGGGGCCCGAAGTTCTGTACAAACCAGAACAAATGAAGGTTCAGCTTGCATTACAATCTCATGTTATTTAAGTGGCGTAGGGTAGTGTTATTTACTCTGGCAGTAATGGATCCGGTCTGCTTCCAACGTTAAGCAGCAATCTGGTGGACACCATAAGAAATTCAGTCCTCAGAAATGAATGTAATAATAATAATTAACCTCAAAGTCAAGTAGCAAATAGCACTATTGGATTTTCTTATACATACTCCTGGCATGCAACCGACACTTTGTCAGTTTTCTCAAGCTCTTCCAGTTCTTGCTGCACAAGCATTATATAAAACGAGTCAGATCAAAAGTTAATGACTCCATTCTCTGATTAAAAGATAAAATAGAGGGGAAAAAAGAAAGAGAGAGAGAGAGAGAGGGGGGGAGGGAGGGGGATTGTGTCCCGCAGCAGGGTTCTTTCTGTTCCTACTGCAAAAAATGAGAAGACTTGACTTCCAAGTTTCAACTATGTTCCTCTAATATATTGACAGAAGTATCATAGATCTCCCATGTTTTTATGTTCAACATTTGAATCTTCATGGTCTGAATAGAGATTGGCAAGCCAACCCTATAAAAAATCAATTCAATACATTCACATCAAGTTCCTTCATGAGATAAAGATTGAAAGTTCAGGCTAAATAGATTAAGATATTTATTGGCTCATGCACGAATTCTATCATCCAAAGAGTTGTATGAGAGGTACTCTTGAACTCAGAGAGAGAGAGAGAGAGAGAGACAGATTTTGCACAGTTCCTTGCCTCTCTGATGGGAATCCATGATAAAGGAGAGAATAAATAAATAATGCTGTATACAATACCTACAAGCCCAGCAGGATTTTGCTGCTTTTCAGCTTATGGTATTGACGCTTTTTTTCCCCCTCCAATTATAGGGTTTCATTATAGCAGTATTATCTTACAACGGGTCTTTATCTGGGTCAGTAGACCAGGATTTGTTTATTTTCTGAGTTCAAGTTTCAGTTGAAGTGATGGTTTTGTAATTAATCAGAAGTTGGGCAATTAGGTTATGGCTAGGTTTTCTATGTCTCCAGGTTTTTCTTTTCATTATATTAGTCTAGTAGGAGGCATCAGGTAGGATGGCATCCTCAGTGTCTATGTTGCTTGGTTTAATATTAGTTATCTTTAATTTTACCCCAAAAAAAAAAGAAAAATAGTTATCTTTGATGGAATTTGAAGGAAGCTCCAGTGCATATAGGATATGGTGATCTATGTGGTTATGGGGTTATAGCTAGACTAATTTCACATCAATGCGAGTTTTGCAGCTCAAAACTTCCCAGCCATGTGGATTCTCACAAATTTAAGCTGCATTGAATAATTTTTAATTATACTCTTCAACTTTTTTCCTGTTTCCAGCAGCCACTTCAGGCTCCATAATCGGCTTTAATTTCCAGCGTTATTTCAGCATCAACCAACAAATCTTCAGCCCCTGACTACAAGCCACACAAACCCAGCTATAACACCCAGTCAAGAAGGTAATAGACTGTCCCCCGATTGTTTCAGAGGGAAAGTCAGGAAACCGTAAGGATTAGATCAAATGGGAGATGAAGGTATGTGATAGATAATTATCTATCTGGATTGTATATTTTTATGTCTTTTGCTTAGGAAGAGCACCAAAAGAAACAATAGGTCTTACTATTCCTACATGTTCCATTAGTAAGATTCCCTTGATATTTACAAGGGAGTAACTCTATATCTTTTTTTTTTTTTTGGGTAAATGAGTAACTCTATATCTTGCTTGTGCTTAATGCTTCTGGATTCTACCAGAAATCATATAGGAACTTGTTATGAGTGGATTTATTGGATTGGTTCATCAATAGACTTCAGGGAGAATCCTTTTTTAACTTTGCGTCAATGATTCTACTATGAATGAAATGAAAGTTGAAGAAAGGGGGGTTGAACCCTTTTTCTATGGGACAAATCATTCCCTCAGGGGATCCTATACTTAATATTATATTAAATAAAAAAAATACTAAAATATTTAAATATACTTAATTTAAATATTTTAATTTTAAGTATATTTAAATATAAATTTAATAATAATAAAATAATTTTATTTCATTTTATTACAATTAAATTTATATATAATTTTTTTTTTTTTTATTTTTTTTAATTTTTAGATTCTATTTATAATTATATTATATATAATTATATATAGAATATTTAGATTCTATTTTCTATTAGATTATATCTAGAATTCTATTATTATTTATTATTATATTATTAGAATATTATAATTTATTTTAGAATATAATATTTCTTTTTTTTTATTATTACATAGAAATTATTACATAGAAATATAGAATCTCATTTTCTCTATTCTATCATTCTATCTATAGAATGGTTAATGATTCATGAATGAAAAATCAAAAAAATTCTATGATCGATGGAATGAATCGTGAAAGCCGGAAAGATTCTTCGGGTCTAGTCATACCATTCCATTATCATTATAGTGAATATTGACAATTCCAAAAAGTTGTTCATACTATGAGATGAGCATAGTATGATGGCAGTCAGGCAAGTATGCCATCATCGTCTAGCGGTTTAGGACATCTCTTTTTCAAGGAGGCAGCGGGGATTCGACTTCCCCTGGGGGTAGGGTACTACAAAAGGAAGTTGATCATAGATTATCAATAAACCTAGAATTGATTCTTCCTGAATCGATGCCCGAGCAGTTAATGGGGAAGGACTGTAAATTTGTTGGCAAAATGTCTACGCTGGTTCAAATCCAGCTCGGCCCAATAATTCGCCGATCCATCATGAGGGTGATATAATCAATTTTTCCTCCGAAAAAAAAAAAAAAAAAAATTATTTTTTTTTTTTTTTTAAAATTTATATTTTTTTTCCTTTTTTTTTCTTCCCCCCCCTCTCCTCCCCTTTACCTCCCCTTCCCCCCCCCCTTTTCCCTAATTCTCCCCCCCCCCCCACCCCCCCCCAACCCCCCCCCCCCCCCCCCCCCCCACCCCAACCCCAACCACAACACCCCCCCCCCTCACACCACAACATAATTCTCCCTCTCCCCCCCCCCAAAAAAAAAAAAACCCCCCCCCCCCCCAAAACCCCCCCCCCCCCCACCCCCCCCCCCTTCCCCCCCCCCTCTTCTTTTTTTTTTTTATTTTTTTTTTTTTTTAAAAATACCTTTTTTTTTTTTTTTTTTTTTTTTTTTATTTTTTTCTTTAATTTTTAATCCTTTTTTTTTTTTTTTTTTTTTTTTTTTTTTATTTTTTTTTTTTTTTTTAAATAAATATTTTTTTTTTTTTTTTTTTTTTTTTTTTTTTTTTTTTTTTTATATTATTTTTTTTTTATTTTAATTTTTTTTTTTAAAAAAAAAAAAAAATAAAAAAAAAAACAAACCCCTCCAAAAAAAAAATATTACCCCCCCCAAAAAAATTTTTTCCAAAAAAAAACCCAAAACCAAAAATTTAATTAAAAAATTTTTTTTTTTTTTTTTTTTTTTTTTTTTTTTTTTAAAAATATAAAATTTAAACAATATCCCCCCCTCCTATTTTTATTTTTTTTTTTTTTTTCCTTTAAAACTAATTTCCAAATAGTTTTCACAGCTCCGATTTATCCAATTTTTCACTCTCGTATTAAGCAAATTGATATAAAGTATCACTTTATTCGTGACATCGTGGAAGATGAAGTAATCTCGCAACAGAAGATTCACACCAACGACAACGTAGTATACGCTAATGAAGCCTATTGCGAGGGAGAAGATCATATGGTGCAGAGTTTCCCTTGGACTTGCGATTACCAAGTGAGTGGTAATAATTTGACAAATCAAAGTTGTAAAGACTATTTGGAAATGAGTTTTCAAATGGGAGAATGTGAACATGAGTAATTATTGTAGGTGATTGATGTCACCTACATTACCTGCATTTATTGTTATGCAATGTGAAATGAAGAAATAAGAAGAAGCCGACTCTATAGTCATGGTGGGCTGCCGCCCACCTTTAAGGATTTTCGACATGCTGTGCCACAATCGGTTTGGACGGAGATCCCAAAGCTCCCTTGTCCCTCTATATAAAGGGCGATGACACAGGACAACTTACTACACACAATCACAAGCTCAAGAAGCTTAAGAGAAGGGAGAGTAATTGATCAGCTCTGGGTCCTCTCTGGGTTGGGTTTCTTGTACTGGGTTTGGGTTCACTTGTAAGATTTCTTGGAGTGCACGATTTTTCTGGATGAGTGTTTCTTGTGGGAATATTTGTGGGAGTTGTACTGGAGAGATATCTTTGTTGAGTGTAGAACCTATGTATTGTGTTGTCAAAGTGAGGGGTATGACTTGTAATTTTTCCTGATACAACAAAAGAGCTCTGTTGAGATTGCTCCGTGGATGTAGGCTACCACACCAGTACCAAACCATGTACATCTTTGTGTATTTGCATCTTATTCATTTTCAACGCTTCACATTTTTTACCGTTTTGGCATCGTACATGCCGATTGTGTGGGACGTTTTCCGCAACAACCACAACAGTAGCCAAAGTATCTATCGTGAAAGGGTGGAGCCCAAAACCAAATGCATACATAAACAAAAGGATAGAAGGGGAGGGGAAAGAGAGAACCAATGTCTAATTTTATCCCTCAAATATAATCTGCAAGGTTTCGTATTCCATTTTTCAACTTTATAAGGCTTTCCATGGGTTGGTTCAACTGTTAACTTCAATTCAAAACCTAGTCATGCCATACCCATCCTTACAATTTTAGCTTCTCAGCAAAAGCACTATCAATTAACACGTCTAGATTATAGGTATAGTTGTTTTCTAATTATGCTGATAAGATGCCAGAAGAAATCAGAGAAACGTTGTTAAAGTCCAGGTAAGTAATGTGACACAATAAAAGACAACTTTCATGTTTAAAAACCAAAAGAGTAGAGCATGGACCTCCAGAAAAATCATATGTATTACTTGCATGAGACTTGAAGTGGAAAAGATTCTTCTCAGAATTCTAAAAGACTTCTAAATAAGTAGCTAATAAGCAGAGAACAAACAAAATTATTTATAACATTCATGGACAATTCAAGCTCATAGAAAAGACATGGAAGACATACTTATTTGAAACATCGTCATGGGATACAAATCCTAACATTATTCCATATTTTCATTGCCTCAATAGATTAATGAAGTGAGGCAAATGGTATCCCGTAGACTATAGTAATATGAAAAACAAAAAAGTCTCCCTCTCCAACAAGTGTGTAAAACCACCAGGCAATGAGTAGTATCTTTTCTATTTTCAGAACACACTCTCCTTGGTATGATTACATCATTCAACTATTGATTTTTAACAAACCACATCCACATACCAGCAACACTGTCATAAATCATGAACCACATCCACATAACATTCTAAAGTTCCAACTCACTGTTGAGCCCCCTCCAAAAAAAAAAAAAAAAAAAGGGGCCTAAAGATGATAAAAAGTTAAAATTTTAGCTCAGAAAAATAAAATGTAGACTGTTTTTATACTCTCTCTCTCTCTCTCTCTCTCTCTCTCTCTCTCTTTTTTCCAGTTTAGTGTGGCTGAAATGTGGATGTTGCGGTGGAGCAGTAAAACTAGACAAGATAAGATAAAGAATGAACAAATTAGAGCAATCCTGGGAGTTGACCTATTCATGATAAGTTACGAGAAACTTGTCTAAGGTGGCATGGACATGTGTCGGAGGCCTTTGAATGCTCCAGCACAAAAACTGATCTATTTCAAATTGAAGGAGCTAAAATAGCTAAAGGTAGACTTAAAATGACTATAGGAGAAGTGATGAGGAAAGACATATATAATATAGCTCAGGACTGGAATCTTGTATGGTTTTGAATAAAGCTGAATGGAGAAATAAGATCCATGTAGCTGATCCCATTTTGTTGGGATAAGGCTGAGATGAGTTGAGTTCTTACTCTCTTGTTTTCCTGTGTTTCTTCTTTTTTCTTTGTAATTCAACCAATAATAAATTCAGCGAGTCTATGCAAAGGGCCAAAATTTACTATTTACCATTACAGCAGTGATTCTGAGACCTCGCGTTACCAAAACCAGTATGGTGAACCATTGCCCACTACTTATTCTGAGAAATTGTATAAAAATCATCAACATGATTTGGAAAAGCAACCAAGAACATCAACTGGCATTACCCCAATATTTTTTATATACCACCAAAATCATTGGATAATATTGCATTTAATATCAAGAAATAATTATAATTTGGTTAGTTCTTATTGGATCAATCAAAGTTTACCTTTAGATTAACAGTGGAAAGTTCCACTTGCCCTAGTAGTAAGAACCTTGGATTGTTGTGGCTAAGTCTTGGGATCAAGTCCTGCCTTCACCCTTCTTCTAATCGTCCAACCACCCCACCTCCTCCCCCCTCCCCCCCCCCCCCCCCCCCCCCCCCCCAACCAAAAAAAAAAAAAAAAAAGGAACTCAATTTAGACCAGTTATGACATGACTGATTGATTTAAATATTGATATGCTCCTCCTTTGTCACCTATAACATAAAATCATAGGTTCTTATCTATAGCTTATTTATCGGAAAATTATTTACCTTTGAGAAAGGGGGAAAAATAATCTCGAACATTTGAAATCTGGTCATACTGCAGCCAACTTCACATTGTCACCTCAATAAGAATCATACATGAATTATTCTTCCAAAGTTCACACATTTCTTTACAAATGATGGCTTTCCAGGTGGTATATTTGCTCCCCAAACTTATAGCTATAGTAGTAGTCAAATGAACCCAATAGGATGCAAATAATGCTCTATGAACCACTATTTCTGCATCAAACCATCAGTATCCACAGTCAATCCTCACCCAGTAGTCCAATGCTAACAACATCAATTGAACACATGGAGCTAGACATATTGATTGGCATATCCACTTATCTTGATTATAATCAGTTGATTATCTCCGAAATGATACTGTAAAAAAAAAATAGGGAGGTAGGGTAATTATTGATTCTGGAGGAATAGGTTGATTTTCCCATGCTTTATGACAGAAACTCCTCAAAGGATGCCTAGTGGCCCCTTCTAACTCCTACCATCCTCATCCTGAGAAATGATAGAAACCTTAATTCATAAACTAACAAAAAGCAGTAGTAGGAAATGAGGATTAAAAAAAAAAGTCCAGCAATTCTATATAGGGAAAGCAAACAAAATTTATCTTCACCCAGAAGTTTTAAAGGCACAGGCCTTAGCTCAAAACCCGCCCACTCCTGTTCCTAAAGGTGAGTTACAGCCCCAAGAAGAAGAAGAAGAAAAAAAAAAAAAAAAAAAAAAAAAAAGAAGAAGAAGAGAAAAAGGAACCCCAAACCTCCAATAACTCAGGTTACCTACGAAATATCAAAAGAAGATACAGTCTACCAAAAAAAAGGAAGTACACAGTTAAGCACAAAAGAACCCTAAAGGCATCTCGGTAGGAAATGATGAAATGCACATGGCATCCAGCAACAGTTATCCCAGTGGTCGAAACCTGCTAAAGAAACAGCCATATCCAGTGGGCATGGCGAGAGGCCAAACTGAGAAACCGACACAAGATTCGCCAGGTGTTCCGACTTCTGACCCATTTTCCGACCACCGCAGTGATAAAAGCTAGGTAGTCTGCGACCTACGAAATCCCAGTGGCCCCTCAGGACAGGGCCTTCATTCATCAGCCAAAGCATCTGCAAATTGCTTTAACCGGAGATCACAAGAAAAAAAAAACAAGGCAAACGGCAAAATATTGTGGAAGCAGTTCATAGAGCATTTATGGGTGACCGACCATATGCGAATTAGTGACGTGACAATTCTAAAGAATGGTCTGTATCATTTGTCAGATTCCACACCTAAATTCAACCATATACCCTCTTATAAGTAGCCTTCTATTTATTGTTATGTGCTTTCTTGACAAGCATTTTTAGTTTTTGGAAGCTTTATTTATCACCTAATCAACTCCAATGAGTTGAAATTTGAAAGAGCAGGAATTTGGGTCTATTGCAAAAATTTTAGTTCCACCTGCTACTCAATAAATACATATCAACGACCAGCCGTCCCTAAAACCTGCTCCCAAAAGAAAGCCACTCCTAATTGGAGTTCAGCAATCCAATTATTTACAACAACTTTCTTTTTAGTAATATTTTTCTTTACAAAACATGTAAACTGCAGTCTGCATCATCCAAGGAACATACGACCACTCCATTAACCAAGCAAACGTAGATGGAATCAAGAAAATTCAATAAGATTGGAACATTATCAGTCGCTAGGGCATAGACTTCCATAACCTGGTAATAAGGAAATAGTCAAAAGAATAGCGGAGAAATTCGAAGTTGAAACTAACCTCCAAGAATCTAGTTTCCTGCTCAAGGCGTTTCAATTCCGCGAGAATCCGATGCTTGCCCCGCATATCAGCTGTTGGGACTTCAGGAACCTGGAGATCCACAGACGACTCGACTTCGGGCTCCACTGCCTGCATCTCCGCATGCAATTGAAGAGTCCCCCAACCTGCTCCCTCTTAGAGCCCTCTAAAGAATCGAAGACACAGATCTCTAGGACAAGGCCGGCATTAAGGGAACCGAAGATGAATACTTGAAGACAGTCATTGACAGCAGATCCTCATGGTCTTCCAAGCAACCATTGAAGTACTGTGAGAAGAGACCGATCAGAACCCAACTGAGACGGCAGTAGACAGATCAATCAGAAGCTACAAAACTGAGAAAAAAAAAGGAGACGTTTCGATTTTTGGTATCCTTTCTACTCTCTTTTTTTAACCTTTTTAACATCAAGAAAGAAGGAAAGAGAAAAAGTAAAGCTTTCTCTTTTCTTATGTCGCAGTGTCATCTGAAAGCTGTTTTTCTTTTCCAAATTTTCCCCTCTCTCTCCTCTCTCCTCTCTCCTCCTCCCTGGTTTCTCCACTTGCCATTTAAAACAATTTCCATTGGATGATGTCCTTTTCAGGGTTATTCTTTAATAATATTTTCAGACTAAATTACTCTAATGCTAATGGGGTTTCCCTTCTTTCTTTTTTTTAGTTCTCTCTACATTTTTTTTTTGGGGTAGAAGTCTCTCTCTCTCTCTACATTTGTTTTTGGTTGTACTCTCTCTCTACATTCCAGTGTTTGAGAGACATTTTCCTTAATTTTAGTTGTCTTCATCGCTGCTGGGTTACTGTCATGTTCTGACTGTATATTTTTAATAATCTTTTAATTTATATTTGGATGTTAATAAAAAAAAATATATATTTCTCTCTAGATTTTCTTTTTTCTTTTCTCCACATTCAAACATAGCCTAAATGTTACTTTGATTATAAATTTTTAATAATCATTTAATTAACAAGGAGCATATGCATGAACTTTGGAAAATATTGAACATATTACATTTAAGAAGAGGGAAGATCACTCCTAAATACAGCAAATAATCAAATCGGGCTAAGGTTTCCCATATTGCTACTTAGATCTTGTGTTTTCTTTTCCAAAAAGAAAAAAGAAAAAGAAAAAACACAAAACGTAGGTTTTGTGTCAATGCAAAGTCCAATGAAAGACTAAGTACAAGTATCGAAGAGGAATAGACGAATCGTTTCATAGGCCACATGCGATAGCACAGGGAAGCCATTCCTTGTATACCAAAAAAACGTTTGGAAAGTTATAGAAATGATTCGCATTTCCTTTCCAAACAAATCGAAAAACCTAATGGATCGAACTCATACTTGGCTACTAGAAGCATTCCACGATTGTGTCAAGAAGACAAGTGTAGCATACCTAGTTTACAGGTAGCTCTCTCCACTTCAATTGGTCATTTTTCAGATATGAATCTAACTCATGTTTGAATTGAAATTGAAAATATTGAATAATGAAGCTAGTTTGCCACTCTTGTATTAATGGATGTCTCGGTGATACAAACAAAGAAAAGACAGAATTCCAATGATAACACCGACCAATCCTTACCAATGGAAGAAATAGAATCAAATCCTTACAACTATACTCCCAAAGGTAAGGAGAAGTGGCATAACGCAGCCCTCACAGACGTGAGTGACTGGACATCACATCTCAAGCACCTGATTTACATCTACCGACATTGACAAACGAAAAAGTTTTTCTCTAATCTTATATATCACTTCATGCTAGATGTAAAGAAAGCCGACTTGACTCTAATAGGTGAACCCTCTCTTGTCATTAAAGGGATTTCAGCTACGATCCAATTATTGAAGTTCACTCAGTGTACATATCAATACATTGGTATATTTGTCGGATAAATTCCAACAGCTGAATCACATTTGAAAAAAACTAAACAATACAAAAAGATCTGTTTTTTAATTTTTAGCTTGAGTCCCCACTAGGTAAGGTTCAGCCCACTTCTTCATGGACTGGTCCAAAATCAGATCCACAGGGCCCGTGTAAGTGTGGGAGTCAAAGTGCATGAGGGTCCTCTATCTGGTTATCTCTGACAGTAAAGTGATCCAGCGGTAGAAATCATGGGAGGTGTACCAGTGCAGTTCCGAGTCGTCAGATGCCTTTACTGCCAAACGGCAGTCAGACAAAGGATGGATGTGAATCCCAGTCAGAGTCCTGATTCTTGACCGAGTCTGCAGCTCACTCCATTTGGTCAACTCTACGATAATGTACGTGTAAGGAATAAAGATGGCAATTGATCTTGCATGTTTGACACGTGTTATTGAAATTTTAGACACGTGTTTAAATGTGTCATCTCACAATCTCACCGTTGTGTAGTATTAAGCAGTAGAGTAGAGTAGAGTACAGCAGAAGAAAATGAAGAAGAAGAAGTAGGAGGAAGATGAATGAGATGATAATGTCCAGCAACATAGCGAAGCTAGCCATCCCACTCTACTCTGCTACAAATGCAGTGACATTAATCTCTGCTAGAAGACGTTTACTACCCCTTCATCCTCATCTCTCACTCTTACTCTCACTCTCACTCTCACCCTCACCAAATTCTTGCAATTCAATAACTCCACATCTTCAACTTGTGAAGGGAAAGGTAGCTGCCCATGACCCATTAGAGTCTGATTTTCCGGCGAGAAGCCCTCCAGAGATCCCATCAGTCCCGACACAGGCACCCTATTTTCCACCGGAGTTGCCGGGACTTGGTAATACACCTTCGGAACTGGAACCAGTAGGGCCGGAAATATTACCAGATCCGGTCCCACAGAAGCCTCCACTTGAACCTCCAGGTGGGCCGGAATTTCCAGTCCCACCAATCCCATCGCCGCCTGGTCCTGACATTCCAATGCCGCCGCCGCCGCCACCACCGGATACTGTGCCACCAGAGCCGCCTGAAATTGTGCCTCCGCCGCCAAACATCACTCCTCCCACCGGCCCTTTTTCTGTTGCAGGTAGAGGGACGACCGTCTCTTGAAATGAGTACTACTTTGTTTGTTTCTCCCTAGCTTATATCGAATTTCATGTCCCTCCAACAGCTAGCTTCAACTATTTTCATGTGCTACAGATCATGGGATTGACATTTTGGTGTTTCATTAAAGACTGTTATGAATTATATGTTCAGCAAATTTTGTTTGTTCACAGGAGAACCAACCCTAAAAAAAAAAAAAAAAAAAAAAACCCAGATCAAGGGTTTAATAAATGGTCGGTTAAGGTGAATCGGATGCAATAAAAAAATGGATCAAATATATGAAACTAAATATTCCATTGGAAGAGTTAGCTTCTTTATTAATGAAAATAAAGAAAGATACAAAAGGTCTTAAATAGGATGTAATATTCTCATCTTCGGCATTGCCATCAATAGAACCATCTTGTGTGAAGCATCCCACATAGCCTCACGAGCTATCCTGTCTGGACAAGTATTACATTCAGAGGAATTTCTATCATGTGCAGTTATTCATGCCAGTTTATCAGTTACAATATTGGCTTCTTTAAAATAGGACATATAACGAACCCTACAATTCTTTAGTTTATCAGAAATAGCATCCCATTCTTGTTGGTACATCCATGCTAATTCATCCTTTACCAGTGTAGATACTATAGATTTAGAATTTGATTCAACCCAAATATTATTGTATCCAAGTTCCACTGCTGCTGCCAATCCCACTAGTACCCCCTTCAATTCAGCTATGAAATTTGTAACAACAAGAAACCCCTTGCAAAAGCAAAAACTATTAATCCACCATTTATCCGAATCACACCTCCAGTTCCAGCCATTCTTGGGTTACCCAGTAAGGGATCCGCATCCTTCTTTCCAGAAGTTTTTGAAAGGACGGATCCGTTTCCGTCAGATGATCAACACGTGGTTCTTGAGAGAATCTGAACCACACGTCTGAATCGACATCTAACTGAGCGATTCAAATTTGAGGCTTGGATTTTCTAAAAATTATGTGTCAGACCATCCAACGGAGGCGTTGCCGTCCTCCCAAAAGCCCTTGGAGGAAAAGATTTGAATCCCCAACACGTAGCTGTAAATTCTATTGCCCCCAATGCTGTTTTTAAAGATTGGAAGGATGAAATATTCGTGTTCCCACAAAAGTGTAAATTCCATTGCCCCCAATGCTGTTTTTAAAGATTGGAAGGATGAAATATTCGTGTTCCCACTTAACAAAAGTTAATTCCACTTTGGGGGATGACACATGTCGCTTAAGCAGGTGGGTGTCGGCTGAAGAGCAAAAGTGTAATTAAAACGCTTAAACATGGTTTGTTAATTTTGTATCGATCACATTAGGAACGAACTTCCTTTATGTCGCGTCAAATCTATCCGGACGCTCCACGTCAAAAGCGACTGTTATTTTCTCCAAAAAGAGAAAAAACAGGTAATCCGTTAAAACTGGAATTATAGATTCTCTGCAACTCTTAAGACCAGCATCGTCACCTTCCTTGGAATCCACTCCAACAATTTTTTTTTTTGCCTTACTCAATCATATTCACTTACTTATAGGCCTTTCAAATCTCAAATCTCACCATCACTTCTTCTTCTTCTTCTTCGGTTCTTAATCACTTTCTTCTTTTGCCTCTACACTCTGCTGTACTCAACTCCTCCACCGAACCGGCAGTTATGGCGGGGCGTCTCAACGTATACGCACGCATTGACCCACGCGGTACCCTCATTCGTCATCCTCCTCAGAAGAAAAACCTCTTATTTGCTTTTATAGCAGCGCCATTACAGTTACAAGCAAGAGGAACAATGAGAATACGGCGAAGTGGAATCTCCAAAATTAGGGCTTCTAATGACAACGATTCTTATCTCGATATGTGGAAAAGAGCAACTGATCAAGAGAGGAAAACCAATGAGTTTCAGAGTATTGCTCGGAACTCTCCTGCTATCGGAAATGATGATGTTGTTGATAGTGAGGAGAGGCCAGAGGAACTGGAGAAGAAGAGCCATCAGTTCAGCAAGCTTCTGGAAGTTCCCAAAGAAGAAAGAGACCGCGTTCAACGGATGCAAGTCATTGACCGTGCTGCCGCTGCCATTTCCGCCGCTCGAGCTCTTCTTAATGAGAGTCCTCCACCGATCAAAACTGATTCTTCTGTTGATTCGGTCTCCTCAGGCGTTGATTTATCCAAAACTGGGAGTAATGGGACAACAGAGAGTACTCATCAACAAGGTATTTAAAACGATTTTTTTTTTCATTTCGCCCTTAGAAATATTTAGTGTTTTAGTGAATGGTGTAGTCTGTTACAAGCGCTACAACGTGTTTCTGAAAATAAATTAGAGAGATCAACCGGCAGATGGACTGCGACCCAACTCGAATTACAGATCAACCTTTTAATTTCTTTCCCATGGGAAATTGTCTATTTGTCTTATAGCGATGTGCCAATGACACCCAAAGTTCTTTAAACTATGAACCAGATGGGTCGCAGCTTCCACTAATGCTCTGTCCTTAGGAACTTAGGACCAAAGTTGACTGGATGGTACCTGAGTTTGTATTACCTGTCTCACTACTGACTGGTGCCAGTTTAAAATGTCAATCATGGTGCAACTTTCAAATCTCACGTGTTTTGAAACTTTGGCACGATCTAGGTCCATTTCTGTATGTGATTGTTCGTACTCTTGTTATTTTAAAAATAACAGACTGGTATGGTGGAATAGGATTCATGTAGCTGACACCAAATAGTTGATTTAAGTCATTACAGAAATCATAAAGATAACTTTGTGTCAAATTGCTCAAGTAATGGAAAGAATTTTACCCTACCTCTGGATTTGTATGTCCTTAAATTCTCTTACCCAGATAAAATAAAGCATCAGTCAGAAGTAGTATTGTATCAGGTTTAGACCTCTTTAGGAGGCACCGAAGAAGATGACAATAAGATTGTGCAATTGTATAATGACTGTACTGTTTCACTACCTTTATGACTCTCCTAATAGGTCCATGCTTCTACGGTTACCTTCTAAGAGATCTTGTAAACTCTCTGTAATTAGAAGCCTCCTCCCTCCCTCCCTGCTTCCTTTACCCTGATCAATTCACACCATTACCTCCCCAATCTTGTAATCAATTGATTGTTAAGTTATTCAATTCTAAATCTTTATTACATGGCTACTTTTCTGTATCCATATACATGGTTTTTGATTTCTGGTCATGCTATCTGCTATTCCCATATTTATATAATTTCCTTATTTTCTCTTTGTACGATAGCACAAAGTAACCAAATAGTATATCTTAAGAAATCTTTCCATAAATAACCCTTAAGTATTCAAAGATAGAAGTTGGCATTATGAAAGTACCAAAGAAGAGATGTATCTTAAAAAAGCTAGATTTAGAAGAATAGAACCACATATTGGGTAAGATAATTGTGACCATGTCTCGTCTGCAAATTTTTTTCCCTTTATTTATTTTTTTATTTTTTATTTTTTTTTTGAGAAATGAAGAGTTGTGCCCATGTTTTCTCTATCTATTTTTGTGTCTTTGTGTCCCAAAAACCTCTGAAGAACTTAGAAAGAAAGCGGCCTCATAACTCAGAATATGCTAGACATCAGCAAGAAGTGTGCTAATAGATAGAGTAGAATAACTTTACAATACTGGCATATTCCGTGGCGTAGTGATTTACATTGGCAGTGGAGGCTACAACTAGTGTTAAAGGAACAAATGATTTTGTTTACATCCAATCACATTCAAATTCATCATTCATTCTAGTGGTAAATATATATGATTATAAATAATTCAGGGCCTTAGAAGGATTGGTCTTTCAGGAATTTCAGTTGATGATATGAACTGAACTGATATTGAAGAACTTTGAGGTCCAAGGTAGGCAGGTGAGTAAAACAGTCGCTTTTAGAATTCCAAATCCAATCAGACTGCTCTTAACATGAAGTAGATTGATAAGTACATGATGCTGATAAGTACATAATAATGTCCCGTAAGGTGGTTATCTAGGATGTGTTTTAAGTTAAAGCTTCACAGTAGAGCATTGGAGACCACAGCTGGTGACATTTAGTGGTTATGTTGTCTGTACCTCTAGGCTTTTCAACATGGCAATTGGAACAATTCAGAAGGACTGAAGATTGATATCATTGTTGATGTACACTGTTGGAGCTTTTTCTTAACAGCTTGAGCTTTTGGGAAAAGCATTTGGGAAAAGCAGTTGTAACATGGTATCAAAGTCAGGAGGTCGGGTGTTCAGTCCCTAGAAATTTCGAGGGGTTTGTGTCATGTGTTGCTATGCCCTTACACCTTGTGCCAGACGTGCAGAACCATGTGCGTGTGGGAGCCTACACATGTGGAGGGGTGTTGATATTCATTGTTGTGGCCTAAAACAGCTCGAGAATTTGGGATAAGCGGTTGTAACAGCTGTAAAATTCTTGAATGATGCAGTTTTTTAGTTATTGTGGGTTTAAGCATTTTTTTCAGGAGAAATCTTTCCTTCTGCTTGTACTTCCTTCAGGGTTCGACTTAGTTTTCTCTTTGAGTAACATTACCCCTTGAAGTTTTCTCCAAAGTTTAATGAAATTATTTGCAGGTGAGATTGGCCTTCAATGTTGATTACTGACATCTGAATCAGGGATCGAAGCTTCCTTACAATTTTCTTTTAATAAATTTATTATGTAATTGAGAACATCAGTTTTCAATTTTTTATGGATAGTTTGATGGTCATTTTGATAAATTGCATTCCTATGGTATAGTTCCAAGGTGACTTGGAGCAGAGTCCAATTCATACTTCCCTTTTTCATGATTAATTTCAATTTCATATTACCAATTATCAGCTGGGAAAAACAAAACATATGTTCCTTATTGAAATTAACTTGTTTTGATATCTCTATACAGATGGAAATTTTTCTGTCAATCAGTCTGAAAATTCTGAAACTGGAACACCAGGACCAGATTTTTGGACTTGGATACCTCCTTCCCTTGAGAGTAATGGAAGTTCAGAAGATGTTGGGACTTTAAAGCCAGCAGGAAAGTCTGCTTCATACCCAAGTGCAGCCAGATCTGTGAAGGAAAAGGAACGGTCAATAGATTATCTCTCCATTCCCTTTGAGAGTACTTCTCCAGAAAGCGACCACAGTCCTCGTCTTCCACCCCTTCAGTCACTCATTGAGGTTGAAAAAATAGATGTTATTGATACCAACTTAGGGATTCCTTCTTTCGGAGGTGAAAAAGAACTTGGTGTCTTGTTTTCAACACATGCAGCAGAAGCAGCTCATGCTCTAGATGAGTCCAGTGAAGGGTCATCTCAGGGAGTGAATCCAGATGGGTCTAGGTGGTGGAAGGAGACTGGTATTGAACAACGAGCTGATGGAGTGCTTTGCAGGTGGACATTGAAAAGAGGAGTTAGCGCTAATAATTATGTTGAGTGGGAAGAGAAGTTCTGGGAGGCGACCGGCCAGTTTGAATATAAAGAGCTTGGTTCTGAAAAATCTGGGCGTAACGCTGCAGGAGATGTTTGGCATGAATTCTGGAAAGAATCCATGCGGCAGGTTGGTACAAGATCACTAGCAACGATGTTTCCTTCATTATATATTGTATAATTCAACAGATCATATGAGTAAATTGAAGAGGCAACCTTTGTCTCAGTGGTTGATGAAAATATATGCCTACATGCTCGATGAGCAAAGTTCAAAATCTACCTGTTTTAGTCGTTACTAATCATGATCCCCCAGCCGTACACCTCAGCTGAAGATATCATGTCATGTGGCTTGACTCTGTCCAAGGTAATACTGGCTCCTGTCGCTGGACAAATTTCGTAAATGGAACAGTAGATAAAGAGTCCAGGTCATCTCACGTCACTATTTTGATGTGGTGATTATTTAGTACCTATTTGTGGAAGGTGATGGCTTGAGAAGTTGGTGAAATCCCTAATTGATCATAAATGTAGACATGGGTTAAGCCCATTTTACCTGCTGACAACCAACCCCTGACCCACTAGAAAAGGAACGAAAAGATGAAAAACAGAAAATAAAGAAAATAAAGAAAGCAAGAAACTTAACTGTGCTTTATTGATCTGTGCAGGATCCTATTAGTGGGCTTGCGCATATGGAGAAAACTGCAGACAAATGGGGAAAGAATGGATATGGTTCTGAGTGGCAAGAAAAATGGTCGGAAAATTATGATGCCTCTGGCCAAACTGACAAGTGGGCCCACAAGTGGTGCTGCATTGACCCTAACACTCCCCTCGAGCCTGGCCATGCTCATGTTTGGCATGAAAGGTAATAATTCTTTCCCTTACCTCCAAATTGGTAAAATTTTGATGTTCATGGAACTCTGGATCCTCCCTTCTTTAGACAATAGTCTGTTATATGTCTGATCAGCATGCCAAAGTCCTAGGACTTTTAGTCACACAAGGCATTGTTTTCAACCGAGTAACATGCTACTAGTTTTCAACACAGTAACATGCTACTTCCAGGCATTGTTTCGGTCACTTTCTTCACCCAAAGCTGCCTACCATGATATCATGAAACATTGAATGTAAAACTATAATCTGGTTCAAGAGCTTGGACTGTAAAATGACCTTCAGTTTGAACCCGTCTTCAGAATTTTCTTTTTTAAGTTAGACCCATTTTAGTATTGTGTTGATAACATGAAAACTAATAGACCCCTACAAAAGGACGGTTACTAAAATAGACAACTAGGACCAACTCCTGCCTCGATGTGTACCTGAAATATATACACTGGCCATGGAGGTGCCTGGAAGAATGTATAGAACCAAATGTTTGTTGACACACCTGTAAGAGGTCTCTCAAACCTAATATGGACAGAATCCATTCAATTATCAATCAATCATCCAATCTAAAGGTTATTGTTATATGAAATACAAGGCAAACGATCTATAGCCGTTGGACAAGCAATTGTTGATTTGGGAGATCTCCTAGATTGGAATCAACAATTTCATTGATTGTGTGCATGTTTACATAATAGTCTAGAGGGACAATTCTGGCTTCTCCTCCCATCCTCTTACAAGTTATCACTTCAGGAAATTACCATTGTGACAAGGCGTTCAAAAGGTTGAACCAAATGCAGTAACTACCACAAATGCATCATGATGCGTTAATTCATAGAATTCTTTGCCTGGTTGGTTTAGATGTATCTCCTAAACCTTTCATTTTATGTTTTCTTGATACCTTCTTTTGCTTTTATGCTCTTTTGGCAGGTGGGGTGAGCAATATGATGGGCAGGGTGGCAGTATGAAATACACTGATAAGTGGGCTGAGCGTAGTGAGGGTGATGGGTGGTCAAAGTGGGGTGACAAATGGGATGAGCATTTTGATCCAAATGGGAATGGTATCAAACAAGGGGAGACATGGTGGCAAGGAAAACATGGGGACCAGTGGAACCGCACATGGGGAGAGCACCACAATGGTTCTGGATGGGTACACAAGTACGGAAAGAGCAGCAGCGGCGAGCACTGGGACACACATGAACAACAAGAAACTTGGTATGAGAGGTATCCTCACTATGGTTTCGAGCACTGCTTTGAAAACTCTGTGCAGCTCCGGGAACTTCGTAAACTGCCCGAGACATCATGAAGTATGTCTGTTTTTGCCTAAATTTCTTTAGCAGATGATCTAAACCATTTGGTTTGATTTATTATGTATTATGTCCTCATTATTGTTTCTTTTCTTTTTTTCCCCCTCTCTTTTAGTGAACAAAATCCTTTGGCGACTGGATCCGTTTGTGGGTTGTTACACATTGTCCCATTTAACTGTTTAGTTATCTGAAAAAAGATCATATGAACTATATAGTTACAGTTACAATATGAAACCAGAAATTACTGTATATGTAATAAATATTTGACAATTTTGTTGGTTTTCTTTCATCTATATATTTTGTGATGTTTATTCACCCGTCCCAGTTTGAATATGGTAGCTGTTATTTTCATTTGACTGATGCTGAATTCAAATTATGACTAATGTTGTTGAAGGAGGCAGACTTCCTAATTTCCTCTTGCACATCAGTGGAATCCAATGACTCATTCATTTCTTAAGTAGCTTATGTTGAACTTTAGATTTCTATAAATATGAATTGAAGTTACGTGAAATGCAATGAAAGTACAATAATGTTCATCGCTCCAAGGTGGCAGCCCAATTGGTAAAGACCAACACCTTACAATTAAGAGGTCAAAAGTTCAACTCTCCTTTTAGGGTTTGCCAGATTGGGATCTCCAGTCACCGATTCCAAGTACTTGAATCTTAATTGTAAGTATCTATTATTTGTTATAAACTAAAATAACTTAGTTCCAGATAACAAATTATCACATGATGACTTGTATGTAGGGATGCAATTCTGAGCTCATCTTTGAACGGAAGTGAGCTGGGGTGAAGTGTACTCTGGCTCAACTAATTCCCAATCAAGACTGCAGGCTTACTTTCACTCCTTTGTACTTGAACCAAATGTATTATATTGCCTTCTTTGAGAAACTTTTGGTTTCATGAAGTCTGATGTGGTTCCTACCACAGCTGAGGTTGTCAATGGAATATTCCTGATATAGTTGATACGATGATGGTTATAACAAAATTCTGTTATTAATGATGGTATATTTCTGATATAGTTGATAGGATGATGATGGTTATAACAAAATTCTGTTATTAACAATGGAATACAGATTGTGACTGCTGAGAGTATATAAAGCTGAGGATACTGAAGTAGTAACAGTGTTAACAAAGTTCAATCCAAAGTGGAATCCATGGCTGACTGGGTTCCCATTAGGAGCGTCAAAAATGGAGACTAGACCGAAAGACCAACCAGGTTGAATCGACAAACTGAAACTGAAACTGATTAGACCGACCAAATGGATTGAAATCGAAAAACCTGATAAAATCATTACTCTTTTATAATATTCTTCTTTCTTCTTTAAATATAGGGTTATAAGGGTGAAAGACAGTTACTTCTGTAACTTACCTTATTGACCGTTGACCTCCAAATGTTTCAAAAAAGAAAGTTACATCCCCAACCCCTTTTTTTTTCCTCCGTCATTTTCTCTCACACCTCACTCTTGATTCGATAAGTACTTTAATTAACTCACCCATTATATATATCCAAAGGAATCAGGAGGACTGTCAACAGGGAAGAGCGAAAGAAAACCAGAATATGAATTTCATATTAAGAATGAGAATCCAACATGATTAAACTTAAATCAGAATACCAATTTTTCATGGAAATCAAAACTAGTTCTTAATCAAGGAGTTTTGCCTCACTGGTCGCCTGTGATCGTTCCGCTTGCATCTGAGTCCATCATATCATCTCCGTCGAAAAAAACGTGAGGGAGAATGAGAAGAAGATGAGATTAGAGTTTATTTTAGTTGGATATAAAAAGGTTATATTGGTCTTTTAACAGTAATAAAATTTAAAGTATGGATAAAAGATTGAAGGTGGAGTTGTTCATAAAAAATTTAACTTTAACACCGTTAAAAATTAGGACTATTTGGATTTTAATAGTTATTTAGGGGAGGTAACTGTTTTTTTGAAACCTTTGAGGATCAACGGTCAATAAGATAAATTACAGAGGAGGTAACTGTCTTTTACCCTTAAATATATTAAAAATCGAACTTGAACCAATAATAAACATCAAGAAACAGATAAAAGAACATGAAGTGAAGAATCAATAAGAACCGAAATCAACCAAACCAATAATTATCGGTTCTCATTTTAGGAACCAAAATTCTTATCGGATCAAAGCTGTTTTGACACCTTTAAATTTCCTATATTTCTTTGACAGTGGTCTACTGCATGAGTCTATCTTATCACTACCAAATTAGATTTCATAATGTAAATTGGGTTTTTTTATTTTTTTATTAATTTTTTTTTATCGACTTGATCCTACCAAAACCGCTCTGCAATTCTCTCTGTCTCTCTCTCTTTCTCAGTACTCTGGCATGCGTTTTCTAAATTCTATTCTTAGTAACAAGTAATGGGGGCGCTGCCGAACGGCGTTCCTCCCCTTAAAATTTTTTTTGATATATAAGTAGGTCGGTAGCCGGTAGGTAGTCACAATCTTTTATTCGTTTCTCTTCATATTGCTCACTTAAGTGCTGAACGGCTAAGACTCTTCGAACTCTCAGGTTTGCAGATTCTTTGGGATTCTCAGCTTAATTTTAGTGGGTTTTTTTCCTTCGATCACGGAATGGTTTATTCAATGCTTAGCGGGACTGAAAATCTCACCTTCACCAGAGGTGTAGCTTCATATAAGTTGGGCTTTTTGGGTTCAGATTTAAATGGTAGGTCTATCCCCAAGGGTGGATTGCTGTCTTATACTAGGAACTCCAAAGCTCGAACCCTAGCAGTCAGATGCAGTATCTCGTCTGCAAGGCCGGCTTCTCAACCGAGGTTCATACAACACAAACAGGAGGCATTTTGGTTCTACAGATTCCTCTCCATAATCTATGACCACATCATAAACCCTGGACACTGGACTGAGGACATGAGGGATGACGCCCTCGAGCCTGCGGATCTGTATGACCGGAACCTGACAGTTGTCGACGTTGGTGGTGGAACTGGGTTCACTACTTTGGGAATTGTTAAGCATGTAGATGCTAAAAATGTTACGATTCTTGATCAGTCCCCTCACCAGCTTGCCAAGGCGAAGCAGAAGGAGCCCTTGAAGGATTGCAAGATCATTGAAGGTGATGCTGAAGATCTTCCCTTCCCCACGGATTATGCTGATAGATATGTTTCCGCCGGAAGGTAATTGCCTTTTCTTCTCTCCTTTCCCGTCAGACTCAGGATTTCAATGGTTTTGTTTATACCATCTACTTGTTAGAATTCTCAATTCTAAAATGACAACTCAAGATGTTATTCTGTTAAGGTTAGCATGTGCTTTATCCAATATTGGTCTGGGGTTTGAATGTTATCAGACGAAATCTTACACTATCTATGTGGGGATTATTCTTCTCTCGATATGTGTATTTCTTCACAAACTCATTTTGGATTTGGATTAGTAATTTGGTGAACTCTAGATTTTTTTTCTTTTTCGATTTTAATCTTTTCAAATTTCAAGATATATCAGAATTCTATTGTATGTTTCAACATCTTTTCTTTCCCCTACAATACGTTGAGTTTGACTCTAATGGATGTGCTGTGATTGTCTCTTTTCAGTATCGAATACTGGCCAGACCCACAGCGGGGTATCAAAGAAGCATACAGGGTCTTGAAGATTGGTGGAAAAGCCTGTCTTATTGGCCCTGTATACCCAACATTTTGGTTATCTCGTTTCTTTGCGGATGTGTGGATGCTTTTCCCAAAGGAGGAAGAGTACATTGAATGGTTTGAAAAAGCTGGGTTCAAAGACGTTCAACTGAAAAGGATTGGTCCAAAATGGTACCGGGGAGTCCGTCGGCATGGGCTGATCATGGGATGCTCTGTGACAGGAGTGAAGCCAGCATCAGGAGACTCTCCCCTCCAAGTATTTTTCTTTTTTCTTTCAATACTCTCTTTTTTTTCACTTCATAGCCTACTAGTGGTCTATTTCGAAACAAAATTTTATATCTTATTCTGTTGCCTTAGTTGCCTTTTCTGCATGGTTGCTTACTACTGTCCAGTGATCAGTGTGATGAAATTTTAAAACAATTAATAAGGCCTTTGTTGAAGTAGGAGGGAAATAAGTAATGGGCTTGTCACCAAGGTTCCATTTCAATCCTATCATTTGCATAGCTATAAGCTGTAGTTGTATTGAATTATTTTCTTGATTATGGTGTGGATACCCTAGTGTGTGAAACTTTATACAAAACATTGAAGTTGCGAAAACTCTGTTCTGCAATGAGGTTAGAATTTAGGAAACTTGCAGGAGTATGAATGGGTTCAGAAGATGAGATCCAACCCCACCCCCCCACTTCTCTCTTTCCTCCAACCCAGAAGTGATCTGATAGGTGAGGAACCATAGGATAAATGATTATAGAATCTGAGATAGGTAAAAATTATTTAGGATGGATTTTGGATGAACATAATATTGTTGTTCATTATTCCTTGTATTTGCTATTTCATTGCTTTAAGCAGGAATCAATAGCTCAGAGATCCTAGATTAACTATGCGGTGCTGATATCTTCCAACAACTATAATGTTGTGGGTTCACTTGCAAGCTTACCTACAAAAGATAAAGAGGGTGCACACCAAGGCAGGTGTTTATAGGAATTTTGGTGCACTGAGTATGAGAAACTATTTTACACTTGTGTTTTGACACAAGAAATTGTGCAGATAGCTACTGTATATCTTTCAGTGCTTTTCAGTGGTTTGGCTATTAAAGGCACTGAATTTGTTTGGTAGAGTGATATATTGGAATGAAAGGTTGTCTTTGGCCTTTATTTTGTGATACAACTTCTTCAATGGCTTCAAGCTTAATATAAGTGATTTCAAACAACAATTATCAGACAAAGGTGAGGAACTAAAATGGGTGATGGAAATTCGAGGACTTGGCCAGTATCTTCACTAATTTGGTGGCAGAATACCATAGGTCCTTATGTTTATTAATTAATCAGAGAAGTGTATTAAATTTTCTTATTAGTTAGTTATTTTTGTTGATGTTAGTGAAATGAAAGTAACGTAAATGTTTTGAGTTTTAATTCTTCTGCTGGTTTCCTTCGCTTTCATGAGATCAGTGATGTGCTTTTTTCATGCAGCTTGGTCCAAAGGCAGAGGATGTACAGAAGCCTGTGAATCCTGTTGTGTTCCTTCTGCGTTTGATTCTTGGTGCCATGGCAGGATCATACTATGTTCTGGTACCTGTTTACATGTGGCTCAAAGATCAGATTGTTCCCAAAGGAAGGCCAATCTGAGACAGAGAGAGTAAGCAATATTTGATAATCATAAAATAGCATGCATTTCTTACTTTGTGCTGCACAATGCCCTCATATGGTGGTTGGTTATAGTGTTTCTTAAACAATGCAACTTAGGTTTCATATTTTCTTTGGATAAGAATTGTCCCATCCTGCAAGAAATGATCTATATTTGAAGAGTGTCTTGTCATGGTTTTAAAATTTCTTTGTATTACAAACTTGTACTCGAAAGGGTCTTTTGCTCTTCTTGAGATGTTCCATCTGCTTTTTTTATCTTCTTTTATCCCAGAGATGACATTGAGCACAAATTCAAGAGTCACGTTCAATTGGCTATCAGGTTTTAAAATTTGTGCCCGTCTCTATTTCTGTTGCGAATCCGGTTATCGTTTGTATGAAACAACAAACAACACCTAAGTGAAGGAAACTTTCTTTTTTTCAACTAATAGATTTATAGGATGAGAAGCAAAACTTTTTTTTTTCAATGACATTGGACATGAAACATGAAAACGTTTTGTTTCAACTAGGGATTCAAATATAGGATTGGTGGATGTCAGGCAGCACATGAATCGGAACAGTTTGCAAGGAACAATTCCAAGAAGATAAGGGTAATTTTGAGGTTAAAAATCCTCTCATCACTCCAATTCCTCTGGATGATTCTCTCCCCCAATTCCAAGTTATTGAAAGTTGGTTTCAACCGACCAAACAAGTTTGAATTATAAGACCATTTGTATCTATATGCATCAAGATACCAATTCAAGTCAGATCCACTAACACCTTATCGGTTACCAATATGGACAGGATTTCATGCTATCATTGAACAATACTGAACCGCAATACATTGTTGGCCAAGATCCTTGGTTGTTTTATTCTGTATGAAATTTATGGTTTCCATTGGTGCAAATGCAATCACCTTCATTTGAGATGAGAATCAATTCCCCAATGGTAGCAAATGGTTATTCATTAAGCGGGAAAAATCTTATTTAAGATTAAGAAACAGAAGAATCATGCACCGGAAATCAAGGAAGACAAGATAACAAATGCAAAGCCTCAAACAGTGTCCCCTCCGGATTCCATCTAGATTAATAGATTGTATTATACTAGGGTGAAATCCAAAAAAGAAAAAAAAAAAAACTTCCTTGTCTTGTAGACCAAAATTCTCAACCCAAAAGAAACACATGGAAAGTCACTCGGGGCATATTCCCCATCCACGCTGGTGACCTCGGCCTTTTGTCTGAACTACCTTGTCCCCCCCTCAGGACTTGCATCACCATAAGAAACCAAACCCTTACGTCCACCTGGAGAACTGGATCTAGACCCGCTCGGAGACTGGGAGCCTGCCTTGTCCCCACGTTTGCCTGGACCTGCATCAGCAGAAGACCTAGAATGAGATGAACTCCGGCTCCTTGAGTTTGACCTTGACCTCCCTTTTTCTGGAAGATGGCCATCATCTCTAGGCCCAAGCCGTAACCGGAGCTTGTCACTCATGGCAGGCCGCTCATTCACTGGACTTCGACTACGTCTAGGACTCCGGCTGCGATCTCTTCCACGGCCTCGGAAACCAACTGGACTGCGTGATATGCTTCTACTAGGGCTTCTCCTGCTGTTTCGGTATCTAGACAAGAACAAGGATGGAGGAGAAAATGACAAAGGAAGCTATAGAATTAAAAGACCAGGAGGACTCAGTCTACTTGGATGTAAAATGACAAAGTAAAATATTAAAAAAGAGGATTTCCAGCGGCAGTGGGAGGGAATTTTCCACGCCACACCAATCAGGGTGCAGGAATAGGTTTCATTGTTAGGGGACCCATATGGTCAGCGAGTTTGTAAGGGATGTGAGAGGGTATGGGAAAGCATCCCCCACTAATGACACGATAAAAAAAAATAAAAATAAGAAGCATGGGACAAAATAACATTTTCAGTCATATTTAATAAGTGTAAGAAATTCCTTTGCCATATTTCTCTACAAAAATATAAGAAAATAAAATCATACGCATACTAACCATTTAACTTCCATAACCTACCACATGGCAGTACATGAGTGGGTTCATCTGAGAAAAGGGTCCCACTCAAATCTAATCAACAAATTTCAGCTCCATGTCTTAAGGAATGTCACTCAAAGTTGAGCCCAAACTCTCAGAAAACTCCACAGCCATCATGTACTTCCCATTTTTCCACATTTACTTTGGACGAAACTTTGAACTAGCCTTTCATCATTTCCAGCTGATTTTTACTAGTGAAATGGGTGCAGGGTCCTATCACATGGACCCACATATGACTGCCACGACGCAGGTAATGGAATCAGAGTATCACTGGGTATGGTGACTGGATGTATATTGCCAGAGCATTAAGAGTACCCAGTTCATAGCTCAGATCTTCAAGTCAGATTCTTCCATGTAGTTAATTCCACTCACTTTAGGAAAATAAGAATAGGTAAGACCTACGTACCAGATAGTTCAGTGAGCTTGAAGCAAACTCCTGAATGATAATATAAGAGAGAGGTCTTCTTTTGTGTGTGTGTGTGTGTGTGTAAGGTGTGAGGTTCTCAAGTCACTGGAATTCCGAATTGTCAATTCAGCAGCATTTTAATTGGATTCTCCATGGACCCGGGAGTCCCAAATACCACTTCCATGTTAGGCTAAGGTTTGAGCAATCTGATCCACGGGATGGGAAAAAAACCCTATGCTTAGTATTTAATACTTAAAGTTGGGCTCACCCAACTTAACCCAACTAAACCCACCCCAGATGCATCCCTAGTTGATAGAGCAAAGCAGGCATCAATAAATTCAGTTGAAGACGACAATATAACAACATTTGACACAGCAAAGAGGGAAGGTAGATACCTGAGGGGACTCCTGCCCCTTGGCGGACTTCTGTTGCGTCTTGGAGGTGAGCGCTCGGTATAATTTCTGTAGCTTGAATACCTACAATTAATCAGAATAAATTCAAAATTTACAACATCCCCATTCCTTCAGTAAAGAGTTGGGCTCACCTATCTCGGTACCTATCTGGTACATTTCTCCCACCATACCGGTGGAACCTAGGAGGAGAGTGCTCTGGAGATGGGGTCCGGTATCGACGTGCATAAGAATAACGCTCACTGAAGCCACGACCTCTCCTAATACGTTTTGAAGTACCATCAGGGGAAGGGCTTCTTGTCAAACTCATGCCGCGATTAGAAGCAGAAGGTTGTGGAGTTTTGCGGGCAGGGCTCCTTATTGGACTCCTTGAAGAACTAGCACGATTATTTCCATTGGATCGTCTAGCAGGACTTCTGCTAATACTTCGCATTCTCGGACTCTTCCTTGGACTTCTTTTGGGACTCATACTCGCATTACCCTTAGGGCTAATAGCTGGGCTCCGTTTGGAACTTCGAGATAGGCTCCTGCTTGACAAATGCTTCAAGAGAGGTCATTTCAGGGCAAACAATGACGCATGCAGATGCATGTACTCTTCTGAGAACCATAAATAGAGCCCATGCACCAACATGTTAATAAGGATGAACACAGACCACAAGCAAATACCTGGACTTGTTTGAGTTGTCATCTGAATCAGGGTGTTGATTCATAGTTTTGTCAGACTTGGTTTTCTTCTCAAGCCCATTGTTCAAAAAATCCCCATTCTCTCGGGAAAATTCACCCTCTTCATGTGACGAATGCTCCTCAATGGTCTTCAGCTCTTCTTTCTTTTGCTGATCTAAAATCGCTTCTTTTACAAGGACAGCTGGTGTGGACCGCTTTCCTATGGTCAAAAAGCATTGGCAATGGATTAAAAAAAAAAGTAAAAAAAACTCACATGCGTTGAATGAGATACAAAAGATGAAATCTTGAACAAGCTGAAATGTTATGGATGCCATATTCTCAAGACACAAATTACAGAACACTAAGATCATCTGGTGATTCATATACAACAAGTGATAATTTATTAGTCTTGCAAGCAATACCTCGCTGATTAATTTTTTCATCATCCAAGCTACTTCCACTAGTATCATCAGTCTCTGATTCACTGGAACTACCTGAACTTCTGGAAAGAAAAACACAAGAAGATAAAATAGGCAGGATTACAAAGGCAGGAAACTCTAATGCAGTGTCACGGTCTAGATGAAGAACAGACCGTTTATATCTGCGTTTTGATCTTTTATCACGCTGTCTATGCTTCTTGTCCCTTCGCCGATCCCTTCTCTTTTTCCCATGATGGTGCCTGTCTCTTTTAGACAGCTTCTTCTTCCTCCTACGCCTTTCATAACCAGAAGAACTTGACTCTGACATTGAAGAATCTGAATATGAATCACTGTCAGAAGAATGGGAGTCGGAATCTGTATCAGAGCTGTCTGAATCAGATGAAGAGTATCTCCTTTTCCTCTTCCTTCTGTCCTTAAGTGACTTCTTATGTTTCCCCCTTCCTCTCCCATCAGCACCCTCATCAGAAGAAGCAGTCTTTCCTGGTTTGTTCTTCCTTTTTTCTGCATCAAAATAATATGGACATAAATACCAAAAGAAACTGTAATTAATTTCCTCGGACAACAGCAGTGAAGTACCCTAGAATCTAGGGAAAATAAATTTTTCCTAGATTACCTTTATCTATTCCAGAATATTCACCACAGTCCAAAATTTTCACAGGAGCAGATGGTTTCCCCTGCTCTGTGCCCACATGCTCAATTTTTTTAACAGTGTCCATTCCCTGCACAACTTTTCCGAAAACAACATGCTTCCTGCCAAATACATAAAATCATCCCATCACATAACAAACTATGAAATGAAATCTGAACGTCCAAACACAGAAACACTACAGGAACTCTTCTTCTCCATCCTATTGTGATTTATACACAATGGGATGAGAAGGAATTGACTAGTGAAACTAGAATTTAAACATGAGTTAAAGCTAGATAATCAGGACACCTATAAAGTATGATCATTGTGAGTGGAGAAAGAGTAAGAGAAGGGGATTACATAAAAGAAAATGGCTAAAAGAAAGAACTTCCAAGAACATAAAGTGGATAATGTACCCATCAAGATGCCGTACAGGCTTGAATGTGATGAAAAATTGGGACCCATTTGTGTTTTTACCAGCATTTGCCATAGAGAGAAGACCAGGTACATCATGGAGCAGCTTAAAGTTCTCATCTGCAGAGATACAACTAAATTCAACAAATACAAAACTCTAATGGTTCACGCAGCTGATTTAATGTATGTACACACCTGCAAACTTCCCTCCGTATATACTTTCTCCACCAGTGCCTGCAAATCATTAATAACAGGTTAAATGTACACACAAAAAAACAAAAAAGAACCTGCACACCTTGATTCGAATAAATTTAGGAAGTAAAATGACAACATACCATCTCTCTTAGAAAAATCACCCCCCTGCATCGAAAAAGAAATCATTTCATTAACCATCTAAAAATAAAAATAAATACAACAAAGGGGTACACATCTCAGGATGGAAGGAACAAGTAGCCATCCTTTTCGCTGGGTCTTAATATAGTTGTCATCCTCCATTCCTGTGCCTAACATGGGACATCTACTATGATTTGGACAAGAGTTTATGCTGCCCACAATGAGACATTTCACTCAAAAAGTTACCCGATTGGATGATCTTATCCATCAGATAAGAAGACCTTTTCAAGGCCATCATAATTCTGACATCCAAAAGAAAACAATAGACAACATGGTTAGGATCCCCAGACCGCGTCAAATTTCGGGCATTAAGGTCTCTTTGACAAATTCATAGAACAGACTGAACCCCCTGGATGAGAATTACCTGTATGGCACAAATAGATAGGACAGGAAACTATTCCATCCCAACAACAAAGCTTTTCAGAAGACACTGAAGTCTTTGAGGCTTCGGAAGGAAACAATAACATCACCAAGAAGAAAGAGTTCTTAAAGAGTACTACAAAAACAGCCCCCATAATTGTCAAGGCACCGCCTCGCCAAGGCGACCCAAGGCATTGGAGGGGTGTCTAGCGCCTAGGCATACCCAAGGTGTTCCCAAGGCGTTGTAAGGGTACATCTTCCATGAGAGGATTTATAAAAAGGAGCGGGTTAGAGCATCAATTTTTATTGTTTTAATAAATATGCATGATTCCATGCATTATGGTGTACGTACTTTATACATCCAACAAAATAACTACAAATGACATCAATTAAAAAAATAAATAAATAAATAAAACAATGCATGAAACTATAAGGCGACCAACCGTCCAGGGGTTGAAAAACTGCCTGGACACCTAGGCATTGCCTAGGCGACACCTTGACAACTATGCAGCAACCTTTGCAATTAACATGAACCTATCTACATTAGTGTAGCTAAAACACCTTGGCAATTACATAACACCAGGTTATGCCCCTACCCAATTGCTAAGTAGCCTAAGTACTCATTTTGGCATATGTTAATGATAGTGAAGCATCGCTGGCCAGTGAGTTGAACTATTTGAGTAAAAAAAAACAATACACTACATTAGGATTCGAAACAAAAGCGGTATTCTGTATTCTAGACTTTTGCCAACCAATTTATCAAGTCAAGCATATAAAGCATCTCTTTCAATTAGATTCACTTACACAGGCAAGAGAGAGAGCTTACCCAAATTGTGAGTGACAGTCGGTTGAAAATCACTATCTAGTTACCGAATCACTGTATAAACCAAGCTCCAATTAATGGAGTGCAAGTTCAGCTTTTGGCCCCAAAAAATAGTTAAGACAGTTTCAGGTCCATGCATAAGTATTAGATTAGAAACTCATGTTCAGTTTACTGTTGGGAAACCAAGAAATACAGAACTACATGAACAAGAAATATCCGGGGTAGAACAATTATAATGCCTGTGTTAACAAAATCTCTCCATTTCAAAATTTGAAAACAATTAAATTCCTGGCACATAAAAGCAGAAATGCAGAAATTCTTATTTCCAAAACCGGAAACCAGAAATACTATTGAAGATATCCCAGTGCTCAAAATTTATCCTAAGATTATAGATGGCCGATCGTACATTTGCTTTACAGATAAACATCCAAAGAAAACATAGAGGGAATATTACTCAGACACCCTCTTGACAATTGGTTTACTACACAGAAGTATCCCCTCTTGACAAAAGTTACACAGATTACCCCTGAAACAATGTTTTATAACAGTATAGTCCACTCCGTTATGTTAAAAACTGACAGAATTTTTTTTTAAAAGTTTAAGACTATAATACCCTTGGTTAATGTAAAATTACATAAATCCTAAAAAATAATCTCCAATCGAAAAAACATAAAAGTTCACATAAGTGTGGTCTTCTCCGACTCCGCAGAGCAAACCATTCCAACTCTGAGCTCGAATCCATCACCAGCAGTTGATTTTCTTCATCTTCATTCATGGGAATTGAACGTCCATAACCTTCAAACCGGTTATCCCCACCATAGAGATTAGCATCATAGGTAAGATAAGCGATGGATGCCAGCTGCAGCTCCATCCTCTTCTTCTCTTCCTACATACTAGCTAACTTAGTGTCTATAGATGCCATATCTTCTCAAAATCGTCATGGGATGGGGATTTCAAATCGTCAATAAAAACCCTAAATCTTCACTTCCTCCAAAGGCAATCTACAAAGGCAACGTAGCAGTCAGGGAAAAAAGAAGATGAGAATATCAATAATCGAACGGTAATGGAGAAATAATAAAATTGCTTCATATTAGGATTCGTGGTTCAGGGAGACTAAAGGAGATTGGGTCAAGATTTTTCTGGTCTTTAGCGGTAATGATTAGGAGTTCAGATCTAGGATTTTCCGCGACTCGACTGCCATTGATCATTCACCAAGAACAGATCAGAAATAAAATTAACTAAAAAAAACCTGATCCATTGCCGATCGTCAAATCAATATATGGCGGAACGAAACAAGAGAATCCAAACAGAGATCACCGCCTTACTCGCCGGAGCAAACCAACAGAAACTAGGTACAAATCATAGTCCTCGCAGCCAGAGCAAACCGAAGGAAAACGTTAGAGCAAACTGGAGGAATCCAAATCGATTGAAACTACCGGTTTTAATCTAAGCAAAACAAAGGAAATCAACAGAGATAGCCAGAGAAAATGATGTTACTGGATAGGAACAATCGAATTGCCAGAAAAAATTATGTTGTCAGAAGGAGGATCGCTGGTCAAAATGTTGGAGATGGCGGAGCATCAAAAACTGCAGGATATTGGAGAGTCTTTCCGTGAAAAAAATGAACTCCGAACAGAGCCGGATATTGGAGGCAGTTTTGCTATTTAGAGCAGAAGAGAGAGGGAAGAGCAGAAAAGATGTAATAGAGAAAAAGGTTTGAGAAAGTTTCTATTAAGGTTCCTTCTCCATTTTCATCTCAGATCCAAATTCCAATTCTTGTTTCTTGGTTCGGTGAGTTCTTGTAAAGACGATGAGGATGGCGAGCGTCTCTTGGTGCCACATGCATACGAGGGATCAATGAACGCTAACTGACCTTCGTGATTGGTGGTAGTGGATGTGGTACTCTCCAGACGGAGCAAAGCAAAGCGTACTCGATTGTGGGTTATCAATTTTGTTGCAAAGTAGAGTCGGCCATTGCCATCAGCAATCTCAGCAATTGAGACCGTAAGAAGAAGAAGGGTATTTTTGGCTATTCAGATTTTAAGTTAACACCATTAACAATAATGAAGTGGACTGTAAGTCCAAAAAACACAGGGTAGTTCCGTGTAGCAAATCAAATGTCAAAGGGGTGTCTGAGTAATTTTCCCAAACATATAAGTTAGTATTCTTTTTTAATCAGATTCAGACAAAACTAAGGTCCTTTATTCCATGGATCCTTTTGTGTGAGCACTAAAAGGTGTAATGTGAGAGCATGCTTTCACAGTGTTCAACTTGATCCACTTTTATCAATAATAACAATTAAAGCATGCAAAACATTCAACCCTGAAACTTTTTGTTTCTTCTTCTCTTTACAAGTTTGGGATCAATAATAGGCATTGTCAAACTAGGGGTGTCAACGGGCCATGCTGGGCCGGGTTTGTTACAACCCAAGCCCTACTAAGGGTCTAGTAAGGCCATCCCTGAGCCCGGCACGGCCCGGCTAGGGTCAGACAAACCCTCAACCCAGGCCCAACCCTGTCAAGGCTCAGGGCCAGGCCGGGTTATTAGCCCTGATTATTCTCATTTCCAAATAAATAACCAGTAAATAATTAAGTATTCTTATTGAACACAACAATAGTCTGGCAACTTTGTAGCTCATAGAATATTCTCTACAGGACTGCATCTGAAGAAAACCCCTTGTAAAACCTCAACCTTGATGGTTTGAAGGTGAGTTAGGAAAATCGCACAGGGAAGAAGAAAACAACAGAATATTATTGAAAACAGACCCCAAAGTGATGAGAGTTTTCATGTTAAATCACAAGATTTTTTTGGAATTCAGAAGGGAGAAAAGTTGAAGAACAATAAACAAGAAGAAAGGATAAATAGAACTCGAGGACCAAATAAAGATTTTATAGATACCAATTACATGAAACTCACAACCCAAACAACGAGTAAGGCTCAAATCTTCGATGAATGAATGAACACCAACAAAACCAGAACATATCCTAACCTTCAAAATCAGAGTCTGAAAATACCAATCATGGGAAACCAACCAAGAAAAAAAAATTACTGCCAAAAGATTCATTAACAGCAGAGAAAAAACAACGTGAAGAAAACCATAAAAGGAGAATTAGTAAGAGAAAAAAAAAAGAAGAAAAAAATCCAACAAAGCTGAAAACCTAAATGGGGCAAGATAGAATAGTACAGTAGAGTACCATAGCTTTTCTTCCAATGGTGGTAGAAGGAAAGCACCCTAGGGACTGTGTTATGACAAAGAGGCATAGGGTGTGAAGAGGCCTTTAAAATCAACCCCATGAGCTCCTTAACGTTGCCGGTGAAGAAATGATAAGGAAGCCCTCTGATTCCTTGCTTGTGAAAAGCTCTTCAATTCTTTTTGGGTCTCCAACAGATCAAACACATCACCTTCAACAGTAGAACTACCAATGATAAGAGCCATAGAACCAGAAGCCAATACCAGTACAAGAGCTCCTCCAAACTTGATTTTCACTCACTCCTCGCTTACAACACAGTCGATTCTCTACTTTTAGTTAACTGGGCTGGCTTTCTGTTTTCCCCTTTGTGTTCCTTCCTTACTCCTCTTTATTGCTTAGAAAGGACACAGAGAAAAGAGGGAGAGAGAAGGCAGGTGTTTTTATGCTTTATAAAAAAGAGGATAGCTCCCCCCAATGACCCACGGCATCAACACCATCGGAGCTGCAGAGATTTATCCATCGGAATTTCTGCAGGAATCTTCTGCTCCTCCTCCATTGACGCTCACACTCTCATATGGATTAGGTTTCTAATTGGGAAGGGGGTTAGGGTTTTGTAAATTTTATTTGATTCTTTATGGGGAGAGAAGTTAGGGTTGTCAATTATATATATATATATATATATATATATATATATATATATATATATATATATATATATATATATATAATAAACCAAATACATGGTACACCCATATAACATATGTGTTGTTATAGTTACATATATACATTATATATTATAATAGGGCTGGGCTGGGCTCAGTCTGATGGTTCAACCTAGGCAATTAACCAGAGTGTAACTCCTTTAATATAACTCGGATTCAAACAATCTCGGATTTGTTGGAGAGCTGATTATGCTAGCTTTGCAACAAATCCAAGATTGCTAAAATCCAAGTTATATTGAAGGAGCTACGCTCTAGTCAAACCTTGTTTGGAGTACACGAATGTTGTTAAACTTTAAAGTCGTCCTATATGAAAATAATTTTTTGGGCATCAAAGCAAGAGATTATTTTGACGCACTTTGACTTTACTATAATAAGATTTATGGAATTTTTAGATTTGGGAAAAGCCTAACATTTGGAAGTTGAAAATCCCCCCCACACCCAAAAATCCAATTTTTGTTCTTGAACTGGAAAGTTGACTTCTTATCCTTTTGAAATTTGAATTTTAGATTTTTTTTTATTAGATTCAAATGGAGAGTGTTTATTTATTTATGAATAATATCTTAAATGATATTAGTTATTAATAAGTGCTGCCTACTTAATTCTGGACACAATCCTAGGTCTCAACATACACTATCAAACTTGGGTCCACACCACAAAATACCATTTTAGACTTTTTTTTCCAAATTAAAATGGGAAATAGGTGTAGAATGGTTCAAATAAGCTATTAAAAAAATAATAATAATAATAATAATAAACAGATAAAAAAAAACCTCTTTGGGGCCTCGAAACCTAAGTTTGAGATCACCCAAGATACATCCTAGATTTGACTGGAACCTAGGGCAACTCAGTTTTGAGGCCAGTCGAAACTAACTCCTCGAACCTTGGGTGTGATCATTTGATTATGGTACATATATCAGAGCTTGCTAGTCTGAAGAACTTTTTTTTCTTTTTTTCTTGTGGGGGTGGAGGGGGGGGGGGTGGTTGGAGACAAGCAACAGGGGTTGGAGACAAGCAACAAAAAGGATGAAAGTATCACGTATCGGTAGTGTAATGGTCAGGCGATTTAAGAGACGTATCGTATCGTATCATAGACATGATTTAAAATCTTGGCGAGATCTTGAAGTTCTCAAAAACCTCGAAGGACTCGAGACGAGTTAAACCACGAAACTGGGTCTCGACTCATCTAGACAATTTCTCGACAATGTCTCGAGTCTCTCGACTAGTCTCAACCATTTTGGTCTAAGTTTTCTTATAAATATACAGTCTCAGTCGAAACTGAGACATTGTCTCTTTTTCACTCCTTATCTCCATCTTCCACTCAAACCTTCAAATCTTGGTGTTTTTGCTAAATCATTCAAAGAGATTGTCGGGGGAGCTTGCCAAATCAGTCTACTTGACTACTTTGTATTTTTTGACTATGGTTATTAACTAATTAAGTGCTATTATGTTTATTCTTCTCTTAAAATAAAATTTTACTGTTTCATTTGGTATTCTTTGATCTTCTACTAATGTAACACTATGTAAAATAGCCAATATTACTTTAGGTTTTCATCTGAACTTCAGACCGACACTACCAAACATGGGTGTAAACCCAAACAACCACCATGTGTGATTATTTTTACAATTTTATGGCTAAAATGTGTTTATGTACTCTAGAATAGGATTTCCCTAGAGTATGAGGCCTAAAAATGACCATTTTAGGCCTGAAACACAGTATTCTAGCCTTCGGGGCTTTTTTACAATTTCTCGACGAGATTTCAACCAAGATCTCAGAAATCTTAGTTTCTCAGAGGGTCGAGACACCCTCGAGACTTGAGATTTTAATCCTTGGTCGTGGATAAGCTAGGATACATCATACAAGGCAAGATACGCACGGGAATGATTAAGGAACATGCAAAACACTATAATAAACAATCTTGAAATATTTCCAAGGTTTAAAGACATATTTGATGACATTCAATGAGCTACAACCTTCGATTCGCATAAACTCTAGGTCTTCAACTAGGAAAAAAACCAAAAAAAGTGGAAAAAATCAATTGTACCAAGCTTTATATGTGCTACTGAACCGTATCGAGGTGTATCGAACAGTATCGGTTTGTATCGAGGTGTATCAAACAGTAACAATTAGATACACTTATGATACAAGGTTTTTTTTTTTTTACAAGAAAATGGAAACTTAAATGTATCGATACGTATCGAGACACTCGATATGTCTCGATACGTATCGAGTGTATTGACCGTATCGAAGTGTATCGAGCCGTATTGGTTCGATACGGTCAATACATGTGGATACACTTTTTGTCTTCCAAAAAGATATGCGTATCGAAAAGTATCGTGCGGTTGATACAGATACATAATACGTATCAATCGATACAAGGCGTATAGTGTTGATACTTAAAACCATGATTTAACAATTTTATCCGAGGAATAGATAAAGAACAACAGGCCTCACAGAGACAACAAACACCAAAAGTATACAACAAACAATAAGAACAAACTGATAGTGAGCACCCCTCTTTACAATAACCAACTCCTCATAATGGAATACTATTCCTGTAGATGCCCCCACTTTTTGCTCAGCCAAGTCATCAGCCATCTCATTGACCCCTAGGCTACCAATGGAAGAGCAGTTCAGATTTAAGAATCGAAGGCGTATAAACCTAAATGTGAAAATCTGAAAGGATTCTCATAATGATTAGTCATCCAAGTGATAACATTAGAAGTTAGAACAGTCCCCTTCCACCAACACTAAACCACAACCTGTGCAAAGCCAAACCAATTTTCAGTCATAGCAATTCAGCACCAGTGGAAATGTGGAATCCCCCTTCACCAATTAGCACAGAATAAACACCAACTACAAAACCCGAAGATAATCTCAAGTAGCCTCCCACTCCAGAAAGGCCCAGGTTGCCTACAGAAGATCCGTAAAATTTAGTTTCATGTATTACATATTGCTTCGTTGCATGATTGCATCTGATCCTCATCTAGATCACAAAGCTTAATTAGCGTCAATCAAATCCTGGAAGCCAAGGCTCTTATCTAATTGATTTAATTTCCCCCTGAGCGCTCTGCTTCTACTCTTCACTCCTTCCAAGACATGCCCTTCCCGTTGTTCTTCAAACTCACAAAACTTGTGAAGTAGTAATTCCTCAAGGTCCTCAATATCAAGAACTTCGAAGGTCTCGGTAATTCAAGTAAAGGAACCATACAAGTGTTGAACACTTGAAGCTATAGAGTTCAGACCATGAGTGAGTACAATGGTTTTATTTATCGGGATTAGATCAGCCGTACCGACCGATACCAATACAATACTCAATAACTCCAATTTTTTAACACCTTTTAATTTCGTATCGGCCACATGTCACTCTATCATTGATTCTGTACCGATCCAATACCGATCCCGTTATCGGTTTACTGAATGACCAATAGGCAATAGCCCTTCTGATACCATGAACTAAAACCATGGTGAGTACAGTGAAAACTCCAACCAGTTGGATAATTTTTACTCAGATACCAAGATGGTTCCAGCAGAAATATGAAAGCCAGCAACGCTACTTACATCATAAAAAATAAAAATAAAAAATCTACCTTTCCACTCATGCCTATGCAGAGAAGCAAATATCTTCATATAAATGAATCTATTTATTTCCCAAATTAGAACCCAATATTCTAGCAATCACCCAGTACTACTCAAAATAAACTCCTAAAATATTTTAATGGCTAACCCAAGATCAGTTTTAAAATAAGCCCTCCCAAGTAAGGAATATGTTACTTCCAATCCTCTTCTTGGGGTCTGAAAAGGAGCATGGGCTTATATGGTGCTTCCATGCAATCCACTGTGATAGGCAAATGCATCATTAGAACATTTATCGGCTACAAAACATCATATATGCCCATGAGATAGCCAAAAATACAAGGGTTGGGAGTAATTTAAGGTTCCCTGTGTGGATTTAGGCATCTCACTCAGCCTTGAGAAACAACTTGTTGCCTTGGCAGGACCCAGGGCATAGAGAAATGCCCAAGAAAACTAATGTAAACCAATGGGAATGAAACAATCCGATGATGGCTTACGGGGGATCCAAATGAAGGTTAGCTCTCGGCCTCTCAGCAGTGGCTTAACCTCGCCTATACAGGTCTCGGTCCAGTAGGGAGGTCATTAAATAAACAGTGAAGCTGAGATGATATGAGCACACTAAGAATATACTACCATAAGAGAAGTTCTCAGCTTCGCCATTGATATTAATGCATTATGATCCTCAGTTTCAGTGGTTCTGTATAACAGTGATGATGGGGCACTTTTGTCACATATATAGGTAATATGGCATGACAGTGGTAGCAGTGGAATGTTATTGCATGCAGAATGGTAGTGAAGAGGTAAAGACGTGAATGGAGAAGAGAGGAGGATGGAGATCAATGAGAGGAAAAATAAAATAACAAAGAGGATGACCTATCCCAGGTCTGGGTATCTCACCCAAGTCGGCAGGCTCTGGAATCCCAGCAGCATAGCATCATTTCATTAATCTCTAAAATTTATCTTGGCATAAGCCTTACATGGTTTATATAGGAATTGAAAAGCGGTGCAAACAATAGAAAGCCTAACAAACTAGGAAGAGTAATAACAATGGAAATTATCCAACTTGGAAACTAATCAACTAGGAAACTATTCAACTAAGAAATTAACTTGCAACAAGGAGACTGAAACTAGAAGGGAAATAGAATACTACTAAAACTGGAAAGATTCTAAAAACTGATTTGACCAAATCAAAACAGATATCGGTTCTTGATCCTGATTTGATCTTGTGATATCTAATTTCATCTTGCGAGATGTTGAGAGATTTTGCGAGATCTTTCGATTTGATCGAGATTGGCTGAACAATATTGCATCAAAAACACCAAATTACATAAACCAAACTCTAACCAGTTACCACATGAGCAAAAGAAAAAAAAAATCAATTTCATACCTGAGCCATAAATCCTTTAATTATGCGATGAAAGATGGTTCCTTTGTAATGCAGAGGTTTCCCAGTAGAAATGCCTATATCTTTCTCACCTACAATGGCACCAATAATAGAGAAAACAGTTAGTAATCCTTTTCACAAAAACCAATAAATGTTTTTAAGAAATCTGATTAATGATCATTCAATCAATGACTATTTAGTTCGTCAAAGTTACCAAAGCAAATTATGCTGAAGCCCACCGAGTACACTAGAGAATTCCATTTTTCCTTTTTTTCCCACACATTGAATGATATAATTGATAAATCTGGGAAATTTGGTACCATTCACTTCTTCATGAAGTACATATACAGTTTGACTTGAAATACCACATATCTAACGTACAATACACAGAGAAAGAATCCAATATTTTATACTAATATCGCTTATCAATTAAACCACAACCAAAAGCTTCAAAAGGAATAAATAAATAACCAGAACTCATCATGCCAAATAGTTTGGAGAAGACTTCAATGAGGAATAAGATTGATGGTGATAAACGATAACACTATTTGAGAAAATGAGAGAGGGCGACAGGTAGATGTCTAGACTGAAATTCCATACAGTGATGAAAAAATTCTTTCTGATAATGACAAAGAAAGTAAAAAAGGAGCACTGAGTACGGAGAGAGAGCCTTGATCCAAACAAAATCATAACAAGGACAGGAACGAAAGGGGGGAAGTTATATAAGAAAACAGGAAGAAAAAAAAAAAACCCTCTCAGAAGGGAAATGCTTTCCCCTATACAAAGGCGAGGATGATCCACTCCCATTGTGGATAAGTAAGTCATCGACTCATTAGCAATCTCTTTGACAGATTTTTCCTTCCATTGGAATGAGATATACGCTGGAGAAACAAGGAAATGAATACGCCAAATAAGATATGAAAACTGCCAATGACCATCAAATAGGTTCCACGACCAACCACTAACAGCAACTGAATCCCCTTCAATGACAAAATTTTGAGCCCTCAAAGAAAGAGCAATGTTAAGACTCGTGCTAAGTGCCAAGAGGTATGCCTCAACAGAATTGCCGTCAGTAATGGGATCAGAAAAGGCTCCAAGCCTCCAATTTATTTGGCATGGTGATCTCTAATAACAAGTACCCTCCCCAAGGGAGCAACAACTGAAGCTGGGGCAAGACTTTGTTTATTCCACAGAGTGAGATCAGGAACAATGAAGACATATTCCATTGGTGGGTTAAGGGATACAGTGCATTGTGATGTTCCTACCTTTGAAGGTTTGTCACATGTTCCTTTGGCGGCCATGGCTATTCACCTATTCTACAAGAAAGTGCAGCATTTTGGGTATAAGAATACTTATTCTTTCAAGCATATTACACTTGAGATGAAGTTTCTTTCCACTTAAGCTCAAGGAAACGACGAAGAGTTTCTCCTCCAACAAATTGAATCAAATGGCATCCTTGGTCCTCATCCAAACTCAGGGATTGAGTTCTTTTCAAGAGGGGAGAAATGATGCAGTAGCACTTTCGTGGCTGGATCGTCATGACCCAATCTAGAGACCCAAACTGAGAAGAACCAGGTTTTTATATGGTTTTCAGTTCCATAAGAGAATTTAGGAAATTATTTCATAGTTGTCAAGAAACCAAGGCGACTCAAGCCGTTGGAGGGGTGTTTGGGCATCTTAGGCACCTTGGTGTACCGAAAGCATTGTATGGGTACATCTTCTATTAGAGGATTTATACAAAACGGAGGGGGTTAGAGCATCAATTTTATTGTTTTTAATATGTATACATGATTCCACGCATTATGGTGTATATATATACTTTATACATCCAATAAAAATACTACAAATGGCATCAATTACAAAAAATAAATAAATAAAACAAGGTGAGATATAAGAATAAGGCGACCAACTGCCCAGGAGATGAAAGATCGCCTGGACGCCTAGACAACTATGATTTATTTAATTGTTTGGTTATTCTTGTAGTCTCTTATTTTACTTTATGGGAATTACATGTGTAGGAGAGTTTGTTTAAGCTTGGAATCCTTGTTTGAGTCAATTTTAACTTTGAAAGTTTATATATGCTAGTACATCTAAGCCATAATCAGAATGGAAAAAAAATTCAGTTTGGCTTTGCTCTTCACAGCTCTAGAGCTGCAGGTCTGTGACCAGGTTGGTTGACCATTCTCTTCTCCCTTCATCTGTTCTCTTCTCCCATCTTCCTCTTATCTCAGGTACAATCTTTTTCATTTCTTTCTCACTGATTCTCCTCCTTCCTTCTTCCGTTTCTACTTCTGTTCTTCCTTCTGAATTCCTTTCTTTTATTGTTGAGATTTAATAATTTTTACTGGTTCTTACTGTTGAATGATACTGTTGGAACTAAGAAGAATATCTGCAGATCCAGAATATGTATCCCATTGGGCCCATTAGATAGTTTATTCACGTTTCGCGTTTAAAACGCTAATAAAACGCCAATCCCAAATTCCCCAAACCAAAATGCACTTGCCATACAGCAAAAAATGGATTTGTTTACTGAAGACGTTCAAAACGCATTCAAAATGTTTTCCCTTTTTTATACATGAAAAAAACCGTGAACACACCCGACCATTCTACATAAAATATTTTTTTGAACTTTAAATGATGTACAAATTCAAAGCCTATAATAGAAGGCAGAGGCATGGCCCACATCTGAAACTTTAACATTAAGTGTACCAGCACTTCAAGCCTTAAATAAAAGGCAGAGACATGTGCATACCACCCAATCCCCAAGGTTTGCATTTTATAGACACTACTCCTACTCTCTCCCATGCACCCACCCAATGTGGGACTAAAAGGGAGTCTCAGATTCTCAACTCAAATCTCAATTCTCAAGTCCAACGCCTAACAAGTCTCCACATGTGCAGTGGGCTAATGGCTCCATATCATAGTTGTCATTTGTCAAGGCGTCGCCTAGGCTTCCGGGCGGTTTTTATAGGCCTGAGCACCAGGGCTCCTTATGAACATGAGAAAGGCGGTCGCCCAGGGTGCCTGTGCGTCGCCTAGGGCGCCTTGGATGCTAGAATTTCTAGGCAGCCGCCTTGTTTTCAATATGTCTTTTTTTTTTCCTTATATTTTCCCTTGATCTCTGAATTTTCTTCACAAGATTTATTAGGCTAGACAGGGACAACATTTATCAGGCAGTACTTATTTATGACTAAGTAAATGTTTTTTTAATTTTATATTTCATTTACTTAAGATATTATTCATTAATAAGCAAATATCCCCCCTCCCCAAAAAAAATTGAATCCAATAAAAATAGTCTAAAATTCAAGTTCCAGAAGGATAAAAAATCAACCCACCAGTTGAAGAACAAAAACTGTTGATGCAGCCCAAGTCTACTCCAGAAGGGGCCGAAAGAAGAACCTTCCAATTGGGTCGGGCCCAATTGGCTGACCAGCCCACATGGTTAACTTAACACTGTTCACGTGAATAGTACCACGTGAACAGTACCAACAGCAGATTTTTTTCCTTCTTTTGTTATTTCTCTCCTAAATTATTCTTAGAGTTTGTTTCCTAAAGTTAGTCAGCAAGTAGTTAAGTTATGGATTGATATTTTGTTAGTTGTCTTTTTGAAAACTTTCCTAAATCTATAAAGGCAAGTTTTCCTTTTTAATTTATCTTAGGATATTCTTTAGATGACTAAATCCTTCCTTATTTTGTAATCTTTCTTAAGTCTATAAATAAGATAAAGAAGAAGAGAGCCGGCAGACTTTAGAGAACCAGAAAATTATTGAAATTTTTCTAGTTGAGTCTCCTCGGTTGTGAGACTCAACCACCCCCCCTCCCTTGTCTTTCTTTGCTCTATTTTCAATACCATCAACCTCTCCTTTTTCTTACATAATTGCTACGTCATTCACTATTGGTCTGATCATCAATACACCACGAAACTGGAGAATATAAACAGATCGATTAAATCTGCTGGTAACCAGGGGCGTCGTGAGAACATAGGCTGTTTTCAAAAATTCATATCTTCTACATCTATGATCGGATCGTCTTCAACTTTCAGTATGTGTTCACGTATATCCTAAAGTTCATTGTCCCCAAGTTTGGAGAGATTCTAAGGGTCAGATTTCCAGATAAGTTGAATTTCTTGTTACTTTCTAATTCTGATTTAAGATTGGACTGCATAAAGATCCTGCAACAAAGAGGGTTTGTTAATTTGACTTGCTTTGAACCCGCTTTGCCATCAACTGTATTTTTGGGTGCAGGAGCGATTTTCAACTTCCAAATGCTAGGCTTTTTTCCAAATATAAAAATTCCATAAATCTTATCATAATAAAGCATCACTAAAAACCAAAAGCGCACGAAAATAATCTCTTGCTTTGATGCCTAAAAAATAATTTACATTCAGGCGACTTTAAACAGCATTCGCGTACTCCGAACAATGTTTGACCGGAATGTATCTCCTTCATTATAACTCGGATTCAAACAATCTCGGATTTGTTGGAAAACTGATTATGCTAGCTTTGCAAAGAATTCGAGATTGTTTGAATCCAAACTATATGAAATGAGTTACGCTCCGGTCAAATTTGTTAAAAACACGCAAATGTTAGTCATAAATACGTGTTGTTTACTTAACTATAGACACAATCCCAGGTTTCAACGTACACTAGCAAACTTGGGTCCACACCACATATTATCATTTGGATGTTTTTATTTAAACTAATGTGGGAATATGTGTAAAATAGTTAAAATAGACTACAGATAAAAAATGCTAGGATGTTCCTCTTTGCAGTCTTGTTTCTTACTTATATGTTGGATGTTCTAAGTTCTAACTTCTTACTTTATTAACTTGTGATTTTTTGTTTATTATAAATATGTTTTTTTATGTCATATACTTTATTCATTATTTGTTGCCTTGTTGGTTTTCTCATATTAATTAAATTATATCTTAAATGTTGATTATTTATGTAGAATGTTGCATATATAAGATCAGTTCCTACTGGCGGAATGCGCCCCAAAAGTCTACCACGGGGGGCCCTAAACATTAATATAGCATTAATATTTTAGAAATAAAAAAAAATACATTAGGAATGTTTTGGTCTCCTAGGCAATGCCTAGGCAGCGCCTAAATGCCCAGGATGGCCCCAAACGCCTTGGATCACCTTGTCGCCTTGACAACTATGCTCCATATGAAAATCCTAGAATATATCTTTTGCCAGAAAGGAGGAAAATTACATTTAGATTTTGAATTTGCAGGTCGCCAAATTGGATATTACCTATGTACAAGATATCAAGATCAGAGTTTTGGTCAGCACTGACATAGGATAGTTTATCTTGCAAACTTTTGAGTTGAACAAAAATTCCAATCTATCCTGGAATAAAAAAGTTCTCATTCTAGAATTCATTTTGTACACTAGCAACCAGTCATTTTTTCACTGGAACTAAAACAGTAAAATCACAACCGTTTTTTGGTCCCGTATTTTTCAAATCGAAATGTTTAAAACATGTACTGTCCGATTTAGGTTTTTTACCATTTTCCAAATATTTTACCTTTTTAACTGTCCCATTCAAGTTCTGAGCCGGTTAAACATGTCCGTGCCGAACACCGTTTTATTGCAGTTCCGTCTTAACTATTCTTGGGCCTGAAATTTGGAGCAAGAGTATCTCTACCTAAGCCATTATAACCCTAGATTCTTAGTCCCTAGAGACAACCCTGCAGTGAATATCTCCTTGAGATCAAACCTGGCTCTACAATTACTGCCAACCCTGCTTTCGGCAAGCTTTGTCTAGTGTTTCGTTTAGGACTGCTATCAAATGATTTTAAGAGGGTTCTGTGATAGGACCATTCTAGCAAAGTTTCAGCTCGAACTGTGATAGCTTGGGTGAGATCTCTCATCTTCAACCAGTCTCAGACTGGCCTGTTCTGTGTTTCAATTGTGAGGTTGAAGACAACCTTATTTTGTTAGTTGCATATAAGGACACCTAGATTTATTTTCACAAAACCTGCTGCTTTCTGATTTTATTCTGTTTTATCTCCCATTCTACCATTCAATTCCAGATTTATTATTTTTGTGCCAAGGTGGACCCAACACTGACCTGGAGTTGGATTGGGAGCTCAATGGGCCCAGAGGACCCGATTGTTGTGTGTGGGTGTGTGTGTGTGTGTGTGTGTTGGGGGGGAGGAGTCGAACACTCAACGTTATATCCTTAAAAATATATTTACAAATTAGTCCCAGTTCCTATTCGCTTACCCAAAGGGATCCTCAACTTCATTATATTATAAAACTGCCATCCTTTTATATTTCGATTTTTATAAGTTACGTGGGCCCATAGCAACCCAAAGCAGGGTTTTCTAATTCAAGTTGCATTACACAGTAAACAAGGGAAAAATATGTAAGTAAACTAATGGTATTGAAGTGGTAGAATACACCCTTCAAGCCGACCAACAGCAAGTTGCATCTGCTCCACATAACTAACAAAATAATCCATTGTGAAAAAGTTTAGAAATGTTTTTTTTTTTTTTTCATAAAAATCAAATTGTGCCATCAAATACATGATTGACGTCAAATATCTGAACTGAAAGTAAAACAGATTACTCACAATGAGTCACAGAGCCACAACTCAAAAATACACAATGGTAGCACATGCTTGACTAGGAGTCTAAAGATCATGAACAAGACATTATGGTAACCAAATATCAAAATCGACAGTAGAATTTACAAAATATAGAGCTTGATACCAGTACAGAGTGCTCGGAAATTCTCAGCAGTCTTAGGAACCACATCTGCAAAAAGCTGCAGATTTAAAAAAAAAAAAAGATGCTTATTCTCTATGCCATCCAGATTACAAGTACGGTTTTTTTTTATCCATTTGCAATAAAATAATAATAATAGTAATAAAAGCTAAAGTTTAAGAAGACAATGACAGAACACCTAGATGAGAACAACCAAACAGAAAAATGACTTCTTACATACCTCAATGACAATCCTTTCTCCAGGATCCCCATCAATGGATATGTCCAAAAACACAAGAGGGTTCTTTTTTTTCACCATCTTGCCAACTCCACAGATGCTGCCTGCACAATTATCTCAACATCAGAAAAATTGTTCAGAAGATAAAAGAGAAGGATCACCTAACCCAAGGTGTAGCTCAGTTGGCAAGGCCTAACACCTCACAATTAAGAAGTCAAGAGTTCAACTTCCCTTGGGGCCTACGTATATAAAAAAAGAATCACCTAATAAAAGTTGTCTTCATGGAGGAAATGTTACTCTGAACATCATTGAAATGTAATCATACAATTAATGTAATGATCAAATTATATTGTTTATCAGCACATCATCAACTGTATTATTATTTGCTCCGCGTCTTCCACCAAATCCTACTGTTGTTTGGTATGGGAAAGCTATAAAGGACCAAGATACAGCCTCCAAGGGCCTACTATTGGGCCTTCAAATCAGGTTGCAAGTCACAACTGGTTTCAAAAAATACGAATCCCAATGCCCAGAAGCTCAAAGTTGTCCACCAAAACACCCCCCCAACTCCCCAAGACCTGAGTAAAGGACATAAGCACATTACAGCAGCTGGTATATATTTACATAATTCCCTCCAAGATTTGTGATGTAGATCAAGAAAGTTTTCAGTAAAAGTATTCATGCCGGAACAAGCATAAATCCTAGTCTAATGTTTTATATGAGTCATGGGCTGGAACTTTTTATGTTTTCTATTGTAGTGGGACTATTTAAAAGCCCGTTTATGACAGATAAGTGGCCCATATGAATTTAACTTTTTATGTTTTCATATTGTTGTTTGTAATTCAAAGGCAATCTTTTGAACTAGGTAGTGTACCTTCTCTTCATTTGTTTACTTTCACAATGAGCCACTAAGCCAATGAACAAGAAACAATGACGATTTATTTATGTGTCCATCTAAATGAAACAGGGCACAGTTTCCGAATCCGGGGCAAAAAAGTCAAGACAGTTTTCCATACACTTCCCTGAAACCAGTGCAATTAAAGGAGGGTAGTTTCAGTTTTTTAAGGGGAATGACCTTTAAATCCAATGGTTACACAATGGGCGACAAAGTTCAACTGTAACCGAGTCAGTTACTATCAGACAAAAACTTTATTTATACTTTTATTTTTTTGGCTTGGCTTGGCTTAGTTGGGATGCCAATCTGAAGCTAGTATTTGAACTCAGACTGTCCCACATTACCTTTCCCTCATAAATCAAAATTTGGAGAAATTTTTCCTACATACACTAATTTATTTGGTACAACATAGAACATGTTAACTTCCAACTCCACCATTGAATAAATCCTACAAGTTCAAGCCAAGTTTTAAAAAAAATGAGAAATGAAATAAACTGGTTTGGGTAATTGAAGTTTTCTGGTGATAGTAAAATAAAAGCACATAACCTAAGGAAATAGGGATTAACAAATGGATGCCCAAAAGATTACAAGCATAAAAGGGCGTCCCAGTACACAAGGCTCCCGCTACTACAGGGTCTAGGGAAGGCAGAATGTACACATCCTTACCCCTACAATGTGAAGAGGTTGTTTCCAAGATTCAAACCCGTGACCACCAGGTTGTAATATGACAACCTTACCATCACACCAAGGCTCGCCCTCCAAAATATTACAAGCATATTATCAATAAACGCTGATATGAAAATTATATGTAAACAATAAAACGTTAAAAAAAATTAAATGGAAGTTCACACTGGTAAGAGTACTGCAATGTGAAGAATTCTTCCAAAATGTATCATACTATAAAACGACTGGATTTATTGACTATTTAGGTGATGAAAGAAGTAAATAATGTAAGGTCAATAAATTTTTAAATTCAATTGTAACAATACCACGTAGAAACTACAAAACGAACTCCTGATTAATTACCGGCTTTCTCCATTTACTATATTAATTTTAATCCTGTACTAACTTACAGAACTGCACCAGCCTCCAACTAGTCTGTGAGTGTCGAGAGAAGAAAAGATGACTATGGATCCAGGTTTTGAAATGTTTTACAGATACGTGATAGTGAGTAACCTGGCCCCTGGCCCGAGACACAAGTGAAAGTTCAGAACATGAAGGTCCGGTTCAATACACGAAAAGAGAAAAACTCGAATATGTATGAAACATTAAAAAAAAAAAAAAGAGGCATTTTTTCTTCTCACTTCCTCCGTGTACAACAGAGACATATCACTAATCGACCAGACTCCATTGGATATTGGCCGCAAATTTGAAAATATGGGAACCATTGAGAAGTAAAAAAGATACATTTCCGTCAAGTTAAAAATTTTATTAATCAGATTAACCAAAATAACGCCGTCACGAAACCCTAAACCCTAACTGTTTCTGACAGGGAACCTTAAGCTCAAGAACTCCTCTGCATGTAATGTTCAAGGGAAATGAGAGTAAATTCAAATCAACAAGAAAAGAGAGTGAAATTTATGAGTAAAAAGAAACAAAACTCCGCAGTTCAAAATGTCCAAGCATCAGTATATCAAAGGAACACAAGGAAAAAGGTTTCGACAGTTACCAAGAATCAATGGAGCTTCTTCGGCCTGCTTAAAGATTAAGTTCAGCGAACAAAATGATTCACGGAAAGCATTAGCAGGGAGAGGCTAGCTGAGGAAGCCAGTGTTGCCACTTGCCAGAACCACGGCTCCGTTAAATCTTCGGAATTTTAATTGGAGAAGCACGAAAGAGAAAAATGAAAATAAAAAACAAGTTACAATTTCACGAAAGACCCCTTTTAAATTGCCAAATAACAGAAGCCCTCCTCAAATGGGAATGGACGGGCAATGCCCCTTGTTTTAGGGACGTGAATTGGATACACCGTTATCCAAAAATTCCGATCCGTTTAGCAACTACACTATTGAATCCGATCCGAAATTCATCGGATGTATAAAAACCAAAGTCAAATTTTAAAATCTGATTTTAATCTAAAAAATGTAATTAGCATACAAATTGTCAAGAAAAAATGAGAGAAAACTCTAGTTTAAAACAAATGTATCGCCCACCACCTTAAGAGGAAAAAAAAAAAAAAAAAAGACGAAACCATAAATGGCTATTAAACATTAAGGTTATATGCACCTTAACACTCTAAAACCTAAGGTTATATGCGTCTCATCACTAAGCCAAACCAAGCGGATATAACCCAGTCCGTTTGACTAATTCCCGAAATTGCATCCGAATCTGACCCCAGCTATTCATATTTGAACTGAATCTGACTCCGATTCTTCGAAATTCAGATTCTTTTAAATGGATGCAAATTCAAATCGAATCCAGATTTTCAACTATCCATTCTCAAGTCTCATGTCACTCTCACGAGGTTTCACACTAACACCCTTACCTAACGGTGTCAATTTTGAACCGAAACCGACCGGTAAACACCAAATCGTAGGTAATTGTTTTGGTTTTAGTTTTAAAATATAATAATCGGTATGTTTTGATTTTAAAGTCTAATAGTCAGTTCGTGTTGGTTTTAAAGTCTAATAATCAATTCAGTTGCAAATCGATTTACCCAATAAACCGTTATATTGACTGAATGTTATAGTATCTCTTAATCTCTCTTTTTCTCATGCTTTCTCATCTCTCATCGTCCTTTTATTTCTATTAAATTTGATGGACTTTCACACTCTTTCAACCATAATTTGTAAATTTCCTAACATTTAGACCTTGTCATTATAAAGACCCTGTAGAAAATGAAAAGAGTTACCATCTGGTCATCCCATGGCAATGCATCCATTTGTGCCTCTCTACTCGAATCTTCTCGCCATACACTATTTTGTGATCTCTTTGGATGGATCATTGTCTTTTGGTATCTCTCCATGTTTGTGCCTTGTGGGTAGGTGGAAGGGTGAAGGAATGTTGTGTTGTTTTACAATACCAATGGAAAAAGTTTATAGAGATAAATCTCATTAGGAACTGAATAAGCTGAACCGATTACTTATTGGTTTTGGTTTGAAAATTTGAAACGGATTAGTAGGTAATTGGTTCGATTTTGATTTATATTCATTAGATCTCGAATTGAACCAAAGGCGAACCAAAAAGCCAAAACTGAACGGATTGACATTCTTACTCTCACTCTTGCAAGTAGCTCCAGTGGCAAAAGACTGGGTCAGACGCCGGCCTACCCTATAAGGCTATGTTTGGTATCATTTTTGTTTTTGTTTTTTTTATTTATTTAACAAAAATTATTTTCAATAATTTTTGTTCAAAAATAAAATGTTGTTTTGTAGCTATAATAAAAATAGATGGTATAATGAAAAACAGATTTGGCATACTATGTCTAAAAATGATTTTGAAAGTCTTCATCTCCTCTGTCATGGAGCGTCTATTCCTCTTTTTCTGTCAAGGGATTATGGAAAGAAATTAAACCAGGAACCATCTTTGGAGAAACGATGTCGCCTCCGTTGGAATGATTGTCGTCGTCGTCATCGTCGCCGTCAGAGTCGTCTCTAGGACAAAGTTGCAGGTCTGCGTCTCTGTGCTTTACTTCCGTTCGTCAATGAGAAGAGTGCTTGAGGGTTTGATTTGGGGTGGTTTTATAAAAGGAAAGTAAATTACTTTTTTAACCCTTTATTTGAACACATGTTTTAAGTGTTTTGCACAAAACACAACAAAAATAATTTTTGACCAAAAATCAAAAAGAGGTCTCAACCTCTTTTTGAATTTTGACTTGTTTTTATTTTTGTTTTTCATAAATAGCACTCATAAATTATGTCAAACCCCTTTAAAACTATAAATTTGAACAAAAATAAAAAATAAAAATAATACCAAACACAGCCTTAAAGGCCTTGTCACCCCCATCCTTATCCATCGTGGGCTCACCATTTAGGCCCAAGTTCACCCTATGTGCAGACTGGGCTGATCCTGGCCTCACTAAACTTTGTTGGATATCTCATTTTTCTTTTAGGCTTTGTTTGATTGATAGGAAAATACAAATATTTTGAAAGGAAGTGAAAATAATTTTACACGTCAGGTGAAAAAGATTTGATAGATATTATAAACGTTTTTCTCCAAGTAACTGACCCGTGACATGTAATCTCATACAAATATAATAAAAAAAACAAAAATACATTTAGGGTCATCCTCTACGAAATTACTAACTCATCCTTGGTTTTTTATTCATGTTGGATCAAAATTTTCTATTTTATGTTTAGAAAATCTACAATTGTTTTGTGCTTGTGTCCATCTTATATTGCTTTGTTAAAAGTGTAAGGGATGGCTGGTCTATCGATTAACACATTTTTTGAGCAGTTGGAAGCAACATAATCATGAATCTGAGGGCATTGTGGTCACATGTCAATTATAAGGGGTGATGTGGTAATTTCGATTGATAAATATGTATTTTTCTATGGAGTTTTTTGGTCATCCATAATGTTGCATTATGGGTTATGATGCATATAGCTTATAAAAATATATTTTATTAAATAAAAAAATGAAATAAGATTGTAAGATATATTTCTTTGCCTTTGATTAATGTTTTTGTAAATTATAAGATGATAAATTACAAGAAATAGATAATAAAATTGTAATTTTGGTTTTTTGATAATTATTATTGTATATACATTTAAAAAATAGTGTCAGTGTATAATATTTGGATTCGAATATAATTTTCAATTAATATCCAGTTAAAAATCGATATCAAATTTGTTTTTTATACATCCGACGGATTGCGGATCAAATTCAAATAAGGTAGTCGGTAAATGGATTTGAATTTGAATAATATAGTGTATTTTATCAATTTATATCTCTAATCATATCAGATCAAGAAGGGAAGGTTGAATTAAATTACCCAAATCGAACATTGGCTTACCTATTAGTTAGCTACTAGGCGTTTGGGTGATAATAAACTCGAGGTCACCATGGTTTGAGCCTTTGAGGTATCTGTATCATATTGACTATATCTATCAATTCGTGTCACTATCAACCGTGATCGAAACAGATACCTAACCGATACAGTATAGTTTTGCTGAATCGATATGAGGACTGATACCTTGCCGATATGGGTTGATACAAACCAATATTAACTGACACATAATCAATATTGGTCAATACCATTCGTAATACGACCAATACCAAAGAAATGTACCACATCAGCATATAATTGATATCTAACCAATACATATATCAAATGCCGATTTTCGATATCGTGAACTAAATCCATGGGGCCACCATAGTGATGGGGCTGATGGTCTCACCTTTACATAAAAAATAGTTTGACACCACAACACTAAAAGAGAGAAAAAAAATTCTGTAATGAGACCATCCGTGTAACGAAGATCATACCCACTCAAAGTGGATCGATATGTATCCCGAACATCAAAATGCATTAAGATATATACTGTCGATTTAAAGGGATGAGATCTCACTACAAGATATCCTCACAACAGGGGATCCCAGTCCCCAAAAAAAGGGGTCACCTCACATGGATATGACTTTTTTTCCTTCTTGTGTGCTTCTTGTGTGTGTGCGTGTGAATTTGAGTGCAGACTTGGCACGTCGTACTGACTTCAAACTGTGGAAATCCAGGTCCGTGTAGCGCGTGAGTAGTAGACCGTACCGTACATCAGTACACGCGGTGTAATAAATGGGCATGACGGGCGCGTGTTTAAATAATATGTAAATAGAAGTCAAAGAACCGCGTGAGTCGGAGCGTGTTATCATGGCGTGGGAATGAGGTTAATCTGGTTAGAAGCGCGTTACACGTGCAATCTCCTCGTTGGTTGCATTTACACATTTTCTAATTACGTGTTAAATTAATAATATCAAGACTGGATGACAGTCCTGCTCATGCAAGGGACTGTTTGGTAGTGACATAAATAATCCTACTTGTACGGTATCGGTTGTACATGCATGTGTGACTACTTACTTAATCGAGAAGCTCACTCCTGTCTGTTTAATACTTTGGATCTTATCCACTTCAATTAGGTTTAGAGGATTAGATCCGTTTCCATTTTAATAATTACTAAAAATACTGTTTTGTCGTAGTCAATAAGTAAAAACAATTTAAATGGAAGATACTATAAATGCAAGAAAAAATAAAAATAAATAAATAATTGTTTAGTATAGCTACCCACATAACAATGGAACTTGATGTTTTTGAAAATTAGAAGACAGAGTTTAAATCATTTTGAAAGTTATTTTTAATTTTAATTATCGTTCTTGTTCAAAATTAGGAGAATGCAAAATAATGTCTAGAATACTTATACAAATGTACAATGGAATGTATACCAATACAAAAAATTGAGTATTTGATTGTATTATAATATGAAATTTGACATATGATTAAATTCTAAATCATGTATTTGTAATTCAACTATCAAAATGAAAACATCATCTATACACGTGACAAAATAAATGTCGTGTGAGTTTTCAGAATCTACAAAAATGAGACATCGATAGTTCACTATTTATTTATTATTTGTGGATGTTAATTAAGTAGCTTGGCATTAAATAAAATGAACACTCATTGGATTTTTTTTTTTTTCAATCCCATAGAAAAATCCAATTAGTTGTCACAAAATATAAAAATCAGTTGTTTAAAAAAAATAAATTAATGACTTTTTGAGGAGGTAAATTAAAGAGAAAGACAAAAAAAAATGAAAGAGATAAATAAATGCGACACATTTCTTCACCTCTCTCACATAAATAAAAGAAAAAAACATGTAATTAACAAATTCACTGCCTTGAAGAATAAGTTACCAATTAGTTGTCAAGAAAAATAAAATTCAGTTATCAAAAAAAAAAAAAAAAATTAAAGAGAGAAATAAATGTGTCACATTTCTTCCCCTCTCTCACGTCGTAAAAAAAACAAAAAACATGTAGTTAACAAATTCAATGCCTTGAAGAACAAGTTACAGAGCTCAAAGAGTCTATTGCCTAACTCCACCATTGAAGAATCTTAAACAAAAGTAAGAAAAACACAGATGATTTCATCATCGAAGAAATTAAAATCACAAAATTATATTGGAAAATTTTACTTGTAACAAGACCTCGTTACAAGTAGTCTTATTTTTTTATTTTTTTTTGTCACTCATAGATTTGCAACAACTTCCAAATAAAATAATAAAACTATATTCTATATATTAAGATTCCCATAATATTAATATACACTCATTAACTTGTTACAAGTCTAAATATAACAAAGGGTGTTACATTTAGCCTTACCCAGTCATATTTTTTTGCTAAGATCATTGCAAAATATGGAAATCGGTACCAGAATCGGCCGATCTGAGCAGTAATTAATGTTACCCAGGGGCCAGTGGGGTGTTGTGAAAGTCCTACCTAAAGCCAGGTCTTCTCTTGTCTTGCTCTTGTCTGCAATACATCCAACCCATACAGCTGTCCATGGACTGATTTTAATTTTTAAATCCAGAACATTAAAAGACAAGGATAAAATGGTCATTACAGTCATGGTCTGAAGTTTGAACTGATGAACAGATTCGAAAGAGATGCTTATTGAAGCCTCATGATTGGAGGAATACGTGGGTCCTTTTTATTGGTGCCACGTGTCAGAAAATTCGTCACCGAACACGGATGGGTTGTAAACGTTCGAGAAAAGTCCTAAAAGAAAAAATAGAAGAGATTCAATTCCTACATAAACCCAACGAAGGTTAGGAATTGGTAGTCATCGGCTTTCAGAGGATCTTTCTTCTTTGTTTCTGGGTTGCTTCTCTTTCTCAGTTTCTCTCACTCATTCTGAATCAATTTCAACCATGGCAGATGTCTTGTCTGAGGAACAGATCGCTGAATTTCAGGAAGCTTTTTGTCTGTTTGATAAAGATGGAGACGGTGAGTTTTGTTCTTCATTAGTACAGTTGTGTTCTTCTGGTGTATTTCTCCCTTATTTATGATTACAAGTTCTGGGTTATTTTCTACAGGTTGCATTACCATAGAAGAGTTGGCAACTGTGATCCGATCATTGGATCAAAACCCAACTGAAGAAGAACTTCAGGACATGATAAGTGAAGTTGATGTGGATGGGAATGGAACCATTGAGTTTGGGGAGTTCTTGAGTCTCATGGCTAGAAAAATGAAGGTTAGTTTTTACTAATTTGTTGTTATAAATGTCTGAATCTTAAGAAACGGAGATGCAGAGGAAGAACTCAAATTAAGAATCTTTCATTGCTGATTTGTGTTCTGGTGTTTTCTTCAGGAGACTGATGCAGAGGAAGAGCTTAAAGAAGCCTTCAAAGTATTTGATAAGGATCAGAACGGTTACATATCAGCTACTGAGGTGAGCTTCAACTACCCAACAATTGTAGAATCCATGCACCCATATGCATTGATCTTATGAGATCACATCCTAAATAAACAGGAACCCAAAACCCTAATAGTTACAGATCTTCTTGTTTTTTCTTTTTTATCCTTAGTGATTTGAAATGTTATAAATTCCTGAAGTTTAATTAATGGGTTTGTATCTTCTTGTGCAGTTGAGGCATGTAATGATCAATCTGGGGGAGAAACTGACAGATGAAGAAGTAGACCAGATGATCAAAGAGGCTGATTTGGATGGTGATGGTCAGGTGAATTACGAAGAATTCGTGAGGATGATGATGGCAGTATAAGAACAATCCGTATAAAATTTCAGTTTAAGAGAAAAGAAAAGAAATTTAGGAATAACTATATTCAAATTCGTTCTTTCTGCTAGGTCTCTAGCTCCTTGTACTCATTCCATAGGAAGAAAAAAAAATGAAAAATTGAAATTCAATGCATTTAATGTTGTTATAATCCGTTCAAGTGATCAAAATCTAAGTACCCATTTCGTTCCTTCTTCGTTTTAAGCTTTTTTTATTCTTCCCGATCTTCCATTAAAATGTTACAGTGAAAGCTCACCAAACAAATACTAAGGGACAGGAACTGATATCTTTAATGGAACTTAGCTGTCTTGCTCTGCAACTGGTGTAATATATTCTTTCATCTTCAGTTTCAAGGGGATGCTTTTTTTATTTTTTCAGATCAATGTATCTGGCCTCTAATACACCTTATTTTGGTTCAAGTATATTCTAAATTTTATAAACAGTGTCAGTCATGATTTTCGGATTGATTGGATCGGATCGGTCGATTTATATTACTGATACCCGATACTGCTTTATTCTTAATTAGTTTTAATCAGTATCAGTATCAACTACCTGTTAGCACGCCATTGGAGCTAATGGTGTTAAATGGTTTATAATCGGTTTAACGCTCTGATTTGATGCGGTGCGGTGTATAAGAGAGTAAAACTAAAATCGAATCGATTAACTAAACGGTGTCAAAATTGAAACCAGAACATATTAGTAATTGGTTTTGATTTTCTAGTTTTTAAACTGTGTACCATTAATTGGTTTTGTTTGCTTTTTATAAACGGTTTAATGCATCGATTGTTAATCAATTTTTCATAATTAAAAAAAAAATGCATCCTTTGATAATTCTATACTCCCTTTGTTGATGGAGATACTGATGACCACAAAGTACAACTGAATAACCAAACAATATATCACTATCAGTGTATTGTAAAAAATAAAAAGAGTAACAGATGAATATATCTTCTGACTTCTTTCGGTGTCCAGCACCAACAGTGAGCAGTCAAACTCTAACAGCTCAAATTTCAAAGATTAAGTTGAAAGTTCAAACTTCAAATGTGAAAGAGAGAGGAGAGATTCCAGACTGGAGAGAATGAAATTGTTGTAATGTTGTTATGCGTAATGGAGTAATAGTTAATGCCTATTGTGTTTTTCAGTTTTACCATTATGATTTTATGGTTTAGGTTTTTGGGAATTAGGGTTGGGTCTTGGGAAAATAATATATTAATCTGGATTAGAGTTGACTTCTTGAAAAAATAGTATATTAATTGGGTTTGGTCGGCGTATTATATTAGTAATATAAGGAATGAGATTAGGTTTTCTTAGTTTAGCATTTATGGAATAAACTGTTTACACTCTATTCGGTTTAATTAGTGTCTAGCAGGTGTAACTCGATGGTTTAAACAGTTCGGTCTTATTTTGATAAACGGTGTCAAATTTCAAACCAAACCTGAATTGATTACTAAATGATCTTTCGATTCTGGTGTAAACGATTCGATCCGATTTCGATAAATGATTCCTATGCAAATGTTGCACCTTTAATTAGAACCCATCTGTGTAAACGTGTTGAGGAACATGGAAATTAGAAATTGAAAGTGTTCATCGACTTCCAAGAAATATATGTCCTTAGAAATTCAGTCATTTCAAATTTTAGTTTGACTGTTTGATGATGAAACACCTTGAATGTACCCAACTGCTCCTTGACTGCTTTGTGTTCTCTGAAAACAAGATTCGTTTTGTCAAAACACTTTTCCTCTGTTTCCATGTTTTGAAGTTGAATCTTCTTTTTTGTGGACCAAGTAAACTTATGATATGGATTCTATGGTCAAATTTCAAATTGGCAGCTAGGGTTTCAATAACATCATACCAATTTTCAGAAATTTCAAATTTATAAGGAAAAATGCAATAATAAAGAGTACATAGTGACCATATGTTTGAGATAGATCATTAAATTTCAAGAATGGCTATCTAAGGTTTCCCATTTATCTAATGGTGACAATGATTTAATCTATATATTTTCTTCATCTTCAAATATATAATGATACAAGGGAAACCTAAATTTCTACCAAAAAATAAAAAAAGAAACCTAGATTAATAATTTAATAGTCTATTCCAATACTTTACCTTTTTTTTTTTTTTTTTTTTTTTTTTTTTTGGACTAGTGCTACCATCACCTTGTAGGCGGGACCATGGAGGAACAACCAATTAGGCGGAGATCCCATAGGATGGGGAGAGGGGGGTGGGAGAGAGTTGAATGTTTCCCTTGATCTTTTCCTGACTTTCATCCATTTCACCATATCGATTGATAACAATTAAGGGAACTCTTGATGATCCCACATATGTCAAAAGGTGTTTCAAATATAACGATTTTCAAAACATTATAGTGACATATGGCAAATTCTAATCCGATTGAAAATAATAAAAAAAAAATTTAATTTTAACGTGAACAACATGTCCACAAAATCTACGTGCTGACAAATGTTGCATTGTGATAGATTCAGAATGCCCTCCATCGTAGCTAGTTTTAGTTTATATATATATATATATATATATATATATATATATATATATATATATATTGCACTATAATTTATCCCATCTCAAAATTTATATGAATGAGTTTTTGCTGAATTTTGTTGGGATCTAACTTTAGTGTTTGGGGATTAATTTCTTATATTATTAAGTTATTCATGCTTCTAAACGGAACCGAAGAAAGTAAGGGAAATTTTATTGTTAGTGTAAGGTTGGATGAGAAGATCTTGAAGCTTTTATTCATTCTTTTTTTCTTGAACACAGCTCATCACATCTCAAACAATGAAATTAGAGACAAGTTAAACACCTCTAAGCTAACAAGTGGATCTAGTTAGTGCGAGCCTTGATATGATAATAAGGTGTTCATATTGCAACTTTGTGGTCATGGGTTTGAAATACGAAAAAATTCATCTGTGCATTATGAGGATAACCGGATAAGATTGTATACATTTGGCCTTTTCTCAGACCCTATAGTAACGTGAGCCTCATGCATTAAGACGCTTTATTTTTGGTAAGTAAATCCCCTTAAGTAAACAAGTGGATCTAGTGATCTAAATGGCCCATCGTTAGCCTCTTTAAATTTTTTTTTGATTATGACAAAGATAAGAATAGTGACATTAATGCAACCAATCATCCTTATTTTTACTAGAGGAGTTGGTCAAAGATCACATTATGAAAGATGTAACAGCTTGAAGATATAAACTTTGGTCGATGTCTAAGAAAAATTAACTTCCTTTAGAACACGTGGGGAGACCATTAATACCAAGTCATTTTTGAGGGGTACTTATCATCTAGATTCAAATTAATTGATGAGTTTATAGTTTTGGAGTGTTAGATTACAGATTTCACCCCTGTGATCCCTAAATCTCTAATGCGTAGTACATGTGTGGGATTATTAATGTATTTTGGGGAAAGTAGGTCCAAGGAGAGTTGAATTCATAACCTCTTTGAAGTGTTAGTCTTTACCAACTAAGCTAACCGCCACGGGGACCATTAATGTTAAGGGTGCCAAAACAAAACATACTCTAAGGTCAAGAGTGGTTCAATCATGGTTTATATAATGGGTATCGGATTGACGACTTCTATATGGAGGGAGTAATCTCACATTAGAAAACTCTTGGACCTTGGAAGTCTTCATGTATGTTGATGAGATGATGAAAATAATCTCTCATTGGAAATTTTTTGAACCTTGGAAGCCTTTATATACTAGTTGGTTCTTTTATCATAGCATAAGTTATATCTAGTCTTGTAACAACCCAATGAGCGTATGTCAAAGAGAATCATCTATATATATATATATATACCTTCTTTAACTGGGCTCATTTGTTTATCGCCCAGAGCTGAATTAGGCATAGGAGTGGCCCTCAGGTTATCTAACCCGCCAATTCTATTTTCTGCTTTCATTTTGTGATAGATGTCGTAATCAGGAGTCCGACCAATTTTCGACAATAACATATACTATCAAGAAAACAAGAATATAGGAAAAATCGATAACAGGTTTTTATTGGAAAGCGGAATCTACACGCTGAATGTGATCCAGCATTGGGAAAGGGAGCCTGGCTGCGTCCGTTATCTAAGACCGCCTTTAAAAAAAAGGTGAGAGGGAAGTGTTGGAAGTTTTGGGTTATTATCGTTTTAATGTTGGAGGATGGTCTCTCTAATCGGGCGTACCTTGGTAGGCCAATTCCCGTTGGACAATAAGATATATTATCTGGAGGATAATGACTCAGAAGTTTTCCAACTCGAAAGTGGCAAAGGCTGGGGGAAGGGCAGCAGTACTGAAACTTTGTCCCCACCCTGAGGAACTTTGTAAATGGAAGAATTTAAATGATATTTCCACCCTTAGTGTCAGAGGGCTATCCAAAACATGATCGCTAATTTTTAATTATTTGAACAGAAGTTGGTGATTTTCTTCTAGTTTACTATCCATAAATGTTGATAGTCTCATGTACTATTGTTGGATGCAAGTCAATGTACTGCGCCTGATCTGATTTTGGCATGAACTGAGGCAACCTGGCTCAAGAGCCAAATCAAATTTCAGTTGAAATCAACTGTGTTGATGTTCAAAGCTGGTTTCACTGCGTTGGAGGCCATGGCAGTCAAGTTGTACACGAAATGACCGAATTGGTGATGTTGAAGATGAGTTGTGGAAGAGATAACCGAGTTGTACTCAGTTACATACGAGTTGCGGTAAATTTCCTGAAATCAAAGAATAAGTTAGTGAGGGGTGGACTGAGTAGTCCGGAAGCAATGACGATACTCAAGAAATGTACTGAAAGTAGACGCGGCAGATTGGTTTTGGGGCACCAAACTATTGAATAAGAAAGTAAAGATAGAATGAAACTTCTGTAAGCTGACATTGTAGTTCTAGGTACTTTCCTTCCTTGGCCTATAATGAGAAAGGTCATTGTGCAGATTCTTGGGAGAAAATAGATAGCTTTTCGCATTCTTTAAATTTTCTGAACAGAGCTCCATCATCTTTGAGTCACCAGACATCATTAAACTATCTAGAGTAAGTGCATCACAAGAGTTTCATTTATGGAATACATTTAAGTTTGAGATTTGGGTACTGTGTTGTTTCCTCAGTAAGGAATGAAGGGCTCCTTAATCAAAGAAATTGCAATAAATGAAGTCAAAACCAAGAAACAGAGAAGGACCCAATTCATTTGGAAACCACTTGGGATCTTGGTCTTGTACGAGTCAGACAACTCACTTCCCTTTCTCTTTTCTCCATGATCAGTGCCTAGAATCACAAACTCAGTTTGTAAAATATTTATCTCATCTGCATTTGATTCTTTCACCAGTTCCTCATTTATCAAAGTTGTGTTAGAGTCTAGAACTAAATATTTGCATTCTGGTTCAGAAGCTTCTATTTGGAAGGAATCTGGTGATCTGGTCAAGAACTGCTTCAGATTGTGAGTCTCTGCAAACCCTGCCATCATTCCAAAAAAAGTTAGATAAGGTGGGTTCTTCACCTCCTCTCCTTTCAACCTCAGGCGTTGGTGTTGCTCTGCTTCTGTTTTCAGCTCTGATCCCATTTACACTCTTCCCTGATTTGATTACTCCTATCATTTCAGATTTCAACCCATGGATATTCCTCATGTCTATCACCTCCTCTTCTTGGGTTACCATGTTTTCCTTTGGCATATCTTTCTCAATCTTTTCTACTTCTAAGTAGGAATGCAGGATATTACTTTCATGTAGACTGTCTGCAACCTTGTCCTCTAGTCTTTGTCCTTTCTCCTCAGAATCTTGATATCCACTTGATCTGGGAATGTCACCACTGCTTCTTTGTAATTTTCTTCCATATTCCACGATCAGTTCGATGTGAGCTATATCAGACTCCTCTACATCAAACTTTATATTTTGAAATTCCACGCATTCGGGATTGTGGACTATGGATTTTGTATCGAGAGGTGAATTCCTTGTCTCTTCCCCCTCTGTTACAATTCTTAAAATCAATACAATTATTTTAAGGCATATCTCTACCTGCTATGTTTATATGCATATCTCTACCTAATATGTTTATCTGCCTTTTCTGTATTTAACAGGGATAGTTTATTAGAAAAAAAAGATAGGTTTTTTAAGATTAATCAGAAAACTTCTCATGGGTATTCAAAATTTTGAGAAATCAAAATTCCATGTCTAAGCAGTTAAATTAAAAATAAGTTGGTTAAATACTAACCTTCCTAAATTGATGCCTGTCTCTGAATTTGGTTGTCATTGTTCTGGTTGAGTTGTCCTTAGAAGATGAACCTTCATTTTCATTAGACTTCCCATTTTCTGATGATGATACTGATGGTTCAGCATGAGATATATTGGTCATAATTTGATCAGAGTTAACAGTTTCTGATGATTCCACAGATTTGGAGTGAGGGACCATGGATTTTGAATCCAGTGATGGATTCCTCGTATCTTCTTCTGTTGCAATTCTAAACTAATCAAGGCCAATATACTAAGGAACATGTTTATCTGTGTAATGTGTTTCTCTTTCTGCACTTGTATCTTATTGAATAAATGGATAAACTTGTAACTTTGCAGCTAATTAGACGTTCCTCGTCTTCTTTTTGGGTTGATCCAGTTGTCTGAATAAACTGTTAATACTCCCCTCCAATTGATGCCTGACTCTGAGTCTTGTTCTCATATGTTCTGCATAAGTTCTACTCAGAAGGTGAATCTGTGTGCATATTAGTCTTCCGATTTTTAGATGGGGAACCTGGTATTTGTGTGTGAGCTATGGTGGATTTATGTTGATTGGATTTACGGGTCTGCATTTCCATGGGTCTGGGGCTACAGACCATAGATTTTCTATCCAGAGACGAATTCCTTCTATCTTACTAATAAAATATATTAAAGAACATATTTATATAATATGTTTATGTTCTTGTACATTACAACATAGAGTATTTATTGAAAAAAAGATAGGTTTGGAAACATATGCAGCTAACCAGATTACCAGACAGACATTTTTCCATATGCATGTTCAAACTTTGTTGTATACAAATTCTATATGTAGTAGTTCCATCAAAATATACTTCCTGAATAAAACCAGAAAGTACTGACCTTTTTGACTTGATGCCTGTCTCTGAATTTGGTCATCCATTGTTCTGGACAAGTTTTTCCTCTGAAGGTGAACTTATTTGCTGATGAAATTTACCATCCTTGGAAGATGAAACTGACTGCATTCCACCATCTATGCCATTGTGATGATTTGAGCCCATTGAAGCCTTTTGAGATCCTTCTGGAGCTTGAGTTTCAGTTTTGTCTTCCTCTGGTGTAGCACAGACAGGCATAGATAAACAGTCAATCAGACAGGGCTGCTTGGAAGTATTGTTACTAAGTAAGGTGCATGGAGATAATATGCCTGATTATAATTAATCATACACTAACTTTTCAGAAGTTACAAACCTCTTCCATCCAATGTTTGTTTCTCAATAGGATCACCAGTTCCGAAAGAGTCCTCAGAAGCCAAGCCACTGTCGTATTCATGGATGCCCTCCTTAGGAGAAGAAACCTGTTAGTTGCCATCTTCTATACCATTTGCATTAATTGAATCCACTCTTGCTTCCATAGATTCTCTTGAAGTTTCAACCTTGGTGCTCTCTTGCTCTGTGTTAATCCAGAAACCAGATTAAGACTGAAAAGTGCTAATGTTTTCTTTGAACTGAAGCTAACTGAAAAGGTTGGGGACATTCTACCGTACCTTGCATCCCAGATACATTCTGGTTGCCCATCTCATTGCCCATGTCAACAACCCAAACAGTGCACTCTGAACAAAGCAAGAAGTTGCAATGGTGTGATAATCTGTTTCAATGGCTTGATTTCATCTAACAAAACAGTATGAAGGTCAGAACCTTAAAATGAAATCTATAAGGCTATAAACTCCATACCATCATAATTATGTTCACATTTGAAGAGGTATAAACATAGTAGACAGCTTAGTTTTTGTAGTAGTACCCATGATTAAAATAGCTAGTTCATTTATTGCTTAAAGCATAAGCCTCAATTAGGTCATCACTCAGCAAGGTGACTGAAAAACAGGAGAGATTAGTGGAAGTCCAGTGTGATTGTTAAGAAATCATTATTGTATGTAAGTGTAGGTGAGACTTGATTACTGTTAGTGACACCACTGCCTTACATTATCTTGAATCATAAGAAAAACCATGTATAGTATAATAATATTTAAGAAACATGACTAAAGTACAGAGGGATATCTTATATAGAATTATAGTTATGAGGGCTTCCCATTATAATTATGTTTGCTGAAACTTTTTTTATGTACATCACACCTATTTCACATGCTTTACCCATATCCAGGAAGGCAATAGACCCACTTCAGATTTCAATTCGGCAGAAAGCCAATCTGGTCCTATTCCTTTGATCTAATGCATTTTATGTGGGTGTCATGAAAATATGTGGGTGTCATGAAAATATGAGCTGACCATCAAAAAGCCAACAGTTTCAGTCTTAAAACCACCTGTCTGATCAGGTTGCATTTTCCTTGGATGAAATCAATCTCTTGCATATGCGACCATGTATAATGTACTGGAGATGGCCTTGAACTCTGAAGCTGATCCATGGAGATATCTTGCAGTAAGAGCAATTCCAGATCATGCATTGCATTGACCAAAACACAACTAATTATTCTGATCTCATCATACCTCCTATATGCTTAAAAGCAAACAAAATGGCCTTTATCACATTTGGGGAGATAAAGAGAGAGGTTATCCATGATACCCCACTTCTTAAGAAACCAGACATTGAAATGATTATATATGAACTTTGCATGTCTTTCGGATCATTTCTTACTATATAGTATCATAATTAAGGGAAGTTAAAAAAAAAAAAAAAAAGATACATAAAAAAAAAACACAGACCATCTTGCTTTTCAAGTATCTTTAGTTGGATTCTTCCATTACCTAGAAAATAATGTGCTTCTCCCTTGGATAGTCCAAAGGGGACCTTATGAGTTATGGGATGGATAGGCTGGTTTTGCTTTTCCGGGTAAAACCCTTCCCTGCAGACATACTTTGGGGGATAAGTTCAAGTTTCTAATAGTCATAAAACACTGGTGTAGCTTCATATCATTCCAATAATATCTCAAAACTCTTGATATTGAATATTATTCTCAAGTAGGTTTGGTTTTGCAAGAGGTGGTGAATCCATGGTTTTAAATTTGACATGGTATCGATGGTTTCCGAAATCGATCCGGATTGATCACATTAAGTCTCATCCCACGACATGGATCAGATATTATTTTATTAAAAAAATTAAATTTTATTTTTATGTATTTATAGTAATTGTGGATGATCTCCATTTGGCAATCTAATTCTTTGGATCATTGACATGTGACATGAAATATTAAAAATATTAAAATAATGGGTGTTGGATCAACCAACCCAGACGATCAGGGACAGTATCGGACCGATCCTCAAAATCTTTCAGAAATCGATGACAAATCCGGATCCACCACATTCAAAACCAATATGAATCAGCGGATCCAATGACAAGTACTTGAACTATAGGTGAATCAACAGATCATTGGGTAATTTGGGTTGTCCAATAAAGTTCAACTGGTACGCGGAAGATGGTAGAGTGGGTGACCCCATCAGCAGCATCTCCCACCTACTGCTAATTATGTGGATGTGGAAAATAATTTGGGTCGTTATCGATTGGTTGGTTTCACATTTAGCTTCTTAACCGGCCACAATATCTAAAGATTTTATGTCAGTCAGACACAAAATCCTACAGTTATTGCAAAGAGTTGGTAGATAGGATTTCAAGCAAAGCGTTGATGAAGATTTTTATATTGATCAATTTGAAGGTTTTATTTCTAAGAGGGATGAGTGCAGAATATGTAACTTAGAGAAATCTGATGAGTTGAACCAAGCTTCAAAACAAGGGAATTTATGATTTCATGATTCAGTTGTTGGCATTGATTCATACAAAATAATTTTAAATCTTGGATTTACGTGAAGAAAGAAAATCATAAAGTTGCATTTTATCCACATAATATGTTGGTGATATTCTATTTGCATGAAATGATGTCAACATATTGATGAGAGTGATGTAATAATTATTTAATACATTTGAAATGAAAGAATTGGATAAAGCTTATTATATTTTGTGTATCAAAATTGAATGAGACAATAAGCAAAGAAAATTAAGCTTGTCTCAAGAGAAATATATTAATATCTTGCTAAGAAGGTTCTACATGACAATTGTTTGGGTGAAAAAATTCCATATAGTTATCTTAGACCGTTTACCAAGAGGACAGTCATTTTTGGTTTAATTTTCTTTTCATTAACTACGTAATAAACTAGAACAATTGTTGTTGTTGTTATTTATTATTATTATTTTTTTTAGACAATGAAATTCGAAGGGTGGGGGTTGCAAGTGTGGATCAGTGGAGGTTCCAAGTTGTGGTCAGAAGATTGCAAGGTCAGTAAGATAGAGATGGGGAGGACGAAATGACACTAGAGGGAGGGGGATCAAGTTGTCATTGTCAGAAGGTTACAGAGATGGAATGGTGGGAGAGAAACAAAGAGGATGGAATGGTGGGAGAGATTCGAAGAGGATGGAATGGTGGTTGAGGGAGGGGACGTTTCAAGATAAATATATTGATATCTTGCTAAGAAGGTTCCCCATTACGATTGTTTGGGTGGAAAAATTCCTTATAGTTATCTTAGACCGTTTATCCAGAATTACAATCATTTTTTGTTTAATTTTCTTTTCATTAATTATGTAATAAACAAAAACAGTTGTTGTTGTTTTTTTTTTTTTTTTAGGACAATGAAATTCAGGGGTGGGGGCTGCAAGTGTGGATCGGTGGAGGTTGCAAGTTGTGGTTGGAAAGTTGCAAGGTTAGTAAGATTGAGATGGGGAGGAGGAAATGACACTAGAGGGAGGGGGTTAGAGTGTTAATTGTTGGACACCAGACAGACCCGGGACAAAGAGCGAGCGAAAGATTGTAGATGATAGGGCGACGAAAGCAAAGCAAGCAAGCAAGCAAGGGCGGTGGGTGGGCTTGGTAAAGAAAGAATTTCTATTTTTAAATCTGCTGATCTATTTTAAAGTAGCTATAATAGATTTACCCATATATCATGTTTCCGCACGCATAACGGCTCTTTCTTTTGTGTTAGGAGGAAGCCACATCTTGTCCCATATTCCACTAAATAAATACCTATATTATGATCTAAGTCTTGAAAAGAAAAAAGCTGTGCTCGGGGGGGAGTTATTGTCTATCGTTGGCCTCTATGGTAGAATCAGTCGGGGAAGCCTGAGAGGCGGTGGTTTACCCTATGGCAGATGTCAATGGTTCGAGTCCGCTTATCTCCAACACCTATCAGAATCGGAACAGACCAATTACCAGATCCACCTATCATTGCCGGCATAACCATAAAAAAGATCATTAAAGGAGCGTGAGGCGCAGGCGGGTAGCTTCGCACATTCGGCCTACCGATTATCCCCTTTTGGTCAGGTTGTCTACGCTTGGTGAGGTTGTCTTAGCTCGCTCCGTCTTCCTGAGACGCATGCTCGCTGCGGCTATTAGAGTGCATTGTCAGAAGTTTACAGGAATGGAATATTAGTGGGAGAGAAACGAAGAGAATGGAATGGTGGTTGAGGGAGGGGACATGGTGTATGTGTGTCTGACATATTGACGACTATTAGGATTTTCTCCTCTTTATCCAATGATAAAAAATATCAATATGTAAGATTCCAATATGTCTTGCTAGCTTGTAGATCCTATATCACCTGAAAATGAGTTTTATCAAAAAAGCAAGGGAATTTAACAAAAGTTTTCTATTTTTCCTTGGTTTGTATTATATAATGTATTATGTAATACATTATGAAATTTGTGATTGTTTGGCATGATTTATAATGTCTATTTATAATTAAAATAAATAGATATAATGCATAATCTACAAATAGGTTATTAGTTGTTTATCATTATAACCTATTTCTCATTATATAATGTATTATGTTTAGTGGTACCAAACGATCATTATTTATTACTCAAAATCTATTATCATAATTGATTTATCACAGATAGCTCATAATACATTATATAATACAAACCAAAGAGAACCTTAATCATCGAGTCTAAAGTCCAAGGAAGGGTTCTAACGAACTGCATCATTAGTTGTCTTCCCATGTCAAATATTAACACGTTTTAAATTTGATGCAAAAAGCATTTAGCACATGCAATTAATATATCAATTTCGGTCAATGTTTAAATAATTTTTTTAATACAAAATGTAAATGCTAAATACAGATGGATTTTCAAACAGTAATGTAAATGGATCGAATTTGGTACTGGTGGAATAGAAATATTTTTACAAATCCGAATTCGAATTCGAATTTTTTTAACCGAAAATCCACTCCGAATCCAGATCGTAACATAAAGTGTTTTCGTTATTAGACTACTCAGTACAGAACTCAGTCTTTGCTGAGCCACCAGAGAATACGAGAAAATATCCATGGCATAGAATATCGATCAGATCAAAAAGTTAAAAGAAAATACAGAGTAGACAGAGTTACAGATCCAGGAAACTGATCTCCCAGAAACACAAAATACTGATCTGTGTTGATCTTCTTGATCTATTGACCAATCAGAAAAAAACACAGTGAAAGAATATATGCTCTGTTCATAGCCAGAAACAATCTCCTTCATTCGGATTTGATTTTGTAATAGCGATCTGCTCCCAACCACAAGGAAAAAGGTGTATTTTGGGGGATTCTAATCCTCCATGGTAGGGCGTAGAGGTATTATACAAGAAATAAAGAAAAAAAAATATTAAATAACAAGAGAAATCAGTGGTCTGCAACAACAAGTGGCGGTCAGTGGCCGACAATCGAAAGTTGTAAATCTGAAGAATGAAAATTAGGGTTCATACTCTCTTTTGCCTTCTTGAGTTGAGCTAAGCCGTCGACAGATGTGAGTCGTGAATCGTGACTGATGAGTTTCCTCCCGATTATAACACTGTTTTCTATTATATAACACCTGTACCCCTCCCACCATTTATTCATAACAGCTGTCCCTTAATCCCCTCTTTAAGATTCTCATATTCCAACGTGTCCTTATTTATAATAATAATTATTTATTAAATATCCCATATCTCAATTCTCAATTCCCTTGTACCATTATTTAATATTTTCCCATTTTCCAATTTCCTTTTTGTTCCCGTAAACTAACAAAATATAATAATGGTCATTCCCACTATTCGGAGCGGATAATATCCGACCAAAAACATATCCGAATTCGCATCCGAGCAAGTTTCGGATATCCGAGCAAGTGAATAGGATTGAATCCGGATACCCCTAAACGAATTCGAATCTGAATTTTTGACTATCCATTTACATTCTTATTTCAAAATACAGAAGACTATATATAAAGTCTCAACAATAACAGACCGTAATCCTCAAGCAACTTGAAAGAACAATTCCACAAAGAAAGCTTCCCCGAAATAAAGAAAAGAGTAAAAGTGTAACTTATTAGGGAATAAAATAAAAAATCAATGGATATCCTTCTTCTTTGAGAGGCAATTTCCCGCATCACCTCACCAGACCATTAATTTTTAATTTTGAGAAGACAATAATGCAACAACCATTACATGAATCCTGGTATACAAATGTCTCAAAAGATGGCAGTTTTTCTAATATTTAGATTTGGTGCATTACTATGTCTCAGCAACCCTATCTACTTTTCAATATAAAATTTATTTCAGGAAAAAATTGTATACACTGCCAGTGTATGATCATCTCTCACTCTCTCTTTTTTTCTAACAATGTAGACCCCTTATATATTAATCATGTGATCTTTCCCCCCTGTGCTTCCATTGGTTTTGTGTTTTGTCTGAAAAATTCCATCTAACAATGGCAATGCATGGATCCTCTTTCCTTTATTTGTACTCCATATTTTCATGGTTCCTGTTGTCAAAATCTAAAGTGACTGTTTGGGTAGTAGCAAAATTCAAGGTATCTATGAATAGATATGTATGGCTTCAGCTAGTATTTCATGGTTGAACCACTCTCTTCTCATTTGTTTATTATTGTTGATAAGTTAATGCGCAATGGGTGAACCATTTTCTTCTCATCCAACCCACAAATAATAATAATAATAATAATAAAATTTTAAATTAAAAGTTTGCAAAAATAAAAAAATAAAAAAATAAAAAATTGTGCCTTATTTTTATCTTGTTGAATAAATAAATAATCATAGCCCAAAGTATAAGGCAAATATCACACGTTATCCATAAAGATAAAGAAAGTTTTCTTGTAGTTCCGTTTCATGCTCTAAAAATTTAGAAAGACTTGTCGAAAATCACCAGTTGAGTTGGTCCAACTCCTCCAAAACCCTAACAAAAGAAAGGAATAAAATGCACACTAAAGCATTTTGCAGATTATAGAAAGCAACACTAAGGATTTAAAGCTGAATTCATTATCTTCCTCGTCAAGCATTTGCATTTTATATTGCAAATATGTATTGGATCGGCTGGCCAGTTCATATCAGTTTCGTGCACAATTTATATCTGTTGATGGTTGACACGTAGTATGGGATATTACAAATATTAAAATAATGGATGTCAGATTACCGATCTGGATTATCAAGGACAGTATCGGACTGTTCCTCAAAAATTTTCAGAAATCAGCATCGAATTAAGATCGACCATATTCAAGACCATTATAAATCAGTTGATCTGATACGGATTACTTGAACCGTCGATGAACCAACAGGTAATTTGGATTGTCCAAGACAATATCTACTGATTTTGTGCCTATCAGACACAAAAATACTACTGTTCATGGAAAGGATTGTTAGTAAGTAGGATTTTAAGATGCAGCACTTCCATTAGGCTCTTAAAGTGGTAGTATTAGATTTATATGCAGGGATCACCATGGGAGGTCTCAGTTTGCTGCGGCAGAAAGGTTGTTTTTTCGAATATCGTTATCGGGGAAGCTCTGGCAATTCAACAGGCGCTTGGTATGGCTATTCGGAATGGATTCTGGTTTATACATGTAGAGTCGGACAACTGGGTTGTCATTCATGGTTTAAATTCTGGGGTCTGCTCTGTGAAAGTGTTTTTGGACGATCTTTTGAATGATATTAAACAATGTATTCCATCCCACTGTAGGGTGGTTTTTTTTTTTTATGTCCCTCGAGATGTAAATGTTGTGGCACACTCTCTCTGGCAAAGTCGGCGAGGCCTGAGCTGGGATTGCTTGTATGGGATGTCTCGTCGATATGGTTGCAAAATCTTTGTAATATAAGTTCTATGATGAAGGCAGAATAGATATGTTCACTACCAAAAAAAAAAAAAAAAGATGCGAGACCTATTAGCCGAGCTATTACAGGTGTTATCGATTTGACCAGTGAAACTGGTTCGCAATTGACATATGGTATAGAATATAAAAAAAAAATAAAATAAAATAAAAAATATTGGATCGAATCGGATCTGATCCGGACAATCAAGGACATATCAAATCAATCCTTAAAATCTGTTAGAAATCGATATCTGATCATGATCGACCATGTATAAAATCGATCGATTCAATACCGAATAATTGAACCATACCAAGAGTGGATGGCTGGTGAGGTTGGGGGTGGGAGGTGGTAATAATGAATATTAATAGTTGCTTTCTCTCCGCCTAGACAAACTTTCTTCAAACAAAAATCTTTTTACACAATATAGTATCTTCATATGCATAAGTATGAAAAAAACACTAAATTGAGAATCAAATAGGATAAAAGCGATTAACGCACAGAACCATGAATGTTTGTGTTGTTTTGACTTTGGATGTATATTTTGATTTTGAAATTTATCCGATGGATAGAAGATTGCATTCTTGAATGATAATCTTAGTGAAGATTATTATATGGATTAACTTGAAGGTTTTATTTTTAAAGAGGATGAAGATATAATATGTAAATTAGAAAAATCTATATACGGGTTGAAATAAATTTCATGGCGATAGAATTTGCGATTCATGATGTTGGCATTGAATTCATCCAGAATAGTTTTGAATTTTACATTTATGTGAAAAAAGAAAGTCATAAGGTTGCATTTTATTTACATCCTATGTTGATGATATTCTATTTGCATGAAATAATATCAACACATTGATGAGAGTGAAACAATTTAAGACATTTGAAATGAAAGAATTGGTTAAAGTTTCTTATATTTTGGGTATCAAAATTGAACGAGATCATAAGTAAAGAAGATAAAACTTGTCTCAAGGGAAATATACTAATAGCTTGCTAAAAAGGTTCTACATAATTGATTGTTTCAATGGAAATTTTTTTTTATAATTATTTTAGACCATTTACCTAGAATGATAATCCTAAATTTAAGAAGGAAAAATTGAATAAGTCATTTTTGGGTTAATTTTTTTTCCCCATTAAATACGTAATAATCTAGAACAGTTATTATTGTTGTTTCTTTTTTTTTTTTTAAACAATAGAATTCGTGGGCTCCGGGGAGATCCATGGGGAGGCTGCAAATCATCGTCAAAGGGTTGCAATGCAAGTAGAATAGAGACGGGAGGACAGAATAGCGGTGGAGGGAAGGGGCTGCAAGTTAACGATGTCGGAGGGTTGCAAAGCGAGTGGGAGAGAGATGGGGAGGATGGATTGATGGATTGATGGAATGATGGTAGAGGGAGGGACATAGCGTCTGATGTATTAATGATAATTAATTACTTCTCTTTTCCATCCAATAGTCAATAAATATCGATAAATAAGATTCCGACATACCTTGCTAACTTCTAGTTCTTATTTCATCTGAAAATAGCTTTTCCCAAAATCGCAATGGAGTTTAACAAAGTTTTTTATTTTACCTATAAAAAATTGGATCCTGTTAATCATCACTTTGGCCAGTGAGCAATTCACTTCACCATAAATTTTTTTTTTTAATATTCACAAGGTACATTGCTGCGTTAGAGATATTTAAAAGCTAAGGGCAGGGTTTAACCAACTGCACCATTAGATGTCTTCCCATGAAAACATATGACACGTTTTAAATTTGATGCAACCACCCTTTAGCATAATTAATAAATCAATTTCAGTCAATATTTAAATAGTTTTTTTTTTATACAAAACGTAAATGCCAAATACAGATGGACTTCCATCAATTCTTTTTTTTCACATGATGGATTATATATGAAGTCTCCTAGGAAACAATAAGAAACTGTAATCCTCAGGCAACTAATTTAAAGAACAATTCCTCAGAGAAAGCTTCTCAGAAATTAATGGCAAGAAAGCGAATTAGAAAAGAGGAATAAAGAAAAGAAAAGAATAAAGGATAGATGAAAGAAAAAAAAAAAAGAAAAAGAAAAAAAAAGAATAAAGGTGTTTCTTATGAGGGAATAAAAGATAAAAATAAAATAAAAAAATCAACGGGTATGTTTTCTATATGTTTCTAGTCGTTTGTTTGTTTGTTTTGTTTTCAAAGCATATCCCTACGCGTTAAGATTCCATAGAAAATTAAGATCCCGAACTTCTTTGAGTGATAATGTTCCACACGACCATATCGTTTACTTTAGTTTTGAGAAGACAATCGTGCTACAACCATTACACTAATCCTGATACAGATGTCTCAAAAGATGGCAGTCTTCCTAAATTTAGATTTGATGCACAACCAAATTTCACCAACCCTAATTACTTTTAAATTTTTAGTTTTATTTCATGTTTAAGTCATGAAAAAAGCAAGGAACAAAAGATGATTTTTTTTAATGGTTAAAATAGAAGATGAGTGATAAACAAACTGACAATTGAAATTATTTTGAGAATAATTAAAAAATAAAGGGATTATGTGATTGAATTAAATCACTAAATTTGATTGATGATTAATATGAAATTATCCTTATTCTAGGGTTGAAATTTTCATCATCATCCACCATAAAGCACAATTCAGGCGGAATATTATAAGAAACCCATGCCTCACCCATGCCTCACCCCCCCTCTCTCTCTCTTTCCTTGTTTTTCTAATAAAATTTTAAATGGATGACTTCATCGTCCTATTAGATCGAGATATATTTTTTTTTTCCGGTAAAGATCGAGATATTTTGATAATGGGCAAGGTTGCATTTTTGTATATATTTTTTAAAATAGTAGATTGGTGGAAATATAGTGAAAATGATATATGTTGATACTATATCTTGCCCACTAACCAGAGGATGACACGTGTCTGCCCACGTGACATAGCAGGGGAATGACACGTGTTGGGACATGTGTCATCTCCAAGGAGTTACCGTACAAAGAGAGGAAGGACATGCAAATTGGTATGTCTTAGGTTTCCAAATTGAAATCACAGGTCAAAGTCATACTCCTATCAGGTCACGACTTAGAATGTCCGACTTGGTGAAAGACTCTCCAAGAAGTGGGTAAGTGACAGTTACTGACAAGTCGAAATTGGCGACTTGTCCTGATCGTAGGATCTCCATCCTACGGTAGAAGGATGTAATCAGTAAAGAATCATCAGGAGAGTTAGACTCCTCATCAAACTCAACCACTGGGTAACGTGTTCGACTGTAATTATAGGTGTCCCCTCTATATAAACACTCGATGGTCACAGGCAACATGATCCAATTCTTTAAACTCTTCACCATCCCTTGCTTTGAGAGAATACTCAGGCAGTTACATTCCTTTCAGAGCTTACATCTCTCCAGTAAGCTCTTGACTGTATTCTGTTACTAACTTGACCATCGGATTGGACGTCGGGCTATCCAGCCTGTCCTCCGATAACTTTCTCTTTCTCTTGCAGGTGGCAGGACATGTCAACGAACCTAGTTTCAACAGCAACAATATATGTCATAGATTTTGTGAAATAATATAATAAAAAATAAAAATTATTTTAGAAAAAAAATTGTATACACTACCAGTACATATGATCATCTCTCACAATCTCTCTTCTCTAACAATGTAGGTCCCTTATATATGAACCGTGTGATGTTTCCTCCTGTGTTTCCATTGATTTTGTAATATAAGAGTGGCAATGTGTATAAGATATTTTTATGAGCTAACTTAATTATAAGGTTAGATGATTCAGTGGGAGTCTAGTTACAGGTAGACCGGTTTAAGTATGATTAGAGATGGACCAACTTGGTCTATTGTGAGACTGGTTCAAGGTTGGGGGTGGTATTATAAATACTAATGGTTAGAGTCCTCACAGTCATAGTGTTATTTTCTTCTCCTGTTCCCATATGCAGAGAGAAGGTCAAGGGATCCCGACAGGCTGTGGAAGACTCTGATCCAAGCATTCCAAGCATTCAAAGCAAAGAAAACGGTCGAAAATCAATTTATAGTAAGAGGTATGTGTTTTATCATCTCTTTTCAATACCCATTGTATTCTAGTAATCTGTGTGGTGTATTTGTTAGGGTTCATGAAAAATCTTATGGGAAAAACCTAAGGGAGATCTAAAAATTCTTACAGTGGTATCAGAGCCTCTCACACAGACCTAGGATTGATGAAAAAGCATTGTAAAGATTGTATGTTTGGATGGATTTAAAAAGGGAGAGATTTTTCTCCCAAAAATCTCTATGAACCTGTCTAGGGTTTGGACCCTTGAAATTTTTTTCGGACCGTTAGAAAGTAAAATAAATCATATAGGATTGTAGGTTTCGAAGAGACAGAGCCGGCGATATAAGGTGGGTCGCCGGAAGTAACCTGACGCGCCCTCACACGCCGCCTGAAAAAGCCAGTGAGTTCCACCCGCTGGCGGCTATAAAAAAAAAGAAAAGAAGAAAAGGAGTAGGGCTGACGTCACTTGGTTAGCCTCGTATTGGACTGAGCCGATCTAGCTAGTTCAGGACCAAACTCGGGCCTAGACCAGCCCCACCAGGCCCAAAGGGACCCGTGAACCCGACTCAGTTTGCATGTGTGGTTTGTACGTTTGACCCGAGACCTGACCCATTAAGCAGAATGTTTGACCCGAAAACACGAACCATGGACCCGATTTTATGACCCGAGAACTTGATCCGAAGGCCAAGGAACTGGACCCCGGAAACTAGGATGGGTGGGTTGGTTGGGCCGACGGTTGAACCGCTGGTCTGCGGTTCAGTTTAAGACCAGACCGTTTGGTTCGGTCTAGACCAAAGCATTTAAAATAAAAAAAGATTTAAATAGTGGGTTCGGTCCGCCCATAACCGAACCTGGCCAGACCGAACCTAGCTAGGATGAACCTCCCAGAACCAGTTCAGGTTATGTAAAAGGTAAGTCGACTCTGATTGGCAATTGTGGGCCCTAGGAGTGTTAGATTTTGACATGGCTTTTTGCGCTGTGTTCGTATTTTCGTGCTCTACAATTTGGTACATAGTTTGACATATTTTGATGATTTGAGAAATTTATTTTTGACTAAAAGGTGTCCAAATTAGTCCGATTTGTAGTTTTTCATTTGTTTGTCAATTATTTTTGTACTAGATGCTTGTAGAAGGTTATGTGTGCATGAGATTTTGTTTAATGACCCACAAGGTGCTGCAAAGTAGGATTTGGGGATATCATTGTGGAATTGGGTGGAACCCACCAAAGTGATACACCTAGTTTCATCATGATATCTTCAAATTCAAAGTTCATGTATTTGTAAATACTTGTGTAAGGACGATGTACATCCAAAGGTGACATTATCAAGTTTTGTTCAAATTAAGGTTTGTGGGTGTCATGTGAAGATTGAGTGAAATCCATCAAAGTGCTACACTCAGTTCCAACATGGTGGTCCTTAAATCCTAAATTTATACATTTACATATACAATAAATGATATATTTTTAATACACTGTTCTCTATGGTGTGAAAAACAGTTAAGAAAGACAGTGTTAACCCAAAGGTGGCATTGTTAAAGTTAAAAGTATGTTCATACACATGAGTTGAGAGAGTTTTGACTTTAGGGGGTCTCATTAATCCAAAGATGGTGAGATTTTCGAGAGTCATTATTCTTTTACAATCACTGCACAGAAACTAAGAAGACCACTGAATGTTTATCCCAAAGGAGAATGTGTAGTTGGTTAACGCTTGAAAAAAGATATTTATTTGCATGAACGATTGATATGATTAATGCAAGTAAATGGTATGTGTATGAGTCTTCAGTTGTTTGATACTGTATTTAAATTCATATATTGATGTGTTCATCCAAGTATGACTGTTCCAAAGAATATTTTGATATCTATCTTTTTTTATTCGGGACAAAGTATAAATAAATATAAATTGCATGTGTTTATATGAGTCTTATGTAATTTATCTATTGTAGGATATTTATGTTTGGACTCATATAATGATGATGGTTTATGTCTCCTAAGATGGCTGTCTCAGTGAATGTGTTATATAGTTTGATAGTTTCTTTTTCACTCTTCCTGGGACAAAGGATAAGATTTATTATGAAAAGGTTGGAGACTAGTCTAAGTTCATTTGACCTATGTATCTTTCATAGTAATTTACATTAGTTGTGAGGTATTCTACTATTAAGGTTATGTGTAGCAGTACTAAGATGAGAAATATTGCAAAGGAATTATCTAAGAAAAATCCAAGAGACAGGAATAATATTTCTGGAGGGGTCAGGAGATAGTTTATTGATTCAGTTCTGTTGAAAATTATAATTTGAGAAAGTATTTTTGGGAACTATCAACTATTATACTGAAAAGCTCAAGAATAATGAGACCAAAGTAATTGATATATTAGATATCTCATTCGTTGCTATAAAATATATTCAGGTCTAGTGGCTTGCATTATCAAAATGGAAGAGATAGAGCCAGTGATAAAGTTATTATTGGGTAACTTCAAAGTAAACTGTTCAAAGATGGATAGATTAACCAATGATAGGTGGTTTGACCAAATACTGTTAAGCGAGATAAGCTTAGCTAGAAAATGATAACGATTTTAAGACTCCCTAAGTATTTGGGTTAATTGATTCTGAAGACTGTTGGCTTGAATGCGAGTTAGAATTATTTAGTTTCTTTACATTCAAATGGTTTTTCAGCTCTTTTGATTTTAGTTATTTATCTTATTATATGTTTAATATTGTTTGACTTAATATATTGCTTTCCATATTGAAAATGTAATGATGTTATTTGAAATATCGAAATAAAGGTTTTTTCTTTCAACTAAATGGAAAAAAAATTATGCCATTATGGTGCTTATAATGTTGTAAGGTAAATGACTGTATGCAATGTTGATTGTATTTGTTCTGTGATGTGGTGAATAGTTGTTCATCTTTGATTATACAATCATATGTTTGACTAGTTATACCAATCATAGTTGATCTCTAGGGCAATGCAGAGACAGGTTAATGTGGTTTTATTAGAATGGTTGAAAGATTTTGTCAGTGAGAATCTTTAGATTTTCTTAGTCAGTGGGAGTATTTAGATCTGCTTGGTTAGTGGGAGATCTGGTAATTGATAATTTATCTGTGATTGTTTGTTCTACCTGTGGTTTAATGGGCAGGATTATTGGTGAACATTTATTGCTTGTATGTATTCGTAATTATTTAAGACATGTCAAAGTTGCAAGGCGGTATTTAGCCAAAGAAGACGGTAAGCCAAAGTATGATATTAGTCCAAATTGGAGGCGATTTGCCTATATAAGTTGGATAATATCAAAGTGCATTGACCTATAAGGATTTTAAGGTAACGAGATCGTGGTAATTCGATCATTGGATTCAAGTATTCATCTCAAAGTGATTTATATCATGAAGTAGACCTCTGTATGTGACTGACAGAAAGGGGTACACCAGATGTGTAGGAGTACTTTTCGCTGTTGTTCGACATTGGTAGGCTTGATGACTGGATCAAAGTAAATGATGATTTTGGTGTAATTAGATTCTATGGCCACACTAGGTCAATATTGACTTTATAATTAATATAGCTCAAATGGGAGATTGTAAGATATTTTTATGAGTTAAATTAATTATAAGGTTAGTTGATTCAGTGGAAGTCTAGTTACAAGTAGACCGATTAAGTATGATTAGAGATGGACCAACCTGGTCCACTGTGGGACTGATCCAGGGTTGGAGGTGGTATTATAAATACCAATGGTTAGACTCCCCACAGTCACGATGTTATTTTCTTCTCCTGTTCCTATACACAGAGAGAAGGTAAGGGATCCCGACAGGCTGTGGAAGACTCTGATCTAAGTATTCAAAACAAAGAAAATGATTGAAAATCAATCTACAGCAAGGGGTATGTGTCATATCATCTCTTTTCAATACCTATTATATTCTAGTAATTTGTATGGTGTGTTTGTTAGGGTTCATCGAAAATTCCATGAAAAAAATCCAAGGGAGATCTAAAAATTCTTACAATGTATAGATCCTCTTCCCTTTATTTTATACTCCATATTTTCATAGTTCCTGATGCTCAAAATCTTAAGTGACTTGTTTTGGGTGAATTATATGCATGGTTGTTTTTTTTTATGTTTTTTTTTGGTAAAGATATGCATGGTTGTTTTGATATGGCTTGAGCTAGTATTTCATGGTTGAACCATTCTCTTCTCATTTGTTTGGTGTCATGTATTATTGTTGATAAATTAATGCCCGAAGGGTTAGTCGTGTTTTTTTCTCATCCCAAAATAATAATAATAATAATAATACAAAATTAAATTAAAAATTTAAAAATTAAAATATAAAAAAATTGTGTTTTATGTTTATCTTGTTGAATAAATAAATTAATTGTGCAATTCTTTTGGAGTAAAGAATATGATAAAAAAAGGCATGCATTGGATGTCCATAGTGTTGGTGGGTGGTGGACGGGGCACTAGTGGTGAATGGTGATGGTTGGTACGGGGGGTGAAGGGTGCGGTGGGTGGGTGGTGGTGGTGGGGTGGTGGCGGAGGGTGGTGGGAGTGGTGGCGGTGGTGGGTGGTGGTTGGTGGCTGGTGGGTTGTTGTGGTGTTAGTGATAGTTGGTGGTAGTAATGGTGTGGGGTGATTTTTACTCCAAAATTGTGCTCTGAAGTCGAAAAGCATCTATTTGATGCTCCAAAAAATTAGATTCTAGAACTTATTTGGTGCCGGTTCACTCATGGATTCTCCAGAAGTCCGAACCGGGTCACCAAACAGACTTCTACTCTATTTATGCTCTAGAAGTCAGAATCCAACTTCTGGAGTGTTACCAAACACCCCCTTAATGACTAAATTGGCTTAGAGGTTATGGAAATTTTCAGATGCTAAAGGCCCGTTTGATAAAACTTCTGCTTCTGGATTCTATAGATTCTGGCTCCTAGAGAGCCATTTTGGAGTAGAAGCGCGTTTGATAAGTCCAGTTAGATTCCAACTCCCACAGAGTGAACCGGATTCAGAATGACTCCAGAATCCAAAATTTTGGAGTCATAAATACTTGCTCCAAGCTATTGGATCAACTTTTTAAGAGAAAAAAAAGAGTCAACACTCACATGACTATCACTTGACCACCACCACCACCACCACCACAACCACCACCACCACCACCACCACCACAACAACCACCACCACCGCCAACACCACCACCGCCGCCACCACCACCGCCGCCACCACCACCACCGCCGCCGCCACCTCTACCACCACCACCACCACCACCACCGCTGCCGCCGCCTCCACCACCACCACCAACGCCACCACCCACCACCACCACCACCACCACTACAACTACCATCACCACCACCACCACCACCACCACTACCACCATCACCACCGTTACCACCACCACCACCACCACCACCACCACCACACCACCACCACCACCACAACCACCACCACCACCACCACCACCACCACCACCACCACCACAACCACCACCACCACCACCACAACCACCACCACCACCACCACCGCCGCCACCTCTACCACCACCACCATCGTCGCCGCCTCCAGCACCACCACCAACACCACCGCCCACCACCCACCACCACCACCACCACCACCACCACCACCACCACCACCACCACCACCACCACCACCACCCAGCACCACCTCTACCACCACCACCATTGTCGCCGCCTCCGAGACCACCACCAACACCACCGCCCACCACCCACCACCACAACCACCACCACCACCACCACCACCACAACCACCACCACCACTACCACAACCACCACCGTCGTCGCCACCTTTACCACCACCACCACCACCAACACCACCGCCCACCACTACTACTACGACTGTTTTTCTAGACTTCGATTGGAGGGATAGTGTGTTATCAAACATGTTTCTAATCCAAAGATGCTCTAAAATCTATTTCAGAATTGCGTTATCAAACAAGTTTCTACTCCAAAATAATCCTAGAGTAGCTTGGAGTAGAATCCAAATTTGAACCAGAATCCAGAATCCAGAAGCAGAAGTTTTATCAAACAGGCCCTAAATGAAGCCTTATCTACAAAGCCATCTATTACCCAAATTCAAATTTTCTTAACACAAATCTTGGAAATAGGCCCTCATGGGCTTGGAGGAATATTCTACTGGCTGGCCTGATATGGCAAGTTGGGGATGGGTCCCGTATTAAAATCAAAGAGGGTAATTGGATTTTCTCTTAAAACATCCCAATTTTAGGGATTGCTCTCTCATTTATGTTTCTGAGCTTATTGACCACCATAACCGGGTTTGGAGAAGAGATCTCCTAGATTTGTTCTTCCGTCCTAAGGATGTTTCAAATATTCTAAAGATCCAAGTTAGCCTTTATAATTTTGAGGACAGACTTGTTTGGGGAGGTACCAAAAATGATGTTTTGACGGTGAAATCAGTTTACCACTTGTTGGAAAAGTCAATGTAAAAAAGGTTTTTCCAAATAAAGTTTAAAAAGATGTAAAATTCAAAATTTTGATTTTTTTTTTTGTTTTAGCTTCAAATTTTGGTTTTCGGTTTGGGCTGGAATTTTGTTTTTTTGATTTTAAGTTGGCCTTTCCAATGTAGGACTTTTTAGTTCCACATTGCTTAAGGATTGTGGAGGAGAGGTCTTTATTTGTAGGGAGTGTCGCATATCGTTTGAGCCCCAAAATGGAAGCAATGTTCGGTTGACTCACACGCGCGCGTCGGATCGGACCGGACCGTGACCGTGACGCGGCGTGGGCGTCTGGTGTGGGCCATGGGCTACGGGCTAAGGGCTATTGTCGGATTCGAACACACCCCTACCTGGGTGCCCTTTTGGAAAGGGTTCATGTGTAGAGATGTATCTCTACACATAAAAGGGTGTCATCTGGACCGTTGATCTCAGGATATGAGATCTGGCTTAATCTGGACGGTCCATCTGGAGGGTCACACCCCATCCAGTGGACACATCCAAGAGGTACTTGGGCCCTATAAATAGAGTCCGACCCCTTGTTTTATTCTCATTTGAAAATCAATACGATTTCTCTCTCTCTCTCCTTCTCCAACTCTCTCTCTTCATTTTCTGTTTAATCGAAGAGTCGAAACTCGATTTTCTTCCAGAGGAGTTGATCTTAACCGTTGGGTCTGCATATACCTGACAGTGTGTGCATATTGGGTGGGTATCCTACATAAGGGGTTGTTTTATCTTGGAGGCAGATTTATAGGAGACCTACTGCACCAATAGAGGGCAAATACTGTCTTAAGGAGAGTGTACCAACATGACTCAACCCCTTTCATAACTTTGAATTACTGCTAATAAGGTACGCATGGTTATTTTATGTATGTTTCAGTTTTAACTATATGATTATAGTTGATATATATATAGATACATATATTTACGTATGTATAGATTAATGATACATGTGTGACTATTGTTTACTACATGATTTTTCCTATTACATATCATTCTAATCCATATAATATATAACTGAAGATCTATTATAGTGTTAATTATAGACAACACCACTTCATCTCCAATTTTTATGATGAGGAGGATAATCTTCTCCCTTCTTCCTCTATTATTCATCAGTGGAAGCTCGTCCCTAAGGAAGTATGGAAGAAGATCTGGCATTGCAACACACAACTGAAAATCAAATCCTTTCTTTGAAGAGCATGCAATCATGTCCTCGGTTTTGGTGAAGATCTTGCTAGAAGAAATTCTAGATCAGCATCCCCTTGTAAAAGATGTGGTTTTGAACCTGAGAGTATTGATCACATTCTTCTTACCTGTCCTTTCGCTAGAGCCGTTTGGTTTGGATCCCCTATCTCCATGGTCATTCCTGAAGATCAATCATTTACCCTTTCCATCTGGATTTCTAGATGGTGCTCGATGGCCTTCAGTTCTAAGCAGGAATCGATCTACTTTTTTGGATTGACTTCTTTTATTAGCTAGTTTATTTGGAAAGTCAGGAATGATTTGTTTTTTAATAAAAAATACTAGTCTCCTGTGGAGGTTTTGACAAAGGCATATCAAGCGTTTGTTGAGTTTTTATCATCTCAAAATCACATCTTGGTCCTAGACAACTCTTTGTTGTGTAGGATTGATGACCAAACCAAATGGACGCCTCCTCCTCTTGGAACTATTAAGATTAATACGGATGCCAGTCTCAAGGATACTATGGGAGGTCTCGGGTTTGTATGCAGGGATTCTTTGAGAGCTTTGATAAATGCGGTTTCCATCCCTTCGATCTTCTAGATAGTTAAATGTGGTGAGGCTATTGCTGTGAGAGAAGCTTTGGTTCATACTATCGAGAAGCAATGCATGGGACTCCATTATCATCGAATATGACTGTTTGGATATTATTTAAGCTCTTCAGCATTCTTCTTTTTTAGATGATTTAGATTCTCCGTTGATTTTGCAAGACATTGCTGTATTATCTCTAGAGTTTTCTAACTATATTTTTGCTTATGTTTCTAGGGGAGCAAATGTTGTCGCTCATACCCTAGCTAGGAAAGCCATCACCTGCTCGAAAAAGGTGGTTTGGTGGGATTCCTCTCCTTGGCTTCTTTCTTTGCTTTTTGAAGATGCCTCGACTTGTTCTTGAACCGCTTATCAATGAATTTTCCTTTTACCAAAAAAAATAAAATAAAAAATAAATAAATTATCATAGTCAGATATTAAACCCGAAATCCTAATCTTTCCCTAAAAGCATTTCGCAATTTATATTATACAAAGCACCACTAAGGATTTAACTAAAGTCATTATCTTCCTCTTCAAGCATTTGCATTTTATATCCTTGCAAATATGTATTGGTTATCGACTGACCAGTTCATATCAGTTTCAGGGATGACAGATCGATACCGATTCCTTTTGTATTTTGTATTCTTTTTTTCTTGGTATTGGTCCTGTGTCACAATCATCGGTTTCGTGTACCCAATCTAAATCAGTATCAGGATGATTTTAGCCAGCCACTTCCAATAGTTGAGGAACTAAAACCTTGATAACCACCGCTGCTTAGAAACCGTAGTAAAAAAAAATTTGATTCGTCACTTCATTGTATGAACTGTGTGAATCCTCTTGTTGATAAGGTTCTAAATCCAGGAATCAGTCACAGTATCAGTCATGTCCATAACTAATTCGGATCAATGTAATGATCTGATTGAAAACTGATGAAATGAAACCGAAATCATTTTAATAATATTAAAAAATATGATCGAATTTCGATCAAATACAAAACTGATACGAATCAGATACCATGCATGCGTATAGATATCAAACTCACCCCGTACCATCAAACCGCCAAATAAGTCGGTGTAAACTCGTGACACGACCGAGCGCGCCGATTTCCCACCTGTTCTAACTGAACTCTTTCCCGTCGACCAACATTAAATGGACCGACTGTCGAGTTGCAGTTACCGACCTGGGAAACTGCCATTGATTATATCTTACGAGTGCTAAGAAACCCTTTGAATTTTGTCTTTGACCAATCCACCAGAAAACAGAGGAGCTACTTTTTTTTTCCTTTTTTATAATGGTTTTGCAGTTCTAGTTTAGTTTCACCTCTTTCGTATGAAGATGGTTTACATCAATTATCAATAACAAATTTGAAATTCCCTTTCCCTTTCATTAAGTTTGAAACCTGTTAGCAATACATTACTTTCAAGATTCAAAGCCAAAAAGTAGTACGCGGCATCTCCCGTAAGAATCAAGAAACTAGGAACTAACCCAGAACTTCCAATGAAAATGGAAGAAATAAAAACCGACTCTGTTATGTTTATAAATCGTTCGAGCTGTGCTGACCTGAGCATCAAATCCTTCCATAAATCCTTGTTTCTCTTTCGAAAGATTGGATTTTTAGATCTTTTTATAGTCTCTGTTGTTACTCTTCAGATTGTCTACTTATAATGTATCATTCCAAGGTACAGTTTAGTTTATTAGAACTGTTCACCACCCTTCGTCTTAGTATACCCCAGAAAAGATGGCGCCGTGCTTTTGTTGGCATCTGTTCTTCCCGAATCATGGTGTCTCTTGCCAAAGATGTTATAGCTAAGAGGAAGGATCAGCTTCTTTCTGCCTTCTCTCGTTCACCATCTTACACCATCCTTGACATCAATTCCAATGGTGATGTAAGTTCATCTTGCTGCAGGGTTGATAACAGGGGCCTCATCAAAATCATAAAGGAAAAAAACCCAGATCTTCTGAGACAGCAGGGAGGTGTTCAAGCAGTCGCTGCAGCCCTTGAAACTGATGTGGAGAATGGAATTCTTGGAGATGCTGAAGATGTTGCATCTCGTCGCAATATCTTTGGATCAAACACTTACCCAAAAAAACCTCCAAAGAGCCTCTTCCATTTTGTGTTTGAGGCATTCAAGGATACCATTATTCTCATTCTCTTGGGTTGTGCTTTGCTGTCCCTTGGGTTTGGCATCAGAGAAAATGGATGGAAAGATGGTTGGTATGATGGTGGTAGTATAATCATTGCTGTCTTTATCGTTGTTGGTGTCTCTGCTTTCAGTAATTTCAGACAATCAAGACAATTCCAGAAGCTGTCAAGCATTAGTGACAACATCCAAATCGATGTCATCAGGGGTGGAAGGCGCTTGCAGATATCCATCTTTGACATTGTTGTAGGAGACATTGTGTGTCTCAAAATTGGTGATCAGATTCCAGCAGACGGGCTGTTCTTAGATGGGCATTCCTTACAAGTAGATGAGTCTAGCATGACAGGGGAGAGTGATCATGTTGAAGTTGATGGCAGCAGAAACCCATTCCTCATCTCTGGAGCTAAGGTGGCTGATGGGTACGGACGCATGCTGGTTACTTCAGTCGGCATGAACACAGCATGGGGTGAGATGATGAGCTCTATAAACCGTGACAATAATGAGAGAACACCATTACAGGAACGGCTTGACAAATTAACCCTCTCAATAGGTAAGGTTGGTTTGGCAGTTGCATTCCTTGTTCTTGTAGTGTTGTTAGTCCGTTATTTCACGGGGAATACAGAAGATGAGAATGGAAATCAAGAGTTTAATGGCAGCAAGACGAAGATCAATGATGTGATTAATGCTGTGGTAAGTATTATTTCTGATGCCGTCACTATCGTGGTGGTGGCAATTCCAGAAGGATTGCCACTGGCTGTCACACTCACTCTTGCTTATTCCATGAAAAGAATGATGGTGGATCAAGCAATGGTCAGAAAACTCATGGCCTGTGAGACAATGGGCTCTGCCACCACCATCTGTACTGATAAAACAGGTACCCTCACCATGAATCAAATGACAGTGACTGAGTTTTGGCTTGGTCAAGATGCCATATCAGACTATGCGTCCCCAACAATTTCTTCTGTTATTCTTGATTTGCTCCACCAGGGAGCTGGTTTGAACTCCACTGGAGCTGTATATAAACCTCATTCAGGAGCACTTCCTGAGTTCTCTGGTAGCCCAACTGAGAAAGCCATTCTATCCTGGGCTTTGTTAAAATTGAAGATGGACATCGAGGAGTTGAAGAAGACTAGTACTGTTCTTCAGGTTGAAGCCTTCAATTCAGAAAAGAAACGCAGTGGCCTGTTGATGAAGAAGAATGGCGAGAGATTGATCCATATACATTGGAAAGGAGCTGCTGAGATGATACTAGCAATGTGTTCCAGCTTCTATGATAAAAATGGAAGCTTGAAATTCATGGACGAAAATGAAAGGAAGAAGTTTGAGCTGATAATTCAAAATATGGCAGCTAACAGCCTCCGATGCGTTGCTTTTGCTCACAAAGAGACCACTGAAGAAGGGTTGGACTACAAAGAGGATGGAAAGATTCATGAAAAGGTAAGTGAAGAGGGTTTAACATTGTTGGGGTTAGTGGGTCTGAAGGACCCATGTCGACCAGGGGTTAAAAAGGCTGTAGAAGCTTGCAGAGATGCTGGAGTGCAAATCAAAATGATCACTGGAGACAACATTTTCACAGCGAGGGCAATAGCCATCGAATGTGGGATACTCAAGCCTAATCAGGTTGCAGACAATGAAGAGGTTGTGGAGGGTGTGGAATTTCGAAATTACACACCGGAAAGAAGGATGGAGAGAGTTGATAAAATCTGTGTGATGGCAAGGTCATCCCCATTTGACAAGCTCTTGATGGTACAATGCTTGAAGCAGAAAGGCCATGTGGTGGCAGTCACAGGTGATGGCACGAATGATGCGCCAGCATTGAAAGAAGCAGATATTGGACTTTCAATGGGGATTCAAGGAACTGAAGTGGCCAAGGAGAGTTCGGATATTGTCATCTTAGATGATAACTTTGCTTCAGTGGTTACGGTTTTAAGGTGGGGGAGATGTGTTTATAACAACATCCAAAAATTTATTCAGTTCCAACTCACAGTGAATGTTGCTGCTCTTGTGATCAACTTTGTTGCAGCAATTTCAGCTGGCGAAGTTCCACTAACAGCAGTTCAATTGCTGTGGGTGAACCTGATCATGGACACATTGGGGGCTTTGGCTCTTGCCACAGAGCGACCCACTAAGGAGCTAATGGAGAAGCCACCAGTGGGTCGGACTGAGCCACTTATAACCAATATCATGTGGAGGAATCTCATGGCTCAAGCTCTGTATCAGATATCTGTCCTCTTGACCCTACAGTTCAGAGGTGAGTCTATCTTTTCTGTAGATCAGAAGGTTAATGACACCCTGATCTTCAATACTTTTGTGCTATGCCAAGTCTTCAATGAGTTCAATTCAAGGAAGCTAGAGAAGAAGAATGTATTCCAGGGAATACAGAAGAACAAGCTGTTTATAGGGATAGTGGGGATAACCATCATTCTTCAGGTAGTGATGGTTGAATTTCTGAAGAGGTTTGCAGACACAGAGAGGTTAAATTGGAGTGAATGGGGTGTGTGCATTGTTCTTGCAGCAATATCATGGCCAATTGGGTGGGTCGTGAAGTGGATACCAGTTCCAGAAAAACCATTTCTGAGTTTTCTCAAGTGGCAGAGCTATAGAAACAAATAGAGTAAATGGTTCTTCTTGTTCATTAATTTTTAATTCTCATATAGATTTTTGTGTAACTTTTTCCCATTGTATTCTTTAAACATACTGTGAAATATATTCCATTTACTAAAATATTATAGTGATTCTCAACTTGGTTGTTTTTGCATTGTTGGTTAGTTTTAGTTCTTTAATTCTTTATTACTGAATGGATTCCTTTCTCTTATTAAAAAGGGTTTCTCAATTATTACCAAAAAAATAAAAAAAAATGTGTCTTAGTACACGAGGCTCCCGCTACTGCAGGGTCTAGAGAAGTCAGAATGTACGTAATCTTACCCCCACAATATGGAGAGGCTGTTTCTAAAATCCCGCTACTACAAGATTCCTTTCTCTTATTGTGTTCTCTAATTTCTACTAAAATGTATGATGATTTTCAATGTGCATGGGGGAATTTCGTTTTATTAAGGTTTATTGGGGTTCACTTTGGAATTTGAAAAGAAGTTTGTCATAGCTAGCTGAAGGAGATCTAATCATTGCAAGGGTCACTGCTTGGTGGCCTCCACAATGGTGGTTGAGACATCCAAAATTGGAATGTAAAATGTACATAACAACAGATGATGTGCAATGTGGTCACAAGATATAATTCAGTATTATGATTTTGGTCTCACCAGGTGGTGTAACGTGGATGCAGGCTTGTAGGGTGACTCAACAAATCGACAAATCAATATGACTTAATACGGAAACAATCAAATCAAGAATACATGAAACATGCATAACAAATTAAATATTTAAATGACTTACGTATAAGTAACAATTACTTGCAATGGTAGGCTGGGTCATGCTATCGGTCATTATTCTTAAGATTGTATTCACCTTTTTTAGTGCAATTGGTTTCTATGAATTAATCTCTAAGATAAAATAGTCTCTTGTTGATTCTTCCAGTTATGTTGCACTAAAAAATGAGGCATCGTCAGAACATTAACAGTTGTGATCAACACTCTTAAAACAAAATGGTTAAAATAGAAAGACAATCCATTCACAAAGAGAGAGAGAGAGAGAGAGAGAGAGAGAGAGAGAAGAAGTGATTTCGAACTAAAGTCATTTGGATAAGATTGAAAAAGTAACACCCATTTTAAATGGTGCGCAATTAAAAGGGTAGATTAAAAAGATACACCCATTTAGAATGAATGGCTTAGATGTGATATGTCGATTGAATCCCCAAATTAAAGGCTGTGATTGCACCTCTTTGTCTATGAACATGCCTTTATATACTTTTCTTACATAGAAATGTATCAAAAAATGTCTTTACACGAATAAATGTTCCTGTTTTTATATCATAGAGTATAATACATGTCTCTACGTTTTAAATAGATAGAGACACAATTCTTTCTAAAAGGTACATCAACTTTTAAATATGTATAGACACACCATTTTTCAAAAGATATAATACATACCTTTTAAATTAATCCAATGACAAAAAATAAATTAGTGATGACTTTAAACGGCACCCTGAGGGCCACACCCGTACCCGTACCCGTACCCATACCCATACCCATACCCATACCCTTCCCACAAAAAGGAGATTTTTTTTAATGACTCAAGATGATTTGGTTCAGCCATTACATATTTACATATATCTCTCCTCATCTATATCCTTAAACAATGTGAGACTAAAATATTCACAAGATAACTTAAAAATAAAAAAGACAACTCATTTGAAAAATTCCCTTCAAAATAAAATATTTGAAACTTCAATTTTTTAATTTAGAAATAAACCAATAGTTTCAAGCCTCTTCCTCTTAAGCAGGATCAATTGAATGATGAGGCCAATCTGCAGTATGAATAAAGTCCATAGCAAATAGGTTTTATTGGTAATTTTTTATGGCTTCAAGATTGGTCTAATTCATATATAAAAAACAGTACTGTGTCTAGCAGAAGTAATGTCATCCAGATTTATATGCTTATCATAGTTTTGATTTATGCAATCTAATATCATCTAGAACTTACGATTTTTATTTTGCTCTAATGATTGTTTTAATTCTTGGGTTTACTGAGGGAACCCTTTTATTCATTTGTGAAGTTTCTCTGCAACCAAATAAATCTGTCTGATTCATCTTAACATGAGTTATTTAAAAGCAACTCTTTTTCGATTCATGAAACCAGGTTCTATGTTATAGTAGTAAGACATTTTGCTTTCTCTTTTGTTGATAACGGTAAACTGATATTGAGTTTTTTTATTATTAATTTTTAAATTCCCTTAATATTGAGTTTGAGTCTCGTGTTTATCTTTTTATGTTTTGGATCATGACTGGAGGGATTGGACAACAAGAGATGATCTTTTTCCCTTACATTAGATACGCCATAGCTGGTACTAGGAACCTGGAAGGAGGGAGACAATCTTATTAGATTTCTTGGATGGTGACCAGCGAATTGATTGGAGAGTAAGTAGTGAGCATTTCTCCCCCACATTGGTCCGAATTCAAAGATGCGGTATGGACTTGCCGCATAGTTGGTTCGTTTTGTCTTTTGTGCCAAACCTGTTGCGTTCTGACCATGGTTTTGGGTGTTTGGATCCTATCGGCTGATCCGTATTAGTTTTGAGACTCTCTGATATGGATACTTGGTCAAAACTAAAAGAATAAATGAGTTAGATTGGGTATCAATATTATTGATACCTGGCCGATACTAGTCGATATCTTCGCTCATACCAAAAAAGTATACCACATCAACATATCGGGATGATATATGCCAATACATATCTGATCCTATATCAATTGCCGGAATAACCAATACCCATTCTGACTTATGACTTATGACGGCCGGCCAAAAGAAGGATCAGATTCATGAAATTCATATTTGCCTCTCTAAATAAAAGATGCACGTATATATATATATATATTCATGAAAAAATCATTCTTGATCTTGTTTGTTTAGTTGTAAAATTTATTTTATGAATTATTTTTAACAAAATATTCATAAAAAAAATCATTCTCTGTCTTGTTTGTTTAGTTGTAAAATTTATTTTATAAATTATTTTTTTTGGAAAAAATTTCTCTAATTTACCCCTCAGGTAAGGAAGGTATGGTCTACAAAAAAAAAAAAAAAAAAAAAAAAAAAAAAAAAGAGGAAAATGGAATAGTCTGAAACATCTCTCTCAAAAAGATGCAAAGCCTCCCACCTACTTGTATTTGAAGTTTTCAAAATACTTTTTTCCTTTATCAAACCATCCACAAAAATTCTCTTTCTAAATTGTTCTCCAGAAAACTTTTTCTTTATTTTCAATCATTTTAACATGCAAACAAACTGAGTCTGGTTCATGATATCATACTTGGTCCCTTAATTTTGGCATTAAAAAAAAATCAAAAAAGTGTTAGAAAATCTTTTCTTTGAACTTTGTGAAGTTCCTTTTCAAAGGATGAGATGGATAATCAAACTCCCAACAACAAAATTGAAAGAAATCGGAAGTGATTCAAGTTTGCTTTGATCATGTTTTATATATGATCTAGAGCTGCCTGACCATCTGGGCTCTACTCATCATCACGTAGAATCATGATTTTAAAGCATATTTCAAATAGTCGATCCTGAGTCAATATGCCGAGTCACTTCTCAAGATCGATTTTTCCACATGCATAAGGGCAGGGATTTTTAATCGACTCAAACCCATTTGCGATTCGGATTGGATTGAGATAGCCGGTCGATCCTTCATCTGAGTCTGTTCGTGCCATTACTGTAAAAAATAATCACTAGGCTATGTTTGGACGTCAAGAAAAAAAAATGAATTAAAAAAAGAGAGACATGAATTATTATTTTTGTCTTATATTATTTTTTTTCTTTTCTTGAATTCCAAGCATCATCTATTTTTTTTTTTTTTTAAACTTATTTTATAAGACCTAAACAGTTTGCATTGATTTTTTTTTAATGAGGCAGAGTTGCATGATTTACATCCGGTCTCTCACTTATCATCACATAGGACAAGCACCACTCTTCACTCTTCCTTAACGTTTTTGGTCCATTTCCTCTGCTTATAGAAGTTCCATTTCTGTTTTGACATTTGTGCATGGTTTTGTATCTCACAAGATTCCAGTTGTGGTCAGAGAGACTGATAGGAGGAGTGTAAGACAAATCCTTAAATTTTTTTCTTTGAGAAAAATTATCCACGAAAAAAATACCTTATAACGCTGCTAGATGGTGAACTGATAAAAGAGATAATCTAGTTACCTGTTACTATAGTTATTTAATTCAAATTTGAGAATTATTTGAAAGGAGAATAATTTGGAATGAGTCGTTTCGATAATTTAAGAATTCGGTTAAAGATGCGATCAAAAAGCAGACTCAAAATAAAATTCGAATTCAGTTCGGGAATTATTCTTTTGTCTAAAAAACAATTCGGATGTTAATTTTTAATATTTGGTGTTCCTATTAATCAATTATTACGTTTGCATAATATATAAGTGACATTAGAATAATATTTAATTTTTAAATAACAATATAATACATAATAGATGGGTATATGTGTATAACAATGAATTTATTAGATTTCATTAAAATATATAATGTGTATCATTAGATTTTATTATGATTGCAATACTAATCTAGTGGAGCTGATGTTCATAAAATCAAATATTTTCTTAAATTCATCCAATCATCCTCTTGAAATCCTTTTTTTTTTTTTCATGTTCGTTAATTACTTCCTCATGGTTATTATAATATTTATTTTTAGACTCATATTTAATCTCAATTAGAAAAACACACTAAAGTAATGATTTGTTTTGTATTATGGTATGATTCTTATACTCATATTTAATTTCATGTTGTCAAACAAAATTAATGATTTGCTTTGTATTATGGTTTGATTTTCATAATATTTAATCTCACATTGAAAAAAAAATAAAATAAAATTAATGTTCTGTTTTATATTATGACGTGATTTTTAGACTTATAATTAGTCTTATATATGCAAATAGTTATGTCATTAAATTTTTTTTTTCCCAAAAAACTTTGTTTGAGAATAGTAATTAAGGCATTAGTCCTCCATTAGGATATTAATAGGTTTTTTAAGTATTAAAATTATTCGGTATAATTTGGATTTGAAAGAATTATTCGTGATATTTATTTTTAGACAAAAAATGCCAGAATTTTAAAGAATCATTAAATATAATTCGAATTCGGGAGAATTATTCGTATTATTAGGTTCGAAAGAATAATTCGCGAATAATTCAGAGAATTAAATAACTATGCCTATGACCGTCGAGTGTATTTATAAATAATAGACCTATTGCCGTTGTTGGATACGTCGTCTAGAGATTGAATTGGATGAGTAAACTAACTCCTCTGACAATTGCTAACTGAATACGTCTTGCCAACGTAGGATGAGGATCCTACGGTCTGAATAGGTCGCCACTACCGACTTTCCAAGCAGTTAATGAATATCCACTTATTGGAGAGTCCATTGCGAGTCTAACTCTCCATGCCGTGATGTAGCAGGAGTGTTCCTTCGACCTGTGATGCCGACTTGGAAACGTAGTACATGCCAACTTGCACGTACTTTCTCTCACCATACGAAAACCCTCTAGAAGCGACACCTATCATTACGCGCGTCGTCCTTTCATTGTAACACGTTGATGGACACGTATCCACTTCCAATTGGTAGACGAAATATATATGGTATCAACAAACGCGGTTGTGGAGATTCTTTCTCATAACCTTTCACATAACTCACAATCTCTTTCCTTGTAATAATTTCTCTCTCCTTCCTTAAACCGTGTGACCTCAATTCATACATATCTATTTATGAATAATAAAAGATGGAAATTTTGAGAAGCCTCTTTCAGAATTATTTTATAAAACCTCAACTTTTTTTTGGGGGTAGAATTATAAAACCTCAACAGTTCATGGAAAAGGGCCCTCGTCACGTGGATCTGTATTACAAGTCTTTCCTTTGAAGTTGGAAGTTAACGAACAATTTCCCACAGGAGAAGTCATTGGTTATGTCTCCCAGAGTTTTCAAGAATAATCCCTTTCAAAGTTCTATTTGATCATGATTCATGATGCAAACCCGCATGATGTCATCAGATTCTCTGTCACCTAGGTCCAAGTCCTTGTTTATAATGAATTTTTGGGAGTGATTGACGGGCAATCAAAAGAAGAATACAACTCAATCTAACATGCCTTCTTGATTTTCTTCTTTGATGGTTGCACAGTTGCAGCTGTAGAAATTGAACCCTAATCACAATTTAGAAAATAAAACAACTTAGAATGAAACAATCACACAAGGCAAAGATTAATATGGTTTCTGATTATAGTGTCATCGCTATAAACTTGTAATAAAACTTATACAGGTACATTTACCAAAATACATATGGGATTTTAACGGCCCTTCGGAAATAGGCCACAAACTCATGCGACAGAATATCAAACATCCTACTACCAACAGTAGCTAAGCATATTGCCTCTTTTCGACTAAAACTTGGTGATGGGGTGATGGGGTTATCACATTATCAGTAAAATTTAAAATTCTTTCCCCTTCCAATCAGTTTGAAGCTTGTCTACAATAAACAACCAGACTCAAGATAAATAACAGTACTTACATAAATATATACAAAGACAGAGCTTAAAACAAGGCAAGATAAAAAGTAGACACCACACTATGTCAATTCTTCATAGGAACACTGACCCAATATTTCCATAATGACTGACTTTGTTCCTAAGAATCTTATGGAACACTCTACTGCATATTCGTTTCTTGGTATAAGAGTCAAGCCAAGCCTCCCATCTTTCCATACTCATGCCGTCTCCTAATCCTTGTTTCTATTTTGAAAGATTGGCAGGACAAGAGTAGAGTTTATATCCACATTCATAGTAGCCTTCAGATTCTAGGCCTTCCTTACCCTGTTGTCACTCTTCAGATTCTCTATTTATCATGTACAACTCCAAGGTACAGCTTTGCTTACTTGACCTGTTCACCACCCTTCGTCTTAGTATACCCCAGAAGAGATGGCGCCGTGCTTTTTTTGGCATCTGTTCTTCCCGAATCATGGTCTCTTTTGCCAAAGATGTTATAGCTAAGAGAAAGGATCAGCTCCGTTCTGCCTTCTTTCGCTCACCATCTTACACCATCCTTGACATCAATTCCAATGGTGATGTAAGTTCAGATTGCTTCAAGGTTGATAATAAGGACCTCATCGAAATCATAAAGGAAAAGAACCCAGACCTTTTGAGACAGCAGGGAGGTGTTCAAGCAGTCGCCGCAGCCCTTAAAACTGATGTGGAGAATGGAATCCTTGGTGATGCTGAAGATGTTGCATCTCGTCACAATGTCTTTGGATCAAACACTTACCCAAAACAACCTCCAAAGAGCCTCTTCCATTTTGTGTGGGAGGCATTCAAGGACACCATAATTCTCATTCTCTTGGGTTGTGCTCTGCTGTCCCTTGGGTTTGGCATCAGAGAAAATGGATGGAAGGATGGTTGGTACGACGGTGGTAGTATAATCATTGCTGTCTTCATCATTGTTGGTGTCTCTGCCTTCAGTAATTTCAGGCAATCGAAACAATTCAAGAAGCTGTCAAGCATTAGCGACAACATCCCAATTGATGTCATCAGGAGTGGAAGGCGCTCGCAGATTTCCATCTTCGACATTGTTGTAGGAGATATTGTGTGTCTCAAAATTGGTGATCAGATTCCAGCAGATGGCCTGTTCTTAGATGGCCATTCCTTACAAGTAGACGAGTCTAGCATGACAGGGGAGAGTGATCACATTGAAGTGGATGGCAACAGAAATCCATTCCTCATCTCTGGAGCCAAGGTGGCTGACGGGTATGGACGCATGCTGGTTACTTCAGTTGGCATGAACACAGCATGGGGTGAGATGATGAGCTCTATAAACCGTGACAATAATGAGCGAACGCCATTACAGGAACGGCTTGACAAATTAACCCTCTCAATAGGTAAGGTTGGTTTGGCAGTTGCATTCCTTGTTCTTATAGTGTTGTTAGTCCGTTATTTCACAGGGAATACAGAAGATGAGAATGGAAATCAAGAGTTCAATGGCAGCAGGACGAAGATCAACGATGTGATTAATGCTGTGGTAAGTATTATTTCCGATGCTGTCACCATCGTGGTGGTGGCAATTCCAGAAGGATTGCCACTGACTGTCACACTCACTCTTGCTTATTCCATGAAAAGAATGATGGTAGATCAAGCAATGGTCAGAAAACTTATGGCCTGTGAGACAATGGGCTCTGCCACCACCATCTGTACCGATAAAACGGGCACCCTGACCATGAACCAAATGACGGTGACTGAGTTTTGGCTTGGTCAAGATGCCATAACAGATTATGCTTCCCCAACAATTTCTTCTGTTATTATTGACTTGCTCCACCAGGGAGCTGGTCTGAATTCCACTGGAGCTGTATATAAACCTCATTCAGGAACACTTCCTGAGTTCTTCGGTAGCCCAACTGAGAAAGCCATTCTATCTTGGGCTGTGTTAAAATTGAAGATGGACATCGAGGAGTTGAAGAAGACTTGTACTATTCTCCAGGTTGAAGCCTTCAATTCTGATAAGAAACGCAGTGGTCTTTTGATGAAGAAGAATGGCGAGAGATTGATCCATACACATTGGAAAGGAGCTGCTGAGATGATTCTAGCAATGTGTTCCAGATTCTATGATAGAAATGGGAGCTTGAAATTCATGGGTGAAAATGAAATGAAGAAGTTCGAGCTGATAATTCAAAATATGGCAGCTAACAGCCTCCGATGCATTGCTTTTGCTCAGAAAGAGACCTCCATTGAAGAATTGTTCAACTACAGAGAGGATGGGAAGATTCATGAAAAGCTAAGTGAAGAGGGTTTAATATTGTTGGGGTTGGTGGGTCTGAAGGACCCATGTCGACCAGGGGTAAAAAATGCTGTGGAAGATTGCCGAGATGCTGGAGTGCAAATCAAAATGATCACCGGAGACAACATTTTCACAGCGAGGGCAATAGCCATCGAATGTGGGATACTCAAGCCGAATCAGGTTGCTGACAATGGAGAGGTTGTGGAGGGTGTGGAATTTCGAAATTATACACAGGAACAAAGGATGGAGAGAGTTGATAAAATCTGTGTGATGGCAAGGTCATCCCCATTTGACAAGCTCTTGATGGTACAATGCTTGAAGCAGAAAGGCCATGTAGTGGCAGTCACCGGTGATGGCACAAACGATGCTCCGGCATTGAAAGAGGCTGATATTGGACTTTCAATGGGGATTCAAGGAACTGAAGTGGCCAAGGAGAGTTCGGATATTGTCATATTAGATGATAACTTTGCTTCAGTGGTTACGGTTTTAAGGTGGGGGAGATGTGTTTATAACAACATCCAAAAATTTATTCAGTTCCAACTCACAGTGAATGTTGCTGCTCTTGTGATCAACTTTGTTGCAGCAATTTCAGCTGGCGAAGTTCCACTAACAGCAGTTCAATTGCTGTGGGTGAACCTGATCATGGACACATTGGGGGCTTTGGCTCTTGCCACAGAGCGACCCACTAAGGAGCTAATCGAGAAGCCACCAGTGGGTCGGACTGAGCCACTTATAACCAATGTCATGTGGAGGAATCTCATGGCTCAAGCTCTGTATCAGATATCTGTCCTCTTGACCCTACAGTTCAGAGGTGAGACTATCTTTTCTGTAGATCAGAAAGTTAATGACACCCTGATCTTCAATACCTTTGTGCTATGCCAAGTCTTCAATGAGTTCAATTCCAGGAAGCTGGAGAAGAAGAATGTGTTCAAGGGAATACACAAGAACAAGTTGTTTATAGGGATAGTGGGGTTAACCATCATTCTTCAGGTAGTGATTGTTGAATTTCTGAAGAGGTTTGCAGACACAGAGAGGTTAGATTGGAGTGAATGGTGTGTGTGCATTGGTCTAGCAGCCATATCTTGGCCAATTGGGTGGGTTGTGAAATGGATACCAGTTCCAGAACAACCATTTCTAAGTTTCTTTCAAGTCGCAGGGCTATCGAAACAGATAGAATGAAGGTTCTTCTTTGTGTACCTTTCTCTCCTTGTAATCTTTTAACATCCTGTAAAATAATTTTCCATTTAATAAATTATTATAATGATTCTCGACTTGGTTGAATCTGCAATGTTATTTGGTTTTTAGTTCTTTAATTCTTTATTACTGAATGGATTCCCTTTTCTTATTATGTTATTTAATTCCTAGAATGTATGATGATTTTCAATGTGCATAGGGAAGTTTCTTCTTATTACAAGGTTTATTGGGGTTCACTTTGGAAGTTTGTCAAAGCTAGCTGAAGGAGATCTAATAGATGCAACTGCCAATGCTTGGTGGCTTCCATAGTGGTGGTTCAGACATCCAAAATTGGTTGCACATTTTGGATTAAAGGTTATTTTGGTCAGGTAATGCTTGGAATGTAGATGCAGTGTGGTCACAAGACATAATTCAGTATTATGATTTTGGTCTCACCAGGTAGTGTAACGTGGATGCAGACCTGTAGGTTCATTTGCTGATGAGTTCTCTTGGGAGATTGCAAGGCTCTACCGTTCATCTCCTACATGAGCTCTGTACCTTGCAAGGGAAGAAGAAATACATCACAAGATGAGCAATATGGTTCATAAATGACATATCCACAAAGGAACATTGAACCTGCCATTCAAGAGGTCCACTTGCACCTGAGAGATCATGTATGCCAATGAGTACAAATCTGATTTCCTTGATCATGCTACCATTCTTTTAGAAATATGGTGAACAGCTCCTAAACAAGGACACAGTTCTGAAGGACAAAATAATATGTTGGCACAGTTATAGGGGTTCCAAACCTTCATCTTGAGTTTCTGATGATGAAAATAATATGATAAGATTAACTACTTGGCACAGTTAGTATAGCTTCCAAGCCTTTCCCCTGTCACAAATCACAAGGAGGGAGTTGTAAGCAGGATCAATTGAATGATGGGGCTAATCAGCTGTATGAATAATGTCGGTAGCTAATAAGTTTTATTGGTCATCTTTTATGGCTTCAAGATTGGCCTAATTCGTGTCTAGCAGTAGTAAGGTCACCTAGAGTCCTATGATTACTCTGGTTTTGATTTATGCAATCTAGTATCATCTAGAACTTACTACTTTCATTTTGCTCAAATAAATTTTGACTAATCAACAAACTATTGAGAGTATTTTTGAATCCCAATTATTAAGGGGTTGGATTTTTAGCAGGACTTTTCTGGTCTAAGTTCTATTTGCAATTATTATCACAAGGGACTTTCTTATTCCTTTCCACTAAGGTTTTGAAGCCTAGATACTTTAATTGGTTTTGATTTATTGTAGTACTTCAGAGTATTCAGGTATTCCAAGATTTGTAATTCTTGGGAGTTCTTATTTTTATTTATTTTGGGTTTACTCAGGGGACCCTTTTATTCATTCGTGAAGTTTCTCTGCAACCAACTAAATCTGCCTGATCCTTCTTTAGGGAACATGAGTTATTTATCAACAACTCTTAATCAATAAAGAATCCGGATCCTATATGTTAGTAGTAAGATAATTGGTTTCACTTTTGTTGATTTGGGTAAACTTATATTGAGTTTTTGAATCCTGCATTTATCCAACACTGTTAAGGGGGTACAATCTTAGCTCTGGGTTTAAATTTGCACAATTCCAGTTTTACTCCAACTGATTTCATTCCTTGAAGTAAATGAGATGACGAGTTGAGGGTAGAGAAAGTGAGAAGCAATGAAAACTTGAAGAGTAATTAGTATCCATCTCAAGAGTAGAAACACATTCAAAGTCAAGACTGCAAAATTTTCCGTTCATGGATCCAATTAATACACTCAATGGAAATTTAGTTGGAGTAGAACCCATGTACTAATAACTATCCATCGCAGATGAAAGATTGTACCACCCTCTGGTTCCGCATGTAGAGCTGGGCTTCAGTTTCAGGTTCAATAACTGGGATTGCCATAATTCTTTGTACCCTATTCAGTGTTCTTTTGCTGTTACGACAAAAAGGGCATTAATTTAATGGAAAAAAAAAAAAAAGGAGGAAGACCAAGAAAGGAGAAAAACAAAGAAAAGGGCCTCACTGTTTGCTTGGATGATGGGCAGCCAGTTGACCGGAGAAGCCCTAGAGTGATCACCTTCCCCAGATCGGTCCGAATCCCTAATCCAAACTACGCGATTCTGACTTGCACTGAATCATTGGTTGATTTTGTGTCTAAACTTACAGGGTTCTGGCGGGCTGATCAATGAGAGGATCTGATTTATGGAAATCTTGTTTCGTTGTAAATTTTTTTAATAAAAAAAATATTTTATCTGAATATATTCTAAATTTTCTTCTTTAGCCGATCTCTCATATTATCGTTGCCGTCATCCTTTGCCGCTACAGCATCCCCTCTCCTTAAGCATCCCCGCTCAGCTGATGAGAACATCCGCGACGAAACCTGATGGAAGTTGTAAAGAATTGATTCAAGAACAGAAGAAATTACAGGAAGACAGGAAGTTTACAAGAAGACAGAAAGGGAAAGTTACAAGAGAAAGAGAGGAAACTCCAGAATATTCATTGTCGTCCTCCATTCTCTACCCACTCCTTTATTTATCCTACACTATTACATAGTCGTCCCATGTGCTTGGCGTCCTTCTCACGCGTCTGCTCCTACCTGTCACTTGAGAATCAATCACATTGGTTGTATACGTGTCATGATCCTTGAGCTATGAAGTTGCATTCGTAACCAAACCCGCCACTACAACAATTGTTCCTATGGCCATGGCTTCTACGCCAAATACGTTCCATTCAACGCCTGATCCCTCATCGACTGAATCCTATTTCCTCCTGGCATCGTCTATTGCAGCCGCTCTGGTGGCCTCTCGATGTTTAGTTTTAACTGCTATTGCTTCTTCCAATACTACTACTTCACTTGTGAGTGACCTGAGCATTGTCAAAGTTTCAATGTCAAGTGCAAGGTCGAGGAAGCCCTCACCAGAGATGAAGGCCACCTCAGTCGAAATGGCTATCGTCTTCTTGGTCATTTTGCACAATTGGGGCAAAAACTGTAATAAAAATTTCAGGTTGCTGGAAAACTTTGGAGGGGTGATGGTTACAAACATGTCATAGTGGCAGTTCTGCGATCGGCTTCTATGTGACCCAAAAACTCTCTGCTATCGCCTCTATGCAGACAACACTCCAAAGGTAAGCTTGACTATTTTGGTCTGAGAAGTGAAAAGGCAAAGAGAATGATATTGGGCTGAAAATGCATTTTTACCTATTTTGTCGGTCTACATAACGTTTTGAGTGTCTTCAGGGGTGTTAGTGATATTATTATGAAAAAAGTAAACTCGTGATATTAAGCTATAGTGTTGGGGATGCAACTGAATTTTTTTTTTTTTTTTGGCATTTTACGTCATTGGAAAAGCGAAAACCTTTTAAGCTTTTTTTGTTTTTAAATTAATAAAGTAAAATATGGATGATGGTAGTTTTTTCATTAATGAATTTAAAATAGTGACATGTAATTGGTCAACGATCATGGGATTTGATTGATACATATTTTCAAAAGTAGTGGGGGTTAGGAATATTATTGCAAACAAAAACGGTGAGAGAGATTAATCTATACTACATGGAGTGTGGCTAATAATTTTCCTAAAATTTTCTTTTTTAAAAAAAAAAAACCTCAGTGGTTTACTGTCCATGGAAGAAAGTGGGACAAAATTTTATTTTATATTAGAAAAAATTCCATCTAGACCTCATCAAAGATTATTAACATCATCATCTACATCCACAAGAATGCAAAAACATCATTTACGCCCCAAAACTTTGGCTGTGGTAATCAAAGAAGTCCACTCCGTCTATTGATTCCCATTAGATGGTAACGTCAGATGGATCAGAATATTTCAGAGACAATAATACCCTTTTGGCCTATTGAAAAGACCATTATACCCTTTAGGTGGATTGGAATATAAAAGAAGATCTTTTCAAATAAAAATGCATCCAACACTTTCTCTCTCTCTCTCTCTCTCTCTAGGATCCATGATGAAAGTTGTTCTTATCAGGACCGTTTCCTCACCAGTTCAATACTCCATGGTTCTCTATTCACCGAAGCTCTCCTTCTCTTGTACCGGCCATGATTCCGTCACCTCTGCACTGTTCTTCGGTGAAAACAAGAAGTAAATGTTTTGAGGTCAGAAGTTTTGAACACCTGTTCATAGTAATCCTCATGAAGAGTTTGTTGAAGGGAAATTTCGCACAGAGATGCCATGAATGGGGATAATCTTGACAAGCCACCTATCAACATATTATCAAATATAAAAATCCAACGAAAATAATTTGATTAAGAGGCTGAACAGAAAGGAAGGTTGCAGGTGGTAAGTTGCAGGCAGTAATGGAGGGAGACGGTAATTGGTTGCAGGCCAAGAAATCAATGAAACTATAGACCAAGAAATCAAGAACCTGAAAAATCATGAAACCCTAGACCAAGAAATCAAGAAGCTGAAAAACCCCAAATCGAAGCTGAAAAACCCACCACTCTCCCCTGAGGCCCTAATCACTTCCCCCATGCCACCCTTCCAAACCAAATTAAAAACTCCTCTCGTCTTGTCTCGTCTTAGCTCAAGGTCTCTGGTTCAACAATGGCTGTCGTCACTTGATATAGCCACCTGTGAAAAGGACGCAAAGGCGCTTCACTTTATCGAAGAGATGACCAAAACCGTCAATGGCATCCAAGAGAAGGTTCTAGTTGAGATCTTGAACCAAAATGCAGAGACTGAATACCTTTGTCGATACTAGCTTAACGACGCAACCGATCGAGAGACTTTCAAATAGAATTTTAATTTAAGAAAAAAGAAAAAGAAGCTGAAAAACTCCAAATAGAAGTTGAAAAACAGAACAAATGGAAGAATTGAATGTAAAAGACGGATTAATGGGAAGACATTAGGAATAGAAGAAAAAATCAGAGAAAGAATCGAAAGAGAATCCAGAATGTTTATGAAAAGAAGAAAAAACCTGAGAGTGGTATGCCCCTTTTTGTTTATGAAGAAAATCCAGATTGTTTTTTCTACTTTTTTTGGGTCAATGTTAATGGTGTTTAACACCTTGTTTGCTTTGCTTGGTCCACCTGAAGGGATTATTACTCTTAGATTCTAAATACGTTGGATTCCCATTTGCAGACTCGGATCGTCTTCACAAACTCCGATTATCCCCATGGGTAAATGAAAAGGAAAGAGAGAAATAGTAAAAATAAGTTTCAATATAAGGACAAATTAGTAAATCAACATAATTTTTGAATTTTTTAATTTATAATATGAGAGGTAAAATTGTATTTCAATAATTTTAGTGATTTACGTCAGTTAAGTAGACCTAGGTGATGTTTTTGCATTCTTGTGGGTGTAAATGATGTTAGCAATCCTTGATAGGGGCGTAGATGAAATTTTTTTCTTTATATTATTATGATTTATTACGCAGACCTGCATGAAATCAACCTGCTCTCGTCACGTGGATCCATATAAGTCTTTCATAATGAACAATTTTACGCACAGGTAAAACGACATTTAGAAAGATACAGTCAAACAACAGAAACATTAAGGTGGTTAATTCTGGCTTGTTGAGTGCAAGATATCCACTCCCACTCAAACTAGGCTCAAAATAGGTGATGGGATTATCACTTTATCAATACAATTTGAAAATTCTTTTCCTTTTCCATAAGATGGAAATTTGTTGAGACTAGAATTTGCACCTAGGTCTTACGTTGATCGTTAAATCTGCAGACAACGAACGGGGCAAAGGTGGGGTGGGGCTTGTGGCCCTACGACTTCTCCAATGCTCAAGTCAGGACTCTACGTCAAAGATGATTAGGGTTAGTCTAACCTTTTTATATTTAAGCGGGATTGAAGGGTTATGGTAAACATCGATTTGAGCCTGAGCTAACCGAAGGTAGAGGTCGAGTTAAGGGGTGTCAGAGTGAAGTGGACTAAAAGTTCTTCCAAAATCTCATGCCTTTGACTTCCTGTGATTAGAGTATTTATGGCTATAGTTATTGTTGATGTCATGTGGGACTTGAGGGTGTAATCTCATCTTTTCCCATGCTAATTGTGAATAATACCCCATTTTTGTTCTTTTTCTTCTCTCTTTTGTCCCTATTGATGGGTCTTCAAATCTGCTGTCCACATGTCAGATTGTCATTTGCTATGCATCCCTTTGTACTTTGTTGACTAGTTTTCGATGGTCTTTACACGTGTCACTTCGGTGGTCTTTACACGTGTCACTTTGGTGGTCTTTACACGGGTCATTCCCTCATTTGGGGATGATATTCATCCCCAACAAAGCTTATCCACAGTAGATAAACAGACTCAAGTTGAAGATTGAAGGAGCTGGTCATCACCGTTGATGTGGTGTAGGATCCACTTCTAGAGTGTGAGACCCACAAGATATGAACGGTGGAGAGATCCTGTAAAGGATACAAGTGAGAGCACAAAACTTGGATAAATATAAGCAAACACAGTTTAAAAAGGATACAGCACACACTGTCAATTCTTTGTGGAAACTAACTCACAACTTCCATAATAACTGACTTCGTTCCTCATAATCATATGGAACAATGCAGCAGTAGTGCAATCCATACATGGAGAAGTAACAAGGAAACTCTATCTATTTAACCGGGATAGCTAGCTTGAAGAAACATAATCGAGACATGTTCTCCAACGTCCAAAACAGTGAAGGTGGCGGAGAAGAAGCGGTTGAGGCAAAGGATAATGGCTTTATAGAAGAAGGAAGCCTAACGTCTTTGGCTTTAAAGAGAAAACCTGCCTCTTCCTCATACAACTCTTAACAAAGTGAGTGTTTACATTTTGATAGACTTCTTTCCATTGGTTTAATTAACATCATATTTATAAACATTACAAATAATTAAAGCCAATCAAACTACTCATCCCCATGAACCTAATAACTAATCCTAAATTAATTCACTATTGACTCCTACAATAAGTAGCTACTAATCACTTTCTTGCAATTTATAATCACTTTCTCTCAACTCCTTTATTTGAGAGCAGCAGACAATAATTTCTCAATAGTTGAGTTAGGGATGGACACTCAACAAACAATCTAGTTAAGTTAGGAGTTTACTCGTTTAGTCTTCGTTTAGTAGTTGAGTTAGGGATGGACAGCGTAGCCCAGTCCGCCAGGAGACGTCAATGTGGCGTCTGTGTCTTCGGCGGAAGCGGAACCGTAGCCAACATCACATTGCCGCGGCCTGCAGCGCCAGGCGAGGTGATGACACTGCACGGCTGTTTCGAGATACTGTCACTCACTGGCTGGTTCCTGCCAGCACAGGCACGGCTGGGTTCCGGGCTGACGGTCAACCTAGCCGGCGCTCAAGGACAGGTTGTGGGTGGAAAGGTGGTTGGGACGTTTGTTTGCAGAGGGTCCTGTTAGGGTGATTGCTTGCACGTTCTCCAATGTGATATATGAGCGGTTGCCGTTGGAAGATAACGATGATAATGGTAGTGCTGGGTAGCTACAGTAAGGTCTGCCTCACCCATCGTCGACGCCCTTTTGCAATCTGCCCCCAAATCTTAATACACTGAGAAAGGAGGAAGAGTGAAACTGCTGATTCAGGAAAAATAATCTTTTTTTTTTTAATAATAAAATGTCCACAGTTCATGGATGAAGGTGGGACAGAATTTTTATTTTATTTCTTCATTTTATTATGATTTATGACGCAGACCTGGATGAAATCATCCTGGTCTCGTCACTTGGATCAGTACAAGTCTTATTTATAATACTTTTAAGTATATTTTCTTTGTTGTTACTTGTTAGAAGTTAATGAACAATTTCCGCACAGGGTATAAGTCGGTCACAATCGGTTTCATCTCTCGGAAGAAGATTGAAAGATTCAAGAATAACCCCTTAAAAAGTTCTATTTTATCATGATTTATGATGCAAACCTGCATGATATCCATACACAACTACTATTCCAAGTCTTTGTTTATACTGAATTTTCGATAGTAAAACAAGGAACAATCGAACAAGGTTATAATTTCTCAATCGTCACTTTTGATGGTTATGCAGTTGTAGGTGTAGAATTAGAAGAAAGGAAAAAAGAAATGGAAAGAAACAGAATATTAAGGTGGTTCTGATTTCAAGACATCAACTCCAACTGGAAATTACGCTTCTTTTCCCATTCCAATCAGATTGAATCTTATCCGCAGTAGATAACCAGACTCAAGTTCAAGATTCAAGATTCAAGATTCAAGATTCAAGAAACTGGTGAGACAAACCTTGGATAATATAAGCAAACACAATTTAAATAGAACAGAGCATACTCTGTCAATTGTTTGTAGAAACTAAACTCAGAACTTCCATAATGACTGCCTCGTTCTTGGAAAATCTTTAGTTATCTGTTTCTCCTCAGATTTGCAATTTTGGTGATCGGTAATCGAACCCACATCAGATTTCCCCTGTTAGCTTGAAAAAACGTAATCGAAACATGTCCTCCGACGAAAACAGTGTCGGAAGTAGCAGTGGAGGTGGAACCCATCGTCGTCCCCGGGGCTGGCCACCTTCCATCTTTGCAACCCAGGACAGACCATACGCTGTTCAAATCAAGGTCATGGTGATCGCAGCCGGCGCAGACGTAGTCGCGAGCATATCCCAATTCGCCGGGAGATTGCAGTGTAGCGTTTATGTTCTCAGCGGAAGCGGAACCGTGGCCAACATCACATTCCGGCAGTCTGGGGCGCCAACTCAGATTTTCGGACTGGAAGGATGTTTCGAGATACTGTCACTGACGGGGTTGTTCTTGCTTTGTTTGTACAGTTGGACGATCTCCATAGCCAGCGGTCTGACGGTCTCCATAGCCAGCGGTCAAGGGCGTGTTGTGGGTGGACGCGTGGCTGGGAGGCTTGTTGCAGCGGGTCCGGTGTTCGTGATTGTTGGGACGTTTCCCGATGACGTATATGAGCTGTCGCAGTCGGAAGATAGTGATGATACTGATAGTGCCGGTCGCGGCGGAAATTGGCCACCACCGATGGGAAGCAGTAATGGACAGTTACCGTCAGGCCTGCCCCATTCATCGTCGTCGATGCCTGTTTTGAATCTACCCCCAAATATTCTTTCTAATGGTGCAGGTCTGCCTCATTCATGGTCGATGCCCGTTTTGCCTCTGAATCTGCCTCCAAATGTTCTTTCTAATGGTACAGGTCTGCCCCATTCATCTTCGATGCCCGTTTTAAATCTGAATCTGCCCCCAAATGTTCTTTCTAATGGTGCAGTTCTGCCCCATTCATCGTCCATGCCCATTTTGAATTTGAGTCTACCCCCAAATGTTCTGCCTGATGGTGCAGGTCTGCCCCATCCATCATCGCTGCCCATTTTGAATCTGAATCTGCCCCCAATTCAAATTTCTAATGGTGCCACCATGCCTATGCTTAATGACATAATACACAGAGACACAGATACTGAGACTGGAGGAAGAGACAGTGGATGATGCAGGAGAGAATTCATGGGCTCTCTATTTGTATAGCTTTTACTGCTGGGACTTTTTTTTTTTTTAATTTCGAATCTTCTTTAATCTTTTTCTGTTTGAACTTTTGAGAAAAATATAAGATGGTTTAGTCTTTAAAATTGAGCTCATTCTTTTTTTTTTTTTTTTTAATTCTGATTATTTATTTATTTTTGAATCTAGTATATAGTTTCCTTTTCCATTCTTGCATGAATGAGATGAGATCATGGGAGTTCTTTCGAACAAACAAGCTAACACCCCAAAAGTCCTTGAAATTTAGGAAGTGGGCTTCTTCATCTTCTTCAGAAATTAATCTTTCTTGAAATTTGGGTTTTTGGCTAACAACCGTTATCTGATATGATGAATCAGACAATGGAGATTCAAAGACTTACAGTTAAGGAAAATAGGCATCTTCATCATCTTCAGATTTTAATCTCTTTCCTAAAATTTGGGTTTTGGTTAATGCTACACAAAAGCGATGGTCGGAATCCCCTGTTTTTGTTAGTGCACTCTCTGTAGACAAGTTTGGATTGACATGCAGTTTGTCAGCTTCTAGGAGTCTCAGTGCTAATGTCGAGATTGAAGTTGTCTGGGTTGCCAAAGAGTTTGGAGGCAATCAGGTTGGCAACATTGGTAAGGTTGCTTTATGTGGCACAATTTCCCATTTATGAATGGATAGAAAAAGAAGCCAGACCTACTTAGTTGTTTTTGGTTCCATTTATATTTCTGTTTTTATTTTAGTTTTTTATTTTTAAAAGGATTTGGTATCATTTTTTTTGTTTACGAAGGAACATGATATCTTTTTGTTAATTGAGCTTCAAATCTTCACGTGGCAGTTCATAGGGGTAGCCAAGGAGATCTTGCATGTACAAAAAAGAAAGGGGTATCTCAACATATGATGCTTGGGTACCAATCTCGATAAGCTTGCTAGGAAGACCCAAGTTTCTACCACATGAAAGATTAGATGACTCAAAATTCTGAATTAAGTAAACAGTGATTGGACATGCATAGTCTGATGAACGTCTGAAAAATAGAAGGATGCAAGTCAATACACAAAAGACTATTTGAGTGAATTAGATCGTCAAATTTGACATGTTGCTAATATAACTCCTGATCTATCTATCTAAATGTCAGAATTATCACATCAACCACTTACATGGTTAAAATTAAAGACCTACCTTAATGAATTCATGAGTCAGTCCATCTAAAGCAACTTTTGCCAAAAATATATCAAATTCATATGTACATAATAGCTAATTAAAATCCTAACAGCATAAGAATCTTGAGGAGTATTATAACAACCATTTGTCTCAAAAATAGTTCTTACTTCTCTAACCTTTCTTGTTCAGTTGTTCATCCCTTAAAAAAAAAAAAAGAGAATAATTAAGTTTTGCTTTTTATCTCCCATATGTCATGTGAAATAATAAATAAAAAAATCTACCGTCGATCGTTACGTAAGTATGCATTTAGAAAACCAAATTATTGTTATGGGATTCTACATTTTTAACTATTTCGTTTTGTCATCTGATTCGTCATCGTGTGATTCAGTTGTGCATATAATCTCATTTGTAGTACTTAGTCATTGGATTTTTTATTTTTTTGCTAATAATGGGTATTTAGACCTTTGGCCTAACTGATCCGGCGGACCCATATTGATTCCACAATCGCATGGACTGAGTCAGTCCAGAATTGAATGAGAACTATTCCACTTGCACCCATAGTAGAAAAGAAAGAACACTTAACATCTCGTGTGAGTGGTCCCAAGACAGTAAGAAGAGTCGAACTTAATACCTTCTGCTTCCTAAGATGTAAGTTCCTTGCTGACTCAGTTAATGTAGCTTCGTTTCATTGCAAGAACAGAAAGGAAAGGAAAGGAAAGGAAAGGAAAAGAAAGAGAAGTGGAATTGATTAAAAAAAAAAAATTGAAATTATAATTTTGTAATTTGCTTTTTAAGTTTTTACCATATTTGATAATACCAATTATTATTATCACAAAATGTTTATAAGGCTTTGATGGATTTAAGTAGGAGTGTGTCGGGGGCATGAATCTGGACATTTTTTTTTTTTATTTTTTAAATGGGTAATATCATGCAAGTAAAGCAAAAGTGGGCGTGGGGTTGGACTTATTTTAAAATGTTCTAATTTGTCATTGTTCCGACAAGCAATATTTGCATCAAAATCATTTATCGAAATGGAACCAAATCATTTACGTTGGAATTGAAAACCATTAAGTGAAGTAGTAAACGGTTTGATTCCCACTTGGATTATGACATCGTTTAATTAAACGATTCAATGCGATTTTAGACTATTTAAGCCGCTGGATTTACACGAGCTAGACATTGATTAGTCCAAGCGAGAACAACCATGTGTATCACAAAACATATGTGATAGGTATTGAATTTAGTTGCAGACCCACCAAAAAAAAAAATAGGCATCTACTTAAAATTTTATAACAATATTGATTTTTGGCGACAGAAATTGGCGACGGAAATCAAATTCCCGTGGCAAAAAACTATTTTTTAGCTTACGGGACTCAGATTCTCGTGGCTAAAAATAAGGAGTTTAAAGACAGACCTTAAATTCCCGTGGCAAAAAAAAAAAGGCATTTACTTAAAATTTTAAAACAATATTGATTTTTGGCGACAAAAATTGGCGACGGAAAACAAATTCCCATGGCAAAAAACCATTTTAGCCTAGGAGACTCAGATTCTCGTGGCTAAAAATAAGGAGTTCAGAGACGGACCCTAAATTCCCGTGGCAAAAAATCATTTTACCTTGAAATGGTTGAATGCTTTCTTTTTGTATTTAAGAAATGAAAAGCGATGCGGTGTGAATCAGACAAGGGAAGGAAGCTGAGAAGCATTTTGGTGGACTGGAGTTGCAGGATTTTGGAATGTTATTGTATACAATGCATTTTTTTTTTATTTTTTTTACTTTGGACTGTATATATACAATGTTTTTTTATTTTTTTTTATTTTATATTTTTAACTTAGTTTATTTCCCTGTAAAGGTTGGAATATCAATTATAAATTTCAATTCACTTGAAATTTGTTCTCTTCTAGATTTCAGTTGCTATTTTTTTTTTTCTAGTCTTTTGTGTTTTGCTTGTGTTTTTATAACAGGATATATAGTTTTCAGTGTTTATAACAGGAATATCTCAATATGGGTACCACATGGGAAAATATAAAAAAAAAAAAAAAATATATATATATATATATATATATATATATATATATATATATATATATATATATATATATATATATATATACACACTATTTTTACAGACGTAAAACTAATTTCCGTTGGTAAATATTATTTTTACCCACAAAAATTAAGTTTCCGTTGGTAAATATACAAATTTATGTCCACGGTTATACATTACACGTTGGTAATTATAGATATTTTTACCAACGTAAAATTTATTACCGTCGAAAAAATATGAATTTATATCCAACCTCTTTTTGGCGACGGAAATTTTCTGTCGCCAAAATGAACATTGTCGTAGTAAAAGTTGAATTGAAAATAAAAAAAGATAAAGACAGTTTTCCATTTTTTTTTTGGGTAAAAAAAGACAGTTTTCCTTCACCAACTATAGAGAGGAACATTAAATATACTGTTTTATTATTTTCCATGCTTATGTATTTATATTTTATTTTTGGGGTAAAATTAAAATTTAACCTATAAGAAAGATGTAAGTTGTCTACCATTTGGATAAAGGATTTAGTCTATGTTATTTAATGCTACATCTCAAATATATATATATAGACAATTCATATATAAAATTGGTGGATAAGCACAACTTTTAATTGCACCTCAATTTAGTCTTTGCATCTTTTGATAAGTATGAGTTTTTATTTTCTTTTTGTCACATAGTTAATTCAAATGATAGTTCTAAATCTAGGTAAATGATACGATATTGAGTACGGATTCAATGAAAAACCAATATGTATCCGATTATTATAAAAATAGTACTGATAAGTGTATGATTTTTATATTTTTATTCCCTTTACACTACGCTTTTTAATGTGTTTTCAATGTGCATAGGGAAGTTTCTTCTTATTACAAGGTTTATTGGGGTTCACTTTGGAAGTTTGCCAAAGCTAGCTCAAGGAGATCTAATAGATGCAACGGCCAATGCTTGGGGCTTCCATAGTGGTGGTTCAGACATCCAAAACTGGTTGCACATTTTGGATTAAAGGTTATTTTGGTCAGGTAATGCTTGGAATGTAGATGCAGTGTGGTCACAAGACATAATTCAGTATTATGATTTTGGTCTCACCAAGTGGTGTGACCAGGATGCAGACTTGTAGGTTCATTTGCTGATGAATCCTCTTGGGAGATTGCAAGGCTCTACCGTTCATCTCCTACACGAGCTCTCTACCTTGCAAGGGAAGAAGAAATACATCACAAGATGAGCAATATGGTCTACTTGCACCTGAGAGATCATGTATGCCAATGAGCAATACAAATCTGATTTCCTTGATCATGCTACCATTCCTTTAGAAATATGGTGAACAGTTCCTAAACAAGGACACAGTTCTGAAGGACAAAATAATATGTTGGCATAGTTATAGGGGTTCCAAACCTTCATCTTGAGTTCTGATGATGAAATAATATGATAAGATTAACTACATGGCACAGCTAGTATAGCTTCCAAACCTTTCCCCCGTCACAAATCACGAGAGAGAGAGAGAGAGAGAGAGAGAGAGAGAGAGAGAGAGAGAGAGAGAGAGTTTACTCAGGGGACATTTTTATTCATTTGTGAAGTTTCTCCACAACCAACTAAATCTGCCTGATCCATCCAGTTTTACTCCAACTGATTTCATTCCTTGAAGTAAATGAGATGACGAGTTGAGGGTAGAGAAGTGAGAAGCAATGAAAACTTGAAGAGTAATTAGTATCCATCTCAAGAGTAGAAACACATTCAAAGTCAAGACTGTAAAATTTTCCGTTCATGGATCCAATTAATACACTCAATGGAAATTTAGTTGGAGTAGAACCCATGTACTAATAATTATCCATCGCAGACAAAAGATTGTCCCACCCTCTGGTTCCGCATGTAGAGCTGGGCTTCAGTTTCAGGTTCAATAATTGGGATTGCTATAATTCTTTGTACCCTATTCAGTGTTCTTTTGCTGTTATGAAAAAAAGGCATTAATTTAAAGGAAAAAAAAAAAAAAAAAAAAGGAGGAGGAAGACGAAGAAATAAGGAGAAAAACAAAGAAAGGGGCCTCACTGTTTGCTTGGATGATGGGCAGCCAGTTGACCGGAGAAGCCCTAGAGTGATCACCTTCCCCAGATCGGTCCGAATCCCAAATCCATCTACGCGATTCTGACTTGCACTGAAACATTGGATGATTTTGTGTCTAAACGGTTCTGGCGGGCTGACCAATGAGAGAGTCTGATTTATGGAATTCTTGTTTCATTGTAATTTTTTTTAATAAAAATGATTTCTAATTTTTCTTCTTTAGCCGCTCTCTCATATTATCGCTACCGTCGTCCTTTGCCGCTACAGCATCCCCTCTTCTTAAGCATCCCCGCTCAGCTGACGAGAACATCCGCGACAAAACCCCCCACCACCACAACAATTGTTATCATGGCCATGGTTTTTATAACAAATACGTTCCATTCAACGCCCGATCCTTTATCGACTGAATCTTATTCCCTCATGACATCCTCTATCGCAGCTGCTCTGGGGGTCTCTCTGTCAAGTTTCCAACGCAAAAGTTCGAACTAGTAAGTGGAGGGACTCTCCATATATAAGACCACATCATTCCATAGCAATGTGGGACTATTCCCAATACTCCCTTTCACATGTAACTCTACCGTTAGGTGGTATATATGTGATAGTATATGCGATAATATATGGTACTTTTTAGGTGACTGGTCATTCTTTGGGTGACAAATAGTCCCTCTTTGGGTGACATATAATTCCTCTTTTGGGTGATTGTCCCTCTTTGGGTGACTGATCCCTCTTTGGGTGACAGATAGTCCCTCTTTGGGTGACATATAGTCCCTCTTTTGGGTGATTGTCCCTCTTTGGGTGACTGACCCCTCTTTGGGTGACATATAGTCCCTTTTTTTGGGTGATCGTCTCTCTTTGGGTAACTGATCCCTCTTTGTGTGACATATAGTCCTTCTTTTTGAGTGATCGTCCCTCTTTGGGTGACCATAGTCCCTATTCTATGCAACTGGCGTCCCTCTTTTGGTGACTTGGCCTTTTTTTTTTCCTTCTTTTTTTAGGGTTATTATGAGAGGGAACTTAGAGCTCTGATACCATGTCAAGTTTCCAACTCTAAAGTTCAAACTAGTAAATGAAGCGAGTCTCCATATATAAGACCACAAGATTCCAATCTCATTAGCAATGTGGGACTATTCCCAATGCTCTTGACGTTCAGTTTTAACTGCTATTGCTTCCTCCAATCCAATACTACTACTGCATTTGTGAGTGACCTGATCATCGTCAAAGTTTCTATGTCAAGTGCAAGGTCGAGGAAGCCCTCACCAAAGATGAAGGCCACCTCAGTCGAACGGCTATCGTCTTCTTGGTCATTTTGCACAATTGGGGCAAAAAACTGTAATAAAAATTTTAGGTTGCTGGAAAACTTTGGAGGGGTAATGGTTACAAACATGTCATAGTGGCAGTTCTGCGATCGGCTTCTGTGACCCAAAAACTCTCTGTTATCACCTTTATGCAGAGAACACTCCAAAGGTAAGCTTGACTATTTTGGTCTGAGAAGTGAAAAGTCAAAGAGAATGATATTGGGGTAAAAATGCATTTTTACCTATTTTGTCGGTCTAAATAACGTTTGAGTGTCTTCAGGGGGTGTTAGTGATATTATTGTGAAAAAAGTAAGCTCGTGATACTAAGCTATAGTATTGGGGATGTGACTAAAATTTTCTTCTTTATTTTTGGCATTTTACCTCAGGTGGATGGGAATATTTCAGAAACAATAATACCCTTTTGGCCTATTGAAAAGACCATTATATCCTTTAGGTGGATTGGAATATAAAGGAAGATCTTTTCAAATAAAAATGCATCCAACACTTTCTCTCTGTCTCTCTCTCTCTAGGATCCACAATGAAAGTTGTTCTTCCCAGGACCGTTTCCTCACCAGTTCAATACTCCATGGTTCTCTGTTCATCGAAGCTCTCCTTCTCTTGTACCGGCTATGATTCTGTCACCTCTACACTGTTCTTCGGCGAAAACAAGAAGTAAATGTTTTGAGGTCAGAAGTTTTGAACACCTGTTCATAGTAATCCTCATGAGGAGTATTGTTGAAGGGAAATTTCGCACAGAGATGCCTGGAATGGGGATAATCTTGACAAGCCACCTATCAACATATTACCAAATACAAAAATCCAACGAAAATAATTTGATTTAGAGGCTGAACAAAAAGGAAGGTTGCAGGTGGTAAGTTGCAGGCAGTAATGGAGGGAGGGGGTAATTGGTTGCAAACCAAGAAATCAACGAAACCATAGACCAAGAAATCAAGAATTTGAAAAATCATGAAACCCTAGACCAAGAAATCAAGAACCTGAAAAACCCCAAATCGAAGCTGAAAAACTCACCACTCTCCCCTGAGGCCCTAATCACTTCCCCCACGCCACCCTTCCAAACCAAATTAAAAACTCCTCTCATCTTGTCTCGTCTGAGCTCAAGGTCTCTGGTTCAACAATGGTTGTCGTCACTTGATACGGCCACCTGTGAAAAGGACGCAAAGGCGCTTCACTTTATCGAAGAGATGACCAAAACCGTCAATGCCATCCAAGAGAAGGTTCTAGCTGAGATCTTGAACCGAAATGTAGAGACTGAATACCTCTGCCGATACTAGTTTAACGACGCAACCGATCGAGAGACTTTCAAATAGAATTTTAATTTAAGAAAAAAAAAAGCTGAAAAACCCCAAATCGAAGTTGAAAAACAGAACAAATGGAAGAATTAAATGTAAAAGACGGATTAATGGGAAGACATTAGGAATAGAAGAAAAAATCGGAGAAAGAATCGAAAGAGAATCCATACTGTTTTTGAAAAGAAGAAAAAAACCTGAGAGTGGTTTGCCCTTTTTTGTTTATGAAGAAAATCCAGATTGTTTTTTTTTTTTTTTTTTTGGTCAATGTTAATGGTGTTTAGCACCTTGTTTGCTTTGTTTAGTCCTCCTGAAGGGATTATTACTCTTAGATTCTGAATACGTCGGATTCTCATTTGCAGACTCTGATCGTCTTCACAAACTCCGATCATCCCCATGGATAAATGAAAAGGAAAGAGAGAAATAGTAAAAATAAGTTTCAATATAAGGACAAATTAGTAAATCAACATAATTTTTTATAATATGAGGGGTAATATTGTATTTCAATAATTTTATTTACGTCAGTTAAGTGGACCTAGGTGATGTTTTTGTATTCTTGTGGATGTAAATGATGTTAGCAATCCTTGATGGGGGCGTAGATGAAATTTTTTCTTTATATTATTATGATTTATGACGCGGACCTGCATGAAATCATCCTGCTATCGTCACGTGGATCCGTACAAGTCTTTCATAATGAACAGTTTTACACACAGGTAAAATGACATTTAGAAAGATACAGTCAAACAACGTAAACATTAAGGTGGTTAATTCTGGCTTGTGAGGGCAAGATATCCACTCCCACTCAAACTAGGTTTAAACTAGGTGATGGGATTATCACTTTATCAATACAATTTGAAAATTCTTTCCCTTTTCCATAAGATGGAAATTTGTTGAGACTAGAATTTGCACCTAGGTCTTACGTTGATCGTTAAATCTGCAGACAATGAACGAGGCAAAGGTGGGGTGGGGCTTGTGGCCCTACGACTTCTCCAATGTTCAAGTCAGGACTCTACGACACAGATGATTAGGGTTAGTCTGACCTTTTTATATTTAAACAGGATTGAAGGGTTATGGTAAACATCGATTTGAGCCTGAACAAGCCGAAGGTAGAGGTCAAGTTAAGGGGTGTCATAGTGAAGTGGACTAAAAGTTCTTCCAAAAGCTCGTGCCTTTGACTTCCTGTGGTTAGAGTTTTTATGGCTATAGTTATTGTTGATGTCATGCGGGGCTTGAGGGTGTAATATCATCTTTTCCCATGCTAATTGTGAATAATACGCCGTTTTTGTATTTCTTCTCTCTTTTATCCCTGTTGACGGGTCTTCAAATCTACTGTCCACATGTCAGATGGTCAATTGCTATGCATCCTTTTGTACTTTGTTGACTAGTTGTCGATGGTCTTTACACGTGTCACTCCCTCATTCGGGGATGATATTCATCCCGTCACTCCCTCATTCGGGGATGATATTCATCCCCAACAAAGCTTATCGTCAATAGATAAACAGACTCAAGTTGAAGATTGAAGAAGCTGGTCATCACTGTTGATGTGGTGTGGAATCCAACTCTAGAGTGTGAGACCCACAAGATATGAACGGTGGAGAGATCCTATAAAGGATACAAGTGAGAGCACAAAACTTGGATAAATATAAGCAAACACAGTTTAAAAAGGATACAGCACACACTGTCAATTCTTTGTGGAAACTAACTCACAACTTCCATAATGACTGACTTCGTTCCTCATAATCATATGGAACAATGCAGCAGTACTATTGCAATCCATACATGGAGAAGTAAAAAGGAAACTCTATTTAACCAGGGATAGCTAGCTTGAAGAAACATAATCGAGACATGTTCTCCAACGTCCAAAACAGTGGAGGTGGAGAAGAAGCGGTCGAGGCTGGAACCCCATAAGAGAAAACATAGGAAAAGGATAATGGCTTTATAGAGGAAGGAAGCCTAACGTCTTTGGTTTTAAAGAGAAAACCTGACCTCTTACAACTCTTAACAAAGTCAGTTGAGTTAGCGATGGACACTCGACAAACAATCTAGTTAAGTTAGGAGTTTACTCGTTTAGTCTCTTTAGTTTTCAAACTACTCGACAGTCCTGTCAGCGCAACATGCGCTCGGACTCCCTTTGTAACTTGGATTCTATCATTATTATAAATATGAAGTACGGACGAAGAGACGAGGCTAACGATTCTCCTTCTTCTCTATAGAATCGACCTCTCCTCCACTCTCTCTCTTTTCTGGTTTTTCTATTCTATTTTGTCACGGGGTCCGCCACTCGGTTTGAAGAACAAGGCGAAACCTTCCATGGACAACTCAAACGCCCTTCAAATCCTGCTCCTCAATGTCGCAGGTGGCGCCGACATAGCCGACAGCGTAGCCCAGTTCGCCAGGAGACGTCAATGTGGCGTCTGTGTCTTCGGCGGAATCGGAACCGTAGCCAACATCACATTGCGGCAGCCTGCAGCGCCAGGCGAGGTGATGACACTGCACGGCTGTTTCGAGATACTATCACTCACCGGCTCGTTCCTGCCACCACAGGCACTGCTGGGTTTGTCCGGGCTGACGGTCAACCTAGCCGGCGCTCAAGGACAGGTTGTGGGTGGAAAGGTGGTTGGGACGTTTGTTGCAGAGGGTCCTGTTAGGGTGATTGCTTGCACGTTCTCGAATGTGATATATGAGCGGTTGCCGTTGGAAGATAACCATGATAATGGTAGTGCTGGGTTGCTACAGTAAGGTCTGCCCCACCCATCGTCGACGCCCTTTTGCAATCTGCCCCCAAATCTTAATACACGGAGTAAGGAGGAAGAGTGAAACTGATGATTCAGGAAAAATAATCTTTTTTTTTTTTAATAATAAAATGTCCACAGTTCATGGATGAAGGTGGGACAGAATTTTTATTTTATTTCTTCATTTTATTATGATTTATGACGCAGACCTGGATGAAATCATCCTGTCTCGTCACTTGGATCAGTAAAAGTCTTATTTATAATACTATTAAGTATATTTTCTTTGTTGTTACTTGTTGGAAGCTAATGAACAATTTCCGCACAGGGTATAAGTCGGTCACAATTGGTTTCATCTCTGGGAAGAAAATTGAAAGATTCAAGAATAATCCCTTAAAAAGTTCTATTTTATCATGATTTATGATGCAAACCTGCATGATATCCATACACAACTACTATTCCAAGTCTTTCTTTATACTGAATTTTCGATAGTAAAACAAGGAACAATCGAACAAGGTTATAATTTCTCAATCATCACTTTTGATGGTTTTGCAGTTGTAGGTGTAGAATTAGAAGAAAGGAAAAAAGAAATGGAAAGAAACAGAATATTAAGGTGGTTCTGATTTCAAGGCATCAACTCCAACTGGAAATTACGCTTCTTTCCCATTCCAATCAGATTGAATCTTATCCGCAGTAGATAACCAGATTCAAGATTCAAGATTCAAGATTCAAGAAACTGGTGAGAGAAACCTTGGATAAATATAAGCAAACACAATTTAAATAGAACAGAGCATACTCTGTCAATTGTTTGTAGAAACTAAACTCAGAACTTCCATAATGACTGCCTCGTTCTTGGAAAATCTTTAGTTATCTGTTTCTCCTCAGATTTGCAATTTTGGTGATCGGGTAATCGAACCCACATCAGATTTCCCCTGTTAGCTTGAAAAAACGTAATCGAAACATGTCCTCCAACGAAAACGGTGTCGGAAGTAGCAGTGGAGGTGGAAGCCTTCGTCGTCCCCGGGGCCGGCCTCCTTCCATCTCTGCAACCCGGGACAGACCAATCGCCCATCCAATCAGGGTCATGGCGATCCCAGCCGGCGCCGACGTAGTCGCGTGCCTAGCCCACTTGGGCAGGAGACTGCGGCGTACAGTCTTTGTTTTCGGCGGAAGCGGAACCGTGGCCAACATCACATTGCTGCAGTCTGGAGCGCCAACTCAGATGTATAGACTGGAAGGATGTTTCGAGATACTGTCACTGACAGGGTCGATCCCGTTCTTCCCAGCTTTGTGCAGTCTGACGGTCTCCATAGCCAGCGGTCAAGGGCATGTTATGGGTGGACCCGTGGCTGGGACGCTTGTTGCAGCGGGTCCGGTGTTCGTGATTGTTACCACGTTTCCCGATGCGATATTTGAGCGGTCGTCGTCGGAAGATAGTGATGATACTGATACTGATGATACCGATAGTGATGATACCGATAGTGCCGGTGGCGGCGGAAATTGGCCACCACCAATGGGAAGCAGTAATGGACAGTTACTGTCAGGCCTGCCCCATTCATCGTCGTCTATGCCTGTTTTGAATCTACCCCCAAATGTTCTTTCTAATGGAGCAGGTCTGCCCCATTCATGGTCGATGCCCGTTTTGCCTCTGAATCTGCCCCCAAATGTTCTTTCTAATGGTACAGGTCTGCCCCATTTATCGTCGATGCCCGTTTTGAATCTGAATCTGCCCCCAAATGTTCTTTCTAATGATGCAGATCTGCCCCATTCATCGTCGATGCCCATTTTGAATCTGAGTCTACCCCCAAATGTTCTGCCTAATGGTGCAGGTCTGCCCCATCCATCATCGATGCCCATTTTGAATTTGAACCTGCCCCCAAATGTTCATTCTAATGATGCAGGTCCGCCCCCAATTCATATTTCTAATGGTGCCACCATACCTATGCTTAATGACATAATACACAGAGACACAGATACTGAGACTGGAGGAAGAGACAGTGGATGATGCAGGAGAGAATTCATGGGCTCTCTATTTGTATAGCTTTTACTGCTGGGACTTTTTTTTTTAATTTCGAATCTTCTTTAATCTTTTTCTGTTTGAACTTTTGAGAAAAATATAAGATGGTTTAGTCTTTAAAATTGAGCTCATTCTTTTTTTTTTCTTTTTTAATTCTGATTATTTATTTATTTTTGAATCTCTGGTTTATAGTTTCCTTTTCCATTCTTGCATGAATGAGATGAGATCATGGGAGTTCTTTCGAACAAACAAGCTAACACCCCAAAAGTCCTTGAAATTTAGGAAGTGGGCTTCTTCATCTTCTTCAGAAATTAATCTTTCTTGAAATTTGGGTTTTTGGCTAACAACCGTTATCTGATATGATGAATCAGACAATGGAGATTGAAAGACTTACAGTTAAGGAAAATAGGCATCTTCATCATCATCAGATTTTAATCTCTTTCCTAAAATTTGGGTTTTGGTTAATGCTACACAAAAGCGATGGTCGGAATCCCCTGTTTTTGTTAGTGCACTCTCTGTAGACAAGTTTGGATTGACATGCAGTTTGTCAACTTCTAGGAGTCTCAGTGCTAATGTCGAGATTGAAGTTGTCTGGGTTGCCAAAGAGTTTGGAGGCAATCAGGTTGGCAACATTGGTAAGGTTGCCTTATGTGGCACAATTTCCCATTTATGAATGAATTTATGAATGGATAGAAAAAGAAGCAGATCTCCTATGTTTGGTATCATTTTTGTTTTTGTATTTTATTTATTTAATAAAAATTGAAAATGATTTTTGTTCAAAAATAAAATGTTGTTTGATAGCTATAATAAAAATAGATGGTAGAATAAAAAACAGATTTGGCATACTATGTTTAAAAATTATTTTAAAAGTCTTCCTCTTCCTCTGTCATGGAGTGTCTATTCCTCTTCTTCTGTCAAGTGATCCATCTGGAGACGTAAGACTCTCTTCTTTTTCAACAAAACATGAAACACATAAAGTCAAACAATAAGAAGAGGGGAGATAAAACATTAAGAAGAAAAAATTATATAATAAAAACGAAAACAAGGGAGACAGCGACCACTGTTTCAATGGAGACAAGAGGCCATGATGAAAGAGAAGGAGTTGAGAAGAAGAATGAAACCCTAAAAGAACCCACAAATCAAATGCATAGGGATTATGGAAAGAAATCAAACCAAGAACCGTCTTTGGAGAAACGACGTCGCCTCTGTTGGAATGATTGTCGTCGTCGTCGTCGCCGTCAGAGCCGTCTCTAGGACGAAGTTGTAGGTCTACGTCTCTGTGCTTTACTTCCATTCGTCAACAAGAAGAGTGCTTGAGTGTTTGATTTGTGATGGTTTTATAAAAGGAAATTAAATTATTTTTTTAACCCTTTATTTTAACACATGTTTAAGTGTTTTGAATACCTGTTCATAGTAATCCTCATGAGGAGTATTGTTGAAGGGAAATTTCGCACAGAGATACCTTGAATGGGGATAATCTTGACAAGCCACCTATCAATATATTACCAAATGCAAAAATCCAACGAAAATAATTTGATCAAGAGGCTGAACAAAAAGGAAGGTTGCAGGTGGTAAGTTGTAGGCAGTAATGGAGGGAGGTGGTAATTGGTTGCATGCCAAGAAATCAACGAAACTCTAGACCAAGAAATCAAGAACTTGAAAAATCATGAAACCCTAGACCAAGAAATCAAGAACCTGAAAAACCCCAAATCGAAGCTGAAAAACTCACCACTCTCCCCGAGGCCCAAATCACTTCCCCCATGCCACCCTTCCAAACCAAATTAAAAACTCCTCTCATCTTGTCTCGTCTGAGCTCAAGGTCTCTGGTTCAACAATGGTTGTTGTCACTTGATACGACCACCTGTGAAAGGGACACAAAGGCGCTTCACTTTATCGAAGAGATGACCAAAACCGTCAATGCCATCCAAGAGAAGGTTCTAGCTGAGATCTTGAACCGAAATGCAGAGACTGAATACCTCTGCCGATACTAGTTTAACGACGCAATCGATCGAGAGACTTTCCAATAGAATTTTAATTTAAGAAAAAAAAAAAAGCTGAAAAACCCCAAATCGAAGTTGAAAAACAGAATAAATGGAAGAATTAAATGTAAAAGACGGATTACTGGGAAAACATTAAGAATAGAAGAAAAAATCGAAGAAAGAATCGAAAGAGAATCCAGACTGTTTTTGAAAAGAAGAAAAAACCTGAGAGTGGTATGTCCTTTTTTGTTTATGAAGAAAATCCCGATTGTTTTTTCTTTTCTTTTTTTGGGTCAATGTTAATGGTGTTTAGCACCTTGTTTTCTTTGCTTAGTCCTCCTGAAGTGTTTATTATTCTTAGATTCTGAATACGTCGGATTCCCATTTGCAGACTCCGATCGTCTTCACAAACTCCGATCATCCCCATGGGTAAATGAAAAGGAAAGAGAGAAATAGTAAAAATAAGTTATAAATTAGTAAAACAACATAATTTTTAAATTTTTTTAATTTATAATATGAGGGGTAATATTGTATTTCAACAATTTTAGTGATTTACGTCAGTTAAGTGGACCTAGGTGATGTTTTTGCATTCTTGTGGGTGTAAATGATGTTAGCAATCCTTGATGGGGGCGTAGATGAAATTTTTTCTTTATATTATTATGATTTATGATGCAGACTTGCATGAAATCATCCTGCTATCGTCACGTGGATCCGTACAAGTCTTTCATAATGAACAATTTTACACACGGGTAAAACAACATTTAGAAAGATACAGTCAAACAACGTAAACATTAAGGTGGTTTATTCTGGCTTGTGAGGGCAAGATATCCACTCCCACTCGAACTAGGTTTAAACTAGGTGATGGAATTATCACTTTATCAATACAATTTGAAAATTCTTTCCCTTTTCCATAAGATGGAAATTTGTTGAGACTAGAATTTGCACCTAGGTCTTATGTTGATCGTTAAATCTGCAGACAACGAACGAGGCAAAGGTGGGGTGGGGCTTGTGGCCCTACGACTTCTCTAATGCAGTCAGGACTCTACGTCACAGATGATTAGGGTTAGTCTGACCTTTTTATATTTAGGGTTATGGTAAACATCGATTTGAGCCTGAGCTAGCCGAAGGTAGAGGTCGAGTTAAGGGGTGTCAGAGTGAAGTGGACTAAAAGTTCTTCCAAAATCTCATGCCTTTGACTTCCTATGGTTAGAGTTTTTATGGCTATAGTTATTGTTGATGTCATGCAGGGCTTGAGGGTGTAATCTCATCTTTTCCCATGCTAATTGTGAATAATACCCCGTTTTTGTTCTATTTCTTCTCTCTTTTATCCCTGTTGACGGGTCTTCAAATCCACTGTCCACATGTCAGATGGTCATTTGCTATGCATCCTTTTGTACTTTGTTGACTAGTTGTCAATGGTCTTTACATGAGTCACTCCCTCATTCGGGGATGACATTCATCCCCAACAAAGCTTATCCGCAATAGATAAACAAACTCAAGTTGAAGATTGAAGGAGCTGGTCATCACTGTTGATGTGGTGTGGGATCCACCTCTAGAGTGTGGGACCCACAAGATATGAACGGTGGAGAGATCCTATAAAGGATACAAGTGAGAGCACAAAACTTGGATAAATATAAGCAAACACAGTTTAAAAAGGATACAACACACACTATCAATTCTTTGTGGAAACTAACTCACAACTTCCATAATGACTGACTTCGTTCCTCATAATCATATGGAACAATGCAGCAGTAGTGCAATCCATACATGGAGAAGTAACAAGGAAACTCTATCTATTTAACCAGGGATAGCTAGCTTGAAGAAACATAATCGAGACATGTTCTCCAACGTCCAAAACAGTGGAGGTGGCGGAGAAGAAGCGATCGAGGCACAGGATAATGGCTTTATAGAGGAAGGAAGCCTAACGTCTTTGGCTTAAAGAGAAAACCTGACCTCTTACAACTCTTAACAAAGTGAGTTGAGTTAGGGATGGACACTCTGTTGGGTTTTTAAAGTTTTAAAACAAAAATAACAAAAAGATTCAAAATTTTGACTCTACTTTTCTGATTTTGGTTTTGGAGGGAAATTTTCCCACTTGTATTTTTTGGTTGGCATAGCTTGTAGGACTTGTTTTAGTCCCATATTGCTTGGAGAAGAAAGATTGAGGAGGTATATATATATTGAGTGACCTATAACATCTTGAGCCCTTAAATGAAAGGATGCCTCTAGAGAAAAGGGTCCGGGGGGTCCGGGGTTCTTTTCACACACGCGGGGCGGGGGCGTGGGTGCGGGTGCAGGTTTATCCATTGGATTATTTTTTTTTTTTTAAAAGGATATGTCTCTACGTATTTGAATACATAGAGACATGACGTATTTGAATAGATACGCTTGAATAGATATGAATTCAAATTAGTTTAATCTCAACCATTGATCTTTATGATCGTTGGAGAGATTAAATCTGGACCTCCTATTTTACTGACGCACCCTTTCATCACAACCCGTTGGATGGGTACAACTTTCCATCGTACCCTTTGATTTAGGACCTCTTTTCTATTAATACAAGAAGAGTCCATTAGTAGAAGGTTACAATAATAGTGTATCCGTACACAACTCTCTCTCTCTCTCTCTCTCTCTCTCTCTCTCCCTCCTCCAGCCTTATTCTGTTTTTCTAAATTATCAAAATCAATCGGTTTTGGTTTCTCTTTGAGTGTTGATTGTAGCCGTCGAGATTCTGACGAAGACCACTTGTTGGAGTGCAACCTAAGTGGAAGAAGCTTCAACTTCGGGGCTGTTTTATCTTGGAGATTAATCTCACAGGAACTCTTTGCACATAAGGGGTGAATTAATCTTAAGGATAGTGACCGGTGGCACGACTCAGCCCTATCCATACTGTTGATATTACTTCATAATTTCTGTAAGTGTTCTGACTTAAATAAATATTAATATATATTTTTTTTTCCTTGTAATTATGTAATAGTCTCAAACTTACTCTGTAACATATTTTTCTACACACTCAACAAACAATCTAGTTAAGTTACGAGTTTACTCGTTTAGTCTCTTTAGTTTTCAAACTACTCGACAGTCCTGTTAGCGCAACATGTGCTCAGACTGACTCCCTTTGTAACTTGGATTTTATCATTATTATAGGGTTAATTACACAGACACCCCCTCTACTGTAGTGAAAATACATAGAACTACCCTGTTTTTACAAAAGCTACCCCTCTAACAATCCTATCATACAATCTCACCCACACCGTTACTTTTAACTTAACGGCAGAAGGTCAACTTTTTTTTTAGACAAAAATACCCTTACCAAGTGTCTTTTAGACAAATTTTTTTTTAAAGGATTTATTCTTTTTAGATGCTAAAAATACTTTTTTACCTTCAAAACTTTTCAATGTCATTTTTATATTTTTTTTGTGATTTTTTTTTATTTTCTTTTTCATTTTCAAAAATGCACTTAGTAAGGGTATTTTTGTCTTAAAAAAAATTGACCATCTGCCTTTAAGTTAAAACTAACGGTGTGGGTGAGATTGTATGATAGGATTGTTAGAGGGGTATTCTGTGTAACTTTTGTAAAAATAGGATAGTTTTATGTAGTTTCACAACAGTAGAGGGGGTGTCTGTGTAATTAACCCATTATTATATATATGAAGTACGGACGAAGAGATGAGGCTAACGATTCTCCTTCTTCTCTATAGAATCGACCTCTCCTCCACTCTCTCTTTTCTGGTTTTTCTATTCTATTCTTTTCTATGGATGAAGGTGGGACAGAATTTTTATTTTATTTCTTCATTTTATTATGATTTATGACGCAGACCTGGATGAAATCATCCTGGTCTCGTCACTTGGATCAGTACAAATCTTATTTATAATACTTTTAAGTATATTTTCTTTGTTGTTACTTGTTAGAAGTTAATGAACAATTTCCGCACAGGGTATAAGTCGGTCACAATTGGTTTCATCTCTCGGAAGAAGATTGAAAGATTCAAGAATAACCCCTTAATAAATTCTATTTTATCATGATTTATGATGCAAACCTGCATGATATCCATACACAACTACTATTCCAAGTCTTTGTTTATACTGAATTTTCGATAGTAAAACAAGGAACAATCGAACAAGGTTATAATTTCTCAATCATCACTTTTGATGGTTATGCAGTTGTAGGTGTAGAATTAGAAGAAAGGAAAAAAGAAATGGAAAGAAACAGAATATTAAGGTGGTTCTGATTTCAAGACATCAACTCCAACTGGAAATTACGCTTCTTTTCCCATTCCAATCAGATTGAATCTTATCCGCAGTAGATAACCAGACTCAAGTTCAAGATTCAAGATTCAAGATTCAAGATTCAAGAAACTGGTGAGACAAACCTTGGATAATATAAGCAAACACAATTTAAATAGAACAGAGCATACTCTGTCAATTGTTTGTAGAAACTAAACTCAGAACTTCCATAATGACTGCCTCGTTCTTGGAAAATCTTTAGTTATCTGTTTCTCCTCAGATTTGCAATTTTGGTGATCGGTAATCGAACCCACATCAGATTTCCCCTGTTAGCTTGAAAAAACGTAATCGAAACATGTCCTCCAACGAAAACGGTGTCGGAAGTAGCAGTGGAGGTGGAACCCATCGTCGTCCCCGGGGCCGGCCTCATTCCATCTCTGCAACCCAGGACAGACCAAACGCCCTTCAAATCAGGGTCATGACGATCGCAGCCGGCGTCGATGTAGTCGCGTGCCTAGCCCACTTGGCGGGGAGACTGCGGCGTATAGTCTATGTTTTCGGCGGAAGCGGAACCGTGGCCAACATCACATTGCTGCAGTCTGGGGCGCCAACTCAGATGTTCAGACTGGAAGGATGTTTCGAGATACTGTCACTGACGGGGTCGATCCCGTTCTTCACTCCTTTGTGCAGTCTGACGGTCTCCATAGCCAGCGGTCAAGGGCATGTTATGGGTGGACGCGTGGCTGGGACGCTTGTTGCAGCGGGTCCGGTGTTCGTGAATGTTGGCACGTTTTTCGGCGGAAATTGGCCACCACCAATGGGAAGCAGTAATAGACAGTTACTGTCAGGCCTGCCCCATTCATCGTCGTCGATGCCTGTATTGAATCTACCCCCAAATGTTCTTTCTAATGGTGCAAGTCTGCCCCAGTCGATGCCCGTTTTGCCTCTGAATCTGCCCTCAAATGTTCTTTTTAATGGTACAGGCCTGCCCCATTCATCGTCGATGCCCGTTTTGAATCTGAATCTGCCCCCAAATATTCTTTCTAATGGTGCAGGTCTGCCCCATTCATCGTCGATGCCCATTTTGAATCTGAATCTGCCCCCAGATGTTCATTCTAATGATGCAGGTCCGCCCCCAATTCATATTTCTAATGGTGCCACCATGCCTATGCTTAATGACATAATACACAGAGACACAGATACGGAGACTGGAGGAAGAGACAGTGGATGATGCAGGAGATAATTCATGGGCTCTCTATTTGTATAGCTTTTACTGCTGGGATTTTTTTTTTTTTTTTTTTTTTAAATTTCGGGTCTTCTTTAATCTTTTTCTGTTTGAACTTTTGAGAAAAATATAAGATGGTTTAGTCTTTAAAATTGAGCTCATTCTTTTTCTTTTCTTTTTAAATTCTGATTATTTATTTATTTTTGAATCTCTAGTTTATAGTTTCCTTTTCCATTCTTGCATCAATGGGATGTGATCATGGGAGTCTTTTGAAGAAACAAGCTAACACCCCAAAAGTCCTTGAAATTTAGGAAGTGGGCTTCTTCATCTTCTTCAGAAATTAATCTTTCTCGAAATTTGGGTTTTTGGCTAACAACCGTTATCTGATATGATGAAGATTCAAAGACTTACAGTTAAGGAAAATAGGCATCTTCATCATCTTCAGATTTTAATCTCTTTTCTAAAATTTGGGTTTTGGTTAATGCTACACAATAGTGATGGTCGGAATCCCCTGTTTTTGTTAGTGTACTTTCTGTAGACAAGTTTGGATTGACATGCAGTTTGTCAGCTTCTAGGAGTCTCAATGCTAATGTCGAGATTGAAGCTGTCTGGGTTGCCAAAGAGTTTGGAGGCAATCAGGTTGGTAACATCTTACCCACAAAAAAAAAAAGGTTGGTAACATTGGTAAGGTTGCTTTATGTGGCACAATTTGCCATTTATGAATGGATAGAAAAAGAACCCAGACCTACTAAGAAAGCATGGAGGAGTCCAAGCAGTGGCTGCAGCCCTTGAAACTGACATGGAGAATGGAAACCTTGGTGATGCTGAAGATGTTTCATCTCCTTACAATATCTTTGGATCAAACACTTACCAAAAACAACCTCCGAAATCCAAAGAGCTGCTTCCATTTTGTATTGGCTTTCAAGGACACCATAGTTCTTATTCTCTTGGGTTGTGATCTGCTATCCCTTGGGTTTGGCATAAAAAAAAATGGATGGAAAGATGGTGGTAGTATATTTATTGCTGTCTTTATTGTTGCTGGTGTCTCTGTTTTGTAAGTGAAGAAGAAATACATCACAAGATGAGCAATATAACATCCACAAAAGAACTTGGAACCTGCCATTCAAGAGGTCCAACTTGCACCTGATAAATCATGTATGCCAATAACCAATACAAATTTGAATCCTTGAGAATGCTACCATTCCTTTAGTAATATGGTGAAACAGTACCTAAACAAACACCTTAACAAGGACACAGTTCTGAAGGTCAAAATAATATAATGGCACCATAATATAGATTCCAAACCTTCACCTTGAGTTCTAATGGTGAAAATAATATGACAAGATTTAACTTATTTGGCACAGCTAGTATAGGTTCCAAACCTCTCCCCCTTCACAAATCACAGGGTGTGAGGAGGGAAAGAGGGAGGGAGGGAGAGAGAGACAGCAATATCAATTAAATGATGGGGCCAATCAGCTGTAAGAATAATGACTGTAAGCTAATAAGTTTTAGTGGTCATTTTTTATGGCTTCAAGATTGGCCTAATTCATGCCAAACACTGTCCAGCAGTAGTAAAGTCACCCAGAGACAGTCCTATGGTTACTCTGTTTCTGATTTATGCAATCTAGTATCATCTAGAACTTAACTACTTTCATTCAGCAGGACTTTTTTCTAGTTTAAGTTCTGTTTACAATTATAATCACAAGGGACTTTCATTTCTTAATTGTTGAGAAGACACTAAGGTTTGGGCCATTTCATCTAACCGCTGATTGGGAAGACACTCAGGTTTGCAATTATATTCTTGGTTTGGCCATAGGCCATTTCATCTAATTGTAAATATTCATCTTCCCCTTGCAGATTAATGAAAAAGGGAATATTGAATAGTCTTAATTAAACATAAAAAAAAAAAAAGAGAAACCTTTCTTCCTTCTAAAAGTTACTCCTTTAGATGAATTCTACACTTAATTTTCCCAGTCTGGATGATAAAATCAAAACCCAAATAAAATGATCATACATTGTGAAGTGACTCAGAAAGCATGTCTCTAATCTCTATCAGCATTTGATTGGGAGTTCTTTGTTTTCAGTTCCATAGGTAGTGATTTGGTTCCTTTTCAGAGTTCTCTTATTTTGATGAATCTGAATACCTATCACAGAGGAGGAGGTTTTTTTTTGAAGGGTGTTCAGTGGAGTAAGAAACATCATCTTACCCTTCAGTACGTCTAGAGATTAATCATTAACAAACCAGTGGAATATGGTAGTATTACTCTCCTACACAGGTATTTTCATGTCAAAAGTTGAAGATCTACAAGGTAACAGATTTGAAGACCTACAAGGTAACAGATTTGAAGACCTACAAGGTAACAGATTCACTCGGGCCCTTGGCACTCAAGCAATGCATTAGAGAAAATGTTTATAAAGTAGTGGCTTTCAACAATTAGTGTCTCAAGTGCATCTAGCTAGAGACATAAAATGCAATTGGTAACATGCCTGCAAACCACAAAATCTGAAGCACTCCACGGCCTATGTACATTAAAAGCAACATAGAAATATATTACAGTGACTGGGTCTTGAGTTCATCATGCAATCGACCACACGCTTCTTACAGATCAAGGCAAGCATTATAAGATACATGTCTCTATACCAGTGCCTTGAATGCTTTATTTAGAGCTGGACAGAGATTGAAATGGTTGCACTAAACAGACAACACAAGAGACATAAGTTTCAATGTTTCTTCCATACAGACCACCAGGTGATTTGACACTGTAAATGGTTCTAAGCTGGAAGAGGTTCACGGACTTTTCCATTCCATGATGAAACCAAGCTATCATAGTAATCAACCAAGACCTTCCATCCACCAGGACACATGAAGCCATCAGGTGGGTTCTCTCTGTTCTTCGCAAGTGTTCGCATCTGCAAAAAGTCAATAAGGATTGTTTAGAAAGGTGTTTCACCAGGTTTTTTTTTTTAATCTACTATAAAAGAAAGGAAAAACAATCAACCTCCGCAAACAAGGCTCCCATCATTGGAGGCCCCCAACAAGGATTACTCTTTAGAAACAAACCAAAGAGCACCCGAGGAAGGACGCCAACACACCAACCAAACAGAACCCAATTACATAAATAGGGTGTTCCCATATTTGAAAAAAGAAACCACAAAATGTCTCGTCTTCGAGATGAATGGGAGCCCTTCGAACACAGGAACTTGAGCTTCTTCTCAAATAGGAAGCCAAAACCTTTTCATAAAGCTCAAATGCTTCACAACCCGATGGCGAATGAGACCCGCTTCAGGGAGACGAAAATACCTCTTGCTGAACTCCAACAATGGATGACTCTAGATCTCCCTGTATGAGGGAGGGATCAGACTCCACATCTGACTCAAGGACCTCCCCTTCATCCTCCTCATAACAAGGAAGAGCCAAAAGAGGCCCTCGGGTTTCAACAACTGTAGTCGAGACATTGGCGAAGGAAACGGGAAACATCTTCCCACGAGATACTCTCCTCAATCCTTTTTTTTTTTTTTTACACTACTGCAGGACTCTTGAGGATTCAATGCTTTCTGCTGACCCTACTCAGTAGTGACAGTAGAGGGCTTTATGGGGATAACAGGTTGGGAATCTCCCAGAGAGGCAAAAGAATTGTCCTTCAAAAGCAAATGAGATTTCAAATTTGAATTTGAATTTGAATTTAAATTCAAAACAGCAGTCCAAACTGGCGCCTGAGGCGCAGCCATTTTCCCGCTCTCCTACACGTGGCAGGTTCCCCCCCCCTCTCTTGATATCTTGTTAATGAATTCTTCTCCGGCGTAAGGGAGAGATTCCAGCCTCACAGATGCTTCTCCACCCTTCACAGCATCTGAGCTTTCAAGGCATCCGAGATGATCAACGGAAGCGGTGGGGGCAGGAGGACAGGTTCTACGACCCCTAAAAGAGGGCCAGGGGAGGGGTTTACAGTTAGTTACCAGAAGTGGGGCCGAAAACCTTACAAGAAGTGCAAATGGTAGGATTCCACTAATAGTGGACCTCTTGCTAGAAATAGGTTCCATCTCCATTAACAACAGTAATGGAATTGCAAAGGTCCTCCGAAACAGAAACCTCATCGTTCTTTCGTGCAAGTGCAGCAGTCACAGAAGAGATTAACTCGTAACAGAGCCTACAACACTCAGACCCTCCTCACATCAGTAATGGAAGGGGAGCATGGGAGAGAGATCTAGATGGGCACAAAACTGAGATTAGGCCGCTGTAATAACATGAATTTATTCCATTGTTGTAGGAAGAGAGGTCTTCCGGCCACTGACCAAAGGCCTCCCTCCAACACTTAAGGTTGTCTTCCTCTTTGGTGAATCAGAAGATAAAAATGCAGTGGAGTCAAGAGTCGAGACTGACTGTCCCCATCAAGGGGTGGCACCAAGGGAGTTCTTAACGACATTTCCCGTTCCCCCTTCCCCTCCCTCCCCCAACCAGCCTGGACCATCACCAATGCTGTTGAGAAGAATAAAGCAACCTTTCGGGTAGATGAAGGTCCATCCAAATCAATGTGCAGAATAGAATAAATACTTCATTTTTTTTTCTTTATGTAGGAACTGATGCATCAGTATAAATTTTTTCCTTCTAAAAAAATCCTTATTGAAGCCAGATTTCAGAAAAGGGAGTAGTTACCTTAGTGCCTGAAATGAAAAGGAAATCTTGAGGCCTTGATGGATCAAAGAATGCCATTTTCCCTTGAGTCTTGTCATAGGCAGCTACCTGCAAATTCGAATGAGAAGAATAGGGGATATGCAAATTAAAATCGCTTAGTCCAGGAACAGAAGTTAATAAGAAGTCAGGACATTAGGAATTAGAGTGTACAGTATAGCATACCCTGAATGGAAGGATGTTTAGCCGCTCAAGTCCAGGAGCCATACTCAGCACCTTCTTCCCATGATCAGCCTCATAGAGGTCCCTCTTCTCAACAGGGTGGCCCATACCAGCTGGATCCCGACCCACAATGTAGTAGTCAGCACCGGCATTTATGCGGGCTTTTGCATGCCACTGCACCTCAGTTGGACCTGCATAATGCATGGGAGATGGGAAGATTGAAATAACTGTTGTCTCTGGATCCAAGACGCCCTCTTCAAGCACCTGAAGAAACAAATTCCCAGTCAAGCAAAAGTATATTGATTACCTAATAGGCTTGATTTGCACAGTAACAAGCCAAGTTCATCTTAAGGGGGAAAACCACATTATAACGAACCTTCTCATGTTGCTTCATTCTCCAACTTAGTGGCACATCATCTGCCTTTGTGAAACCTCCCAATGGGTGTAGCAACAACACAGGGTTCTTGTAACCCTTCTCCAGAAGCCGACGACGAGTGTCAGTCATAAGTAATGCATGGCCATTGTGTACAGGATTCCTTAGCTGGAAAGCAAACACTGCATCAGCATTGCGCCTTGTAAATTCCTCACGGAGTTCTGCTGGCGACAGTCGAAACCGATCAAGACCATCATTGTACTTGATTGGTTCTATAACCTCCAAATCACCTCCGATTAGCCAGTTCCCAGCATTAGTTATTGCTTCATCAACATATGGTAGTCCAGGGGCAATGGTTCCCCATGTTCTGGCTATTCGTTCTTCTTTAGGGTGCTTGTAGATCTCTATACTGAGACAGTAAGTGCAGTGGACCAGACCATCAGCAATCAATAAGTATGTTATTTTACAAATTGATAGTTCATGACAGCAGTGAAATGTTTGCATTAATTTGTGAAACTTCAATAATCAGATCACTAGAAATTAGTTCACCACAAGAATACCATATATTTTTACTATCTCTTACCCATTGTCAAATCATTTCATGTTTCCAAGTTCATGCCTTTTACGACACCCTTTCTATTTTTGGCTCCTTTTTATAGATTTCCCATCATAATTTTCCATCAAAATACAAAACTAATGCTTAAACATCAGGTGTTGCAAACTTTAGCTGCAACAGATTTTATGAGATCGATACAAAATTTAGTTCTTAATTTTTTACTCAATAGAAGCAAAATTAATCTACCATAATCAACAAATTCACATATGAAGTAACTAGTCTGCTGCTCAATTAAAGTTAAAACCAACACTACTTTGCTCAAACCAAATAAAACAACCAAAAAAGGAAGCAATAAGCCTACGGCATCAACTTAGATATCAGATCCTCAAAGCGCATTCACTCTATAAAATCGGAAGAAATATAAGAAAAAACCAAATAGACTTACTTGCTTAAAATAGCAACGGGGTTGTCGTCAGAGTCGAATAGAGCGACTCTGGTCGACTCACCGATCCGCAGTTTCTGCGAATCATTGATGGCGAGGACGATTGGCAACGACATGTTGACAACGGAACCATCTTCGAGTCGAAGACAATTGAAATGAAGTGTTTGGAGGAACTCGGATTCTCTCATGAATCCACGGAGGGGACTAGCCCACCCCTCACTGAGGACATGAACCCATTCAAGATCGATCCTTGAAAGTTTGATTCCGGGGATCGACATCGCTTCCTTCTTCTTATCGTTCTTCTGGGACTCCGTAACAAAAAGCTCGGCAAGTTTCCCACCATCTGGTTCAATCAACCCACAGGAAATCCGAAACTGTCGATGACTCTTCGTCTTTCCCTTGCGGGAATGAAAAAGGAGCGAAGAGGTGGGATTGAGATTCAACTGGGTTTTCCGCAATTGAGAAAATGGATGAAATGGGTCCGGTATTTTGACGAAGAGAGCCGCAGTCGACGCCATTAGAGCTGGAAACTGAAGCTTTTTTGTCTTCCTTTCGCCTTCCCTGATTATCAAAAATTTCAAGGCTTCAATGATAAAATAAGGTGGTGCTGGGTAAGAGAAGGGTATTTTGGGAAATTAAAATAAGTAAGAGTATCCCAGACAGGGGGATGAATCTGGACATGTTTTTATTTTTATTTTATTTTTTAATATTTTTAATATTCTTTTTCCCTTTATATTTTGAATTCAAAGATGGGTAATATCATGAAAGTAAAGCACAAGCATGCGTGGAATTGGGCCTCTTACATTAAAATGTTTTTGTCCGGGTTTGTCCGGTAAGTAATATTTGCATCGAAACTGTTTATCGAAATTGAAATAAATCATTTACATTAGAATCAAAAAACCATTAAGTAAAATAGTAAATGGTTCGGTGTTCATTTAGATTATGATATCATTTAGTTAATCAATTCGTTATGATTTTAAACTATTTAAATCGATGGATTTACATTGATTAATCATTGATTAATCCAAATAAAAATGAATTATTTAAACTGATTTTTTATTGAATAGACAATTATTAAAACCACATTGATTACAAAACCTAGGTGATAAGTATTGAATTTTAATGCTGACCCCACCCAAAATAAACAAGATAAAAACAGTTTTCCTTCACCAACTATAGAGTGGAACATTAAATATACTTGTGTACTTTTATTTTATTATATTATATTTTTGAGATAAATTTTAAATCTAACCTATAAGAAAGATATGAAGTTGTCTATCATTTTTGGATAAAGGGTTTAGTCCATCTAATATTTTTGGATCTCAATCATATGATTCTAGTAGGTATTCGATATGATATTGAGTACAGATCCAATGATAAATCGATAAATATCTCATTTTTTTAAAAATAATATTAAAATAATCTAGAATCAAAGGTCAAATTAAAATTCGATTAAATTCAAAATCGATACGAATCAATTGATCCGATATTAATACCTTGAAACATGGCTCCATTGAATTGAATGTTGACAAATAAAAGGATGAGCATGGATATTGAAAATGTGTTTTGAGGTTTTGATGATGAGCTCCTAATTATTTATTAAAATATTCTCCAATGGGTGTAAAAAGCCGAAAAATACCAAACACATGAATAAGGTCGACTTCAAGACTAGATTCAATCTACAATACCCCCAACCCAAGCTGATGGTGACCTAAATGGTCGTAGTCACTGCTTTTTGGCCTTTTGGCCTTTTGGATCTCTCTTGTGTCAGGCGAAATAATAAAAGCAAAATGTCTATCGTAGATCGTTACGTAAGTGTGCATTTAGAAAACCAAATTATTGTTATGGGATTCTACATTTTTAACTATTTCGTTTTGTCATCTGATTTGTCATCATGTGATTCAGTTGTGCATATAATCTCATTTTAGTACTTAATTATCAGATTTTTTTTACTAACAATGGGTATTTAGACCTTTGGCCTGACTAATCTCGCGGACCCATATTTACTCCACAATGGCATGGACTAGGTTATTCCAGGTTGAATTAAAACCATTTCACTTGTACCCATAACAGGAAAGAAAGAACACTTAACACCTCTTGTTAATGGTGGCCCTAAGACAATAAGAAGAGTTCAACTCAGTACAATCTGTATCCTGAGACGTAGGTTCTTTGCCAACTCAGTTAGCGTAGCTTCGTTTTATAACAAGAATAGAATGGAAAAGAAAAGAAAGAGAAGTGGAATTGATTAAAAAAATAAAATTATAATTTTGTAATTTTCTTTTTGAGTTTTTACCGCATTTGATAAGACGAATTATTATTATCACAAAATGTTTATAAGGCTTTGATGGATTTAAGTAGGAGTGTGTCGGGGGGATGAATCTGGACATCTTTTTATTATTATTATTTTTTTTTTAAATGGGTAATATCATGCAAGTAAAGCAAAAGTGTGCGAAGAGAATTTGAATCCATAATATTTCATATTTTTCCATCCCCGAATGCCTGACAAATATAGGATCCGAAATGGTGCCGATTTGAAGGTCTTTTTCTGAATTATTAATATAATTAAATATTAAATAACGACAGGTTTCATGTCGTGAAATGAGTAACTATCCCAACTCTAAATTGACTTTTTAGACCAAAAAAAAAAAACTCTAATTGATATATATATATATATATATATATATGATGGATTATCATCATATTAGATTGGGTTGTGTTAGAATTTAGATTCGGGTTGTCTTATAAAGCATATTCATCGGGTTATCATGAAAACTACAATATATAAGATATATATTTTGAATTTGAGAAGGCAGTGTTGGGAGCGTTTTGCGCTATCCAACTGATATAAAAGCCTGATGTCAAACTCTGTTGACATTGGCTCGATGTCAATAAAAATATCCCTTTAGATTCATATAGTATGACATGTTTTAGGTAATTTGGAATCAAAATCTCTTCACAGTATAAGTTGGGAAAAAAAAAACGAGATATCTTTTTGTTAATTGAGCTTTGAATCTCCACGTGGTAACTGAAAGCATAGGAACAGCCATGGAATGGATACAAACAAGAATTAAAAAACAACAGCTAGTTCAATAAACGGTAACCCTATTAGTCCCAAGAGGTCATGGAAGTCTATTGCTTCACAAGATTAGATGACCCAAAATTTCTGAATAAAGTAGACTTCAATGTCCCTAATCCACATTCCGAGAACCCAAACAAAGTTTGTTGCGTAGCAAAATAGAACTTTGAAAATTTAGGGATTACTAGAGGGTGATTGGACACACATGATCTGATGAACGTCTGAAAAATAGAAGGATGCAAGCCAATACACGAAAGACTATTTGAGTGAATTAGATTGTCAAATTTGACATGTGACTAATACAACTTTTGATCCATCTATCTATGTGTCTGAATTGACACATCATCCAACTACATGGCTAAAATTGATAAACCACCCTAACGACTTCGTGAGTTAGTCCATCTAAAGCAACTTTTTAATAGCTAACTAAAATTTTAACATCATAAGAATCTTGAGGAGTATTATGACAACCAATCATTTATCTTAAAAATAGTTTTTACTTCCCCAACCTTCCTTGCTCTTTCCTTTAAAAAAAAAAAGTTTTGCTTTTTATCTTTCATATGTCATGTGAAATAAAAAAAAAAAAAAAATACCTATCGTGGATATGCATTTAAAAAACCAATTTATTGTCATGGGATTCTATATTTTTTAACTATTTTGTTTTGTCATCTGATTCGTCATCATGTGACTCAGTTGTGCATATAATCTCATCTTCTAAAAAGGAATTGGCTAATTTAGTACTTAAATCATCATAAGATATCCACGTAGCTCCGTTTTATTGGAAGAACAAAAAAAGGAAAGGAAAAAAAAAAGAAAGAGACTTGGAATTGATTAAAATAAAAAAAAAGTTAGTAATTATAATTTTGTAACTTGCTTTAAGTTTGAATTATTATTGTCACCAAATGTTTATTATTATTTTTGGATGTCACAAGGCATCTATTATGTCATCGGCAAATAATGTGTTTGTCTAGATTAGAGTCACGTGTCAAATTGCAGGGTTTAATTGAAGTAAAATACCTCCCTTTGTATCGACATATATCCATGCATGTATACCAGTGGTCTAATATTATAACAATTTTTTTTATGGATAAAAATACAAGTTTATTTTTTTATTTTTTTATTTTTAAGTAAGCCCCCAAGAGAGTGATCAACATCCTCTAACTGGGAGGACAGGGATGCCCCGTCGGATGCTCGACATGTGGTTCTCAGGAGAATCTAAGTCCCACGTTCGAGCCAACACCTCCTGTCGGCTTAGCTTGTTGGTTCGGTGTTGGCTCGGATGTGGGGCTCTGATTCTCCCAAGAACTACGTGTCGGCCATCCGACGGGGACGTCCCTGTCCTCACAGAACTACTGGGAGGAGAGGATTTGAATCCCCAGGGGAGTACTCATGATCTCTTACACTCTCCAATTCTTAGCAAGAACAAATGGTTTATATTTACCCTAAAAAAAAAAACCCATTAAAATGAATGGTTTAGATTTATCGTATGAATATCATATTCTACTGTTACATGGATGACTACCAGAATACTTTTTACATGTAATCTTTATTTACTTTTTCAAATAAAAGTATTTTGATCACAAAGTAAAGTCAAATTAATTATCAGATTTGAAATATTTTGGAAATAGTTATACAGTCATCTCAGGTAATAATTAAAAAAAAAAAATCGATTTTAGTATGGATTTTGATTTCACTTCCCTAAACATGTATGACTCTTTTTTTCCTGCTTGAAAAGAATATCATTTGTAAGCACCTGGAAGAACTTGTTATGCATCATTAGGCAATTTATTAATTGTAACAAAGGTATGTTATTTATTGTTGGGAGTATGATGTCATGTATTCTGTCGAATGAGTTTGTGGGCTAACTCAAAAGGGTCATTAAAATTCCCAAGAGCCTGAACTCATACATCCAAGTCTGTTGGAAAACCCAAATACTTATAGTTGGAGGCTTGTAATATGGAGTCCATCAGTCAATATCTGTTCAGGGCTGTAATGGGCCTTTGAGATGGAGTACCTTGAACTTTTGAACATTGATATATTTCAGCATTTGACCAAATATATATATATATATATATATTTGTTTTCAGCATGCCTTGTGGTATTCATCTCTAACATTCTGTTTCCTTCTTCAATATGTCACTTGAAAACAAGTTGCAGTCATCCACCAAAAGTACCTAGTATTGTATATGATCAAACTGGGATATTGAGGAACAATCAAACAACTTAATGACAACCAAATAGCTGATCCTTCATTGTTTATCCTTTTTGCCCCCCCATTTGCCATTGGGTGAGATGGACTGAGTTGACCTATACAATGTCCAACTCCATTACTTGAAGTCTTGATGAGGAGTTCTCCATTTTTTAGTAACCAGAGTGAAAGAAGACCAAGAAGTTCATCTAGTCATCATCCAAACAAAAAGCATAGTACCATGACCATGTATTAAACTGTTCAATCACTCAATCATTCAGATAATTAACCTCACAAGGAACAAACCTTAGCAAAATAAATTGTCATTGATCACCAATAACCCAGACAAGAGCAAGCCCCATCTCTGAAATGGTGGAACCGATTTCGATCTCTCACAATTATTTCTATGTCATATATCTTAGAAATAAGTTTAGTACTTGCATGACAATCATCACATACACGGAGATTCTTTATAATCCGGATTGGGGAAGTTGAATTAGATGCAATAAGAGCAAAAGCTATTGCTAATCTTTCACTATGGTAGGAGAGGGCATCTTCCTTCTCCTCCTCTTCTATGTCAAACAACACTTCCTTGATGCTTCGTATATGACCATATGTTTGTAGTCTTCTACTTATCTCTTCAAGCTTCAAATAAATTTCTTTTGATTGCGGGTGTGTTTTGTCTCTCATAATAAACTCATGTATGGTTCCATCAATCTCAATCAAGCTACATCCAGGGGTTTTGTTGATGCCCAGATCTTTCATCACTTTCCTCACCCTCCTCACATCATCCCATCTGTTGATACTAGCATACAGGTTTGATAATAGTACATAATTCCCACTTGTCTCCGGCTCTAGTTGTATCAAGTGTCTCAGCGCAAGCTCCCCCAGCTGCAAATCACCATGGACTCTAGATGCCCCTAGCAATGACCTCCACAGCACTGCATTCGGCTTCATGGGCATGGTTCTAACCATTTCCTCAGCTTCCTTAAGCTGCCCAGCTCGACCCAGAAGGTCTACAAGGCACCCATAATGCTCAAGTTTTGGTTCAATCCCATAAACCTCCATCAAAGATTCAAAACACCTTCGACCCTCATGAACCAACCCAACATGGGAGCAGGCACACATCACAACTACAAAGGTCACCTCATCAGGCTCCAGACCCTTGTTTCCCATCTCATTAAAAAGATCAACTGCCTGCTGCCCATGACCATGAATCGCCAATCCTCTGATCATCGCATTGTAGCACAGTGTATCCTTCTGAGGCAATTGATCAAACACCTGATTAGCTAGACTGAGAGATCCACATTTCGAATACATGTCAATCAGGGCAGTACCAACAAAGAGATTTAAACTAAGATTATTCCTCAGTACATAAGCATGTGCCCATAGTCCTTGAGAAAGAGCGCCCAAATCAGCACAAGCATCAAGTAGAGCAACAAGACTGATTTCATTAGGCCTAACTAAGGAAAATTGCAATTCACTGAATAAACACAAAACCTCAGCAGACAAACTCGTATCCTCATTCCCGCTACTATTATCGCTGGTGCTCCGAGCATAAGCAGCTAAGATAGAGTTCCAAGTGACCAAATCCGGATGGGAGATTTGATCGAACAGATACCTAGATTGGGCCAATTTCCCACATTTGGAGTAGAAGTTGAGCAAGGAGGCATGGACAAAGTGGTCTGAAGAAGGTTCGAGGAATTTGAAGACATGGGCATGGAGGGCTCGACCATGGTGAAGCCATGGATTAGAGCCACAGGCCTTGAAGAGAGATGGGTAGGTGAAATTGTTGGGTCTGAGGGTCTTGTCTCTGAGGATCCCAAAATAAAGAGAGAATGCCAGGTCGATATGATTGTTGTTGGGGGAGAGAGAGGAGGAGATGAGAGTGTTGAAGAGAAAGACAGATGGGCGTTGGATTTGGTTGAAGATGGAGAGAGCGTAGGTCAAGGCTAAAGTGGAGGATGCAAGAAGGATTCTACTGAGAGGGAAGGTGTGGAGGATGAGACCTGTTGTTATCATTTGAGCATGGATTTGCTTCAGAGCTTTCAAAGTTGGGCATTGTTTTAAGATGAGAATGATCGGATGATTGAAGACCGTTTTTTCGGTTTTCATCTAGAGTAGAATGTTAAACGTCCACAAATCCAATAATTTACAGCAGTTCAATGGAACAATAGAAAACCATGTAATAATGCTCTGCTTGAATGCCAAATAACATACTTTGGGTGTTCTCTCTCGCTCTCCCTTTCTGTTGTATGTGGATTGTGGGCTCACCACTTTGGTCCAATCGGATCCAACACCCACTTTTTCTCTCTGTTTTAGCTGGGTGGGGTGGACTGTGGAGCTTGTGGAGAAGAGTCCTTACACCCTTGGCAGTCTTTTGAAGAAAAGATGGTTGGCATTTTGAAATCCATGATTGAGTTTTGCATGCTTCAGGTCCACTATACTCCCTCTTTCCAAAACCCTACCAACTTGAAGCCTTTTGATCCCAGTTCACCATGGGTGAGGGACACATTTCATCACAAAAGAGATAATAAAGGTGTTGTTCTAGGGCACCATTTTGCCACCTTTTGCCAATCCACCCTTATAACGATATAAACGAATAGTTGAAAATCTGGATTCTATTTGTATTCATATCCGTTTAATGGGTATATGTATCGAGTCATGGGGTATTTAAATCCGAGATAATCTGGAACATATATCCAATCCGAATAACTATTCAATTAATAATAATTAAAAGGGAAATTTCCTCCACCCCCACCCCCCCACTCATCCACCCAAGGTATACTCTTAAATCAACCATCCCCTCATCTTGACATATAATGTCAACTACCTCTCCTATTTTTGAAAATAAGTATCAACATACACTGTCAATCCATTAAGTGATGAGATGAATCGTAACTGATGAACACATTTTATGTGTGAATTTAAGGTATAAAGTATGCATCTCTTATTCTATTTATGATGTTTCTCGGGTATTTAATGTTGATTTTATGTTTGTAGGGTGTAAGTGAAAGAATGGAGAAATTTGAGCTTGAAAAGACTATTTTATGAATTTTTAATGATCTTGTCCAGTTAGCTCACCCAGTCAACTCAATAGCCGGGCATAGGGATGAATTTTATAAGGAGAGCCACGAATTTTGTGTACAAGATCAGCCTTGGATCAAGTCAAAGAGTAGCCCAATCTCATGCGAAAGATTCTATTCTCTTGTGAAAATATTCCTTATTTATTTGGAATCAAATTTACAAGATTAACATGGCATGAAAAAATGAAAAACTCTAATAGATTATGAAAGTTTTCAAGAAGAAATAATGATGTTAAAGATACGATGAGTTGGTGCAAGATTTTTTTCTACTAAAAAATCGTTCACATACAATGAACCTACAAGATTGAAATTTAGTTACCAAAATTATCTCCACAAAATCTCTTATAATCCAATTGTAAAGGTTGATTGTAATCTTTATATACTTGTATATATATGTGATGATCAGCAATAGAAAAATCATCCAAGAATTCTATTGTAAGTTTTTTTTTTAGTTTTTAAGATTTATGAGAGAGTTTGAGTTTTAGTTTCTTCTTTTCAAGTTGTGTTCTTCTTACTTAATTTATTTATTTTTTTTTCAAGTTTTAATTTCAGTTATAGAACTCTGTAGTAGGGTAGATAAAAATAAGTTGTACCCTATTACTAATTTAATTTAGGGGAGAAGACTCCCTTTGTAATCGTCTGCACATCACCTTGGAGTGACAATAAGACGATAAGCAACGACAAAGGAATCTTCCAACAAGATAAGTTTTTCTTACATTCTTTTATTTTTAATTTCGTTCCCTTCTTGCAATAGATCTGTGTTACTTTATGATTAGTGGTTTTGTAAATCTTCGTACCGTTATGAATGGTTATTATTGTTTTTATTACTTGATTAATTTTTATTTGAAGTGATTAGGGTGTTAATTCAATCAAATCTCTTTGGTACACTTTGCCTTATTTGAGTTAGGATAATAGCGATTCCTCCCTGAGATCAACCCGTTACTGCACGATACCGTGCACTTGTGGTTACATACACAATTAATTTACATCAGTAATTATTATTTTCAATGGCAATATTACCCTTGAAATTGTAAAATATCATTTTTATCCCTTTGAAAATTTTTTTGGTAGTCCCCACCACCACCCTCCTCTTCTGTCCCCTACACTTCCGTCCCCACCACCACAGAAACAAACTTGGTTCCAATGTTGGAATCGATCATCGCCCGCAGATACCAAACAGTTATCCCGTTCGGCCAATGATGAGCTCCGCCAAAGCATCAAACTCTAACCCTAGATTTCTTTATGGAGAAAAGAAACCTCCTCACAAACTTCAATAGGAACAAGAGTCGATGAACTCGATCACAACAGGGACCAAATTGATATCTATAAACAACAATTAGGCTTGTAAAATTTATTCGTTAATTTTTCGATTCTGTTTTACAGAGGAAGCAGCAGAGAGAAAAATTAAACAACATTTTGTCGTTTTTTATGGGTTGCTTTTCTACTGGAACCGAAACTTTACAGCGATGGTGGTGGCGGTGGCAGACACTCAGAGCTGGAAGATGAGGGTGGCGGTGGGTATGGCGGTGGAGGAGATGAAGATGAAAGTAAAAACTTGAAAATAGTTTTTACTTAAGTTTTAAAGGGGTAAAAAGGATATTTTACAATTTCAAAGGCAATATTATCATTGAAAACAGTAATTACAATTCGTCTCATCACTTGATGGATTGACAAGGTATGTTGATACTTATTTTCAAAAATAGAAGAGGTGGTTGACATTATAGGCCAAGATGGAGAGTGGGTGAAATTTTCCCTTGAAGAAATTAATGATCTTAAGAATTCTTGAAGATTCAATATGTTCTAAAGAATGAGAAAAAGAGAACTAAAATGGGTGATGAACCAAAGTCTAGGATGAGGCACGAGTTTGCATTGATGAAAACACTAATTCAAATATCATCAGGTCTTCTTCTATATTAGATATAATTTGATCAGTTCTCTAAGTCTCGCAATATTCCTTGGCTCTTAGTTGCTAACCAACCATCCAAGTACCACACCAAGAGGTAAGTAAGGACTCTTGTGCATGCAACTATACACACAGAGATACCTTCAACATGGTTTGATGTTGTCTTTTATGCATAGAAAATGACAAAGATGAATACATCATCTTCATTACTACTTCGTTGCCTATTGTCTCCTGTTGTCTCTCCTTAGGTCTAGTACTGGCCTTCTTTTACAATAATTTATATGGGCTTTAATTTATATTTTGTGTTTGTTGAATACTTCAATTGAATTTGCAACAATGGAATTTTAAATATGATGCAAAAAAGTAAAACAAAATAAAAAGAAATAATTATACAATATAAAAATTTACAAGGTTTAGTTCAATAGTGATTTTCTGTCTATATTTAAGCTGAGGTGAAATATGTTTCACCATCAATTGAGAATTGGATTACAATGCTCGTCTTCATGCCTTTTGTCTTAGCCTACAAACTTGTATGATGAAATATTAGACATCCTATTCCTAACAGAATTTACACCACAATTGCATGCTTAATTGGTGTCCACTTAGAACAGGCCAAGATAATTTGCGACGGTTTTAAAATTCCGTCGCGGAAATAATTTTAACGACGTTTCTTAAATTAACGTCGCAAAAGTAATTTTATTCGACGGTTCTTAGTTCCGTCGCAGAATTTCATATTAGCCGACGGAATTTAAATTCCCGTCGCAAAAAATCATTTCAGCCAACGGGTTATAAATTCTCGTCGCCGAAAATTATTTTTTTATCAACAGGATCTAGGTTCCCGTCGCCTATCTTTGATTTTACCAGACGAGATCTAAATTTCTCTGTATGTTGTTTCATAGGCTGGTAATATTCTCAATATTCATGTTCCAAAGGTTTGGCATGTTCCCCTATAACTTCATGTAACTTCATGTTAGTTCAATATCTCTCTCTCTCTCTCTCTCTCTGCAACAAATCTAAATGTTCTTTCTTTGAATTTGACTCTTACCTTATTCCAGAACCAAAATACTCACAATGTCATTCTTAAATAGTTGAACTGTCTAAGGTGAGTAATGTTTTTATCTGTCGATTTTTTTTATCTCTTTTATTTTATTGCATTCTGTTAACCAACTTTACTCGGTTTAATGTTTTGGTTGTTAAATTGTAATGTATAACTTGGGACTAGATGCTTTTAATTCTCTTAAGACTAAATTGTTTAAGTGTTTCAATTACTGTATTATGTCTTATGCTTTATACTAGTCTTAATGTTGCTTTTAGAGTAAATACATCTTAATTAGAATCAGTAAGATGCCCTAGTAGCTCCTTTAAACCATGTGTTTTGGTTATTTTAATAAATATTATGTCTAAGTTTTAGTTTCTTTTTGTAGTTCTTGAGTTTGAATGGTTTGATAACTGAGTTTTATTTTCTCACCAAGGATTTAATTAGGAAGTATCTGGGTTATGAAGTTAATGATAAACTCTTTTAGAATTTTGTAAGTAATGTATGATTGAAATTTAGAAATTTGGATAGTATTTTTATCAAGTTTTATATATTATATTTTGTACTGTTTATGTAGGGTAATAGGGAAATGTATTTTTTTGTAAATACTTTTACCGATGGAAAAGTATTTACCGTCACTAAAAATAAGTATTATACGACGAGAACTATTTTTCCGTCGGTAAATAAGTTTTTACGACGTGACCTATTCTTCTGTCGGTAAAAATAAGCTTCTTTTACGACGTGACATATAGTTCCGTCGGTAAAAATTAGAATTTCTCGTGACGGAATTATACGTCCCATCGGAGAAAATTTAATCACCAATGCACGTCTATTATGCGTCGTGATTTTAGACGATGGCTGCTATGGCGATGAACTAGCAACGCAAACCTTTGCATCGATTAAAATCATTGGCAATGAAAATGTATTTTTGGAGACTGAAAATTACCATCGCCAAAAATGCATATTATCGTAGTGGGGTTCAACTCGGATACATACATATAAACCTTATGAATTTGATCTTCAAGGATCGGGGCACAACCAAGAATTGGCCACTTTGCCCCGATTCCCAATTCTCCTCTAAATGATGGATGTGAATATGTGTCATCTCCTACCTGCATGATGAAAATGTCACTGCATTATATGTGATTTTCGCAAGAAAAAAAGAATCAAGAAGGCAAACCTCTTGAAAGACCAAGGAGGGGTAGGGAGAGCGGGAGAGCAGGAGAGCAGGAAAAGGGGAGAGATTAAGATAGTATTTGGTATTGTATTCTTGGAATATAATCTTAGAAATGCATTTCCTCAAAACCATCTTCCTGGTAAATTTAAAGTAAAGGTGTAAATTGGTTTGATTTTGGTTCAATTCGAGACATAATGAACATAAACGAACCGATTATAAACCGGTTTCAATTTCCCATTCAAAACCGATTGGTAATTTAATTAATTCATTTTCTTTTTGGGTAATGAAACCAATTATTAACCGGTTTCATTTGCAAGCTGAGTGAGGAAATAAGTTTTTTTTTATTGTAAGCATTTTAATTGATTCATTTTCTTTTTGGGTAAGTTGATGATTTATTTAAAACCCAAAAAAAAAAAAAAAAAAAAAAAAAAAAAAAAAAACAAGAGCATCGAAAGATACACTCCAAAAGGCCCAACAAAAGGGAACCAACCCAACAACAAACAAATTACATGCCAATTACAAGGAAGACCAAGAAAGTGGATTGATTTGAAAAAATCGTTTGATTCCCACCAATCTAGGCTGATCCGAAAGCGGAATCAGAATCAGGTTTCAGACCAAGATTCCAAATACTAAAATCTTGGAGGAATAACACTTCCTCCAAAATAAAAAATTTCTGAAACACATCCATTTGTTCTTTTTGCATTCCCTCTCTCTCAAGCAGATAATCAAACAGCTCGCCTTCTCTAGTCTCTTCGGAGACATCCGATAAAATTGGAATGATACTGAAAAGATTAGCAGGACTTCTGCACAAGGATGAGAGTCTCTCTCTCTCTAACATATATTGCAAACAAAACATGACACTCTGATCATATCTTCTTCGCCAAGAGGTAAGAATGAGTAGGGCTTGGCCCAAGAAGTTTAGTTTTTGTTTCAATTCCCCCTGATGGGTATAAATACTATTAACCAATGGGCATGTGACTCCTGGCAATGCCAATCCCTTCCATTGATAGGGGTAAATTTGATAAAGAACATCAGGGGCATAACTGTCATTAGCCATAATAACAATCAGAGGCACACCCGTCATTATATAAAGATCAGGGGCAAATCTGACCATCGACATTACGGACTTGTACTGCAAAGGGGCACGCACAGGACTCACGTTATATAAAGGCTTTCCTACCAAGGTCAAAATAAATCTAAGTCGAAGGTGCTGCGCAAACCATAATATACCACACAAGGTCTTCCACAACCTTTGGAGATTTCTTTCGTTCTCTTTGCAAATATGAACAGAGAGAAGAATAAACAATCACAATTGCAAAGACTTTGAACTTAGTATTTATAGTACTATCTCAATCCTTATTCATCCCCATAGTAAATCAGACCAGTTTATCTCTGATCCTTAACCAGACTATATCAGTCATACCAGTAATGCAAACTTCCGTTATTCAACTAGCCCAATAATTAATTAAGCCCCCATATGAACGACATCTTACAAATGTCATCATTCTTACATCACATATGACTATTGTTTTTCTTTTTGCAGTGTTCAATTCTTCGTGTCTTTAATATCGTAGTGTGCACCTCAAACGGACCCCAAGCCCGACCACTGTAGTGGTGCCAATTTTGGGACCTAATCGATAGTCCGAACCGAACCGGTCCGAAATAACCAGAAGCCGATCCAGACCGAACTGTTATCGGACATGTTTTGGGTTGAGGTATGACATATCCTACCTGTCCAGGTTAGTCCTAAAATAGCCCCAAAAATTGAACCAATGAGCCCCAACCAGACCAATTTAGACCATATATTGAACCCTAGCTTTACTACTTTACTTTTTTGGATAGCCTTAATGAGTTTCCTATTGGGCTTTCAACCGAACTGGCACGAACCAACCCGATAAAAAGCTGATAAGCTAAGCCCAATAACAATCTAAAATCGAACTGTCCCGTTAGTTAATGTTCACAATGTAGCCCACCTAATCCAAACCTCTTAATGAACATTTTTATTTCATGCCCTATAAAACCTGACAACGATTTGACCCAAACCAAACCCAACCCGGACTGACCCATTGATAACCCCACCGACCACTATAATGTTCATTGATAATCATCTACAGATAGATCCCATCTTGGGAGAGGATATTGGATTCTAGCAGCAACACCCCCAAATGCCTTCTCTACCCTCTCTAGGGAACCACTCCTGTCCATTTAACTATAGAAACTCATGAGTCATGAGTCTCATGACTCAATAATGTAGAGAGTAGAGCGGTCCAGGGAGTCCAGAAATGTAGAGCGGTCCATGGAATGGAGAGGGTATGGTATATATATTAGAACACATGAATCAAGAGTTACAGGCGTGCAACCTTGTCATTCTCATTCCCTACAAAGAATAAAAGAATGTTCTCACAAACAACCAACCCCATAACAACATCTACCCGCTTCTTTTCTCTTTTGATGTTTTTAAGGATTATTTGATGTGGACATTTTCATTTTCTTTCTACTTTCAATGCTTTCTAATTTATTACTTCCCCATACCAATACCATCACCTACTCCTTCCCATTTTTTTTTTTTAAATAATTTAAGTCTTGTTTGGATGTGTACTTATTATATACTTGAGATCTGAAACTTGAGAGCCATCTACATGATATTAAATTATATAAATAAATATAAATTGTCTCTTTCAGTTTGCTTAATTCATACTTTCTGTCTTCCCTGATTATTACATTATTTTATTACTTAATGCTTTTTGAAACACTTTTACCCATAAATAAGCATACTTATCTGAACGTTGACCTAGAATTGTGATCAGCCTTCTTCTTTATTAATGAATACCTTAGTACATTAAATTTAATAAAGATTAGATCACTAACAACATTTGCCAATGTGCACATAATTATCCTAACATGAACAAGAGTGAGCATGCATTATGGAATTCTTACTTATATTTAATTCATCACAAAAAAAAAAATCTCATAAAGATTCTACATCTAATTGGGAAAAACTATGTCATGTCATTTGCTTTTATCAGTTTCAATTATGCTCAATTTTGTGTTTGATATATTTTGGAAAATTTTATAGGAAAATAATATGCGATCGATAATGATGTGTGAGATTGAAATGAAGGTGCTGAGATGAATGTATGATAAAACTAGTAAAACTCCAAATATAGGATAAATTGTTAGAAATTTGTTTGAGGTGGTGTGAACATATACAACGGAGGCCTTTGAATGCTTCGATACAAAGGAGTGATTTTGATTCAATGTAAAAGTGATATAAGAGCCAAAGATAGGATTAAAATGAGAAAAAAAAAATGTCTATAGCACTGCAGTCTAGTAATGCTAGTCCTGACCGTTGAGAATGCATCAATCATGTGTCTCGATGCACTCCAAACAGTCAGGATCAACATTGTTATAGAGAAGTGCTATAGACGATCTTGGTCCTTAAAATGAATTTAGAAGAAGTAGTGAGGAGAGACATACATAGCTTTAGACTAAAAACATTAAGTGTGGCTTTGAATAAAGTTGATTGGAGAAAAAAAGATCCATCTAGTCAAATCCCATTTAGTTTGGATAAGGCTGAGTTAGATTAAATTGTATTATATTTTGATAAAACAACATAAAACAAAAGAAGAAAAAAATAAAAAAGAGAAGAGTGATCTATAGTCTACAATCATTTGTTATAACTGTATGAAAATTCCATTTAGAGGCAAAAAAATGATACATTCTTTTATCAATGAAGCCAAATCCTAAAGCTGTGAGAAAAACCTGTCATCATCTGCTTCACTCTACTTCCTAACGAGATATATTGAGGTGAAAAATGATCCAAAAGAACCCTATCAAAGAAGGAAAGGAAGAAAAAAAAAAGGGTATATAATAAAAAGAGAAGGCAAATGAAAAAAGCAAAGATACAAAAACTAAACAATTTCAATTCCTGGACCTTGTCATGAATTATCATGGTGGAAAAATCAGTAATTAAATAGTATATAACTTTGCTCTCTTTAAAGATAGGAAAAAAAGAAAGATTACATTATATCTACAGCTAGTTTATTTTATTGATTAAAACATTATCCATAACCTGTCTTTTTGCCATCTCAGTAAGTAGTGGTGAGGGAAAACTAATGGCAAAGCTGATGCTCTTCTTCCCTTTTTTCTGTTATTTCATATGAGGCTTTTTCAGTTTAGAACAGAATGAATTTTCTTTTGTCTTGCAAAAAGAGAAACTTCGGATTTGCAGTGAGAGATTTTAAGAATGATTAGGGAAACTAATGCCAAAGATGCTCTTCTTCCCCCTTTTTCACTATTTTTTCATGTGAGGCTTTTTTAATCTAAAAAGAAAAGACTTATTTTTTGCCTTGTAAAAGGAAAATTTTTGGATTTGCATTAAAAATAGTAGGAGAAAACTAATGTCCAAGAGGCAAAGATGCTCTTTCTTCTAAGCTTTTTTTTTGTCCAAAAAAGAAAAAAATATTTTTTTTCTTTGTAAAAGCTAAAAAAAGATTTTTTTTTTCATTGTAAAAGGAGAAACTTTGGATTTAAATCTCTTTGACTGCTTAAATAAAATACAGACACTGTTGTCACCACCCAAGACAGCCCCAACTTTAAAATGGCTAGAACAATAGTAGCAAAGTATGTGTTGTGGTGGGGCCACCCTACCTCAAGCACTCTTTTGTAACTTGGGGAAACGAGTCTCTTTGAAGCTCTCTCAAATATCCCTCTCTCTTGTCCACAATAATAATAAAACAAAACATCATAAACAGAACAAAACAAAACAAGCCCATATAACCCCACTTCCTATCTTGTCTTCTCTCTAACAAAAAAAAATAATAATAATAAATAAATCTTGTAGGGAGTAATGATTTTGAGTGTTTATTAGGGCCGTGATGCCCTTATACTTATTTGTCCCCAATGCCATTATGATAAATTTGCATGCAATATGAACTGTCCCCTGCTTTCTTACCAATTTCATCAGTGATGATGAGTGCAGGTAAATCTACTTTGTGGGACCATCTATTGAAAGTACAAATCCATCCAGTCATCAAGTGTGTATGTCCACGTGGGCCATAATAGCCCATAGGATTGTCCCCATGAATGGTCTCTACTACCCTAGTACCATCCAACGGTTTACACATGAGAAGCTGTCAGCAGACTCAGGCCAGTATAGTTTGGCAACTAAAGAATCAAGCCTTAAATTCAAAAAGTAACCAAAACCCACATCCCCATGATTCATATCATCCTCTTGGAATAGACCGTTGCACTTCCATCCATATGGGTACTTCATGGTCATGAGCTGATCCGAATCGTCTTCTCTTCGTACTTCAGGGAGGAGGAAGATGTCCTCTCAAATGGCTGAAACATGGTTCTTTGAAAAATCTGAGTTCCATGTCCGAACCAATACTTTCTATTGGCTTGGCTTATCAGTTAGGTGTTGGCTCAAACGTGGGATTCAGATTTTTCCAAAAGTTACGTGTCGGTCATCCGACGGGGGCGTCTCCCTCCTCCTTAAATTACAAGGAGAAGAGGATTTGAATCCGAATGAGCTTGGAATTGGATGCATTGTAAAGAGAGAGAGAGAGGTCTGCAGGATGGGTGGGGGTGCTGAGAGGACTGCAAGTTCGAATTATTCTTCTTTGGTGTATGATTGCTTTTAATCCTTAGTAGTTCTTTGGATTGTCTTTCTCACTCTTTTTGTTTAAAAAATAGTGTATTTAATCTCCTAATGTTACGTCCCCGAGGCTGTGCAGGCAGTCCAAAACCAAAACAGAGGAGAAAGAAAGAGAGCATTATAAAGCAAAGGCAGGCCCCCCAAAGCCTTTTACACGTGATAAAGAACACAACCAAAAGCAATTGCATGCGTGTATAAGATTCATCAGCTTACTCTACTCTCTTTTTCTGAATCCCCCACAAATGCATCTTTAGTTTCCACTTTCGATTCTCTTTCTACCCGTTCACGTTCTTTGGCAGTTCTTTTAAGTTTATCTTTGATTATCCTTTTTATCGTTGTAGTTCTCAGCTTTTGATTGAAGAAGAGTTTCCTATGGTGAATTAGAGCTTTTGCGTCGTCTGCCTTCTTCATGGTTAATGAGTTGATGGTACGTTTCAGATTTTGGTTTATTCTGGGTTTCTTCTATTTCCCATTGGGCCTTCTTTTCCTTTTTGTTTTGGACTTCGTAAAAATTAGATTTTATGTTTCTGAGTTTATGGGATTTTTCTTCAAATTTTCTTTACTCCTCTGCCTGATTCAGTTCTGGCTCTGGGTTCTAGTTTTTGTTCTCCCTTTAAGCATGAAGCATTGGCTGGATGAATAGAATTTATATGCGATTTTGCTATTATTTCTGACACTGTAAGTCAATACTTGGTTGAACATTGAAACAGAGAGAGATTCTATCTTGTTCTTGCTGTTCATTTTTTTTAGCGGGGAGAGTATTAAAGTTTGTGGTTCTGAACCTTTCGTGATCTTCTGGTATTTTGTCTCGTAGGTTTATGCTTTCGTTCTCTCTCTTTGATTCCCCGTTCCTTTGAATTCGCGTCTGTTTGGTGTAAAGAGAGGCATTGATCGTTTGCCTTTTGAGTGTCTTTTAACTGAAACTTTTTTGGCTCATGAAGTTATGGAGTTGTGGGTGTTGAGTATCTATTGGCTTGTTTTCTGGTATTTCTTTGATTACCAGGCGGAGTTTTGTTTTCGGGTTATGAGTTTTCAGTAGGTTCATGTATTTGTTGAAATAGAGGTGAAGGCTTGGGTTCTGGGTTTTGCAAAAGAGTAATAATGCTTATAAACAGAACAATGGCCGGGATTCTCTACCTTACTATTTTTCCTCCCTGATTACAGACCACAATGAATTCGTGTCATCATTTCCATACATGTTATACTTGTTCAGCAATTGGCATAATCTTTCTAACTTTTCTCTCTTTTCTCTCTTTTTGGATTCTCAGTACAGATTTCCTGAAACCAGTGAGAGAAAGGGAAAGTAGTCTATTTGGTGAAGGTCATTCCGCTGGGAAGAGGTCGTCTTCTGCGTATCAGTTTTAGCCACCATGCCAATGAGACAGATACAGAGCTCAGAGCAGCACATTGTGATCAAAGCCCAAATACAGAGCACCATGAATCCAGCGAAAAAGGTTCCCAAAACGGCACAGAATGGGAAGGGCCCACCTCGTGAGGAAACAGCGAGTGCCACTCTAAACCACGACACCTCACCTCCTTCTAGGAACAGAGGTAAGAGGAGAGGAAGAGGAGGTCGAAAATCCTATCAGGGTGATGTCTTTATGCGATCGACTTCCAGAAGATCGTGTACTGTCGTTCATGAACCTGTTCCAGGGTGCGCAAATGGAACTCTGTCAACCGAAATTAAAGGCGCGTCTTTGGAGAATGGAGTTCATACCTGTGAGATGGAGATGGGTTTTCCATCTTCAAGCAAATCTCTGAGATTTGCCCCTAGACCTGGTTATGGACAAGTAGGGACAAAGTGTATAGTAAAAGCCAACCATTTTTTTGCAGAGTTACCAGACAAGGACTTGAACCAATATGATGTAAGCTGTATTCATCAAAGCTTCCTTCATATGATTTTCTTGCAATTGCAGATGCTATGGAGTAGGATTTTTCTTCTCTATTAATGTCGAATAGTATCTGCTTCTTTTCCTTTTCGCCTCTTCCATTTTTGCTTTAATGAAATTTAAAACTCATTTTGCCCCTTTTCTTTGTCATTGTTCTTGCCTATTTTTAATATGAACATTTTATGTTTCTTGCAGGTCACCATTACTCCTGAAGTTGTATCAAGAAATTTGAACAGAGCTATCATGGCAGAGCTTGTGAAACTGTACAAAGATTCTGACTTGGGAATGAGATTGCCTGCTTATGATGGAAGAAAGAGCTTATACACCGCTGGGGAGCTTCCATTTACTTCAAAGGAGTTCCACATTAAACTTCTGGAAGAAGATGATGGAATCAGTGGTCCCAAGTAAGGGTTTATTATTGACTCAGCTGTTCCTCTCATTTTCACTTCATTCATATCTTTGCTGGGGCCTCTCTGTACTTTGAAGCATTGGAACCAAAATGGATTAATAAGACAAAAAGAATATTATTCAATGGCCTACTGAGAGGTTTCTTTTTTTGCTTTCCTTTCTTGGCTTCATGATGTAATTACTTTTCCTGTCCTACAAATTTTCAGGAGGGAAAGAGAATATAAGGTTGTGATCAAGTTTGTTGCTCGAGCAGACTTGCATCACTTGGGCCAGTTTCTTGCCGGTAAGCGAGCAGATGCTCCACAGGAAGCTCTTCAGATTCTTGACATTGTATTGAGAGAACTATCCTCCAAAAGGTATGATTTCAGTGAATTGTGTGTCTGGTTTTACCAGTCTATGGTAGTAGCCATTCTTATTTGTCCAACAATTTCTGCAATTTAAGGTATTGTCCTGTTGGGAGATCTTTCTTTTCCCCTGATATAAGAACGCCACAGCGGCTTGGAGAAGGTGTGGAGTCATGGTGTGGATTCTACCAGAGTATAAGGCCTACCCAGATGGGCCTAACCCTGAATATTGGTAAGCGGATCCCAATTAAATAATATTACTGTTTAGAAGGAAAAAAAGATAAAATCGTGTGCTCTCTTTCAATAGTAGTTTGTTATTTGTCCTGATTTTTTTTCTTTTTTTTCCCCCCATTACATAGATATGTCTTCAGCGGCATTTATTGAGCCTCTCCCCGTAATTGAGTTTGTCGCTCAGCTTCTTGGCAAGGATGTATTGTCCAGGACATTGTCTGATTCTGATCGTGTCAAGGTATTATTGGTTTGTTTTGGTGTTGGAGGCCAATTATTACATTTCCCCCTTCCCTTTGGGAATTCATTTTATTGGAGTTGTCTCCAAAATGTGTACCAGATTAAAAAGGCTCTTAGAGGAGTAAAAGTGGAAGTCACACATAGAGGAAACGTGCGGAGGAAATATCGTGTTTCAGGATTAACATCACAACCTACAAGAGAACTTGTGTAAGATGCTCTCTCTCTCTCTCTCTCTCTCTCTCTCTCATGATTGTATTGGTTTCTTAGTTGACCTGGCCTTCCATGATTTTTTGATAAACCCATTTCTTAACTAAAGAAACTTTTTTCTGACAAGAACACATATTTTGTCAAGAATTAATTTTTCTATTAATATAGTCAGAAATAATAATTTGAAACAAGTTATTTTGAGTGCTGACGGAAGTCCAGGACTTTTTACCATTTTTCCTGTTGGTTTATCTCTTAAGGTAGAGTAGCAGGCTTCATGATTCTGTTATTGCTTGTATGGTGTCTGGCAGGTTTCCTGTTGATGAAAAATCAACAATGAAGTCTGTTGTTGAATATTTTCATGAGATGTATGGCTTCACCATTCAGTATACACATCTTCCTTGCCTTCAAGTGGGAAACCAGAAGAAGGCAAACTATTTGCCTATGGAGGTAAGAGTGATATTCATTCAGTATAATGTCCTTCCTATGGATTGGTTTTAGGAGAGGATGTTACACATATTTAGTGCCTTATCAAGAGCGGTATCTGCACTATTGTGGTTCCCAGGCCTGCAAAATTGTTGAGGGCCAACGATATACCAAAAGGTTGAATGAAAAACAAATTACAGCTCTTTTGAAAGTTACATGCCAAAGACCCAGGGACCGGGAAAATGGCATTTTGCAGGTATTTCTAATCTTGTCTTCTTTTTTTTTTTTTTTTTTTGTGGCTTTTCTCAACTGTTCAGCCCTGAAATCAATTAAAAGTAGGATGTCTTTAAAAAAATTGTGGAATATAATATATTTTGTAAGGCAATTGGCTGAAGGTTAGTTCGCATATGTAGAGGTAGACTCTTCTTCAGTCACCTATTTTGCCATATCGAATGATTGGACAGGGCAAAAGTTTTGTGGACAGGTATTCCCCGAAATCCCTTGTTCACATGTCAAGTATCAGCCCAATATAGTTTGCACGTGGCAAAGAACTTTAAAAATCCCAGACTATGTGAAAGTACTTAGTAGTGGTCCGAGTACTGTAGGTGTGCATGGACATTGTACATGCATGGGATGCATGCCACATACACAGGGGCATATTTGGTTGAATTTGAATCTGAAGTTTGACGGGTGTCTTATCTAGACTGTCTCTTATCTATCCAACAGTTGGAATTGTGACACCATCCTTTTATGTGGCAGAATTAGGGGTCTAGTGTAGAGGAAATAAAACTGTCAATGGAAAAGGTGTAACTTAAATCTATCTTATATCTTAAATAGTTGCAAATATAACATTGCCTTTCATATGGCTTGCTAATTTTGTGCACGTTATTCCCCTCCTCTACCCTAGCCCACTCCCACCCCTACAATTTTTTTGGATATGCTACTTCTTGAATTTTGATCAGAACAAATCTGTTTCTTCTCTGTATTCTTTCAAATTACGCAGACAGTCCAACATAATGCTTATGATCAAGATCCATATGCGAAGGAGTTTGGGATAAAAATAAGTGAAAAGCTAGCGTCTGTTGAGGCTCGGATTCTTCCCGCTCCATGGGTAATGCTCTAGCTTATGAAACATAATTGCTTGATTCAGCTAAGATATTTGGTTCTGATCCCTGACCACTGTCTGATTTCATTGTTTCTGTAGCTTAAATATCATGATACTGGGAAGGAAAAAGATTGTTTGCCGCAGGTTGGTCAGTGGAATATGATGAACAAGGTAATATCTGTTATATTCCTTGATGATAATATTAATATTATCATGTGTGCAAAGATGATTTTTTGTCAGCATAAAGCACTATAATTGTATTCTCTAATTGCCACGCTGAATGCTCAGTACGGACCAACTTTCCAATTCCTTGATTTCCCAAGCAAAAATCTTAAGAAACAAAAGGAAAAGTAAGATTCTAGAATAGTAATTCTTGTCCCCACCATATTGCATAGAAAGTTGAGTTCATCTACAGTAGTCTGATTTCAGATCCATATTGTGTCGTTAGTTTGTACAGATTGATGAATCTACTATCCTGGTTTGATGATCTCTCTTCTAAGACAATATAAACAACATAGAAAATGCTTTCCTTATAGTTATTATTTTTTTTTCCTCTTCTGATAGTTCTGCTTTCTTCTTCGTTGTGAGTTTCTAGATTTATCTTTTATATGTGCCTCAAAATTTTAGTTAAAGTTCGAAGACTTGCATAATTTATTATTCCAATCTACCAATGCTTCCCCCCCCCCCCCCTTCCCCCTCTTCAAATTACTGCTCCATCTGACATTTTGGTTCTCATTCTCATGCTTCACGTGAAATAGAAAATGATCAATGGGAGTAATGTCAGTCGTTGGGCATGCATCAACTTCTCAAGGAGTGTTCAAGAGAGTGTAGCTCGTGGGTTTTGTAATGAGCTGGCTCAAATGTGTCAAATATCTGGCATGGTAGTCCTTGTTTACTTCAAAACATGATATTTAATCATCCTAGTGGTGCATTGATTAGTCAGCTTCTTGTTCCTGTTAACTTCAATCTGTATTGGCATATTCATCTGTAGGATTTCAACCCAGAGCCCGTTATTCCTATCTACACAGCAAAGCCTGAACAAGTGGAGAAAGCTTTGAAGCATGTTTACCATGCATCCATGAACAAGCTCAAAGGAAAAGAGTTAGAGCTACTCTTGGTGATTTTGCCTGACAATAATGGTTCTCTATATGGTAGGTGAAGTTATTGTTATTTGGTAGTGCTAAGAGCTAAGTTTTTCAACCAAAATAAAACCAGACTTATTAGAAATCTGATGTAATTCTTTCTTCATCTGAAGGTGATCTCAAGCGGATATGTGAAACAGAACTTGGTTTAATATCGCAATGCTGTCTCACAAAGCATGTATTTAAGATTAGCAAACAGTACCTGGCCAATGTGGCCCTAAAAATTAATGTCAAGGTAGAGAAATTCCAATATTATATGCCCACTTGCATTTTACATGAATTTTGGTACTTCACAAATGCACAACACTTATCTGATCTGGTTGCAGATGGGAGGAAGAAACACTGTCCTTTTGGATGCCATCAGCTGGAGAATACCATTGGTCAGCGACATACCAACCATAATATTTGGAGCAGATGTCACCCACCCAGAGAATGGAGAAGACTCCAGCCCTTCGATAGCTGCTGTACAATCAGTCAACCTAACTAATAGTTGTTAAATTCTTTGCTCATCACGTAGCAATTATTTATCTTGGATGCTGAAAGATGTTGGCTTGTTTGTAGGTAGTAGCTTCTCAGGACTGGCCTGAAGTCACAAAATATGCGGGATTGGTTTGCGCTCAAGCTCACAGACAGGAACTCATACAGGACTTGTACAAGACTTGGCATGACCCTGTTCGTGGCACAGTTAGTGGTGGCATGATCCGGTACTTGAAATCTCTATCAAATTGCTTTATTTTACCATTCTTTGTGTGAAATCATATTTTTCAAATTATATATCCTCCTTTTTGAATGCAGGGATCTATTGGTTTCCTTTCGGAAAGCAACCGGACAAAAGCCGCTAAGGATTATATTCTACAGGTACATAGACTTCCTGTAATGCTGTATATATTGTGTAAATCTGTCCATGTCATCTATGCTTGCAAATATGGGTATAATAATATCACTTAAGTGCTAGCATGTCCTAAAAATTGGAAGCTAATGATGAATAAGATTCTATTTTTGAAACCCTCATATGCCCAATTTACTGTGTTACTTTGATCTGAACTAAAACTCTGTTCATATGAATCACCTTATAATATAAATGGTTAGAATGTGTAATAATAAATGGGGCTTACATGGTTGAATGAACAAAACATCTAGCAAATCCAGGAGATCCAAATCTTACGGGGCTTTAGGTTGACATATCTTGGGTTACCACATGCTTTGTAGCTCAGTCTTGTAACAATGTCTTTATTCAGGGACTTATGCCTGACCTCAATTGACTATACTGCATCACAATAGAATTGATTCAACTGTGGTTACGTAGCGAGAAACAAGGATATTTCAGTTGTAACTGAATGTGATCATCAAATAAAGATAAAACTGGATGAGACATGCACAGAGGGATGTACATTAACTCTCAGCTGGCTATATGTATGCTCATAAGAATGTAAAACATTTATGAGCATATAAGACTTTTTATGTTTCATGGTTTCATTTCTGAATTGGATATATTTGGAGCAGGGACGGTGTGAGTGAAGGACAATTTTATCAAGTTCTACTATATGAGTTAGATGCAATCCGGAAGGTACGTTCACTTGTTCTTTTCACATTTAATAAATGAAGTTAAACAAGAATTTATATGACAGCGATAGTTGATCCCTACACAGGCTTGTGCATCTCTGGAACCGAACTACCAACCGCTGGTTACTTTCATTGTGGTTCAAAAACGACATCACACAAGATTATTTGCCAATAACCACAGGGACCGAAGCAGCACAGACAAGAGTGGGAACATTTTACCTGGTAAGATTGCAGTTCCATGGGAAAAATAAAAGGCGTCAGAAGTATATAAAGTAATTAAAATGAGACAAAAAATTAATTTTCAGCTCTTTTCAATCTAATCATGTGTTACCTTTGTTTTTTTTATTTATTTTTATTTTTTGAATTTTTCCAGGCACGGTAGTTGATTCTAAAATTTGTCACCCAACAGAGTTTGATTTTTACCTCTGTAGCCATGCTGGTATTCAGGTACGATGCTGTTTCTTAGTTGTTCTTTTTTAGCATTGCCTAGGCTATCTATAGGTTGTACCTTATTTATTTTTGGCATGGACACTAAATCTCTATAATTCGTCAAGGGCCAGGAAAGAAACATTATGTCTACTAGAAGAACGGAGAAATTGAAACCCTTAAATGGGTTGTACTAGGCCCAACTGAAATTATAATATTTCTGAAAACGCCCAATGATAACACCATTAGAGCATGAATACTGACAATTGGTCCTCACTGATGCGTACTGCTTACAATGAATACAATCTAGTGGGAATTGGAGTAAGTTCTGCCATGTTATTGGTCTAGTCTAGTAACAGTTTCTGGAAGTTGTTGTGTTATTGGATATACTTCAGAACTGTATAATGGAGGTTGGGCAAGGTCTAGTATAAACTAAAAAACTGATCAATACTTTGTTGCTTATAGAACAATTTGTTAGGTGGACACCTCTTGGAGAGGGATAGCTACAAAATCAGGTTTAATTTAGATAACCAGAGCAACCCCTATTTGATCCTTTCCTAATGTATAGTTGTAATGGCTGTGAGAACTAAACCATGAGACTCATAAATCGATGCATATGAAACCATGCACCAGATAAAACTGTGGTCCTTAATCCATCTGGGATTCTGGCTTTGCACCATCATACCTGATGGATGGTTCTGATTGATGAGATTGACAGGCCTGGACTAACCCTTTCTTCTGGAGTGAATTCGAATAGCATTCTGTTCTTCAACAAGACACATCAGATAAACTTATGCAACTACTCCAAATAAAAAAAAATAAAAAAAATAACAAAAAGGGTTTTGGGGGTGGGGGGGGGGGGGGGTTGCAGTGGGTGGTTTTAGTCCTCTATCATCTGGGTTTTGGGCTCTGCCCCATCAAAAAGATGCACTCCCAATTGAATTGTTTTGATTGATGCCAGTGGTGCATCATCTTGTCATGCAGGGCCAGGAGGATAAGAGTGCATGATCATAAATCTCATTTATATCACCTTAGGGGCACAATAACCACTGCATGCCCACATGTACACATATCTTTACAAATACTAGTCTCCTCTCCACATGATAATATATTCTTGCTACTCCAACAGGGAACAAGCCGACCAGCTCATTACCATGTTCTATGGGATGAAAACAATTTTACAGCAGATGGAATTCAGTCTTTGACAAATAATCTTTGTTACACATATGCAAGGTGTACTCGCTCTGTGTCTGTTGGTAAGTTAATGACCTTCCTTTCAGTATATTTTTGGCGTTTTTCACTTTTTCAACACGGATGGTTTTCTTCTCTCTGTCAATCGAGGTTTTTAAACTCAGGATCTTGGCTTATATGAGGATCACATTCCGAATTGGTTGATCTGAACTAACCCTGACCGATTCCAAATGAAATAGGTCACACCGCGGTAACAAAGTTTGGGAGTTACATTGGGATCGGTTTCTGATTTCTGGTTCAGCCTCTCAGGGATTTTTACCATGCTTGCAAAATCTTTCTTTTTTTTGCTTGTCTTATCGGTTTTGATTGGTTGCAAGGGGAGTATCTTATTCCAAAATTACTCTTGATGAAAAATAATCCCAAGTGTCTTTACTCTAGAAACAGAGTCGAGTATTATACTTGAGGTTATCCATCCAAAATGGGATCTTGACCCCATCTCGTATAGGCTTGGGAGTTGGGATTCTGTTGTCCTGTAAGAACAGGAGTCAGTGTTTTTATTATTTAACGCATGACCCATTCTGTTGATATTTGGGTAGTTCCTCCAGCATATTATGCACATCTAGCGGCATTTCGAGCGCGATTCTATATGGAGCCAGAGATGCAGGAGAATGGCTCTACAGCTACTCGGTCAGCAGGGGAGTCAGGAGTCCGGCCATTGCCTGCACTCAAGGAGAATGTGAAGCGAGTTATGTTTTACTGTTAAGAGAGGAATGATGATGAGGATTCCGGTGGCATTGATGTGAGGTGGCATTGATGTGAGGCATCATTGGTTGCAGCTGCCGTGTCTTTCTAGTTCATCTCTGTAATTCCCACCTTGTATGTATGATGATAAGATGCATGGTCAATAGGTCTCCTTCAATTTTAACTCAGGTCCTGTGTTATTGTGATTCCATCTCGAGAAAATTACTGCAGAGGGAGCTCAAAGTGTAGATTAATGGGTCGTTATGACTCTTTTAATCTCAACGACCATAAAAAGAAAACTAAACTGCAATGTGACAAATCATGAAAGCCAACCCATATTCCATTAATTGAGGCCCAAAGCTATAAAAGAATCCTCCTGAAGCTGGAGTTTTAAATGAATGATACATAAAAGTTCAGATCACAAAAACAACTTCAAGCAGACAGGTCTAGAAAAACTTGTAAATTTAATTTTCCATTCAAAAGGAATTGGGATTCAATTGCAAGGCATGACAACAATAAGAGCCATTTTAATAAGGCAAAAGTTTTTCTGGTTTATTCATCAGTTAATTTTCATGATCTGGAATCATCCACCATCAAGTGCACAAATCCATGTCCATTGTATATGAAGTTCCATAATTGCCTCCCTTCCATCCTCGTGCCCTCAATTCCTCTGGTCTTTTGGACCAAAGAACTCTTTAATATATGCCATCAATTCAATATCTTAGACATCAATAATAGCATATAAACCACATGTTTCTTCCCAATTATCCAAATCCAAATCCAAGAATTGCAACTTCCTCTTCCCCCTTCTCACTTCCTCCCAGCCCTAACCCCATCAGTTTTCTTGTGTGTTGCAGACTTGAGTAAAGGAGGAACAAACGAATAAAGAGTTTTTCACAGATCTGATCAGGATTTGCAGAGCATTAATGTCAACACATGAAAGCTATGGGTTTGAGTTCCAAAATAACTGCCTAGAGTTGGTCCACTCCTTTAGATCACCATCAAACATATATCTCTTATTCTCCTCTAGACTTTAACTCAACCATGGTTCAAGGACTTGGGCATAGATCGGAATCGGCTGATCCCGAGTCACACCTTGATTCAGAATGGTGCTAAGGCTTTTAAGGGTTCAGTCCACCCTGGTCCAGGCCGATCCGATTAGGTTCTGGTGGCACCATCTTCTCCCTGATTCTGAGTACTTGGACCATTCTCAAGGGGAAAGGCATTCTATGGATGCATACAAAGGGCTGCCTCCAATTCTTCTGGCCCTACAGAGATCTAAAGCACTCTATGGGCCTCTTCAAGCCCTTGATGCAGAACTGTTTGGTGGGCCCAAGTGCCCAACTCAACCTAGCTTGTGCCTACCCTGTTTGAGACTTCTAAGCATTAAAATACGTGTTTGGGTAAGATTATGGGCAGCTTCTAGTAGTCAGTTGCTGGGGTTTTTTTTCTGATTAAAAAGGGCTTAACTAGCTATTTTGTTTCATTTGAAATTTTTAGTATCTGAGTTAAAAGAAGCATGTATTTCTTGGGAAGTCCTCGTATTGTATTTCTTTTTAAACTTCAAAGGGAGTAGCACAGTAGGGAAAGAGCCTACATCTCAGTAAGAGGAAGGTTCTGAATTTGTCTCCTCTTACCATCTTGAGACCACTCGCTTGGAGGTGTTAAGTATTATTTTCTTTCTGTTTTGGATACAAGTAGAATGACTTTCATTCAACCTCCGAAGGATCCAATCCATGTGATTGTGGAGTTAATATGAACCCGTGAGACTAATCAGGCCGAAAGTTTGAATACCCATTGTTAATCAAAAAAAAAAAAAAAAGGAGGGGAGGGGGGTTGGTTTAAAGATGCGTGCCTCTAGGGTTTTGGGCTTCTTTCCATTGAATCTTCCTTTCCAACCGAGAAGCTGACTTAAGCCTAGGAACAAAAGCCCACAAGCCATAAGCAGTCCAACCAAATAAAATAAAAAAATGTTTTGGAGAGTTGATGCTTGGGAGCTGGCAGGTCTAATGGAACCAAGATTAGTGGACATTTAAAAAGCTAATTAAGAATTGTTCTAAGGCCATCCCACCAATTTAAATTTTACAAAATTACGAGATTACTTTAAAATTGAGTTTGGCTTTATAAAATTATCCAACATATCTTTATGTTAATCAAACTATAAAAAATGAATTTAGGTATTTCAAAACTACAACAGAACAATGTTCCATTCCTCTTCTCTCCAGTCACCACGTCCACCCCATACCATGGATGACGCTGTTGAGAGAACTTTTAGATCCTCATTAATTTCTTGAGACCTTAAACCCTAATCCCTAAACCTCCTAAACACTTCATCTTAAACTCCCTAAAGCCCTAAACCCTAAATCCCTAAACTTTAAAACCCTAAACCTTAAATCCTAAATCCTAAACCGTACCCTAAATCATAAACCCTTAAACCTTAAACCCGAAGGCCTAAACCCTAAACTCTAAACCCTTAACTCCATAGCCAAAATCCTAAACTCTAATCCCAAAATCCCAAACTTAATCCCAACCCCCACCCCCCAAACCAAAAAAAAAAAAAAAAAAAAAAAAAAAAAAAAAACTCTAAAACACTAAATCTTCTAAATCCTAAACCCTAGACCTCTAATCCTTCTAACCCCTAATCCTTAAATTGTAAACCCTAAACTAATTAAACCCAAACCCTAAAACCTAAACCATATAATCTAAACCCATCCAATCTTAAACTCTAAATCCTAAACCCTAAACCCTAAACCCTAAACCCTAAACCAATAAATCCTAAAATCCAAACCCTAAAACTTAAACCCCCAAAACCCTAAATCCTAAATCTTAAATCTCTAAACCTGGCCTAAACTCCCTAAACCTTGAACTCTAATCCTCATAATCCTAGACCCTAAACCCTCAACCTTACGACTAGTGAGATGGCTAAAAAAAAAAAAAGGGAATCAAGAGCAACATTGTTCAAATACACGACCTCATGATGTAAGGTAGGACATACTTCATATTTTTATATTGCATGTATTTCTGAACAAAATCTTAGGAATCCCACTGAGCTGGGCTCGCCAACGTGCTAACAAACATCCTTTGTGACTGCACAATATTCATCAGCGACTGTCTGTGGTGGTGTTAAAACTTTCTCATTCATTGAACATTCATGAAGGCCATATCACTGTAACCCTCAAATATTTGCACAGTTCACTTTTTTTTGGCCCCCTTTCCCTTTACTATATGCCCAAATAATCAAGCACTTTCTGACCTGGGAAATGAGAATGAACCTACACCTATGGTCATAAGGGATCGATCATTCTGAAGACCAAGACAAGATCAGTATAAGACCGATACATGGACCAATAATAGAGTGTCGTATGGTTGATATTAAATTAAACGATATTAAAACAATAAAAGAATCAAATATCATTTTGTATCAACCACTACTTATCCGATACGTAAAACCATGCCTACACCTCATAGGCCAACATATGTCAACACAAAGTTTAGCAAGAACATTTTAATTTAATATTTCAAAATGGAAATGCTCTTATGAGAGCAGCACCAAAAAAGCTTCTCGTACTTACCCAGTTAATTAGGCTTTATTACTTCTGTTCTTTTCCATAATTCCATGAGCAAGTTGATTATTGATTGTCTGTTAGTGGTAGAGATGAGTTCTGAAAACCTCAACACACTTGATATCTTCTTTTTGGGTAATGAAGAAGCTACTATCTTCACTAAACCTAAGGGTTAGAGCAGGCTTTATTGCTAGATGCAATCACTACCACTAATGTTTTAGGCCCCCAAGAAACTTTGTGCTCAATCTCTAAAGATAAAAAGGCATTCCTACCAAAAAAAACAAAAAAAAAAAAGATAAAAAGGAATTAATCTCGCTAATTAGAGTACTTGATCAAGATTAAGTACTTTTACAATGGCTGCAATAAATGCACATTCCTGCAGAATGCATGCACTGTGCCGTATGATCCATGTTCCTGCTCTCATCCAGACTAGTATCAGAAAAAACAGGGCAGCTTACAGTCTGTAAGTTACAGAAGACAATATAGTCAGTCTCCTATTTGTTTGTTGTTTGTTTACCCTCATAGTATAATGTCAATCCCAATGGAATTTATAAGCTGACAGACATTTATAAAGACAAACAGCTAGGCTGTTGTGTGTGCTAGGCAGGTGTCTATTTATTTGGTTTTAGAAGAATATTATCCATCCACACAGCTAGATTTTTCTCTCTGCTGATTAGCTGGCTTGGCTCATCAATCTATATAATCTCTCTCCTTTCTTTTTTCTGACATTTCTTCCGGATTGGCATTGGAAGTTGATGGAGTAGAAGGAAGATGTCATCCAATATATTGTAGTCCTCTTGTAAAATTTCCATCTCATGAATTGGAATTGGTATTTACCACAAAAAAAAAAAAAAAAATTGGAATTGATAGATGGAGGGATTGTCTGGTGTAGAAGGAGTTTAAGATTATTTGGTAGTGAATAAGGGTCCGTTTGATAAAACTTCTGTTTTTGGATTCTATGGATTCTGACTTCCAGAGAGTCATTTTGGAGTAAAAGCGTGTTTGATAAGTCCAATTAGATTCCAACTCCCACAGAGTGAATCGGATTCAGAATGACTCCAGAATCCAAAATTTTGGAGTCATTAATACTTGCTCCAAGCTATTGGATCAACTTTTTAAGAGAAAAAAAAAAATCGACACTCACATGACTATCACTTGACCACCACCACCATAACCACCACCACCACCACCACCACAACCAGCCACCACCACCACCACCACCGCCACCACCACCACCACACCACCACCACCACCGCCGCCACCACCACCACCACCACCACCACCGCCGCCACCTCCACCACCACCACCAACGCCACCGCCCACTACCACCACCACCACCACCACCGCCGCCGCCACCTCTACCACCACCACCAACACCACCACCACCGCCACCTCCACCACCGCCACCACCACCACCACCACCACCACCACAACCACCACCACCACCACCACAACCACCACCACCGCCCTACCACCACCACCAACCCACCACCGCCGCCACCCTTTACCACCACCACCACCGCCGCCTCCACCACCACCACCACCAACACCACCGCCCACCACCACTACTACGACTATTTTTTTAGACTTCAATTGGAGGGATAGTGTGTTATCAAACATGTTTCTAATCCAAAGATGCTCTAAAATCCATTTCAAAATTGCGTAATCAAACAAGTTTTTACTCCAAAATAATCCTAGAGTAGCTTGGAGTAGAATCCAAATTTGAACCAGAATCCAGAATCCAGAAGCAGAAGTTTTATCAAACGGGCCCTAAGGGTGCCAATTATGGGCCCGGAATCAGAACTATCCATGATCGACTTGACCTGTTAAAATTCATCCCCGAATTGCCTAGCTAAAACTTGTTCTAGAACTGTTCCATTACTAAATATGATGGTTTCGGGAGTCATTTTTGAGATGAAATATTAAATGGAATGGGACGGCTCTCAGAATCAATTTTGGGATCGAATATTAAATGGGACAGGATGGTTCTAGTATGGGTTTCACAAAACGTCCAAAACTGAATAATGGGACGGTTCTTGGAATCAATTTTGGAACCGAATATTATATGTGAGGTGAGACAATTCTAGGATAGGTGTCCCAATGGGTCTAGAACTAATCGACCAATAAGGAAATTGTTTAAAATACAGTCTAAGTATACATATAACTCTTCTCCCAAAAATCAAAGTTACAGTAAACCTTCAAAGGTTCAAATATTTTTCCCATTGATTTCTTTTGATCGGTGACTACCAGTCAATCAATACCGATACTCTGAGAGTCAAGTCGGGTATCTAGGATGCGTGTTCGAACTTGTGGAGATTAATGCCCAGAACCATTAATGAGCCAGAACCAGACTGTTCCATTATTAATTGTGATGGATTTCTAGTTTTGGGACCATTCAGTAAATGAGACAGTTTCGAGAATGGCTCCATTGAGATAGGAATAGGTAAGAAACTGTACCAATTACTTAAAACTGCCCCATCTGATCACACCTTTAGTACTCAGTGTGGGACTAAACTCTCAACACTCCTTTGCACGTGTAGCAGTACGTATTGTAGGCACTTGGAGGCTAGAGACGGTGAAAATTACCCTACCATATACCATGATAAGTTTGCATTTAAAAGTTCAAACTGATAGGTGGGGGAATTCTTAGGTGTATAATGGGGAATGTAAACTATTTAATAATCCATATGGAACTAAACTCCCAACACTATCTTGCACATATGACATTACTTACTACATGTTGCACGTGTGCCAGTACCTACTACATGTAAGTTAACATGTATGGTATAAGTGTTAGTTTGCTGCATTTCCTCCCACTTGAATGCAGTACTTTGGTTCTTTCTTAATTTGAGATTACTTGTTACATTCTGATCTACACTCGTGTGGATCATGTTTCTAGTCCTTCACTTGAGGGCATTAACCAGTGGTTACCAATGGCAATAACCACTGCCATTGCTAGTACATAAATTTTGGATAAAAAATCTGTGGTATACTACATTTATCTGTTAAGGGTGTAAAAATAAATCAAATCCGTTTATCAAAATCAAATTGGGTCGTTTAAACTGAAATCATAAAACAGATTATTAAAAAATTCGATTCTAATTTAAAAAATAAAAATATTTTCATTTCAAAATTGAAACATTTAAAGCCAACGGTTGAAAACTTGAAAACTGATGGAATATTTACTTTAATCCCCTAGTGCTGAAGATCTGTCTGTAGAAATAAATTAAAATTATTTTAATATTTTCCACATGGCATAGTGCCTTTAAATCATAAACCCATCTTCATAACTCTCAACAGAAAAATATAAATTAAAAATATTTTAATGTTTTTCTCTCCCTCCCTCCTCCCAACTCTTACGAAACCATTTAATTTTTAGTTCGATTTTAGTTTTATCCTATTCACACCGAATTGAACCATTAAACTGAAATCACACCGTTTGACACTTTTACATCATTGAACATTCTCTGACACTGGTGTGGCTTAAAGTCCCCCTATCAGATCATTTGAATGCTGCACTTTCAAAATATGAAGATCTCAATATAAACCATTTCATGTGATCAAACAAATAACCACATTATTAGTTTCATTACAAAGTATTTTTGGTTCTCCCTGCATAAGATCTTCGCTCAAAAAATACAATAGGAATTGATCTGTGATTAGACTCTGCCGACACTTTTGATCCTGATCTCATCCGATAGTAGTGGGATATCACAAAAATTTACTGTGCTACTGAGCTTATTTTATTTAGTTAATGAGAAGCACCACTAACTAGAACAGTAATTGTTATGTTAGTTTGATCAATATAAACAGTGTTTTGATGATAATAAATTGTGCGTGAACTAATGCTTGTAACTTGCTTCAATGAAATTTACAAAAAACCAGTTTCAGACAAGTTACATGGGCATTCTTCCATTTGGAACCTGAACAAGATCAGGTCACAACTTTTAAGAACATATGCAACAGGAGCCTAGAAAACTCCATTGAAGCAACATGATCAATTCTATATATCCAAGAATGGTGGATTACATGAAATGATGATGCCATGTGAATTGTAACATGATCAAATCTTAGTAAGTAGATGCTTTCACAAGACTCAAAATAAAGTAATCCTCAAACCTTGTTTATATTATTTGCTTCTACTACGTTTAAATATTCTTAAACCCTAATCAGTAACTTTATTTCATATGCATGAACTAGGGGGCTATTCTTTTGGTGGAACGTGATGAGATCCCAATATGCTTAGGTGTTAAAAACTGGTCAAGGGTACTGTAACAAACCCATGGGTCAACGTAAAATTTCCACCTCAACCTAAAAGATCCATAGCGGCCAAGCACAGAAATTGGTTGGACCCGGTTTAGCTACTCTGTTGCCAATCCTAGAGTGGAACATGAACTTTCTAATTTTTTGGAGGAACATGGGGATCCGCATCCACTTCTACCAGTGAGAGGACAGTGGCAATTCCATCAGGATGGCCAACACGTGGCTCTTGGTGAATCCGAGACCCACGTTCAAGCCGACAAGTCAAGCCGACAGGGGGTGTCGGCTTGAACATGGGTCTCGGATTCACCCGAGAGCCACGTGTCGGCCATCCGGATGGGGTTGCCGCGTCCTCCCAGTGGTTCTGGGAGGAGAAGATGTGAATCCGAACATGGGACTTAGAGGTTGAGATGGAAAATTTGATGAAAAGACTCTAAAATCAGCCTTAATTACGATGTAGAAAAGTAAAACAAAGATTTTAGTGGTTCGACAAAAAAGTAAAACAAGGATTTTAATGGTGCGACAAGATTATTCATGTACGTCTATGATGAGATGAGATATGTTTCACTATCGATGGAGAATAAGATTACAATCGTTCTTCCTCTCATGCCTCTCATTAGAAAGAAAAAACCATTGTTACAAATTTATGGTGAAACCTATACAGGTGCAAATTAGCAAAATACCAATATAGCCCCAAAAACCAGAATATTCATTAAGTAGCAGAACCTATACGGGTGCAAAATTATACATGTGTATATTACTGGAAAAACCGTCAGCTACAAATTCGAACAGAATACAAAATATCCTACTCCCAACACTTCCCTAAACTAAGAGACAATAATTTTACAGTAAAAGTGAAATGACACGCTTGATTGAAGGGTATACTCATCTGTTTACAGAAGCCACTATGGTTCCTCCTCTCTCTCCTCCTCCACCTCCAACCACATACACAGTCAGAAAATGAGAAACAAAACAAAAGCTTCTAAGAATAGCAAGTTTCTCTCGTTTTCTTTTCCATGACATCTCCCTCTCAAGTTTAAAAGTCCCATGTTTCATGCAAATTGCCACCTCACCCATTACAAGCCCTATCAATGGCGTTAACTCCATCCCCATCCAAAGACAGCTAATTATGCAATCGTCAGGTCAAGCAGCTGGACAGCTTTTAGGGTTTTTCCACTTCATGGGAATGCCCCCAAAATAGAACATGGCAAACCCTAGAAATGGGATCCTTGAAAGGGCGAGAGAATCAAGTCAGATGACGTTTTTGCTACATGTTACTCACCGAATCAAAAAAAGGTATGTGTACTCTAACCCGAGATGGAGCTTCCCACCAAACAGACACCCACAAACCCATTTCATTTTTGAGAATCAAACACTTTTTTTTTTCTGTACTTCGAATCAGGGAAAAAACTACCTAGCAGACGTACATTGTGTGTGTGTGTGAAAGAGAGAGAGAGAGAGAGAGAGGGGTATCCGACGTCTCTGGATCGAATGTGATTGGTTTCAAGCACTAGCTATCTTTGTTTTTTGCTGATGGCAATGCTGAGAGTGGAGTAAATCCATAATCTTTGTTTCTGTAATGTCTACGAACAACTAGACTTTTGTATATATACATTTTTTTTTTCTTCCCCACCCCCCGCCCAAAAAAAAAAAAACACACTAGAGCTGCATCTCGGATGCTTGCATTTGCCCAATACAAGACAATAACCAAAGAAAGGAAGATATTCTTTTCTAAACTAATCTGAAGAAAGAAAATAAGATTGCTTTATAACTCACCTTAATCTGCAGACTTTCTCAAGCAGTATTCAAATCAAAAACAGTATACAATCATTCTCTATTATTTCCTTTTATAGGATGCCCCGATTGCTACACTTCCTAGAATTTTCCTAGAATTTTTACTTTGCATTTCCATGAAATCTCCCACAGGGCCACGGAAGAAATTCAGTCCCAATTCAAAACTTAGTCCCCAAAGATGAAATAATTATCCCACTTCTTTTTTTAGCATTTGGACATATGGGTCATCAACTAAAGTAAACTGAAGATCAAACCAAAATTTTGGACAAATGGATCATTAACTTAATTGTAGGCTCCGATCTGAAATTACAAGCTTTCACAATTGAGTTATAGAACCTAATTTTTCTTTGTGCTTTCTTGCATTTCAATCTCATCCATAAGTATACCAATATCAAATGGTTTTTGGGAAAAAAATTGAATCTTTTCACTTCCATGGAGTTTCAAAATCCAAATGGGAATTAACTGACTCCCCATGTCAACATACTCAAAGACCCACAAAAATGTTCAAAGAAAAAAAAAACCCACGAAAAGAAGAAGAAGAAGAAAGACTGGACTCAGTCGATGATAGGACACAAAGATTGAAACCCAATCCTATTTGATACAATCTTCACTTCCATGAAATGTTAAACAAAAAAATTCAGTAGTCCAAAGCATATATATGAGAAAAGTGAAGCATACAACAAGAATATAATAGAGTAGATTTCAAAGAGGGAGACAATACGGGAACGACTAACGAAGGGCTCACTTCCCAAGGCTGAGAGTCACATATAGGGCTCAGATTAGACGAAGCTAGGGATCTCAAAAGCACCAACCTATGTTGAGAGTTGAGACAGAAATTCTGTCACTCAATACACTAACAAGATTTTCTACCATATACTGTTAAGATTCCAATCTCCGCGGAAGTTGTAAACTTTGATAGAAAAAGTAGCAACAACAAACACCAAATCCCCAAAAATCACTAGACCAAAGCATAATAATAAGATCAATGGAATACCCAGATGAGATCAAACCTTTCCAAGGGTTTTCCATGGCAGAAGAAGGAAACCCTAACAACCAAATAACCCAACTGGTGTAGATGCAGCAATAGAAGTAGAAAAACGGAGTAGATTAGGGTTAATGAATACGAGTGTTTATCATGCCTCCATCAACAGGTGAAACTGCCACATGATCTGATCATTCCCTCGAGGGGAGAGTTTAGATCATGCTGGCAGCTTCAACTGCTAATGATGCACGGTCTTTGTAGATAGGTTGCCTCCTCTCCCCTGGCTCCTCTGGTACAGAAGAAAGCCATCAACAGTTATCTAATCTTCTCTTCCTTCTCCACTAGCTAGAAGGAGTGGCTACAACCCACACAGTTTAACCCGGATAGGAAGGGGGATCATGAGAAGGGTATAAATAGGGAGTAAGGAAGTAAATGGAGGGGTGAGGACTGAGGACTTATCATCTACTTGTGTTGGTGATTAAGGGTTTTGTTATTATTTGGGACTGTATAAAGCTTATATTAAAAAAAATTAAAATAGGAAATATATAGAGAAGAGGGCTGTGGTCCCAAGTGCAACTAATTGAATATTGTCACGCCCACGCCACCCCACCCCACCCCACCCCACCATGCAGACAGGTTAGTGAGGGTTTCTATATTTACTATGAGCTTTTAATGACTTTAGGTGGGGACCCTTGCATACATCTTAGTTAACCCTTCCCCCCCCCCCCCCCCCCCCCCCCCCCTCTCTCTCTCTCTCTCTCTCTCTCTCTCTCTCTCTCTCTCTCTCTCTCTCTCTCTCCACAAGCATCAAACTTAATCAAGAAGAGATTGTAAAACACGAGAAGTATATGGGGGACCATTTTGCATGGCTTCTTAGATGTTGAATAAGGTTCACACAACAAGAAGCAAAAAACAAAGGCATCTTAAGCTCATAACCTAACAGAATCATGTGACACTATGTGTGTGTTGTTGTTCAGAGGGATAAAAGAGAGTCAGAGAGAGAGAGAGAGGGGGGAGGGGGGGATTGTGGAGAGCAGCATTTTTTTTTCTTGGAAAGGGGTTGAAGGGTAGCATTTATTACATAAACCGGTAGGTATCTTTCCCTTTGCATACTGAGTGATGGTTTTTCTTTTGCCATAGTAAGTAAACATGGGTTGCCATTTGCTGAATGCAGGCTACGTACTCCTGCATCAGATTGGTGCCAGTTATTAAAAAAAGTAGCTATTAAAGACATTACCCTGGAATAGGTAAAAGTTACCAAGATTTATTAAAGCAATGTCTCTATAGAGGCAATTAGAAAATGATAGGTTTTTACAGAAGTAATTGTGATTTAAGACATTCAAATTAATTATTTGCTTTTGAGCCCTTAATGAATTATTGTGGACATGGATTAGTCTCGTTTACCTTAGGATTTAGGGTTGCTTCTAAGATAGTATTCTTAGCTGCTCAAATGAAGAAAGAAGGTGTGAATTTAGCAGATAAATACTTAGGAGATTTGCTTCATGTGGGCCTAACCCATGCATGATTACCTTTAAATGACCTTTTCAAGATTTTGTTTTGTGGTTCAAGAAGCCAAATGGAATTTCATTTTTTATCATTCTCACCTTCTTTCCCATAATGTATTTATTCCTTTCATGTTGTTCCACTGGAAAAGCAGATGGAACACGATCTCTATTGCTTAATAAATTCTCTGAAAATCAATTTTCCCTTTTGGTGGTTGGTTGGATTATCACCAGTATCGCCAATGGCATATTACTTATTTTTTGAGTTTTTAACACTCAGATACCTTTGGCAATAGAGAAAAGCTCATTTGGAGGTATTACTGTTAAAAGTACTTTGAGTACTTGGGGTGAAAGCACAGGCCGAACCTTCAAAGAAACCTTAACCCTAAAAAAATCATAGAAATAATGATGATCAAAGTGTAAGTTTTGATGGATTCGTCTGAATGTAGCAATGGTTGTTACAATATATATGCAGACTTGTACATATAGTTGTAATCAATTCCCTTTAATGCATATTTATTTAAGAGAAAGTTTGGCTGATCTACCCCTCAGCTAAGGAGGGGCATGATCCGGAGCATCTCACAAAACCCCTTTTTAAATTACTTTCCAGCAAATGCCTCTCACATTCATTAAATCATCATGAAATCCTCAATATAAGGGAGTAGTTTTGATAATTTATTCAGGAACTACTAAAAATCTGACTGTGAAAAGACCTTAACATGTAGTTATAACAAGTTTATTACAACCAGAAATACCCAATAATTTTGATTATATCAGCAGAAATTGAAATGATCAATCTATCCAATCACGGTTTTGTGACTTCATCCAGGGAGAAGCAAGTTACTTTGGAATTAGAGTAGTTTTCACAAATGTGCATAAAAACATCTTTTGTGTCTGTTTGGGGCCAATTGTGACAGCCTCTTAATAACTCAGTAGTTGCTGACTTGAAGTCGTCATTGTTTACATTTGATGCATGTACTTTGTTCCCAATCTCAAGTATGTAGGAACTAGACTCCTTCACTATTACGGTCTTATAGCATGCTTAATCCAGATTATGTAAAGGGCTTTGGAGCTAGAGGTTCACCAATTAAAATTCATAAAAATGTTTGACTATATATCATTTAGGGGAAAGTTTTCCTCACGTAGGGGAGGGGCAGGATCTGTTTCATTAGAAAGAATTCTTAGTTAGTAATATAAACGGAAAGTTGAAAATCTAGATTTGATTCACGTATTCTTGCCCATTTAGGGGTATCCAGACATGAATTTAGATAATCGAGAATGTAATTTATTTGATTCATATAGATGTCCAACTAAATAATAAAAAATTAATTACCTAATGATCTTGAAAGTTCCTCAAAATTCGACTAGTTTTAAAGATTAAGAAAAAGAAAATCATGAGAACAAGACAACTGAGAGATATGGATCGAGAAAAAATCATATCAAATGAGGGGATGAAGGCCTGACCAGAGATGTAAACGGATAGTTAAAAATCCATATTTGATTTGCATCTAAATGTATATGGATACAGTTATATTAGAACCACATTCAATTCGTTTACATCCCCATGAATTCCCAAAATAATCCCCCAATTTTTTTGGAACCTAACCTAATTTTCACATAAGCCAACGTGAAGTATTCCTCTTTATCATAGATGAAAGAAAACTAGGTCCTATCATTTGAGGGCTTTTTCTTTTTCTTTTTCTCTTTTTGGGTTCTTTTATCTTGTACCATCTTTTTTTCAACGGCATTGACTTCTCACCCTTAAACTGTGTAAATTTGTTGTTCAGATTATCATATTTAATCTTGTATTGAATTTTAATTGATTTAATAATATTTTAATTGAAAATCAATTATATATTGTGAATTAGGGACCTTGAATAAATAAAACAAAGGGAAAACCAAATTTATAAGTGTGACCACCGAGATCAAAGCAAACCGGAGGGTGAACTTAGAAATTGCTTGGTTTAGGTTTAAGTCAGCTCAAATTGGTTCAACCAAAGGAATCGTGGGTTTGGAAAAAAAGATAGAAAAATAATAAGCAAAAAAATGAAAACCCACATGATCAAAGAGGAGTGAAAATGTCAAAACAAATGAAGAAAATTTTAAAATGTGAGAAGTTGTAGAAAAGGATCCCCTGATTGAACTTGGATCTCATCCGTCAAAACCAGCTTATCAAGTGAGGGGGGCCAAGAGCATATCAACTCTCAATCAATCCCATTCAAAACCGATGTAGAACTAAAGGTCTTAACATTCCCTCACCCTTCCACTGTCAACATCCCAACGACTTGCACTCTTAACGGCTTTCACTCTGGCCTTCATTCCATGTAACCTTTTCCTCTGTAGCCCTCTCTGGAGGTGAGGGTCCAACTGCTCACACTTGCAGTGGCTTTCACTCTGACCTTCATTTCAAGTAACTCTTTCTGTGGTAGCCCTCTTTGAGGTAAACCGTAGCGAAGGAATCAAAGTAAGCACCAATCGATACAAACCCCCGAAAGAATTCTTTTGTGATGATGAATCCTAAAGCTTATGACCTACCATGTGTTGCTGCATCCAATTGGTAGATTATCACACAACCAGGTTATGACCTACCATGTGTTGCTGCATCCAATTGGTAGATTATCACACAGGCATCTCCATCTCATTTGCTAAAATGCTGGTCACAAATGAGCAGAAAAAGTGGTTTAAATAATGCGGCTCATGACCAGTTTCCAGTGATCTATAACTCTTGTGGTTGTATATCGATGACTGGAGACAGAACTCAATCAAGTGGATGGTGGTTGGATGAACTGTTGTGTGGTCAACTACAAGTGATGTGATTCCGTTGATTATACCTACAATTTTGGTCATCAGATTCTAGCCACTAACTCCATTGATCCATGTTGGAAAAATATAAGGAGTTTATAGAATTGCACTTATCTCTCAAGTTGAACATCCACAAAAACCCTAGCTGATGATGAGATGATGTGGCTGCCATGTAATCACTGCAACGGTCAACGAGACAAAATTAAGGAGAACTTGGTGAGGTTGAGTCTTAAGACCTTAGTTCCTCATTTAATGGTGCAACCGGGTTATGCGAACTGGTCTTCCAAGATGAAATAGTCCCTACGGCCCAACTAATCCATGTCCACATGCTGACTAGCTAAGCCACATCAAGACACCTCAGGTTGTGCTCGGTCTCAAAATAGTAAAACAAGAGAACAAAGAAATGACGAGAGCATAGTCCACTTGAATAGAGAATTGGTTGAGATCAGCCACATGGGTGTGGACATGAACTACACCAATATAACATGGCCTGGATTAGCTACGTATAAAATCTCATTCCTAATTCACTTATATATACTTTCATGTATTGGCATGCATTCTCATATATGTTTATGCAGGCTTGTATTACTCTAACTAATGATTTTCAGAGCTCTATTTTGTCAACTGACAAAAGTGAAACTTAATATATGAGTAAGGACCTATGAATTCATTTTATCCACAAAATTTATGCCGATTTAATAGACCGCTTGCAAGCATTTAAAGTAGACATGTAAGAAAGGTTTCTACCACGGACATGTAGGAACTGACCTCCCCTTCGGTGGCTGTAGTAAAGAGTCACATTGGGCAAGCAGATGAGTAAACACACAAAAAATAAATAAATAAATAAATAAAGACATTGTAAATATTTTACAGAAAATAATGATTTCTTTTTTTATGGTCCCCAGACTTAATGTAATATTCATGCCTTCACCATGTGATATAATGTGTAAGTTCTTATACCAGGGCCTTTGTAGTTAAGCATCAGTTTTATATTAAGTTGTTTAATTTAGCTTCTCCTTGACACGTCTATCAAGTTTCAACAAATGGGTTTCTGCTTTGTTTACTGACTCCAACAAGAAAAAATAAATAAATATAAATAATAGTGGTTTAAAACAACAAGAAAAAATAAATAAATATAAATAATAGTAGTTTAAAAAAAGAAAAAATTTCATCTAACCCCCAAAAACTATGTCAAATTCGATCTACTACCCAATGGTTTTCAAATATTCTAACCGGCCCCATTTAACTGACAGAATGGAATGAACATATGAGTAGACATTTCTACCATTTCTATTTCAAACTTTAAAACATTAAAATGAGATAAAGTTACTAATTTGTCCTTTCTTTAAAACATTAAAATGAAACTTTAAAACATTAAAATAAAACATTGAGTTATGGGAATAGTTAATAATTTTGGCCGGAATATTTCGGATTTTAGCTAACCCGAAACGATACTGGGTATCGACCATAATTTCAAATTTCGGCCGAAATTTTTTATTTCGGCCGAAATGTTTTGATTTTTGGTCTAAACGAAACGAGATGTGCTCTCGGTACCAAAAATACAAAAATTCGGCTAAAATTTCAGTTTCGACCATATTTTCGGTCAAAAAATATGGTCGAAACTCGGTGACATACTCTGGGTAAAATAAGATGTGAAACCCATCTCTAGAAAATGATTTCACTGCATATAGACCATGATGAGATTTACAGGGAGGATACACGTTCTATAGCTCTCCTCTACCTTCTTGTCCTCTGCTTCATCGCTGCATACTCTGTCTCTTCTACTTCCCTCTACTACGACGAGCAGGAATCTCTATATCAAGTGTTGGATTCAATCAACTCCAGCATCGATTGGCGATCTCTCTTCCCTGACGACCTCTGCAACTCAGCTCCTCATGGCATCGTCGCGTGACTATTTCTCGGACAAAAACGGTACCATTACGCCTCACATCACGCAGCTCAACTCGGTTACGTTTCATATTTCTCTCCTAACCCTCCTTGCACTTTTAATTCCATGCTTTCCCCTCGACTCTCCTCCTTCATCTATCTCCGCAAGCTTTTCTTCTACAGATGTTTCACAGAAACCGAGGTTTCTTTCCCTGGGTTCCTCTCAACCTTGGGTTCTACCTTAGAAGAACTTGTGTTCATCGAAAATCCATCTATGGTCGGGACTCTGACTGGAAAGCTTGGCAATTTCAAGCATCTCAGGAGGTTTATTCTCACCGAAACTAGCGTTTCTGGAGAAATCGTGAATTCAGCTCCTCTGGTTTTCCAACAAAAATTGCAGGGAACACCTTCAGCAATGACAGATACTCATCTGTCGGTCGAGCAATCATGAATTCAGCTACCAATGACACTTCCACCAAGTACCGATTTCCTTCTACGATCACATCTAGGTATTCATAATCTCCAATTAGAAATCGCCCAATTTTCTCCCATTTCGATTAGAGACCTGCATCAAGACCTCTCTGGCTTTAATCGGCTCATCAACAGACATTTCAGACTCGGTAATGAATCCGTTCTGAGAGATTTGATAGCTATTCTTAGGTACAAAACAAGTGCTTCTTCATCTTCCTTCAAACAAAACCATTCTCTGCAACTCACCGTCGTTGGGTTTTAGGTAAAGGTGTTTTTTAGTTTGGGGGCATTACGGTCTTTTACCTTTGAAATAAGGGCAATATTGTCCTAATATTTGCAACTAACGGAACTCTACTAACGGGTGGGGTCTCTTTGACTAACGGTGGAAAATTTTTGGGAGGTAGATGAGACATTTGGAAACTTTTTGGGTGGTAGATGAGACTTTTGAAATTGTTGGGGGTTAGATGAAATTTTTTCAAATAAATTAAATGGGAAAAGGAAATTAATTATGAATAAGAGTAGCCTTTATAATGTGATAACATGGCAAAATCTATGGTTGAAGACTCGAATTCTCTTACATTTCTCTTTTTATATTAGTTATTGTTATTAAGTTGTTTAATTTAGCTTTTTCTTTTTTTTTACACATCTATCAAGTTTCATATATATATATATATATATATATATATATATATATATATATATATATATATATATATATATATAATTTCAACAAATGAGGTCTTAGTTTGTTAACTGAATCCAATAAGAAAAAAATAGATAAATGTAAAAGAAAAAGGACCTCCATGGAAACAAAGTAGAAGCCAAATTTAAAGTTAGGACCTTGGCTCCTTGCTTGCTTCATCCTTCTGTCCACTTACCCTTCATAATTGTTTCTTTGCGAGATTTTAAATAGATTAGTTATCAATAATGTAATAACCACTAGGAGGGCTTTAAATAAAGGAATCGCTGCTAGTTGCGTGGCCTTTGCACCTGTGCAAAGAGAATAAAAACGCATGAATAGGGCAGCATCCAATATGGGTAGAATTTTTAATTTCACAGGGGCAGAATGGTTATTATTTTTCATTTCACAATAGCATAATGGTTATTATGTTATTTTGCCCTTAGTTTATCAACCTTCTTTTTCCAAATTTAAATATTTCTTTTTTCTATTTATTTATTTTGAAGGACTATAATTGTTTCTTTCTTTTTCTTTAATTTTCTATTTAATATATTTTGAATAACTTTACTGATAATGAGTGTGTCAGATATTTTGAACTACTCAAATTTAATAATATATGCAATTATTTATGCCACATTACAGGGTGATGAAATAATTCTAACAGTGGGACATCCAAAAATGGTTTGAATTGCCTTTTTTCTTTTTCTTTTTTGGTAATAATGGTTTGAATTGCTTGTGGTATTATTCATAGTCAAACTCATTTATAAGCCATTTATGGGCATGCATCATCCTCTTCAATTGTAGTCCATGTACACCCTCTTTTGCCATCTAACCAACACTTTTTGAGTTAAACTTTACATGTCTATCATGTCATCTCCCGTGTGAAGTTTTTTGTATATAGCCCAATTTTTGTATATAGCCCAAACTACCTTGATGGGTGCAGTCTAGATAATCAATCTTGACTAAATAGATAATTGAAAATTCAGATTGGATTCAAATCACAAAAGTTTGAAAATTCAGATTCGATTCAAATCACAAAAGTTTGTATTCAGATTCGATTCAAATCACAAAAGTTTGTATTCAGATGTAGATACAAATATCAATCAAACGATCAAGATTATATCCACTCCATTTAACCTAAAATTAAGACACATAATCTTAAGTTTTAGAGTGTTAAGACACATAACCATAATGTTCATATAACCATTTAAAATCTGTCTCTTATTTCCTTAAGATAAACTATATATTTGTTTTGAAATAGGATTTTTTTTTTTTTTTTTTTCATACAATTTGTATTCTAATCTATTTTCCAGCTTCGAATTTGGATAGGGCAGTTGACAAACGGATTTGAATAGTGATGTATCCAATTCAAATCGGATCCGTTTATATCCCTAAGACTGGTGTTCGAAGGTATAGGTCAGAAATCAGAATTTAAACCACAAAACTCTCTTTCATTTCTCTTCTGGCTGATCCAAAAACGAATTACATATTAAAAATGGTTTTTTTTTATATCAGAATGCATTCTAGATTTAAAACATAATCAATGTATACATACCAAACATAAGCCTAAGATTTGACATGTTCCTAATTCTTTAGAAGTCAGAGCTATCTTCATGTCTACCAAAAAAAAAGCTACGTCTATATGTTAATTTATGATCAAATATATAAAAACTTTATGAAATAAAGTCACAAGATAGATCATTAAGGAAAAATACGATTTGGGAATCTTTAATTTCTGTATCATGAAATTAGATTCCCTGTTTAAGTGATTACAAAATATTCATACCCTAACATGAACAATAATGAAAAACCATAACTGGGGAATCTTTAACAGTAGATATATTTGAGATAAAAGAACCACTCATGCTACCCAGTGGATGTAAAAGACACTGATCTGACTATACAGCATGGTTTGATGCGTGATTTCCGGTTTAGGTTTGATACTTGGGTTTGGATCCAAAGTCCATTAGCACATATCACAAATCATTACCTTCGTTTTATTGGGTTATCTCCACTTGTGGGTTGCATCCACCCCAAAACCCTAGATCTCATATTCATATTGTGATTCCATCTATCTTTAACAAAAAGAGTGTTTCATATGCGTTTTCATTCTTAGATCAGTTCTCCAATGGAAACTATTTTAAAACATTGAACGCACACCAAACATAGTGTAGGACACCAACCTGGCCCGAAAAATAAGGCATTGGGTGCCCCCAAACATTCTTTCTCAGTAATAATGAGACCCAGATGCACAATACTAGTCCTTCAAGACATGAGACAACACACCTCCATGATCAGAGCTTGAATAAAGAACATTTCAATTCAATAAAAAAGAGAGTACATAGATAAGGTATGGAGAAGAGCCTGGGTAGTCTATGTTGCTTCCCTTCGTACAAGCATGGCCTTACACTCAAATTAAATAGCAAAACTCTCATAAACCTTGGTTCTTATTTATTACAGAGCCACCAGTTGTAGATCTAAAAGCAAACATGGACCCTGTTAAACAGGCAATATACAAAGTTGCAAAAAAGAAAAACAGTAAAGGTTAGTAAACGTTGGCACATGAACAACATGTGGTAAGGAATACACTTACAGCGATTTTCTCTTTTTCTCTCCATTAAGGTTTCAGATTGAGAATCTACTTCTGCCCCCAAAAGGGAAAGAGTGAAACTGTCAGAGCATGATCTAGCTTGGGTTTGGTATGCAGGTTTTATTTTTTATTTTAGACCACTCAATCCAGCCAAAGTTAGATCATGCTGGCAGCTTCACTCGTTCCTCTAGAAGGGTTTATGGAAACCTGGAGGATGGAAATTCCCTCGAAATAGACTGATTGAAGAGAACATAGGAGGCTGGTGGTGCAACTTGAACTTGTGAATTTGTTAATCACAAAAAAAAAATTGATGGGGGGGGAAAGGGAAGATATAAGGAACAGAACAAAAGAGTTAGGTAAAAAAGGAAACTCCAGGTGCAACTCATAGTATGAAAGGTGGAGGATTTCCAGTAAAATAGGTACAAGGATAGATAGGTGGGAATGAGGACCAGTAAGGCTCCATGGACTGTAGTATGAGAGAAGAAAGATGAAGGATGGATCATGAACAGATCATAGAATACTATCTGCAATGGAAGAGACATTCAAGAGAACGAAACCACACCCCAGAAGATGCTAGTTTACAGATAAAATACCTATTCGAAAGAGGTGATGTTATTTATAGAGAGCACGAAACGAGACAGATGTAAACACCAAAGAGCAAGAGAGAGAGAGAGAGAGAGAGCCAGAAAGGAATGAGCGTGAGAGAGAGAGAGAAGCAAGAGCATGTGCTCTCTGTGACATCCCTCTGTGAGATGGTTGCTTTTGAGAGAGAGAGAGAGAGAGAGAGAGAGAGAGTGAACAGCGAGAGGAACAGCTACCTAAGACATGGACAGTAGGCTCAGGAGGTAGGAAGACTACTAGGGTCAAAGGAAGAGGATGGTACACATGGTATAGGTTGGCATGACAGGAGTCGCAGCATGGTGCCGTGTTGAATGCAGAGACTACAGACAGGAGGAGTATTCAATTTCAATTGTAACTGTTTAAAGAACTAAAAGATGATATATACCGGTGGCCGCTTTCAGTCTTCTTATTTTCTTTTGTTTTCATTTTTTGCTGCAGTTGTATATTGGTTTCAAGGTTTTGAATAGTTCATCAATACCTGTTATTGTTAGACAGGGGGGCCCCAAAATCGAACCAGCAGTTGCAACCAGGAATCCCTGGCAAGGTAATTAATTAAATTAAGGTTTTGAATACAGGATTGGTCAAGTTCACAGGTATGGAACTAATGAGAAAGTGATACGTGATCAATATTGTATATAATAGAATTGAAAAAAAATAAATAAATAAGATCATAATCAAGATCAAGCATGTTCAAAACTGATAAGAATTGACGATGGAGAAGTGGGTTGGGGGTTGAAAGATGGAAGTTAAGGGTGTAAGTATTGAGTGAATCAGAACCAGGAACTAGACCGAAAAGACTTGTTAGGAACTCGAATCGACTCAACTTTAAATTTATTCGATCAAGTTTTAGGGATTGATTAAATAACCAATTTCTTTATCAAGCAGGTTTATTCTTGAATGAGTCTCCCAATGGATTCACAATCAAATAACCATTAAGTAATAAAATGCCTAAACTCGTTAAAGAACCGATTTGATTTATGATTACATATATTGAGCTTCTAAGTATCACTGTCTTTTAATTTTATTCTAATAATTTAGAAATTTCATATACAATTAAGATTTACTGAATGTATTCATTTATGTCTGTATCATGTTTTTCTCTTGTAAATAGAACGATCTAGCATTATGCACATGAAAGGATAAGAAGAGTAGGAAAAAAAATATTTTTTTTATTTAAATGTATGTTGTAACTTTTTTCTCTATATAATGCAGTATGTTCTTAGATTGCTAATAACATATAAATTATTTTAACATCATTTATCCATTGGTTCATCGAGACAAAATTGTTGTTCATTAACTGTATATTATAGAACAATTCAAAAAATTTATTAACCAACAAATCAAAGACTTATTATTTACAGACTTGTTTATTCTTCAAATCTGAAATTTGCTTAGAATATATATATATATATTGAAGTCTTAGATTTTTTTATTTTTTTATCTTTTGATACATCTTTAGAATTTGCAGATATATTTAACTCTTTTGATGTTGAACATGTGTTTCTTAAAAAAATATAAAAATAGAAAAAGTAAGAGAAATAAGAGAGACTGGTGAGGAGGGAAGTAAGAAATAGTGCAGTTAATTGCATCTATAAAGTAATACAGGATTTGGTTGGTCATTACTGCAGAGAATAAGAAATTTTTTTGTGAAAAGACGCATGAGACTTTATGGACAATCAATGCCCTTTAAAGCAACTTCACTTCCAATCACCCGTGACCGTTATGTACTAATCCCTTGTGGGGGGTGACTCCAGGAAATAGATTATTTGGGTACGAAAATTCCTTTTTTCTTTATTATCTGTTGCCTTGCCGATATGGTACGAAGATTCTTGATGATTACAAACAGATCATGGCTTTAAAGCTCGGACAGCATTCAATTGAATTGGATGATATCAGATTGGAATTAACTCACATCGATTTTTATTAAATCTTTTGTCAGTTGAGAGAGATTACTTTCATGTACATATGTACATAATCAGTAAATTCTTTTACCAAAAAAAATCATTAAATTCATGTATCATTGTTACGTCTTAGTCTCACTCTATCAACACAGAGGTAGTTGATATGTTCTTAACAATCTTCTCCTCATAAGTCGATTTTGAGGGATGAGAACTAAGATCATATTAATCATACATGGATAATATATTAAACAAATTATTAAGAAGTTTTAAACAAAATTTTCAGATCAAGTTCAAAAAATCAGCAAAATTTGCATATTATTCTGTGCAAAATACGTTTCAAAATTTCATAAACCCTCGGTACATCTCTCTCTCTCTCTCAACAGAATAACAGGAAGGTTGAACGCAAAGAAAGAGAAGTAAGAAAAGGAATCGCCAAGAATCCTTAAGAAAATGGCATCAAAGCCAAAGGTGACAAATGAAACAGAAAAAGAAAAAGACGAAGAAGAACAATGCCACCTTATGTATCGTTGTTGCCGAATAGATGATAGCTCTTGGCACCCACGACAGCACTATTCACATCCTCGATTTATTGGGTAACCAGGTCTTAATCCTCATATTTGTTTGCCTTTCTGGATTAAAGTATTGCATCTCATCTTGTCCTTCACTTTTTTCCATTTGATCAATTGAAGCTTGCTTAATTGGGTAAACCCCCTTACTTTTGATTTAAGCAAATTCTGTTTTGTTTCTTTCTATCGATGATTTGATATGTATTTTATGTTTAATGAGATAAAGATTTTGTATGGAACTTCATCCATAGCAAGTTTTTTTTTTTTATATAAAATTATATTTTTATATTATTATTCTATTTGTTGAATGGTGTAGATATCTACTCCTTAGTGAATATCTAACCGCATTTTTACTAAAAGGCTGTTGTATTAAACAAATATTAAATAACACATATTAATGTCTTATGCATTTTTATCTAAATTTGCGATCCTCTTATTGAAGTCTAATTGTGTCTGATACCCATACATATCTGTACCTGAATTTTTGTGTTCTCGAACTTACTAACTATGGTCTACCAGTGTCCCCTGTCACACTCTATGTGAGAGAACGTAGAGCAACAAAGGGAGTAGTCATTTTCCCGTTTTATATATTCTGAGTCCATTAAATGAGCATGAATAAGGGTGTATCTGGTCAAATTCAAGACAATTTAGTTTCCGAAATTGAATTAGAGTCATGGAGATAAATTCGATACCTAATTTTGAGTTTTTTAACCTTTTGAGTTTGGATGTTTGAGTATTTGCCTACTTGTTTGAGTAGCTTCTTAGAAGATTATTTTAAAAAATAAGAGAGAGAGAGAGAGAGAGAGAGAGAGAGAGATCATAATAAGTTAATAACCTTTTACCCATTTGAAATTAAGGAGAGTATTAATATAATTTATTTTTACAATTATAAACCTTTAGCACTAAGGGATTGAAATAAGGGTTTAATTGATTTTAAAGGTTCCAAATAGTCAGTTAAACAATTTCATTTTTTGGAGCAAGAATTAAATCGTTTAACTAAACTATTTCATCTTTTTAATTAGGAATCGAACCTTTTAATAATCAGTTTCATGGTTTCGATTTAAAAGGTTCAATTCAATTTTGATTTACGACTTCAATTCATTTTTAACATCTATACTACCAAAGGATACATATCAGCTCCACTCCTCTATATAAATTCAATTACCAGTGAAATGAAAATTAAGCTATTCAAACTCAAAGCTATCTTATCTTTTAAAGTTGTTGGCCAACGTCATTCATGAAGGTAGCATTATTATTGTCAAAACACTGGAACATCAGCCCTTGTTTTGCCATTGTCTCAACCAGAGCTCCATAAAGCAAGTGCGAAAGAGATCTGGTCAACCATGGTCGTCTCTGATACCACTGATATGTATATTGGAAGCAAACAACCAAAGCTAATCAACAAAATCAAAAGTGAAAGAATAAGAAGGGATAGAATTGCTAATTGGATGGTAGCTCCAAGACTCAAGAATCTAATAATCACTTAATTGATTCAACAACGTCTACATTATCCTTGGTAATATTTAAATAAAAAGGGATTTGAGTAGATTGAGTTAACAACACCTACAATCAAAGTACAATGGAACACAAAAGATTACCGTAACAAGAAAAAGGAAGATTTACTCAAAGAGTCTCACGAGCATACTTCATCTGCATGTACTTGTATCTGGATTCCATCATTGTTTATATCCATTGAGTTTTACACTCTAGAGGTGGGTCTCACACTACATCGATGGTGATAGAATCCGAGAGAAAATACAAATACATGCAACTGATCAGAACTCAAGTCTCCTCTCATTGGAAAAGATTTATTCAAAGAGCAATGACTCGAAAGGGCCAACGATCAATCAACCTGAGAGAAAGTGGAGGAGGTAACCAAAAGGCTCTTCAATAAGGTTCAACAAACAGGCTAGATGTCAGACAAGGGCGGATCCTATTATAATTCTTCTATAAATAGATTGTAAATCATTTTTTATAATTAGGGTTTCAACCAAACCCTTGACAATCCATAACTCTAGTTTATAATGGAAACAATAAAGAGATGAATAATTGAAATATATGTGTATATTGAATGTTGTCTTTCCCCGCTTCCTTATTTGCGTTTTGAATATTCAAGTCTTCCACAACCCACTAGAGATCCCCGCTCGTTCTCTCTACGTATGAGAGCAAAGAGGAGAATTAAATAGCTTGGGCTACATGAACTCTAAACCTGATATTATAATACTATACAAAATCCCGAACCACCCACAATAAATCAGATTGATTTAATTGAGAAGTGATGAAACCCATAATACAAAATCCCACCAACCAATACCTCCAATTACTTATAAACCCACTAAGATAAAATCTTATACATCCTACTCCTATGTCTCCCTATGAATTGGGATTGAGATCGTCTCCAGTCCGTCCAATTCATCCAGTAGTGAACAGATGGATTGAATTCAAAGGGCACGTATATCAATATATTAAGGGACGTGTTCTTTAAATCCAGTCCGTTCGTCTACGACTGGATGACTAGATGACGTCTACGACTAGATGACTAGATGGACGAGAGACAATATTTTTTCCATGAATTGAAGGATAAAAATCATCTCCTACGGTAAGAGATTTCTGTCATTGATCCAAGGGTTGGGGATTAATGGGTCCACCTATCAATATATGGGGAGATGGATGGAGTAAAATCCCTCCCTTGACAGGTGACAGGTGAACAGGTGAACAGAAGAGAATTTCTACACTGAATTGGGATACCTTACTCATATTCAATGATTTTGCCCTAGATCCACGTAGGGAAAGAGAGAGACTTGACCTGACTGATACGTTTACGGGACAGGGAGAGAGAATTGACCTGACGGGTATGTTTTCATATGAGACTTCCTCAGGTGGGAGAGAGAGAAAGGCGAAGAATCCTAGCATCTTTATTACTTTTTTAGGCATATAGCTGTTTAATAGCTTAACTTTGAAGGAGATTCCCAGTCAGTCTTCAAATCTTGATATGAACTCCATAATGGGGGAAGGATAGATAAAGCAATTTCATTGCATGCTTGAACGCGAGAGAGAGAGAGGGAGGGAGAGAGAGACGTACTCTCACAGTTAACAATCAAGCATTTTACCTAGATAAATAATTATAATCACAAAAGAAGAAAAGAGAGAAGAAGAAGAACATGGGAGGGAACCCATGTGGGGGTCCTTGAATTAACCTTGGCTCTACGAGAACAGAAAAAAGACTTGAAATTGGAAACTGAAGAAGGATAGCTAACTACCTAGCTAGACTCTTTTTTTTTTAGTAAATAAGGTAGCTTTTAGCTAGACTGAACCTATAGAGTGGTCCTCTGGTCCTAGATCCCCATGCATTTTTTTTTTTTTTGGTAAACCCTAGATCCCCATGCATGAGGTTAGACTTCTAGAGTGGTCCAATTCCTACAATCCTATAATATATCTTAACTGTTTCAATGAAGGCCTGTAAATCTCTCTCTCTCTCTCTCTCTCTCTCTCTCTCTCTGGGTAAGCGCAGATTGTAGGAAGACAGTCAAAGTTCAGGTGAGCGAATCTCAGAAAGGGTCTCAAATACTTTTCAAATTTCCAGTTTCGTTTATAACAGTGAAAAAGAAAAGCATTGCGTTGATGCCCTTAAAAAGAAAACAAAGATAATATGTTACTGAATAGAGATTTGGTTAGATACTCGCAAGCATGGATTGGTGCCTGCCCACTAACCCTCCCTTCCCATAGGATCCATACGCATGCTTCAACAAAATCCAAATCCAATCCATGCCCCTCAGGCAGACAGACACGGAGAGGAAATACAAATATAATTGACTAATGGAACGGTACAGGTCCTCTTATTTTTTTCATTATAATTTGGGTCGATTATATTCTATAAATTAAGTATAGAGAAAGAGGGTTTCCCACGCCACCAAGCAAACAATTTCATAAACAGTGGACCCCATGTGATCTAGAGAGAGAGAGAGAGAAAGACACCTCCATTATTATTGTCACGAGGATCTCTTAATTTTTCAAACACCACCAGACATAGATTCTACCACACGGCAAATGATGTATCTATTCCAAGTGTTAGAAAGAGAAAACATAATCTAAATTAATCACTTGTACAATTTCATTTCATGCTTTAAGTCAATTAAATACCCTTTGGGCATACTGCAAATAACTCACATATGTTCATGTATGTGTACCAAAACCATTAAACAGTATGCTCTCCCAAATGATTTAAATTAAAAAGAACCACAAAAAAAAAATGCCAGATTTATCTTATGATTTTCAAAAACATCACGTTCAATTATTCCTTGGATTATTACCGTCAAAAATCGGCACTCATAACAATATGATCGTATCGATCACATTGTGACAGAGATTGATAACCAGTTGCTCACAAATTCTTCGTTCATATCTTTGACTCCATAGAATCACTTCCGTGTTACAACTTGCCACATGCATTTTTTCGCTTCCGTAGAATCACTTTTAAGAATCACAAAAAATACTCTTAGCTTAGAATCACTTCTTAATATCAGAATTGATACCAAACCACACCTAAGTTCCCCTATATGGGACTCGGCACTGTATACAACTTTTTTTTATTCTTTTCTTTTGAGCAAACTGCAAAAGAATGTTAAATACATAGAAACACCTCCACTGGGAATTGACCATCTCTCACCAGAGCAGAATAAAATAAAAAATCTTAAATAAAACGAGCACTCCCATAATACAAATACTGCAACAAACATCGAAACGCTCCACTCTAAAATTAGAGGAATATAGTTACGGAACAAATTGATACAAGAAACTGCACTTGCTCAGCAATTCAGGAAGGTAACATCCTGAACGCGGGAAGATTTGTAAAATTTCTATCCAATCCGATGATAAACTACAACTAAACTCCTAAGAATCCTAAGAAATACGTTTAAAAAATAGAAAGAAATAAAAATCAAAATTAAAGTATTAACTGAAAAACTATTCCCACAGAGAGTGCCACTATGCTGATACGCAGAGTAGCGAAGCTTGAATCATAGTGAACAAAAACAATAGACAGCCTAAGTGTTAGGAGCTGCAAAAATGTGGGCAATGGCAATACGAATAGATTAGTAGGTAGGTGAACTCCAAAGCCAAATTGCTTCCACTTCCTAGCTTGTCGCACTCAAGAAGGAATTGGCACGGGCATGTAGCATGTCATAGAGTTGCCCCGCAGTAGGTCGGTCGGCAGGATTCCCATTTGTACATCGACAGAATAAATCAATCAGGAATCTTGTTATGTTTGCTTCAGCCTCTGCATCCACTCGCTCTGTGCTTGAACTACTCATAGCAGGCTCCTCTGAGAATCTCAATGTTTCCAGTTCATCTGTTAGCCGTGGCCTTTTCCCCATCTGTGTCAAAGAAAGATTATTCTTTGTTTTAGCCCCCCAACATGGACCCTCTTATAACAGATAAACACATAAGGGTCTTTCTACTTGACACTGGCCGGTGTCCATGCCTGCTTGACACCGACTCCCTTTTACATGATCTCATTGGGCCATCATGGGAACCACAATATACGGGGAGGTATATTTGGTATTTGAGTCGCATGGGGTGCAGGGTTTTGTGCCGGTGTCCACTGCCATCGACACCGGATCAGTGTCAAAAAGAATCCAACACAAATATAACATTAGGCTTACTAATGTATTATATCACAGAGATACCAAGCCCCCAAAATACTGAATCCACGTCCCAGAAACAGAAAAAAACCACCCCCAAAGGGCAGAAACAGACTGATAAAATTATGATTATAAGGGAAGGCAAGTATTCAGGAAATTGTGATGGGGACATCACAGCAGCTAGAGTAGCAGATCAGCAGTTTCATTTTTATCATTATTTCCTGTTATTTCAGTTAATTTAGTAATTTTTGTTATTTCAGTTATATCACTTCCTGTTATTTTTAATTTTTCAGTTGTCAATTTTTTTTTATGTAATGTAACAGCTAACACCCCCCTTTTCTCTGTTCACGTGAACAGTTCCCACCCCCTTTTTTGTAGGTTTTTTTTTTTTTTTTGTAAGAGGGTTGTAACTGCCCCTAGACAATTCCATAACTCCCAGCCCCACCAGACTCACTATGTAGGCCTTTTAAGGCCATTATTTTCTGAAAACGAAAATATGCAATGATAATGAAATGAATGAATGAAGAAAACTTCTCTCTCTCCCCCCCTCTTGGAAGTGCCTCTTCTCTCTCACTATCTTTTTCCCCCTTTCAATTTCTCTCCCCTATATCAATTTTCTGATTTCCCCTACCCTTCTTCCCTCTTCTCTAATTGGAAATTTTCTGAAATCAAATCCTTTCCCACTGACCACGAAATTCAACTTCATGTTCATCATATAAGTATGATTAATAGTCCATTATTAACCCCTCCATATAATATTTAGTATTCCACTACCCATTGTCAAATTCTGCCTTGTTAGACAACTTGTTTAAATTTCAGTTTCTGTTTCCATTTATTACTATAAACAGTAAATGTTAATACCATGTTCTGTTTAGTTTTCTGCATTCTGTCAACAGAAACTTCACTATCCCATACCAACCTGTATTGGTGCCTATATTTCAGCAATCGAATCTGATAAATAACCTAGCTTTTTATATTGAATTGTTGCTGTATTTACATGTAATTAGTTCTTAAGCACTGTATATTGCTGTTATTATTTTAAGGGTGTTAAAATGTTCTGCATGATAACTTGTTGAATGCTGCCTTATTAATGTTGAACCCTATGTCACCCTATTGATCATTGTTGAGTTGGTGAATTACTGTTAGGAATATATTGCTCATTAGTTAATAAAATCCAGCTCTAAAATCTAAAAGCATGTCATGTATGCGGCTGTCCCCTCTCATAACTAGCTAAACATTAGGTAACCTATTACCTAGCCTAGCTGTAAGTGTAGGAAACCTAGACCCTAGGCTGTCCTACATGAAATTGTTTATATCAGGACTGATCAAAACAACCCTAAATATTCAAATTTCCATGCAGGCAGGCCTAGATTTTGTTAGTGTGCTGACAGCAACTTAATTTGTCATAATTAATTTTTCAAGAGGTGCCTCCAAGGAACTAAATCTCGGTTTCAAGGCCAGTTTGGTTGAAACCGAGATGTGCTAGTTCTCGTTTCGACCCTGGGCCACCTTGGGTTGAAACCCAGTGTCAAAACCTGGATTTCGACCATGAGAGTCAACCCTGGGTTTTGTTTTGGCCAAGCCCAAAACCGAGACAACTCGGATATTTCAGTCATTTCAATAAAAAAAACTAGAACAATAGGTGCCTCTACCTACACAGCCTTGGGCCAACCATGAGGCTAAAAATGCATCTTCGTTTGTTTTTAAATAAGACCATGGAAAATAAGGGCAGGTTTACTGAACCAAACATATCACCGAAAGACCATCAGAATAGTTTCCAATACTAAAGCAAAGAGAGAGGCACCCAAAAAGGTGCCAAGGCCTCCCAATGCAACTGTGCAGGACACAAGGAAAGGCGAGCACCTTAGAGAAGTGCAATTTCAATAGACACACAGGAAAGAGGTTTTCTTGCATGCGTGTGTGTGTGTGTGTGTGTGTTTTGGGTTTTGGGGGGGAACAAACCTGAAGTAACTGATGAATTTCTGATTCTGGCAATCCAGCATAAGGGACTTGCAGAGTCAACAATTCCAAGAGTAGGCACCCATATGACCAGATATCCACCTCCTGCAACCAAATAAGAAAAAGCACTTAAAGATTACAAAAACTTCTTCATTCATCAGTTCAAGGAAAAAGAAGGGCATGAAATCTCCTACAAACCAAAGATATGATATTTCAGACATGAAGTGGATTTCATATCCGTGAAAAATGCAGGGAAATCCTCCAAAAATTCCAGACTTTTAAAAAAATATATATATAGCACTAAATTCTGGTTCATCTTTTCTCAGACCCAAAGTCTGTCATGCAAAGTTGAACTGGTAACAAAAATAGATTGATCAATCCCAAACCTTAATTTTCCCCAAACCTGTTGATTTGCCTACTCCTCATTCAACCTGGGCAGTTTAGCAGTTAAACCAAGAAGGTTGCCTTCAATTAGTTATGACAAAATCTAAAACCTGACTTCAAGAACACTATTACATGACACTTGACTATCAGCACAGCTTCAATTCTGCCAAAAGTGCTTCTATTTAATAATGTATCTAATATTTCAGTATATATTCTTTTAAAGCAAAACCATTAAACTCGCCGGTTCTCAAAATGGGCTGGCAAACAGCCTAGTTTAAGAACAATGCTTTCATTTACTAGGATAATCAAAATAGCAAAATTAATGTCACAATGGCCCAAATATCTGCCATGGGGCTAAAAAATGGTGATCATCCTGATACGCTTTTATCAAAATGGGCCATCCTAATGGACTTCTGCCAAATAAAAAACTTTTGATTTCAGCCATACCAAGCTCTCACAGAGAAACACACAAATTATTTATATAAACTTTATAAAAGAGGCCCATTGTTGTCACATAGCAGAGAGTTTCCTGAAACTTGCAGTATTAGTTGGTTAAGTGATTAACACATGCAAACCCTTTTGACTGCCGCCAAAGCTTTCTCAAGCAAGAAACCTACCAGAAAAATTCTGGGGCTACATAGATTGCCCATTCCTATAATCTACCACTATAAAGGCAGGCAGTCATTTTAATGGACCATCACCTTGCATGTGTAAGTGAGAGAGTGATGAATAAGAAAATTTATTAGGACAATGAAGAATGATTGGGGTGTTCAAGATAAAACTACAAGCAGTATCCATGGCCATGAATATGGGATGACTTCAACAGCAAAGGTACCAATTGACCATTATTGGTATGGATCTACCTGTGAAGCATTCACAGGGATATAGTTTCAAATGTGAAAGTAGACTTCACAAGTTACTGGAGAATAAACTTACCAACCCATACTTTTTCTGATTATGCATTCCCCGCAGCACCTCCGGAGCCATCCAGCGAGGTGTTCCAACACAAACATAAGGAGCAGGTATTCCAACATGGGCAATACAGCACGTGTGTAAGAATGAACGAAGAGGAACTGCACGATCAAAATCACAGAGCTTGACAATTGGAGTGCGATCACTTCTTTTCTTATCCAAATCAATCAAAATATTTTCACTTTTTATGTCTCGATGAATAATGTGTTTAATATGCAGCTCCGCCAATGCACAGGCAACATCTCTGGCAATAAACAATGCCAAGTCCACAGGCACATGCTTCTGACCATCTTGGCTAAGCTTCTCTATATAACTCTGTTTTAGAAACCAGCAAGACCATATATAAAGACATTAACTAAAGACAAAACAACAAACACGCATGAAAGAAATAATTTGAAAACCAAAATTACCTTCAAGGAACCCCCCTCTATATACTCCATCACAATCGTGGACTGTAATAAACGGCACTCTTTATGTCCCTCTAGTGGAGGAACCCACTTAGAAGAGATTTGATGTCCATAAATTTCTACAATGCAGGAGTGTTTCTTCAAAGCTCGCAGCATTCTTACTTCCCCTAAACAAGTGTACTCAAAATTCCTCAATTCCTTCACTGAATCAACGCACTTAGAACGCACCTGCAGCATTAGACACAACCACAGACTCAGAGACAACATATGATTTAAGACAAATACAGATTGGCAAAACAGAACAGCATGTAAGGAAGTTTGGACCATCAAATGAGAAATACAACCAAAACAATTTTAAAAAGAGCATTAAAAAAATCAACCAATAATGGTACAGATAGTAACATTATCAACTTAACAAATTTTACTTGAGATGCAGACAGAAATGAACCAATATTCTCGCACATGAATGCATACAGACAAAACAACATCCAAGGGTTAAGGAAATGAAATCAATACTAAACTACAGATAAAAAAGAACAATTCTGTTCAGGAGGGAAAAAAACTTATTGTTATATATAAATAGAATGAACAAAGAAGTGCTCTCAAGACTATCTGATCAAAATTCTAGGCCTTGACAGAACAAAATTGCACCTTTGCTGCAGCTTCAATTGACCCAAATTTGCACCGGACCAGAGAACTTGATGCTGCCTTTTCAATTTTGTCAGACAATGAAAGAGAAGGAAAAGAGCAAACTGAGCTAGCCATGTTATCAGTCTTCAAAGGAACAAGAATCCGGCTCAAAGGTATATACCTGAAATAAGGACCTCACTCATCAGAGAAGTATCAGCAACGGAACATGTTCATTGATTTGCACATGCTGTATTAAAAATAGAAAATAAAGTGTCGAAATTCAATGTCTATAAAGTAGAGAAACTGGTAAACCTAAAATCCAAATGGAATTAGGGAGATAAATAGAAAAGGGGGAGAGGGGAGGGGGGAAGGGATGGGGATTTCCTTAAGCACCAGATAAATAAGTCTTTATAATACACCGAGAAGCAAACATTGAAAATTCTATATAATGCATTACCAATGTGTCTAGGCAGCAGTAATAAATTGTTTAATTGTCTGAGATGGATAAAATTTGAGAAATGCTTGTAGGTTTCCTTTCATTTCCTAACAAAAAAAAAAAATACAGATAACAAGACTTACAAGAAGCTGATTACTTTTAACCCCCCTTTTTCCAAAAAAAAAAGAAACACCTAAAATGCTTGAAATAACATGAGCAATAAATAAGAGGTCCATGTACCTCAATACACTAATGTGACACCAGCATACCAACCTTGCAAATAACAAAGTGGGTGGATGTAACTACAGGAATAATAATTTGGTGAATAAAATAGTTGACTCCAGGAACATTACATAGTCTTATTGTGTGTTAGAAACATATTTGCACATTTCATTTCAGTGGCTGTTTTGGTTTGGTTCCAAAGTGATTTCTCAGTATTTCAGGACTGATGAAATATTTCAGTTAATATAATTTATTTTAAAAATATTAATATTAATATATAAACAATAGATTGAGTTAAGCTCAATAAAATAAAATTTATAATGTAAATCTATTGGGTTGGACATAGGGAAACCCTTGAAATGTGCCAAAAATAGATTGTTACAGGCTTCCATTTTCGCCCAACTACAATGAGCAGAATCAATCAAAAACAGAAAGACTCCACATCCACAATTTGCACAGATTTTGACTGAAACAGCTGACACACTTCAAGATGATCAAACACAGCCAAAACGGCAACCAGAATCAATACACAAATTTTAGAAAAACGGTCATTTTGGCCACCAAAACAAAATATTTCTGATTTTTCAGTCGAGATGAAATGGAATTTACAACTCCACATAATTTGATGTAAAAATAAGGCAAAAGAAATATATCACTTCGTATAACATATCTTATAGTTTTGGGGCATAAAATAGTGGTCCCTGTCATAGTACTTTACATCCCATAAATTTGCTTTAGAATCTTAGATAAGATAGATTCTATAATGAAAAATTCTGTTCTTTATTATACTTCCGGACATAAACGTCAAACAAACAACGCCTAAGCTTAAAAAAAGGGGGGAAATTGAGGGTGGGAGTAAAAACCAATGCCAAGCCTCTTCTAGTACATTTGAAAAAAAAAATGCACTTTCAACACATGAGCATTGCACATCATAACCCCAACCTGAAGTGCAGACAAAAAGAGAAGACAAAAAGAAAGGAATGAACCTGCAAAAAAACTCTTGATCAGTCTCTTCTCTTATATCGGTCGGATGACATGCATCAACAACCATTCGCACCCACGAATCACCTCTTCTGACAAGAATGATGTTCCAGGCATGTGGCATAAAATCTAGATAGCCTCTCACAAGCTCACAAGGAACTGGAGGCTCCACCCTATCACATAAATACTGCACATTTCGTAACTGATTAGCACAGAATGGTCAAAAGTTAACAATTAAATAAATTACAAGTCAGAACACAACCCCAGTAAAAAATCACCTTCAAAAGCACCGCTCTATGCCTACAGACACCAAACTGCAGAGTGCCTATAGGGACAATGTTGGAACTGCGTGCTTCCTTGATAGACCGTAGGGATTTCTCACACAGATCAACGAAGTCAGATTCACAGCTCAAAATTGGTTCAGTGGATTTCCCACCATGATCATTGTTCCCAGTTCTGCAGGTACAGACAAAAGGCTTCTGATAATTTGATCCAGCCACAGCTTTCCGTGCCCTTTCAACTAAAGCATTTCTATCACTGCCGCCGAAACAACTTGAAACATATAAAGCAAGCACTGATGCAACCCTCAGATTATCAATAGCCAATTGTTCCCTTTCTTCTTCTAAACCAGTTGACTGCTTCAAGCCAGATACCAATGCCTGAGCAGACAATGCAATTGCATCTAACTCCTCATCTCTTTCTCTGAACCAAAACAAAAGCCAAATTGAAATTAAAAAAATATATATATATATATATATATATATATATATATAGCCACAAATTATAATTAAGCACATACATGGGCATGCACCCAAACCCACCTGTCCACAAGGATAACTTCTCGTGAGTCACGACACAATCTCTCGTAACTCTGAAGTGACATAAAAGGGCGATCCCGTCCTGCATCATAAAAGCCATCTGGTATACGGTCATCGATGCTACAGAATGATTCAGTGCTATATTTGCAGGATAAATTTGAGGGATCACTGACTGGTCTCCTAGACTTGCTTGGTTTGGGATTGTCAAGATCCCTGTCTGAATGCCTTTTTGACTTTGGAATATTTTTAGAAGCTTCTGACGATGAGTCCTCTTCTTGCTCATCAATTCCATATTGTGAACCAACTGAAGATGTATTCTGTACCCAATTTTCATGACTGCACTCTTTACAAATGTCAACAGGGTCAGATGAAAGGCAAGAGCAGTTTTCACCAGTGTGCACTTTACTTGAGCCAATTTTCTCATCTATGAGAGTAAGCAAAATGGGAGAGTCAGCCTGTTCAGAAAGCCTATCAATATTATTGTCATCAATGTCCTTAACATCGCTTGTAGTCTGAGCAAGAGGTTTGGAAGCAAGCACAGTAGGTTTGCATGGTGTGCATTTTGTGGCCATGTTCACTGTCATTATCCCATTGTGATCTTTAGTTATACACTTCCTACTGTTATTTAAACGTTCTTGGCGAGCTCTCTGCTGCAAATGATCACGTCGCTTCCACCCCTTTCTCATTCTCCGTGCAGTGGAACATCTAGTGTTTGATGAAGCCTCAGTCAACAAACTCGACAATGCATTAGGAGAACCAGCTATCAAAATTTATAACAATCTAATGTGAGTTCTATAAGCATGCAACACAAAGTCATACTGATAAAAACCAGAAAGAGATCCATTTGACTCACCATTTGAAGGACTGTCCTCATCCTTCTGAACAGAAGCATCTAAAACATCCACCTCAACTGAATAACTGGCAAATTCATCACAGGATGTGTCTTCACTATTTCTGTCCAGATTGCAGTGTATCCATGGCGGAATTTGACCACAATCAACAAATTTATTGTACTTGAACATAACAAAAAATTAAGTTCACCCAAAAACATGTTAGTTTCAGAGGGTTTGTTCATGAATACCAAGACAGTATAAAAGTCAGAAAAGAACTATTGAATCAACAATCCTTATGGGAAATTTTCTTTGGAGGGGCAGCATGAATTGGTGCTCCACCTTTCAAACCACATAGACAAACACCACATAATAACCAAATCAGGGACAAAGATTGACAATAATAATGGCAACATATATTGATCAGATGAAAAGTCTCACCCAGAGCAATAACAGTTCTTTCTCTACCCTTGAAATATCTATTCCCCAAGAAGCTCCACCCCCAATTGAAAGGAAAAAAACTCTTCTAAATAATGCCAATTTTGTTGGCTTCCTAAGTAAAAGAAGATAAATTGGAGAGAGTGACAGAATTTCACTTTTTTGTATGTTTGGTTGCAATCAATGAGAATCAAGGGAGAACATGCTTACCTTTTAAAAAAAGAAATATGCTTACTGTTAGGGGGGGAAAATATCACCCAATGGAAATCTTACACGTGGCACCCAAAATCACCTAGGCCGACCAGTCATGATAAAGTGGTACTCGGCCTTGTCTGGTCGGAGTCATAATTCTACCGCTCGGAGTTACAGTCCTATTAGGACACGGCGTATGGTCGGAGGTATAATCCTACTCGGTTACGTTCCCCGTCGGAGGTCGGAGGTCGGAGTCCTAATGCGACTATGTTACGTCGGAGGAGTCCTTCTCCCAGTATGATACGACGCCGACTATCACGGTCTGTGACCACTCATATACTGACATGTGTCACTCCCAGAGCTGACCGACCTAGCTTCCTTGGCTACGGTCTTCCACTCCTACTCGGAGTCTACAACTCAGGTGTCCCTTAGAGCGACACGTGGCAATCCTATTGGCGATCTACTTCTCTGAGTCCTGGTACCTCCATGCTTCTTCCCAATGTCTATAAATAGAGGACGACCCCTCAAGGTAAGTTCAGTTCCAACCGTAACACTTACCTATCTTGATTTCGGTGTGGCAGATTGACTTCAATGAGCATAGGTTCAGATCTTGTATATCAAGGGCAAAACATAATTCTTTTCATTACTTTTTTTGTTGTTTTGTGGGGGGGGGGGGGAAGGGGCAATAGTGCAATTTTTTGTAGTTTTAAATTAGTGTCCGTACCATACCAAGGAGCTCTTCTGGTCCCGAACCCGTAACTGGCACACAAAAACTCTTGATTAGAACCTTCCATCTTGGACTCGTCTCTATCCGCCTACTTTTATCCCCCCCCCCAACTGATTCTATTGATTGATTATTCCCATACCCCTTACTACACAGGGCTGCTGCCTCACTTAAATGGTTTTTATGATTACCAACCAATTTCTTAGAAAAAAATGTTTTCTTATCATTTACTCTCTCTTAAGCAGAATTCAAGTGAACATTGATACGTAGAACAACATAGAAAGGCTCTCTCCTTTTTGTTATTTTCCTTTAAACGGTTTAATTTCTTGTCTGAAATTTCCTAACACCAGAATTTTAAGTTCCTATTTTCTCTCCCATTGAGTTCCCATCAACACCCATCCATCCCTGTTGATTTCCCCAAGCAACTCAAATTTTATCCCTTATTCAGATCTAGTTCTTAGATATTAAGTTCTATTATTATCCCCTTTAAATCCAATCCCTTAAATCTAAGATCACATCTGTACCAAATCAGCCATTTGATTAGGATCTTCCTTTTCCACCCCTTTTTTACTTGTGGACCGGTTACTCATAGGCCGATCTGCTCGGCCTTCATCAGATAAGAAGCCTGTGACAAACATACAGGGAACCATTAATAGCAACCTAATATAATATTACAGATCCTTTAGACATTGCTTCTAATCTTCCCAATCCCTTACAGGGCATAACTTTATTGACTACAGAAGAGCAAAATCATTGCTGGTGATCAAATAAAAATACATGTCCAGCTACCAATTGAAATGTTTAACAAAAAACTTGGTTTTGCTTATAGGGCATGTTTCTAACGTCTTGCTGGGATTAGACCATGAACCATTCAGTCAGAGAACCCAAAACCGTTTGGAGAGAAATCTTGAATCCAAGCCAGTTGTCATAATTATATGTCGAGCCAAATTTAGAAAAAAAAAAAAATTACCCCTTCTTTGGGTAATTCCCACTGGCCGCCTGCCCACAGTTTTGACCAATCAAAATGATTGAATCAGATTAAACAAAAATTAGCAGGGCTCCCCAAATGTTTGATTGCTGCTGTGGTTTGTCATTATGCTTATGGGACTAAATCAACAAGAAGTTAATTCTCACAAAATTTGTTAGCTCAACATACAGCCAATAAAAGCTTTCTCCACGGTTGATATACTCCAACGTAAGCAAATAAAGTGAAAAATGTGGCGAAGTGTCTTTCATCCCTTCTCTTTTCAATTCTCACTTCAGCAAGGATGTATCCGCAACGCAGCATTAAATGCTCTTCCACACATCCCTCTAAAAAATCACTTCTTTCTCTATTCACTCCCTCTCCAATGATCTATCCTCTGAGCCACACTATCTTTAAACCTTCTCTTTCTTTCTTTGTGGGAGAAGGTTAACATTGCACCTCTTGCTTAATAAATTAGTTATTAAAAGAAAAAACCTTACTCATCCTAGTAAGATAGTAAATTGTCTACATGAGAAGAACAGCTCATACCTTTTTGAGTAAAATCCCATGGCTCCCACAATAAGAACCCATCTAAAAGATTACTTGGTCAGGGAAAGTTGGGCCAATCTTAGGTTAGAATATACATTGTTCGAGGCCCAAATTTTATAACTGACTGAAATAGGAATGCACACCTCGTATAGCATGTACTGTTACAACAAGAAATTGGAGAGGAACACTAAACATTCGAAACAAAGGATCAACCTATCCAATCTAATATACCTAGGTGAATCAGCCATATTACGTATCAAAAATAAAACAAAAGCTACACACATGTTATGTATCAAAATAAGAAAAGGTTCAGAGATTGTGTTTTTTCCTCCATGTATCCCAGCATTACGTTCGATGAAATTCTATACAATTTACAGGCTATTTTGGTGGTGTAAAAAAACAGGAAAGTTTACTAATTTGAAATGATTCTGACACATGGCAAGTTAGTTGTAGAAAAATAAATGTCCATACAGGCTTGATTTATCTCTTCCCATACCGCAATTCAACCCTATAGACCTATGCTATAAGGGGAAATAGTTAGTTTAAAAGCATTGTCAAAACTCAAAAGAATTCAAGGGATATTACTCATAGATAATAAGTGCACTGCAAGGTTGGTAATAGGGGCTAATGTTGCAACAGAAACAGAGGTTTCGCTAGTACAGTGGATCCCCATCATTTAGGCGAGCTTGGTCAGCCATGTTTGCCCTGCATATAGCAGAAAACCCTGCTAATGCAGGATTTGCATCATAACAGAAAACCCTTGGCCTAACTAGAATGCAGGGACAAAAGAAAAATATAGATACAAGAATAAACTTATAGCATCTTTCGAAGCAATAGAAATTTATAACTGGTGCAAATAATATGATCTACGGAAGATATACTGTGCAGATCAAGAGTCGGGCCTGGCCCAATTAAGAGCAACCAACCAGACCTACTCCAGCCCAGAAGCAAGAGCCGAGGTTTCCTTTAGAGATCTCTTTTTACCGCCAATTATAGAGTATACCGCCAGCTCTATAGTTTTTAGTTAGGAGTTTATTTTGTTTCCTAATTGATTAGTGATGCTATTTAGTTTCCTAAAGTGTACGTTAGTTAGTTTAGAAATTCTCAATTACTTGGAGACTAAGATTTTCCTTAAATCTAATTTCCTAGAAGTTTTGGAAACTTTTCTATTTTCTAGTTTTAGGAATTTTCCTATTATATTGTTAGAAATTTTCTACTTTATAAAATGAGTTTTAGTTTCCTATTTTTCAGTTAATTGTCTTTCCAAATTGATGTAATTTTTCAAACTATAAATAAAAGGAAGAAGGGTTGGCGGCAGTAGAGAGAGTTGGCCACAGTTTAATAATAAATTCTAGTTGAGACTCACTGGTTGTGAGACTCAACCGAAACTCCTATTATGTTCATTCCCGTTTTCAGATGATATTAGTTTTTTGAAAATTCATAACTTCTTCTATGGTTGGATCATCTTCAAATTTGGGTATGTTATCAAACACATCCTAGAGTACTTCCCCTCCAAGTTTGAAGGCTTTCCAACTGCTGAATCTCAAGATAAGTGAGTTTTTTCATAATTTTATAATTCTGATTTTATTCTTAAAATATCTGTCTGAGACCTACGGGCAATATTGGTTTCGATCTTACCCGTTGGATCAAGCTCATCTTTTGGGATATTTCTCCTCATATCCTAAGGATCAAGGATCCCAAATTTTAAAACATTCTTACAGATGGATCTGAAGTTGTGGAATTATAGTTCAATCTCAATTACTCATGTTTGTAGTTAAAAGTTAAATTTGGGTTTGGACTGTGTAGAGATCCTGTAGCAAAGAGGGATCTATAAATTGGATGTGTTGAAACCCTCTTTGCCAACATATACTCACAAAGAGGCTAAAAATCCAACAGAAAAGCACTTCATAGTTTCTTTAACCCATGCAACTCATAGAAGAAAGACATATACTGTATGTGGAATGCTAAAAGGATAACTATGTCAATTTCTCATTTTCTAGTGTCGGAAAATACCTGAAGATTTAATTTCTGGAGGGTCTGCATCATAGCAAGGTTGAGAGACCCCAATGATGTGAGTTGATTATATGACAGGTCCAAATTTTCCAGGTTTTGTAGAGAAGACAAAGTGGAAGGCATTTCAACGAATTTATTATGTGCAACCTTCAATGACTTCAGGGAACTCAATGATGTAATCTCATTAGGCAATTTCTTCAGTTTATTGAATGAAAGGTCTAAAAACTCTAGTTTAGTAAGGCAGCCAATTTCTGGAGGAAGATATCTGCGTAAAGGAATATAGAAATGTATTAATATCATAGATATCTCCACTTATAATCTAAACAAGGTTAGCAGGATAACACTTACAAAGGTCTCAAGAAAACTATGCTCTACATGCATCAAAACCACAATCAACTGGCCAGGAATAACCAAATGACTAGGTCAATCATGATTTGGTTGATCTATGGGCTAACAAGATACATTTCAGGACCAGGATTAAACTTGATCAATCGAAGAAATTTGAAAAAATCAGCATCAGAGCCTTGTTGAACAAATAAAAATAGGGAACTAAAAGGAAATGGAGATGACATAATTACACCTATCATGCATCAATCATTTGACTTGAGAACAAAGCAACAATAAGGCTTAATTAAGGAGAGTTCCAAAATCAACTCTGTAGCCTATTGCTTGTCTCATGTAACCAAAAAAAAAATTATTTGATGAATCATTCAACATTCTTGCCATGTATTCAATGCATATACGAATAAACAAGCACAACTGAGTGTTATGCCTAGAGCAAGAGCTCGTAGCAAATTTGATTCAACAGTTCCACTATTAATATCAGTTATAAGAGGGCCTTGGAGTACAAATTACTTCGTCCAATAATTCTGACAGTTTCAATATTCAAATTTCAAAACATTAAAAGCCTTATGCAATTACTTGGAGACTACAGCAATCCTATAGCCATCCCGCTGCATTAGATGTCACGTCTGCAGTCATCTCAACTCATAAATACTCCACATCTTTTCTCACCAGTTCAACCCATGTACTTTCGTTCTCCCCCTCAGCCTTTTAACACCTCCAATTTTGCACCATATCACCCCTCAATGGTGCATTTGGCGGTTTACGTCACACATGTCAAAGCCAAATCAATCGACTTTACATTTTGTCACCTACTAGTGCTAGAATAAGTTGCCTTGAATATAAATTTTTTTAACTCTACCCTTCCAAAGTACCTGCCACTCGTGGCACTCAATACCTTCATATAAACTACACTGATTTTAAGCAAGCTAGTATTTTTCTAAACAATTAATTTGTAGTCCCTTAGCTATGTAGTTTCTATGTTACTAAAAGATTAAAGGTAAAATGCTTTCTTGAACAGTAAAAAGGAAGGATGAAACTCACCGAATAGAGAAGTGGCAAACAGAGAGCCTGGTAAGGGACGTGAGGCTCGCAATCTCACTCAAAATAGGAAAAGCCGAAGGCCTCGGGGGAATTTTGCAAAGTTCGAGTTCTTTCAAAGCTTTCAACTTGTCCAGAGACAGACCTGACAAGCTAGGAGATGATATCTTCACCTGCAAGCATTCCAACTCAACCAAATTCCCAGTCTCCGACGGAAACAAATTTATCTCATTCGCAAAGAATTTCAAGGTCTTCAAGCGCTTGAGTTCCCCTAAAGACTGAGGAATTAAATTAAACACGTTTCTGTACAAGTACAAGCCCTTTATTGGATCCTTGGAGCGATCTAAAAGAGAAACTTCCCATGCGTTCCCCGAAACGTCGATAACTGGCTCGTCATCCGAATTATGCCCGTCCGGTCCTTTCTCTAAAGCTTTCTCTGCTTTTCTGCCTCCATTCGACCGCTCGTCATGACCGGAAACAATCTGATCACACTCGGAATCTTGCATTGCATCAATACGATCGAAAGAAAACCTAAGTCCACATGATAGATAATAAATACGAAACTCAAGGGAAACGACAACCAGAAAGCATATGGGAGGCAACAACGAGGCGCAGGGAAACAAACCTTCCTCTTCTACAAAATTAGGGTTTAAGTTAGGGTTTCAAAGGAATGGAGTATTACAGAAAGGGGAAAAAAATAAAAAAAAAAGGTTAGTGTTTAAAACCTACAACAGAGAGGTTTGAAGAGAAGAAAACATCGAAAGAGTTGCAGAGAAGAAGAAGAACAAAAGTCCACCCTTGACACTAGATAAGACAGACAGAGAAAACCCTAGAGCAGAGAAAGAACAACGAATTTAGGAACCGAAGTGTATTAAATAACGATCAACCAACGAAAATAAAGGAGAAAAGGAGTCCGGGGAAGATTGGGACCCCCTTTCAAGGACTTTTCGTCATGGATTTCTGGAAATTTTCAAGTTGTGAAGTAAGCAGGAATGGGAAAAGGAAACAATTGCGCGACCGGCGAGTACGGCTTTTTCACTTTTTGGCTTTTACTAAACTAACCTTAACAAGGAAACAGAGGCTTTGCCGTAGCGTGGACGTCGATACAAAAATTGTGATCCGTTCAATCTTTTGAAAGGATAATGTTAGCCCGCCGCGCTGCGTCTTGTATCTTTTTAACGGCTGCGATCTGTCCCAATAAATGAATACTTGTATGGATGAGATTTAGTTCACAGTATCGAAATGGATATCGATGTTGAATACAGATATCGGTTAATATCGGCCTATATCGATCAGGTGTTCATTTACTAAAATTGAATTGAAGCATTAAGACTGGAACCATCAAAGCTAATCATAAACGGTTTGATTCGATTTTGAACAATTAATCCAACTGTTTTAAATTGGCTAAATCGAATCGATGCGGACCAAATATTAACGGCTTAAGAACCAAATATGAAGCGATTATGAGCTAAATATGAAACTATGCTTGATTGTTTGAGGGATTGATGCTTTATTTTATATGAATGCATTTTGAGTGTAAGTTTTCTAATGTGTTTCGTGTTAGGAATAATCCCACATTCCTTAGAGATTAGAATCTTGGTATCCAAATCTTCTCAGTCTGGGAGGAGGGGTAGCACCCCAGTTAGATGGCCGACACTTGGGGCTAGGGTGAATCTCAACCCTCCATCCAAGCCGACACCCCTTGTTGGCTTGGATTCACCTGAGTCCCAAGTGTCGACCATCTAATGGGGTTGTCGCCTCTCCTCCCGAACCTTTGCGATAAAAAGATGTGGATCCAAAACCTTGAATGTTTTATATATGTGAAAGTCCATCCATTTACTAATTATGGTATCAAAGCTCTAGGTTTGCTCATTACGATCATTTAAAGAGATACTGTAACCCAACAAGAAGGACCACGATCACGATAAAAGTGAGACCATATTTACCATAGGAATAGACTTATTATATTGCTTAGAGACTAAAACCTTTGGTGCCTTTTATATATATATATATATATATATGAAAGCCTCTCCATTTACTAATTTGAACTTTTAAGATAGAGATGAAATTTAGCACTTAAAGACCAACATTATAGTTCTTTAGTGGGAACAAGTTTGATCTCAATTATGCATAGATCTCATAATTGGTTAGTTTAATTAAGTACTATTAAATCGAACCGTTAATAAACTGATTGTAAAACTAAAACAAAAAACAATAGAACTGTCTAACATGAACTATTCATTACAAGTTGAAATTCGATTTTGTGATTAACAATCGATTTGATTCCTATTTCTATCTCTCATACATCAAAACCATATCGATTAACACCCTTACATGAATTGTATAGTTTATTAATCATTCCAGCCCTTTGAATGGTGAAGTCTTTTATTTTTTTTTTTCCATACTATCGAAAAAAAAACAACAATATAACAAAACATTCTATAATATTATATCCACCTCAACTCTTGTGACTCTTTTGTTGCAAAGGAAGTAAAAAACTCAAATCTAAAATAAAAAAATTTACGATCATTATCAAATATAATTGTATAAATTATTTAAATTTTTTTTATTATATTAAAAAATATAGTGAATTAATAACCAAGGAATGATTTTGAATGAGTTAATTAGCCATGCATTATAATGATTATAAAATTTTATTTTAAGTTTGAAAATTTCAGTTTACTTCTTTTCAATTTCCTTTGCAATTTATAAGAACTAATAAAAAAAAAGTATTTCAATATTCAGCATCCGATTATGAGCTGAACTCTGGAGACAAACTTGGCCAAACATGAAATGCAAGCTAGCTCGAGTTTGGTCCAAAATTTTTGGGGACCAACTGGTATTGTGGTCCTCAGTTCATCTATATGTATGTGAACTCTTCTTAGGTCCCATCACTGTCCATAGAGTATACACCCACCTTTAGAGTGTGAGCCCCACCAGATATGGACTGTGATAAAATCCCTTGGAGAATACACCAACTAAGGGTGTCAATGGGCCGGTCCGGGCCGGTTTCGGTTCGGACTGAATCGGTGTCGGGTTTTATAAGCCCAGCCCAAAACATGTCCATTAAGAGTTCGGGCTGGGTTGGGCTGCGCTGGACACAATAACTATCGGGCTAGTCCGGTGTCGGTTTGTTATCGGGTTGAGCTTATTGAGGTGATTTCAGACTGGTTCGGTCCGGATCGGATTTATCAAGCTTATCGGGCCTATTTTATATGTAAGATATATATAGCCTATTTTATTATTTCTATCTATAAAATTAGCATCATTCATTATATATGCATATAATTCAGTAAATTGTAACAATTAACATACTCTTTTTAACTATAGATTCATATAATCTTTCGGATAAAAAAGTGAACTATAACAGTGTAATATAATCCATCAAAATTTAAAACCATTAAGAAACTGTGTTTGGATGGACCTTACCGGTGTTCGGGTTAAGTATTATTGGTTTGAGCTAGTTCGGGCTTCTTAACGGGTTGGTCCGGTCTGATTTCGGTTTAGGTTGAAACGGTGTCAGGCTTTACAAGCCGAGACCAAAACCTGTCCATTAAGGTTCGATCCGGGCTGGATTCAGGTAATATTGGGTCGGCTCAGTCCATACTATCTGGTCGGCCCATTTTTGACACCCTTACAACATACAAACGAACTATCTTCCCACCCTTCAAAATCGTCTCTTGTAATTGGAGACATGACACAACTAATCAACAGAGATGATTTTTATTCCAAGGCCCAAGCGCAAAGATATTAGTTTTTTTTTTTTTTTGGGATACGAAAGGGAAGGATTTTTATTTTATTTTATTTTGTTGGGTACGAAAGCGTAGGGATACCTTACATCTACGAGACAACGTGACTGATGGCGCCAAAACGAGTGAATAAATTCAAATATAACTTTATGATCGGACACTATTTAAATTCACAGAGTCTTGGAGCTTCTTAAGTAAGAAGTCATTTTCAGGCTCCACAGTCCACACTCACACAGCTCAGTGGCGAAAATTTTCCAGACGGAAAACACAATCTCTTGCGGTCTTTATTCTCTCCAATCACAACGAAAATGATAGAGTTAAAGTGAGTAATTGTTTCATTCGCTTCATGTTTTACCTCTGTTCGACAATGGAGTAGCGGAAGATAACCTTGATTTTTTTTGTTTTTGGATTTCATCGTCTGATGAGCTCAGATCCGAAGAACAGAGTCAACTACAGCTTGTTGAAAGAGAAGAGTTCGATGAGGAAGAGGAGTTGTTTGAAGCGATCGATAAACGTATATAATTAGCTCAGTTTCACATTTTCCTGTTTATAATTATAGATTTTCTGTTCCTGATAGTTTTAAAGCGTCTCCTCTCCCTGACTCGTCCTTGGGAAATTCGATTTAGTTTTCATGGAGAACGAAGTCCAAAAGATCTTAATCTCGATCCTTTCACATCTAAAGGAGGAATCGAAACTAGAATTTTTTTTTCTTCTATTTACGATATTAATAATTTTCACCTTGGAACATTGTATTCCTCTGTAGTTTAATGGATTTGTGTAAATCTCAGGCCGTTTCGCTTTTGGATTTATGGATCAGTATCTTCATACTTTCTCGCACAAGATCGGTGTTAAATATTCCACTGAAATCCTTTGTTTTCCTAGTTTCTTAATATTGTCCACCATGACTGCACTTCTTTGCAGTAATTGCTCAAGGAATCAATGCTGGAGACATTAAGAAGCTTCAAGATGCCGGAATCTACACCTGCAATGGCTTGATGATGCACACGAAGAAGGTGAAGCGTATTTGAGCTTAAATTCGGAGATCTGTAATCTTGTTTAGTGAGTGTTTTATATTCCTCTCTGTATCACAGAACTTGACAGGAATAAAAGGATTATCTGAAGCAAAAGTGGAAAAGATCTGCGAAGCTGCTGAAAAGATAGTGGTTAGAGCCCCGACACTTCGAAACGGAGATGCTAATTTTGCATGTTCGTTTTGATTACGTATAGCTGCAGTTTCTTCTCATTAGCTTTTCCTTTCTTCTGTATTTTTTTTCAGAATTACGGTTACGTAACCGGAAGTGATGTTCTGCTCAAAGTAAGAAAGCAATTTTCCTATAATTTTTAACTGGAAGTTAAACATGCATGTACTCTGGCATCGAATTCGTTTTTTTTTTAAATTTTAGGATGTGTTCGCCATGACTGGACTATGGAGACTCCGCTCCACTGGTTCCGCTCAAGAGCGGGAAAGTGGAAACGGCCACGTTATTTTCAAACTTTTGGATAGCTTAAGAAGTGTAATGCTAAATTATTGTTTGCTTATAGAGGAAGTCCGTGGTTCGGATCACAACGGGAAGCCAGGCCCTAGATGAGCTCTTAGGCGGTATATTTTGCTAGTAGTTGTTTTCGTCCGGGTGATTGAGTGATTTGGTTTATTTAATCTTTTGTACTTCACCTCTACTTAATCTTATTTGGATTTGAAGGTGGAATCGAAACTTCAGCAATAACAGAAGCATTCGGGGAATTCCGGTGAGAAACATTCGAAAATCCCATTTATGTTTTTTTTCCAATCCACATGCATTGTGCTTCTCCAGAATGGTTACTTAAATTAACCTTTTTGTTGATCCTGTGATCATTAACGCGTGTTAGGTCTGGGAAAACTCAGCTTGCACATACTCTATGCGTTTCCACGCAGGTTCCTTTCTTTCCTTCTTTCAGATTTGATATTGATTAACGTAATTTTCCTTGAAATTATCTGCTTACAAGGTTTGCATGCTTTCCGCGACTTGCATTTTTTTATTTCTTAACATAAGACTTGCAAGTTGCAATGGACAAACCGTAATGTCGTGTCTATAGTCGATAATCATAAATCAATAGCAGAGTATCATAAATCAATAGCCTACACTCTGCTCACCGTTAAAGCCGTTGGATTAATAGTATACCTGCAATCACCCTTCTGCTTATTCATATATTCGTATCATACATACACGTCACGATATTGAAAATATCTATCATATATAATTTTCCACTCTTTGGAACGATAGGCGGCTGAAATTCGAGAGTGTATGGTCGGGCCCTGCCATTTATTACTGTATCAGTGAATTTTCCTTTGATTCTCCCTTGTTTTACCCTGCCTTTTCAAATCATTTGTAGCTTCCTGTCAGCATGCGTGGTGGGAACGGGAAGGTTGCTTACATTGACACTGAAGGAACTTTGTATCCTTTTCTCATTTGGAAAAGCTTTAGCATGCATCGAAGGAAAATTGATGAGAGGTTTGGCTGTAGTGTGGCAAATGCACGAGTTTTGGCGTGTTTTCCTTCTCAACTTGTTCTACTTGTAGTCGGCCTGATCGAATTGTCCCAATTGCGGAGAGGTTTGGCATGGATGCAGGAGCAGTCCTTGACAATGTAAGCTGGAATTTCCCCATTTTTAGCTGTCCAGTGTGATACATTCGTGCTTTCTGATCTCCATGGCTATTAGGCTACTTCTTCAGTAATATGACCAAAGTCAGCCACTAGATGATCTGATCAAAAAGGAAAAAAGAAAAGAAATACTTCTACTTTCTAGATCACATGAAACAGTTTTCTTGGACGGAAAAATTATTATCTGTTACAGATTTGAAGCTTCCACCAATATTTTCCACTGTGATTCCCAACAAGCTATCATGTTTGGTCAAGTTAAAGTGGCAATGCCTCTGCCATTCCTTTTAACACATTAATTGGAATTTGAATTTCTTTGATCTCTGAAATCTAAATAAGCAAGTGACATAGATGCTGTTCCATAGATGCCAGAGGTGGTTTAGTTCAATCCGAGTTGTTTCTATTGCTGGAGTCTTGCCCCTTGATAAATATAAATAGATTCATAGGGTTTTGACAATTTTTGTTGGCTGTGCATATGGAAGATTATCTACGCGCGTGCTTACACATATGAGCATCAGTACAACTTGCTGCTTGGTCTGGCAGCCAAAATGTCTGAAGAACCATTCAGACTTCTGGTGAGTTGATACCATGCCATCATGGTGAGACAGGAAAGACATGGTAGGACTTTGACGCTTCACTATGATATTTGCAGATAGTTGATTCGGTCATTGCTCTCTTTCGAGTTGATTTTACTGGAAGAGGCGAGCTTGCAGAGCGCCAGGTTAGCTGAACAAACCCTGCAGATTTATCTACTTAATTGAATTACCATACGTTTCCCTGGCCCGTTTCTGGGGTTTGACATCAGTGTCGAGCATATTAAAACTTTCGGTTGCCATTGGCAGCAAAAGCTGGCACAGATGCTCTCCCGTATGACGAAGATAGCTGAGGAGTTCAATGTTGCGGTATACATGACCAACCAAGGTACGTTATTCCTATATCCATCAGAATTGATTATGGGCCTCTCCTTGCAAGAATGCACCACTTATCAGAGCCGAAGCATAAACGCTAGAAATTAGCTTAGTTGGAAAGCTTAACAGGCAATATATCTTGGCAAATTAATGTGGGTTATAATGTAAATGGTTATAGCAAATTTATATTCACTAATGAGCTAATGATTGCAGTTATTGCTGATCCGGGTGGAGGAATGTTCATATCAGATCCAAAGAAACCAGCAGGAGGACACGTGCTTGCCCATGCCGCCACAGTTAGATTGATGTTTAGGAAGGGCAAAGGGGAACAGCGAGTTTGCAAGGTGTTCGATGCCCCCAATCTACCTGAGGCTGAAGCCATATCCTTTTGAACTATTGACTAGATGTCACCATGCTTCATAAACCACTTCATCATGATTACGGCTGGTCCAAATTGGACATAATGCCACCATCGCCTAACAATTGTGTTGTGGAGGAGGATCTGCTGCAGTGCCATCCAAAACCAAAATCAAAATTCATTTATGTTTTGACTTATCGTTCCAGAAGAGACAAAATATAAACAATATAATGTAAAATAAGACAAAGTTAATATGAAAAGTTTGACTTTATAAATGATGGGTTTTTCTTGACAAAAACACGTTTTTCAGATAACATCAGGAGGCGTTGCAGATGCAAAGGACTGAAGCTTGGATTTCTTACTTCCTTCGTTATGTAACACAGGTAGAATCGGCAAAATATGGGTTGATTTTGTTTTTTGTGTAAATTTTACTGGTTTTCTGTTTTTTTTTTCTTTTTTCGGTAATGACATTTTTTTACTGGAATTAGTGCATTGAAGTTGTGGAAGTTTTGGTTCTAGCTACTTTGGCAGTAGATATACTTAAATAGAGCATATGGTGTCTAGCTGCCTCGTGCTGGTGAATTAAAGCCATGAATTTGAGCCAAGGTCGAAATGTATATTCATTTTGCATCGGGTTGGATCATTCTTATTGAAAGAAAACTTCAAAAGACTTCACAAATTTGCAGCAAAACTGCAAGTTGGACAGAGAATTAAAGCTATAAATTTCCTCATAAAAACTGATGGTTGAATGATCCAAGATCATTGGTACACAATCTAAAGAAAACATAGTTCTACAAGACTAAACTGACACACAGGTACTGCCTACATTTTATCTGGCAAAAGTAACTAGAATAGAAGCTGATTTCTTGTAGTGCTAAGAAATCTGTCATACTAAAATGGCTACACTCCAATCATGGAATATCTACCACCAGTGCAGCGGAAGCTGCAGGAGGCAATCTCATCACAATAATGCCTCAGCTTGTGGTTCAAAACACATTACAACAACATAAGCATCCAGTATCAAGAGACGGGAAAATGATCATATGATCGAAGATCAGTAATGGTGAGATAGATACGAAGGGGAGGCCAAATGGTAACAACCACCTTGCCAATATCCACTAGGTGAGGTCAGTAGTTGGTAGACCAGTTAGCAGCACTCCCAACTCTTGGCATGCCAGATTCTTTCTTGGTCTCTGCATCAACCTTGAAAGTTGCACCGCATACTTCACCTGAACTGTCAACCCTGGGCACTGGCTTCAGCTCATTCAATGGATGCTCGAAACTCCTCAAGCCTCCAGAGGTTGTGAAGAAACACCCTGAGGGCAAATGACACAAGATAAGAAATTAAAAAAAAAAAATAGTCGATCTTGTGCTTGTACATCAGTCAATGTAGGTATGTATGATTATATACCTTTAGGGAATATTGCAAAAGATTTCCCACAAGCTTTCTTTACCATATCACTATCAACTGAAAGAACAAGATGGCCTTCAGAATCAGTTCCCCAGAAGAAGGGCACACTCCCATCAGCATCCTGGTTGCAGATATTCATTTTTTACACCAACCCAACCACAAAAAGTCAATAATTGTAGTAGACACAATATAGTCATGTCATCACAGCAACACAAATGGAACTCAAAGAATTAGAAAACAAAACCACTGATTTTTAGATTACTTACAGCAGCAATGAAAGAGGTCTGAGAAGAGCTATCATACAGGATAAAAGCAAATTTTCCATGGAAATCTCTCACGACCTTGTCTGCTGGATAAGGCCCTCTGTCTCTCAGAGTTCTGTATGCTTCTATTACAATGTTGACTTCATTTGTAGCCTTAGTCAACCCATATTGTTGCTTCAGAAGAGCAATGTTCTCAATGTGCCCTTGGAATAGGCAAAATATGTTATCTACAATAGCAAATAACCTGGCAGAGAAAAGGGGGAAGGAGGATCAAATTCAATGCTAGTTTACAGCAATTAAGAGAAATGAATAAAGAAATGAAACAACTAGAGAAAACATTGAAAGAGAGAGACAGTTAAATTGGAGCAGTTCACATTAAAATGATGATAAAATGTTAATATTCTTTCAATATTGAATTTAGACTGATTATACAGATCACAGATAGGAAAATGGAAAATCAGGATTTGGCCTCAGTTTTACCAACCCCACCAGGGGACTAAACAAAGAGTCAAGGATAGGAGAACTGCTACTTCCTCCATTTCTGGGCATGTGGCTAATTTGGTCTTGACCTGCAAATGATTGAATACCTATCCCTAGGTTTGCATATATAAACTATTTTCCATCTTCTCTACTTACTATCTCTATATGTATTGATTTGCATATATGTCTTGTATATAGATATGCCTTCTTGCATATATGTCTTTCATATTTACCATTAGAGATTGATGGACTAGAGCCTGAATTTAACTATAAGAGAATGATTGCGTTAAGCAAGAAATGAATCTGATTCTACCATAGAGCTCAAGGTAGCAGAATTGGCTGGAATCGCCAGAACCCTAGAAAACTTGCTGAGAATCGGCGGAGTTAATTGGACTGAATCCCAATTGGGATCAGCCAATTCCACTCCGATTCTGAATCGAAAAACCATGGATTCTATCCACATTATGTCTACAAGAAATTGTAGACCTCTCCTATTCTGCATATTGTGTGTAAAGAATAAAAAATAAAATAAAAGCTGTGCCTCTTTACACAGATTTGGCTTTTATTGTGAGAGATCCATTGATCAAACACAAATAAAAATATGTATGAAAAAAAAAATAGGGATTTCTAAAATAGAAATTCCATCAGATTGAAACGTTCACTATTGAGCCCTCAAAAACCACTGTTTGCCCTCATTTGAGTTTCTGTCCTAAAAAGATCCTTTCTTTCATATCCAAGTTTAAGCTCCATTGAAGCTATATTTGTCTGCCTAAATTTCGTTTTCCAGGGTGCGGTTTTCTCTGTAGACTGTACCGATGCAATTAACGGATTCGTTTCAAATTTTAATTCCCCGTATCCCAGAGCACACAAGCTAGGAAAATGATCAAACAAACTAACAAAAAATCTCAAAAAAGGATTTTCCATTTAGGCTTTCTGCCATTAATACCAATTGACAAGATCATAACAACCAGTCCGAAAAGATTAAACATTTAGATCTTAGGCCTGAAAAGTGTAATGAACACTAATGAACACCTTCACTACCAGAAGAAAAGGGCAAGAAAAAAATGGATCTGAACTTATATACCTTGGAAGGAGAGGGTTCTGTTTATTAGTAGTAATGGCCATGAAACCAGCAGACCCGAGATTAATGGTGACTGAATCTGGATGGACATATGAGAAATGCTGGGCCAAGAACCCATCTTTCAAAGCGGAAACAGATCCCGTTTCAGGGCTTTGCAGCCCTTCGGGACTCTTTGCGATCGATTTGTTGAACACTGCAAGCATTTTCTCGTTCCAAAATGAAAAATACAGAGAGGAAGTGAATAGTCTGTGGAGGGTGGCTTCCAGAAACAAAAATATATGGGTGTCTGGTTTCTATGGAGTATTGTAAGATTAGGAAGTCTAAACCCCAAACTACCCTTACTTTGTGCATAGAATTACGTGCTAATTGGACGGTTTTGGATAAGTTAAAAAAAAGAAGATGCGAAGTCATGTACTCATGAGTCATGTCCGAGGCTGAACCAGAAATAAATAAACAATTTAGGAAGAGTTTTATTTATATCCATAAGAATATTATTGGAGAGGGTGAGATACTCGATGACAAATAGTCAAAACAATCCCTTGTGATGACACTTTTGGACCGTTGATGATAGAAAGTACGGTCGGCTGCTGATTCTGATTATTGAACCATCACGTGTTTCTGTATCATTCACTGTACGGTGCATTATTGAATCCCTTTTTAGTTTCTACCAAAAAAATTAAAAAATAAAGAACTGTTGAATCCCTTAATTAAAATTGATTACATGTCATATCAGAATCAGATTATGGATAAGCATAGACTACGGATTGATTACGAATAAAATAATAGGATATGTATAATTTTGAATTCCTATCAATATATATATATATATATATATATATATATATTTGAATTAATTTTTCAATGGAAAGAGAATAATAGACACAAAAAGGGACGGGTGTCATTGGTTTTGACTCCATTTAAGTCGATCTCAGGTGTTTTAGGGGCAGTTTCAAACATGTCTAGTAAGAGATTTGGGCTGGGGTGGGTTGCACTCTCCATGTTAATTAATAAACTAGTGTCTAATGTCGATTTATTATCGGATTGGTTTAATAGACTTTAATCGGTTTGTCATTGGATCGTTTTCGATTTACTATATATGTATATGCAGTAAAAAAAAGTTGGATTAATAGATCTTATCTGGCTGGTTCAGTTTTGGTGTTGGTTTCCTACATCTATATTTAATAAAATATTGACTTAGTAGACACTTATCGGTCCATTAGCGGACTGGTTCAGTTTTGGTCTTATTGGTTTAGTTTGGTTTCGGTTTTTCATTGAGCTCTGAAAATACAACCCAAATCTTGTTCAATAAGGTTCGGTATCGGTTTGGTCTAGGCCAACTCGAGTGGATTCGGTTTTGATTGTTGATTTAGGCCCAGTTTTGACACGCCATTACATAAAGTGATCATTTGCTTCATCATTACTTTTGTTTTATGTTATTTTTTTTCTCCCTTGACATCCAAATATACCAATGTCCTGTATTTTTTTTTTCTTTTCTTGACATCCAAACATAACCAAAGGGATTCTGTCTTATGGTGCCCATAAAATGAATCTTCTACCCCCCTTGATATTTCCATCACACCATGTGCTGACAGGACTACACAACCGAATAGAAAACCTCAACCCTAAATATTATATGAGAAAATGATCTATGGGAGCTTGGATTTTAAAGAGAGAGAAGAAAAAAAAAAAGAGGGGAGGGGGGGGAATAAAAAAAACAGCAGAAGAGAAAAGAAGGTGAAAACGGCGCTCATGGCCGCAAAGAGAAGAAGTGAGGAAGAGGTCGCAAGCACAGTTCATTTTTTTTTATTAGTAAGAGTTTACATGTTTAAGGGGTATTTTGTCATTAAATTGTTTAAGATGAAAATATGTCAACAACGGTTTGTGTGAACTTTATTTCAAAAAGTAAGGGAGGTTAGCGTAATTATTGCGAAAACTGTGGATGCGAAGTGGGTGTTATTAAGGCAAATTACAGGGGAGGTGGGTGAAATTTCCCTCCAAAAAAAGAAATGTTTCCCATAAATATAATCTATTTTATAGCCCTCAAAGAAGGGTCTATCTAAATCTATCCAAAAAAAGAAAAAGAAAAAAGAAGGGTCCGTTGACTTGACACCGGTTTGTGTCGATGGCCCATTAACATCGATTCGTTTTCATGGGATGCCATTGAACCATCATAAAGCCTCAAAATACATCGGGATATTTTGGTATTAGAAACAAGAAGGGCAAGTTGGTTTTTGCACAATCCGACAGACAATGATTGCTATCGTTGACACCAATATATAAGAATATCCCTTCGAAGAAAGAAGGGAAGGGGACTTTATATATCAAAGATGAATTGCTGAACAATCATACAAGGAGAGATTCACATCTTCTCCTCCCTGAGATTCGGGAGGAGGGGCGGCGGCCTGGATGGATGGCCGACACCTGGCTCTCGGGTGAATCCGAACCGACACCCCGATCGACTCAGCTTGTCGACTAGGGTGTCGGCTCGGATGGAAGGCTCGGATTCACCAGAGAGTCGGGTGTTGGCCATCCATCTAGGCCGCTCTCCCAAATCTCAAGGAGGAGAGGGTTTGAATCCTACAAAGAGTTCTGGGGGGATCAGACATCCAAACACCCTTAAGGGTGTAAGTCAATGCCCATTTCACAACATAAGGGCATGGAAATTTGAACACAAGGAGTTCTGGGGGGATCAGCCAAACACCTTTAAGGGGGTAAGTCAATGCCCATTTCACAACATATGGGCATGGAAATTTGAACACAAGGAGTTCTGGGGAAATCAGATTCAGACATCCAAACACCTTTAAGGGGGTAAGTCAATGCCCATTTCACAACATTATGGGCATGGAAATTTGAACACCTAGAAACAAAAAAAAAAAAAAAAAAATCCCTTGAAACAAAGGAGAAACTGTCGCCCGAGGAGCACAGGGACACATAATGAAATATCGTCTCCTGTCATTGGACGGTATCCAGTCATGAGCTTTAACTCAGTGCACATATCAATACATCGATATGTGCACTTGGTGAACTCCAACAGTTGGATCATGGATAGATGAACTAAACAACATGAGACGATCTTTTTCCATCTATCACCACCTTGGAGTCAGTATACTGCAATCTTCAAACGACCAAGCAATTAGAGCTGTTTTCAAAGCTAGTTGAATGGCGAGCGCTTCACTCCAGCCGGTGAGGAAGGATACAGATGATCAGTAGTAACTGAAACAAGACAATTAGATTGGTCTAGACTCTAGAGTAATGCAGCTTATACCCATGGCCTTGGGATTTACCGAGAGGGCCTGCATCAGTGAAGAGTCAAAAGCAACCAGTTGGATGAAGTGGGACTGGTTGAGCAGTCAAGAGGTTGTGCAGATGAATGCTACCTGGAGAGAGAAGTCTTCGGCAACCACTCTATCTAGAGGTTTCAAATACTGGCCCGCACCAGTAGGCTCGACCAGAACCGACCTGTTAAAGCCTTACTGATTAGTAAACTGGCCCAATTACCAGGCCTAATCCGAGTATGGATCGGTTGTCTCAGTTTTTGGTGGTAGCCGGATGATGCCCTAGAGACCGACCACTAACCGACCATTTATAGCCCCATTGGATTGTTTATAAGACAGTTAGCCCATTTATATAGCCTTATTATGGCTCGTTTATCGCCCGATACTTTTTAAACCTAGCTGTGTGAGTTTGTACATTCATTAATTACTACATAAGAATATGCATCACATGGATGTTCAAGCCTTGTTCTTCCCCCACCCCTCTCCACGATCAGACCATCATAAAATTAGTGTTATGTAAAACAAATATTCCATTTATGCTATGGATAAAGTGCTCCTTCATCCAGTTTGACAGTCCGAACAATACAATGGATTAGCATAAAATGCAATAGATAACTTTAATATATATGTACAAATGTTGCAACTGTAACAAGAAAAGTTGCCAAGGTGGTATGGGCATTAGGTAATGAATTGATTGATTTCTATTCCTTTCAAATGTACTTGTTTATATTATTTTTTTTCCAAATAAATATGATATAAAATCCTCACTGTCAGGCAGTTATACCATCTGGTTCAAACAGTTTCAGTCATCTGGCAGCAGGACCAGGCCATCGATGGTATAAACACCCACACTGATGATCTATCCACCAGATGTTTGGTCAGGCTCAAGAATATGCCTTCAGCAGGATCCTGGATGTTCAGATACTGTAAAACTATCACACAACAGAGCAATCTTCTGATATCACTAATTCTATGCAATCATTCTTTACCACAAACCTTAGTTCCTGCAACTTTGTATTCTATGGTCATCTAGCTTGCCTCAAGCAAAACTTCTAGGATACAAAATTATTCTGCTGGTTTTCCAACCAGAGAATTACATGTCAATTCCATTGGTGAGCATTTCTCATAGATACATACCAAGGGAAAGAAGCAGGGCCTTTCTCATAGATACATACCGAGGGAAAGAAGCACTGTAACATGTTAGGGGCTCCTACACTTTCTGTTACTCAGGATGAACACATTTGAACTATATCCAAGTATCCAGACTCGATTGTTTCTTCTCCAGATCACTGATCATTGAAAAAGAAATGGTGTTCAATCCTTCTAGACTTAATTATCTTGACGGTTGGCCTTCATTAGCAACAAAATAAAAAATTTAAGAAGAAAAGATGGATAGGTGATAGCCATACAGAAAGAACCAAAAAAAAAGTCAAAACTGAAAAATCAATATAGAAGCATACATAAGGTATTTCATAAATACCTCTGCTTTTGAATCTTTATTTTCTGACCCCACTACAAGTACTGGTGAATTCCAGCTTTTCTCTAACCATCATCATCCACATAACCTCAGCATCAGCATAACTGTCACTTATTATGATCATTATTATGATCATCAGCAACGTTGGCAGACCATCATCACCCGAATTCCAATATTTCAGATGATCATCTAGTGTGCAGAGCTACAAGAAGAGAAAATCCTTTAATCCATGACTTGCTACGTCTCCGAAGGTGCTTTCAACAGCTCAAAGTTTTAAAACCACTCAATGTTCATATACCTAAACTACGAAGAATTACTGGGGATCTCATTCTCACTGGGTGATTCAGGTGACACATGACCACTTCCGTCTTGGTTATGATCCTCTGTTCCACTTGACTTTATAGCAGTTGCTACTGGTTCCTCAAACTGATTTTTTCTGTCAAGCTTCGTTACAGTGAGATGCTGACCACTTCCGTCATGGTTATCATCCTCTGTTCCACTCGACTTTATAGCAGTTGCCACCGGTTGCTCAAACTGATTTTTTGTGTCAAGCTTCGTCACAGTGAGATGCTGAATCCCTCCACTAGAAGAGACATCTTCAACCACGGGCACATATTTTCCCTCGATGAAACCCATTCGGTTCAAGGTACTGATAAAGCGATACCTGATTCCCTGCTTCGGTTCTAGCTTTCCAGTGAGCCTTGTGTTTACTGCTGAAATCTTTCCTTCAATGAGCTTATCTTTAAGGTCCTTCTTCACCATTGGGGTGAATTGAAGGTCCAATGATCTAGCAGCAGCCAACCAGGCTAGCACAATGATAAGCAATATCCCTCCCAAGTATGGTGTCGAATTTGAAAGAGAGCCAAAAGTCAAAATGAGGAACTGTTGAATCAAAGCTCCCCCTGATTTCCCTAAAGGATTGCAAACCACATCAATTGCTGCTTTGCCTTTGACCTATCAGGCACAACAATATAATCCATTAGCGAGGTGCAGAACCCAGCTGATTGAAAATTTTATGTTACACGTACTCAATTGAAGTTCTTTCATGTTCCCATCTGCCTGCAAGTCTTTTCACCAGTGTTCTTTATAAATTCTATCCACCTGAATTTTATTTGCTACAAGGAAAAGCATACCTTTGTGTCTTCATCCAAAGGGATGTAAGCCATCTCTTTGCAGGGGTCAAACAAGCTGTACTTAGCGCTCTTGCTAAAGATGTTCTGTACAGCTCCAACATACACTGCTGCAAGAAGTGGAGTCAACCCAAGTGTGCCAAACAAAGGACCCAAAGGATCACTGAATAAGACCAATGAAAAAAATGCAATCCCCGTTACAAGTAGAACAGTGGGCGTGATGGCTGCTGCAACACCCCACCCAAATTTGCGGAAGATGAATCGACTGAGCAGCATCATTGTAAATGTTGCAATTCCAGTGCAGGATGAGAAATCACCCATGAAAGAAGAGTACTCGTTTGGAGTAGGAAACTGCCCAAAAAAAAAAAAAAAAAAGAAAAGAAAAGGAAAAGAAAGAACAGAATCAATCATACGCATTACCCTATACTTCTACAATAAATTATGTATAGGCAGAAATTATTGATAAGACTTTTTTACAACTATTAGTAACAAAAATGACAGAATACAGAGCTCATGCTCTGATTTACCTGAGCCTTCAGCTTGGATTTCCATGTAATTTCAACAAGATTGATACTGATCCCATAGGCAACCACCAAGGTTGCAAGATCCCTGATGTACCTTGAAGATAACAAGAACTTCATGCTTTCCACCGTTCCCATTTTGGTTTTCTCCTGAAAAAGCATCATGAGATTCCAGAATGGTGCAAGAAGGAAAACAAGAGGAGCCAAAGAAGTAATAAACAGTTCACAATATTAAAACCACCCAGCATAATTTACCTTCTTCTTCTTTTTCCTCCCACTTTCAGTCTTAATATACCTGTTCATTCCCCAATAGATTCCACATATAAGAATCCCCAATGACACTACAATGCTCATCATTCCCTTAACAGATAGAGCCCATCCATCAACACCTGGTCCTAAATTCTTGCGCAGATTGGAGAAATATTTCACAGTACGACCTGAAAAAACCAAAGCTACATTTGCTCCAAGACCAAACAGTGGATAGAATTGAGATGCTTCATCCACAGTAGTGATCTACAAGTCACAACACTATGTGTCATTAAAGAGAAGGAGAGAACCAATCACAATTGAATGAAGTGAAACTGAGAACTATATGCCTCACCACTCACCATCAAATTGACTCAGTAAAACAGATATTAATAAATCAAAAAGTACAAATACGTCCGCTGATACAAACAACAAAAACTATCATTTCAAGTGAAGAAGAAGTAACAGTTATATCTGTTGAGGAAACAGTGTCAAATTTAAGAAACGAATAGTGTATGATGATTGAGAATCTAAGATCAGAATACATGAAAATACATAAAATAGAAAAACTTCAAAGCTTCAGTTTTAGCTAGGCCGTAAAGCATTTAAGTAATTAATTAAAGTGGTTACTAGTGAATTCACCTGATTAGCATAACCCCAGAAAAGTAAGGAAACCACGACACTTCCCCAAAGCTCAGACATAACATAGAAGATGCAGAAACTCCATATCCTAAGTAAGGCGATTGGGCCAAGGAAGCTGGGGCCAAGAATTTCCAGAAGGCGATCAGCCAACGCAGTAGGATGGATAACATTGACGTTCGGATAGAGTACGAACGCAAAAAGCCCGAAGAAAGCGATGAACGGAAACATACAGGCGTAGAAAAGTGCTTCCTTCGACAGGACATTGGAGAGCTGGTTGTAGACAATCATAAAACCAATAGCAGCAGGCAAATTCACCCAAGTTTTTAAGAAGGGAATAGTCTCAGCGCTGCTCCCCTTGGCAGTAACGACGAGCACATCCTTGGTGTCCCGAAGAATAGTATAATTGAAGAGAATGCAGAAGAACATAAGCCCCAGAGGAATCACTTTCTTCAGTGTGCTGACTTCCACGCCCAAGAATTTCGCTGGAAGCTCTGACGGACTACTATCCGAAGCGAAAGCAGAAGTGTCGGCGGATGCAGAACAACGAAAGCCAGAAGCTTTCGGTTCCGGTCGAATTCCATGAGAAGTGCGAAGTGTAAAAAGAGGAGGAGATGAGAATCCGATGAACTGATTGGATGATGAGATCCCCCGAATTTCGCTGCGGTTGCTGGTACTGAGCCTCAAGCTTAATCTTCTCGAGCTGCGGAAATTGAGATTGGGGAGAGATGGAAGTGAAGTAGACGGAGTCAGAATACCTTCCATAGCGATCGGAGAAACCCTAGTGACCTAAATCGAGGGAGTCAGAATGGCTTCCATACCGATCGGAGAAACCAAGAGTGATCTGAGTAGAAAAGCCAAGTTTGAACTTTTTATTTCTTCAGACCAGAAGAATAATAAAGAAAGGAAATTATTATTTAAAGTTTAAACTCATCCCAATCCTACACCACATTGCTCTGCAAACATCGCCCGATGGACTTTATAAGAAAGAAAGAACACCAATCCAGAGTTTCACAGAAACCCTAACTCGCTATCATTCGGAAAACTGCAGGTCTGATGCTGCTCGTCGTCGATCATCCACTGAGTACGGTACAGAAATGAGTAAAGAACAGTGTAACCGATACAAACAGAAATGAGAAGATTTTTCCCTCGATCGACACGTGTAAGGGACGTTTGGAGTCAGTTTAAAATCCTGGATCGTCCTCCATCGATTCTGATTCGATGGCATCCAGAGGGATCAGAATCGAGCAAGGATTATCGGAAACAAAGAGTCGTGGTATTGCTGGATCCAAATCGTCTCCCGCCTGGGTTTGGGCGGGAGACTGGCGGCCCGGATGGATGGCCGCCATTTGGCCCTCGGAGGGATCCGAGCCCTCCATCCGAGCCGACTCCCCAGTCGACAAGCTGAGCCGACTGGGGGGTCGGCTCAAATGGAGGGCTCGGATCCCTCCGAGTGCGAGTTGGCGGCCATCCATCCGGGCCGCCCAATCTCCCGCCCAAACCACAGACGGGAGACGATTTCTTTGCGGTATTGCTGGGGAGTAGTTTTCAAGGAAGTTGGATCCGATCGTGTCGTCATGGTTGAATTTGTGGGCCAACTGAATTCAGCCGTTAGATCATAGCTGGAGGATGGGGTTTTACACATTTTTTGAGGTGGGATGTTTCAAACCGTGCCCCTCTTTCTCTAACGGGTAGATCAGTCAAACTTTTCTCTTAATATATGGGTAAAAGATTCTTATTCGGGAGTGTTGTCACTAAATTTTGTCCGGTGCATACGATGTTGCCACATATCTGCAGATAAAGAACACGCAATGAGGTGGGTGGATTTTACTTTGTGATTATTTTGATGTCTAAGTTAGTACAGGTTCAGGACAAGCAGAATGAAACTCAGGGATAAGATACACAAGTTTGTTAGAGAGAAATGACTGAGGTACAATAGTTTTGTGAAACCTTTTCTTCCTAGTTCAGGTTGAATTAAGATGAAAACTAAGTGTTGCAGGTGAGTTAGAGTTCACAGACAATAAACAATGAAATTGGGAAAGAATTTTAGAGAGTAACGATACTTTTTGGAAAATGAAAGTTGGATTCATTTTCCTTTGCTATCTTCTTCTATTTACATATCAAGTATGAAGCTTATCGAACAAGCTTCCTTTCTCTAGCCAGCTTGTCCCGTCCCCCAATGTCATCATCACCCTATTTTGTAGATCAAGGGAGTCTACGATCCCAAGAAGGGAGCGTATCTCCCGTATCTTATGTCCATATCACTTGGGACTGTTTGATGTAAGTGGCCGTCATTTCCCCTTTCTCGAGTAGATTTATGATCTTTTTCCTTGTGACGTTCATTGACAAGACTCCAAATCCTCTCCTCCTCAGCTCTCACCCCATCCAACCGTTGGAGTCTGTTGGAGTTCAAGCTGGGTCACAACTCCAATGGTTGGATGGGATGAGAGCCAGGGAGTTGGGGAGGAGAAGATTTGGACTCTATTGACAAGACGATGTAGTGGGTCATGTCAGCATAAAAGACATTTAATGCCCTTTATCAGCATTTATGAGTATTTATCATGGTGCAATTAATGCACGTCTGTCGTATTTAATGCCATCAAATCTCTCCGATATTGAGCCTAGGAGTCAAATCGTATCACCACCATTCGAACTGAGTTAGATTCTCCGTTTTACTTAGTAGTTACGTGGACTCTCCTGACGAGCACCACGTGTTTGACCCTTGATGCATCTCTCTTGCTTGCTTTTAGACTGTCCATATCCCTTCTATCGTATTTTCCCCCAAGGGGGAGTGTGTTACTGCACCTTGACGGGTGAAATGATCACCTCACCCCCTAGTTGGTTACTTGCCTGTGCACTCCCATTGATCTATTCACTGGTGCAAGAGCCACACAACTTGATCGCAAACCCTCTTCTATAAAATATTTTATGAGATTAGCTATACGGCAAGGATTTTGTAGCCATTTGCATGGCTTTTGTACCAGCACACGGGCTAATGAGAATGCACACACAAATATCCAACTAGGGGATGAGATGATCGTTTCACTCCTATTGTACCTCAGAGCAGGAGAACAATGTCGGACAAGGATCTTTTTCCCATGGCAAAGGGGAAATGGTTCTCTACAATTTCAGTAAGAAATGGTCCCTTAACCTTTTACCATATGTCCTTTAGTCCAAATGACAAAATAGTGTTATAGTGCTGATTGGAAGCACTGCCATTGCCCGGGGCTCCGGACCACAGTTTTGAACTCGGTCAAAACTTTTCAATTGAGATATCTTGGTTTCATGGCAATCCAAGATGAAACTAAGGTCGAAATAGAAAGTACTAGGTTTCGATGGTTTCGATTAAAACATGGTCGAACCATGACTATAAAATCTCATGTTACGAAAGATTTTGACCATATTTTTTTGGGCCTTGAAACCTTGGTTTCGAGTTTCTGGACCCTATTTTTGGTGGTTTTAAGGTTTCGTTACGATTTCAGGCCTCAAAAACGATATCTTCTGTCATGCCTGTTGATGCTGTATTTACATACATACAAACCTTGAAAGGGAACTAAACCTGAAGATATCCATAGTTTAAACAACTGCAATTGTTACTCTTTCTGTCGTTAACTTCTGATCATTGTAAATTTTCTGCAATTGTTCCTCTTTGATACAGAACCATAACAACCAACTGAAAAAGGGTCAGTGTCAAGCATGATCTTCTCAATTGGTTATACGTACGTAGCAAGGGTAGAGTAGGATAAAGGCCTACAAATACTCTCCCATTTAAATAAACGTTATAAATCCATTGCCTTTACCCTACCAACCTAACTTAAACAGAACAAATTCTATATCTTTACACTCCAAATGAGGGTCGATTAAGATGGGTAGACAGGTAAAGCGGCCAGAATGAAGTCCATGCCTTCACCCTTACCTACCCACCTAACCTAAATGGATGAAACCTCTTGACAACGACCTCCAAATGAAGGTCAGGTAACATGGGTAAACAGGCAAGGCGAGCAAAACCAATAGCTCCAGTCTTAGGAAAAAGGATCACAACATAACCCTCAAAATAATTTTAACTATCACAAAAAAAAAATTGACTAAATCACCTACTACTCAAGTTGTTTAAAAAAATCACCTACCACCCAAGTTAGACAAATGTTAGTTAATGGACTGACGGGAAAGAGTTGAAATTGAATGTAGACGTTTATACCCCTTTCTTCTTCCTCTCTGTTTCTTTGCAATATTTTATCAAAAAAGAAAAAAAAAAAGGAAAAAAGAGAAACCCTAACTCCGGATTATAGTTTTAATAACAATGACGACAAGGAAGAGGAAGGCTCCGACACGTTTCTTTGCCGGATCTCTGATCTCCGTTGCAAATTTACCCCAGGGGCGTTGATTGGATTAGGAAGGTGGGTTGCAAGGCTTTTTTTTAATGGAGTGTCTGAGTTTTGGTTTTCATTTTGTTCCTTCTTTTCTTGCTTTTATCCTCGTTTCTCTGATAGAAGATCGGTTTTCTGAAATGGTAACTTCGGCTCTAGATGGTAGATATTGTTTCTGGGTTTTCATTTCTTCTTTTATTTTGATCGGTTCTAATTTGTGAAATAAGCCGTTTCCTCTGTTCTGATTATATTCTTATTCATCTTTGCTTCTGGTATTGATTTTGATACTTCCATTTTCTTCTCTCTATCTGTTTGTATTCATGCATCTTTTGAAATCAGCCTGTTGATGATGAGGCCCCTTGATGTTTTCTTTTTTGAAATTGAGTTTGGGATTTTCGTCTCTGCAATTTTTGCCTCCTCAGGCTCCGATTTAAACTACCGTAGATTTCCCCCGTTCTCTGTCAAACAAGGGAAGAGACTGTTGAAGCTTGAGCTCCTGCAATACACCGAAGCACCACCAGAGTTCTTCGCTGGAAAATTGATTGATGTTGTCGCCAATGATTCTGATTCATCAAACAGATGCCTACGAATCGATTCAATCAGAGCAAAATCCGATCCTTCGTATTCAAATCCTGACATTTTTTTTTCTCTGTGTTATTCGTTTATGAGTCTCAGATAGAGAGCAGACAGAATAGAGAGAAGTTAAAAAAAAAGGTATTATTGTCATTGAAGTATTTTTTAACGGCTGACATCAACAATTAACGGCTCTGTTAGTTGCTTTTGGATCTTTTTTATAAACGTTTGACTAACTTGGATGGTAGGTGATTTTTTTAAACAACTTGGGTGGTAGGTGATTGGATGAATTCTTTTTGAGTAGTAGCTCAAATTATCCCTATTTCTTATTAGCTAAATAAAGGGTAAATTACACTTAAGGTACCCGTGCAATGGCTCGTTTGAAGGCATCGCTTGTAATGAGCAAAGTAGCTACCATCTCGTTGCAAGGGAAGGGTCTCTCTGGACAGGTTCCTCCATCAGTCACTGGCCTAAATGCTTGTCCGGCCTCTACCTGCACTGCAATTCTTGTCTAGAGAGATCCCCAAAGAAATTTCCAATCTTACTCAGTTTTCTGACCTGTATCTCAATGGTGTTTTTTTTTTTTTGGGTAAATGACCTGTATCTCAATGTTAATAATCTCTCCAGTAGCATTTGCCTGAAATGGGAGACATGGCAAGTCTCCAAGGTTAGCTGCAAACCATGACTTCGATTTTTTTTTCTTTCCCGAACTTCCCTTAAACCTGAAGTCAACATTTTGTAATAAGGCCCAACTCAGATGGGTTTTCTTTATTCTGTGTCAACATTATCTCCAAGTTTCTAATCTAAAAAAGTACACTGTAGGAGGTAAGATAAAGATTAGTCTTACGAGTTGGTTGCAGACCTCAATGTGATATTTAGGACTCACATGTTAATGGACGAGAGAGAGGACGAATGGGTGAATTGCAGAATATTTAACAAAACTGGAGGAGAGAAGAACCCATTTCTACATGATCACAAATACCTTTTAGAAGCTGCTGCTTCGTCCCACTCAACTGCATTGCCTCAACTGCTTGCATCTCCTCCATCAACACTTGGAATATCAATCCAAATCCTTAATGAAAAACCTCCAAAATCCTTGTGAAATTGGTAACCTAACACACCTAATGGACCCAATGGGGTTGATTTCACCTATCACCACCATAAACTCCAACTTCAACTCCAACAACCCATCACATCCAGAGTCCATTATCGCAAGGGAGGGGCAGGAAGGCAGAGGCAAAAAGTTGTGGTAGGAGCCAGGAATGGGGCAAGGGGGTAGAAATGCAGAGTGAGAGAGGGGGGGGGGGGGGGGAGAGAGGATGAAGAAAGAGAACGAGCCATGGTAGGGGAATGAGTGGAGACCAGGGAGGGCCGGAGGGGGTAGAGAGAGGGCAGGGGAGAGAGAGGGTGTGGAGTGACGTATTGAAAAAGAGTTGGAGGGTTAAATTGAGAATACACAAACTTTAATGCAGACCATGGTAAAAAGGAACTTTAAAACATAGTTCTTGAAACATGAGGTACCTCAAAACATAGTTTTTCAAAACATTGGGTACGTTAAGTGTAATTTACTCATAAATAAAAGACAAAGATATATTTCTCTAATTTTATTGAAGAAAAAAAAAAACTACAGAAACTGAGTCATTATACAACTAATACTAGTCAGGTGTTAACTCAAACCCTGTTGTATGCAACTGACTTGCTAAACATGCGGCGGATATACACCACTTGGAATGCACTTGCAGCAGCCAGCAGAAGGTACTCTGCAAGTGTGTACAAGATAACCCGCTTTTTGGTGCTCTCATTCGCTGCAGTGAGGACAAGCAAAGATTCCATAAGCAACAAATTATAAACAAACTAACTGCTCAGTTCAAAAAGTATAACGGAAGTCCTTTTGGTGATGTCTTCTAATTTATAGAAATCTAAGACCTTCCAAAACAATATAAGAAAAAGTTGAAGGTTGTGCACAAAAATAGGGTCAGCAGAGATGCAATTGGTCCCACTTGTTAGATCAACAACCTATAAGGTGGTGGTGGTGGTGAAAGTTCACTATCTCATTCTCATGTCACATATTTTGGCATAAGTGGAAGTTTATGGCTGAATACCTGTGAATCCCCAGCACCTCCCACCCCAAAACAGAAAGAAAGGTTGTGGAATGTTGTTGGCTCATGGCTGAGATCATATTTATATATAACAGATTGGCACATAGACTTGTCTGCCTCACAGTGCAGTTGTTGTCAACCCCATAAGTATAGGTTAGTCCTTTTCAAGATGTAGATCTCACATACCATAGAAGATCCGAGATACATTTAAAAAAAAAAAAATCATCAACATAAAGAAAGAGGAAGGATAGAAATGGGATTTCTATAGAAAATCTTTTAAGATGGCATCCAAGTCAAGAGAGAAATCAGCTTACTAATACGGTGTCGTGAGTCACGAGCTTTCAGGTACTTCTGCTCAGCTATAACAGACTGCAAGGCCTCCCTTAGTTCTGCAATTTTGACATTTACGGGATCCAGATGTTCTGCAACAAATACCCAAAACAAGGTCTATAAAGAGGAGTGCAGAAAACTTTTTTTTTTTTTTTCAGCCTCAAATATCTTCTTCATGGTACTCAAGTGAACACAGAGGAGAAATCATGAGAAGCAACAGAAAGATGGATCTTCGCTAAGGAATGTAGGATTGAACCAAGCCCAGCAATGTTTCTTGCACTGCCGGTTCCAAACCAAGATAAAGAGGATAGTTGGGATGCCACCATTTGAAAATTTTCACAGAAGCATGGATCCTAAGAAATTTGAAGAGGATTAGACTCACCATCTTTAGCAAGATCATGTTCATTTGGGATATGACCAACATGTATGTAGAAAGATACAGTCTCTGGTGTTGAATAAGAATTATGGAAACAGAATTTGTACATTCCACTTCGTGGTGCCTTGAACTCGAATTTGTCCCCTGATGTACCCTTCAAAGTATGCACTGTATTACCACCGGGGGATATCACCTGTATGAAATCCCAGGGTGAGGACATATTAAACTGATAAACTTGAGATGACACTAATGAACGCACTTAAATGCTAATTCAAAAAAAAAAAAAAAATAGTAGCTTTTTATCTGACAAATATTGCATATATATTGGAAACCATGCAGAAAGATGTACAAATAGAAGCACATGAACCAGTAACAAATTATGAAGCACGTTTTAACACCATGTATCCGTTCTCAATTGTTTGACCCAAATGACAAAAGCAATGCATTATGTCTGAAAACTACAGACACGATCTAAGGTTTAGAATACATGGGAGACCATTTAATACAGAGTGTGCCATACCATTACCTCCCCACATTAAATATTTTGATACCATTGGTATATGTACCTAAGGAGTATGATATGTAAATCAATTATAGAAAAAATAGGCATATCATTGTCAGAAACCATATAACTCGTCTCATGGTTTCAACTGATTCTGCATGGTAAAGGGTTCTGCAATGAATCAATTATTCATTTTGATGGTTTTCAACCGTATCAAAACCACAAACAAAGGTATCATTTACACCAGTAAAAATAGAAAACATAATACTGGAATTTGGGAGCAACTAATAGTAGAAATAGAATTCCTAATAAGATGAACCAACAAAAGCAGAAGTTTCCCCTTGTGGCCATTGAGAGGAGCTTCCTCACATACATAGTTGTCACAGAGACAAGGTGTTAGAGCATTGCCAGACATCCTAGTTTCCAAGGCCTAGATGCCTAGGTGGTGCCTTGATAAATATGTTCACATGACCCAACTTTTTGAGCAACATGGCATGTCAGATGGGACCAAAATTTTGTAAACATGCCTTCAATGTACCTTGTTTAGGTGTCAAGTTTCAGCCAAAACGAAATTAAGCAAGTGGCAGATAAAAGGTTCTGCAATGAATCAATATTCAGGGTAAGAGAATGAAAATCCAAAACTACCACAAGGGTGAACAGTGAGATAGGGATTACGGAAGGTTGCATGCCCATGTGTGCTAGGGTATATGATTGAATTGGGTTCTAAAACATGACACATGGCAACTATTGACCTTACATTATCAATCCAATATTTGGAATAGCCACATCATCTGCCATGTGGCTGAACTATGTGGACTGGGTAGAGAAGCTTGTCTACACTGGACGGTAAGGGACATTGTACCGAACAATTATTCTCCTTACCATCGTAGGGAAGGTCAAAGAGGTGGATACAGAAGCCAAAATCTGAATTCATGGTTTCTTGATGTAGTAAATCCATGGGGCAGCCCACGAAAGGGCCCATTTAGCAGCTCATGGTATGGTGGAGCCATAAGCCTCACAGCACATGTTTCAGTCCCTACTCCAGTCAAGATGGGTCAAAAGCATGCATTCAACAAAGTATCTAGCCAGGTCTCCTAGCACCAATCTTACATTATGAGAGAAAAATTCCCTCCCAAAACTTCTGAAACTTTCAGAGCCTGCTTCTAATGATGCCATAGTTAACCAACATCACTATCCCATAGGTATGATGCTGATACCCAAAAAACAATTGGAAAGACCCGTCTGAAATGCCATCTTGGGAGCCTAAAGTCCCCAGTTACCTGCTATGTTATTGAAACCGACAAGCCCTACAATCTACTATTAGGACGGTACTGGATCCATGAAAATCCAGTTATCCCCTCTACACTCCACCAGCAAACACAAATGCATTTAGTGCTTGGAAAAAATTCAGCTCGAATATTTTCTCTTATTTCACTCCGATGTAGAGTGAGTTGGTTAAACTCTTTCATGTAATGTCTCATAGATTGATTCCAACCTTATCTCAGATTCTTAAATTTCTTTAATAAGCCAGCTTCGACATCACTTGGTAGAAAGAATCTTAAAACTTATGAACTTCTTGTTTTTCCTTACGGTTCTCCTCCTGCTCCCTCTTCTGTCCTACATGTGCCACCATAAGCCTGCCTTTTTGTTTTCTTCAACTTCGTGGTAGTTAAGCGGCATCAGTACTAATTACATTTAGTAGTAAAGAGAGGGAGAAGAAGGCCAGGAAGGAAATAAGGGTCACTCCCTTGTTAACATAGGAAATGCAGGTTAGTTGATTGGCAAGCATAATGGCATATTAATTCTTTAACTTTCTTAATTATTTAATTTTCTTAAATTCGTCCTAGAGTCCCAAAGATCTAACGGAAGGCTAAAAAATCCATAACCTAGTCGAAAGTCCAATAAAATCAAAATTGTGTCCATAAAATTGGGGCAAAAATGGTTCTTTTGATTCGAAAGTTGTCAAAATAACAATTTTAACGAATACTAACCCAAACAGGGCAATTTTTCCTCCGCCAGGAAACAATAAGAAGGAAAACCCTTAGAACAAGTTCATAGACGCATTAAGTAAAAAAAAAAAAAAAAATCCAATAGCCCTGTGAATAACTCAATCTACTATTAAAAATAAAAAACTTGGGAAGCAACAACTCGAATGAGATCAGGGACATGCAAAAATCTTACAGTGAAATCGATGCCGGGGTGATCTGAACTCCAGAAGATGTCGTGATCAACAACAACAAAGTTTCCAGAAATAGTGTCGCCATCATAGAGTACATATTCGTACACGCATTCCATGTCGTTTACAGTAACCGAGAGAGCGGATAGATTGCGAATGAAACTAAAGAGAAGCCCAAGAAATATAAAGATCTTTGCAGATTCCATTCTCCTTCTATTCTTCATTGATTCCACTGTTACTCTCGTTTTATGCTCGTGTTCTTCGTAGTATCCGAAGTTCCTAAAGAAAAGACAGAGATTACTGTCTGTTTCTGGTCCTGAGTCTTCTGACTCCTATAACCCGTCTTCAGTTAACAGTCATTTTCGTAAAATCTGAGCCCAAAATTTTTGGGTCAGGTTAGGTTTGAGGCTGAGCAGTTCCTAACCGGACCAGGGACCTGGCTGATATTAATCCAAAGGAATTTGAACCAGGTTAGTTTTGGTGACGTACCAAAACAAACCAACCTGAAAATGGCCAGATCGGGGCTGACCAATGGTTTGTGTTTGTGGTAAAGGTGTTAAACGGTGCGGTCTATTGGGGGAAAATATGATGGGTCGATCTGGACCGTCCAAAAGTAATCCAAAGAGGTGTATCAAGAGTCGAAAGCGTGGCGTTAATCAGGAGGGTCCACGTGTCCACTAAGTAAAGCAGAGAATCCCACTTAATCTATCTGGCGGTGATACGATTTGACCGCCCATGCTTAGTATCAAGGAGATTTGATGGCATTAATTGCGTCAGACGTGCATTAATTGCCCCATGATAAATGCTCATAAATGTTGACAATGGACATTATATGAATTGTGTGCCGACACGACCAACCACATCATCACTCTAAAGAGTGCCATGAAGAGAAAGATCCTAAATCTACTCGAGAAAGGGAAAAATACAATCACTTGCATCAAGTAGACCTAGTGACATGGATTGAATGAGGTCTTAGAGGCCCGATATTGGAAATATGCTCTCTCTCTTAGGGGGTCGGAGACTCCTTTATCCTACATAGTAAGGTGATGATGATATTGGAAGACGGGATAAACTGGCTAGAGGAAAGGAAGCGTGCTTAGCAAACTTCATACTTGGCCTATAAAATAGAAGAAGATAGCAAGAAGAAAGGGATCAAACTTTCACTTTCACATACGTACCGTTACTCTCTAGAATCTACAATTCTCTTTCTGTGAGTTTTAACTCACCTGCAACACTTAGCTTTCATCTTGTTATCCTCTATGAATTGGGAATGATAGATCTTTTAGAGCTCTTGTACCTCAGTCCCTTCTCTCTAAAGAACTTGGGTATCTTATCTCCGAATTCCATTCTACTTGTCTTGAGACATTACTGACTTAGGCATTAGAGTGGCCACAACATAAAACCCATTCACCTCACTATGTGTTCTTGATCTGTAGATAACTGACAGCATCTTGTGCACCGGACGAAATCCAACGTTACCACGGTCCCCCAAGAGTTGCTGCTTTTGCATGGCGGTGGCAGCTTAGGTGACTCCCTACATCTGATGATAATATATCAAATGTACCATAGTACCTATTACCTCGAGGTTGTTGTCGATGGAATCCGTAAAGGGAAAAACAGACAGTATGCAACTCCTAACAAGATTCAAGAGTTCCTTAAAGAGGGGATTCCTGATGTGTGATTAGTTGAATGCATTCCCAATGATTCCAAGAACATGCATTAGTCACAGATAACTGGTAGAATAATGGTAGAGGAGACAGAAGAAAGAAACTACCAAAGAGAGACAGAACTCTTTCCTTGAATACTTTTTCCATTCATCTTCTCCTTTTGCCCTTCTAGGACTACATATATATACTCAATAAATTATAAACCTCTTTTTTCGAGACCCGTTTAGTTCCTGACAGCCACCTGTTGTGATTTGACTATATAGGGTACAGTAGGCCAGTAGACTTTCGACCCCTTGGTACAGATCATTACATCATGTCAGCCACTTTTCGACCCCTTTGTGGGCCACGTTATTTGGGGTTCCCAATCATTGTCCCTGTCATGGTTCTGTTTCCAAGTAATATTTCACCTTTTCGTCGATTCAAATCGAGATCTTCTGATCCGGCGGGTCAGATCAGAGTATTTAGCATTAATGATTATTGTCGGCATTTATGACCATTGATAGTGATCCATCGATGGCCCAGCTACCCCTGTCTAGTCATTACCTTCAGATTGTGTCAGATCAAGAAGATGTCGAACTTAGATATTTTTTAAGATTTACCATAATACCTTCCTTTTCAACGTCCTGGATGACCGCCACATAATCATATCCTGTGATTGAAATGGATGTCACGTGATTACCTTCTGTGATTGGCTTCCAACAGATATTTTACCCCAACGGAGGTGCTTCTTGTGCTATAGGAATGAAGAATGTTTTGAGCATTTGTTTTTGAAATGCTCATTTGCTGTTTCAATGTGGATGGCGATATTTGATATATTTGGATTACAATGGACTGAATTTCAAGATTTAAAGACTTTTGCCACTTGGTGGAATAGGAAGAGGAGTGATGGCGGTACGTGATATATGGATGCCACTGTTTTATGAAGGAATGATGGTGTTATGGAAAACCAGAAATCTAAGCTGCCAAGAAAATATAAGGCCAAATCTACAACAAGCAGTAGACATGTTTCGGAAAGGATGCTATGAGATTTCGGTGAGGAAACCCTGTACGGTCAAGGACCAGATTGATTTGAGGATTGTACATCTTGGGCTGCTTGGGCTGTGTACCAAGAATTCCAAAACAAGAGATGCAAAACAAGTGCAATGGTTTGGACCAAGAGGAAAATGGTTCAAACTTAATACGGATGGATGTGCCTGTGGAAATCCGGGTGAAGCTGGTGCTGGTGGAGTCATTCGGTCATCATCTGGTAAGGTAATTTATGCATTTAGTGATTATTTGAGCAGCCAAATAAATTTCAAAGCAGGAACATTGGGAGTAATTAAAGGACTGTGGGCAGTAGTGGCTTTAAGAATAAGGCATTTATGGGTTGAAATTGATTCAGGTAGTGTGGTGAAATGCTTAAGAGATAAGAAACTACCATGGTATTGCCAACAATCATGAAGTAGCTAGGCTTGTTGAGGAAATGAGTAATACATAAATATGTATTAAGCATTGCTTCAGAGAAGGAAATACGGTTGCTGATGCTTCAGCAAAAAAGGCAGCAATTACAAAGAGTACAGATGGTTGGTACTTTTGCCCAGATTTTGTGGCAAGAGATGTCATCTGGGATGCATCAGAAAGGCCTAGGTTCAGATTTACCTAGGATTTATGGCTTTATTAGGGTCCTGTTGATGGTAATGCCAAAGGTGGGGTTGAACCTACTAGAGTTTGTCTCTGTGCATGTATTATTTACTTTCCTTATATTAAAGCAATCAATTTTGACTTTCTAGCCAAAAAGAAAAACGGTGCGGTCCAGTCCGGTGCAGTGTATAAGAGGGTAAAAACGAAACCGAACAGATTAATAATCAGTTTTGGTTTGTCAATTTTTCATTAAACGGTTTTCCTTGCAGTTTATATATGGTTTAACACATTAGTTGATTCGAGTGTCCTAATTGATTTCTAAATGACTTGTTTATCCCATAGCAATCTCATCAGATAAACATTAAAGCTATACTACTACCTTATTAGTTTCTAATGTCAACAATGCTACCGCTGTTTAAAGCCTTAATTTTCAATTAATTGGATGACTTTGAATACATTACCCATCATTGATATCAATTGCCAAGGTCAGATGAATCCAAGAGCTTGGTATAAGGGGTTGCTTAATCCATAGTTTTTTAACTGGATACCAAGCATTGAAATGAAAAGGAGCTGGTTCCTATTCACTATAGTTTTGACTGATCAAACTTCGGTGATAATGTCTATGTGTTTTGTTTAGAAGTGTAGGTTATTTAGGGTTTAGATTAGGGTTAGGATAATAATCGGTCCACTCTCATATGAAAGTAATCGGTGCCTAACCGGTTTGAACCAGTCAATTTAAAGGGTCTAAAATCGCACTGAACCGGTAGGTAAACAGTATCATATTCTAAACTAGAACCGAACCATTTACCAAACAGTTTTTTGGATCCGGTGTAAATGGTTACGTGCGGTTTCGGTGCAAATGTTGCACCCTTACATAGAAGTAAGTTGTTTTGGAAGTGCCATTAAAAAATAAGAAAGATTGGAAACTTGTATTTTACATTTACATTAGATTGAGTCCTTAGGTTTCCAAAATAGTGTAAAAAAAAGTGCTTTGAATCATTGCTATTTGACTCAAACTTGTTTTAAAAAAGTTGAGGTATTTCGAATTACCAAACTGTGCCTTAACTAGCCCCATGAACCTTGTGAAAGCCATGACATCAGGCCGCTTGAAGCTTGAAGAAGACTGAGACACAACAAGCATTACTCCAACTCATCAATGCAATTTTAGATAAGGCTATATCGACTGAAAACTAGATTCAGACAAGGAGTACTATTTGGTTACAATTATTAGTTTGTAAGGGATTCAATGCAGAATTTGATGGAGATCAAATGGCTGTTCATGTACCTTTATCTTTGGAGGCACAAACGGAGGCTCGTTTACTTAAGTTAGAACCTACGTGCATATGACTTTGTTTCCTAGGAAATCCGTGCAACGGAAGACCATGAATTTGAGACTTTCTACACCAAAAATATTCTCTTAAATGAAGGTATTTGTGCTTGGATGGCGGCTCAGGATCGGCCTCATCAAAACCGCTCGACGGGTGGGTCTTGTAGTCTAGCTCCCTTCTGCCTTTGCAGTCAAGGGCCAATGTCTGTCTGGCCCAAGGACACCTTTGCTCACCTTCGTTACCTTTTGAGAGGCCTATGCCCCATAGAATTTGTCTACGTGAGAATGTCCCTCGGCCTGTAGGTCCTGAAACAATGTTAGAATTCTAGCTCTTCTAAACTAGTATTTCATTGATGGCTTGGGGCCTCCCGGAAGGTGCCCTTCTTCGCCCTCCACCCAAGCACAATAGAAGCAAAAAAAGTCTGTCTGTCTTGTGGGAAGCACAAGACTAAGTAATAAGAGAATGAAGAACGAGTGTTGTTCCTTTCCGGTGTAGCTTTAGATGACCTAAATAACTGGCGTTGGAAGAAAAGAAAAAAAAATGGAGAGAGGGAATGGCTATAGAGAGGTTGGGTGACAGGTAGGAGGGAAGTGAGGTCGCTGCGTGAGGTCATGGTAGTGAGGTGAGAATGGTGAGGATAGGGTCTAGGGAGGGCTGGAGATGATAATGAGATTGGTTCTGCGGAATTTAGCCGATGATTGGAGAAGGGAAAAAAAAAAAAAAACAACAATAAGAAAAAAAAAGAGAGGGGGGGTTGGGGGGGAGGTAATTGTATTGGATAATTCTATAAAATGAAACGCAAATGTCGGTTATTTTTTAGTTTTCCCTGAAGACGTGTAAGGAAACTTTTCGTTGGAACTTGGCCGGGCAAAAAAGTCGCCTGAATCTAGCAAGTGCATTAGTCGGATTTTGGCATGTTCTGTGGCTGGGCAGTTGCTCCACTGTTCGATATTAATGGAAGACAATTAGATTAGATGATGATTGAGAATAGAAGGACTAAAAACTAATGGGTAGAATTGAAATTTTGTCTTATTATAAGTACCATTATTCTACTTTATATACATCAAACACAATTTATGACATAAATATTTTTTGATGTAATTTCGTACCCTGGGTATAATTTACCCTTGATTTTATGATTATGATCATATTTTACGCAAAATTATATACCTTTCATGGTAGATACTGTTTTGTGCCTTCCAAACCAAGTAGAAAGATTTTAACATTAAAAAAGAAAAGAAAAAAAGAAGAAGAAGAAGAAGAAGAAGAAGAATACAAGAACGAAAATCAAAAAGGAAAAAGGCAAATATTTAGGCTTTATTATTTCTTCACGTGGATCTCCATTGCAGTTTCTATCCTACCATAGAATAGAAAACGCATGGCATGGTTACCTTAAGAAAGATATAATAGTATTGTTTACATATTAATTTGCTCCCTAACATGGGTAATTGCCTGCTACTATAGTAGTAATCTATAAGTATACATCTCTTATCTCTACACAAGTGCCCCACCCTTGAGGAACTCGGTGAAGACCAACGCCACCAACCCCACCATAGCAAACCTCCCGTTCCACAACTCGGCATCAGAAGTCATCAGCCCCTCCGATTTCGATTCTACACTCAGTCCCTTAAACAGTGGAATCAACGATGCGATCGACAGAAGCACAGTAGTCCCCACGAACCACGGCAGCCCTCCGTTCACAAGCTGATCTACCAGATCATCTCCTCTAGCTAGCTCTACTCCTAAGGCAGCCACGAATCCCACCATCGCTAGCCTCCCGTTGATCCTCTCAGGAGCGGGCCCACTGAATGCCAACACATCTTCAAACTTCGTGCTGACCTGTTAAACATGAAAACATGCATCGGATCACAATTTCAGAATAAATATATGCATGCATCAGTAGATCTAGGAAGAGAGGTTGATGATACGTACCGGTGGGCGTTCTCCAGCCATACATCGCACTTGCATGCTAGGCTTCCTATGCTGGCGTGGCAAGCAGGTGGACGTAAGAGCTAGATCTGATCGACTTCTGAGCCCCATTCGACTCACTGGGCTTGCTAAGATTGACTGCATGGCTGCTGCTGAGGTCGTCATTTGATGGATCTTCCTCTTAAAGATACAACTCAGAACTGAGAAAGATGTTGAAGCTGTTGTGTGTTTTATGAAATGCAATGAAGAATGCAGGGTTGGGAGCAACATATATATATAGCGCTTCTCCTTCTCTCGTGGTGGGCATTCTTAAGTCCACGTTACACTTTTTGAATATCTCCCACATATTAATAGAGGGTGACGTGGGTTCTGTAAGCACCGTGAAATGGAACTGAAGATACCCAGAATTCACAAGCTAGGAATAGGAATATTGGTCATGGTTTGCCACTTTGGTTTTCCTTCCTATCTTCCCTGCAGCAAGATCAACTCACCAGCTCTGCTTATAATCTCAGCTCGCCTGGCGACAGGGTGAATTTGAAACGTGGACGAGGAAATAGCCGTCAAGTACTAAATTTGCTTTTCAGTATCGTCTACATCGTCAGTCTTCAAAGTTGGAATGAGACTGATCTTTTGTCGTACAGTTTGCGAATATTTAGTTGATCTGCAGAAGATGGATGGTAGCTTGGTTTCATTCTTTCATGCTATGTTTGGATTTACGTGGAGGAGGAGAGGGAGGAGGAAGGGAGATTTTTTATAATCGATTACAGCCGTAATAAACTGGTACAAACCTTGGGAGAATTTGCTCAAAAAAGCCAGCTTGTAAGGTGAGAAAAACCAAGGCTGAATTAACCTACACCAACCTAAATGTACAGAAAGCGTGTGTGGAAAACCGACTTCACATTTTTTTTCTCCCCAAATTGGGAACCTAGTTTTAATTACTCTCGATTTGTTTTGATGTAAAATTTTACCATAAAAGGTTACGTGTAATATTTTTTAAGTAAAAAAAAATTTTAATATTTATTTTCAATAGGTAAAAGAAATATGAAGTTCTTTTTCCTTCTCCTTTAGAGATCATTGCATTTTACCTCTTGAAAACAAATATTGAAAGATAAATTACATATAAAATATTACACGTAAAATTTTATGGTAAAATTTAACATCAAAACAAACAGAGCCTTAAGAAGGTTTCCTTGACAGAAAAAAATCAAGTTCAAAAGTCTATTATAACCATGGGTTGTTTATATTCATGTAGACCATATAAAAAAGGTTTTGAAAGGGTTTTGCTAGCGTGAACCCACTGACCATTAAGGATGTAAATGGATAATCGAAAATCCGGACCCGATTTGAATTCGCTTCTGTTTAGGGGAATTTGAAATCTAACAATCGGACTCAGATACGAATTCGGATAGCAGGGCAGGGTCGGATTCAAATATCAATCAAACGACTAGGTTTATATCCGCTCTATTTAGTCTAGTCTTAAGACGTATATAACCTTCGGTTTTTAGAGTGTTAAGATATATATAGACTTAATGTTTATATAATCATTTAAGGTTTCGTCTCTTATTTTTTTAGGGTAAACTATATATTTGTTTTAAACTAGGGGTTTTCTCTCATTTTCCTTGCAATTTTTATTCTAATTCTATTTTCTGGACTTGAATCGGATTTTAATTGGATATCTAGTTAAATTTCGAATTCGGGCATGAATTTGGTTTTTATACATCTATAAGATTTTGGATTGGATTCGGATTCGGATAGTGGTGTATCCAATTCAAATTCGATCAGTTTACATCCCTACTAGCCATTATGACTCAAGAGTATATTAAACCACTCATAGAGGTGTGAAAACATGGGAAAAAAAAGAAGGATAAAAACTTTTGTAAACCGTCAAGTTTAGAACATATCTCTAGATTGACAAGTTTTTCTACGTGAAATGGCAATTTAAGTTGTATGGGTATCTAAATTTCGTCTATATTGGTAACATATAATTTTTTCGATCTTAAAATAGAAATTTCTATAATCATTATTACCTAATATGATTGTATAAAGGATAATTATCCATGTAACAATGGAATATGGTGTTTCTTGAGATCCCATTTTTTTTTAATATTTTTTTAAAATTTAAACATTGGTTATTAGATGCTTGTCAGTACAAAGGATATTTGATTGAATTATACTATGAAAGTTTACACATGATTAATCTAAACCATGTACCTTTTTTCCTACATTCGGAAAAATAATATACCCTTGTGAATTTTGACAACTGATATTAATATTTTGCTTTGTATTAATTATTTAAATTTTTTATAATATTTATTAATGATAATTTTTATTTAGTTTTTAAATACAAGAAGTTTAGATGTAAAATAAAATAAAAAAAACTAATATTCAAATACAAAACAAGTAAAATGAAGAGAGTTCAGATTTACTGAATGGAACGAGTGAAACCAATTGAGCTAGCATGCGGACTTGGATCGTCTCCAGTTTATTCAGTTGTCCAGTCGTGGATTAGGCGGACTGGATTAAAAGAACACGTATATCAATACATGGGAGGACGTGTCCTTTAAATCCAATCCGTCCATCCACGACTGAACAAACTGACGACGATCTTTTTCCGCTACCATGCATCCATCTTCTTTAGATAAACTGAATATTTACGAGTCTGTACCGACAAAAGATCAGTCACGTTCAAAATTTGACTATACTGAAAAGCAGCTTCTCTACTTCACGGCTGTTTCATCGGCCACGTTTCAAATTTATCCTGTCGCCATGCTTATGCTGTCGCCATGCGAGGTGACACTATAAAACAGAGCTCGTGAGTTGATCGTTACTGAAAAGCAGCTTCTGCACTTGATGGCTGTTTCCTCGTCCACGTTTCAAATTCATCCTGTCGCCATGCCAGCTGAGACTATAAACAGAGCTCGTCGGTAGATCGTAGTGCAGGGAAGGTAGAGGAAGGAAAACCAAAGTGGGAAATCTACGCCGATTCTATTTCTTAGTTGGTGGATTCTGGTATATATATACGAGGTTGGATCAGCTGCATGTATATTTATATTTTATGGAATTTTATTATTATCAATGTGATGTGGGAGTCATTAGATATGGACCGTAATGAAATTACATGGAAGATTCAAGTACATGTGAATTATTCTCGATATCTTTAGTTCTATTTCACGGTGCTTCAGAACCCACGTCACCCACTATCAACATGTGGAAGATAATAAAAAAGAGTAACGAATGTCCATTGTTAAGAGAAAATGATAGTAGATACAAAATCTAATCGTTGGTATAAAATTTAGGATGATCCTCAAGAAAGGGACACTTGGCGTGTACCTAAGGTATAAGGTATGAGAAGAAGGAAATGACGTCATTAATACTCATAAATGCTGACAACAACCATAAATACAAGGTATGCTGACTTGACCAACCATGTCACCATATCATGGACCGAATCAATAAAAAACAAGACCAATACTTGGTAAAAGTGTAAGGACAAAAACAAACATCAAAAGGTATGGGAGATATGACTTATAAGCAGGGTCGAAGATATGGTTTGCTATGGTGGGGTTGGTCTTCACTGAGTTCATGCATGAAGTGGGGGCACTTGTGTAGAGATAAGAGATGTACACTTTAGAGATGTACACTTTAGACTGCTATAGGAGCTAGGTAGAAACTCATGCAATGGAAACATGAAGAGATAATAAAGAATAATTATTTGCCTTCTTCTTCTTTCTACTATAGTGTCAAAGGTTATAAGTTGTATATGTTATCTCTTATGTCCAAAATTGATACGATTACAACGAACCAATGGGAAGATGACACTTACGTGGCTCATTATGTATATAACTATAATATTAAAAACAAGAATTGTATCAGAATTGGTTAGGTATAAAATCGATACAAATCGGATGAATCGGCCGATCTAATACCAATACCTTGAACCATGCATGAAAGTCTAGGCAACTCAAGTGCCTTTATTTATGCCTTTTCAAAATATGTTTGGTAAAATCTTAGATTAACATAATCTAGAAATTTGGTATAAATTTTCTTAAAAAATTATATGGTTAGATTAAATCCAATGACCAATTGTCACATTTAGAGTATATATAGGAAAAGATAGAAAAGAAAATCGATATTTGGATTAGACAGTTTGAATACCTAACAACTTTTTAAATTGTAATATGAGACTTACCCATTATCTGAAAAGACCAAAAACCTACTCTATAATCAAAAACCTAATCTATTTGAGGTACAAGTTATTAGTCTTCTTCAAATGAGAGATAACGTACATTAAAGGTCTTAAACAATTCTTAAATTTTAATATGGATAAAATGCCAAAACAAAAACCTATGATATTTCAATTAGGATCACACCTTCTTTTTCTACAAAATTCTTTCTTTTACTTGAAGAAAAAGAAAGAAAGCCTTTGTCTCCTCAGAAACGTTCCCATCCTTTATCATTTGTTTCCGACAAATTCATTATCCGTAATCTTTTACCATCCAATCCATGTGCTGCCCTGTTCCTCCTTACTCTCAATCAGGATTGATGCTGCGTTCAATCTACGATTGATGCTGCGTTCAATCTACGTCATCTTGATCCTCTTTCATCTAATCTCCCTTTTGGCCATACGTCTGGAAATGTCACCCTCACTAGGGTTTTCCTCTAAATACCTGCATAATGCGGTCCCCATTAAGGGGTAAATGGTCCTCTTTCCTTTGTAAAATTGATCTAATTAATCCATTAACATATTTCAATGATGCAAACTAATCGGTTCACAATCAATTATGCTATTAAGTCTTATATATATTTTTTTGGATAAAGTCCCAAGGAGAATTGAACTCATGACCTCTTCATTTTGAGGTGTTAGTCTTTTGCCAACTGAGCTATTCCCTTGGAGTTACTATTAAGTCTTATATTAATCATCTCAATACTGCCAACAGGTCCACAATGACAAAAATTACAACCCTTGGCCTATGTTCTGTTGTAATTGATCATTATTTGTTCTACATTCGCAAGAAAATAGTTTGTTTTAAGTTCTTAATTAAAAAAACATAACCTAAATGAAGAGATAGAAATAAAAGACATTTAGCCATTTAGGGTTTAGGCCTTTAGAAATTTAATTTAATGTTCATTTAATCGGTTGGTCTTGATTTCAGCCCATAATCAATCGGTGCAATCGGGTCACTGACGGGCTATATCATAGCTAACCCAACATGTTTAGCAAACAAAATGTATCGGTCTAGGATTTAATCGATTAGACCAATTCAAAGGCGACGGTGCAGGCCAAAAATTGACACCCGATGCTATTATAATGTGTTTCATTTGGATGATTAGGAATAAGGCTCTATTCGACCAAGTTAAACCCAACCCCCACCATACCATAGCTTTTGATTTCCCTTTGATTTTCGGTGTTTTCACAGCCAAATTTCTCCCCTTCTACCCAAGATTTTTCACAAAACCATGGTGGCAACCAAGAGTAGGTAGACAGCAGACTGGTAGATTCTCCATAATTGTCAAAGTCTCAAGTAAAACCGTAAAAGGTAATCCATTAAGGATCATTGCATACCTTAAAACATATAACCACCACCTTTTTTTTTCCAGTTCCAACTTTATATATCCTAAAATCATTCTGGAAACAATAGCAGGTGATTCAGTAGCTCATACAAAAACAACTACAATTCAACATCAGCTTACAAAACTTACTGCATCTAGTATGGTTCAAGTAAGATGGACTAAAAGTCTAAAACCAAGAAGACTACTTAGTTGAGACCTCGGAACGTTTGGGGGGTGTATTTGCAAACTTCCATGTGGACTGCAGCATACTATCATAGTTTCTAGAACCTGATACAGCATCGATAGGTACTGCATCAGAAATCTCTTTCAAATCTTCCTCCGTCAGCTTCACCATCACTACACCAATATTATCGTCAAGGTTTTTTATTTTGGTTGTCCCTGGAGAAATTCAACAAGGAGATTAGCAACAACATTTCAGGTAACTTACATCACAATCATATCATGCAAACAAACACAATTAAACGCATCTTTTTAATAAAGGATAACTTATGGAGAAAGAAAAAGAATAGCAAGGGCACAACAAAGGAAGGCCAACTACATGAAATCCAACCCAAACCTGAAACCACAACCACTAATAAACTGATGAAAATATTTCATAAACCTTCTGTTATATGGAGAAATGAAAAAAGTCACTCACCAGGGATAGGGACCACACCATCGCCTTGATGGAGAACCCATGCTAGTGCTAGTTGAGCAGGGGTGCATCCATACTTTGTAGCCAAGTTCTCCATCCTTGTGTAAAGGATTTTGTTCTTCTCAAAGTTCTCTCCTGTGAACCTAGGATGTGAGACCTAGACACAAAAGGGTGACCATCAGCTCAACAAGATCATCTACCCAAGCAAAATGGGTAACCCCAACCTATATAAGTTGAAGCTATTGGGAGCAAAACAGGAAAAGACCAAACCAAGATCCTATTTTCATACCAAGAAACTGTTTGAAGGTATACTTTCAACAATTGCCTTGCCACCAAAAAATCCACGACCAAGAGGGCTGTAAGGCACAATCCCAATACCAAGTTCCCTGCATGATGAAATGTACAAGGACATCACTTGCATATTTTGGATGTGATGGAAGGCGGAAAAAAGAGGGGGGAGGGAAGCAACCAGACAGTTTAAGTCTATTGAGTGCTGATACATTGCAAACAGATACTTAAAGATTTAAAGTGATGCCTCAGGAATCTAAATTCCAAATGGCTGTCGGATGAAGCGCATACGTTGCACCAAATGCTATAGCTATTAGTGAAGGCGCAACTTTATTTCCTTATTCAACACAAGATCCACATGGTCAAGCCGGGATCTGAACAGAGACTTTGGGCCACGCCTCTCTCCGCACCATCGATACCAGGCGTCCCAAAAATCCCCCCTCCAAACTGCACCTAGGGAGACTATAATTCGTGATCTGTTCTGATACCAATTGTTGGATCAAGTGCATATCGTTGCACCAAAACTATAGCTATTAGTGAATGCGCAACTTTATTTCCTTATTCAACACAAGTGCCACACGGTTGAGTTGGGATCTAGGCAAGAGACTGGGCGACGCCTCTCTTCGCACCGTTGATACCAAGTGATGCAGGACACATGGGGTTGTTCCTATTTTATTTTATTATTTGTATGTTAGTCGTTAGTAGGTCCCACTCCTATTTCTTTATTTTATTTTTATTACAGAAGTTGTAACTGCCTAGGCAATTCCAACCACTCCCCAATTCCCACGGTTTCCCCTTGAAAGCTTTTAAAGCCTTTTATTTTCGTTTTGATGGATAATGGATGGTGAATGAAAAAACAAGTTTTGAAGAATCCTTCTCTCTCTCTCTCTCTCGATAATCCCCTCTCTCTCCCCTTCACAGCATCTCTCTATTTTCCTAAGATCTCTTGCTATCTCTCTCACGGTCTCCTTCTAGCCCCTCTCGGTAAGATCCCTCCCTTTCTTCTTCTCTTCTTCGTTACCTCATCCCATCACCAGGCATCCCAACAATGGCCTTCCTAAAGTAAATTGGGATATAAAAATGGGCCTTCAAGTAACCCAAAAAAAAAAATGAAATATATATGCCTTGAAAATTAGAGAAGTAAAATGAAGGAGCAATTTTACTAAGTATAGAGGTTCCATGAGAAGGATTGTCATTTTGAAGAAACCTGCAAAGTGGGATTATCTCTTCCTCAATGTCGCGTGTCCACAGGGACCATTCCATTTGTACAGCAGTGATAGGATGAACTGCATGTGCCCTCCTAATTGTGTCTGGACTGGCTTCAGATAACCCAATGTATTTTACTTTTCCCTCTTCTACCAACTTCTTAAGTTCCCCCATCTACCATTGGAAAAAATTAATTTCTAATCAGCCAGAGAAAATCAGTTATCATCAAACATGAGAAGTAGGTCAAAATCAACGTTTAAGAAGAAAGAAATATTCTCAAAACTCAATTCCTTCAAAAATTAAAGCAGAAGAGTGAAATGCTTACAGTTTCCTCAATAGGTGTTGATGTGTCCACCCGATGTTGATAATAGAGATCAATATACTCCACACCAAGACGCTTCAGGCTCTCCTCACAACAGGCACGGACGTATTCAGGAGTACCATTGACTACAATTCCAGTTGACTCAATTCTTACAACACCAAATTTTGTTGCTAGCTGGATTTTTTCTCTAGGCAGTTGCTTCAATGCCTACAAAGATTTAAGATTCTTCTTATGATAACTGAAAGAACCCCTTCCAGAACCAACTACAATGACTAGAACCAGAAATCTAGCAAAGTAAAAGATATGTTCATCGAACATGGTTTAAATCTCTACTCTTCCTTTCCATCATCATAACTATTTTATATATAGCTTTTTCTCCATCTTTAGCTTAGATTATTAAAAAAATCATTATATTTTTTCACCCTTTGATGCAGATCAAGGCAATCTCTTGACCACGTGGTACTGTTCATGTGAACAGTGCCACCCATGCTTTCCAGGCCAGGCCCAAGCACACAGGTGGAGAACAGCTGGAGAACAGTTGGAGGACAGCTAGGGGAATCTTGACCAGTCTTTGTTCTTTTAGAAGATCCTTTGAGAGTTGTCCAAGATATTTACTATCTGAAGTTAGTACTTTCTACAGTTAGTTTCTTTCTATTGTTAGTAACTTTCCAAAGTTAGTTCTTTCTATTTTGGTTGCTTCTATTTTCAATTTTAGAAAGATTGTCTAAGCTAGTAGAATATTGGAAGTTCCATCAAATTAAGACCAATCCTACCTTCTAAAAGTGTATTCAAGCTTGGCTATAAATATTAATGCAAGGAGAGGCATTCTAATGTTTTAGAAAAAAGAAAAAAGGCTTGCTTGGATTTTCGAGTTAGGCTTGCTGTCTGTGAGACTCAGCCAAGCCTAACCCCCTTGTTTCCCCTATTCCTCCCTCCCCATTCCCCCTCTGTCTCTCCATCGGTTTCTGCAATTATATGAGGGAGGCTGCTACTGTCACTGCAACTTCAAGGATAGAAGTCACTGCTGGAATCATCAACACAATTCTGCAATCAGCCACTGACCTTGCAGTTCAATACAGTAGCATATGGTGCTTGTGATTCCTGTTCTGGAATCTTCTTGCTGCAGAATCTTGAAGACTCAATAATTTTCTAATCCTTGAGCAGATCAGCCTCACCTTCTGGTATTGTTCTACAGTCATATGAATCTTCATTCGAAAGAAATTTCTCAGCCATCCAACGGTCAGATTGACCAGAACAGATAAGTTTCTAATTCTGGTTCCTAATTTTTAAATTCAACGAATCCTTTATAACTTCTCATCCACCCATTGGATGAAGTTGATCTTTTGAAGAATTGCCAACCCATATGATCCTAGTCTAAGGATAGGATCTCAGCCCCATCTATGGAACCGAACCCTATTTCTATTAAGCTCTATTTTCTGCTCTAAAGAGGCTACTGTTCTACTATTACTTGTTGATGCAGAATGCTGTTAATTGACTTCCTACTGTTAGGGCTGGTTGTAAAAGGTCCTATTGTAAAGCTAAGGCCGAAATTACCTACTAAGTCATAGCCTTGTACCACCCTTACTTTTCCCACAACCTTATTCGCTTCAATTCTGGCAAGCCTATACCTTTTTAGATCATCTATATCCTTACTATTTTGCTATGTCTTAAAACTATCTTCTTAGCTTTAATGGCTACTCAAACCTCATCGTCCCACCACCAAGACTCCTTAGGGGAATGACGTTTTTCTTTCGATAAACCTAGGTCATTTTTAGTAATTTTTTTAATTAATACAAGCAGCTATCTCATTCCACATTGTATTAGTGTCCCCCTCAAAGTGGTGTCCCCCTCAAAGCCCCACTTTCCTTGACCACATTATCATAAAAAAAAAACTTTCAAGGTATCTCCTTTTAAGCTCCTAGGACCCCAACCTTATCCTAGGCCAAAAAATTGACTTTTTATGATTCGGCTTAATGAGACACATATCCAATACTAGTAATCTATGCTGCGTGGTTTGGTTCTCCCTGGGTATAACCTTACAATCCTTACTAGCAACTTATAGGACGTTCTAGTTACAAAAAAATCTATTTGGCTACTATGATGCCCACTTTTGAAGGTGACTACATTACATGCTCCTCTCTCTTTTCGAAGTATGTGATTACAATAATCATAAGTCACAACAAAATAAAAAATTGAAGTCCCCTCCTCATTCCTCACTTCAAAACCATATCCTCCATGTACACATTCATAACCTCAACGATCTCCCCCTACATGTCCATTTAGGTCACTCCCCTGTTATAATCTTTTCTCTTTATCTAAAACTTTGCATTAATCCATCCATGTGTTCCCAAAATTGTAACGTACTACTTGCAGTCAATCCCACTTGGGATGCGTAAACGCTAATTATATTGACAACCTCTTTCTCCAACACCAACTTGATGGCTATAATCCTATCACCCAATCTTTTAACATTCACCCCATCATTCTTTAAATCTTTCCTATTACCGAATCTTTTAACATTCACCCCATCATTCTTTAAATCTTTGTCCACTACTCTGCCCACTCTATTGCTATTACTTTTATCCCCTGTATGCCAAAATTTAAAGTCATCAAACTCCTTAGCTTTTTTACCCTTTCATCTAGTCTCTTAAATACAAGTTATGTTAATCATTTTTCACCTCATAACATCTATCAATTCTAGGCTCTTACCCGTTAAAGATCCTATTGCAGTGATTTTCTCATCTACTTTCCACCAAATATTTGAAACAAAAATGTTTAAAAGAAGCTTCATCTTGAATTAGAATGGGGGTTATCACTTATATCCATAGCCTATAGGCATCTATCACCTACAAGCCTACCTTATTTAAAAACCAAAAAAGAGAAAGGACTGCATATAATTTCTAGAAAAGGTCATGCTCATTCTTTTCATAAAAACAATCAGGAAAAAGGAAATTGCTGGTTTAATAGCATAGCATAGAAGCCTAAATACTCAGTTATTGAGATCACGCATAGAGGCATGTACTTTTCCAACCAGGACTTCATTAGTTTTGGGTCCATAAATATCAGATGTGTCAAAGAAAGTGATTCCTTTACTAAAAGCTTCTTTGATGATGGAGATTCCAACATCCTCAGAGACAGGAGCATTGTAGATTCCAGTCAGTCCCATGCATCCGAATCCTAACTTTGAAACCTGGAGGGTGAGAGAGAAGAAGAAGAATTAGAAACAAAACAATATTATTGAAGTAGTTTGTGGAAACATTTTATTTAAAGAAAACTAAAAATTATGAAATATCTGGAAACTAAATATGGCATCTTGATATGAACAGAGCATCTCAATCACTCTCCAGTCACATCAATGATTCCAGAGATATTCTTGTTGGAATAATTCAATTTCATTGTAAATTCTTCCCTGTTCTAATATCTCTTGTAGCCTCCATCATAAGAAAAAAAGAGAAGAAGGGGGGGGGTCTTTTGTAGATACTCTTGGTAGAGAGTGTAGAGACTGAGGTGAGATTGATTGCTTCTTGACATTTTCATCTGTTTTACATCAGTTTTTGCTCCTCCAATAATAATACCATTGTGCAACTACTTTCAAGCCTCCTATATTACTTTCTACCTAAGTAAGCAGGAAATAGGAATGCACCAATATTTTGCTTTCAGTTTGTATGGACTCTCATGGTTTCCATTCAGAAGAGAAGGCTGATAGAACACCTGTGATATTATCTATAGCATTTAAATTCTTCAAATGGAACTAGAGGATAATCCATTTATGTTTCTTGTCTTTTACTTTCTTTCTTTTTTTAAGGGGGGTTGAGATAGGTGATGGAGTAAAGCATTGAATGAGCGGCAAAGGAACCCCCCCTCCCAAAAAAAAAAAAAAAAGAGAGAAAAAGGGCTTGTCTAGCTATCTATCATATTATCATAATGCTGCACCTTTTATTTTTTTGAAATGGAGGATTGAATCAGTATCATACATCAAGAAATCCCGCCAATAGTCTTCCTAAATAGTATACACCCAAATAAAACTACAGCCAAGGCTCAGTTTCCCTAGTTATAACCAAGATAACTCAGAACTCAAAATTTTGAAACAACTTAAAAAATTCGACTATCAAATTCTTTAGAGAAAATCCACACTAGGAACCAGTTATAAACTGACTGTTAAGAAAAAGCAAGAGGAAAACCTTCAAGAATTTAAAAGCATTAAGATATTTAAACAATTTAGCCCTTCCGGTAAATATATGACACATAAATCCAGTGTACTGAAAACACTTCTAAGATAAGGAGATTAATAATGATAGCTTCGAAGTAGATCAAGAACACAAAAGACCACTGTAAGTCTGTAACATTTTAACACAACAGAGATCCAGATAGAAATTACAAGGATGAAAGTAATCACCTTGATGGCTAAAAAGGAATTCTACACATTTACTAACAGAGTTTTTTAAAGCCATGGCCAGAAAAGGAAAAATATAGTAGCCACATGCCCGCACCACAGATTATCAACACATACCCATGTTTCTTACTGGGGCAGAAAATTGGGAAAGTGGCATGTCCAAGTTATTTATAACATATCTTTTACAAATGCATGCAAAGGGGAAAATATGCAATTCATACTAAAGCACAACTTGAATAGGTTTCAAAGACCATGTAGAGGTAGATTGAGAAAGAAGAATACACAAGTGAAGTATATTAGTGATCTATCCAAACTAAAACCACTCTTTAACTTAAACAGTGGGTAAGCAATATTTTCAGGCTTAAGTAGGTCGCTGAATGATCAAAACTTCGACTGATCAACATCTTTGCCAGAAAGTGACACGTGTATTGATATTTCTTCGTTTCAACCTCAAGGGTCCTTCGGTGGTAAGTGAAATTTAGTATGATATACAGTAAAAGCATTACTGTATACAGCAGCACTAGAAGACTCCATTAATGAGTTATTGAAGAAAATGACCTAGTCCTTTATCCAATTTTTTAACAATAACGCGATTGGATGATTGAATACCAACATGAATCTCTGAAACATAAGTAGAGGAGTTTACATCCACAATTGGCGATTGATCAACTATAGTAGCTCTAACACCTTACCAGTTACCATCCACCGTATGAAATTATTTCAGAAAAGAAAAAGAATCATATTGTTGTAAACGGATGAGCATTATTAACAAACAGAAGAAATTTACAATAGCTAGGAAATTCTGTAAGATGAGGGACTCAAGAGAAGAAGGGATTTACCTCAAATCCTTGAGTTCCTAGATTCACCTTTGGGATTTGAAGTGTGCTCTTCGGCCATTTTCTACTGTTAGCCTAAATATTTTAACTTCTCCTCTTCAGTGCCAAATATTATAGGTAATCAGAGACTGAAAGTGCATTCATTCTTAATGCTGAAGCTGAAACTGAAATATATAGAAGCAGAAACACTAGAAAGTAGAAGGTGGTTAAGTAAGGTTCGAACTGGGGTGTCGCCTTCCTACCAAGCTCCCCCCTTCCCAAGAACCATACGTTTTTGCTTATTTTATAGAAGTTTGACTCTGGAGTTTGAATCATTGAATGGCGCACTCTGACTCAGTAGGCGTGGCAGTTCTCAACCCGGCTGCTAATCCGGTCCATCCGAGAATGCTAACCCTTTCATTTGATCATTCTCTATATAATGAATAGATCAATGTATGTCCCCTTTATTTTTTTTAAGGGGGTGTCTCAGCTATCAATCTATTCGGACTTTGACTACAACTGCCCTATGAATTGAATCCATGACATCTTTAATACATGCACTCAACTAGTTAAGATACAAAGTATGACTCAATTTATTTCTGGCATCTACCAAATACCATATTAAATTTGAAAATAAATGCACTACTAAGTGATGTCATGGACTACATCATAATAAATAAAAAATTACTAGATATGTCATGGACATTTTTTTTTTGTAATCGATGATGACATGGACTACATCATACATAATCTAATCGCTAACTGACACTAGGAAGATGTAAAAAACAGATGAAGATCTAAGAGTACCTTATGAAATTCCAGTACAAATGTCTACCATATTTTATGATAAAATATTAGAAAAAAAATTATCTTTCTTATCTTTGAAATCTTGACCTTTTTTTTATTTTTTTATATAATAGATTAAGAATTATTTTTGTATTTCTATTTTTCTCTACTAACATATAAGATTTTAATTTATTCTACTAACCTAAGAATATCCTTCCTATAATATAATTGATTTGGATGCTTGGGTGGGTTTGCTCCGGACCAAACGCCATCCCCGAATCGGGCGGGCGTGATGGTCGCCATGTGGAGGGGATGAATCCAACCCCTCCGTTCGGCGACACCTGGTACAACTTTGCATGTATTAGTTAATAAAATTAAAAACACCATTAATATCTACTGATCCGTTGATTTTGATACATTCGGTAGGTTTTATTGGTTGTTTTGGTCAGTTTCGATTTCCCAATAATTTATAAAATAAAAATCAATGCAGAACCGAGTAAGAGTTTGGTCTTATCAATTTATGGTATTTGATTTGGTCTGATCAATCATTTTGATTCAGTCTTCATTTTGATACCCTTAAGTTTTCCATCAAGCTTGCTTTCGACCTTATTCAAATTTCATCAAATGGCAGATGATTCAAGTTAAACTCCCAGTTTTCATGGAAAATCAAGAATTTTGGGTCTGTTCACATATATATTAGCCAATTAGGTTCAAAACCTTAGGTAAGGGTGCCACTTAGTACAATTTGAGATGTAAATAAACATAAACCAAAATTAAATCAATTAATTGTGGGTTATAATTTTTGAAACCAAAATTAATTAGTAAACTGTTGGGCTTAATTAATTGTGGGTTTATATGGATCCACATCGTCTCTTCCCTGAGATTCAGGAGGAGAGGTGGCGGCCTAGATGGATGGCCGACACCTGGCTCTCGGGTGAATCCGAGCCATCCATCCGAGCCGATACTCCTATCTGCTCAGCTTGTCGGCTAGGGTGTCGGTTCAGATGGATGGTTTGGATTCACCGGAGAGACAGGTGTCGATCATCCATCTAGGCCGCCACTTCTCCCGAATCTCAGGGAGGAGACGATTTGAATCCGAGTTTATATACTTTTCATGGTTGACCCTGTATTCTGCCTTCCAATCGAAGTAGAAAGAAGAACACAAGAATGAAAAATGAAAAAGGAAAAAGGCAAATAGTTAGGTTTTATTATTTTTTTTTTCCCATGTTTCCATTGTAGATTCCCATGTTCGCTCGTTACCCCATTGAAAGATTCGGATCCCTCCGAGTGTCGCTGGCGGCCATCCACCCCCCCCCCCCCCCCCCCAACCACAAGGGAAAAAATAGAATAGAAAACGGAGTTTGCACATTAATTTGCTGCATAACATGGGTAATTGCCTGCTACCATATTAGTAATCTATAAGTGTACATCTATTTTCTCTACACACAAGTGCTCCACCCTTGATGAACTCGGTGAAGACCAACGCCACCAAACCCTACCATTGCAAACCTCCCGTTCCACAACTCGGCATCAGAAGTCATCAGCCCCTCCGATTTCGATTCTACACGCAGTCCCTTAAACAGTGGAATCAACGCTGGAATTGACAGAAGCACAGTGGTCCCCACAAACCACGGCAGCCCTCCGGATGCCGTGAACGAAGACGATGAGTTGCAGTCGTTTGGAGTTCCCTTTGAACTTTGGAATTGTAGATCTACAGTACCTCCGGATGTGTAGCAGAGAAGATGCAGATACGATGCTCTCACGAAAATGGAAGGAATTTTTTTTTTCAAAATACCCATTTGTTTCATATCTTGCATCTCAGATCTTCTTCGTGTTCATAATTTAGCATCGTATGGTTCTTGTTCATCAGTTTCTATCTTCTTTTTTTTTTATTAATTTTAATTGAGATAAAATGTTGAAGGTAAAGTTGATCATAAAAAATATAATTTTAACACCATTAAAAATTAGAATAGTTTGTCTTTTCCTAAAACTTTAAGAGTGAACTGTCATTAGGGTATAGTCCAGGAGAGGTAACCGTCTTTCTTCCCCTTTTTTTTTTTTGTTTCACGGGTTCTAGCCCTCTTTCGCTTGACTAATCCCAAAGACCCATATTGACTCTACAACCAAATGGATCAGGTTATTCCAAAGTTGAATGAGAACCACTCTACCTGCACTCATAGTAGGAAAGAAAGAGTACCTAATACTCCCATGTAAGTGATCTCAAGATAGTATGAAGAACCAAACTCAGTATCTTTCGTCTCCTGTAGTTTAGGTTCCTTGCCGGCTCACTCAACTACCCCCTTGGGGTTGTATCATCAACCTCTCTCCTCTACTGATGCATGCATATATGGTTATTCTGAAATTGTGATTTGATGCATGTTATCACGTTTTACAGGTCAGCGTGAAGTTTGAGGATGTGTGGGCATTCAGTGGGCCCGCTCCCGAGAGGATTAATGGGAGGTTAGCGATGGTGGGATTTGTGGCTGCTTTAGGTGTAGAGTTAGCTAGAGCAGATGATCTGGTAGATCAACTTCTGAACGAAGGGCTGCCGTGGTTCCTGGGAACCACTGTGCTTCTGTCGATCGCATCGTTGGTTCCACTGTTTGAGGGACTGAGTGTAGAATCGAAATCGGAGGGGCTGATGACTTCTCTGATGCCGAGTTGTGGAACAGGCGGTTTGCTACGGTGGGGTTGGTGGCGTTGGTCTTCACTGAGTTCATCAAGGATGGGGCACTTGTGTAGAGATAAAGATCGAGATGTACACTTAAGACTGCTATAGGAGCTAGGTAGAAACTGCAATGGAAACATGAAAGAGATAATAAAGCTTAATTATTTGTATTCTTCTTTCTTTCTACTTGGTGTCAAAGGTTATAAGTTGCACATGTTATCGGTTATGTTCAAAATTGATACGATCACTTTGTTGGTGTTAAGGTTTTAATTTCAGATATCGTACATAGTATCAGCTATGTCGTCAGATTGGTATACAGCACCAATGAAAAGATGACATGTACGTGGCTTATATTGTATATAATAATATTAAAACAAAAATCAGATTAAGATTGACCAGGTCCAAAACCGATACAAATGAGATGGATTAACCGATCCAATACCAATACCTTGAACCATGCATACGTGTAAGCATTAATTGTCTTTCTTTATGTGTCTATTCAAAACATGTTGCTAAAACCTTAGGTTAGCATAACCTATACACTTGGCATACTTTTTTTTTTTAAGCATTGATGTTTAGATTAAATTCAATGACCAATCAATTGTCACATTTGGAGTATAGGAAAAAATAGAAAGGGAGATCGATCTTCACACTAGACTATTTGGATACCTAACATCTTTTCAAACTGTAATATGGCGGATTCAAATCCTCTTATGCCTCTCATGCTGACATGAGAAAATTCAATAGCTATCATCCACTGTGTACGTATATCAATACATCGATATGTACATACAGTGGATGATAGCCACTGATTTTTTCGTACCAACATGAAAGGCTGAGCGGATTTATTTCGTAATACAACACCTACCCATTCTCAAAAAAGCCTAAAAACCTAATCTATTTGAGGTGCTAGTTTTTAATCTCTCCAATGAGAAATAACATTTATAGTCTTATACATCTTAAACCTTATATAGGTGATGACTCCTAAATTTTTGAGGGGATAAAATACCAAAATAAAAACCTACGATTATCACACTTCTTTTTTCTACAAAATTATTTCTTCTACCTGAAGATAAAAGAAAAAATTATCCGGAAACATGTCTCCTCAGAAACATTCCCATCCTTTATCATTTGTTCCCGACAATTGTTGTCCATCACATTATCCGGAAGCGTCTACCGTCTAATGAACTCCAATCCATTCGCCGATGCCCTATTCTGTCCTTGCACTCAGTATTTTTTTTTATTTTTTTTTGGGTGAAAGTCTTTACTCTCTGTTGGGAGAGGTCTGAAATCTGGATATGTCACCATCACTTAGGATTTTCCTTTGTAAATACCTGCATAATGTGGTCCCCACTAAGGATCATCTTCCTAAATTTCTTCCAACAGCTCATATCACGCATATTGAGTTTGGAAACAACAAACATTTGAGTACACATACGTACATATATATTAAATGAAATCAGGTTTTGATATAGAATTAAAAGCTCGGTTAAAGAAATACATAAGATATTAATATGTTTTAATATATAAAAAATGATTTTTTAAGAATTTATGCAATGGTTCATAAAAATATATAACATTACATTTAAAAATTCGAGACGTGTATAATTCGTATATATATTAAACGCTATTTTACTAACTATAGAGTATAGTCCCATATGCATGGTCTGATATTTGGTTTGGAGATGTTTCTTTGATGGACGAGTTCAGAATCTCTCCTTCATTTCTTAGAGGAAGGAATTGTAGCCTTTCAAGATTTATCCATGATGGCCGATGGGTATTATTTCCAGCTATACAATCACCTATATTGCAGAGCTGGTTTCGAAAGGCAGAATCTATTTTGTTAATTCCTGGGAGAGAAGACCGACTGCTTTGGGCTTGTGAAACCTCAGGCTGTTTTACAGTCAAATCTGCATGGGTGGAGTTGCGTAGGAAGTATATATGATGCAAAGTCTTGGGCAGCAGCGGTGTGGCATAAAGAGTCTGCATTCTCGTGTTTCTTGTTTTGCGTGGAAGTGTTGCTGGAAAAAACTCGCCACAAATGGTGCTATTCAAAAGAAGGGGGTTTATTTGGTGTCGAGGTTATGTAGCCTATGCCAGCGTGATGTTGAAACAATTAAAACACTTGCTCTGTAAGTGTAGCTTTGTAAAGGTAATTTGGGAAGAGATTGGTTGCTGGTTTGGTGTTTGTATTCCTTTGGCTCAATCTATGGATGAACTACTGCTATGGTGGAGGCAGAAAACAATGGTTTCGCTTCGGCATATATGGTCATATTGTTTATTTGTTGCTCTTGAGGCGATATGGTATGCTCGAAATCAAGTAATTCTTAGGGATCGGATGCCTTCTCATTTATTGGTATGGGAAATGATCAAAAGAGGGTGTAAAGACATTTCACTACGTCATCCGTGTAGGGTAAAGACACTGGATGATTTTTGAATTGTCAATCTGTTGAGTCTGGTAACGAAACGAAACCCCCAACGTAAGATAGTGGAGCTTAAATGGTAGTCTCCATTGAATGGTTGGTGTAAGGTTAACACTCATGGGTGTAGCAGAGGTAACCCGGGTGAGTCAAGAGCCGGAGGTGTTACAAGATTGGAAGGAGGTAGCAGGGTCGTCTATGCATATGCTGACTACATTGGTGTGGCAACGTGCTTTACTGCCGAGATGCGGAATGCTTTGAGAGGATTACTTATGGCTCATAGTATGGGTTTTCGGAAAATATGGTTGGAATCGGATTCAGCTCCGACAGCTTATGGCCTCATATCTGGAAAAATGCAATGGTTTTTCCTTCAAGAATGGATGGGTATTTCGAAAGTGCTTGCGGACAGTCAAATCAGATTTACGCATTGCTTTCGAGAGACAAATATAGTTGTCGATCTTTTGACAAAAAAAGCGGCTAACGATCTTTCCTCATCTTCTTGGATGACATGTCCAGATTATGTGACTAGTGAGGTAGTGTGAGATGCTTCTTGTAGACCACGTAATAGGCTTTTCTAACTTTCTTACCCAGGATGTCATCTGCTGATGGCAATGCCGAAGGTGAAGGATTTTCTATTAAGGGATTTGTATGTTATTTTCATATTTTTTTTAGAAAAAATTTCATCTACACCCCATCAAAGATTGTTAACATCATCTACACCCACAAGAATGCAGAAACATCACCTAGCTCCCAAAACTTTGGCTGTGGTAATTAAAGAAGTTCACTCCGTCAGTTGATTCCCGTTAAATCCTGACGTCAGCTGAAATAAAATTTTCCATGGACAATACTACCCTTAGAGTAAAGAGAAGGGAAATGAAAAATGGGGTTCTCGAGAGAAAGGAATTGACGACAACCATTAGTTTCAGTGCTTCTCCAATTATTTCCGCTGCAAATTCTTTCATGTCGTCGTTGACCGGCGACACAGATAGTAAGCAGCCTTCCTCATCCTCGACGTTTCAAATTACGAATCTCTCTCAGGTTTCCTCTACTGGTCGGCCTCCTCTGAGTTCTTCTTCGTTGAAGAGGAAGTGCAGCTCCTCCGACGACGCCGCTGGTAAATGCGGAACCTCTTCTGGCCGTTGCCATTGCTCGAAGCGGAGGTTTGTTTTCTCCTTTCTCTTTTGTGATCTTATGGGTTATTGTAGAAAATTTGTAAAACCATGAAAGAAAGGGGCTAAATCTGTTACAATCTGATAAAACAGAAAATCGAGGGTAAAGAGAGTGGTCAGAGTCCCTGCAATCAGCTTGAAGATGGCCGATATCCCAACCGACGAGTACTCATGGAGGAAGTACGGACAAAAACCAATTAAAGGATCCCCGCATCCAAGGTTTATAAAATCTTCTGCTCAAATCACTCTTTCGTCCTCTGTTTTAGTGTTCCTTTTGAGTTCTGGTGGCATCTGATACTTGAAATATAAATCTTAGATCTCTAATTTACTATGATTAGCATCCTGTTCTTTCGTCTTCTTCCCCATTTGTGGTTGTTTGCTGGTGTTCTTATTCTGATTGGTTGCTTATGGATTTCTCAGGGGTTACTACAAGTGCAATACCGTGAGTGATAAGAAGAAGAAGAAGCGAGGGGTTACTCACAAGTGCAGAATGTGAGGAAGAAGAAGAGAAGGGAAATGAGGGGTAAAACTATATTTCAACAATTTTAGTGATTTTCGTCAGTTAAGTGGACCTAGGTGATGTTTCTGCAATCTTGTAGGTGTAGATGATGTTAACAATCCTTGATGGGATGTAGATGAATTTATTTTTTTTAATATAAATTAGCTTTTAGCAAAAAGAGTATAGTCCCATATGGAATATGAGTCCTTGGGGTTCCCTTTTTTTTTTTTTTTTTTTTTCTTTCCTTGTTTGAGCTACAACTTTTCCAAACGAATTTGAGCTCTAGTGCACTAGGTCTCCGCACTAAACATTTGCAACATTTTTTGCGAGGATTTCAAAAGCCTATCAACTTCTGAATTTCTTACAAAATCAGATTTGTTTTTTTCTCGATCTCGATCTCGATCATGCCTAATTAGCGATCACCAATTTAATACTTTGTATTGTGACGAACATGTTTAATTAATCGATCTTCATTTGAGAGACATGGACATGTTTATATTCGGTCCTATCGATTTTGGTCTTTAATCGGTCTTATGTTAAATGATCTAATTAATTTATTAACGAGTTTCAATAATGCAAACCAACCGGTTCATAATTGATTATACTATTCGGTCTTATATTAATCGTCTCAATCTTGCCATCAGGTCCACAATGGCAAACCCTTGACCAGTGTTCTGTTGTAATTGATCATTATTTATTCTACATTCACAATATAATAGCTTGTTTTAAGTTCTTAATTAAAAGATCATAACCTAAATGAAGAGATAGAAATGAGAAACATTTAACTATTAAGGTTTAGGCCTTTAGAAATTTAGTATAATGTTCATTTAATCGGCCAATCTCTATTTTGGTCCATAATCGGTCGATGCAATCAGGCGTCGGACAGGCTACACCCTTACATTGTAAATGCTAAACGCTTACCCAAAACATTTAGTAAACAGATTATCAATCCGGGTTTTAATCGGACAGTCCGATTCAAAGGCCCCGATGCGGGCCACACCCACTACTACTATTATGTATTTCATTTGGATGACTATGAATAAGGTTCTATTTGAACAAGTTATACCCAACCCCCACCACACCACAGCTTTGATTTCCCTTTGATTTTCAGTTTTTTCACAGCCACATTTCTCCCCTTCTACCCAAGAACTTTCACAAAACCATGATGGCAACCAAGAGTTCCCCCCCACACCCCCCCACCAAAAAAAAAAAAAAAAAAAAAACCGAGAGTAGGTAGACAACATACTTAATTGGGATTCAAATCCTCTCCTTCAGGAGATTCTGGAGGAGGTGGTGCCCCCATTGGATGGGCGACACCGGGGACTCAGATGAATCCAAGCCCTCTATCCGAGCAGACACCAAGCCAACAAGCTGAGCCGACAAAGGGGTGTCGACTCGGATGGAGGGTTCGGATTCACCCGAACCCTAGGTGTCGTCTATCCAATGGTGGCGCCACCTCTCCTACAGAATCTCTTGGAGGAAAGGATGTGAATCCTACTTAATTGCAGATTCTCCATAATTGTCAAAGACTCAAGTAAAACGGTTGCATACATTATGCCCCTCCCTAGAATGGGAGCCTTGTGCACTAGGACACTCTTTTTCTTTTCTTTTTTTTTTAAGTAAAACCAGAAAAGGTAAACCATTAAGGATAGTATATGAATTCCCAAGAACCACAAAGGTGATTAAACTATCAACAATAAGATCATCACAATTAAGATTGGAGATAGCCATTCTTCTCAGTTTATGTCAAAGAAAATCCCAGCAGAAATGAAGGATAAACAATATAAAAAGATCATATGAAAGAGGTATGAGTCAGATGCTGGATTTTTGTCCACTGGCCTACCACATTCTGGGGAACTGAGGTGAAAGGTGAACAGTTATCCAAGAGGATAGTATCCCATGAACTACAAAGGTGATTAAAATATATGGAAAGATCTTATCAAAGTGGATCTATGTTGTTGCATACCTTAACCAACATTCAATCATCTCTCAGTTTTTCAGGTAAAATTTTTTGATGTCCTTTACACACGGGTGGAGAACTCCAAAATGACAAGTGATTCAGTAGCTCAGATAATACAAATAAAATTCTCCAACTGAGTTTTTCTACTATATCAAATGGATTCATTACCATACATCAGTTTAAAAACTCATTAAATCTTGTATGGGTGACATGGACCGAAACAACCATGAATTCTATAAAGTTCAGACCACAGCAACCTTTGGGGGTGTATTTGCAAACTTCCACGTGGACTGCAGCATATTATCATAGGTTCTAGAACCCTCTACACCATTGATAGGTACTGCATCAGAAATATCTTTCAAATCTTCTTCCGTCAGCTTCACCTTCAATGAGCCAATATTATCATCAAGGTTTTTTATTTTGGTTGTCCCTGGAGAAATTCAACAAGGAGATCAGCAAGACCATTTCAGATACTTAAAATCACAATCATTAATTTCACGCAAATGAACACAATTAAATACATCTTTAATAATTTTAATCTGATTTTGGGATTAGAAACTACAAATATGTGTGCCGAAAGAAAGGCATCCTTTTCCATGGGGAAAATTTTAGTGCTGGTTTTGGAAATATCAGAATGAACCCTAACATACATGGTTCTACTTTGAAGTCAAGAGACACCATACCTCAATTTTGATAACTAATATAAAATTTACTTTGGAAATTTATTTGAAACAAGGTATGGAAATTTATTTGACACATGGCATGGAAAATATGAAATTAAAATTTAAATCAATGAAGCATTGATGCTCTCAAAGCAATAATCAAATAAACATCATCAATCAAATTAAAGATTCCAATTTTTTTATAAGAGAGAATTCATTAAGAAAGGAAAAGAATAGCTAGGGAACAATAGAGGAAGGCCAGTTACATGACATCCAACCCAAACCTGAAACCCACCACTGATAAAGTACCCAACAGTGTTGGAAATAATCTGTAAACCTTCTGTTCTAAAGAGATGATAGAAGTCACTCACCAGGGATAGGGACCACATCATCGCCTTGATGGAGAACCCATGCTAGTGCTAGTTGAGCAGTAGTGCATCCATACTTTGCGGCCAAGTTCTCCATCCGTGTGTAAAGGATTTTATTCTTATCAAAGTTCTCTCCTGTGAACCTAGGGTGTGAGGCCTAAACACAGAAGGACGGCCATCAGTTCAATAAGCTCATCTACATGCAGAATGGGTAATCCCAACCTATAAGTTGAAGCAGTTGGGAACAAAACAGGAAAAGACCAAACCAATATCTAATTTTCATACCAAGACACTGTTTGCAGGAAGACTTTCAACAACTGCCTTGCCACCAAAAAACCCACGACCAAGAGGACTGTAAGGCACAATCCCAATACCAAGTTCCCTGCATGCCAAAAAAATACAAGAACATCAGTTGCATATTTTAGATAAAAGGACCGAAGGGGAGAGAAGTAACCGGATAGTTAAGTATGCAGAGTGCTGATTCATTGCCAACAAAGATACTTCAAGATTTAAAGAGATGCCTCAGGAATTTGAACTCCAAATGGCCTTCCTAAAGTAAATTGGGAAATAAAAATGGGACTTCAGGTACCCCCCCCCCCCAAAAAAAAACCCCAAAAAAACATAAAAAAATAAAGCTTAAATAGTATGCCTTAAAAATTAGAGGAAAAAAAAACAGTTTAACTTGATATAGGGAAGGACGGAGATTTAGAAGAAACCTGCAAAGTGGGATTATCTCTTCCTCAATGTCGCGTGTCCATAGGGACCATTCCATTTGTACAGCAGTGACAGGATGAACTGCATGTGCCCTCCTAATTGTGTCTGGACTGGCTTCAGATAATCCAATGTATTTTACTTTTCCCTCTTCCACCAACTTCTTAAGTTCCCCCATCTACCATCAGGGGAAAAAAAATAATAAACTATGTCTAATCATCCCGTGAGATCAGTTATCGTCAAAGAAGATAAATTAGGTCAAATTCAACATTGAAGGTAACAGAATTTTTGTCCAAACTCAACCTCTTCAAAAATTAAACAGAAGAGTGAAATACTTACAGTTTCCTCAATAGGTGTTGATGTATCCACCCGATGTTGATAATAGAGATCAATATACTCCACACCAAGACGCTTCAGGCTCCCCTCACAGCAGGCACGGACATATTCAGGAGTACCATTAACTACCATTCCAGTTGGCTGGATCCCAACAATACCAAATTTTGTTGCTAACTGGATCTTTTCCCGAGGCAACTGCTTCAATGCCTGCAAAGATTTAAGATCCTTCTTGTGAGAACTGAAGGAACCTCTTCCTGAACCAGAAACCTAGCAAAGTGGAGGTAATTTTCAAACAGGGCCCACCTGTTCCTACTGCAGTGATTTTTTCATTTATTTTTCACAAACTATTTGAATCATAAATGTTTAAAAGATCTTGAATTAGAATGGATGTTACTAGCCCCTACAGCCCTACCTTATTTAAAAAGCCAAAAAAAAAAAAAAAAAAAAAAGAGGGACTGCACATAATTTCTAGAAAAGATCATGCTCATTCTTTCATAAATCAATCAGGGAAAAGGCGATTGCTGATTTATAGTATAGCATAGAAGCATAACTAATCAGTTATTGAGATCATGCATGGAGGCATATACTTTTCCAACAAGGACTTCATTAGTTTTGGATCCATAAACATCGGATGTGTCAAAGAAGGTTATTCCTTTACTAAAAGCTTCTTTGATGATTGAGATCCCAACATCCTCAGGGACAGGAGCATTGTACATTCCAGTTAGTCCCATGCACCCGAACCCCAACTTTGAGACCTGGAGGGTGAGGAGAAAAGAGGAAGAATTAGAACGAAACACTATTAATGAAGTAGTTCATGGAAACATTTTATTATAAAGAAAACTATATATTGTGAAAGATATGAAAATTAAATATAGCATCTTCTTTCTTGATATGAACAGAGCATCTCATCTCAATCCCTCTCCAGTCACATCATGATTCCAGAGAGATTTCTGTTGGAATAATTTAATTTCATTGTAAATTCTTCCCCATTCTAATATCTCTTGTATCCTTTTCCATCATCAGAAAAAAAAAGGGGGGGGTTGGGGGGGGAGGGGGGGTTGAAATCTCTTGTTGTCTTTTGTAAATACTCTTGATAGAGACTGAGCTGAGATTGATTGATTCTTGACATTTTCATCTGTTTTACATCAGTTTTTGCTCCTCCAATAACAATCCCATTCTGCAACTACTTTCAAGCCTCCTATATCACTTTCCACCAAAGTAAGCAAGAATAGGAATGCACCAATAATTTGCTTTCAGTTTGCAGGACTCTCATGGTTTCTATTCAGAAGAGAAAACTGATAGAAAGTTAGTGATATTATCTATAGCATTTAAATTCTTCAAATGAAAGTAGCGAATAATCCATGTATGTTTCTTGTCTTTTACTTTCCTTTTTTTTTTTTAAGGGAGCTTGTGATAGGTGATAGAGTAAAGCATTGAATGTTGAATGTGGCAAAGGAAACCCAACCCCCCCCAACCCAAAAGAAGGGGGGGGGGCTATCTATCATATTAACATAATGCTGCACCTTTTATCTTTTTGAAATGGAAGGTTAAATCAGTATCATACATCAAGAAATCCCGCCAATAATCTTCCTAAAAAGTATACACCCAAATAAAGCTACAGCCAAGGCTCAGTTCCCCTAGTAATAACCAAGATAACTCAGACCACAAAATTAACTTAAAAAATTCCAGTATCAAATTTTTAGAGAAAATCCACACTAGGAACCAGTTATAACCTGACTGTTAAGAAAAAGCAAGAGGAAAAACTTCAAGGATTTAAAAGCATTAAGATATTCAAACAATTTAGCCCTTTCGGAAAAAATATATGACATATAAATCCAGTGTAATGAAAACACTTCTATGATAGGGAGATCAACGAACGTGATAGCGTCAAAGTAGAACAAGAACACAGAAGGCCACTGTAAGTCTGTAACATTTTAACACAACAAAGATCCAGACAGAAATTACAAGGATGAAAGTAATCACCTAGATGGCTAAAAGGAATTCTACACATTTACTAACAGAGTTTTTTAAAGCCAAGGCCAGAAAAGGAAAAATATAGTAGCCACACTGTTAGGATCACGATAAAGGCAGCCAACCAGAAGAGAACACGCGAACTCACATTGATCGCCCATCTTGACGGACACGTGTCGAAGTCTAAGCCTCCTACCATCCATGATGTCAAGATAACTATGAATAATTGAACTAAATCGGTTATATCACACATGTAACCCCACTACCCCATCGCCATACGCGAATCATAGAACGGATAACCACACATCGACATTTTGATGGAAGTCAAATCATCAAACTGTCCAGGACGTTATACTTGCACGACCCCACATTCAAGAATGGCGGGCCAATACGTTGCCCACTCCTCCTTGAGGATATGTGTAAAGATAACTACACCGAATAACTCGGGATATGCCACAATAATTGCATAACTATAGAGAACCACCCCAGATTCCACACCACTCCATGTCTCTCTATATATAACCCCCATAACGAAGGTATAAGGATTAGACTTTTGAAATCACTTTCTCTCTCTCTCTAGGCAATTTACTTGAACCCCTCTTTACTAGAACTCGGCGTCCCTTATTCCCGAGTTCATCTGTTTAATGCCACAAAGCTGAATTAGGCATCAGAGTGGCCACATGATTATCCACCCCCCATACTATTTGTTCGTTCTTATTGACAAGTGTCATCACTAGGAGCTCCAGACCAAAACCAGTGGCAACATACTCCATAGATTATCAACACATACCCATGTTTCTGACGGGCAGAAAAATAGGAAAAGTGGCATTTTCAAGTTATTTATAACATTTCTTTACAAATGCAAAAGGGAAAATATGCAATTCAAAGACCATGTAGAGGTAGCTTGAAACAGAAGAAAAAGAAGAATACAGAAGTGAAGTATATTAGTGATCTATCCAAACTAAAACCACTCATTCACTAACTTCGGCAGTGGGTCTGCAATATTTTCAGGCTTAAGTAGGTTGCACAATGATCAAAACTTCGACTGATCAACTTCTTTGCCAGAAAGTGACATACGTATAAATATTCCTTCGTTTTAACCTCAAGGATCCTACGGTGGTAAATGACATTCTAGTATGATATCCAGCAGTACTGTATTCAGCAACACTAGAGGACTCCATAAATGAGTTACTGAAGAAAATGACCTAGTCCTTTATCCAATTCTTCAACAATAACGCGATTGGATGATAGAATACCAACATGAATCTCTGAAACGTAAGTAGAGGAGTTTACATCCACAATTGGCGATTGATCAACTACAGTAACTCTAATAGCTTACCATCCACCGTATGAAATTATTTCAGAAAAGAAAAAGAATCATATTCTTGTAAACAGATGAGCGTATTAACAAACGGACGAAATTTACAATAAGTAGGAAATTCTGTAAGATGAGGGACTCAAGAGAATAAAGGATTTACCTCAAATCCTTGAGTTCCTAGATTCACCTTTGGGATTTGAAACGTCTGCTCTTCGGCCATTTTCTATTTTTAGCCTAAATATTTTAACTTTTCCTCTTGAGTGCCAAATATACTAGGTAACCAGAGACTGAAAGTGCACTCTTAACACTGGAGCTTAAATATATAGAAGCAGAAAGACTAGAAGGTAGAAGGTGGTACTGGGGAGTGGCCTTCCTACCAACCTCCCCATTCCCAAAGAACCATATCTTGCATTCCAAGAAAGACGATTTTCCTTTTGAATCATTGAATCGCGCACTTTGACTCAGTAAGGGTTGCAGTTCTCAACCCGGCGGCTAATCCGGTCTAACCGAAATCCTCACTTTATTTGCTAATCCGGTCTAAAGGAAAATGCTAAACCCTTCGGTTTTTTTTTTCTTAAGAAAAGGAAAATGCTAACCCTTCTCTTTTCTAGAAAAAAAAAATGCTAGGTTTTTTTCTCAAATGATTTATTTATTAATCCATAAATAAATAAATATATATATATATATATATATATATATATATCATTCTATTATACGAGTGTAAGTCAAACCCTAAATGGCCTATCAAAACCCTCAGGAATACCTACACCCTAAGGGTGTTTTCCTAAAAGTCTAATTGTCTTCCTGCCCGCCAGACTCGAGCCCTACCTCTATGTCGCAGGGAGCCGTGCTGGGGTAAGGCTAATGATATTGTATTGACATCTAGGACTGGTTAGAAACGGAACCCACTTGCAAACTCTTGCCAATAGGGGTTTAGGTATTGGTACGGTATGGGGTATCAGGGGGAGGACGTGGGATTGTGGTTCTTCCTGCCCGCCAGACTCGAGTCCTATCTCCATACCGGAGTGAGTGATGTGGGGCAACAGCCGTAGTGTGGTAGGTTCCTGACTGTTGGGTGTGCTCACACTCTCGTGCATGGAGGTGCGGTGGCCGCCAAACCTTACCATAGCATATTTGCAAGTTATACCTGGCCCAAAATGTAATGTTATCTCATGCATATTGTACTGTTGCATTGGTCTTGTACTTACTGAGCTAAGTTGTGAGCTAACCCAAATATATATATATATATATATATATATATATATATATATATATATATATATATATATATATATATATATATATATATTTATATTCATCTTGATGCAGGGTATACGGTGGAGGACTTCATGACTGCTCCAGCTTACAGCGCAGTGGCTGCCCTGGACTCTCAATCAGTGGAGGACGAGCATGATGCGTCATGCGAGTGCTTGTTCTGTGTCTTTTCTCAGTAATAGGTTTATTTTCAGTTAAGCTTTGTAATACATATTATTTAAATTTTGATGGATGATGGAATAAGTTGGATATTTATTTAAATTACAATTTAGATCTCGGCTCATTTATTTATTTTCGCTGCTATGTATTATATCTCTGATTATGTTAGATTGCTTGGGAATGATTGGTTGACACGGTCTATTGAGATCCTGGTGTGAACCGTGGTTTAGAGCCGGTTCACTCACACTTCTGGTTCATCCGGAATTGGGGTGTGACACCTCCAGTCGCAAACATAACACCTCTATCGGCAGGGCAAACTAGTACCGTACCAGGGGGTAGCAACACCATGCCCCAAACATCAGCCATGAACAACACGATATCCCAAGCACCTCAAATACCAGTTGTAAAAGCTCAAGTACAAAACCCTAAAGTACCTCAAGGCGGATATAACCAGGACAATTACCAGTACCAACCGCCTATGTATGGAGTATATGCTCAGTATCAGCTGGACCATTCTAGGCTGATCGAGGGTTTTCTGAAGATGAAGCCGAGGGAATTCACTAGTAAGCCGTCGGATCCTTTATGGCCAGCCCACTGGATCGGCGAGATGGAAAGGAACTACATGATGATGACTATCAATGAAGAAGAGAAGGTATTATGCGCAACCTTTATGCTGAAAGATGATGCCCATCATTGGTGAAAATCTATTCGGAGTTATCTGCTGACAAAGCACACTCAATTGACCTGGACTACCTTCAAAGACGCCTTCTTTGAGAAGTACTTTTCCAGGAGTTTCAGAGATGCGATGGAAAAGGAGTTTCTGAGTTTGTATCAGGGATAGATGACAGTAGACGCTTATCAACAACGTTATGAAGAGCTGTTCTTCTTCGCTCCCTCTAGCATGCAGGAAGAAGATACTAAAACCCGAAGGTTTGTCATGGGACTTAGGGAAAGTATACAGGAGCATGTATTGGGATTGAAAAATAAGATCTATAATGAAGCTATACAGATTGCTCGAGTACTGGAATCGAGCCAAAGGGAGAGCTACTTTGCTCAGAATAGGGGCATTAAGAGGCCTAATGGAACTACTTATAACGGAGGAAACTCCAGGACATTTAAACCCTTTCGTACTCAAGGTTTCAATGCTACAGCCAAGACTATACCAACAACCCAACCTCAGCAAAGGCAAATAAGTGCTGGAGTTAAGTGCTTCAACTATGGTCAAGTAGGGCATTATTCGAGGGACTGCCCTAAACCGAAGAAGCAACTGCAACAAGGCAAGGTTTATGCGGTAACTACTGAAGAAGCGACTTTTTCTCCCGATGTAGTCACAGGTATGACCTGACCTTTTGTTGTAACGTCTTGTATGAGCATATAAATTAATTTAAGACTAATATCATAGGTAACGTATCCATTAATGGCATACTCGCCAGAGTACTCTTTAACTCTAGGGTCACTCATTCTTTTATATCTGTGTCATTTGGGAAGAAGCTAAGTTTACCCCTCAAACCTTTAGACAGTAAATTGCTGGTACGGTCACCTATGGGATTAGAAGCAGAATTAGACCAAGGTTATGGACCATGTCTAGTTATCATAAATGGACGAAGTTTGGATGCCAACCTTTGAGATGTCAGACTTTGATGTCATCCTAGGGATGGACTGGTTATCCCAGTATTCCACGAGTCTGCTTTGTGCTGAAAAGAAGATATCATTTAAAGACAAGGAAGAAACTGAGTTCAGTTTTGCGGGAACCAAACTTCCAAGTAAGTGGAAACTCATTCTTTCTGCATTAAAGGCTAAGAGATGCCTCGAGAAAGGAGGAACTGGTTATTTGGTGTCAGTGGTCGACCTCACCAAGGAAGCACCACGACTGGAAGACATAGAAGTGGTACGAGAAATTTCAGATGTATTTCTTGAGGAATTACCTGGTTTGCCACCTGATCGAGCGATAAAGTTTGTTATAGACCTTATACTCGGAGCCGCACCAGTATTTAAGGCACCCTATAGAATGGCTCCTACTGAATTGAAGGAATTGAATGTACAACTACAGGAATTGCTGGACAAGGGTTTTATTCAACCAAGCATATCACCTTGGGGAGCGTCAGTGTTATTTGTTAAGAAGAAGGATGGTAGCGTCAGATTATACATAAACTACCGGGAACTAAACAAGCTCAGATCAAGAATCGATATCCCCTACCTCGAATCGATGATTTATTTGATTAGTTGCAAGGAGCAAAGGTGTTTTTCAAGATCGATCTTAGGTCTGGGTATCATCAGTTGAAGATCAAAGATGGTGACATTCCAAAGACAGCATTTAGGACCCGATATGGACATTATGAGTTCCTAATGATGTCCTTCAAATTAACAAACGCACCTGCATCTTTTATGGAACTTATGAACCAGGTGTTTCATGACATGTTGGATACCTCGGCTATCGTATTCATAGATGATATATTGATATACTCCAAAGATGAGGTAACTCATGCAACAGAGTTAATTCAAAATCTCTGGACTACATTACGTGAAAATAAACGTAAGACCACTAGGAAAGCCATCTCTCAATTGATAGACTACATCTATCACCTCGAATAGTGAGATAAAGATATTACATTTTGCGATTTCCTAGACCAACTTGAGACTCATCTAAGAACAATGGTAGGAACCTCCTCCAGCTCAACAAAGGAGATACTTAGGAGGCAGAAAATTAGGCAAAACATCTTTGTTTTACCTGAAGAAATCAAAGATAAAATTATTGAAAAAACAAAAGAAATTGATTTTGAAGCATGGTTGGTAGAATACCAATACTCTTTGTTTAAATATGTGGGATATCCGTCAATCAAAATGGAATCTCATATGTTTTAACATTACTCCAGTTGAACTAGGATTAGTATCCTAGCTTCAAGTGAATAGAAATAATACTGGTCAGATAAGCCAGCTGTCAGGCATTGTCCGATATGCCTTCCAATGTGCAGGGCAATCAACTTCTCCAAAAATATGGATTAAGATTTATGCAACTTTGGTTGAACGAGATGAGCAAGCTTATCATGCTTTTTATCAAGTTTGGTTTATAACAGAAGTTGAGAATCCTGACTCCTTTACAGATAAGTATGAAGGAGTGATCAAGGATCTTTCTTAGACAAGATTGAAGTTAGAACAATTTTGTTCGGTGCATGTAGAACTCTGTTTTGCAACTTGGAATCTTCTACTAAACAGATTTATCTTTGATGGGAGAATTATGATTGTAAAACCAACAGGAATGACCTGGTACATGGAGGAAAGAAAATATGATGAAAGTGAAGAACGCTTTCAAAAATGGTATACGAATGAATGGACACAAGCCAGATGTCATATGCTGAAAGAGACAAGAATTCTCTGAAAACCAACTCTTGGAGGATTCTTAGAACAAGATGATGATGATCTGCACCCGTACACTGAATCTAACGAGGCAGATACAGATTAAAAAAAAGTAAAAGATGATGTGTCCCTTTTAGAGTTTTTTTTTCTTGACTTTGTCTTTTAGCTTTTAAATATTGTAGAAAAATTTAAGGATTGAGTTGTATTTGTCATTGTCTTTTCTCTTTCAAATTTTGTACAAAAGAAGGAGTAACTGTTGTATAACTTTCTACGTGTAAGGTCCATATTTAGTTGTTTAAATTTAAATATGGTTTGTATCCCGTCTCTCCGTCTATATGAGGAGACGACTGCTTCATGTAAAGATCAGAGTGTAATACACAGAGTTGTATTGTGCAAGCACGCAGAGATATTCTGTTATTCTGCTTCTATAATAAAAGAATGTTTTCAGTTTTGAAATCTTCTTTGTGCCTTTATTCTGAAGTTTTCTCAAAGAGTGAGTGAGAGTTAGCCTATACACGATCCGAACGTGTGACGTGTCCTTAATTTTTCGTCGATAAGTTCGTTAGACAGGAGGTTGCAGAGGACGCAGGCAGGAAGAGTCATTCTTCGGTGAACGTCGATAATCTTCGGATTATTGTGTCTGTGGTCTCAGGTATAGAACTTTAACTTATCTTTTTGTTTAAAGCTTCATGAATGTTAATTCTGATTCATAATTAGTAGAAGATATTAATAACCAGAATTGTCTCCACTCTCCGGTAGAAATATGAACTACTGCAAACCAGTTCAATATTGAGCTGGGAGCTTCATCATTTATACCTGAAAATCCCAAGGTAGCTTCTGTTCAAGAACTTCCTACTCTTAAAAGGAAGTATCACCAAAAGAAACCTCGAGAAAAAAGAGGACTTTATAATACAACAAAAGCCAATACCCTCGAAGAGATAAGCCATCTCCAAGAGCTAGTAGAAAACTTTCACGAGAAAGCCTATCAACTAAAAGTAGGTCACGCTAGATCCATCTGTCTTCGTGCTTTAACACGATTATGGTACGAGCTAGAGACAGAATTTGATAATCGCATAGGTGATATTTTGATAGAAATCAAGAACATTGACCCATAACTCACAGGGTTAGGGTGAATGAATTTCGCTGAATTGTCGTGCGCGCAAAATTTCCTGGTATCAGAGCCGAAGTTCTGATAATCCCCGGTATCGATATTTTGAGAAACATAAATAGAAGTTGACAAAAAAAATTACAAAAATCTCATAACAAAACTACGTGTCAAATAGTGTGTGAAAACTCAAAAGAAACAAAAGTTTCAAAAGAGTTTTAAGAAAAAACAAAATTGAAAACAACATAACAAAGTGAAAACGACTTGACAGTTGTGGTTTTCTTAACTTATACTCTCTTTAGTAAAAAAGAGAATGAAGAAAAGACAATTTGACTTTTAGGTAAATACCCTTAGGGTATAGGTATTCCTCAGGGTCATTTCGGGTTTGACTTATACCCCTACTCTGTTATGACTTTGATTATAACTTATAAGTCGCTTAAGATACAAAGTATGGATCCATATCCTCTCCTCCTAGAGGTTCGGAAGGAGAGGGGACGGCACGTTAGATAGCCGACACCTGGGGTTCGGGTGAATCCGAACCCTCTATCCGAGCTGACAAGCTGAGCCAACAAGGGAGTGTTGGCTTGAATTCACCCGAGCCCCTGGTGTCGGCCATCTAACGAGGCTACCGCCTCTCCTCCTAAACCTCTAGAAGAAAAGGATTTGGATACTACAAAGTACAACAAAAGAATTGAACCCATGACGGCCTAAATGCATGCACTCAACTAGTTGGATACTACAAAGTTCAACAAAAGAATTGAACTCATGAGGTCCTAAATACATGCGCTCAACTAGTATGACACCAATCAGGGGTTTACAATTCAAATGATATTGACTCTTTAACTAAACTTCCGACCATATTTCTAACATCTACCGAATGCTATATTTTCATCATCACTTACATCAGGTCAAGTGAAAAAAAAATACTAAATGATGTCATGGATTACATAAAATACTAGATGATGTCATGGATTACATCATACATAATCTAATCGCTAGCTGACATTAGCAAGATGTAAAAAAAATAGATTAAGATCTAAGAATGTCTTTTACCTCAAAAAAAAAAAGAAAAAAAGAAGAAGAATGTCCAATGAAACTCCGGTACAAGTGTCTATCATCTTTTATAATAAAATATTATGAAAAATCTTTGCATGTATCAATTTAGTTAAAAAAAATTAAAACCAACAATTGATAATTACTGAGTCCTTTTTGGTTTGTTTTTCCTAATTTTGATCAATTTGGTAGGTCTTATCAGTTGTTTCGGTCTATTTCGATTTCTCACTAATTTGTAAAATGAAAATCAATGCAGCACCGATAAGAGTTTGATCCGATCAATTTACGGTTTTTATTTTGTCTGATCATTCTTTTTGATTCGGTCTCTATTTTGACACCCTTAAGTCTTCCATCAAGCTTGCTCTCTATTTTAGGTTGGTTCACGTTTATTGGCTCATTAGGTCCAAAACCTTAACTAAGGGTGTCAGTTAGTTTGATATGAAATGTAATGAACATAAACCAAAATCGAATCAATTATTTAATAGTTTTAACTTTAAAATCAAAATAAATTAGTAAACTATTAGCTTAATCAATTCCTAATCCTTTGGCCTTTATAGTATCTTTGCATCCAAGTTAACAACCCAACAATTCCCCCACTCATTCACCCACCCCACCTACATGCATTGGTATGAATCGATACTAGAAAATATGCGAATTCTCGTATTGAAAGACCATAAACCCATGGTTTCAATGGAAATAAACAGCGATGAGACGTGAGAAAGCGAGAACGAAAGAGAATTATAATATTCAATTTAATCGGTTTAACAGTTTAATCAATACATAGGTTTATAGTTGATGATCTTTTTTTTTTTTTTTTTTTTAAAACCAAAACTGAACTAATTACTAAACTTTAAAATCAAAATCGAACCAATTAGTTACGATTTTGTAGGGGTGTCAATTTCAAGCCTCCACCGAACCAGATCAATTATGGACTGAGACTGACCGGTTTTGATTATTATATGTGATGGGCTTTGGCTCAGATCGATTATTAAATGGACTTTCACGATGCAAGGGTGTAGTCCAACTAATTTGACCGAATGAACCAAATATATATTTAAACCAAACTCAATCTTGGTTTAAACCAAACAAATACAATCTTAAAGTTAAAACCTAAAACATTAAATCGTCTCTTTTCATTTCTTGAATTTTCTACTCGTTTTTTCCATCTTCATCTTCGTTTACACGGGTGATCTCACGCCTAATAAGAATTTTTTACAGTCTTACAAAAAGTCTGAACTACAACATGAGAACAATTATAGATTTGAAAACCAACTTCTCTCTTTCTATTTTTATTTACACTTTGGCATGAATTCGTCTACAAACCGATTAATCTGATTAGCATAAGATTGATTATATACTAAGACTGATTGGACCGGATATAAATGTGAGGGTAGCTATAGGACCCTTACCGAATGGGCCATCATGGTATTGGGAGCTAAAATAGTGGGGGCCGATTAAGCCTGATTGATTGACACCTCGGATTTTGTTTGATTTGATTTATCGATTTCAAATCAGGGTTGAAACCCTTAATCCTAGAACATTAGGCCTATGAATAATTGGTAGGACCAGGTTAAATCAGGTAACTTCATCATAATTAGTGAGGGTTGCCAGACCAAATTTTGTGTAAGGATTCTGACTGCCTGATGTGTGATGCACTATGAGCAGAATTGAACTGGTCTCAAGTTTGAAATGAACTTGAGACGAGACAATGTCAACTGGATGGTTGACACTTGGCATTCCCTCAGATTGTTAAGAGTGATGAGAGTTATTGTATGAAAAAAAAAAGACTGCAAAAACACTCAACCGTCGGATCTGAGGGAGTGCCAAGTGTCGGCCATTGTCTCGTCTCACAAACCTGATCCCTGTGAGCTGTTGGAATCTCACTGCCAGTTCGGCAGTCAGTGAGGTTCCAATTCAGCAGTCAGTATAGAGGATCTGGGGTCATCGTCTCAAGTTTAGAATGAACTTGACAAAAACCAGTGTCAGCCGGACGACCAACACCTAACACTCCCTCACATCCAACACTATGAAAATTATAGAAAAGAAAAGTAAAAAAAAAAAAAAAAAAAAAAAAAAAGCAAAAAAACTAAAAAAAAACTCTCATATACCATTGGATGTACGGGAGTGGTAGGAATGACCATCGAGTCGACACTGGCTTTTGTCAAGTTGAACTTCAAACGATCTTCTGACATCGGATATCAGATAAAGAAAATAAATTGTTGATTTGGGCAGATCGGATTAGCCGCTGAATTGAGAATTGCCACGCCTACCAAGTGCACGATCAAATGCTCCAGAGTCCAAACTTCTCAGACAAGAAGAAAAAACATTCTCTCTAGCAATGCGTGGTTCATGTTGTTGTGACCTGGGGACCTTGGTAGGAAGGTCACTCCCCAGTCTGAACCTTACCTATTTACCTCTACCTTCTACCTTCTATTTATTCTGTTACTGCTTCATCTTCTTAAACGAGTTTAGAGTGACACTTTCAGTTTCTGAAAACATTTAGACAAACAGAAGAAAATGGCCGAAGAGCAGATGTTTCAAATCCCAAAGGTGAAACTAGGAACTCAAGGATTTGAGGTAAAGCTCTCCTTACTTGAGTCCCCCATTTTCCAGAATTTCCAATAAATTGTTAATGTCTTTTGTTCGTTAATAATGATCATCTGTTTACAGGAGTAGGATTCCTTTTTCTTTTACGAAATAAAGGCATGTCATGGATGTTAAGGTCCCAGACTTAACGTAGTTAGATCCATACCTATCCTGCCGTCTTTCTCTCTTATTTCAATTATATTCAGAGGCATTTAACGTAGTTAGATCCATACCTAACCTGCCGTCTTTCTCTCTTATTTCAATTATATTCAGAGGCATTTCAAATTTCAATACGCATCTTTGTGGTTTTCTCAGATGAATGAGTAGGCCTTTTTTTTTTTGGTGTGTGTGTGTGTGTGTTTCAATTACCAATTGTGGATATAAAATCTGCTACTTCTGTTTCAGAGAGTCATGTTGGTATTTAATCCTCTAATTACATTATTGTTCAAGAATTGAATAGGACTAGGCCATTGTAGTATATAACTCATGTCCTACTGAGGTCCACAACAATAATCCTAAGTGAAGTGTGAGCCAACTATTTTGAAATCTCAAATCTGTAAAAAAAATTACTTGGTAGACCAGCCGGTGGCCTTATCCGGTATAACCTCAACAATAGCTTCGGATGGTCACTGGTTGCTTCCACCAGTTGATTAAAATAGTCATACGGTGGATAACTGAATTATGAATGTCAAGTCTTCTAGTGCTGTTGAATACAGTACTGCTGAATATCATACTAGAATTTCACTTACCGCCAAAGCACCCTCAAGCTTAATGAAGGAATATTAATACATACATCACTTTCTGGCAAAGAAGTTGATCAGTCGAGGTTTTTTTTTTTATCATTAAAAAGCCTACTTCAACCTGAAATATTGCAGAGCCATTGTTGAAGTTTGTGAAGGAGTGCTTTTAATTTGGATAGATCACTAATATACATAACTTGTATATTCTGCCTTTTCAAGCTACTTATACACAAGCTCTTGAAACCAATTCAAGTTATGCCTTAGTATGAATTGCATATTGTCCCCCTTTTTTGCATTTGTAGAGATATGTTCTAAATAACTTGGAAATGCCACTTTCCCTTTTTGCTGCCTCTGTAAGAAAAGGGGTATGTGTTGATAATATGGGTTGCAGCTACTATAGTTTTACTTTTCTTCCCATGGCTTTAAAAACCTCTGTTTGTGACTCTGTATAACTCCTGTTTAGCCATTTAAGTGAATGCTTTTATCATTGTAGTTGTTGCCTGTATCTCTGTTTTGTTATACTGTTACTGACTTACAGTGGCTTTTTGTGTTTTTGTTCCACTTTGAAGCTATCACGATCATAGATCTCCCCATCATAGAAGTTTTTTCAGTACACTGGATCTTGTGTCATATATTTACTGAAAAGGCAAAATTGTTTACAATATTTTAATGCTTTTAAATCCTTGAAGGTTTTCCTCTTGCTTTTCCTTAAGAGTCAGGTTAAAACAGGTTCCTAGTGTAGATTTTCTCAAAGAATTGAGTTTTAAAGATGTGTCAAATTTTTTATTGTCTGAGTTAACTTGGTTATTACTAGGGGAACTGAGTCTGTCTGGCTGTAGCTTTATCTAGGATTTTACTCTTACGCAAAACTATTGGCTGGATTTCGTGGTGTATGATATTGTCTCAGCCTTCCATTTCCAAAAGATAAAAGTATAGCATCAGATAATAATATGATAGATGGGTAGGAAAACCCTTTTCTCACTTTTTCTTCCCCCAAGTTCCTTTGCCTCTCATTCAATGCTTTACTCCATCACCAAACACCCCCCCCCCCCCACACACACAAACAAAAAAAAAAAAAAAAAAAAAGAAGGAAGAATGGAAGGTAATAAAGAAAAGAAACATCCATGGATTATCCTCTAGTTCCATTGAAGAATTTAATTGCTATTGATAATCCCACTAGTGTTCTATCAATCTTCTCAATAGAAACCATGAGTCTCCATGCACACTGAAAGTAAAATATTGGTGCATTCCTTAGATAGAAAGTGATATAAGAGGCGTGAAAGTAGTTGCACAATGGGATTATTATCGGAGAAGCAAAAACAGATGTAAAACTGATGAAAATCTCAAGCAGTAAGCAATCGCAACTCAGTTCTCTATCAAGAGTATCTACAAGTGAGAACAGGGAAGAATTTGTTAAGATTTCATTTTAAAAGTTCGAATTAGTAAGTGGAGGGATTCTAAAGTCCTTAACCAATATGGAATTATTCTCAAAGCTCCCCTCAACGTGTTGCCCCTCTTTTGGGTGGCAGTACACGTGGTATGTGGTTCTTCTTTTAGGTGATCGTAAAGAGGAACCTAGAGCTCTGATACCATGTTAAGTTTCCATTTTAAAAGTTCAAACTAGTAAATGGAGGGACTCTCAAGTATGTAAGGCACCCAAATTTCTAGTCTTAACCAATGTGGAATTATTCCCAACAGAATTTACAATGACTTAAATAAAAAAAATTTCCAATCTTTGTACCATCATGTGACTGCATAGTGACATACTTAATGTTCAGATCTTACACAATTTATAGTTTTCTTTATAATAAAATGTTTCCATGAACTACTTCAATAGTACTGTTTCGTTTCTAATTCTTCCTCTTTTGTCCTCACCCTCCAGGTCTCAAAGTTGGGGTTCGGGTGCATGGGACTAACTGGAGCGTACAATGCTCCTGTCCCTGAGGATGTTGGAATCTCAATCATAAAAGTAGCTTTTAGTAAAGGAATCACTTTCTTTGACACATCCGATGTTTATGGACCCAAAACTAATGAAGTCCTGGTTGGAAAAGTAAGTGCCTTCATGCATGATCTCAATAACTGAGTATTTATGCTTCTATGCTGTACTATTAAATCAGTTATCGCCCTTTTCCTGGTTGATTTATGAAAGAACGAGCATGATCTTTTCTAGAAATTATGTGCAGTCCTTTTTCTTTTTTTTGGTTTTTAAATAAGGTAGGGTTGTAGGGAATAGTAACCCCCATTTGGATTCAAGATGAACCTTCTGTTTAACATTTATAATTCAACTAGTTGGTGAAAAATAAATGAGAAAATCACGGCAGTAGGAACAGGTGGGCCTCGTTTGAAAGTAACCTCTACTTTGCTAGGTTTCTGGTTCCATTCGATGTACCTGGTTCAGGAAGAGGTTCTTTCAGTTCTCACGAGAAGGATCTTAATTTTTGCAGGCATTGAAGCAGTTGCCTCGTGAAAAGATCCAATTAGCAACAAAATTTGGTATTGTTGGAGTCCAGCCAACTGGAGTGGTAGTTAATGGTACTCCTGAATATGTCCGTGTCTGCTGTGAGGAGAGCCTGAAGCGTCTTGGTGTGGAGTATATTGATCTCTATTATCAACATCGGGTGGATACATCAACACCTATTGAGGAAACTGTAAGTATTTCACTCTCCTGTTTAATTTTTGAAGAGGTTGAGTTTGGAAAAAAATTCTTTAACTCAAATGTTGAATTTGACCTAATTTATCCTCTTTGACGATAACTGATCTCTCGGGCTGATTAGACATTGTTTTTTTTTTCTTATGGTAGATGGGGGAACTTAAGAAGTTGGTGGAAGAAGGAAAAATAAAATACGTTGGATTATCTGAAGCCAGTCCAGACACAATTAGGAGGGCACATGCAGTTCATCCTATCACTGCTGTACAAATGGAATGGTCCCTATGGACACGTGACCTGGAGGAAGAGATAATCCCACTTTGCAGGTTTCTTCAAAATCTCCATCCTTTCCTATATTGAGTAAAACTGTTTTTTTTTCTTCTAATTTTTAAGGCATATTATTCAAGCTCTTTTTGTGTGTGTGTGTGTGTTTGGGGGGGGGGGGGGGGGGGTATTCGATGTCCCATTTTTATTTCCCAATTCACTTTAGGAAGGCCATTTGGAGTTTGAATTCCTGAGGCATCTCTTTAAATGTTGAAGTATCATTGTTGGCAATGAATCAGCACTCTGCAGACTTACCTCTCCAGTTACTTCTTTATCTAAAATATATAAGTGATGTTCTTTTATGTTTTTAGCATGCAGGGAGCTTGGCATTGGAATTGTGCCTTACAGTCCTCTTGGTCGTGGGTTTTTTGGTGGCAAGGCAGTTGTTGAAAGTCTTCCCGCAAACAGTGTCTTGGTATGAAAATTAGGATATTGGTTTGGTTTTTCCTGTTTTGTTCCCAACTGCTTCAACTTATAGGTTGGGATTACCCATTCTGCATGGGTAGATGAGCTTATTGAACTGATGGCTGCCCTTCTGTGTTTAGGCCTCACATCCTAGGTTCACAGGAGAGAACTTTGATAAGAACAAAATCCTTTACACACGGATGGAGAACTTGGCCGCAAAGTATGGATGCACTACTCCTCAACTAGCACTAGCATGGGTTCTCCATCAAGGCGATGATGTGGTCCCTATCCCTGGTGAGTCACTTCTATCATTTCTCTGGAACAGAAGGTTTACAGATTATTTCCAACACTGTTGAGTACTTTATCAGTGGTGGGTTTCAGGTTTGGGTTGGATGTCATGTACCTGGCCGTCCTTTGTTGTACCCTAGCTATTCTTTTTCTTTCTTAATGAATTATCTCTTACAAAAAAAAAATTAAATCTTTAATTTGATTGATGATGTTTATTTGATTATTGCTTTGAGAGCATCAATGCTTCGTTGATTTAAATTTTAATTTCATATTTTCCATACCTTGTTTCAAATAAATTTTCAAAGTAAATTTTATATTCATGATACCAAAATTGAAAGTGTGGTGTCTCTTGACATCAAAGTAGAACCATGTATGTTAGGGTTCATTCTGATATTTCCAAAACCAGCACTAAAACTTTCCACATGGAAAAGGATGCCTTTCTTTTGTCACGCTTAATTGTAGTTTCTCATCACCGAATCAGATTAAAATTATTAAATATGTATTTAATTGTGTTCATTTGTGTGAATTAATGATTGCAATTTTAGTGTCTGAAAAGGTTTTGCTGATCTCCTTGTTGAATTTCTCCAGGGACAACCAAAATAAAAAACCTTGATGATAATATTGGCTCATTGAAGGTGAAGCTGATGGAAGAAGATTTGAAAGAGATTTCTGATGCAGTACCTATCACTGCTGTAGAGGGTTCTAGAACCTATGATAATATGCTGCAGTCCACGTGGAAGTTTGCAAATACACCCCCGAAGGATGCTGTGGTCTGAACTTCATAGACTTCATGGTTACTGTCATTGTTACTTGAACCATACAAGATTTAATGAGTTTTTAAACTGATTTATGGTAATAAATCCATTTGAGGTAGTAGAAAAACTCAGTTGGAGAATTCTATTTGTATTATCTGAGCTACTGAATCACCTGTCATTTTGGAGTTCTCCATCTGTGTGTACAGGATATTAAAAATTTTACCTGAAAAACTGAGAGATGATTGAATGTTGGCTTAAGGCTTTGATAAGGTCTTTCCAGTGTTCTTGTTGTTGTCCTATTGCAACAATATCAGACAATCTTACTGTTGATATTTTAATCACCTTTGTAGTTCATGGAATACTATCTTCATGGATTACCTTTCACCTCAGTTCTCTAAAATGTGGGAGGCCAATGGACAAAAATCCAGCATCTGAATCATACCTCTTGCATATGATCTTTCCTATATTGTTCATCTTAATTTCTGCTGGGATTTTCTTTGATATAAACTGAGAAGAATGGCTTATCTCCAATCTTAATTGTGATGATATATCCCCACAGTTTGGGTGTTCCTTGGATTGTTCTTTTTGCAGTTGTAGCTGGATTATCTGGAAATCCAGAAACTTTTAGTTCCAGGTATCAGCCATTGAAACCGATCCAGATTGGGTATGGCTCCAATGATGTGGTCACAGAGACACATGGTTGATATACCGTGAATAGGCTAATCTGGTTGATTCGATACTAATTACTAAAACCATTGAGAAGTTCATTTTGGAGAGTGGATTAAATGAGTTTGTCAATGAATAAATAGCTGTTTTAGCACGTTATTAAATGGCAAGAGTTTTTCGAATCTATTGCCGGCGAAGGGACTTCATGGTCTGAATTCTATACTCATCCACCGTCAAAAATCAAAATGGCCAACCTCGCCTTTAGGAGCTTATCCACATTTCTTTTGTCATTGACCGGTCCACCCCCTATCCTGGATCAATTTCCACATGTATCAGTTGGTATCGGTCAATAGCGGTTGGACCAGCAACAGTTGATCTTGCTCCGGATCAGATAATTTTGGCCAATCTGATGATTCTGATCCTTGAATGAAATCTTGATCTCTATAGAGGATTTTGTAACTTTTGTTAACCTAGGAACAATCCCATTTCCAAACAAACGTGGCATTCGGGATCTTTTTCAGACCCTGAACTATATTCTTGTTCATATGATTGGCAAAGCATTTTCGTGATTTTTACTGTCAACGAATTTGGATTTTGAGATTGTCACACTTAATCAGAGTTCCCTCGTTGAGAACGCCGTGACGGGGGTACACATTTAGGCGTGCAGCATGCGGCAAGAGACCATACGGTCAATCTAATTTGGAAAGTCATTGGTAGTTCCGACTGGGGTGACGCCGGTGAAGTGCAGAACAGCGGAAGGAACCAAGCAATGGAAATGGATGAAGCTATCCGAATCCAACAATTCGACTCAAGTGAAGTGCAGAACAACAGAAGGAACCAAGTAAAGGAAATGGATGAAGCTCTCCGAATCCAACAATTCGACTCAATTCCTTCGCCTGAAGTTTTCGCATCCCAGATTGAATCGAGAAACGCCCCTGCGGTTATTTGAACTCACTATCTTTCTCTTTCTCTTTAAAAAAAAAAAATCTTCAAATAACTTATTCTCTATCTCTATCCCGCTCTCTCTGACGCCTTGATTTTCAACGTTTATCCTTATAAGGTATTTCACGGCTGCATCAAGGATTGGGAAGCCATTTCCAGGTGGAATCCATCTAATGCCGGACTTGACTATTTTCAGGTTTTCTCCTTCAAAACTTTGTTTGTTTAATGTTTAGTTTACAAACAAGTATTCATCCTGTGTTACGCTTAATTTTCTTATTGTTCTTTCTATCTATCTCTCTTATTCTTATTTCAAAATTGATTGTGTATGATTATTATTGTTTTCGTCATGATGTCTGCTATGGAATTTGAACGAAATTACTTGTAGACTGAGAATGTCGAGTGGGATAGTAATCCTAACTCCTAAGGTAATATTTTTCTTTCAAGAATTGTGTAATTCGATGGGAGGGAAAATATGGTGGGGTTTTTTTTTTTGTCATGTTACCTGATATTCAAATTGAAGGGCATTATCGACGGAGAATGTGTAGTAGCCATTATCTTACCCTATTTTTAAGTTTGCACTATAATAATGGTGTAATTCGATGAGGGGGAGGAAAGTTTGATCACTATATCATGAAAGGGGCTATGACGAGGTTTAGCTAGGCAGCAGGCAAAGCAGTGAGCAACTAGATATACTTGAATGTTTTTGCTTGCTTGATCATAAAATGGTGCACTGTGCACATGAAAAAAAGAGAGCTGATTTCTACTTTTGCTTTTGTCTGGCATCTTTTATTGTAGATCCTAACCTCTTCAACAGGAAACATTTGGAGCTTGGCAAGTGTTCAGTAACTTTATCAGCCAAATACTACTCAAACTAGAAGTGTCCTTATTAGGTGAAAATTAACCTAGTTGGGCCATCTCGAAAATGAAGGTTAAATTAAAGTTACCAATCCTTTTTGTCATGGCACTTCAAGTTTGGGACTGTTTGGTGTTCTCAGATGATTTTATGACTGAAACACTTTTTACCCTCTTCATGTTTTCGAAGGAAGAGGTCAATTCTGTGATGAATATGATCAACATATGCTTGTGGGTCATCTATCTTATTATTATTATTTTTTTCTTCTTTAAGTTTATTATTCCTTTAACTTATTTTTTTAGATACATTCTTCTCATATTCTTTTGGCCTCTAAGAGTCTGATGAATTCAAAACAACATGTGAAATTTCAGGAACGAGTAGGATCCTCTGTTGTTGATGCCATGCTGTCCAGATCAGCACCAGTATTCTATGGTGATCTTAGAAGCCATGAGAGGGTACTCACATAAGAACAACTGTGGGCTACCTGGCCTTTTCTATTAAATGTCTTGACCCTCAAATTGAATCGGAGCTCCTGCATGACATTTGTATGTTTTCACCTTTCTGTATAGGTTCGATTGCCATTCTCGACCTTCATCTCCTCATGCAAACAGCATCTCCAAAATGCAGGTGATGGTTCTGTTGTTTGTGTTGAATCAGAAGGACACAGGCTAACAGTGGCAGACAGAGAGCAAGACGATCATTGTCAACTTTATTTAGCACAGGTGATGCAATCCTTTTGACTCCATCCCTATTTATTTTACTTTCTATACTTTCTCCCAATTTTTAAAGAAGGGTGAAATGGAATTTTTCTTAGAATTTACTGGACTCAACTGAGAGGTTCTGTTATTGCCTGAAAATTAAGGCTTTTCTTTGTATCTTAGCTTAGAAATTAGAAACATATATGCTAGAGCATAATTGATGTAGCCTGTAGGCCCGTGATGGGAGGGGTTTGTGCTCCTTGGCCAGGAATGGGAGGGGTTTAGTCCCACATGGTCGGGTAGTGTGCGGATGCTTGTCTTGTGACCCTGGGTTAGGGCCTCTCCACCTTGAAGCTCGGGCTTTTGGGTTGGACGCCGTCAATAAACATGCTTCTTGTGATTTGAATGGTGCCAAGATCACTGTATCTCATTCTCATAATGACATATTCAGAGCATTAGGTCTCAGAAACTTTGCAGTCAGCTCACATTTATGGTTGTGTTCACTTATAAGGTCAAAAACATCCCAGCCATTAAAATATTTTCATTAGTCAACAGAGAAACCAAAATAAATTAACATCAAAGGTTCATGATTCTGATGGGCTGCTATGTTCATTAACTTGTCATCAGGTCCATAAAATGAACCAGGAACTCAAGGATTGATCTAAGATCAAACTAGTTGGTTCAGAAGCAGTGCTTCAAAATTGTTGCTGCCATTCACTACAAAATGTACTTAGGGTCAGATGTTTAATTATTATTGTCTCCTAAAATTTCTGGTTCTATTCTTTCTTACTCTCCTTTGCATTATTGTTTTTATTTGCCTTTATTAAAAGGTTATGAAGTTTGAATAGCCAATCTAAATGTTTATCTTGATGGTTAAAATAAATTGGACAACAATGCGTTGAATTTCTAAGAGAACTGGTGCTGGACAATCAAGATAAGATACCAAACTAAATTAACTAATGTAGAAACTCAGGAGAAACTCTAAAGGTTAAAAAGAGGATTTATAGTCCGGGCTTCAGTAAGGATTAGAGTTCAGTTTTTGGATCCTAGTAGCATTAAGTAAGCTGGTTTCTTTTCCTTTCCAAGTTAGACTTGGCTTGGTTATTAGGAATCTTTATTGCTAGCAAGTCAAAAGTCCTAGTAGGTGGTTTTTACAGTTTGGAAAGTAGTCCAGTGATGCTGTATAGGCTTATAAGCCAAACTTTGAATTCGGTTTATTTATGGTTTTGTCTACATTTAAGACAATGGTTGTTTGCTGTAAAAGTTTGATGGTCAAACCCTATCATCGATCATGGTGGACAATCCCTTATCCCTTCTTTCTGTTTTCTTCTTTCTAATACTTTCTTTTTTGTGTGCTTATTGGTTTTTGAGTTGGGCCTGGCTATTTTGGGACTATTTCTCATTGTTCTGCATCAGGACTTCTCATGACCCCACACTATTTACCTTCCTACTATGTCTTAAATGTCAAAATATGTAAATCCATTACATATTGATACGTTGCCAGTATTTTGGCCCAAATTCTCCCGAATCTGGTTTGATTTGTGAAATCTTGGGTTTGTCAAATGGGTAACTGAAAGGCCTTTATAGACATTGTTCAAGACCTCTTGCCTCTGATACCATGTTACGACCGCTTATCATGAAAGCTCGAGTTGTTATATAAGGACCATAACAATGTATATCAACACACAACAACAAAGAAGAAAGAAGAATTTCGCCTCCTGTTGCATCGGTTGTCTGCTCCAGCAGCTGAGTACTGGCAACCAGGTAAGTACCTCTTCCTCCACCTCATTTATTTTTTTTCCTTATTTTTTGCAGTGGTGATGTCATCCATGTGATGACTGCCAAACTGTCTTCTACTGCCTCCCTCCCTCCCTTCTTTCTCTACTTAATTATTGGAGGTCTGCTCACCTTCAAATTAGATCATACAACACCTTCAACTCCATGCATCTGAGTGGTTTTAGGCTTCTTGATTGATTTTTTTTGGAGGCCGAAGTGATGGATTTTGAAGAGAATCTCATCCGCACAGTTTTGGCCATAGTTATTAAAGCGTCAAAGCGACCCAAAGCGTTTGAGGCCACCTAATTGCATAGGCGACCAAGCGCCAGCTTAGGCATCGCCTAAGTGTCCTAAGGGCCCTAAGCGCCACCCTACTAATATTTTTTTATATGTATTCAATATTCATTATATCTACTTATCTAGTATTAATTATATCTACTAATGTTTATATTTAATTTAAAGATCAAACCACAAATGCACAAAGAGTCAAAGACAGCAAAGCATAATGATCAATTATCAAAATTCAAACATTAAAGTATCAATAAAACCTCACAGCAATACATATCCAGCAAAAATAAAATTACCATCCCAATGTCTAATACGGTAATACCAAAATTAAAATTATTGTCTAAATGTCTAATACCAAAAATAAAATTACATGAAAGATGAAATATCTTGTCACTGGCTTACAGCAACACATATTCAACAACATTCCTAAATTTAGTTAACCTTTTCCCTAACTTAACAATTTGAAGTTTGGGAATATTCATGCTTTCTTAATTCTAAAATCCTATCATTCATAATTTCGTGTGGTAACACATAAAAAGAACATAAAAAAAGGAGAAAACAGAGTACAGCAAGTTAAGCACAGAAAAAAAAAGAAGAAGAGAAGAAGTGAGAAGAGAAGCACAGCAAGTGAAGAACAGGAAAGAGAAGGGGAGAAGAAGAAGAACTACCAAAGAAAAAAAAAAGAGGTGTAGGTAGGCCCATAACTTTTAGGAGAAGAAATAACTTTTAGGAGAAGAAGACGTAGAAGAAGTAGAAAACAAAATAGAAGAGCAGCACAGCAAATGCAAAAGAGAAAAGAAGAACAAGAAGAAGAACTGCAGAAGGAAAGGAAAAAAAAGAGAGCTGTAGGCCCATAATCATCGGGAGAAGAAGAAGAAGAAGAAGACCAGAAAAGAAGAGCAGCCCAACAAATGCAGAAGAGAAAAAGAAAAGAAGAAGAACTGGAATGAAAAAATAAAAAAGAAGAGCCGTAGGTGGTAGGAGAAGAAGAAGAACTGAAGAAGAAAAAAAATAAAACAAATAAATACTTACCTGTAATTAAAATAACAAAAAAATAACAAAACGTACATATATGCCAAAGAAGTGCCCGATTAAGGGGTTGGGTGTCCAAAGCGCCTGCTTTGTCGCCTAAGTGTTGCCCGGAGCGACAAAGCGGGAGCTTTTTCTAGTTTACATAAATTGTTGGCTAGCTTTGCACCCTATGATGCGCTCTGATGCCTAAGCACTTTCGCTTAGGCAGCGCTTTGATAACTATGGTCTTGGTTTTGCACATATGAGTTCTGAGGAGCTCATCTTGATACATAAGGTAATGTATCGGTTGATCAGCTCTTATTACTGATACAATTGATACATATCGGACTGATACAATTGATAAGTACTGATACTTGACACCTTGGAAGACCGTGTGATTGGAAGGTTGGGTTTTCTCATTTTCTTTAGGAGTTGGAGGCCAGCAAATCAGCAAAGCCTTTTTTTTCCCTCTTACAATGTTAACCAGTCCATACCTGTTTCATAAATGGGACCATTCCTTTGTTTTTCCGTAAACTATTAAACAAGTGGCAAAAAGGAGAAGCCCTCAAAAAGATTCAGTCTCATTAACTGAAGTAGGAGAACCCATCATTGATGTGGAATGGTCTCACAAACTAAAGCATGACAGCTGATCATTGATGTGTAACGGTCTCACAAATTGAAGCATGAAAACCCATCATTAATGTGTATGTTACGGTGATGGTCACAGTGATGTTTCCAAGTCTATTACAATGCTTGTTCATTGTTCGGGCATTTAGTTGTTATGCCGACTGGTTTATCTGGCTTTCTTTTCTACTTTCTGTCGATATTTTTATCTGGCTTTCTTTTCTACTTTCTGTTGATATTTCTCTCTATATTGTTCCAATGATAGTATTTTTCTCAATGTCGTTGATCTAGAATGGTCTTAGATTTTATGACATTGGATGTAATTTTGATTTCTTAATGAAATGCTCATGCAGGTACCAATTTTAAATATGGAGAATCAGGAGAGGTCTCAGCTTGAAATTCTGAAAGAGGATATTCAAATGGTTTGGAATTGAACATCACTTTGCTCGAGTTATTCCTTGTTCCTTTAAATTTCACAACAAAAAGATATTTTCTTGTTTAGTTTATGCATAATTGAGTGGAGTAGTGATTGATATCAGGTCCAATTTTGTCCTCTCGTTATGATCTTGTCTACCATTGTATTTCTTTTCTGGTTGATGTTTGGATAATGTTCCGATTTACCTTTGGTTGGTGCAGCCTACTTTCTTGGAGGCAAAAGCATTAGCATCTATCAACATATGGATGAATAATTCAAAATCTAGATCCAGTACTCACTATGATCCACATCATAACCTCTTATGTGTGGTTACTGGATGTAAAAGAGGTAGTTCTGTTCTCATGCAAGCTATTTCTTCCCCACACCCCTACCTCTGCTCTCTCTAATTGTAATTTGTTAGATTTTTTCTTTTGGTTGTCAATGCTTATGATTCCACTTCATTTTCTTAACGAGCAGCAGTAATGCAAGGACCCTAGTTCTGTTGTTTCATGGCCAATGTTCCCAACTCTTCCTCCCTCCCCCCTTGGTGTGGTATTACATTTTTGGAAAGAGAAGTATATGTCGATGAAAATGTCTAATGCAGAATTCTCAACGGAGAAAGATTAAAATTTTCACCCAACCTATTAAAATGAGATCTGGGAGAGAGAAATCGTGAATGTTTTTCTCTCCCCACTGCCTTCTATTTATAAACAATGAAAGCAAGTAATTGCAATCTAGTCGAACTCTAGAAAGCAATTACAATGAAACTCAAACTCTAATGACTGTAATCAAAGTAATTCTAAAACATAAAGGAAAACATAAAGATAAGCCTAAACATGATAGGACACCTTATGAGATAAAGCTAACCACAAGAGGACACATCATGGCTATTATCGACACCACATTGTGGGTATCAACAATAGCCAATGATGTGTACCACGGTGAGAGGGTCCACTCGACCCTGCTATCTCAACACTATTAAACTATGTTACTCAGATGTGGCAATTATTTCGCAATTTTAACCATCTGTCATGAAATTTAGGGTCCTTGGACACAATACTTGAGTGTTACCAAGCTATTCACACCCAACCCCTTGAAATACTGACACAACCCATATACCCATCTGAATGTTAACACACAGCTGTAAAGCACTATCTTGCAAAAGTCAACCCATATGAACGTTAAACATTAACTGTTAGTTCACATTAACTTTAAAGTTGAACTTTTTTGAACTGTTAATTTTTAACTTTTTTAGTTAACCCAAACCCTGGTGTTGTGGACATAGCAACACCCGGATGTTTCTACATATATACAAAATGTTGAAAATGCAAGCATACTAAAATGGGTGACATAGCGTGCTAGCTGTCAAATTTTGAGAGGTGGATAGTTTGATAGAAGTCAGTTCTGTTCTAATAAACTGTTCCCTTGTTCAAAAATTCTGTCCAACTCCAAACAAGAAGTACCTGTTAGGATGGATGTGATTGATTTTCCCCTGTCCTCATTCTATGGATAAGTTAACATGTTAGGTGGAATGGAAGCCTTAGCAAGGATACCCAAATAGGAAGGTATTTGATATTCATATTATTGAACGTGAAACAAATTCTAACAGATTATTACTGATGTTATGATAATGTACTATTTTTCAATTTCTCTAATCTTATTTATCTTGTTAAAAAATTTCCATCTCAACGTCAAGTAAATAGTATCTGTTTGGATGGATGTGATTGGTTTTCTAAATTTCACTCCCATGCCCTTTTCATTTTATGGTAATGCTAAAGTATTGGGATTATGCTCATACTAAAAAATTAATGAGCCCATGTGCATATGCTTATTTTTTGTTCCATATCCTAAATGATGTTTTACAAGTTAATATTTTATTTCCATATTTTTGGAACATCACCAATAAATCATCATCTTGAAAACATCTGCTCACCAGGGACTGAAAAGAGAAAAGTACCAGTGCTCTGTTGTTTGCTCTCCTTAGGAAAATCTGACTGAGAGGTCCTCCTCCTCACGCCACTTGCATTGGGTTGCAAAAATGTTAGAAGCAGTTTGTTCCTTTCACTTGTGATGGGTAATAATGGTTAAGAAATCAGGAAGAATTTTTTTTTTAATTGTTATCAGCACGAATTTCACCTCCTTCTAGTGAGCATGGTTGATAAGATCATTAAGAAAGAAAAATAGGAAGAGAGTGAAGAGATTACTAATCCTTTCCCCAACACAAGTTGAACTGGCATGGTTTTTTTGAATTTTTTTTACCTGAAGAGATACTTAATGATGTGGGAAGGGGACCTCTTGGGAAGTAAAGGATACAAGTACATGGTGGGCACATGTTTTCAAGATGAGAATTGTTGTTAGTTTTCCTTTATTTTCTACTTTTAAATCAGCACAGATCATCGTGAATCATTAACTGCTTTCTGCACCTCAGTTGTTTTATGGCCCCCTTCAGTGAGTCCATTGATGTACCTAATGCCTATTTATGGAGAAGCCTCAAACCATAGGTACTCTATCTTTTGGGTCATTAGAGATTTCAACTACTTTTTTTTTCATTGCCTTCTGAAACATAAACTACTTAATGAGGGAGAGGGGGAAGAATTTTGTTCAATTTAACTGGGAACTATTACAATAGCAATTTTAAGTGGAGTTCAGATACTGACCTCTTGATTTTTTCCCCTCTTCAAATTTTTGGACAGTTCTGTCAATCTAGAAAACCCAGACTTTTCAGTTCATCCAAGAGCAAAACACTTGATGGAGAATTCACAAACTGCCATTCTTCGCCCGGGTGATGCGCTTTTCATTCCTGAAGGATGGTAAGGATTTTCATCTGAATTTAAGACACTCATTGGCTAAAAAGCCTCAAGCTATTCAGAACTTTTAAATGGCTTTTGCTCGGCCATGTAATTAGTCAATAAATTCAACAATGTTGTTGTCCTTGTTCTATTTAGTTTTATGATTCAGTCTTGGTTGTTAAGCTGTCTGCACTTGTTATATGAGGTGGTACTTTTTTTCATGCAGAATTGTGATCTTTCTCTCTCAATTCATGCACCTCTGTGTGTGTGTGTGTGTGTGTGTGTGTGTGTGTGTCTCTCTGTGTGTATGTGTGTTTTGGGGGAGGGGGTAGGGGAGTGGTGGGCTGCTAAGTGTGCTGTTACTTTTGTACAATTGTACATCATATGGACTGATCTCATGCCAGATGCAATGAAGTTAAAAAATTCTGTAGTCATCTCGTTGCCATAGAGAAAGTACCAAACTTTGTGTCTTTAAGTTGAATTTTGTGATGGCGTCACCTGTAATATGATAAGATAGAATGAATGCAATAGAAAGAAAGACAGGGAACAGGTTACCTACTCCTAATGGCTAAAGCGAGCCCTTCATAATGAATTATAGAATTCAGAATAAATCAAATCTCCCCAAGTAGGATTCAGACCTACGACCAGTTGATTAACAGCTGACCACTCTATCACTGAGCTACTGAGGAACAATGGGAGATTAGATCTAGGCTGTGTTTGGTATCATTTTTGTTTTTATTTTTCTGACAAAATTTTGTTTTTTGTAAGTGTTTGCAATGATTTTTGAATGCTATTTATGAAAAGAAAATACAAAAAGAGGTCCAAAATCAAAAAGAGGTTGAGACCTCTTTTTGATTTTTGACCAAAAATCAGTTTTAGTTGTTTTTGTGCAATTTGAAATCACGTGGGTTTTAGGTTGAAAAATAAAGGCTAAAATTGTAAAATGACATTATAACTCATCCCTGTTCGCGAGCCAAGATAACATGAGAGTTTTTCTGTTTTTCTTATTGGCTTTGGAAAGCAAAGACAGACTCGTTAGAGACATCGGAGAGCAAGAAGGCAAGCAAGACGTCGGAAATTCATTTTATTTGAAGATGGACCTTTTTTTTTTCCTTCCTTAATTTGGAATGGATCTTTTAGGGTAGAGAATTTATCTGAAACTAGAAACGGCTTATAGATTTTTTTTCTTTTATTGCTTTTAAAAGGCAAATGGGGCATTCCGAGAATTGAAATCGTTTAAGATCGTCTTGATTGGAGATTTTGGTTTTGGAAAATCGAAGTTTCCAATTACTCTGTCTTGATTGGAGATTTTGGTGTTGGAAAAGGCAAATGGGGCATTCTGAGGATTTTGGTCTTGATGGGGCATTCCGGCGGTAAAATTCCAAGTTTCTGACTACTCTGTCTGATATCTGCAATCTACAAGTTCTTTTATCTTGCAGCAAGCTCCCCGTACTTCCATAAGATGCTGGAATTGGGTGGTCAATATAGTGAAGGATTGAAAGGGCCTTCTAGTGGATTGATTTTTGGTCGATTTCTTCAGGATGAGGTTACAACAATGAAAGAATATCTTGTGGGATTTAAAGCATTTGATAACCAGTCGTTGAAAATTTAACTGTTGGTTTATTCTGCAATTCCTTTTCCAGGATGCAGAGATGGAGCAGAAAAAAGAACCCGCTTCCCTCTAATTGCTTCATTTCTCTACAGCTAGCGAAACATTCAGCAAATACTGGCAAAGAACAAGAATTTTCCATCAGACACATCTCTGCTCACAGAAGGACTGATTTAGGGTATCAGAACCAGAGATGGCAACCCTGATTGCAATTTAAAGAGGTATTCCTTTCTTACTTTGGGAGCAGAGTTATCCTTTTATTCGGATAATACAGAGCAAGTTTATGGAGAATACTTCTTTCAAATTTTATTCGGATAATACAGAGCAGAGTTATCCTTTTATTCGGAATGCAACTGAGATGTGGGAGAAGTTGAGAGGCAAGCAGTTGATTTTTGCAGGGGATTCACTGAACAGAAGTCCGTGGATATCCATGCATGGTTGTGTTATGTATTCAATGGTGGTTGTTATTTTGTTCTCTTTGTATTTATAAAAATTATTTTTAGACATAGGATTACCAAATCTATTTCTCATTTTGCAATCTATTTTTTATTTTAGTCACCAAACGATTTTTTATTTTTGATCAAAAATGGCTTTCAAAAATACTTTTTGAAAAAATAGCAAAAATCAAAACAAAAATGATACCAAACACAGCCCTAATAGAGTTCAATTCCTGTTCTCAACCCACGACGAATAATGAACCTGAAGCTTCCTTCGTAACTCTCTCTTGCACCCCTTTATTTTACTGATTTCTCCCTAATGTTGATCCAGATGTAATCTTATGAAGACATGCAAGATTCCTTCCTACACAAAGGATAATGGCAACCCCACCATTAATTACTTCATTTACAAAATCATAGTAGTAGAAAATATCATACCAAGACAAAATTTGTAACTTGGTATTCTGTTGCCTAGCAGGCAAAGATTTACCTCCGTAATGGCTGATTCATCCAGATCAACATTAGGGTCCAACTAGGGTGTGTGTTAATCTTGTTACGGTATAAGGGTTGTTATTGTAAGGGAATGGGCCCACTTAACTTAGGCCCAGTCCCCCCCCCCCCCTTAATTATAACAAATAATGTAAGTAATGGGCTTGATTAGCAGGCCCATTACCGGTTGTGTTTTAAGTAGACTAGGAAGTAAGAATTGGTTTTGTTGACTAGGTCTTTCTACCTAGTTGGATTGTAACTAGGAGAGAGTCCTAGGTCCTGTTTTTGCTCCCTGTCTAATTCTATATATACATACAGCAGTAGGAGGAGGGGTTATTTACACATACTCTCTCCTTCCTCTCTCTCTCTCTCATGGTTCTGTACTTGGGTAGCCTTCCTTTTCTATTTTGTTACAAAACTCAAATAGATAACATCAAATTTAGATTTTTTTTCCTATTTTTTCATGAATTATGCAAGGCTGGTGGGGTGATTTAACTCATTAAGTATGGTGAAATAAAGGACAATTGAAGTTATTTCCTTCAAGTGTAATCTATAATTCAAGTTATTACAGTAACATTGTTTTCTTATGAACACTGCATCAAGCTTAGAATGCAATGCTGATATAAAATTAGAATATGCATTACGGCAGCATGTAACTGCTGCAACATTCCTCGAAGTCGTAATTATCCCTAAATTCCCATCCATTTGGAGTCCACCACTGCGTGTCAGTGTGTGGCTTTCATTCCATTTCAATGGAGGCTCAGGGCATTGTTATTGGGTACTCCTTCAAATTATTCTCAAATCATCAACTACACTTTTTTTTTTTTTTTTTTCATCCTACCTTTTCTTACAGCATTTAACCTGCAAAAAATGAACTTTTCACCTCTGCCTAATGTATTATAGCCCAAAACCCACTGTGACCCTTGAAGTGAAGCATATATGATTAGCACAGTGGGTTATACTGAAAGCTCTATGAAGTACAATTGTGAACTTCTGAAATGCATAAGATTGGTGTTCGGCATTGAATGGAGGTGGATTAATAACTTGAATAATAGTAACTGATTTTCTTTTTCTCCTTCTGAAAGTCACCACTAGCCCACTTACCCAAAAAAAAAAAAAAAGTCACCACTAGCCTCTGCTTGATTTAATTGGTTACATCTTTTTTTTTTTTTTATTGGGATAAATGATAGGAACTTTATGGAATTTATCAAATCTGAGTAGAAAACCCTTCAACCAGACTGGGACTCAGCAACCCATATCAACATAGTGTGAAAAGAAGAAACAGAAAAGTTCGTATGGGAGAACAGACTCAGAGGCTATTTTCTCAAAGGGGAAGGAATTTCCAGAACACCTGCTTAATCTATCAATTTCCTTTCTTGGTTAACAGTTCCACCCATGTCTTTTGCAGTCCTTTGCTTCCAATGGAATGAGCAGTTCACGGTTCAGAAAAGAATTTTATGTGTCTGATAACATGTGCACATCTCCGTGGACCATCCTTATTAGGTGAAATCCAGGCAATAATAGTTGCTGGATCTTCTTCCACCATGATTAGTTCTTTAAGGCTTAAGTTATTGGTTAGCATATGTTTTTGAATTATTTTGTTGCTTGATAAGGCTTTCCTGGCCTGATCATAATCATATGTTTATTGCACATATTCCCTTGTTTTTCAGTGAATTTACTCAAGCAATGCCCATAACATTGTTTGCTAATTGCCTCAGGTTCCATCAAGTGGATAGTAATGATTTGACCATTGCTGTTAACTTTTGGTGGCAGTCTACCACAATGTCTGGCATGTCAGAACACATGGATGCATATTATTTTCGTAGAGTATTAAGAAGGTACCATATAATTTATATATCTCTCAAATGTTTTATTGAGCATTTCCTATGAACTTACTCCTTTCTCTTTGCTGAGTCCGTGAATATTTATTTTGTATTTAGGAAAATTTTCATATACACACCATTAAAGATTGGAAACATCATCTACCTCCACAAGATTGCAAAAACCTCAACCACATCCAATTAACTGACGGAATTATTGAAATACAATTTTACCCTTCTTATTAAAAATTGAAAAATTAAAGAAATATGTTGAATGATTAATTTAACCTTTCTAATTCCAATAGATTCTAATTTCAATCTGATTCTAAAAGATGTAGTTTTATCTGATAGATTCTAATTCCAATCTGACGGTTTCAAAAATTTGATTTCTAAAATTACATCGGAGACAGAGAAGAAGATCGAAAACTCCAGATTTAACTGAAATTTCAAGGGAAAAGAAAATGATCGTGTAAAAGTAACGGGAATCATACCTTGAATCCGAAGATAGTGCCTCCATTCCTCCGCCTCACCGAAGGTGGGTCCCACAGAGGTAGTCGTTGTGAATTCAATAATGCAGCTCCATCGTCTATTGAGCTCGGAGAAAAGCTTGGAAATGGTGTTGGCATGGATCCGGAGCTTGAACCCGAAGATAGTGACGGTGGTGGAGCAAGAGGCTAATCACAATCAACCAAAATTTCTGGATCGATTCACAGAGGCGCTGTATTACTACTCGACCATGTTCGATTCACTAGAGGCTTGCGCAATAAGCAACTGAAACCAGAGCATATAGGATTATTGTTTTTTTTACAGTTATTCAGTTTAAGGTTGCAGGTGTTGTTGAACCAGAGCAACTAAAACATCTTCTCACCTCTTCAGATTTACGCTGGCCATGGTAATTTCCACTGAAACTGGTGGCGCTACCATTGATGGTGGCCGATGCTGGTGGTGCAACAAGAACGATTTCCTCGCAGAGGAATCCTTTAAGAGCTGGAGCAATTACTTCAAAGCTCTCCAAGAATCCAAAACCAGACTCAAAGATCGTCTCTTAGCTCGATCACTGGATGACACAGAGCTCAATCAGGTTCGATTTCAAAGCCGTCATTCCATGAAGAAAACCCTCACATGGTGGGATCTCCTCTGATTCGGCCTGGGTGCTGTCATGGGCCCCGGAATCTTCGTCCTCACTGGCCTCACTTCTATAGAACAAGCAAGCCCCGTCGTCATTCTCTCCTTCTTTGCCTCCGACGTCTCCGCGCTCCTCTTCCTCCTCTGTTACACTAAATTCGCCGTGGAAATCCCCGTAGCAGGTGGCTCCTTCGCATATCTCCGTGTCGAGCTTGGAGATTTCGTCGCATTTATCGGCGCCTAGCTCAAAGATTGTCTCCTAGCTCGATCACTAGATGACACAAAGCTCAATCAGATTTGATATCGAAGCCATCATTCCATGAAGAAAACCTTCACATGGTGGGATCTCCTCTGGTTCGGCCTGGGTGCTGTCATGGGCGCCGGAATCTTCATCCTCACTGGCCTCATTTCCAGAGAACAAGCAGGCCCCGCTGTCTCCCTCTCCTTCTTGGCCTTTGGCGTCTCCGTGCTCCTCTCTGTCCTCTGTTACACTGAATTTGTCGTGGAAGTCCCCATAGCAGGTGGCTCCTTCGTATATCTCCATGTCAAGTTTGGAGGTTTCGTCGCATTTATCGTCGTCGGTAATATCTTATTCGAGTACATAGTCGCCGGCACTAGTGTAGCTTCAGAGTGGGCTTTTAAGGGTATAATGGTCTTTTAACAAGCCTAAAAGGGTATTGTCGTCAATTAATATGTTCAACGCATCTGTCGTCAGCAACTAACGGAATTTTTGTAACGGAGTGGACTTCGTTGATTAACGGAACAAAGTTTTTGGGTACTAGATGAAGTTTTTGTAATCTTGTGGAGGTAGATGAGGTTTTCAATCCTTAATGGTGTGTATATGAAAATTTTCCTTGTATTTATTATAATTTTTTGAAATTCTCTTTGGAAATGTTAACTTGAGTTCTGTTCTGATTTCATGTTCTCCCTTGCTCAAATTAATGATCCATAAAGATTGATCGACAAAGAAATGGTATGGATCCCCTTCATAGATCTGTATATTTTTTAAAATTTGTGTGCATTACTTTTTCCATTTCTCTATAATATAATTATTATTCATTGAGGAAAAAAGTTGGTGCTTCATGATGCCAAAATGAATGAGTTAGTTGCAAGGTTTACATTTCGTTTTCAGTGGCCATTTCGGTCAGGCCAATAATCGAAATTTTGGCGGGCCATTTCTGGTGTCAAACGGCCATATTAAGGTCCGAAACTTTAAGGAAACCTTATTTTAGCCTTTTATAAACATATATAAACCTTTACAATAAAAGTTGCACTAAATCGTAATTTGGCTTTGCACCCTAGGTTGGTAGTATACGCCATAGTTGTCAAGGTAACAAGGCGTTGGAGGCCTGATGGATGCCCAAGGGGACCAAGGTGCCTGCCTAGGCTACCAAGGCGGCCCATTTTCCAAGGCACCTAGACGCTTAGGCGACGTGATGCAGGTCAAGGGTGGCTCCAGAAAGGGGGGCCGCAACAATCAACTTGGGCTTGACCTAATCAAAGGAAACCTAGTCCAGTCCATTCCGGCAACCAGCAGAACCAGCAGCCGAGATCTCTGTTAGAGATCCCTTTTTACCACCAGCACTATTAGATAGGATGTTTATTTAGTTTCCATATTATTAGTATTTAATAGATTTAGGACTCTTTTGATTGTTTATGTTATTTCGTTTCCTAAAAATTAGCAATCAGTTATTTAGTAGTTTTTTTTCTTTAGTTTCCTAAAGTGATTAGGAAACCTTCCTATTTTCTCTTTTAGAAACTTTCCTATTCTCTATAAAGGAAGTTTTTGTTTCAGTTTTGGAAATCCTATGATTTTGTTATCTTTTAAAGTTTATAAATAAGAAGAAATAAAGTGTTGGCAGCAGAGTTGGTCAGAGTTTAATATTAACACAACCGAAACTCCTATTTTGTTCATTCCCGTTTTCAGACAATAGTGGTTTTTCGAAAATTCATAACTTCTTCATCCATGGCTGGATCATCTTCAAATTTGGGTATGTTATCAAGCACATCTTAAAGTACTTCCCTTCCAAGTTTAAAGACCTTCCAACGGCTGAATCTCAAGATAAGAGAGTTTTTCCAGAAAATTAAAAAGTAATTAATTTCTGGTTGAACCTCACTAGGTTGTGAGACTCAACCTCTTGTTCTTCTTTCTTCCTTGAGATTTTGACTTTTGTTTTGAGTTACAAATATTCTACACTGGCTGACGACATAGTTTTCCTGTAGATCCATTGAGTTTTCTTGCTACACTAGTACCAAACTACAGCATCAATAAATCATTATCCAGATCTGGGGCGCTAACAGGCTTAGCCAACTTTCGGGCCCCATAACTTCTTCAACTCTTTTCAGATCTTCTTCTAACTTTGGAAGGGTGTTCATAATTGTTATCAAGGACTTCTAAACCAAGTTTCATAAATTTCTGATTACAGATTTTGGTATAAGTAATTATCTATTACTTTTTTCTGCAGATTTTGTGTTGGACTGAATAGGGATCAAAGAGGGGTTGTTAATTTGAGTTGCCCTAAACCCTCTTTGCCATCACGACGCCTTGACAACTATGGTATACACCGAACCCTGCTGTATACCTTGTGTAATGTTGCCTATTTTACACATTGGTTTAGTACTAAAAGATACAAAAGGCAAGTAAAACAAGTAAATTATGCAGTAAGAATGAAGAAACATAATATTGGTTTTACTAGTTTTATTTTCTTATTCTTCTATTTGAAGTTTGGAATTTAGCCATTGAAAATATAACCAAATAGGTAATATCTTATGATGCTAGAATCCTAGAACATTACCACAAAAGGAATCCTAGAACTTATTACTAATAGAACAGGTGCTTGAATTGAAGGATTCACCAATTATCGGAGAACTTAACTCGTGTCAGATTTTGACTCTAGTGGCCTGAGTCCATGCAACGAAGTAATAACTAAATCCTTGAGCCCAATAGTTGCTGGTTACAAAGCAGTTCTTTTAGATGTACTATTTACTGCTTATCTTGATGAGGCAATCTTTTGAGGGTGAGCCTTGGTGTGATGGTAAGGTTGTCATATTGCAACCTGGTGGTCACGGGTTCAAATCCTGGAAACAGCCTCTCCACATTGTGGGGGTAAAGCTGCGAACATTCTGCCCTCCCCAGACCCTGCAGTAGCGGGAGCCTTGTGCACTGGGACGCCCTTGATAAGGCAGTCTTTTGGGACTTAAAATGGATATCATGTCATCTTAACTTGGAAATCCATGTCTAGTTGATTTCTGGGAATTTGTTTCTTATACCTTTTGGTAGAGATTTTTGTTTTGTTCTTGCCTTCTAGGAATTTGTTTCTTAATATCTTAGTGGAGCTGTTGCAAATTTTTTTCTTTTTGTTGATTTTGCCCGCTACAGGAATACAAACTTAAGCAGTATGAGTGGTTTTTGTCTTTTGGAAATAGGACAGAATCAAATGTTACCTACGAGTTCACATGGTAAGGGGAACCCTGAAAGACATGCAGATGAGCTGCATAAAAATAAAAGTGCAGGTCAGCTTTCTAATACCTGTTATTATGTTGGCAGTGTATCTTTTCAGTAGTGCACTTATTGATATTGCCAAACTTATTATATATACATATAGATTACTTTCTGTCAGGACCCTCTTGATATTTCACTAATTTAGGCCACAAAATGTCTCTCTTTATATAAGGTTTAATACTTTGGTAGCTCTGTTTTCCTGCCTAAGCTAAAGTCTAGCGTATTATGGTTCATTGATTAGGCCCTCATGACAATGACATGGACGAGAAGTTTGGAAGCAAGGATTTGAAAGGGAAGAACCAAAAACAGATCATGCTGGATCAGCTAGAGCCCCCTGCAGTGCAGGCTCTTCATGAGCTTGTATCTTTAGTTCATGAGAATGTTAATGTTGCTAGTCAAAGTGAACCTGAGAAATCCACCTCTGATAACAATGCAACACTTGACCTGAAGGGTGTAGACAAGAAACTTGTGACAGCCAATTCATTTCGCTTGGATGATGATCCGGCTGCTAAAATCCTTCAGAAACTTGAACCACTTGTGCTTCAGAATGTCTTGCTGGCTATGGTGGTTAGTTAGACTGTCTTTTGCAGACTATTTCTTTCATTACTTGTTAAACTTATGCTTTTATGATAGGCTTGGATTTTATTTTCACGTTTTTTATGAAATGATTCTAGATTATTTGTTCCATTTGTGCCACAATTGGCAAGAGGAACAGATGTGCCACATACAATTTTTCACTCTTACTTGTGGGCCATTATATTTTCAATCTTTTAATGGGGACAAGTGATAGTAACTTCTAAATTCTGGTGGAAGTTTGATTTCCCATACAACATTCACCTATAAACAGCAGTTAAATTGGAAGCTTGTAATTGGTAAATGGAATTATGAACTCAGGATGATGTGACTTCATTTTTGTTGTTTTCCTTCCTGATGTTTAGAAAAAGTTATATGCCATAGATATCTCTTCAATTAAATTCTCATGTCATGAAAACTGGCTGTTGATGACTTCAGTTTTCCCCTTTTTTTTTTTTTTTTTTTTTTGGGGGGGTGGTTGGGGGGACGGTGGGGATAGGTGTCCAAACTTCCCTTTTTCCATAATAACATTTCATTAGTTCTCTGAGAAGTGAAGTGCACTCTTCTACCATCTTCTATTAAAGCCTCAAATGATTATCATTCTTTCAGCATAATTTCCCGAGGACGTTAGAGGCTCTAATCCTGCAGACACTTTCACCTGTGGGGGCAGAAATACTTACGCAGAAATTTGATGAGTTGGATCAAGAGACCACAGAAGAAGAAAGGTGTGCCTTGAATTACTTACAAAATCTTTTTGATTCTCTGCAGAGACTCACATGTTTAAAGAAATGGCTGAGTTTTCTGTTATTCCTTCCAGGGATGAGTTCTACAAGGCATTTTACAGCATATTTGATGATCAATTTGCTGTGATGGATTCAATTTTAAATAGGAAAGAGCTATTTGCGCTCCAGGTAATTATGTATTCCTCATCTCTTGAATGAGATGTGTTAGGGTGAAATTGTCAATTTGTCTGGTTATTATTCCATATTTTATTACATGCCTGACTATAGGTGTCTAAAAATTGACTTTTTACCATCCAAAAACTAATCTTTTTCTGTTATGGAAAACAAATGGGAATCCACTTTTCTGGTGATAAACAAAATAAAATTTTATTAATCAGGATGAGAAATGGTACAGAAGAAGGGCCATATGCAATATGAGTCCACAGATTAAAAGCCAATTACCAACTCTGTTGTGCCCATGTCTCTAGATTGTGTACAATTAATAACCAAAAAATGGCCTGCTTTTTACATTTGGCTGCCAATCCATAATCAGGCTCAGCGATTTCTCTCCAACCAATGCTTTATGGGGAAAACAAAACCCAACTTTTCAAACCTTGGTTCATGCATCCAGACTGAAGTTAGCTGGCTGCTCAATCTCATAAATTCATCATCTCCTTAGGCATCACTTGACTTATACTCACAGCTCTTATGGACTTCTCCAAAACCTTGCAGGCAAAAGGATAGTGGACCGAATAATTGTGGACAGACTCAGTTATACAGTGCATATCAGAAAGGGTTGATTTCCTTGTTGGGCTTATTTAGGAGCATCTAAGATCCTGTCTGTACCTAGCTAAGGCAGGATCATGCCTTAACCAAAAGCTCTATACATAGGAGCTTCCCTTTTGTCACCAGGGATGAAGTAAATATACAAAATTTGTCGAGCTGCCACCCTTGACCTGGTGGTAGACTGTCCAGTTTTTGATAGCAGAGACCTGGGATAGGTTCTTGTTTCAAATGGGAAGTGAGGTTGGGTTAGGGGGAAGGGTTCTGGGTGGAGCATTTCCTTGTGATACTCGATAAACATACAAATTTGTTTTTTCATTTATTTTGTTTGGGGGGTGGGGTGAGTAAATATCAACCTTTTCCTAGACCATTGGCCCATCTAATTTGGAATGGTTGAGTGTCACCTTGTCAAGGAACAGTGTTCTCCTTGCATCTTCTGGAAGATCTGAGGACTGGAAAGCTCTACTACTTCTATATGCCACGTTAATGTTTAGCCATAGCATCAGCTACTTTTTCTCTAAAGATGCGATTTATGCTGACCTGTTATCACCATCCACCAGCCAATCACCCCAAAAGGTTTGAATTTACTATAACCATGAATGTGGTGTCCACATAGGATTTTCATGGGATTGTGCACAAGGAAACCTATATTTGTCAGTTCCTACTGTTTCTTTCCTACTATATCATAGTTTCAAGGATTGGCCAATCCCTATCCCGGATCATCCGATCAGATGGGATTCTGATGTGAATTATCTGATCTTTAATACCCAGTGGATAAGCCAATCAATTGGAAATGCTAATTCTCTGCACACGGGATAGCCTTATCCATCATTGATTGAATTCCTATGCTCAGTATGATCCAGGGTTTGACCCTGATAGAAGAGTTGCATTGGAAAGTGCTGGCAAAGGCAGTACAAAGTTTGAAATGCTACCTGATCAACTCTTGGTGTAGTGGGGAAAATTCGGTACTTCAAGATTAGAGGTAGGCTTAATCTTAGGCTGTGCTAATTCCCACATCAGAATCTGTATGGAAGGCTTTCCCAATGTGCATGTAATATGACGATCGTGCTGATTGCAGCGTACTGTGGGTCCACCCCTGCATTGGCATAAGTTTGACCCAGGAATGATATGGGCCTACCATACAACTGCAATCTGTACTGTCATATTCTGTATGTGTTGGACTAGCATTTCCCACCATATAAATTGGGGAACTTGCTTCACTTTGATTTAATAGTCTTACTTCTCTCTTTTTGCAGAGGGATTTGGATGCATTTCTGTTATATTTTCTCCCTTGTTTTTTTAATAACCCCCATCGTACTATTTTTTGGGGTTGCTATTATTACTGCTGTTTCAGGACCTGTATTTTTATATTTTTGTGATCCATTAATTGAAGAATATTGAGATGGATCGCAAGGTGGTTGTATTGTTCTAAAAAGAACACTAGAATATTCATTATCGAAGTTCCAGGAAATTTTCCATAAAAAAAAAGCTCCAGAATTTAATACAAATAAGCTTTAGATTCCAAATTTGCAATATTGGAGAATCTTGTACGGTCATTTAGAAACTAATGATTCTGAACTGGTTCTGATTCCTTTATTGCAGGCATTGAGGAATGTATTGGATTTGTATGTTGGAGTGAAATATGATGGATCGGAATGGTCAGCTGGGTGAGGTGCCATAGCTTTTTTACACCAGCTACACTAATGGGAAACTGATTACAGCAGTGATTAATCAGAAAAAGAGTAAGTATTACTTGATCAAGCTACTACGGGTCTGGCAACATGAGCAGTTTGTGTACTGTTATCCAGTTGAACTGAACCTTGTACAAAAATTGGGGTTAAAAAAATAAAAATAAAATAAAACCTGAACGTTTTCTGTTTGGCATTCTATATTTGGCTTGGTTGTAGCAGTAGGATGTGAAATACAGCTGAAGTTAAACATTTACAAATGTCACCGATTGCCATTTGGGGCCTGACGATGGAAATGGGTGGGCCCACATTGTAGAGTATGTCATGTTGCCGCATCCATCGCATATGATTAAGTTCAAGCCCATTACAGATTTTCAGCTGGCTCAAAATATGGTGAAAAGTAATACAAACTTAGAGAATGCCACAAATCCTCATTCCGAACGGGTTTTCTTGTTGGGCCAACCACCAAGGGATCAGATTTTTTTGGACTGTAGACCTCAAGTTCTGCTGAATTGTCAATTTTAAGCATTAATAAAGTGTGGTCCGGCTCGTCTCATGTTGTATAGTCGGTCTAATGAGTGATTTAACGGTTGGAGTCACTGTGTATGAATACAAATATATTGATAGGTGTGCAGAGTGAATTCCAGCCATTGGATCACGGCTGGAGAGACTGTACAAGTGGAGATGAGTTCCACCCACAAAGAATGCCAATTGACAATCTGATTTGTAAGGGCGTGTGGACATATATGGTAGGGTATATGATAGAATTTGTGTTTTGAGATTTGACATATGGCTAACCGAGATCACGGGTCACTCCCTAAGTATTGTTCAATGGTCAGAATTATCATACCATCCTTCCATGTGACATAATTAGGTATGCTACATAACTACGACACCTTTGGCCATTCTAATTATGTAATCATTTAGGTTAGTGGCATAGCCGTTGTTCTCACTCAGATATCAGCCTCCTTTTCTTGCAAACAAGAACCCATTCTTATCTAAGACGTTCTCATGAGTAGTCAAGGTTTTTATGCATTTTTTTTTCTTCTTTCTTCCTTCGTACAAACATATATTGGAAGAAAAGACGAGTTTCTCCAGGCAGATCAAATATTTACTTGTCATAGCCTAGATGGATCTAAATTTTGTGGATGGATGAACCTCAAGGCCTTTTGACAGTACATAAAAAGAGGGTGTGCATGAAGTTTCTACCACTACGGGATTTGGGGAGGGACTAATATATGCAGTCTCACCCCGAATTTGTGGAGAGGCTATTTCTGAATTTGAACCAGTGATCATCAAAGTCACAATGGAACAATCTTATCGTTGAGTCAAAACCTTTACACATGGCACAACCTGTGCTGCCAAGAAAACTTTTTTTTTTTTTGGGTGGGGTGGGTGGGGAGAGGGGGGACCTTTCTTTTCTGGACAGCCCCGACTCTGGGGATCGCTGCCCAAGGACCCAAAAAGTGGTCTATGGGCCTACAATTCTGAAGCAATGGTCTGGCAAAACATCCAGAAACATTATCTGCCAATCGTCAACCTCATCATGGTTGACAAATTCCATAGAAGTTTTCATGTGGGTACTCTTCCAAACGCCACTTTGATGCCTGCGAGTCCATTAAAACTTTCTCCAAACCAGTTCTTCTCTAGGAATCATTGTGATACACAGCAGCACATAGAGCTTTGGTCCGGCCCTGAGCCCAAATAGTATAGAACTAGGTTAAGGATAGCTTAGGCTCCCAGCTCAACCTCAGGCCATTCCAGGCCTGAGCCAGAGTTGGGGTTTTCCTGGTTGCACCCTGGGGAGCTTGAGACCATTGAGGCACTGACACTATATCAGAGATGTTACATAGTTCTAGTTTAGTGGGTAATTGTAGTTTGACAGAAAATGCACCTAAACTTGAATTGCTTGCCTGGGATAGGACGATTCGAATCTTAAAAGGAATTGAGGATTGGTGGGGTGGGGTCAGGGGGTACGGTGAAGTCTTTTGTATGGGGATTTACAGAAGAGGGAAGGAAAAAGGAGAAAAAAAGTATAAAAGCAAGGGGTCAAGTGATCATTAGGGTTTGGAAGAAAGAAAGAAAGAGAAGAGGTACTAAAAGGAGAAAGGAGTGGTGCATGACTGATTAGTGATGAAAGCATGTATTCAAATCCTCTCCTGCGGTCTTGTCGCCTGCCAAGGGTCGGATTTCAGTCGGCCCACCCCCCAATGTATTAACAGGCGGTCAGACTGAACCTAGCTCCCTTAGATTGACTACAGGAACCTCCTGCTGCAGGAGACGATTTGAATCCGAAGAGTATAAGACGAGATGAGATTCCATTTAATGAAATGATATCTCATCTAAAACTACTTTGGTGAGACAAAAGGAAAGGAGACAACTGGGAAGTGAGAAGACTGAGAGAAGCTTTTTGTTTGTCTGCTTGTGCAGCTGAGGGAATATATAAAAAAAAAGAAGCAAAAGTCTTTTTTAGCAGACAAATGGCATGTATTGTACGTTAACGTTAACCCTGCAGCAACTGACACTTACACTTTCTATAAAAGATTGGATATCCAATGGATGGAGGGTGCTCGTCTGCTGCACTTAAAAGTGCTACTGCACATGTTGCATCCAACCGATAGACGCCACGTGGACATCAATGCATCCAACGGTTTAACTGAAAAAATCGCAATTTTAGGAAATAGGTAACAAAGTATTGTACAACTGAAACAAGAATGCCCAAATCCCTGTTCTTCGACCGACCGTTTCTCTCCCAAATCAGAAATCCTTCACATGTCTTCTGGTTCTTTTGCTGAAATAACTAAGAAGAAAGCAACAGCTAACCTCAGATTTTGATGACTGAAGCTCAAGTAACTTGCAATCTCTCTGTAGATCTATCTCTTTGTTAATCCATCGATCCGTCTTCATCTACTTTGAATCTTTTCAATCTATAAGTTTATCAAGGAGATCAGGAAGAACCCTAAAAAAAACCCAAAAATGAAAACAAAATCTATCCGTTAGAAAAAAAAAAAAAACCTAAGAAATCCATGTTTCGTAGGTGAGAAAACGTTGAAGAAGACGAAGAAAAAGAAGAAAGGGAAAGTTTAGAACGACTGAGACATACAAAATTTACTAAATTTCATCGTAAGAAGAGGGATGGTAAAGGAAATAATCTTTTCCGGCATTCCCTAATTTCCCTTCCGCCACCTACCAGAGTTACTTAATATGGTCTGTTCTTTCCAGTGGCAAGATTGATAAAGAGAGAAAGTACCTCCATCAAATTTGTATTACTAGATTCATATGAAAACACCCGATTGAACGAACAATCAGTATTTTTACAGACAATTGATGAGGAAACGATAAGAAAAGATAGAGAAAGCTTGCAGAAGAGAGCCTTAGTCGTTCGAATTTCGAAGAAAAAAGATTTGAAAGAGATACGGTCGGTCCGAAGAACAGGGATTTGGGCTTTCAGCGAATTAGTATCGAAGTTACGATACTTTTTTACCTATTTCCTAGAGGTGTGATTTTTTTTATTTAAACCGCTGGATGCATTGATGTCCACGTGGCGTCTATTGACTGGATGCAGCATGTGCAGTAGCACTTTTAAGTGCAGCAGACGAAGCTCCCTCTGATATCCAATACCATTTTGGCATAGCCCTCCTTTCAATAATCCCTGGGGATTATGGATTTAGTTCACGTTACTTGAACGGGTATCAGCATCAGTATATTGGTCTATATGGATGAGGTATTGGTTTAGTATTGGTCCCCTCTTCCCCCCTTTTCATCCAACATTGATTCTTATGTTTAAGTGTGTTAGACGGAATGATTTCGGTTTAACAGTACTGTGCCGAAGGCGTCCTTGGGGTGATCTCATAGTGCACCAATGAAAATCATAAATTTCATAGGGAATAGAGGTATATGATAGATCTTTTGTTTTTGACTTTGAGTCTTAGTAGAGAAGGAAGCACCAAATACTTCGGCCTAATGGGAATGAGCAACGACGAAATGACAAGATGAGGTGCCTCGGACACCCCCATTTAGAAAGAAGGAAATCAAGAAAAATGAACAAAAAATAAAAAACGATTTAAGCAAAATTAACACAAATACTTAATGCAATTCACACACTAATGTGATGTGCTACATCCATGAAAGAAGAGAAAATGGAGATGATTCACTATGTAAAAAGTGAAGTTACAATGGAAATTTTTTAAGAACAAGCTCTCTCCCTAGTCCAAGCTCGAAGACACCTCTTTCTCTCTTCTTTCTACGACTAGGGTTACAAGGCAAGGAAAAAACAATATATATGAACTCAGAAAAATTATGAACAAAAAGAAAGGACAAATATGCAACATTAATATCAGGTTTATTTATTTATTTATTTTTTATTTATCGATTTTAAAGGGTTTAGTTGGTTAATCGATTCAAAACTGTTTCATTTTTTAACCTCAATTCGAATTATTTATTAATCAGTTTTATGGTTTCGATAAACAATTTCGATTTGTTTTTTTTTACACCCTCAAGACTTATAATTGACTTTCTAAAAAAATTAGCATTAAAGATGTTCTTGTGTTTTTTTCTTCTTTCCTCCCATTAATCAATATGAGTAAGAATTATCGATGGTGGGGGGAGATCAGTAGGATTATCGATGGTGGTTTCATCTTTTTATCACATTTTCTGGTTAACCACATGACGCGGGGTCTTCTTTTCCTCATTTATGGTATGCGAATCTATTTGGACCAGTCTATGGATATCCAAGCAGCAATTACTAGATGCCTAGAAACCTAGATATTCTTTACTAGGAAAGATCACATCTGTTCAGTCACTGCATATTCTTTAGCATGCTATGCTGCTTTGATATATTCTTTAGCATGCTATGCTGCTTTGATACATTCTTTAGCATGCTATGCTGCTTTGACACATTACTTTCTCAATGAAGCAGCTTATGATAAGACAGTTTTTGAGGTTCTTAGGTTAATGCCATCATATCCGATACCATTGGCACAAGCACCAACCATCCATCTTTCCTCTCTTCCTTTTTGTTCAAAGGTTTAACAGCAAACACAGACTTCATTTTTCCATCTTGAGCTAATTTTTTTTTTTTTTTGGAGACCCTATACACAGATCACCTGAAGAACTTAGATCTATCATCCTTAACATATAACGGATGGATTTTGTGGGCACCTTATAAAGCAAATTCTGGAATATTTTTTTTAGGGGACACTACAATGTTCACTATGGGGCTGTAGACTCAGGCTTGCCTTGAGGGTTTGACATTGCTTGCTAAAGAGCATCCTGAGGATTGGTCAATGGATCAAGATATCCTCTGCATCTAGTGTGTAGCAAGGAGCGCCATTCTCAAGCTAAGCACCACAGTGGCCATTGTAATGGATTTGGCTCCTCTCAAGTCCAACCATCCCTCAAATTGAAATCCAATGGATGAAGTTTACTCTGCATGTAAAATCAATGTATTGATATGTGCACAAGACTAATTCCAACTGTTGGATCTCAATTTGGAATCTGGATCCTTTATAGTGAGGCTAAAGTGGCAGTGATCCTCACTGCCACTCAAAGTGCCTTGGGACAATCCCAATGCAACTCAAAATGCATTAGGATGTGTTCCGATACACATTGAGTGACAGTGATCTTCATTGCTACTTTGGCCTCACTACAGAGGATCTTAATCCCTCAACTATAGGGGCGATTGAACTTAAGAGGAGCTTAATCCCATTGTAACGGTGCAAAAAAAGAAAAAAAAAAGTGCTAAGAGATGGAATTAGGCGCCAAAGGTGATCACCCGTCTTGGGAGTTGGGGGAAGGTGAGGGCACACCACAAGAAAAAGTGGAGTTCAAAATTGTGCTGAGCATCTTTTCTAAGCCGTTGACATTTTCTACCTCTTCCTCTTCTTTTCATTGCCTCTGTAGTTTTCAACTCTCTTTTTTCTTCATTCTTTTCTTTTCTTCTCTAGCTCTTTTCCTTTTCCTTTCTCGTTTCTGCAACTAGGCTATGTCACCATTGACCTTTCACTCACGCTTACTCCAGGTTTACAGTCTCTCTATCCCTCTTTAGAAAAGTCTACATTTCTTTCATGATTAAACTGCCCTCTCCTTTTTCTTTGATAATTAGGAAAAGTTATTATTATCCACCAAATATTCACTGCAGTAAGAATTTGCAGGTAAAGAAAAAGAGATTCTAATGAGTTCCTTTCCAGGGATGGATATGATTCACTACTGTGTTCCAACTTTGAAATTGAAGACTAGAATTGCCACTTAACCATAGCTGTTCACAGATAAAGGTTGCAACTTTAGCTGAATTCATGGGAACCTAGAGAGCTATGAAGGTGCATTTCTCAAACCAAAAGTAGTTTTTGGATTAAGTCCCCTTAGGTTGGGAGAGGATGGGTTTTCAGGATTAAGCTGTATCATCCGTTTAATGTTGAAAAAAAAAGCACAAAGAAAACAGCCCCATAATGATCAGTACTACTCTAGAAAATACACCGGATTCGGTATTCGATGATCTACTACCTAGGGGTGTCAATTCCTGACCCGTATTGTATCTTTCGAATTGGACTGGTTGATTAAAACTAGACCGGCCCGCATAGTTTACTAAATGTGTCGAGGTTAGGCCCGGAATGATTATTAATCGAACGTTCAAGGTATAAAAGTGTAGCCTGTATGTCACTCGACTGCACTGACCGATTATGTACCAAACCCGAGACCGACCCATTAAATGACCATTAAGCTAAATCCCTAAAAGCCTAAACCTTAAATGGCTAAATGCCTCTCACTTCTCCCCCTCATTCTTCCTCTTTATTTAGGCTATTATGTTATGCATGTAGAATATTTAATGACCAATTAAAGTAGAACGCCAAGGGTTTTGTTTTTTTCCATTGTAAACCAGTTGGTAAGATTGAAATTATTAAAATAAGATCGAATAGCATAATCGATTATGGACCGGTTGGTTTGCATCATTGAAGATTGAAGTCTGTTAATAGACCGAATCGAGACCAAGACTAACTGGACCGAATATAAACATGTCCATGTCTTGCAAATGAGGGCTAGGTAGTTAAATATGCCAGTGGTGTTAGATTAGTGGTGACCGATTAGGCCCGACTGAGACCTATTCTTTAACACCCCTACTACTTGAGATTGAGCTGAAATAATTAGATCAACACCTAAAATTTTGCTTATTAATGATCTCGAGATAAAGGAAAGACTACAATCGAATATTTTCAAAAAATCTACACATTGATCATCCTGAAGCTTCAAAAACTGAGTTGAAATTTCAACCATTACAAGAATAATGGTCAATGGGGACTTAGATGTAGGGATATAGCGGTGTTTTGAAACAATTGCTGCCATAGATCGGTTTTGATGATATTGAACAAGGCGGCGTTCCCCAAAGAAACGCAACTGTTGACATATTATTTAGTGTCTATTACGGCATTTCCTAGAAACCGCCGCTAAAGGGTCAGCATGCAACAGTCCCCTACAACAGTAGGTATTGATGAAGCATGATGTCTGACTAATCCATACCATGTACTAAAAGAATGGATTCAAATCGTCTCCTCCCTGTACTTCAGGGAGGAGGGAGACGCTTTGTCGGATGGCTGACACGTGGCTCTCGGGAAAAACCGAACCCCACGTCCGAGCCGACATCCAGTCTACAAGCCGAGCCGACAGGGGGTATCGACTAGGACGTGGGGCTCGGATTTTTCCTAGAACCACGTGTCGACCATCCGACGGGGGCATCTCCCTCCTCCCTGAAGTACAGGAAAAAGACGATTTGGATCCGGAATGAATTGCCATATAGGCATTCCATGTGTCACAATGAAAACAGGTTGCTTTAATAAGTTTACCAAACCAAACTGTTTAACTTTCTCCTTCGCAATCAACTAATTAACCTGCATAATCCTCCCCGGGCTCTCACCGACATGATACCCTCCAAGTAATCCATTACCGTCCATGTCAAGTGGATCTCACATTAAGTCTCTAATTAGACCAGAACCTCTCCCTAACAGTGTAACTTATTTGTATGGGATCCATCACTGTCCATAGAGTGTGGATAGACTAGACATGGACACAGTGATGGGTTTTGGAGGGTAATCTTGCCAGGGGAGGATCGAGGTGCGTGTCTAATTGTCCATCACCATGAGGTTGACAATGCATTGTTGGATACAAATGGCTTTAGGGTTCAAACTCAGGGCTACATTCGTTAAACATCATAAACATAAAACGAAAACTCTTAGTGTCACCAATGATGGTGTTCTTATGAGACAACACCATCTTTTCTCTACCCCTTGGATAGTGATGCGTGGCATAGATAGGATAAAGGTTAAGATTGTAAATAGACACTGAAGTAAGGAAGAAGAGAATTCAAATTTGAATAGTTGAATAGGGGTATGAAAGTAATTACATCTTCGTATAACTTGTAGGGGTATAAGACTATAATTGTCGAGCCAATTTAACTGACAATTCAATCAAACTATAATTGCTTTTTCTTAATGGAACCTACATAAATAATGTTAAAAGTGTTGCAATACTGCACTATTTTATTCTCACCTCTTGTATTGATAGTTGTCGATTTTTGAACGGTTGAAATCAAAACATCTCATATCAAGTCTATTAGCGATAATAGATAACAATGGTCAAGTTGATCTGTATCCTCATCCATCCTATACAAGTGGTAATAGTTTTTAAACTTTCAAAAGAATTTGAATGAGTCATCATTCATATGATCTCTCGGGAATCTAATCAACTATAAATACTAACACCAAGATTCCACAACCACCAGGTGCAAGTTTGTGGATGCATCGTTAGAGAAACCACCATGATCTCATTTACTTCGGATTTTACTCAAGTTCTCTAAGTTTAACCCTCATTCTCATTTGCAAGAGCTCGGCCATGGGACCTACATTTATGATTTAAGCAAAGCCGTCACTCTTCTGGGTCTCGTCCATCTTAGTTGTAGAGCTCGATTGTGGGACCTACATCTATGATTTAAGCAAAGCCATTGCTCTTTTGTGACTCATACAGCTCGGCTGTGGGATGGGGTAACTGCTCTTTCTCCGGACTCCTTATGTTTCCCTCTGTTACTCCTACATCTTTCTTCTCCCTCTCTCCTTTTTCATATGTTTCTTTCTCTTCCTTCCTTCTACGAGTTCCTTTCTCTCTTTACTTATTTTCATTTTTTTAACCGCCTTGCCCTTGCCACCTCCTTCACTTTTTTTTTAATTGCTACCCTCCTACTTCCCCTGTTCTTTCCTCTCTTGCCGGTTTCCTTCTTTTTTTCGTAACCAAAGCTACCTCAGGCTCTAAATGGCTCTCTCTTTCTAGGTCTCCTAAACTAATTACCCCCCTCTCTCTCTCTCTCTCTCTCTCTTATGCTCTGATATTGTACTTTTCAGTCAATGTGGTTTTAACGTCAAATAAGTTTTGAAACGACTGATTATTTTTTATTTATTTATTTATTTTATTTATTTATTTATTTATTTTTATTTCTGGTTTCACCCGGTGCAATGATTGACTGTTTGAAATGGAGTTGTAAAAGATTTGAGAAAGAAAATGGGTTTATTGGGTTTCAGCTCCTTTGGAGTTTATCATACTCCCATTATATCCTAGTCCTTAGATGTGGAAATGGGTACATGTTGACATCTGAGCTTAAGTTCAAGAGATAGGATTGAAGACAAATCTATGATTTTAGATATTAAATATAAATGATAATTTTCTTTAGAAAAAATTTCATCTAACCCCCAAAAATTATGTCAAATTCGATCTAATCTTTAATAATTTCAAAAATCTCATCTACCATCCAAATGGTTTGCATAAACTTCAATCGGCCCCAATTAACTGACGGACTTGACTGAAAATATGATAAGACATTTCTACCCTTTGTATTTGAAATTAAAAAATATTAAATTGAGATAAAATTACTAATTTGACCTTTTACCACTTTCACAATTCAAATTATTTTTTTAACTCTTTGATAAGACATTCTCAAGCAAAAATAAACCTATTTTTTTTATTCTCCCACAAAGAGGACCTGCAAAATCAACCGAATCCCAAGCTCACCGGAGATGATACGAACACTTTCTTGATCTGTGGCGAGGTTTAACAAAGAACTGGCAGCGGCAATTTGGGCATCGAGAGAGGTGCCTTCCTTCAAGGTTGCAGCGCCGGGGAAGAGGGCTTCAAGGGCTTGGTTGTTCGAAGGTTGCAGCGGTGGAGAACAAGGGTTCGAAGAAGAGTGGCTTCTCCGGCGGAGAAGAGATCTTCATGGGTTTGATTGTAGTGGTTGCAGCGACGGAGAATTGGTTGGATGAGATTAGTGATTTGAGGATCAGACCGGCCAATCCGAAGCCAATCCTGATCAGCAACAGAATCGACATGGGTTGCAGAGGGCGATCCTAAAATGGCAAAGTAAAAAAAACGTAAAATACAAAGCTGATCCCAGACGGATTATGATCCCCTATTCAGCTCCTTGCTCTAAAAACCCCTAAATCCACCTGACTAGAGACTATACGGCAACAGGGGAATTCAAAGAGGAGAACGGTGAGGGAGAACCTCTAAGCAATCTACATGAAGAAAACATAAATAAATAAACCCCTGAAAGGAAAAGTAACAACCTTTTCTTCAATTTCATCCTAAATGAAACAAAAAATTGAAAGGAAAATACCTATATTTGGCTCTTAAAGAGACGACCATGGCATTGTACAAGAAAACAACAAAGCAGAGAATGGAAGCAACGAATCCAAAAATTCTCAAATCAATTATTAGAAAGGAGAAGCTGCGAGAAGAGAGAGTGCAATGTTCTTTAGAAGATATCGAAAAAACTAGAAGCAAAATAAGAGCGATGAAACCAGATTTGTGGAGGTGGAGGAGGATGAGGACCAGCGGCGGCGGTGGAGGAGGCGTTGAAGGCGTAAGCTTGGCGGAGAGTCTGAATAGTTACAGGATTAGGGAGAATGAGGGTTGTGGATGATGATTCAATAAGGGTAAAATAGTCTTTCTATTTGAGAATAAGGGTATTATCGTCCCAAGATTTTTCAAATAGTGCTTACGTCATCGACTAACGGAACTCTACTAACGGGTGGAGTCTCTTTGACTAATGGTGGAAAATTTTTAGGTGGTAGATGAGACATTTGAAAACTTTTTGAGTGGTAGATGAGATTTTTGAAATTGTTAGGAGTTAGATCGAATTTGACATAATTTTGGGGATTAGATGAAATTTTTTCTTTTCTTTAATACCCTTATGTTAAAAAATGAAAAACATAAAAATTTATAGGATCATTATCGATTACCCAAAATACCTCAGAATATTTCCAATTTATATGTGCAAATCCGACACATTTTTCCATCTGATTAGACACTTGGTGGCACCACGGTTGGTGACACCGAACACGACCTCAAATAAAATTGTATATCAAACACTGGCACTCACTCTGGCGGCAACCCACCACCGACATGCTTACCTCATCTTTTCTCATTATTGCATGCATGTGCTCACGTGTGTTTGCCAATTCCATTATTTAACCCACGGACGTCAAAAATCAACACCCCCGTGACTCTACACACGTGTATTTTCACGCATGCATGATCTGTATAATAATACAATTAATTTAGATGCTCCTCAAGAAAAACAAACATACATAAAGTGACTTATATAACCAAATGATGAAGATCGCAGCAGCCATGACATGAACCACGATACCAATTTCTTTTCATGAGTACTCATTGGATGATCATGGAAATCACAATATATAAGGATATATACATTTCTTGTGAAAGGGTGCAAGGGATTGTCAGATAACATTCATCCTCACAAATAAATTATATATTGTTATATATTTTAAGGGATAGGGATTATACGCTTAGTAGGATATATTGGAAACTTATATGTCAAAGGAGAAAATAAGAATACAAGAATGACTAGCGGCAGATCACTTAGAAGAGAGAGATAGAAAAGTAGCATATTCTAAATACACCTCTAAGATATCATTTGGACATCCCTTAATAAAATTACCTGCCCTTATACTTATTTTGGGGCCTATAATTAATTGGTCTTTCTACTATTTGTTATAGTCCATCTTGTAATACTCCAACCATCCTAGAATTTCAAAATTTGCAGCCTGGCGGTATACGAGTGCAACAACTGAGGGAGTTTCAACGCCCGTGATATCCTTGCCATTTTTGGCCCAACATCCCTTCTAGTCCCAGCTTTCGTCTCTCAGTGTCGGCCTTGTTAGAACTTCATAATCCTAGAATCCTTTCCTATTTGAGAAACAATAGTAAACATTTAGCCGTAATCCATTGAAGTAGCACTAGTGGCAAAGGGACCTGCCTTTTGGCTATTATGCATTGTAGAGAAGAGAGTGGTATACCCCTCGCAAGCCACTTGTCAAATGGTAAACCCGGCCCCAAATTGAGAAGGAGAAAGCTCTTCGAGCTTACTGGTGAGCTTACGCTTACTCTCAGCCTCTTTGATTGGTAGGGAACAAAATTTTCTCGATCCCGACTAGGCATATTTTGTTGATTCTTTGGAGTAACATATCTAGAAATCCCCGCCGGTGATTCTATATCTTTATTAAAATTGTTCGGGCTAGAAACAAAATAGGAGACTTTGGTCCGGTGTCGCAGTTTAACCAACCGAAAGTAGTTGGCATAATCGAATTGAGTCCAAATCACCTGCACTTACTAGAAGAGTAGTACGTTCTTTGGACGACAAGTGTCTTATAGAGTTAAGGGTGCTAATTTCCATTAGCTAAATAAATTCTATTTTTTAATTCTTTTTATTAAGGTAATTGATTTGGTGAATTGGCAATCACGATTTTTAAGGTAAGTTAATCTATTAGAAATAAAACTCTAACGATTTTTAAGGTAAGTAAATCTATTAGAAGTAAAACTCTAACGATTTGATAAAACTCTTAATGATTTTTTAATTTTTTTAAATTTCTATTTTCTTTTATCCATTACTTCATATTTTAATGGTGAGTAAACTAAATTAGTTATTTTTTTTCAAAAATCATATTTGAATGTCGAGGAAACTTCTTGATTGTCTAATGTTGTGAAACCATTGGAGAAGGAGCATCAATCCAAGGTTCATGATGAAAAAGATGATGTTCCTTCTCTGTCTTGATTTCCCCAACGGCTTCACAACTTCCTCCTAGGTTTTCGTATAATAAATGAAATAAAAAATGAAAGTGGTGATGTGCGCAAGAAGCAAAGATTAGTAAAGAGGAAGTAATGGATAAAAGAAAATAGAAATTAAAAAAAAAAAACAAATTGACTCCTAGACAAAGAAGAGTTGGAAAGAGAGAAAAAAGGGTAATCATGTGTTTTTTTTTTTAATGAGATAAAGATCTGTTGAATTAAAAAATCATGATTTTATTAGAGTTTTATTTCTAATTGTTTTTCTATTTAAAAATCGTTAAGAGTTTTATTTCTAATTGATTTACTTACCTTGAAAGTGGTTACAGTTTTATTTCTAATAGATTACTTATCTAAAACAACGTGATTGCCAACTCACCAAATCAATTACCTAAATAAAAAGAATTAAAAAAGTAGAATTTATTTAGCTAACGTAAGTTAGCACCGTTAACTCCATAGGACACTTTTCGTCCAAAGAGTATACTAGAAAAATTATTACTCTTCTAGTAAGTGCAGGTGATCCAGACTCAATAGAATTGGATAAAAAAAACCCGTTATTTGTTAGTATATGTGGTTGGGCAACCTTGTTCTAATGAAGCTAAGAGGACATAATCAAATCCCTTTGAAAATATTACTCGAATGGTACTTATTTCTTGTATTTCAAATATTTTAAATAGTACCCAATAAAATATTGGTTATTCTGTTAATGGTTTTAGTACCTGCAGGATATGAGATCAGTACTTCAATATCATGGAACATCTCTTTTTATTAAAGATATACTAAAGAAATTTTTTTTTAAGAAAGGGAATAATTCATTGCGGTTTTTTATGCTACTTGGGATGAAGATTCTGATCTTATTGAGAGTGAACGTTAACCCGATGCTCGAGGTAGAGATGAAGAACCTACATAACTATTGGTTCAGTAGTTTATTCATTAATCGAATCAATTGTTGATTATGCAATTGGTTAAAGAGTTCACCCAACATCAATAGTAAATCTAGCAGCATAGGCAGTTGATCCATCTAATTTACTTAGTAGGGTTAAAAAATAAAAAATGTTTATTGAAAATGTTTCATTATTCTTTTTTTTTATATATAGAACTATTTTGATAATCCTTTTTTTTTTTCTTTGAAAATTCTTAGAACGAAAAAAAAATTCTTTTTCATTTTTTTAGTTTGTTTTTCTAGTTCTTTAAAAATAGGCTTAAAAATAGATTGTCTTTATTTTTTTTGGAGAGAATAAAAAAGAAGTTCAGCAGAAAAACATTTTTTTTTTTAATTTTCTTTTTCATTGGATCTGTATGGTTCTATGGTGCGATCGTAGTTATGAGTGCTCCTGAAGTAATTGGTCTCACTATTGACCTATGTGCTTAGACCTTAGACCATACATTTTTCAATATCAAGTTGGTGAAAACTGAAAAGAGCATAGTTTTTGTTGATTGGTGCAATTATATCTCATATCATGAAAAGACCTTTGATTGCCGTGTATACTCTTTTTCTTTTATGTGGGAATTGAATTTATATGCCACGGGTGCCGCCATCTACCTCATTATTAGCAATGACGAACCCATTTCCGATCCCAAACCCTTCCCATAACTCTTTCTCATCGGGACTGAAGGTAGAATAGCAGAGTCAGTACAAGTGCTAGTAGCATAGCAAAAATGCACTCCTCATCATTAATATTTTTGCTTGCGGTGATTGTGGCCTCTTATTTCTGGTTGAATCAGCTAGCTCTAGGTTTGAGTGGCATTCACCCCTAACCATAGCTCATCTGACACCGGTTGGTGTCAAAGCCCATTGACACCGATTCCCTTTGGCGTGTGGTCATTGTGCTGTCACGATAACCACAAATACAGCAGAGGTACCATTGGTGTTTGAGTTGGGAGGTGGTTTAGGTTTTGCACCAATTCGACAAACACCGAGCGCCAGCATCAACAGTAGTTGACACCGGATCAGTGGTAACAAGTAGAATATCCCTTAATTTTAACTCAAGGGTTCTCTGGGCTGTGGAGCATGGAAAGAGAAGTCATTATGACTCTTAATGGGATGAGATGGGAGGGGCATTATGGGAACTTCAAATACTGGGAGTTAGGCAACCATACCTTTTTGTAGGGGTGTCAATTTTGGGACCGCACTGTGTCTCCTGAGCCGGGCTGACTGGTTAAAAATTGCACAGAGCCGGACCGTTTAATAAATGTGTCGATCTTAGGATCGGACCGATTAATAATAGGTCGTTCACGGTGCAGGGGTGCAACCTGACAGTCACTTGACCAGACCGACCGATTGAAGCCCGAGTTGGTATAAACTGACTAAAATTCGATTAAAGACATATATAAGTTTCTTCTTTTATTTTTTCCACCTACTTTTTCCACTCATTTTTCCACCTATTTATGAACATTGGACTTGCAACGAATACAATCATACTAAATGAGATTCCAATGGGCTTTTTGAATGGTGACATAATTTTAACAGATAATGCTAAGAGATTATTACGGTCACATGTAAATATTCTTTAAAATGTATATTTTGATCCCCTTTTTTTTTACCTTTATCCACATACATTCTTCATTTATGAGTAAGGATAAATCAATGTGTTGGATTTACAATAAAATAGATCGATTATAACTGAGCATAAAACTGAATAGCATAATCTAACATAAGACCAAAATAAGATAACTGATTATAGATTAATAGATCGATTAAACCGATTAATATAAGACCGATTAGGGACCCAAATCGATCGGACTGAATATGAATGAGTCAATGTCTCACAAATCAATACCGATTAGTTAAACATGTTAATCACGATGCAATGTGTTAAATTGGTGAGGAAGGTTAAGCTCGACCGATTGACACCCCTATCTTTTTGAAGGTGAGATGCTCCAAACCATTAAGTCCCCTTACCTAGAGGTAGACTAGAAAAACTTTTCCCAAAAAAGAAACCTATAACTTGGCGAGCATATCAACGCAAAGAGAAAAAACGTATATGTCACCGGTATGCACTTCTTTCTCTATCTCTCTCTTCCTTGAAATCTGGACCATTGTAGCTATTTCTCTTCTTTCTCTCTCCTTCAAGTGATTGATTACCTATTCTTCTTGTGTTCTAATTTTTCCACTAGCATATAAGATTCCGATATACCCCTCTCTAGTAGACCCTCCTCCCAAACGAAAATTCGGTACTTGACTTATGACCAGCTTCATGGAAAATTACGACAATGCCACCATATCCCTACCATACGAAAAAGGGGAAATGGATAAAAGTGGAAAAGTATTCAAAAATGAAAATAGTGGCAATGTCGTAATTTTACTGGCATTACAGACCATGACACGTTTGTTATTGTCCAGATGCAGAATTTACTATTCTAACCAAGCCGTCTCTTCTTCTTCTTTAAAAAAAAATTCTTCAGTCTTCGGTTGAAGGCTTGAAGCTTCAACAGTCTCCCCAAGCTTCCGAGGAATGCTCAGCAAATCCAAAGCCAGGATTCTTCAACAACGAATGGTCTCGGTCATATGGTGGGTACTCAACTCCCTCGGTGAACGACAGCAGATCTCTAGCGTTAACATTTATGCCTTCATCTCCCGCCACACCCAGAAAGTTTCTAGTCAGACGGTCACTTTTCTGCCACGTTGCAAGATTTCCAGATGGAAATCCCACATACTCCGGCGACATTCCGGTGGGACCCATGTGACCACCTACAGTTGTTGTGAAGCCGTCCATCTTCAACCGATGAGTAATAGACGACGCCATGTGACCCACTGATTGAGCTTGTAATGCAGTGCCTGTAATGGCCGCTGCACCAACATTTGCAGCCTTTTGAAGCAATGCAGTGGCTGACATATGAGCTGTGTTTGTGTTGGTGGTGCTCATATTAAGCTGCTGAAAGGGTGACGTGACCGGTGGTTCTTGCAAGAAAGGAGAGGCTAAGATGCTTGGGAGATGGATTTCATCTTTGATTTGAGGTGGGTTTTGATGTGGGTCCCATGAAGTCAGTGAGATGCTGGTTGGAGAATGATGATTCGTGAGCTGCTGCTGATGCTGATGCTGATGCTGATGTTGGGCTGTGTATGAGAAGGGAGGGAAGAGAGGAGTCGTAGGGTTTTGGGGGTGGAGATGAAGAGGGTTGTGGTCCATTGGGTTTGGGTTTGTTCTGGTCAATGGGTTGGTGGATACTCTTGCACTCTCTTCGGCCAAGGCGTCACAGAAGGCTCTGTGAGTGATGAAGCTGTCCTTCCTGTACGTTTGAAGTTACAGATAATAGTAAATTTCAGTAACAAGGTAACAAAATGATAAAGACAAAACTGGAGGACTCTGGAGCATGAACTAAAGAAAAGGAAAATACTACTTACCCCCACCCCCCCCCCCCCAAAAAAAATAAAAAAAAAGGAAAATGCTGATTTTTTTTTGGGGGGGGGGGGGTTTGTTTCCTCTCTCTCTCATTCAAAAGGATCTATCGTACGAAATACAAATCACTTTCAATAAAAGAAAATAGATTTCAAAAGAAATCTTTCTTTTTCTCTTGATGATAATGCATGCAACGAAAGAAAGAACTAGAATTTGGATATGGAAGATAGTATAACAGTAATAAATGTAAGGTTCGAACTGATAGATAAAAAAACTCCCAATGAATAAAGGGTTTAATGTAATGTGATCGGGTTTTTCAGATTTGTTGTTTGTTTACTTGGCTTGGTTTCCTGTGGATGCCATTGCTGAAGGTGGGACACCAAGCTGAGTTTTCTGGTCTCTGCTTTTTCCCTCTCTCGGGCTACTGGGAGGAGACGATGCGGATGCCCCTGGGTGGGGTTTTGTGTACTTCAGTTACTTTTTTCATTTTAATGAATCCATTGCTGACTTTTAGCCCAAAAAAAAAAAAATCTATTTAATAAGGAAATCCTCCCCAGCCTCAGGCTCATCTGACCCAGACCTCTGATGACCTTGAACCGCGCGACCTAACAACTTACTAAAAGATAAAACCTTCAGAATTTTGAACATTTAACTTTCTAAATCTTACTTACCCAAAAAAAAAAAAAAAAAAACTTTCTAAATCTTACCTTCACTTTATGCTTCATATTCTCTACCTTAATTGATTCCATAATCCTTATTTGTTGGGAGTTTTAGTCCCACACTTTTTTTTTTTGATAAATATCCCACACTCACTCGTGTGTTTCTGTGTCTGTGTCCGTGCCAATGTATGTGTGTGCGTGTGAAAGAGATCAATGGATGGGATTTATGCATGCAGAATTCAGAAAATATAACGAGGAAGGTCTTCGAAGACAAGGGTGTATGTCTTAAGAGCACAAACACACATGATCTATATATATATATATATAGAGAGAGAGAGAGAGAGAGAGAGAGAGAGAGAGAGAGAGAGAGAGAGAGAGAGAGAGAGAGAGAGGAATTCCTCTCTATTTCTTAAGATTTGTGAGTTATTATTACTATGTCAGTCTCAGAATTTAGAGAAGGTTCAGAAGTGAATAATGGCATGCAACATGAAAACCAAATCACGGATTTCCCCAAAAGAAATAATCGAGCACATCTTAAAAGTAGATAAAAATGGAGAAAATAACTTACTTTTTCTTAGACAACATCAGATGTTCATTATTTCTCTCTTAAAATTGTAGACATTGCCTAAATACCAGAAAAGGCAAACAAGAACAGGAAAAACAGAAAAGAAAAAGGAACCCTTTCATGGAAATGGCTATGATCTTAATTAAAGATGGATGGACTTAAAATTCTATCAGGCATTAGCCAATGGCATTGTAAAGAGGATGTGTTCTGTAGATACTAGAAGATACTACTGGGTTTATGGTTTCATAAACCAAGAGGGCAACAGGAACTCATGCATCAAGAGACAAGAACTATAACAGGAGAAATAAATTTTTTTTTTTTCCGGGGGTTTAATTATGTTGTCCACAACAGAATCTTGTATTTAATGGTGCCCACTTCCATGCAACCTGCAGTCAAATGCATTTAAGTTCCATGCAAACCTTACCATTCTCGTGTAAGAACAAACCCAAAACTAATTCATCTGAACCAAAACAAAGGTCCTCTCTCAAAGACATGAGACTTCCCACTTATATCAGAGGCCATTAGAGTACAAAGAGCTGAAGAACCAAGAGCCAGAAGAGCTGATATAATAAGGAACGATTGGGACCTTAAAAAGACAAACCTTAAGGGACAAACAGACAGACACAGAGACCCAAAAGAACATATATTTAATTAATTTAGGAAAAAAGAAATATTACCTGGAGAAAAGGGTTCCACAGTCACACCTATATTCTCTTGTTCCACAGGTTTTCGAATGAGCTTTCCAATCTGATTGAACTGCGTATCTCTTTGAACATTTCTCACACTTCCATTTCTTCTCCCCATGCTTTCTACAGAAGTGCTTCTTGATTCCTGTCAGATCTCCTAGAGCCCTTGAAGGGTGGTGATGGACACATGAGGGCTCTGGGCACACAAAAACTCTCTTTCTTATCTCTTTACTTGTTCTCTGTCGCAGCTTCCATGGAAGGTTATGACCTCTTCTGTGAAGCTGAAGGTTCTGATCCCTCTGGAAACCCTTCTTGCAGATCTCACAGACAAATCTGTTGGTTGCCATTAGACTCTTTGGGGATAAAGCAATCACTTCGGCATCTGGATCTGAAACAGAAGAAGGATCAAGGGGAAACCCCAAAACAATCTAGAAAAAAATGGAGGAGATGTATAAATAACCTTACCAGGGTTACCGGGGAGATTTCTCTTCCTTTTTATCTTCTGTTGTTGCTGAGGAGAAATGGTTGATAACATGGGATTCAAACTACTTAAGTCATGAAATTTAGCACCAGATGTAACACTAGCTTCCTCAGAAAAAGAAGTTGAATTAGACATGGTTGCAGGAAACATGCCTTACCTGTGAAGATTAGACTAGAACCACCTAAACGCAATACTTTAATTTCTCTCTAGATCCACTTAAAGGAGGTGGAACTTTGAGTACACAAATTCCATCCTATGCCCAGGTGGCAGGAATACTTTGATGGGCTGCAAGATATATGCAAAAGCAAATCTCGTGAGGAGATGATAATGATGATGGGTAATTCTCAGAGTTGCTATCTACTCTTGGATTGCTTGTCTGAGTAGCTCTGCAACAGAAATAAGAAACATGACTCCACTTTCTCTAGATTACCATCATCAAGGCCACCATGCAATCAAACAGGGAAAAATTAGACAAACAGATGGGTTTCTACCCAAATCTTCACCACCCATCAACCCTCTCAGACTTTATATGTAAACAAAGAGGGACAGAGAGAATTTCGGTCACTTGGTATTGGAATGGAAAGATAGAAGTGAGAAGTGATGATTACAGTGGCAGACTAAGGAGACTAAGGAGAAGATCTGTCAAATTAGAGAGAAAATAAAAGAAACTTAGACGAGAAAAACCAGAAAAAGTTTTAGGGATTCTGCAAAGTAGGGAGGCAGGCAAGAGAAAGAGAGAGAGAGAGAGAGAGAGAGAGGCCCAACCAAGTATAGACCAGGAATTCTTCTCCACCGCTTCCACTTGATTTAGTGAATTCTCTAATTGTTATTATTATTCTCCAAGCATGACGTTGGCATTTTTTGTCGTTACCTTACTGTTATAGATCAGCCAAACTGTAAAAGGACCTTGATTTGAATGGAATGATAAAGGAGGGGCTGGCTTACAAGAAGGCTTAGTAGAAATTTAAAAAGCTTGGTTGCTTACAGAGAGAGAGAGAGAGAGAGAGAGAGAGAGGATCCTCATAACTCATAAAACCTTTTAAAAAATCTCAAGCGTACATGATTGATTCATTGATTGACTCTCACCTTAGGCAGCTATTTAATAGTAAACTTTCACCTTCTAAGGCTAAATGTGATTTCTATCAAAATGAGTTAACCTCTAATGATGGATTCACATTTTATGGACGGTGATAAAATTTCATAGAAATTACATTTACGAGTACGTGAATATTCATATTTCTATCCTCCTCTATATAATTAATTTTTTTTTTCTAATGGTAGTTTGAAAATTAAATTTGAATTGGTTTTTTTATATAGTACACGGTCGTGCACAAAACCTTATACCATTAAATTTTTATGTAATCATGACTTTCTAACATTTTACTAGTTATTTTTAGCATTCTTTAATGCCCTTTCATATCTTAAATCTTAACTTGAATTTAAAACCAACAACCAGCTAATGAAATTGATTGATTTCTATCAGTACCAAAATTATTTTCTTTTGTTGTTTTTTTTGTCCAACCTAGTGCATTTTGAAAGTGACCTAACCAAACCCCACCACAGGAATTTTGGGAGTCTTCTCTTTTTATCTTTCAACTTTTTAATATTCCAAACCCATATCTGAAGCCAAATAGATGGAATAGATAGGTCATGTGGACTTTTTTACCCTTGTTGTGAGAAAACTTAGAATTACTGCTTCCCCATTGGGAAAAGTGAATTTTGACATTTCATCCAACGTAAGGGATCCCTTTTCATTACAAGATGGTATGCGTTACTAAACGTGGCATCCCTTTAGTCCCAACAGCTTCTAAGGCATGGGACATGCAACCATGCAACCCAATCCATAAGGGTTCCACGTGTAGGAGATGGGCAACCAAATTTTATGAGATAATCAGATAGAGATAATGAAAAAGTGTGATGGTTAGACGTTATATTGTAATTTGGTAGTCACAGATTCGAAATACAGAAACACATTTTCTATGTTATAGGATAAGGTTGCATGCATTCTGCACTTCCTCAGACCCTATAATAACAAAAACCTCGTACACTAAAATGCCCTTATAGATTCAGAAAATGAGAAAACAAAATATAATTGTAAAAAAATAGTTTACTTGTTGAACAGTTATGATCATACTTACTTACTCTATTCTTTCCTCCCATTAATGGGTAACTAAGATAAGAATTAGGGTTTTAAATATGGCTACCATTTAATCCTAATGGTACAGCCGTTACTTGAAGCTCTCAGCCCATTTAATGGAAATTCCAAGTGTACAGTAGACCACCATTATAGGAGGCGAGTATGGTACTACACTAAATGAAGTCAGAAGGATAAATGACTTTTTATTTAATTAATTAAAGGGATTTTTTTATTAACTCCATTTTAAACAAACATAGTTGTTTAATTCTCCAAACTGAATTATACAAACAATTCATACGTAATAATATGAAACTAATAATTAACGAAATCACTCACATTATCACTCTTCCAGTATATCCTCTTCACTGTTCACCAGCCGTCACTGCAATGGTGAAATATGATCATATCTTGGCTTTCGCTGGCAACAAAACCACCAACTTTGGCTGCTTCAATCTTATGCTGGAATTTGAAAAACAAAGCTCTAAAAATGATGATGCCATTGATGATGATGTAAAGGTCCAAAGCATAGGAAGACATTCTTTGAATTAAAAGAGAGAAATAGATACATAAAATGAACATTGTATCATCATTACTTTTGTCTTATATTTTTTTTCCCTTAACATTGAACATAGCATAGGTAATTGAAATCAAAATCCCACCGAGCTGATATGATAGATAGGTGGAAAATAAAATACTCATCATATTACTAATTAAATATAGCCATCTCCAGCTATGGGTATAGTGGTGTTTTTATTTTTATTTTTATATATAGTCGAATTCAACACTTTGATTTTTAAATTACAAGAAGATAGAGGAGTAGATGATCAGATTCCATGGGAAAAGGAGTTCATCATGGGCCACCACAACACACTCACTAACTTACTCACGGGTTTCTTCTATTCTGGGATTCTTCTCTCTTTGCTCTTAAAACCCTTACCAGCTCTCGAGTTCAGTGGGTAAGGCTTGCTGCATTATTTTGTGTTTGACTTTTTTAAGCTTATCGAGACTGGGAGGTCTAACTCTGGTGGGTCCAGTTAGCTAATCCACCACTTATTCTAAGAGCTAGGCCGATTCCATGGTCTGGGTAGAGTGTGTTGGTCTCTCTCTGTCTCATTGAATCAAAACAGTTTTTATGAAGTCATCGGAGAGCCGAGACCGGAGACGAGAGACGAGTCGCGTGGGTCTGTAACTGCGGGTCCCAACCTAACATTTAGTGAGTGACAGATCGAGGTAAGCTCACGAGAAAGGAAGAGGCTGACAAGCCATGCATGGGTGCCAAAATAAACGTGTCTGAATCACGTGCTTAGTAGCAGGCATTATGGGACGACTGACATGGCAACGGTCTTGTGTTGTCTTCCTACGTGTGCGATACATAAGACTATGTACATGAGTGTGGCAAATTGGCAATGATGGCGACATGATTACCTCCTACGAAGGAAGGACACATCCCACAATCCTCATTTCTGTTTTCCTTTGGATTATTTGATTTGCTTCATTGCATGAGTTGAATGATGGGTCCAACTATTTTATTGTATATCATGATTTATGAGTCATGAGACTCATGACTAACTAACCAGCCAAGCAGCCAGCCCACCCTCAAGCTAACCCAACTTTGGGGCCTGGATGGAAATGGACCAACTCTTGAGCCCAATATTGAAAACAACCAGACCGGTTTAGGATTAATAGTACATTTTAGGCTGCATCTAGGGCCATGCCTCAACATGTACACAAGCTCAATGATTTAGAAGTTGGAATTTAGACCGGATCAGACCTTGTCAGTCCTCATCACCTGGTTTAGGGTGAAACAAGGGTATCCAGTTCCGAACTAATTAAGAGAGTCAAACCCATGACCGCTGGGAATGGCTGCACTTTATTGGCAGTATACCAACCAATTGGGCTACAATTACAGACCGAAACATACACATAAATTAGGGACCATAGGGTCTATCTGTCCACCAAATTCAGTCCTATGTCCCTTAGGTATCCATAGGTTGAGATTGTCACGTCACCCTTCCATGTGGCAAAACTATAGATAGCTTCGGACAACTTATACAGCCTTAAAGCACTTCTCACACTTCTACAAAACTCTCTTGTAGTTTCTTATTAAATATTAAGTTCATACCCTCTTTTTTTTTTTTTCCTCATCTATTTATTTACTGGCGCCCATATGGGTAACTTCACCATAGGAGAGTTTAAAACCTTGACCTCCTCAGTGCATGCAAAGATCCACATTGTTTCATCTAGCGCGATGGAGAAAACAATTGAATTAACATTTATTATTCAGCATATTGATGGATATAACCCTTGCCAGTGTCAGATTCACATAAACTGTAACAACATATAAACAGAAAAGAATTGAGGAATATTTTCTACTATTTCTATTTACACATTACTGGGAGCCTAGTTATTTGCCATCGCCTGCCTCAAGCACTGCCTACAACCGGGAAAGGCAACCTCCTCCTACACGTTTGACATACCAGTTTGATCCTTCACAGTCTCCTCAACCGTGGGAGCCTCCTGTTCCTGAGGCAAACAAATTATCATGTCATCTTATTTGGCAGTAATATCTGGGTGGGATTGTGATCAATGGAAACCATAAAATTTGAAACTTTCAGTAGGTATCACAGATACAGAATTGCAGCCACAAAATGGTTCAGACTTGTGCCCAAATGACACTGATAGCTTTTAGAACTAGGATCATATATGATTCTATAACACTAGACCACAAAGAACAAACAAACCAGCACACTAATTTCCTAAGGTAAAACCAGTCACTTTTTTATCATCCACCTAACTAGTTGGTAGAGAACATGCGGAGAGTTCTTGAAAGAGAAGTGGTCAGAAAATGCTATTGGAATATATCCTTGCTTTTGCATCAAGAACTGGACAGTGTTGGATGGCATAGGCAACTTCTAATCCATGTGTACTCAAAGAAGGCAGTGACAACCTAAATATATAGGTCGGCTGCCACTTATGGCTGGCCTAGCCTGAGTTGGCTTGATGACCCAGATGTTCCATGACTTGCAAATTTCCCAGCTAAAACCAACCACAAACACTGGGATATGGCCTTGATGGGTTGTCCTTTAAGTTCCCTTTCAGTTTCTTATGTTGACGATCCTATGACTCATCAACATGGCAACATAGATTGCATGTGATGTCGTCTGCATGTACACATAATGAGAGTAGCAAGTCGTGGAGTTTTTGCGTACTTGCATGTCTGCATGGATGCTAGAGGGAGAGAGATGTGTAGGATCAAGATTTTTCAGACTATTTTCAATCATTTTTTGGAAGAACATGTTGACTAAAGGGCAATGGATATTATACCTGGTAAAACTACCATGAGGGTTGGATAATAAAAGTACAGGAGTGTCTTTGTATTTCTCAGGTTTCAATACACACACAACCCTCAAAAATATACAATATGAAGATCTGCCAAAGTCATAATACAGATCAACAGCATGCGAAAGAGGAAGAAGCTATCTGATTAAAAAAAGGCCTCTTCCCAAAGACAAATATAAGGAGCAATTGACAACAAACGTAATTAATAAGTGTAGCATTATCAAATGGAAAAGTCATACTACCAGAAAAAAATTGAATGCGGGAAGAATGCTTACCTCTAAAGGCACATCCACAGGGAACAAATTTATGGCACTGGAGTAAAAAATGATGCCGCTGAGCAAAAGAGAATAAGACAGGAAAGCTTTTGTCAGCAACATTTGTAATAAATTTCAGCATGTAACAAAGGCATGTTAACAAAATGAATGTCAGTTTAATTGGAAATAACACATATGATTCTATGGATAATATACAATCATAGAAATAAGACTACCGTAAGTAATGCATCGTTGTCATGGAAGCTAGGCGACACATGGTATCGCCAGGCACCTTGTTGCTATGTTGCCAGGGCGAGTAAAGCATTTCATAGGAGGCAACAGAAGGATTAAGGCGAGGTGTTTTTGTGCTTATGACAGAGGGTTTGGGGGTGTGTCACAAAAGTCATTAGCTAGAAACCAAAGGGTATTAAAGTCAAACACAAAGATGCATAAATGAGACTAAATTCTTTTAATATCTGTAAAGAAACAAAAGGGCTGATTTGACACTAACTCTTGGAAACAAAAGGCCAAGGGAAGGAAAGAGATCTCCACCATTGATTGAGGACTTGTAGCAGCAATGGTACCAGATACATTCCTCCCTCCTCTCCTGTTCCTCTGACTTTCTATTATTCTTTATTTTCTCCTTGTTTTTGCATTTTCTAGACTTTTCAGAGGATTTTTTTTTTTGCTCCGGGTACCTAAATTAAAAAGGCGAGTGGTTGCCTTGGACCTCAAGATCCAATTTGTCCCCTAGGCGATGCCTTGACAACCATCGAGTGATGAACTTTCACTTAAAATAACAATGATGAAGTGCATCATCTTCAAGAAGAGAGTAATTATCCACATTATGTTTGGCTTCTTTTGGGGGAGGGGAGTTAAAATCCTCATTGTATTTTGGACTGACATATGTTGGATGTAAAAACATCCTCATTAGTTTCTGCCAAGATGCAGTAGCAAAAGTGCTAACCTTAATGACTGCTCCTTTGTCCCTTTCAGAAGTGAAGCATAAAAAACCAGTGCCACAGTAAGCCACCTAAAAAAAATTTGGAAGGGATAGTACCTGCGAGATAGAACCAGCTGCCACACATATGGAATAAAGAACTCCTCATGATGATTTTCTTGCTCATAGGTGAATTGCAACTGATTAAACTTCTGTCAAAATTTAAAACAAAAAGAAAAACCAAATTAAATTTGAAAAATTATAAGTAACCAAATAACACCCCCCCCCACCCCAAAAAAAAAAAAAAAAAGAAAGAAAAGAACCTGAGATCAAAATTATCAATCGATTTACCTTCATTCCTTCACCTCGCCAAGATCGGCAATTGATGATTATGACTTGGAGGACTTTCTCCACAGACCATGCCCCATCCATTCTCTGTGCATCCATGCGACTGTTAAAGAAATCTAATACCTACAAAGGTTGAACATGAACATAAATTTGATGTGTTCTTGAAAATTAAGTAATTGAAAGAGGTTACAGAAGCCAAATGTTCTCTTTATGCTACTAGCAGCCCTTGAAGCCCACAGTAATTAAGAAATTTGAGCACAAAGAGGTTGAGATTGCAGATCCTCTATCTTGGAACGCTAAAGATTAGCAAAGACGTTGTTCCCTCATCCATCTCCCCCCTCTCTTCTTCTGGTTCCCTTTCTGTGTAGCACTTCTTCCAGCCTTCTTGAATATTGATTCATTTTCTTAAATGAATAAGGCTGGAATAGACAACTCTTTTAGCCAATTAGTAAGCATAAAGTAATAGGACCTCAAGGGCACATATTGAGTTGCTACTCAGTACTCTGTGCATTCGACTCATCTCATAATAGAGATGATTTGGAAACTTTTACAGTCCTTACTGACAAAATACCATTTGCTGTTCGATATTCTACATTTTAACAAAATTGGGAGAAATAAATTCTAATTTAATATCACAATGTTATAAGTGGGACCCATTCCAATTAACCAGTGAATAATTCTACACCTTAATATTTCATTATAACAAAAATTCTCAAAACAATGAAAAATAATATTTCTTTTTCCTTTTTTTTTTCCCCGGAAATAACAGTAGTTCTTTTTCCAACTTCTGAGCAACAAGAGATTCAATCATCCTATTGTATTCCATATTTTAGTCTGTCCACCTTCAATCAAATTTTTTTTTTCCTATTTTAAAAATCATGTTAGAAACAAGGCGACCCAAGGTGTTGGAGGGTCACTGGATGCCCAAGGCACCCACATTTCCAAGGCGCCTGGACTCTTAGGCAGCGCCTTGATAAGCATGCATGCTTGAACCCAAAATACAAATTCAGCCTATGGGGTGACTTGGACATACACATACAGTTCACAATATATCTTCATCTTCCTTTTCTTTCTCCCCAAGGAGAACAGCTAAGGGCATCTTCTTCTAAGGATGTTGTCCTTCACCAAGTATCTTCTTATATTCTAATTGTATCCCCTCTAATTACCTTGTATTGAAGAAATGAAATGACCTTAGGAGGATGCAACTAATGTCCTTCCAATTGCATGTGCCAAGGTGACTCAACTAGTGAGACCACAATCCCACACATTCCGCCACAATGAGGTAGCAATCGCCAATCAGTCTGCTTCAGGTTTGATTGTCAAAATCAGTAATTTCACTCATTGCAATGGAAGAAAACGTTGCATATTACAAATCATGTCAAATTCATGATCTTAATTTGTCCCATTTAAACCAAATGTACCCACCGAAACTAAAAAAGTGTGGATCTACTCCAAATGATTGTCCAATCCATTAAGAAAATATTCTAAACCAATGTGTAAAGATAAGAAATCCCAAGAAAAATAGTGTCAAAGAGTACAAAACAAGCCCATAAATATCATTTTTATTCTTTTCTTTACTGAAAATGGATTTTCGTTTAAATTATGTTAGTTTGGAATATTTGCATTCCAATGAAGTACCTTTACAAAACATTGAAACCTTCTATTTTATACAATAGCATAAAATAGAAGATTCCATTATACCAACTTTACGAACAGATTAGTTTTACCAGTGCCATCTTCATAACAATAAAAATTTCATGGAATGGAAATAGGATTGATGTCATACAGTATAAATGTTCTCAAGCAGCTCATTGAAGCGTGGATGATTCTTGAATGGCAGGAAAACCTCCTGACAATGCATTATTGCATATACAACCTGCTTGGATGAGAAACATAAGAAATAAACAAGAATATAACTATTCCAGCATTTAATAAATATGTTTCTGTGGTATCCGATGTTATCAGAGTTATAAGATCAAATAATACCTCAGGGTTCCGAGGCAGTGCATAAGTAAGGATTGCATTTAAGATCTCCAGTACAATTTTTAGGAAGTCAGTATAAATGTGCAACTCAGTTGACTGCAATAAATAAAGGTTTGTTTTAGAGAAGGAAGGAATAGGAAAAGGATATGGCAAACACATCAATTCCCAAAAAAGCGACACATAAAAAGTACACATCAGAAGCTTACCACATCTTCTTCTGTGACGTTTTCCCCATCTATTGAGGTGGACTCATTAATTAGCATCTTATCATTTCCTAACTCCGCTAATTTGGTATACCTATAGAGCAGTAAAATCTTTAAGACCAGCTATCATAAAATAGAACCATATAAAATTTATGCATGAAGGCAAATTATCATCTCAATTGGGAAGAGAAAAAAAAAGGGGGAATCAGTAAATGAAAATAAATGTCAACAGAGGACGGGAGAACTAATGAGTAACATACTTGCGTGAGAGCATATCGAAAAGGCTAACCAGTCTCTGTGACGCATATGCACTAAGCCGGTGAACATGTGGAGCCATGTTTGCTAAAGTTGCTAGACAGTTCGTATGGAGGTAAACGTCCTGGAGTAATTTCAAATGTCGAAATGAGAATGGAACACAGACCCAAAATAATACAAACAGAAGTTTTCAAGGAAAAAAAGAATGGATACTGATGGATGAAACAAAGAAGGGAATCCAGAATAACAGCATTCTGAATACCTCCCCCCGCCCCCACTATAAAAAAAAAAAAGAGATGACTCGCGCCATACCCGCATCTTGGATAGGTTATACTTCACAGTCCTTGTTAGTATTATAACCATCAAAGAACCAAGAGAGGTGTGATGGAGGAGACGTTCTTGGTACCAGGGAACACTAGGCAGGATCTATAAAAAACAAAACAAAACATCATTAGTTCATTACAATATGAATTTATTGAGAAAGCATATTCAGGCCAAAATGGTGATGCTCACCAGCTTGTGAATACTGGCATGGAAGGATGAATCCTGACTTAATATGAGAAGGATAATCAACAGCATGTAGATTTGATTAGACGTCCTCCTTGAAGCATTATAAAGTGTTTCAAGAATAGGCATTAGCTGTCAATTCCGTAGCGACATAAAGAGATACTTCAGATTAGCCTATGCTGTCATTAACTTTCATTAGAAAATATTAGAATTTACAAAGATCCACAGAATGTGACAGAGGTAAACGGTCTAAATTCCAATCATTATATGAATAACATATGCCCATTGTCGCACTAGGTGAAAATTTAAAGAAACAATGTAACAGAAATATATTCAAGACAGCAACAATTTGCCACAAAAAGTTCAGCATCAGTGAAGAATGACTGTGTGTTATTACCAATGTGTCCAAATCAGTTCGGACCAAGACATACTCCAAAAAATCCGTGTTCCCATGCACCAATGAGTACAGCAGTAGAACAGAACTCTCATCAGCCAAGTTCCTATAGAACCAAAACTGTTAGGATATACTCAAAGAGCTCAAGCAGAATAAACAATTTCATTCCTGACATAGTAGTCAAATTGCAGAAAATCACTAGAATAGTTGAATATTCATAGTTTAGCCAGATACATGAAGAACGGGGCATGCATATGGGTACCCCACACATATTGTGATTTTTATCAGGTTTGTAAGAGTACAATAAAATGCAAGAATATAGAAACCAGCTAGTCAGACCAGTCATCACAAGGGAATGTAACACAGCCTTGGCTCAGACCCAAGCATGCACCAAAAGCATCGTGTGACCCATTAACCATTCGATTGAGTTGACACCTATTGTATCACTATTCTGGACTATAGTAGTAAATATCCTGCTTTTGTATTTTGTTTTGGTGCAAGTAACAATTGGTGTTGCAGAGCTCAAGCGTTTCCCCAGTAAATTGTCTTACCTTCTTATGAAGACAATAAAACAAATTATGTAAGACAAACCATGCATATTGTCAGGAAAAGAAGTTAGGAAAAGCCAAAAAGATCAAAAGCAGGACCTAGCATAGCAAGATCATATTTAAGGACTGGAAGAGAGGAGGTGGATGAAAGGAAATAAACGTGGATCAAGAAATAGGGTTGCGTCAGTCATCAACAAGGATTGAACATGCCTTGAGATGCACCATGGAAGATAAAAATTGCATTCCCAAAAAGTGGCTTGATCCTACTCTAGAGACCTATAGAAATCATGAAGTATGAAGATGCTAGACACCTCGAACTCGTCAGACCTGTTACGGAAAGTGCTTACATTTATTTGACTGGAGTGTTTTCTCTATCATAAAGAAAGTGGAATCCTTGATGAGCGCATTTCTTTGGAAATGAATCATAGTAGTCAAGGCGCCAAGGTGAACCAAGGCATTGGCGGCTTGACAGGGCGCTTAGGCGACCAAGGTAACCAAAGAGCCTGCCAAGGCGACCAAGGTGTCACAAGGGTGCCTGGGCGCCTAGGCGACGCCTTACAACTAAGAAAGGAACTAATAACAATAGGTTCCTTTGCACTATCATTTGGGTCTCGCTCTGTTGCCCAAAGAAGGAGGAGGAGGTGGGGAGGGGGATTAAAGAGAGTAAAAATATGTGAATCTGGCAGGGAATCTTAAACTGCTATGGAAGATTATGGAGAAGAAGAAAAGCATTTGGGTGAAATGGATATATGCCCGCTACCTCAGCGGAGACTCTTAATGAACTGCCCATTGCCTTATTGACTCCTCTAGGACTTGGAATAATATTTTGAAATGCAGATCGCTTGTTGCTGATATGCTCAAGTCCAGTATTGATGATTTAAACTTCACTCTCCTCTGGCTGGACAATTGGCATCCTAAAGGTGTGTTGATCAACACCTTTGGAGAGAGCCTCTGATATGGTTCAGATCTTCGCAGGACAGCAAAGGTTTCATCCATCATTCTTGATGGCGCTTGGAACACTGGGCCAACAACATCCACCTCTCTCATGAAGGTTTGGGGCATGCTTCCTCAGAGTCATAGAAGATTCAGAGGGAGTGGGGATTCGGTCACCTGGACCTCATCCACCCCTGGAAGTTAGCAACAGGATCAATTTCAAAGTTACCGATATAAATAAATGCAGGATCTATGTTGGGCCTCAGAGAATAATTCCATAGTGTAGGAAGTTCTTGTGATTCATGTCCTAGTTTGAACAGGTGGAAGTCTGTTGAAGGAGTTGATGATGAAAACATTAATCCAAAAAGTGTAAGCAGCCTACTGTTTAACACCTGTTCCCTGGTACTTCAGGATGTTTGTCAGATGGCATGTACATACCCTTGTCCTAAGTGGCCCGGATGCCAAAGCTCAAAGTATGGATCAACAAAAGGTTAAGTCTGGATAGTGACTGAAAAGGAATGCATAATTTGTTCTTTATACAGCAATTTATGGAGAGTAGGAAAATACATGTTAGTTCCACAAGGAGCAAACAGGTATCTCCAATAGTTAGTGTTCACAAGGGGAAAAAGAACATTCCAAAGATATTCATCCTGGATGATAACTACGAAACGGACCAGAGATACAGAAGTGAAACCTATAAACCTATGTGTCAACTCCAATAAAGGACCAGAGGAAGGTATAGATACTCACATTCCAAGGGTGTCAAATAGAGAGGCAAAAGGCAACCTCACAAGTGGCCCACTGTGTGTATTACCATCAGTATCCATACGATCCACTACAACAAGAGATTTGTCTGCACATAATTATATGGTGATTGAATTAATATAATGTGATTCTATGGGCATAACAACATGAAAATTGATCTTACACTCAATATCTCTAGCATTTCCCAAGGCCTTGCAATATGGATTCTCAGAAAAATATGAACTATCTTTCAAAAGAGAATCCATAGTAGCATCATCTTCACTTTTATCAAGTAAGAACTCATCCACCATGATGCATTTTCTATAATGAATGATAATAAGTAAAACAAGAAGACTTTTTTCTGCCAATGAGCTTCTTGAACCTTCACCATTTGAACCAACAAAATAATTGAGTACAAAATTTGCTGCAACCAAAGCAAAAGAGTATGTATCAGTGACTTCCACAGACAATGGATGATATTCTACAGAAACATTCAAACATCACATATGGAAGTAATGGTGATTGCTAAAACAAATCAGTTTCCCATTTCTATAACCAAAATGTACATGGACAGGGTAATGGATAAAGCATAAGATCAAATGTGTTTTCCTTAGATGCATCAGAAAGCAGCAGTCCAAGTGGAAGGAAGTAGAAAATGTATCTAATCCAAAGGAAACATGTGGCATCAAGAACAATGAGGTGTGCAAATGGATTTCAGGAGAACGAACATTAACATGAGGTACGCCTTTGTAACAAGTAGACCCACGATGCAGACTAATAGATGCTCCTACAATTACCCGTAAGTAAGATCTATTCATAGTTGGTCGGTCCCCCATAGCTTCTCGTGGTCTGTTGATCGCGAATGCCATCTTTGGAAGTGCAATGACTAAGGTTCAGAAAGCTGACCCGGATAGATTTGGCACCCCAATGCCCAGAATCGTGAGGGAAATAGTAGGCTTTTTAGGGTAAGACCACAGTTTCAAAATGATTCCAAATACCAGCTACGGGATTGACGAAACTTCAATCTTGGAATCAGGGCAGAAGGGAAGGACTGAGATCTTTACTAGAAGACGGGAACCCTGCCACTGACCCTGCCCAGGACCAAATGTTTCGCTGTCTGTGGCAGCTAACCAACAACCTGTGAACCCATGCCCTAACATTGGTCTTCGCCATAACCGAACCCTCCTGCTTTTGGTTGTTCTGAGAAGTGCCACCTGAAGTTTCGAGCAACCAGGGCCCGAGTGGAATTGAACGGGCTCCATCTTCAGTAGCTTTTGTCGATTAGCATGATCCAGCAGTGCTCGATTGTTGATCCAGTTCCAAATTTCACTTATGGAACTTCTGTCCACTCACATGTCCATCGGGCTGGCAAAGGCTAGAGACAAGAAATTTCTTATGCTGAAAAAATGTAGGTTGGGGTGGGTTAATTATGTGTCTTTTTATTGGAAGAAATGTGTGGCTTGGGCTTTGATGTGTCATTTCAATCCAGTTACTTAGCCAAAAGACAGAAAATACAGAAAAAATGAATAAACATATTATAAAACATTTTCCAATTCTCTAATTGTAACATCTTCCAGATAAAGAGACGCAAAAGAAAAGTAGAGCTATTTAGAAGGTTCATATAAAAAAAATGGGGGGAAAAGGGATAACGCCCTATAAAAGTAATGAGATATAGAGGAAACGGCATACCAGCTGCAGAACCAACTTTCTGTAGAACACTGAGCTGACTTCCACCAGAAAAAATGGAATCAGATCCACCATTTAAGGGAAAATGTGGACATGTGATATAAATGAGTAGTAGTTTGCGAACAACCAAACCAACCAAAGAAGATTCCTGTGAAACAAAAGCACAACACCATGGACAGTTACATAAACTTTCCAAAATTCTGAAGGCACTAAAGAAAAGCCATATCCTTAATCACCTGAACGATTGCTGCATCAAGGAATGGGTGCACATCTTTAGGCCCCAGAGAAGGAGCATAATAAAGCTGAGTAGACATGGCTACAAAAAGAAAGTTCAGCAGTTCATGGTGTAGGAGGCATGTGTGAGAACTTGCAACCAAACACAGAGTGATATAAAATTAGGAGTGCAACAGAATAAACAACTTATAAACAACACAATCTTTTGAAGAATCAAGAACATACCTCACATCAGACATGCCAATAAAACTAAGCACACCACGCATTACAAAATTTGTTGTGTTTTGGTCTACAATAAACGAAAACAGAAGTGAGGCCCTGATTTCTTTTATCAAGGGGAAGAAAAAAAATAAGATAACCATCTAATGGGCCTGAAAAGATCCAACATATAACATGGATAACTGCGAATGTGAAAAAGGTAGAAAACAGATTCCATTTGGCAAGCCAAGCCACGTGGCAGGGTGGATTTCCAAGATAATAGGAAGCCCATCAACTTGAAGTTCAGAAGGCAACTATCACCGGAAAACTAAGAAACAGAAGAACACAATAACATCACATAGCAAATTATACAAGTGACAAGATATTCCATAATGGTTGACCGTTGACCTCAATGTCTATTCTATATGCATGCAGAAGAACAAATTTGTCAAAAGTAATTCTTCACATGGACTTGACGGAGTAAAATATAGCCAACAAGTATATTTCTTCAAGGTCGATGCAAATCAGAGCTGTTCAGTCTTTTAGGGACAAATTTCAGCCTTTTTCAGATGACTGTATGACACCACCCCAAGCTTGTGCAGACAGGAGAAAAAATACAGATAGAATTATACACAAACTGAAACAACATAAAATCAAAACCTAGCATCATATCATTGATTATTAACAAACCAAAACAACAAAAAATCGAGGCCTAGCATCATAGCATTGATAGATTAGATTAACGATTAAAATAATTTTTTTACATCATATCCACTAAAAGGAGGGTGGGTCACTTCTATTTGTTTGGTCAAGTCTTCCTCTTGTATTAATAACAGATTTACAAAATGATTATATTTTCATCATGACAATCAAATTGGCAGTGACCTCAATGAAGATTTGTAGCCATATGCAACAATGCAGTTACTTACCCCCATGAAGATTTTCTGGTGCTACTTCACCTTCATCAACAGATAGATAGAATTCCTCAAAGCTATTCCCTTTGGAATTTTCAATTACATACTTCAGAAATATAGACGACAGATATGCTGCATTAACAGCCTTCGTATGTACCAGTGATGGTACAGCAGAAGTTGACATGGACTCTTGCAAACACCGAACCAGATGTATCAAAATCTTTGCAAGGTGCCTCGTATGGTAGTTGTTCTGTGCTGCAAAATACAGCAGCAAACCATATAAGAAATCCAACAGTCATCCAAAAGAATCTAGCAAGACAATAAAGTTTACAGCAAAAGGTTAAAGAGAGAAAATATTATACATTTATACTACTATTACTATACTGTAAAAGCTAAAAATGACACCACGGTTGTACCTTTACAAGGAAAAGAAAAGAGAATCTAAATATAATTGTTAAAGAAACATAAGTTTAACTTCTGAAACTGCATTGACACACACACAAAAAAATGCAATATGGTATAAGCAATCACACTCTGTAAATTTGATTTTTCTCAGGCTCCATTGATGCCAATTTATGTCCCAAGTAACTTGAAAATCCCAGATAAAACAAGATCACATTATCACAAGGGCTCAAAGAGAGGTCTTTAGGCATTGTTCTATTCATGTTGTTAAGTTTCTATCTCAAAAGTTCGAACTAGTAAGTGGAGGGACTCTCATATATATAAGGCACCCAAGATTCTAGTCTCTAAGCAATATGGTACTATTCCCAACACTCCCCCTCACACGTTACCCCTCTTCTGGGTGGTAGTACACGTGGCATGTGATCCCTCTTTTGGGTAACCGTACGGAGTGAACCTAGAGCTCTGATACCATGTTAAGTTTTCATCTCCCAAACTAGTAAGTGGAGGGAATCTCACATATATAAGGCACCCAAGGTTCTAGTTTCTAAGAAATATGGGACTATTCCCAACACATGTAAATACATACATGCAGAGATGAGAAGATACATGATTCCTTGTAGAAAGAGGCGCAAGAAGCAAATTAAACCATACAATGTAGTTACAGAGGGAAGGTATTTGTAACTTATGAGAGAGAGAGAGAGAGAGTATAAAAGGCAAGAGTCTTCAGAAGCATCAACCAGCCTCAAACCTGAGTTTCTCATGGTCACAATGGCAATAGAGCATCTCAATAAAACCTCGTCAAATCAATAACACCGCCACAGAGACTACAAAACAAGGACTTGCTGGCAAATACCAAAGATAAGTTGCCGCTGATTAAAAAAAAAAAAAAAAAAATTTGCTGCTAATTGACATTCAATAACTTCCTAGAGTAACTGGCAGACAGGACAGATATAAAGAGAGAAAAAGGGGGGAATTTTAAGTAAGAAAGTCAGTTTGAGAGACAGAAAAATGCACAAATCTCTCTACTCTAACCAATCATGAGTAGTCCCTCATATTGGACTTCCTTCACAACAAATAACAGAGCAGAACTAAAAGGTAAGCTTAATTTGTTGATAAACTGGCAAATTTTTTACTATGTGGTACACAACATATTAGTAGGATATGTGTTAAACCGTGATAACCTATGGAGAGGGAGCCTGAAACAGCAAATATTTTCAACATAAGAAAGCAAAATATTGTTTAATTTAGTTCATCAAAGCAAACAGTAACGACTCTGAAACAAATGAGCAGACAACCTCAGCACCAAGACATTATGAGGTCCGACAGTAATGGAAGCCCGCAAAATTTGTACATTTTAATAAAGCACATCCAACTCAGCACTATATGCCAAAATAGTTATCTTCTTTGGAGTCTGTAGAGGAGATACAAACAGATGATAACTGTCAGCACTGGATGATAAAGCACCATTACTGAGCCTTCATTGACACACGGAATGAAAACATTTCGATTTGTGTTCCATTGCCATTAATGCATAAGGAAAAGCTTCAGTATGGACTTTTTAGTTTTGTAGTGAAGCAATTTCTATTATCTACTCTTAGTTTGGTGATGAAATGAAATTATCCCATTTTAGGCGAAGAGCATTGCCCATACGCAGTGTTGCAAACGAGAACCAGAACGAAACCATTTCATAATTTCAGGAAACCAACCATGCCGCAGACAAATTATTTTACTCCATTCAAAGTTCAAAAAAGTTTTAGTGGTAACTAAGAGAACTACCCACCAAAAGTCTCGCAAGCTTGGCGAACTAGATGATCCGGCCATTGGAGAGAAAGGGGAAGCTCGAGCAATTCATCCCAGAAATCCGAAGAAAGAGGGAACGACTTGTCCCCCACGAAGGAGCCGATTAGGAGTTCCGCCGTGTCCTGCGGCCGCGCGTTCTTGCGCGGCGTGGAAGGCACGACTCCCATCAAAGCTTTTAATAATCTGCCGCGATCAGAAAACGAATTCAGAGATCTTCCATCTGCAGTTCATGAGCAAGACATTGCCCGAGATTGTACAGAGGAACAACGAGAAGAATCGTAAGAAGAGAGAAAACTCTAAATCTCTTCTGGTCACGAAGAAGAAGAAAAACACAACAGAAGCGAGAACGTAGCTCTGGAACGAGGGTTAAGACCCAAGACTTAAGACTTAAGCCTTAAGACTTTGACCCCGGAAGGAGAATCAACATAGGAGTTCTTTCCTGCTTCCTTTCATCCTTTGACGACGACGGGTCGACGACATTTCAAACATACAATCAACAGACAAAATTACCCTTAATGATTTACACAAATTCTCTTTAGGATGACAAAGATGAATTTGTCTGTTGGGGATATTGGGGTGCTATTTTTTTCTTGTTGGGACAGTAAAAACTCGTTTTAAAATGCGTATCATGTTGTATCATTTCTAAAGGTTTAGTATGTGTATTGCCGTATTGATTTAAAAAATACCCTACTTTAAAATACTTTATGCTCTAAATTTTACCGTTTAAAACATTTTTAATATGTGTACGTTATCGTATCTGTATTTTAATTTACATCTTCAATGAGTAATGAGTCAATTAATTTCATATCGTTTAATATTTTTATTATGTTTTACATGTAACTGATGTGGGATTGAAGGCTGTCATTTTCTCATAATTGCTTCTAAACTATTATAGTTTAAAGAGCAAATGAAGCTACGATAAGAATCAAGGGCCCCATTATAGCTAGGCCCCTATTTGAATAAGGCGCGTGCAACCTAATTGTGCGTTCTTGTGCCCAGCAATCAAACTATTGCACCCCTAACAGAGTCAAGGCAACTGTGCTCGTAGATCAGCTCGACCACGGGGAGAGAGTGCTCTACGATCAACTCAACCGTAGATTGGTTGTAAATCAGGTTGATTTACAATCAACTTACTCTCCATTGGGTTCATCCCTTGCTTGCTTGTTCTAGTGCACTATCTCGTTCTGGAGTTGTTTGGTTGAATAAGGCGCCCGCCAGTATTACTTGTTAAGGTGGGTGGTCGACTGTGGGTCATAACAAATGTATATTGTAAGCCATCATAGAGTGTTCTCTCTCTCTCTCTCTCTTCATATGGATTCATGCTTGGAGTCTTGAATAAACACAAAACATCAATCAACTACTTGACTAAAGATGATAATTCTTGTCGTTTTATAGTCAGACACATCATAAATGATATCTGTTTTTATTTATTTAAGTATAATTCTCAATTTATAAAAATATATTGCTATTTTTTTCACCATACCATATCATATCTGGTCCGTTTAAAACCCTTATTGTCTATTTTAGTTTTTTTTTACCATTATCGTAATGTTTGAAATTTTTTTACTGTCCTATTCTTGTTTTATTCTGTTTAAAATCCGTTCCATCTTATTTTATTTTTTCACCGATCCTGCTTTAAATGACTATGTCCAGGACAGATTCGACAGATGATCCCTTCTTAAGGGTAGTTTAGTCAGTCCGAGGGGGTTTGTCGTCAGTTGCTTTTGGGTTTGAGGTTGGCGGGAGAGGATTTGATGCTGCAGTGCAGCAGAGGTATTAACATCCACTGCGATTTCGACAGCTGACAGAAGCGAATCCGAGGGATATGAAAAGGAAGAGCAAAATAAAGAAGTGGAAGAGAAAACACGGTAAAAATAAAACAAAACCATTTGAAATCGATAAAACCATTTTAGCAGATATGAGGTTTCAGCTGTTCGAATACAAAATCACGAATCCCATTCTGCAGCAGAACGAAGGTCGAATCCAAACTGCTGAAAAGAAGCTTCCGAAATCGGCTACCTGAGTTGAAATCCCGTTGACAGAAAAATCGTAGATTGAAGAACCAGATTCGAAATCGGCAATTCTGCAACTGATGAAGTAACCAAAGAAGAAGACGAAGAAGTACTAAAGAGATGTTGTCACTTTGCAGGGATTCAATTTCTTTCGTTCTCCCAGCGTAACTTCTTCCTGCCATCAGAGTAAGCACCGCTCTGTCTTGAACACCATTCACTGATCAAGTCAACTCGTCTTTCATCCTCTCAAGTAAGATTTATCTTAATCGAAGCAAAAATTGCTTCACATGAATTTGATTGATTCGGATTTTCTCTGTGAATTCTGAAACTCGTAAGGCTTGCAGATTCTCACCTAAGTATCAACAAATGAAGAGGAGAAGCGTGGATCGGGAGCTGTCTGTTACTCTGCTCCTTTAACCCCCATAAGTATCCTAACTCTCTGATCCTTTCTGCAATTGTTATGTGGTTCTGATAATCATGGAATGTCTATTCTTCTTGTTGATATAGATTATGGATCGCAGATTTCTCTCTTTTGAAGTGCTTGAATCATAGTTGTTGGATCAGTTCTCTTACGTGATTTGTGAAATGAATTCTGCAATTTTGAAATGGTTTTGTTGAAATCGCGGGGAAAGCAGGACCTCTGCTGCACACGATGGGTGCAGCAGACGAACCAAATCCGGCGGGAGAGAACACATATTAAATCAATTAATTAAAATTAAGTTTATAATTATTAATTAAAGGGTAAAATTTAAGTAATCATGCTAGCGTTGCGTGCGTGAGGGAGGAGGACGGATTACTTAAAGAAGACAGTGCACGTGTCTGATACGCGTGATGGGCCAAAGGTATATGCGATTCAGCCCATTCCCATATGGCCAATGCAGTGGGCCCAATGACGTTAATGCGTTACAACCTTTCACGTTGCCCTGACCTTTGCTCTTTAGAGATTTTAATACTCTTTGAATGATTGGATGTTTAGGAGAAAAGAAATTTAAATGAAGAAGAGGAATAAACACATAAAGTGATTATTGTTTAATTATTATTTTTTCTTTATCCAAACATAGCCTTAGGGTTAAAGTAGCAGCACATTCTTAGCAGTTCTGTCATGGTGCGTTCATAAGGTTTATAGTATTTTATTTTTCACTTTTATAAGGTTTATAGGGTTGACATATGGTGCATATATGTAACATATATGTTTTAAGTTACATGTCTGCCCGACCAATCCAGGCTGCAGTCCGATTTTGACGGGCCAGAGTTGTTCTCTGATGGGCTTCTGTATGGTTGATATCCTGGCATGAGGGTGGGCTGGGCATTTAAGACCTAAGTCTGGCCTGGATTTTAGAAACCCAGTCCAGCCTGCCTGACCATGTCCGCTAACACATGCATTTGTTGTTACAATCTCCAATGTAAATGACACCAAGCTAGTTAGCAGTTAGATCATAAAATTGCTCTGAGTAGAAGGTGCCCAAGTCATAGGGAGATACTGAGTTTAAAATATTGGATTCTAAAAAGCCTAGGTAAGAGCCCAAACCGAAAATTGAAACAAATTGAAAAATCAGAGGAAAATAATAAATATTCGGACGATCCAAACCTATCAAGTGGATCAAAACCAAAATCGAACCAGCAACAACCCTATATATATATATATATATAACCGAACCTGTACCAATATGATATTAGACCGATAAGATCCCATGAACCTATCTTTTAATGATAGACTGATAATAGCACATTAAGACAACCTGATAAAAAAAAATTAAAATCAGAATGGACCGAAATGAATTCAAAGCGGAATAAAACTGTACTCAACTGATCGATTGACAACCTTATAGAGTGGCATTGGAAGTGCCTACAACATCATATTCATTAGGAAATCACAAGGACGAATTGCCTAGGATATGTATGTGATGATATGTTTGTGATATAAACTATATAAAGTATTTACAATTGGACTTTGAGCTTTATCAATTGGAGAGAAAAAAGGGGGTTACAGCTGTTGGGGCATGATATCTATTTGGAGATACAGCATAGAGCATGTTGTAATAAAATGAGGGAACAAAGAAAAGGAAAAGACATACAAGGCAGCAACACCTCATGAACCGTCCCTACCCTAAACAATTGGATAAGGAGGTTTAATGAAAGAATAATAACAACTATTTCTTGAGGTGTCTAAGCAGGATTCGATTGGGACGAATCGCCAGTTTCCTCTTTTGTATTTAAAGTTTTCATAATGCTATTCCCCATTTATTCAATGGTTCACAAAATTCTACTTTTGAAAACTACTGCCTCAAAAAGCCTCTCCGGCCCTATAATGATAACTAGCCAAAAAAAAACCCTCCTGCAACAAATTTCTAGACGTAATTTTTTTTTGATAATGAATTTCTAAACATAATTAAATAATAGATATAATTGTGATATATATCTACATATAGCCCCAATGAAGCATTGAGGTTCCAGTAGTCCAGTACCACCAATTTAACCTGTCATGGTCTATGTATCTTGCATTGTTAATACATAAGAAAGAGGCCATGATCTCATAATTCTTGTGATGTCAACCCTACCATCCAAACTTGCATATCATTCTTACCACAATAAAAAAAAGAAAAAAAGACCTTGCATATCATTACAAACTTACAATATGGGCTAGATCTTAATTAGTATATATTTTTAAAATTTTTTGGGTAAAAGACAGTTACCACCCCTGTAATTTACTTTATTGACCATTGACTCCCAAAGGTTTCAAAAAAGACAGTTACCTCCCCTAAAAACACTATTAAAATACAAATAGACCCACATCGTTAGGAATATTCCGTTAGATGCTAACGGTGGGAGTCCAATATTTTCTTAATGACCAAATTAACCCTTTACAAGGGTGATTGACTTAAAAAAAAAAAAAAAAAAGACAGTTACCTCCCCTGTAACTTACCTTATTGACCGTTGACCCCCAAAGGTTTCAAAGGAGACAATGGCGGTGGGCTTTCTCTTCTCCAAAAAGAAAGAAAAAAAAAACCCCGAAGAGCTCTCCCTGCAACTCTCCGATGTGTCCGTCTTCTTCTACCTCGTCTTCACCGACGCGATCGAAACCAGATTTCATTTTTCCAACTGAGCTCTGCAACTCCCACCTCAAGGGCACCGCCTGCAACTCCCACCTCAGGGCATCGCCTGCAATTCCAGCCTCAGAGCTCTGCCTGCAACTCCTGCCTCAAAGCTACAACCTATTATGCCATTCCAGTTGAAGAAAAGTATGTTAACGAGGTTCTGCAACTCACCTCTTCTTCCAAACAAAAGGCAGCAGCCTGCGCACAAGCCATCGTAGTCAAAAAGTGCTAGATCGTACCAGTGAGGGAGTTGTGAGAGAAATCAGGAATTTTTCCTTCGAGCTTGCAGAAGCTCCCAGAGAAGATTTGTAAATTGGGTGCGCTCCATATGTTATCAGGCAACTTTGTTCCAAATAGAAATGTTGAGAAGTTCCAATTTCGTAGCATTCCCAAGATCTCTAGGGATTTTACCGCTGAAATTGTTCATGCTCAGATCCATGTAAGTCAGGTTGGGTAATAGACCAAAACCAGGAGGAATTTTACCGCTATTCCAAATGGGTTTCCTGTGGCAACGAACCATTAAAACTGTTGCTGAAAGCCTTAAAAACAGTTAAAAATCTAAGCTTGGAGATCCCAGGAGGGCAGGATCTAGCACTTTTTGACGACAATGATCAGCAACAATCGATGTCAGGAGCAACGGCAACTCCAACCAACGGTGGTGGAAAAGAGGGTGGGAGCTCCTCCAGATGTAGCAGAGGAGATGCAGATACGATGTTCTCACGAAAATGGAAGGAAGTTTTTTTTTTTATTTTTAAAATGCCCATTTGTTTCAGATCTGGTTCATGTTCATAGTTTGGTATCGTGTGGTTCCTGTTCATGGAAGGGTGTCCATTTTTTGAAACCTTTGGGGGTCAACGGTCAATAAGGTAAGTTACAGGGGTGGTAATTGTCTTTTACCCTATTTTTTAATTTTAGTTGGGATAAAATGTTCAGGGTTAGAGTTGTCCATAAAAAATATAATTTTAACATCGTTAAAAATTGGGGTCATTTGTCTTTTTTGAAACCTTTGGGGATCAACGGTCAATAAGGTAAGTTACAGGGGAGGTAACTGTCTTTTTCCCAAAATTTTTTTATGCAAAACAGTTGGGGTGGCAAAACTTTATTTATCCGAAAGTTTTTTTTTTTTTTTTTTGTAAGTCGAGTTCCTCAGGAATAGAGGAATCCCAAAACCCTTGATCGTTAGGTTTTCACCATGAGGGAGGAAACCTTACATCACATCATCGATGATCAAATTGATGACTAGGACCCTAATCCTTGTAAGTTTGTAAGCCGTGCGAGCTCCAGAGACATGTGGTGTCGAAAAGATCTACATTCAACTCCAAGAGTACAAACCATCAAAATCAGAATCATCAATCATCAATCATCAATCAAACAAGGAATGATTAGGTAAACCGTATATACTAACGGATTAAGATAGGGCTTCCCCCAAATTCTTCTGTGCAGTGCCTGCAATCTTCTAAACTAAAGAAAAATGAGAGTAAAATGCAAATTTACCTTACAAGAAAATGAAAGACGAAGTTGCAGAAAAAAAAAAAAAAAACACATCCTAAACTCTAACACAGCTCTATCTTTGTCAAAATCTCTTTAACCAGGATACCCCTTTTCGTTCAAGCGCCGTGGAGACACAATCAGACAGAAACAGTCATGTTTTTCCTCTTACGTCCTTCTATAGAACTCCTAAGTCAAAAAAATCATCGTTCCAAAAGTCTTCCCAGGATTTCTCATCTGGTGCTTTAACTTCTTCACCCTCAAGCTCCGTTCCTTTCTTTTCCTCCTCTTTTTTTTTCTTGTTATTGGGTTCACTCGATCCCTGCATCTGCATTGCTATTGTCTCCCGTTCCGACGCTTCAAACTCGGGGAGGTCTCCGATATCTTCTGGTTCGACATTGATTGGATTCTGTTCTGTGCCGCTTTGGCTCGACTCGCCAACTTCAACAACATTCCTCGGTCCCCGATCGATGGCCTTCTGTTTCTTTTCCATGTCCATCTTTTGGGCTAATTCCTGGATAATGTCCTTCAATAGATGCTTCTGACCTCTTAGAAATCCTTTACTGCCAAACTCCAACTTGCCTGGACCGATCCTTGTAAATCCCTGCAAAAGTAAAATTCCATATTAAACAACTCATGAAATCAGAAACTGAACAGGCAAAAACTTAAAAGACTTGCAGGGATTTGGAAGAGTTGGGAAATCAAAATGAAGAACGAACCCGAAGAGAAAGAACAATGAAATTGAGAATCAGCTTAAATATCTAGAGTAACTTAACTTTTTTTTTTTTTTTTTAAAGAATTTTGACTTTGCGCAATGCACAAAACCCTAAAAAACGTAGGGTTACATTGTCGAGACAAGGAAAAATAAGAAAGAAAAAAAAAAGAAAAAGAAACCAATCACAGAAACGGACAATAGTTTACGGGGAAGAAAAGAATGTTTGAAACTGCAAAAATCAATAAATCCTTGTTCTCTTTTTTACATGGTTGTAAAGCTGCGTGACGAAGCATGACAAGTTGTTGAGCTTGAGGCATGTGGGAGCAAGAATCATGGAGAAGATGCGGGGATCCCGGATAACAAAACTGTTGCCTGCAGTGCTCCAAGAAACAACATGGTTGGTGCTTCGGTCATCGACAATATCGAATGTCTTTGTGAGGAAATGTGGAAGGCGCGTCTCATTAAGATCCTCCATTGGTTGAGGAGGAAGTGATGGCGGGTCGCCTGAGTAGGATGAACTCTCTTCAGGAAACTTTTCTTTCAATGGGCGTTGAGGATTCAAGATTGGAAAAACAATCAGAAACTACTGAAACGTTAATGGGTTCAGCAATGTATTCAGTTGGTTATTGTATTCCTTAAAGGGCTTATCAGTTCAATCAAGTAGGTTTGAAGAACGATTTGCAGGAAGCGTTTGAGAACAAGAAACGAGAAATGGGTCTTGGTTGAAAACGAAAGAGAATATAAAGAAAAGGGTCAATGTTGGATTGGCGATAAAGTAGTAAGAATTAGAGAAACTGGAAGTCAACGTATCATGGACAAGAAAAACAGAATTGGATATATATATGATGAAGAATAAAGAAAAGGGTCAATGTTGGATTGGCAATAAAGTTGTAAGAATTAAAGAAACTGGAAGTCAAGGTATCGTGGACAAGAAAAACAGAATTGGGTCTTGGTGCTGTCTTCCAATTTTTTTCAGATCACGCCAGATATCAGATACGAACAGAGAGGAGTTGAATGCTTAAATAGATCCCCCGCTGAAACTTCCATAGATGTTGGGCCATTTTATTTTAATGTTCTATTTCTGTTTTTGGCGAGTTATGAAAAATTAGAAAATAAAAAGGGGAGCACAAAATGCTTTAAAAGGTTCTGAAACTTGCAAGGAAACAAGGATTTTGGGGGAAGATAGAAAACAGCGGGGAAGTACCGACAGAACACCACTGGATAATGGGGCGGATAATGCTTCGTGGGCTCTTATAACTGGATGACAGCACTTGAAAAGTCACCTGGGTGACCCATAATTAGTAAGTTTTGGGAGCGTGAAATATTTGAGTACGGATACTATATACATTAAATGCAATCGGACTTTAGTACGGGAATTGAGTGGATTTGGATCGTCTCCTGGTTGTTATGACTTAGAGCATCAATCAGTAGCATAGATGAGAGAAGCGGCGGTGAACCATAAGCCCATTTTCAAATCATATTTACACGTTTCCTCAACATAACCCGCGAACCGCTGCAGATACCAACCATTCTTCTTCTTCTTCAGCTCTCAGACCATCCATTTTGCTTCTTCCATTTTTTCCATCTTCTCAAAAAACCTGCTGCACCAAAATGATGTAAAAGAAGTTACGAAACCAAAAAGCGCTAAGCTTTCTGCTACTGTAACCCTTTCTCAAAAAATCTGCCGCAACCCTTCTTCTAAAAAAGTTGCAGAAGTTTTCTGCTTCTTCTGCTTCCTCCGCTTAGAACCATTACCATTACCCTTTATTCAAAATTTTCCATCGTTTGTCAAATCATTCTTTTAAGGGTAATTGACACATACCACCCTTGTACTTTAACTCGATTCCAGATAATTTAATAAGTTGCTGAACCGGACGAATACCACCATTTAATTTACACCATATTGACGAACCAATCGAGCCTTACAGTTTAACCTATTTATTCTCTTGAATATGACAAAAATATCCTTTGCAGGTTGCTTTGAAGAAAATTTTTCTTCTTCTCCGGCAACTGCGACGACTGTTAAAAAAATACAAATACCCACACGAAAGTGGATATCGAGTGCTCCCGAATGAAGAGAGGAACCAAGGCGACGCAGTGGGTTTTCTACAACTGAACCGGCAAGACATTAGTACCGTCGCTGGCCATGTTGGCACTATCGAACTCGCCGCCGTCTCTGTCTTTAATGGATGTAGAATGAGACTTCGTCGTCGTTGCCTAAGAAAGGAAACGATATCGTCAACTTACCGCAAGAACAACTGGAAACAATTTCTGATTTTTCGAGATTTTACGAAGAACAACTGAAACATTTCTGATCCCCGGGGTTTTCCGATCTTCCAACGCCTCGATCTTCTCTTTCTCGTTCTTCGTCTCCTTCAATCGACCTCTTCGCTTTTTTCCTTTGGTCTTCTCTTTCAGTCGAGAGAGGAAGAAGAACAAAGGAAAGGAAAGAGGAAACAATCAAGAATGGTTGGACCAAAGGGTAAAATTGTATATTTACTCTCTTTGTTTAAGAATGGTTGAACCAGGGGGTAACTCGTCCGGTTTAGCAACTTATTAAATTATCTGGAATCCGGTTAAAGTACAGGGGTGGTATGTGTCAAATACCCTTCTTTTAATGTAATGTGGAAAATGTTGAGTACTTTTATTCAGCTTATGTCTTTGAGAAATTTTCAATACTTGAGTGTCAAGCAGATTCAGATCCAACAATCTAATGGCACCAGATTTGTTTTTCTTGAATCATTTCTTTCTTTCTTCCTTCCTAAAGAATTATTCATTACCAAACAGGCACCAGATTCATGTTTCCAATTCGTTCGGTTTCTTTTTTGTGGTACTGTGGTGGCTTGAAATTTATCCCCTGTTTGTGGATGAAGACTCAAACAATGTCAACTCAATTCTTTAAACAAGCAACCTAAAAAGAATCCCCTACTGTAAATACTTCGTGAAAAAAGAGTTAAGTTCAAACTATAATCAAAACCACTAAAAGAGAAAATCGATTTACTGAGGTCCGAGGAGAAGCTATCTGGTAATGCTGCTTTTCAAAATTTCCTCCAGACAAACACACTTCAGCATGAAGATGTGAGACTCAGAAAATGTATCAGGCGAAATGGTTTGATCTTCATTAGATACAGAGAGATCTCGTTTTCCTTCTCTTCATAAGATACAGAGATCTCTCCTTTCAGTCTCATGCCCTCGGCGATTCCAGAAGAATAGAAAAAGGGAGGCATAAAACTAAGGGTGTCAAAAATGGGCCCGGACCGGTAGCACGGACCGAGCCAGCCCGATATAACCCGAACCCAACCCGGACCGAACCTTAATGGACATGTTTCGGTCTCGGCTTGTAAAGCCCGACACCGTTTCAACCCAAACTGAAACCAAACCGGACCAGCCCGTTAAGAAGCCCAAACTAGCCCGAACCAATAATACCTAATCAAACACCGGTAAGGTCCATTCGGGCCCAGTTTCTTAATTTTAATGGTTTTAAATTTTGATGGATTATATTACACTATTATAGTTCACTTCTTGATCGGAATGATTATATGAATCTATAGTTGAAAAGAGTATGTTAATTGTTACAATTTACTGAATTACATGCATATAGAAGGAATGATGCTAATTTTATAGATAGAAATAATAAAATAGGCTATATATCTTACATATAAAATAGGCCCGATAAGCTTGATAAGCCCGGTCCGGACCGAACCAGCCCGAAATCACCTCAATAAGCCCAACCCGATAACAAACCGACACCGACCAGGCCCGATAGTTATTGTGTCAGCGCAGCCCAACCCAGCCCGAACTCTTAATGGACATGTTTTGGGTTGGGCTTATAAAACCCGACACTGATTCAGCCCGGACCGAAATCGGCCCGGACCGGCCCGTTGACACCCTTACATAAAACCCTAAACCACAGATTATGTCAAACGTTCCTCTTTATTGAATCAAAACTCATGAAATTGATGAACTCAGATACGGAATGCCTGGTTTTTGGAAAGCCCTCAACCTGAGATGAACAATAAATGAAAAAAAAAAAAAAATACACCAAAAAAAAAAAAAAAAAAAAAAAAACGGAGAACCCGAATCGCAAATCGTGAGTCTGGATGATTTTGTTCTTCTTAACTATTAAAGAGAGTGATGTTTTCTACTCTGCATTATCGGAAGTACCAGACACCAAGAACGACGAGAGATACCTCAACATACCCAGAATTTTGCTCCCTATTTGAGAAGAAGAAGAGGAAGGGTTTGAGAAGGAGAGGAATGATTATGTTTAGGAGACGTATGAATAGGATTTTGAAATGGGCTTATGGTTCACTGTCTCTTCTCTCATTGTAAGCTACTTAAGCTGTCACATCCCAATTTCGACGGAACCAGAAGTGTGAGTGAACAATCTCAAAACCACGACTCACACCAGGATCTCAATAGATCGTGTCAACAAACCATTCAAAGCAATTTAACCACAATCAGAGAAATATAAATAGCAGCAGAATTAAATAATAAATGAACTGAGTTTGCTAATTATAAATAAATAATAGATCCAATTATTTCCAACCACAATGAAAATAAAAAAAATCCTTTACATCGTTTAAAAATCATCTAAAAGAATAAATAATAAAAACCTAAAGAAACACACAGTAAAAGCACTCGCATGAGGCATCATGCTCGTCCTCCACTGTCTGTGTATCTATAGCCGCCACTATCCCGTAAGCTGGAGCAGCCATAAAGTCCTCGATAGTGTAACCTACATCAACATCTGAAAAATATGGTGTATACACGGGGTGAGCTCACAAATTTAGCTCAGTAAAGCACAAGACCAATGCAACACACAAAATGCATGAAATAACATTACAATTGGGTTAGGTAAAACTTGCAAAATGCTATGGTAAGATTTGGCAACCACCGCACCTTCATGCACGAGAGTGTGGCAACGCCCAATAGTCAGACACCTACCATACTACTGCTGTCGCCCCACATCACTCACTCCGATATAGAGATAGAGCTAGAGTCTGGTGGGCAGGCAGAGCCACCATCCCATCGCCTTCCCCTGATACCCTACACCACACCAACACCTAAACCCCTGTTGGCAAGGGCTTACAAGTGGGTTCCGTTTCCAACCAGTCCTATATGTCATCATAGTATCTATGGTCCTACCCCAGCATAGCTCTCTACGATATAGAGATAGGTTTCGAGTCTGGTTGGTGGGCGGAGCCATGATCCCACGTCCTCCCTTTGATACCCCATTCGCACCAAGCTCGCTAAGGTAGACGGTGATACGAAAATGTATTAGTGTGAGGATATATCCAGGGCTCCACTCCCCTTCACATTCCACACACTAACGAAAACAATCACATGCCTAAACAACCATCATCCTAGCATACGAATATGCATGAACAGATAATAAAATTAAATAACAGGATGACATTGAAAATGCACAGGCAACAATCAACAGTTATAGATACAAATACGATTACAACGGTTTACTGTCCATTATTAATTAATTAAGTTTGGGGTCTTGTCCCTTACCTGACGCGTGATTGCAAGTTCACTCTGCTTCACAAAGTCTAATCACGCCGTCTACAAGTCCTACATGATCATATTTATAGATTAGGATCAAGTTGTTAGGGTTACAGTTGGTCAGAACCAAGTCTGGCCAACAACCAAGCTTCAGAACACAAACTGGTCGCGGTACTAGTCTCACTATAGTGAGGCCAATATGTGTCTACGGTATATACCGTAAGACCATACCACAGGCTCGTTGTCAAGCCGGTATGTGTTTGTGGTATATACCCCAAGACCATACCGTAGGACTAGAGTCCAGTCGGTATGTCCTGCGGTATGTACTGCATTACCATACCGTAGGACTAGAGTCCAGCCGGTATGCCCTGCGGTATAGCATACCGTAGGACCTCTTTGTCCAGCTGGTATGGGTATAAGAGTCCGTTCTCGGTCGTCCTTCTTCCATTGGTCCTTGGCTTTGTTTCAGGGTCCCTCCTACACCATTCTAAGGTAAGGATACATATTAGGTTTAGATTACTTATCGTTTAATATCGTAGAACGACGTTTCCATCCTTCTTAGAATGGATCCTAATGCGAACTAGGGTTTTCCAGTTCTAGGGTTTGGATCATTACGCCATTTCACGGCTTCGATTTGTAATCCCAACATTAATATAGAGATCGAGCACTTACCAGTGTTTGTTGAATGGCGGTGCTCTCCTCTAATGGAAAATCCCTTCTCGCACAACCTCCTTCCTCTTTGCTTCTTCTCAGATCTCTTCCAGATGGCTCTAGGGTTTGAAAGTGTTTGGAAATGATCTAAAAAGAAGGAATGATGCATATATATATATATATATATATATATATATATATATATATATATATATATATATATATATATATACATATAATATAAAAAAATATACAGTGGGAGACCATTCTAGGAAGGTCTCCTACGTCTAAAAGGTTTCTTAAACTTGGATTCGGATTGTGGGACCCGCTGAAGTCCATCCACACTCGCGCACACATACCGGTCTCACTCAAAGTGAGACCAATACCAAGACCGATATGTAAAAATCTAGTTTTTCAGTATCACTTCACATACTTGGATGTCGTGGTTCGTCACCCGACTCGCCTTCCTGTCCGGTTATGATTGGGAGACCTGTCACGACGTAAACCATAAGTTAGATTGGGTTTTCAGAGTACGGGTCTTACATAAGCTCTAAGTCATAAGAACCTTTGGATTCAATACCATCCAGCTGTTGCTCATCGAGCGGCAGCTGGTTGAGCGGCAGTTGGATGGTATCCTGTTCTTAAACGAACAGGAGATGATCCAAATCCAGAATTGAGTAGCTGCCAACGAAACAGAGTTTGTGCCTTTTTTGGCATAAGTACAACGCGTTCTTGAAATGGGATTTGAGAATCTCTTTGGTTGTCATGTGTCAACACTGTTGGATCTAAGAGATATTAAGAATATCTTTAGTTGCCAAGTGTCAACAGTGTTGGATCTAGAATTTGGTTCAACAACCTTGGCGGCTTTTGGATATTTTGAAGAGGTGAGATCAGATCTTGGCAACAACAACGAGCAACGTGCAAGGAGCAGTTGCCAGTGAAATAGAGTTTGTACCTTTTCTGGTGAAACGGGATTTAAGAGTCTCTATGGATGCCAAGGCCTCGTTTGATAACATTTCGGCTTTTCTGGAGTTACTTCTGATTCGGAGTCCGTTGTCTATTTCTTCTTTGGAGTTAGTTTTTTTTTTAGAGTAGAATGTTGTTTAATAATACTGCTTCAGAATCAATTCCAGAGTTTATTGGGAGTAGAAGCCCATTTGATAAAAATGAATCAGGAATCGATTCTAGATTTGGTGGTGGTGGGTGGTGGTGGTTGCGGTAGTGGCGACAATGGTGATGGTGGCGGCGATGGTTGTGGTGGGTGGTGGTGGCAGCGTTGGTGGTGGGTCATGGTGGCTGCAGTGTTGGTAGTGGTGGTGGGTTGCCATGGGTGGTGGTGGTGGGCGGGTGGTGGCAGTGGTGGTGCTGATGGCAGTGGGTGGTGGTAGTAGCTCCCTTCAAAGTAGCTCTAGAACAACCTTAGCTACTTTTTTTTTATCTCCATAGTTTTAGCTCCTAGAGAGGTTTTTAGTCCGGTTCACTCCTTGGGAGCTAAAATTTGAACTGGATTTATCAAACGACATTATTCTCCAGACTAGCTTATAGGGAGCTGGGAGCCAAGAATTCAGCTCTGGAAGCATTATCAAACAGGCCCCAAGTGTTAACATGGTCAGATCTAGGACTTGGTTCAACGATTGTACGAGCAGTAGTATAAAGAGCCGTAACACATGGTTATGGTTTATAAGAACATGGCTAGTGATTTACAACTCGTAAATAAGATGTATTAATAAAAACTCACAAATAAAGGCAAGGTTCTAAATTTCATTTTCGGACCTGGTTTCGGCAAGGGCCAAAATCGAAATTTCGACTGGAATGGCCAAAACATGATTGAAATATGATATATATTTATATATATTGTATATATATTTTTTTCAAATATAATTTCGGAGGGGAAAATGGAAGTACAAGATAGGGAACAGTATATAGGAGGGATAATATACAACACACATCACTTATGGGATAATATACATCACACTTATTTATGACTAAAATCATTTAAGTAAATATTTCATTTACTCAAGATATTATTCATAAATAAGTAAACATCCCCCATTTGAATCCAATAAAAATAGTCTACAACTCAAATTTTAACAAAATAAAAAGTCGACTTTTTAGTTTAAGAACAAAAACTGGATTTTCGATCGCGGGGAGATTTTCAACTTTCAAGTGCTAGCTATTTTTTCCAATCTAAAAATTTCATAAATCTTATTAAGGTAAAACATCATTAAAAACCAAGAGTCCGCCAAAATAATCTTTTGTTTTGATATCCAAAAAATTATTTCCTTTCAGATGTCTTTAAAGTTTAAACAACATTCGCATACTCCGAACAATGTTTAACTGAAACATAACTACTTCAATATAAGTAAATGTCAAAGTTGTTGGAAAACTAGTATAATCAGCTTTGCACAAATTCAACAGTCCGCCAAAATAATCTTTTGCTTTGATATCCAAAAAATTATTTCCATTCAGATGTCTTTAAAGTTTAAACAACATTCGCATACTCCGAACAAGGTTTAACTGAAACATAACTACTTCAATATAAGCAAATGTCAAAGTTGTTGAAAAGCTAGTATAATCAGCTTTACAATAAATCCAAGATTGCATGGATCCAAATTATATTGAAGGAGTTACGTTCCAATCAAATCTTGCTCGTAGCATGCGAATGCTGTTTAAACTTGTTTGAATGTAAATAATTTTTTGTACATCAAAATAAAAGATTATTTTGGTGGACTCTTAATTTTTATTGATGTTTCACTCTAATAAGATTTATAGATTTTTAAGATTGGAGAAAAAGCTAGTTTTTGAAAGTTGAAAATCTCCCCGCGATCGAAAATCAAGTTTTGGTTCTTGAACTGGAAAGTTGATTTTTTATTATGTTGGAATTTGAATTTTAGACTAATTTTGTTGGATCCAAATAGGGATGTTTGCTTATTTATGGGTAATATCTTAAGTTAATAAATATTTAATTAAATGATATTAGTCATAAATAAGTGTTGTGTGCTGTATACGATTCCTCCTGTATACTGTTCCCTGTCCTATATTACTCTAGCTTGTAAAAGTTAGAGTACACCAAGTTTCGGCCAAAACTTGATAGTTTATAAGGTGTTTGGACCATATTTAGACCAAAATTTGGACTGAAACAGTGATTTCGACTGAAATATGGACCGAAATTGACATTTGGTTCTTTCCCATTTCGAGTCTTAGTTTCGTTTTGGATCACCCAATTTCCAAAAAATTTCGAACTGAAATCAAAATTTTGGTAGAAATTTGGAACCTTGGTTCTACCTGCTGTGCTCCTTTATAAATTTAATTTTGCATTTGTTTTCGTTTATGAGTCAATCCAATAGTGAATTTTTTTTTTTTGGATGGGTAGTCTTTTTTACTGGGTACAGTACTCTTGCTATTATTTACATGTTCAAATTGGATTTCTTTGATTAGAATTCATATTATAGGCTAGTTTTTGAGTTCTAATGGGGTTTCTTGCATTCTTCGTATAATTCTTAATATACACAAAATAGATCGTGGCCAATCCTGAGATAACACGTGGCTCAGCTGAAGTCTAAACGAAGACCAGACACCTGTCAAACATCTACGAGGTGACGCGTGTCGTCATATATATAAAGTTGTCAACAATAGCGGCGCTGAACTATTCGCTAATAAGAAAGGATCACCGTTCTTTAGACTAATAGAGAACTAAAATGTGCCATCTTCTAATATGCTGAAGGATCGATCGTAGCTCATGAGTACGGCGAAGACTTTGGGATCGTATAGTCAAGTGTATACCGATGGAGTCACGACTTCTAAAGTGACATGCAGCGTAGACAGAGAAAAATTTCCACTTTAAGCAATTGGGGGGCTGCTGCTGTGTGAGGTGACGAGGATGACATTAGACCTCATTGGACTAAGGCCCCCTCATAGCTCTCACATCTTATGTCTAGAGTTTGATAGTGTTACAACAACCCCAATTCTGGTCGAACCAGAAGTGTGAATGAACCGTCTGAAGAACCAAAGGCTCAAGCTAGGATCACATAGGACCATGCCAACCATCAAACCATACACTTCACATAATCAGAGTAAATAAATAAATAGCAAAAATTATAGTAATAATGAACTGAGAGTCTACAATGTTAAATAATAAAATAACCAATTATTTCCAGTGTACCAAAACAGAAAAAAACAAAATATTACAAATCCCATAAGTCAAACACGAAAATGAAACCCGAAGCATGAACATAGTGGAAACACTCACATGATGAGCCATGCTTGTCTTTCATAACTAACACGTCCATAGCTGCCACATGTCTATACGTGGACGCATTGATATAATATTCAACGGTAGTACCTGCAACATCAAAAACTAAAAGAATGGCGTATGTGAGGGTCATGTAAGACCCGTATCAAACTAACCTGGTCTTACCACCTTGAACCAGGTTTACCCATCATGGTTTAGCAAAATGGACCAAGGGCGTGAAGGAGATCGTGATCCCAGGTATTAAATCGACTCAAAAACACTTAAATTAAGGGGAGGGTTGCATACTCAGCAAGGAAGGGTCGGACCCCCCAAGACAGAAGGTCAGACCCCCAGTTTTACAGAGGGGGTCGGACACTTTAGGAACCAGGGTTTGACGGGATCATCGACCCCCAGTTGCCGCCAGAAATAGAAATTAGGAAAGTTTCCTAATTTCGGTTGGACTCTTTCCAAATCTCAATGGGACTTATTTTAGGAGTTTCTACTCTATAAATAGGACATCCCTAAGCCTCTTTCACTCCTTTTACAACCCTAATTAAATTGAGAGAAAGAGAAGAAAAGGAAGAGAAGGAAAAGAGAAGGAAAGAAGAGAAGAAGGCCAAAGGAGAAGAATTTCAGAGAAGGAGTATTCTTCTCAGGTATGGATACTAATTCCATGAGTTTCTACAGACCTTAGGTTAGATAATGAAGAGAGTATGATCTCGGAGAATCCCAAACCATCAACCCATGGTTAGGTTTTCGTGGAAAACCATGGGGAAGTCATGAAAGCCATTTAGGTGAATGAATCATGATTTTAGGTTGTAGAACATGTGTAATATGGACTGTAGTAGCAAGCCATAGGACCTCAAACACGAAAGATGGACTGAAAGCAGAAAAATCAACAAAACCCACAAGGGGTCGCATGGGGTCGATGGCCAATCGACCCTACCAGACCCTGAGCATCGACCCCCAGTGTTCGGGAAGTCCAGAATAGGGGTGGTCGCACCAGCGGTCGATCATTACTCCGACCCTACCTCCGACCCCCAGTTAACAGTATGGTTTTTAAATTCGGAATAAATTCTAATTAAGTTCTATCGACTTTATTAGGTCTTCTAGCAATATAATAACAATATAAATGTGATTCTAAAGCTTGAAAGAGGATCTATTAACAAGCTAAGGTGAGGGAACAAGACCAAAACTAATCAGTTAATAATAAACTATTTTATTTCTTGAGTCTAATGCCATATTGATTCTATGCGTGTATGCTTGTATGTGCATTCAACATGTCATCCAATATTTCTATTATTTGTTCATGCATATTTACTTTATTGTTTATTACATGATGACGATGATGATGATAGGAATAGGCATGTGAATGTTTGTGTTTGGCCAGTGTATATGGTGCGGGTAGGGATGGTATCAACCGGTACTTCGATGCCGTTTTCATCGGGGTATATTGTGCCATGGTTCTACTCAAGTCATGTTCACTGACGTCGTCGTATCGCCATTACCTTAGCAGAACTATTATGTCGTAGAGTATCAGGGGAGGTGGTCTCGGTCCTTGTAGTCTCTGACTCTACCGGGGGGCCTTAGCTCTATCTCTATGGATGTTCTGAAGGATGCTGGGGTGAGGCCTTGGATACACTGTTTAGCATTAGGATTGGTTAGTTGCGAGCCCAGTTTGCAACCCTAGCCAGCAGGGGTTTATTTATTGGTATGGTATCAATCGGTACAACCATGACCGTTTTTCATGGGGTGTATATTGTGTCATTCTGGGTGCATGTGGGGCGACGGTGCTGTTTTAATTGAGCGTTTTCACACACTCGTGTATAGAGGTGCGGCGGCCACCTATCCTTTCTATAGCAAATTACAAACTATAAACCAAACTAAAGATATGAATTGACTGCATGCATATGTACTGTTGCATTGTTTTGTTTGCTCACTGTGCCATGATGTGTGCTCACCCTTCGACGTCAAATATTTTTTTTAGTTGATGATGCATGTACTACCGTCGAAGATTATATAAATGCTCCAGTGTACCGGAACGTGGCGGCAATGGAAGTTGAAGCTGAAGTGGATACACATGACTCCTCTTGCGAGTGCAACTCATGTGTATTCGATTAGATATTTTTCTAGATTTCTTTATTTGGATTTATTAAGGACATGTATTTGATATTTATTTATGTTTCAGTTGATACAGAATAATTTGTTATTTAAATATTAATATCATAGTAGATTCTCAGTTCATTTTACTATAAGACTTCCGCTATTGTGTATTTATTCTGATTATGAATGTGGGTGTATGAGGTTTAGGTCAGCCGGATACCATCTGTACGAGATCCTGGTTGAACCGTTAGTTTGCTAGCGGTTCATCACACCATTCTGAATAGTGTGGAATTGGGGTGTGACAGGTCAACTCTCCAACATGAGCTTAATGAGAAATAAAATAATACAATAAACATATGCATGATGTCAAATTCATATCTTTGGTTTGGTTTAAATTTACAATGTGCTATAGTAAGGATAGACGACCACCATACCTCCATGTACTCCCAACAGATCACACACCGTTGTCGCCCCACATCACCCACTATGGAATAGAGATAGAGCTAGAGCCTAACGGATCACACAACACCAACACTTCCCCTGATACTTTATCCCATACCAGTACGTATGCCCCTACTGGCAAGGGTTTGTCAACTGGGTTCGTATCTAACCAATCTTAGATGTCATTAGATTTGTATCCAAGGCCTTATCCCAACATCCTTCAGTACACCTACAAAGATAGAGCTAGAGTCTGCTGGCTAGACTTGGGCCTACACCGTGATCACTCCCCCTGATACCCTGTGACGTACTAAGTCCGCAAAAGTAATGGTGATAAGACGATGTCAATGTGATGAATGGTTTAATGCTCCAACATTTCCCCATTCAACACAACAATCACATACATGCACATGCCTATCATTATCATCATCATCACATAAGAAAATAATAATAAAATATGTATGAACAATAACCACATATATTGGATGACATGTTATATGTACAAACAGTAAAACTTAGCAACAATCAGTGTATAGAAATAAATCAAAGTAAAGCAAAATAGCTTGTTATTAACCAATTAGTTTAGGTCTTGTCCTTCACTTATTGAATGATGATGTTCTTCTTCTAAGCCTTAGAAACTAGTTGGAAACCTAAACAATTAGTAGAATTAAATAAGGGTCCATTCCAACAAGTTTCTGTACACAGACTAACTGTTCTATCTATCATTCAGGCCTTCCAAACATTGTCTGGTCATTTCACAGGTCTTGCATTGCCCGATCGGTGATCAATCCGGACAAAGCCTGAGACACTTCCCAAGAGTGTCCGGTCGCTAGCTTGTCCGGTAGCACTTAGAATTAGTAAAGTCCAATCGGACAAGTTTCAGACTTCCTGTAAGTTTGTCTGGTAGCATGACAGGTCTGATGTTCGGTCTGCCAGTGATGCTACCAGACAGCCTAGGACAACATTCTAGAATGCCCCAAAAGGGGCCTGAGTTAACTCTTTGGTTTGTCTCTCTCTAGAGTCGATCTCTCAACTCATTATAGGGCACATCCTACACCGTTCTCTGGTCGAAGTCTTTGCAACTATTGGATCAACAAGTTTAAATTAGGGTTAGATCTTTCATTGATACCCTAATTACTATGGCTTCCAGCGTAGATTTCTCCTCAATGAATCATGGAACAATCTCATGGCTAAATCATGATGTTGGGATTGATCCTTAACCATTAGTGGCTATGATCTCAATCCATACTCAACCTAACCCACTACAAAGATGAGGGGACTTACCGTTGGCTTTGTGACGACGTAGATGGAAGCCGACGATGAGTTCTTGTGTCGAAGATGGTTCCTCCCTCGCCTCGCACAGCCTACTTTTTCCCCACCCATTCTTCTTCCCTTTGCACTGCCTTCTTCTTAGATCTTCTTTCCCACAACCTTCTTCTTTTGCAAAGCCTTCTTCTCTACTATTCTCTAGGGTTTAGGAATGATCAAAAGAGTGGGAGAAAATAAAGAGATGTCCTCTATATAGAGGAAAAACCTCCATATCGAGTCCTCTCCCAATTAAGAGAGTGGTATCCTAAAATTAGAAAAGTTTCCAATTCATGAACTCCATTCTGGGTTTGTCCGGTCTCTAGTCTGGTAGCAAAACCCGCGAAATCGGACAACTGATAAATTAGTATTTTAGGCTGTCTAAAAGCATTGTCCGGTTACTGAAAAGTGAGACTAGACAGTAGACCGAACAAGGTAAAATAACTAAAAACCTTTACCTTGATGTTACCTTGACATGTGGCTACTTCATCCAATCGTCTTGTCTGACCCAGTTATGATGGGAAGACCGGTTACGACACGAATATCCATGTTAGATGAGGTTCATGGAGTGTGGGTCTTATAACTCCTCCATCCTTAAAAGAAATTCCATTTTCAAAATTTACACGTACGGATTTATAGATAGGCTGTCAAAAGGTCTCATTCGTCTAGAGTACCGGTCTGCCTGACCAACTACAACAGAATACGTGGTCTGTTACTAGTTTGCTGTAGCTCGAAGAGCTAGGAAAAGGCTACTTTCAAGTGGATCATCCACTATAAATACTAACCGGAAAAAGGAAGAAGGGCACGCTGTTTATACACTCACACTCATATTTCACTCTTGCTCTCACTTTCCTTGCAAATCCCTTCAACCCCTTTATCTCGGAATCTGGCTACGCCATTCCCAGAATCCATTTGCTTGTTCTGGCAAACTGACATAAGCCTCAGAGTGGCTATGGGGTTCTAATCTAGTCCACCTCACTGCTTGTTTGACTCCTTTGACTGGCAAGTGTCGTCATCTGGAGCACTAAGCAATATCAAGCGACAACAAATTGACACCCACCGTGAGGCTGAAAATGATTTTGTGAAAAACGATCTTTTATCGAAGTTTCAGCCAGATTGAATTCCTCACTACGGAGCGGACTCTAATCCCAAGTTTGACCGATCGTTCTTTAATTCTTTATCAACAAAATGAGATGTTTAGTTATTCTATAAATGGTAAAGGGGTTAATATTGTATTTGTTTGATCTATGCTCTTCACATATACCATTTCCAATTTATAATTGTTTCAGATAACCACAAAAAATAATGCTCTATGCTAGTAAAGTTCAGAATATTTTTTTTTTATGTTCTATCTTCAAATTACAGCAATGAAAAAAATAATTTTTTTTTATCCTAGCTTCAGATAACCACAAAGAATAACGCTATATGATTACTAAAAGTTTTAAATAACTTATTTTTGTACTAGCATTGGATAACGATTAAGAATAATGCTCTATGATTAGCAAAAGTTTAGAATAATTTTTTTAGTTCTAGCTTCAGATAACAGCAAAGAATAATGTTCTATGATTAATAAGAGTTTAGAATAATTTTTTTTGTTCTCGACCTCAAAGAATAATGTTCTATGATTAGTAAAGGTTATATATATATATATATATATATATATATATATATATATATATATATATATATATATATATATATATATATATATATATATATATATATATATATATATATATATATTTGGTTTCTAGCTTCATATAACCACAAAGAATAATGCCCATATTAGATATGATGATCTTTCTCTTTGGGAACTAAGTTCAGATGGTGGTTTTGCAATATATTTTGTGGACCTCAGTCAATAAATGACTTGTAACCGATTATTCATGCCCTTTTGCAAATATTTGAATTAAAAAAAATAATTGAAAATCCTGACTGTGTGTGTGTGTGTAGGGAGCAAATCTAGAATATAATACCCTCTGCAATTATCGCCCCATCGATTCACTCAATAAAAACACAGATGGGCTGTTTAGTAGTAATCACCTGAATTATTGTGTCATCCCATGTGATTCTTTTCATTAAAATTTTTATTTAACATAACTTGGTGAAATTCGATTGTTAATTTGATCTTTTCAACCCAAGATTCTAAATTTTGGTTTCGGACCTAATTTTGGCCAGAATGACCTAAATCTGAGTGGAATCTAGTTTTTTTCTTTTTTTGAAATGTAATTTCAGAGGGAAAAATTAATAGTATAAGACAAGGAACAGTATACACGAGGGATAGTATGCAACGCACAACACTTATGGGATAGTATACAATATACAATACTTATTTATGACTAATATCATTTAAGTAAATATTTATTAATATTATTCATAAATAAGCAAACACCCCCCATTTAAATCCAATAAAAATAGTCTAAAATTCAAATTTCAATAGAATAAAAAGTTAGTTTTCCAGTTCAAGAACAAAAACTGGATCTTCGATCGTGGGGCGATTTTTAACTTTCAAATTCTAATCATTTTTTTTTAATTTAAAGATTCCATAAATCTTATTAAGGTAAAACATCATGAAAAACCAAGAGTTTGTCAAAATAATCTTTTGTTTTGATATCCAAAAAATTTTTTTCCATTCAAATGTCTTTGAAATTTAAACAGTATTCGCATACTCTGAACAATGTTTGACTAAATCGTAACTACTCCAATATAACTCGGATTGAAACAATGTTAAAGTTATTGAAAAACTAACATAATCATCTTTGCAACAAATCCGAGATTGCTTGGGTCTAAAACATATTAAAGGAGTTACTTTTCGGTCAAACCTTGTTCGTAGTATGCAAATGTTGTTTAAAGTCGTCTGACTGGAAACAATTTTTTGGACATCAAATAAAAGATTATTCTGGTAGACTCTTAGTTTTTATTGATGTTTCACTCTAATAAGATTTATAGGAATTTTTAGAATTTTTTTTTTGTTTTTATTGATGTTTCTAATATTTGAAAGTTGAAAATCGCTCTACGATCGAAAATCCAATTTTTTTTTTTTTGAACTGGAAAGTTTACTTTTTATTCTATAGGAATTTGAATTTTAAACTAATTTTATTGGATCTAAATGGAGGGTGTTTGTTTATTTATGAGTAATATCTTAAGTTAATAAACATTACTTAAATGATATTAATCATAAATAAGTGTTGTATGCTATATACTGTTATTCCTATATACTGTTCCCTGTCTAGCATTACTCTAGCTTGTAGAAGTTAGAGTACATCAAGTTTTGGGATAGTTTATAAGGTATTTGGACCATATTTCGGTTGAAATATAGACCGAAATTGTGACTTTGACTGAAATATGGATCAAAACTAAAATTTGGTACTTTTCCATTTCGAGTCCTAGTTTCGTTTTAGACCACTCAATTTCTAAAACATTTCGGATCGAAACTGAAATTTGGTACTTTTCCATTCTGAATCGTAGTTTCCTTTTGAACCACCCAATTTTCGAAACATTTCGGATCGAAACTGAAATTTCAACCGAAATTTGAAACCTTGAAAAGAGGTAGTATGGAATTAGTGTACGTCATATAGAAAATCTCTTTTTAAATTTGGGAGAAAATGCCACATGTCCAGTATGCGTGTGATGGAATCTGATCAAAGAGGCCAAGATTTCTAAAAATCATATAAAGGTGGCCTTAAGATTTAAAGGCAATATACGTCACGTGTCATAAACATAAAATAATTTAAATTTTTATTTACATAAAATAGAGTGTTATGATCCCACATCGGATCCCACATGCACCAAAGCGTGGTTCTTATGTCTTGGGACTCTCTCACCTAATAGGCTAGTCTTTTGGGTTTGGCTCTCCCTTGGACTTGAGTTGTAACATTTGGTGCTTTCATTGAGCAGCCGACACTGCAAAAAGGACGACCTAGAGAAGGAGCGACCTGGGAAAGGGTTACCTGGTGAAGCAGAGTGGAAAGCCATCCAGAGTGGGCAATCTAAAGTGGGCTGACGTGAGCGTTGGCTTTAAAAAGAGGGTGACAATGTTATGATCCCACATCGGATCCCACACACAACAGAATGTGGTTCTTAAGTCTTGGGGTTCTCTCACCTAATAGGCTAGTCTTTTGGGTTGGGTTCTCCCTTGTGCTTGAGTTGTAACATTTAATGATACGAATCGTATCGAAAATGGCTACTTCGAGAGTAGTCGACCTCCTGGAAAGAGAGATGAAGAAGGGATGAAGAACAAAAAGAGTAACTTGTTTGTATATTGATACCCATTACAGAACACCTTGCTCCCTTAAAAATCATGTGGATTATGATTTAGTGCCATAGATAACCATTACTTGTCTGCAAATACCTTTTCGAATTCGATCCAAAATCAGTCGGATTTAAAAAAAAAAAATCGAATTAACCAGAAATTCGTTTGAAATCCGATTTGGATCCGAAAACAATAGTACACGGTTAATAAAAGTGATTCGAGTCCTTTACTGAATCACAAAACATCACCGGGAAACAAAACATCAAAACCTAAATTCCAGTTCAGCGGTGAAACAATAAGCAAATGAAGAAGGAAAAAAATAAAATAAAATAATAATAAGGAACTGAGGAATAGAAGAAGTGACACTGCCAGAAACGAACAAGAAAGATAAAAAAAATAATACTAATAATGAGACTTACCAGAAGAGAGAAACAGCATTGGAGAAGATTCATACCGTCGGACAGGATTGTCTTTATTTTCTCCCCTCAACTAGTCCTCTCAGCTTCCCATTTCACGCTTTTGAGAAATCGACCAGTAAAAGAGGAAACCCTAAAATGAATCAAGCTTTCAAACTTCTGAAATCTCTGATATCTTCCTCTATTAATTCTTCTCTGATCCTCTGATTTCTTTCTTTCCTCCACTATTTCTTCAACCATCTTTTCACTCTCGGACGATACCTGCTGCTGCAATCCAACAAGAAAGATGCAGTTTTTAGCGTCTTCGAAGGAACTTCAGACGAAGGAACTTCTTTCCTTCGGAATCGGTAACGTCAGTGAGCAAGTATAGAATAAGAATATAAGATATCACAATAAAATAAAATAAAAATTATAAACAAAATGCTGTCCAGGTTGCCCACCTGTCGCCCAATCCAATTATCCCCACCGACCCATTTTCCACGGATTCAAATTGTCTCCTCCCTGAGTTCGGGAGGAGGAGTGACGGTCTGGATGTATGGCTGCTATTTGGCTCTCGAGTGAATCCGAGTCATCCATCGAAGTCGACACCCCAGTTGACAAGCTGAGCCGATAGAGGTGTCGGCTAGGATGGATGGCTCGGATTCACCCGAGAGTCAGGTATTTCGATTTGGGCGCTGAACCACTGCAAATCTTGTGTTAATGTGTTTGATTGGTCTTCGTTTTTTTTTTCATGATTACACGTTTATCTCTAATAAATGATATCAGAGTCAAACTTGACAAGTCAATACGAATCTAGAAGAAAAAAAAGGAGGTACGTAAGATTTATTGGAGAAGGAATTTTTTTTTTTCAAAATCGATTGGACGAGAAGAGTTTGTTGACAAAGCATTAGAAGAAAAGAAAAAAAAAAAAAAAACAGATAAAAAGCAAAGCTTAGATAATTTTTTTTTAGATTTACTTTTCTGAAAAATTGTCGTTGAAACCAAGAAAGAGATACGGTGAAAAGAAAAAATGAAAAAAAAAAGGTTTTCATTAAGAAGATAATCATTACAAGTTTTTAATTTTTTTGTTTTTTTTTTTTTTTTTTGTTTCCACCAGTTTCAACGTGAGGCTTGAGAGATTTGAAAGGTAAGAATTGGTTTGCTTTGTACGGTACCGTAGTAAGAAAAAAAAAAGAGGAAAAAGAAAGGGGGGAGAGAAGATCGTCTCCAGTTCGTCCAGTCGTCCAGTCGTGGACGGACGGATTAGATTTAAAGGACATGCCCCTATGTATTGGTATGCGTGTCCTTTTAATCCAGGCCGTCCAGTCCACGACTGGATGACTGGACGGATTGGAGACGATCCAAGTCTGGGGGGGTGTTCGAAGCAAGGATCTATGGTAATGCCGGATGATGTGGTGGGTCCAGCTGTGGCAGGAAGATTGATGGATGCTGCTGAAAACATGGGTCATCGAGTGAATGGCTAGAGGATTGGATTTGAGACCAATCGGTTCAGTAGGGTTTGGGGTTCCTAGAGGATTCATTGGTGGTCAAACGGTTCATGCAAGGAAGGTATCCTAGAACTGCAGGGGTGCTGGAGACTCAGGAGGGTGATACCCATCATCCCATATGTGTGTGGTTGGGATGGAACAGATCACCTAGAGCCAGATCTCGTCGGTGTTTGTGTTCCAGGCCGACGACGTAAGACTTGCATGCGATGAGCTTTGCGATGGGAAAGCAATCTGGATCTGATGGTGGGATTGAGTTCCGGCACGGTGCATATATTTGCCAATTGATGTTGTACCGTGGGGCAAAAGAAGACTGACGGGTTGGGACGAGAAGTCGGATCTCTAGGTCTGCATTGGAGTTGCAAAGATGAGATGCTTGGGTTCTAGGTGCAATTGGAGTTGCAGAGGGTTGGGATGAGGAGTCGAATCTCTAAGTCTGCATTAGAGGTGCAGAGATGAGAGGCTCAGGTTCCAGGTGCAACTGGAATTGCAGGAGGACTGTGAGTGATGGTGATATTTCCGGTGATGCTGCAGCAGTGTGAGAGATGGAATCACATCACATCGTATGGCAGTGAGCTGTACAGGACACCTGGATGTGGTGTGGGCTATGCTGGTTTGGGTGTAACGATTTGGCAGAGATAGATTTTTAGGATCAACATAAACAAATTTTCTTCAAGGTGGTTTGCAAAATCTAAGCCAGATGGAGATTTTTTGGGTTGGTGTCTTGTATACTGTGGGGTCCAGGCAATTATAAGGATAGTATTTATATTAGGGTATGGGTCTACTACATGTATGGGGTAAACTTGTAATTGTATGGGATTAGGGTTTCTAGGTTTCCCTATAAATTATCTCTTTGTGGTAAAACCTAGGTAAGGTCTGAGCAAAGAAGAACACTTTGCCAGGTGGAGAGAAGTGTGGAGAGTTTTCTTGGCAATAAATAATTTCTGTTTCTCTGTGGTGGAGGTAGGCATTTCGGTTTGGATCTGAACCACCGCAAATCCTATGTTAGTGTGTTTGCTTGATCTTTGTCTTTTTCTTGTGGTTGCGCGTTCATCCCTAACAGAATACGACTAAGAACTCGATTGCATAGAAAAATCGAGCAGAGGAGACAACAGAATAGACTCACAGAAGAGGATATGTGCAAACCATAGAAAAATGAACAAACAACTTGTCGGAAACCCTAAAGAACAAAAAATAAAGAAATTTCATATTTGCATAACAAGAAACTCTCTTGTTCGAAGAAACCAAAAACAATGATAGAAAGATTTATAAAGAAGTTGAATCAAACCAGAGAACAACATTGCAGCAACAATCAACAACGGAAACCATACGAAATCACAAAAGAAAAAACTAAGATCAAACACAGTGTACTCTGATACCATGTCAAAATGTAACGGAGAAACCAAAGAGAAGCTAGACCTCAAAGTATACTCATATATTATAAAAGTAAAGTGTGTATTACAGAGGATTTGTTTATATAATAAATAATAAGCTAACAGACACGTGGCAGTATCATTGTTAACAAGGGACGAACACAGTACAAAATATCTAACAGACAAAAACCCTGTAAAATACTCTAAAAGAATTGTATTAATTGTGTGATTTACATTGAGTAGAGAACCCCCCTTATCCCCTCTTTATTCCCCTTTTTCTCTTTTTTCTCTTCCCCCCAATTCTAAAGGGAGCGAACGAAAGACCAAAACCACCAAAAACCCAAAAAAAAAACAAAAAAAACCCCAAACCCCACTCCCCCCCCCCCCCCCCTCCCTAATATAAGGAACACAATAAAACCCACCCCTAAAACACAAAAAAAAACCAAATAAACCTCCCCCCCCCCCCCCCCCCCCCCACACCCTTAGTTTCCACCGCGATAAGGCCACAAAAAAAATAAAGGGTTAACTAATTCTTAATAAAAAAAAACCCAACAAAAAAATTAAACCCCAAATCCTTTTTCTATACCAAAAAAAAACCCCTCATAAAAAAAAAAAAAAAAAAATCCTTTCCAAAAAACTTCCTGCGGTCTCCCTCTATTATAGAGAAGGAGGCAGTCCATTCCTCCTCTCAAACATTCTCACCGTGCGAGAAGATCCAGAAAGGAGCGAGGAAGGAGGCGCCCCGCCCGGGAAGGAAGAGCACACCGCCAACCGACTACGCCGGTAAGTGCTCTGCGTTGTTAAGTTTTATTATGAGGACGGTCGGAGCCGCGAAGCGCGTAAAGATCAATAGGGTGAATGGCTCCAATGTTCTCCCTCATTCGAATCTAATCTAGGATCATACGGCAATATAGCCGAGTTCGAAGGCCTAGAAAGGGTTTAGACTTGGATAGTGTAAGGGAAACCCTATGGAGACCTATTGGTTGCCGAAAAGGAGGGGAGATCGAGATCTCACTCTCGAGATCCAAACCGCGGGGTATCCGGATGGACTATGGGTCCAGCGGTATGGCCCTAGCGGTATGCACTGAGCACATCGGGTCTCCTCGGTGAGATCCGAGTGAGACCGGTAAGTGCAACCGGTATGTATCGGTCGCGCATACCGGTTGCGGTATGTGCAACCGGTATGATGCGCCGGTATACTACCGGTCTCCTATGGTGAGACCGGTACCGCAACCGGTATAGGTTTTTCGAGCTTGGGTTGCTTGGCCAAACCTGGTTCCGACCCCGAGCTTTAATAAATGAATTCAAACATAGTAATGTGGTTATGTAGGACCTGTAGAAGCGTGGTGGCTTTGACGCTCAACCGGATCATTGTCACGCGTCAAGTAAGGAACAAGACCCTAAACCTAATAATCTACAACAGGAAACCTTGAAGTATAATTCGTTATTGTGAATATTCCTTGCTTGTTGTTTGTGCATCTCCATGCCATGTAGTTGTGCTTTTAATTATTATATCTTCATGCATTTCATATGCTAGGTTGTTGTATGTTAGCATGTGTATGTTTTCGTTAGTGTGTGGAATGTGAAGGGGATGTGCCCGGATATATCCACGGCTAACACCTTTTCTCGTTTAGCCTTTACCTTGCGGACTTGGTATGTCTAGGGTATCGGGGGAGGACGTGGGTTGTGGTTCTTCGCCCCCGGACTCGAGCCCTATCTCTAGGTCATAGGGAGCCGTCTTTGGGTGAGACTCTGAAACTATATCAACATCTAGGATTGGTTAGAATGGATCCCACTTGCAAGCCCTTGCCAATAGGGGTTTAGGTATTGGTACGGTATGGGGTATCGGGGGGGGACGTGGGATTGTGGTTCTTCTGCCGCCCGGACTCGAGTCCCTCTCCATCTTTGGAGTGAGTGATGTGGGGCAACACGGTAGTGTGGTAGGTGCCGATTGTTGGGTGTGCTCACACTCTGTGCATGGAGGTGTGGTGGCCGCCAAACCTTACCATAGCACATTTGCAAGTTATACCGCCCAAATTGTAATGTTATCTCATGCATTTTGTCTTGTTGCCTGGGTTTTGTACTTCGGCTAGTTGTGAGCTCACCGGATATATCTGTATTCTTTTCGGATTTGGATGCGGGGATACCGGTTGATGACTTCGTGCTGCTCCGCTTATGGTACGGTTCTTTGCCATGGATACCCAAGCGAGAGGATGACGAGCATGTGTTTCATGCGAGTGCTGGTCTTGTTTACTCTTAGTTACTTGGGTTTATTTTTCGATAAGTATTGTAATAAAATTATTTTAAATTGATGAATGATGGAATAACTTGGTTATTTATGTTAATTCAATTTAGTTCTCGGCTCATTTATTATTTCATTTGCTATGTATTATTTTCTCTGATTATGTTGGATTGCTTGGGAATGTTGGTTGACACGGTCTATTGAGATCCGGTGTGAACCGTGGTTTGACCGGTTCCTCACACTCGTTCGGAATTGGGGTGTGACAGAGAACCTATATTTATAGGCTACAATCAAATATTTTACATAATATAATAATGTATAAACATGGAAGATTTTGCATATTACATGTGATATGAGAAAGATCACATGCAATATGGATTTGATATGATTGGATTGTGAATGATATTGTGGATCATGATTGATTTGATTAGCTTTGATTGGATTGTGGATTGATCATGATTGATCTGATTTTCTCTAATTGGATTGTGGATTTGATTGTGATTATATTCTATCATGCCCCCTCAAGTGAAACTGTCCCTCTCGGATAGTAAGCTTGTCACGTAAAATCCGAAATCGTGAGTGTGATAATGGTTTAGTGAGTATATCCACAATTTGATCCTGGGAACATACAAATCGAACGTCGAGGAGTTTCTTGAACACTTGATCTCTGACAAAATGGTAGTCAATTTCCACGTGTTTGGTTTGTGCATGGAGAACCGGATTGACTGCTAAATATGTTGCACCAATGTTGTCGCACCAATTGATCGGTTTTCTTGTTGGTGAAAAATCAAGATCCTGCAAGATGAATTGGATCCAAATTAATTTGGAGGCTGCATTGGCTATACCTTTGTACTCTGACTCGGTACTAGTTGTCACACCCCAATTTTGGCTGAACCGGAAGTGTGAGTGAATCATCACTGAACCAATGGTTCACACAAGGATCTCAATAAGACCGTATCTACTCATACAAACCATTGCACATAACCATAATCAGAATATAATTAAATACATCAGAAGTCTTAAATTAAATGAACTGAATTATCTATTGATAATTTAAATAAAATATCCAATTATTCAAAACACCAGAACGTAAATAATTTTCCTTACATCATTTGTAAATCCAACTGAAAATAAATAAAATAAACGAATCCAATATCCTAGAGGTACACACAGAAAGGGCACTCGCATGAAGCGTCATGCTCGTCCTCCCCTGCTTGCACTTCTAAAGCAGCAACACCTACATATGCTGGAGCATCCACATAGTTCTTAACAGTGTAACCTGCATCAACATCTAAAAACATGTATATATACAAGGATGAGCTCACTACTTAGCTCAGTAAGACAATTAGACAATGCAACACACATCATGCATGAGTAACATTCACATCATGGTCTGGTTTTAAGTTTACAATGTGCTATAGAAAGGATTGGCGGCCACCACACCTCTATACACGAGTGTGTGTGAATTCGCCCAATGGATTAAACACCACTGTCGTCCCACATGCACCCACCATGGAATAGAAATAGAGCTAAAGCATCCGGATCAAAAACCACTAACACTTCCCCTGATGTCCTACCCATACCAACACATAAGCCCCTATTGGCGAGGGCTTACAAACTGGGCTCGCAACTAACCAATCATATATTTCATCACAGTAGGCCCTATCCCAGCACAACTCCCTACCGCATATAGATAAGGCTAGAGTCTAGTGGTCAGGCCAGAGACCACAGTGCCACTTCCTTCCCCTGATACCCTACCGACACCAAGCACGCTAAGACAGAAACGATACGAAAAGGTGCTAGTGTGAGGAATGATCTCAGACCCCTGGACCTTCCCATTCCACACACAAACGAAAACAATCACATGCCTAACAATCACATCCTAGCATAGCGAGTATGCATGAACAATATAATAACTGAAAGTAAAGATGACATGCGAGTATGCACAAACGCCATTCCATAGAATCACAATTATTAACAACGTTTTACTATTATTAAGTTATTAGGGTTTAGGTCTGATTCTCTTACCTGACGCTTGATTGCTAACTTGCTCCGCGTCACAGAATCCAAACTCGCTATCACAATGTTAGGGTTGAATTAAAATAATTTTCTTAGGGTTTACGTTGGTCGAAAAACCAACTAGGTTAAAAACACTCCCACAGTGCATACCGGTCGCACGTACCGATGGCAGCACTGTGGGGAAAGGTGCGACCGGTCCCCGACCAGTCCCTGAAAGGTACCGATCGCATATGGTGTGACCGGTATGGTCAATCGGTATGCCTCCGAAAGACCATCAACTTGATTCTCGCCTTCCGTCGGTCACCCCCTATTGGTTATAGGATTTCTCCTATGCATTCTAGGCCTGAGCAACGAGTTAGAGTTGTTTCATGTTCCATTCAAGTCCTAGTTTCGATGATCCTCAGCCTAGAATGCGAATCTAGGGTTTATCGACTGTATTAGGGTTTGACGGCAATTTAAGGGTTTTAGATCAATACATCGCCTTGCATGGTATTGATCAGTTCAAGATTAATCATCTATAACGCTTAACTTAGAGGAAGGTTCAAGCACTTACCGTTGGTTCGCAAGTAGGGTGTTCTTCGTCCAACGACAAATGACGGCTCCTCTCCCTCCTTCCTTAGCTCTTTCTCCTTCTTCGATCTCTTTCTCCTTTCTAGGGTTTGTGAGGATCAATGAAAGAGTTCTAAGGAGGTTTAAGGGTCCTTAAATAGACTAGGATAGAGTTTAGGAAGTTTCCTTACGTTAGGAAAGTCCTTAGGCTCGTTATTTCGAAAGTGGGACCCATAGAGATCCGTTTCCAGATCTAAGTAGTCTGCCCGCGCAGACATACCAGTCGACATGTACCATCGACTGGTACTGTCACACCCCAATTCCGACTGAACCAGAAGTGTGAGTGAACTGGCTCTAAACCATGGTTCACACCAGGATCTCAATAGACAGTGTCAACCAATCATTCCAAGCAGTCTAACATAATCAGAGAATAATAAATAGCAGTGGAATTAATAGATAAATGAACTGAGCTCTATATTATAAATTAAATAATTATCCAAATTATTCCATCATTCACAAACTTAAATAATAAAAATATTACAATGTATTGTTTAAAATAAAATCTCCTTTAAAGGAAAACACAAAAGGAGCACTCGCATGATGCGACATGCTCGTCCTCTACTACCTGAGTGTCAATGGAAGCAACTGTACCATATGCTGGGGCAGTCATGAAGTCATCAACTGTGTACCCTGCATCAAAATCTGAAAAGAAGAATATATATATTCGGGTGAGCACATAACTTAGCTCAGTAAGTACAAAACCAATGCAACATACAAAATGCATGAGATAACATTTCAATTTGGGTCAGATATAACTTGCAAGGTGCTATGGTAAGGTTTGGCGGCCACCGCACCTCCATGCACGAGAGTGTGAGCACACCCAACAGTCGGGCAATAATCCACACTACTGCTGTTGCCCCACATCACTCACTCCGGTATAGAGATAGAGCTAGAGTCAGGCGGTCAGACAACAATCCACACTACCGCGTCCTCCCCCTGATACCCTACACCGTACCAATACCTAAACCCCTATTGGCAAGGGCTTGCAAGTGGGTTCCATTTCTAACCAGTCCTAAATGTCAATACAATATCTATGGCCCTATCCCAGCACGGCTCCCTACGACATAGAGATAGGACTCGAGTCTGGTGGGCAGGATGAACCACAATCCCACGTCCTCCCCTTGATACCCTATTCGCACCAAGTCTGCTAAGGTAGATGGCGATACAGAAAAGGTGTTAGCTATAGATATATCTAGGGCTCCACTCCCCTTCACATTCCACACACTAACTAAAAGCATACACATGTCTAACAACCAACATCCTAGCATATGAAATGCATGAATAGATAATAATAATTTAACAACTACATGGCATGTGCATATGCACAAACACCAAGCAATACAATTTACACATAGATTTAATCACAAAAGTTTACTGTTATTTAATTAATTAGAGTTTGGGATCTTGTCCCTTACCTGTCACGTGATAACAATTTCGTACAGCGTCATAGGATCTACTCACGCTGTCTACAAATCCTACATAGTCATACCTATAAGTTAGAATTCATTTATGAAGGTCACAGTTGGTCAGAACCATGTTTGGTCAAGCAAACAAGGCTAGGAAGGCATACCTGTCTCAGTAGAGTGAGACCGGTATGGTGCCACCGGTATATACCGGTTGCGGTACATACCAGTCTCACTGAGTGAGAGTGGTATGTGCCTGCGGATATACCGTAGGCCCATACCGCAGGACCTTGTGTCCAATCGATATGTCCCACGGTTTGGATCCGAGAACCCGATCTCGGATCTCCCTTCCTCGTCGGTCTTCAGCTTGGTTTCTAGGGTTTCTCCTAACCCATTCTAAGGTCCAAATATTCTAATGGCATTCTGGTTGTGACTAGAACGTCGTATCAAACCAGATCAGATCTAAAAGCAAAATTAGGCTTTAAATCAAAGTCCTAGGATTTTGGATCGCTGCGCCGCTTCACGGCTCCGATCCAAAATCCTATCATGACTAAGAGGATTGAGCACTTACCGGCGATGTTCGTCGATTGGCGGCGTGCTCCTACGACGAAAACCCCTTTCTTGAGCGGCCTCCTCCTTCCTTGCTCCTTCTCAGATCTCTTCAGACGGCTAGGGTTTTGAGAAGGATCAAAGGAGTATTCCAAGCCTCTATTAATAGTGGGAGACTGTTGTTAGGAAGGTTTCCCACGAATGGAAACTTTCTAAACTTCAATTTGGAGTGAAGGACCCGCTGTAGTCCGTCTCCAGCCGAAGTCGCACATACCGGTTTGACTGACTCAGACCGGTATAGTCCGACCGGTATACACATACCAGTTGCACATACCGGTCTGACTGACTCAGACCGGCATAGTCAGACCGGTATGAAATTTATACAATTTTTCACAGGTTCTCATACCTGAAAATTGAGTGGTTCGTCACCCAACTTCGCCTTCCGATCCGGTTATGATTGGAATACCTGTCACCATATAAAACCATGGGTTAGAGCAGGTTTTTAGAATACGGTTCTTACAGGTACCATCGATTGGTATGAAGAAAATATCATACATTAGGTCCATTTTCGTACCTGGTTGTCATCTATTCTTTTCGTCTGACCCGGTGATGATTGGAAGACCTGTTACGACATGAATTAAAGGTTTAGATCGGGTTCATAGAGTGCGGGTCTTATACTAGATCTTGCAACTGTGGGCTATTTCTTAGAACTCCATGAGACCAAATTTGGTCCAAAATAGATGCAATAGCTGGATTTTCTGTCATCAGGACAGCCCGCCCAATCTGAATCTGTGAATGCCGATAACTCCATGATAGAAATAGGTCGGATAGATATACCACAATGAATAGTGCCCTTGATATACCGTAGTATATGCTTGACTGCAAGCCAATGCTCGATGGTGGGGGAGTGCATGTATTGACACACCTTATTAACCGAGTAGGATAGATCTGGCCTGGTTAATGTCAGGTATTGTAGGGCACCCACTGTACTCCTATATAGAGTGGCATTGAGAAACAATTTTCCGTTGGCCTTGGTCATTTTTGAGCTCGATGGAGCCATTGGAGTGGCACATGGTTTGACATCCATCATATCAGTCATCCTCAGCAAGTTAGTTACATATTGAGTTTGAGTTAAGTGTAAACCAGGTGCTGTCCAGTTCACTTTGATTCCCAAATAATAATTCAAAGAGTCGAGATCTTTAATAGCAAATTATCACCAAGCCTTGTAATGAGCTATTTAATAGCCAGTGGTTTGTTTCCTGTTATGATCAAATCATCTACATATATTAGAACAACCAAAATATGCTTGTGATGGCGTTGAATAAAGAGGGAAGAATCGGCCTTTGATGCTTGAAACCCAATTGAAATGAGATAAGAACTGAGGCGATGATACCAGGCCTAGGGAGCCTGTTTTAGACCATAAATAGCCTTTCTCAATGCACAGACATGAGTGGGATGTTGAGAGTCAACAAAGCCCTGAGGCTATTACATAAACACTTTTTCTGGGAGAAGTTCATGTAGGAATGCATTATGAACATCCAACTGTTGAATATTCCAATTCAATGTGACTGCTAGAGATAGAACTATTTGTATAGTGCTATTTTTCACCACTGGACTAAATGTTTCATCATAGTCAAAACCTGGTTGTTGGGTAAAGCCACGAGCAACAAGAGGAGCTTTGTATCTTTCAATCGAACCATCAGATCGTGTCTTGATCATGTAAATCCATTTACAACCCACCAAGTTCATAGATTTGTGGTACGTAATTAATTCCCAAGTTCCATTTCTTACTAGGGCTTTGAATTCACTTGTCATAGCATCCCTCCATTGTGGGTCCTTGGAAGCAACCGTATAGGATGTAGGTTCAATGGTGGTTGAGAAACAAACACAAGGAGGATGAAGGGTAGTCATTAATACCTTTGGTTTATAGATATTATTTTTAAATCGAGTTTGCATTGAATGACCTGTGGGTTGAGAAGCTGTGGGAGTTGGTGGATGTGGTTGGGGAGGAATAGGTAAAGTGGGAGATGATGGCAAAGGGAGCACATTATCATGGGCTGTCTTAGAGGTGCTCATCATGGGTTGGGTAAGTGGAACTGGGGGGATGGGAGTGCAAGGTGACATCCCCTTGTTGGTATTTGGTAATGGCAAATTGGGAAGGAAAATAAGATCAGGTTGTTTGATGACCGTTGCTTCCACAGGAGTTGATGCTTGAAAGGAAAAATGTCCTTCATTGAACACAACATGACGTGAAATATAAATCCATCCTGTTGGAACATGAAGACATTTGTAACCATGATGCTGAGTAGAGTATCCCATGAAGACACACTATTTGGATCTATTATCAAGTTTGTGATTTTGATATGGTCGAAGCCATGGATAACATGTTGTTCTAAAGACCTTTAAAAATAGATAATCAGGTGTCTTTTGAAAAAACCTTTCATAAGGTGATACATGTGATGAAGATGCAGATGGCATTCCATTTAACAAAAATACTGTCGTTGCAAAGGCATGGTCCCAATATTTGTGTGGAACTAATGATTGCGCCATCATTGTAAGTCCTGAATCCACAATATGTCGATGTTTTCTTTCAACACTGCCATTCTGTTCCTGTGTATGAGGGCAAGAAATCAGATGCAAAATACCAGCCGTTTGCAAATAATTTTTAAAACTAAGGAACTCACCACCACCATTAGACTGGAAAATTTTGATCTTTTTATTGAAAAAATTTTCAACCTGAGTTTTAAAGATCATGAAAATTTTGAGAGCCTCAGATTTAGCTTGCAATGGGAATAACCATGTATAACGACTAAAGTCATCCACAAAAGAAATGTAATAATGATACCCAGTGGATGATAAAATGGGAGAGGGTCCCCATAAATCAGAATAGATTAAGTCCAATGGTGCATTACATCGACTAGTTCTTGAAGAAAAAGGTAAACGATATGATTTACCTTATTAGCAAGATTCACAAAACTGAAACAGAGAGGATGCCGTAGTAGACAAAGCATTTTTATTCAAAATAGAAAACACTACTTGGGGAGTAGAATGCCCAAAACGTTGATGCCACACCATTTTTGACACACGTTCTCCAATGTACGCTGAAGGACTGATTGAAGATGGAATATCAGATTTTCAAACCATAGAAGGGTTTGATTTATTTGAAGCGAATACACCACGGATGCTATAAAGACCATTGCTATTCTGATCGTACATAAGGAGGTTCCCAGAGAATTGATCCTTAACGCAAAAGAAAGATGGATGAAACTAAAATAGCAATTATTATCTTTAGTGAATTGTGAAATATAGAGCAAATTTTTTTGAATTTGACGAACTAAATAAATTTGTTTAAGATTAAATGAAGAACGAGAAGTATATAAAGAAGAAGATCCAAAGTGGATGATTTTCAAACCTGAGCCATTGGCAACTTGAACCTGTTCATTGCCATTATAAGTTGAAGGAGCAGAGAGATTTGCTATATCAGAGGTCAAATGATGAGTGGCCCCGGAATCAGGGTATACCACACATTATCATGGCTGGTGGGTGGATATACATTGTTGTTGGTGGAAGAGACTGAGTGTAATAAGGATTAAACCTTTGATAGCATTGCATGGCAGAATGACCATGTCGATTGCATACCTGACAAGTAATCTTTTGTCTATGTTCATTGTGGTCATGTTGAAACTGACCACGACCACGTCCCCTTCCTCGTCCTCTACCAGGACGAGTGAAAGTGGGTTGTTTAGCATTTGTTTTAGTGGCTACATTTGCAGATGGCATGGTTAGAGGAAGCTTAGGTGCTCAGTTTTGGATCAACATCTCTTGGTTGTAAAGAATACCAATAAACTCATCTAACGAGATAGGCTCCAAGCGAGATGTAATGGAAGTCACAAAGCTATCATATTCGGCTCCCAGGCCACTCAAGATACTTAGAACTAATTGATAATCAGGAATAGCTTTTGCAATAGCAGATAAATGGTCAGCAAGAGTTTTAGCTTTTTGAACATATTTAGCTATTGACAAGTTTCCTTTCTTTAACTATTGACAAAGTAGCTAGCTTTGATACCATGTCAAGTTTCCAACTCAAAAGTTCGAACTAGTAAGTGAAGGGACTCTCCATATATAAGACCATAGGATTCCAATCTCATTAGCAATGTGGGACTATTCCCAATATGATAGAATAGAATCACAATCAAATCTACAATCCAATCAGAGAAAATTAGATCAATCATGATCAATCCACAATCCAATCAGAACTAATCAAATCAATCATGATCCCACAATATCATTCACAATCCAATCATATCAAATCCATATTGCATGTGATCTTTCTCATATCACATGTAATAAGCAAAATCTTCCATATTTATATGTTATTATATTCTGTAAAATATTTGATTGTAGCCTATAAATATAGGTTCTCTACTCAATGTAAATCACACAATTAATATAATTCTTTTAGAGTATTTTACATGGTATTAGAGATCTAGGTTCTCTCTCATAATAACCCTAAAAAAGAGGTAAAGTCACCAAAGGAGGGACGCAAGATGCACAAAAAGGGACTATGGTCACCCAAAGAGGGACTATGGTCACCCAAAGAGGGACTATATGTCACCCAAAGAGAGATCAGTCACCCAAGAAGAGGGACCAGTCACCTGAAAAGTGACATGTAATGCCACATGTATACCACATGTAACTCCACCGTTAACATATACACCACCTAACGGTGGAGTTACAAGTGAAGGGGAGTATTAGGAATAGTCTCACATTACTAATAAGATTGGAATCCTGTGGTCTTATATATGGAGAGTCTTTTCATTTACTAGTTCCAATTTTTGTGTTGAAAACTTGACAAACCCATCATTTTTAGTATAGAAGGAATTTTGGAGATAATACCATATTCGAAGGCTCTGAAGCTCTACCCCAGCTTGTCCTTGCGGAAGAAAAGATCTACATTCCATTCTAAAGTACAAATCATCAAAATCAGAATCATCCATCATCAACCATCAATCAACAAAGGAAAGATTGGGGTAGGCGGAACATACTAACAGATTAAGAAAGCGACTTTTCCTCCCAAATTCTTCTGACAGTTCGTGCGATCTGCTAAACTAAAGAAAGATGAGAGGAGCAGTAAAAGGCAAATTACACCTAATAAGAAAAAGAAAAATGAAGTTGCAGGAAAAAAAAAATTCCTAGACACTAACACAGCTCTATCTTTGTCAGAATCTCTTTGATTATGATACCCCGTTTCCTCCATGAGAGTAGGAACCCGATCAGACAAACAGTCGATTAATCGAACCTCAGTAAAGAAATTTACAGAGGGACACATTTCTTAACCCAAGTCCTCCTTCAACAACTCTTCCCAGAACTCCTCATCTAGTGCTTGACTTTCTTCACCCTCAAGCTCCGTTTCTTGCTTTTCCTCTTCTTCTTTTTGCTCCTTCTTGGGTCTACTCAATCCCTGCATCTGCATTGCTAGTGTCTCCAGTTCCGACGCTTCAAACTCAAAAAGGTTTCCGAAATCCTCTGGCTCGACATTGATTGGATACTGTTCTTCTCTTCCGCTTTGGCTCGACTCACCAACTTCAACAACATTCCTCGGTCCCTGATCAATGGGCTTCCGTTTCTTTGTGATTGCATCTTGTATTTCCTTTCTCCTTTCCTTATGTTGGGCTAATTCCAAGATAAAAGTTGGGTTCTCCATTGCTCTTGCCAAGAAAGTCATCATCTGTTGCTGCTTCAACTCTGTTCTTTGTCGCCTCTGCTCCATGGATTCTAGTTGAGCACGGTTATTATGCTCCTGCTGTCTGAGCTTCACCAGTTCCATCATGAGGACTTGCTTGTCACGCCTCAGCCTGTCAATTTCTGCATCAAGTCCGAATCTTCCCACTTCAACGCAAGAGTCCAAAATTTGCTGTTGAGAAAAAGGCTGAGATGGTGCTTTCCTCCTCTTGATGTTCTTCAATAGATGTTTCTGATCTCTTAGAAATCTTTCATTGGCAAACTCCCACTTGTCTGGATCTACCTTTCTAAATCCCTGCTAAAGTCAAATTCCATATCAATCAACTCATGAAATCAGAAATTGAGAATCAGTTTAAATATCCAGAGTAACTTTCGACAATTTTTTTTTAAAAAAGAATTTCGATTTTGGCGATATACACAAAACATGCACTTTTTTTATGCACAAAATCCAAAAAAAAAAGAAAAAAAAAAGAAAAGAAAAAGAAAGAGGATCCCATTAATGAGACAAGGAAAAAAGAAAAGAAAAGAAAACCAATCACAGAAAAGAATATTTGAAATTGCGAAAATCAATAAATCCTTGTTCTCGCTTGTTCTATAATTCAAGTAGAGAGCCCAAACCCCAGAGTCACTAAGAGTAAAATGTGAATGGCGGGTCAGAGGAGAAATTTACATAGGTGTTAAGCTGCCTGATAAAGCTTGAGAAGTTGTCGTGCTTGAAGTATCTGGGAAGAAGATTCCTTGAGATGATGTGGGGATCCCAAACAACAAAACTGTTGCCTGCAATGCTCCAAGAAACTATATGGTTGGTGTTTGGGTCATCAACCATGTCGAATGTCTTTGTAAGGAAAGGTGGAAGGCCTGTCTCATTAAGACCCTCCATTGGTTGGGGAGGAAGTGATGGTGGGTCGCCCGAGTAGGATGAACTCCCCTCAGGAAACTCTTCTTTCAATGAGTGTAGAGGATTCATGGTTGGAAACAAAATCAGAACTGCTGGAATGTTATTGGGTTCAGATATTTTACCTTGAAGCAGCAATATATGAAGTTGGTCAATGTATTCATTAAAGGGTTTATTAGTTCAATCAAATGGGTTTGAAGAATGAAGAAAAGGGTCAATGACGGAGAAAGGAAGTCAAGGGATCATGGACAAGAAAAACAGAATTGGGTCTTGGTGCTGTCTTCCAATTTCAGACCAAGCCAGTGTTGTATATCAGATAAGAACAGAGAAGAGTTCAATGCTTAAATAGATCCACCACTGAAACTGCCAGACTCGTTTGGCCATGTTTTTTTAATATTCTATTTCTGTTTTTGGCAGGTGATGAAAAATTGAAAATTTTAAAATTTAAAAAAGAGCAAAAGAATTCTTAGAAAATTCTGCAACTAACAAGGAAACAAGGATTTTAGGTACAAAAGGAAACAGGAAACAGCGACTAAGTACTAATAGAACATTGGTTGATGGAACCATCGTGGGCTCTTATAATTGGGTGACAGAAATTTAAAAAACCACCTAGCGCTTTCTCTAAGCTCGCATCCCAATCAGTCTTTTGTTTGGAGATTTTGCAGAGCTGAGCTGGGTCTTGGCAACAGCAAAGACCAACGAGCAGCTGCCAACGAAACAGAGTTTGTGCCTTTTGGGATGCAGCGGGTTTCTCGATATGGAATTTTAAGATCTTTTTGGGTGTCAGGTGTCAACATTGTCAGATCTATGACATACTAAGAATCACTTAGGCTGCCAAGTGTCAATACAGACTATCTAGGATTTGGTTAGTAACAGCATGACCAGTAGTATCAAGAGCCGTAACTCAACCTTGGCTGCTTTTGGAGATTTTGCAGAGGTGAGGTGGTCCTTGGCAACAGCAACGAAGCAACAAGCAGCTGCCAGCGAAACAGAGTTTGTCCCTTTTTGTGGTGCAATTGAGTTTCTCGAAATGTGATATAAGAATCTCCATGGCTGCCAAGTGTCAACAGGGTCGGATCTAGGACTTCGTTCAACAGTAGCATGAGCACTGAGCATGAGTAGTATAAAGAGCCGTAACTCATCTTCTTCCTTGTGTGATGATAGCTTGGTGACCACCAGTTCTGTTGTGATAAGAATGATAATTAAAGAGGTTATTAAGATAGTCCCAAGTCGTCATAAGTGAATCAATTCTTTTGATATAGACTAGTTTTAAAATTGTGTAAATTTCTCCTCACAAGGGATAGTATCATTGATGCATTTCCACCACCATTAGCATTAATGCTCTAGTACACCATACACCCACAGGCAAAAGAGCTCAAGTGGATATTTGGCATATTTGGCAAATTGCCACCTCCGGCTTCCCCTCCACTCCACTCCGTCTTTAATTCCCACTCCCTGCCCCTCATCTCCCTCTCCCTCAGCTCTTTAGGAAGTTTTTTGGGGGAGGGGTTGCTTCTTGACACCGCAGAGGGGGTTGCTTCATGACAGCGCTGGTGTCATGGAGTTTTGACATTGATTCTTTTCGGAACTATTAGAGAAAACTTGTAAATAAGGGATATTATTGGTATTTGGGTCAGGGGTGGAGCACCGATCTGATGGACACTGAGAGCCAGTGTCAATGAGATCAGTTTTAAATATAAAATCCCATTTTAAATTGAGAGAAGGTGCCACATGTTCAGAATGTGTGTGAGGGGGTTGCTTCATGACACGGCTGGTGTCAAGGAGTTTTAACATTGATTTCTTTTGGAGCTATTATGGAAAACTCATAAATAGGGTATATTATTGGTATTTGGATAAGGGTAGGGGTGCCGATCTGAAACACCGAGCCAGTATCAACAAGTTTAGTGTTAAATAAAAAAATCTCATTTTTAAATTGAGAGAAGATGCCTCATGTTCAGACTTCAGAATGTGTGTGATGGAATCTTGTCAAAGAGACCGATTTCTAATCCGATCCAATCCACCATCCTCTTCCGCATTAGAATCGGATCTATTCCTCGAACGAAACTTCCAAAGGAAAGCAGCTTCTGGGAATAAACACAATATAAGTAACAAACTTCCGAAGGAAAGCAGTACTTTTTGTAAAAGTAGTACACAGTATAAACAGGAATAGCACTACGGCTCCAACCATGTAAAAGGAAAAATCATCTTCGGGGAGTTTTGGTAAGGCCTGTCACTGTCAGGACCATTCTTCCCAAAACTGATGCTTTTCGCCTTCACGGGTTGCACTTGTACTGGACCCTCGACCTGTAATATATATGGTGTGTAAAATAGTTTGTATACTGTAGTGGTGATGAGAAATAAACAATTACCACGTTGTAAGTTGCACTAGTGGAAAGTATTAATCACAGGAGGAGACATGATTTTAATTATTATTATTATTTTTTGTGTGTAGATACATGATTTAATTATTTAACCATATGTTAAGATTGCTTTAGGATTTAAAGGCAATAAACCTCACGTGAAAACCATAAAAAAAATTTAAATTTATTTATACAAAATAAAGCTTCACCACCAATCAATCTATAGGAAGCCTAGTATGATCGATCAAACAGTGAAAAGGAGTAAAAAAAATCATGTAAATTATGATTTAGTGTCAATGATAACCAACCAATGACTTGCATTGCTTGTCTGCACCAGTTTGCCATACATGGAGTACAACCATATCAAGAACATTCTCTTTTATCAAGCATGATTTTAATAAAATTGTTCTCCCAAATTGTGTTCGGGAACATGCAAAACATGTAATGTTAAAAGAGTGACTATGTTAATGAGGTAAAGTGGAAGAGGAGATAAGTGGAGGAACACTCAAAAATTAATTTTACTAGTTTGAATCTCTAACTTGGTTTGTTCCAAAATGGCTAGAGGAGTACAAACCTTTAAAGAAGCTTTTAACTACTCCTTACGCATTTCTCTTTTATACACTTCTATAAGATATTTCTACACACTACTTCTACAGCCTTCCATTAGACTCTTTTAGATTTTGGAATCCTCTACAATTCTTCTAGATAATTACAATCTTATATTATTTACAAATCTACCGTCATAATTTTGGAAATTAATTATTCATTAACCTAAAATTCAAGTTTATATATAATTTCAACGTGTAAAACTTGTTTTGCAAAACATGTTCTACGTTTTTTTTTTTTTTTTTTTTCATCTAGTACTTTCTCTGATAACTAAAGAACAGACTAGAAATGGCAAACGCCATTTTTCTAAACAATTCTTCCATTATGCAAGAATGAAAGAATAGAAGAACTGTTCTTCGCGAGAGTTACCAAACGTAGCCTTAATTTGTCTTTCTCTCTCCATTTTTCTTATTGTCATTGAAAGGTCAAGGGTGTTTAAATGTCTGAGTCCAAGGCCGCACATGATTGTAGGATTAGATCCATCTACAGATTTTAAGAAAAGCACATTGTATTTTCAAAGCCCCTTTTTCCCCCTAAAATATATACAAAAAAACTTGTTAGTCTGATAATTACATTAGAAGTCGAAGTCAAAGTCTTAATTGACATCAAGAAAAGAAAAATAAAAATAGCATAAGACAAAAGTAATAATGAAACTATGATCACTTTAGGTATCTATCTCTCTCTTTCATTTCAAAGAATTTGGACGTGCATTTTGTTATCTTCCTGAAGAAATGCAAATCCATAGTTGGACAATTTTAGGCAGATATCCAATAAATGGGTTTCATTTTGTTGGAAACACTTTCATCGTTAGTGAAAATATTGTGAGAAGAATTCTTTTTTCCCCCTCGATCACGTTTGCTGTCCCATATCTTCCACAATTAAGCTCAAACATAGTCTTATTACAGCTTAAGACTCAATCATTTATCCTCTTGTCTAATGTCATACCCTCTTGTGTATGTCCATACGTCTACTATAGTCCTTTGCATTTTCTTGGTAATCTTAGATTTTTTAATTCTTTGTTTGATCACATAACAAACTTAAAGTAGCTGTCTACATTGCGACAAAATTTCAATCCCATCTGACCTACTACGTGTTACTGAGTCCAGTCGTGCACCAATATCATGTTTACATTGCCGTGTATAAAACTAGCCCTTTATTTATTTCATTAGAAACAGAAAACCAACTGCTACATACAAGAAGAATAAAACATATTTGTAGTTTCCACCTCATCCTATTTTGTTGGATCGAGAGGAGTTGGTATAGTTCCATTGGCCTCCTCCCCCACCAAATAAATAATAACAACAGTAAAAAGGAATAGAACATGAATTATTTTCTGAGTATTCTGTTTTGTACAAATCTAGTCATCAATATATGAAAGATATCAAATTAAAAGGACAAGGTTAGAATTTGAAGGTTGATGAAGCATTACACAAAAAAATTTACCATATAATCAATTAGTTTTGGCTGCAAGGTCCAAGGAATCGGTGTCGGACACGTTATTGACTAGTGTTAAAACTGATTCAATATCAATACGGATCAATGGTCCAACCAATAGGGTAGTGACATGTGATATGTGACGTAAAGGGTTAAAAAAAAAAAAAAAAAAGTATCAACGTCAGATGTAAAACTGATACAAATCGGCCAATACAGCTGATCCAAAACCAATTCTTAAAATATGGCTAGTCCTGGATGAGAATGAGCACCCAGAAATTTGTTCATTCAGCTAGTATATCACAAGTGATATTTGTGGCTTGTAGCCCAAAATATGGCCTAGTTAATGATTTCTATTCCAAATAATTTGGTTAATTATTGTAGTAAAATTTGGAGGAAGAATTTTTTGCTACCCACCTAGGGATATTGCTTGGCATGCATCCCAATGGTTGATCAATTCATTAAGTACATAAGTTTGGGCATTTAGTTCCCACATAAAGTGTGTGTGTGAGTTTATGAGGCCACATTCTACGTTACCATGGGTTGGTTATCCTTTTTGATGTTAGTGTGTGTTGTTAATGTCCTATAAAAAGGGGGAGGGGGGAGAGGGGGGGGGGGGGGGGAGGGGGGGAAGCTATGCACATGCCGTATGTGAGTTGAATCCCACATCGGATGTGTGTGCTTGTGTTAATTTATGTGGATATATGACATTCCACGACACCATGAATTGATAAACCCTTTTAATTTTAGCATGTATTATCCCTATCATAAAAAAGGAAAAAACACAAGTCTGTCGCAACATACATGAGATATAAAAGTAACCCTGTCATAATAAGTAAGTTTATGATCAGAAAACAATTGGAAGATTAACAACGTTGTATGATTCAAAGTTGTCTTTGAAATAAGGAAAAGAAACCAAAGTTATGGTTCATACCTATCTCCAAAAAAATAAAAAATAAAAAATAAAAAAATGCTATGGTTCAATTTTTTGAACTCCATGTTTCTATTTTATTCTTTGAATGTCTAAAGTCTGGTTGGGCCACCAAATTAAAAAGCAAAACCCTTTACTGCGGAGCCTACCACTTTATTGTTTTATTTATATACTTTTTAAAAATTCCATAAAGTTAATTAATTAGCAAACAAGGGCGTGAGAAGATATTTGTGAATAATGACAAAATATGCAATCGGTTCACAAATCCAATATTATCTATCTATTATAATAATATGCACATACTAACCCTACCTCTTGGTGCCCCGGCAACAGGTTTTGGGTTACCTGTTCCCGGATTACTTGAAAAACCTTGTTTCACCTTTTTCGTCCACAGAAAATCATCAAGAAAATTAAAGAACATGACAGGTCTGCTCTAAATTTATTTATTTGTGCTGCATAAGGAAAAGAGCAATACATGCCTACTGTCTGGTGATTCATGAATCTGAGTTTTGGAGAAGTTCAGGGTCTTGTGATCTATTTTGATTATCTAGGCACTAATTGTTTGTAAGGGAAATTAAAGGGAAGAAAAGTGAAATTTTCTACCTTTAAACATAAATTTATGTAATCATTACAATAAATGTTATTACATGATTAAAGTAACTAACTCCAAATTTATTCTATATTTGATTATTAACTTACTATTTACTTTGAATCTAAATCTTTTACATTTGAAAAGTAAATTTAAAATTAATCCAAAAAGTATCATTACTAAGTATGGTAAGAAATCCAAACAGTTTATGCGATCATGTTAAGTAATAGCTAAAAAATTATACTTTAGGTTCGAAAATTTTCACTTCCCTTCTTTTTAATTTCCCTTGGAACCAAATTGAGCCCTAGTGAATAATAACTAGAATAATCAGAAATGACTCCTATGATGTATTGTATGGGAAACTCTAATTATAAGCTACATATGTGAATATTTGCACTCGCATCTATGAAACCTGTCCATATATGGTTTTCACAACCATATGATAGAGGCTACATCTTTAAATGTGGTTAAAATGGTGTCTTATATGAATGATTTTACCATGTAAAATAAATGGCAAACAAGCATTGAAAAATCTTACAATGACATTTTACATCATATTTACTTCCTATAAATGTTTTTACATATTAAAATTTTTTTCCATGTGAGCATTTCCAAGTGAAAGTTTTACACACAATACTAACATTGAAAACATAAAACAATAGGCTCAATTGTTTTGATGTAAAATTTTACATGTAATATTTTTTAGGGTAAATATTTTTCAAAGTTTATTTTCAAGATATAAAAGAAAGACGAATTTCCCTCATAAATCACTATATTTTACCTCTTGGAAATAAACATTGAATTATTTTTTTAAACATGTAAAATGTTACACGTAAAATTTTAAAAATTTTACATCAAAACAATTGGACTATTAGAGTGGCAGCAATATATATATATAAAATAAGAGACAAGTGATTAGTCTGGTATGGGACCAATATATAATTTCTCTCTTTTTGACATTCCATACCCCCACACCCCAAAAAAAGTTCAATTTACCTTTAAAAAAAAAAAAAAAAAAAAAAAAAAAAAAAAAAAAAAAAAAAAAAATTTTTTTAAATTTTTATTTTTTTTTTTTTTTTTATATATATATAAAAAAAAAAAAAAAAAAATATATAAAAAAAAAAAAAAAAAAAAAAAAAAAAAAAAAAAAAAAAAAAAAAAAAAAAAAAAAAAAACAAACAAGGCATAGGAAAATTTTATTCCAAATTAAAGAAGAATGTTTGTGAATTAAAACATGTACGCGTGGACTATCCCCTAAATTTAAATTTAGAAATATTACCTAAATAAGCACAACTTAAATAATAGTGATGAAAATTATGATGATGACATAATAATAACAATAATTATTTATATTTTTTATTAATATCTAAAATTTTAATGTTAAAAATGATGACCAGGGAACAAATGCACCAAACTGCTAGCCAAATAAATTATTACATATAATTGGCTAATGGATATAATTGTGCTTCATATATATGATTTTTTTTACTACAAATCAAAATTTTTTATCAATGAATGAAAAGAATAAGTGAACAAAAACCTGAGACTACCCCTCTCCACCTTCGACAATGCCGTCAGCAGAAAAACAACTCCAAAAAGATAAGAAAAACTATGTAAAATGAAAACATAATCCGCTCAAAAATGTCCCGCACCACATCCCCAGCTACAAGAGAAGAACAATTATCTTAAGTTATTATTATTATTATTATTATTATTAGTAATAATAGGAGGTTCTTCCCATGATAATTGGTTTACTACAAAGAACTACCATCTTTTGAGAAAAGTGACACAAACCACCCGTAAATCACTATTTTGTAATAGAGTAGTCCACAGCGTTAGGTTGAGGGCGTTAATAACTGGCGGGAGAAAACAAAGATTTTATTAAGACAATAATACTCCTGAAAAGATATTCAAAAATTGGCATTTTACATTTTGCATTCTTGTCAGTTTCTGCTTTCTTCTCAGTTCCGGGTTATCCAGGGAAGAGGGTTATCAAAAATTGACATTCTACAAGAGCTTTTTGGTCTTCTCCAACTAAAAGTTCCTGCAAAATGAAGTGGAAACGAACAGCTTGATGGAGCTTGATAGGATGCAGAGCAGTAGAAATTTGGATTGATTCAGCAAAAATATATATGTAATAGATTTTCTTTCTGGATTTGATTGAGCCCAGTGAAGTCCAACTTAGGCTTTCAGCGAAGCCGGCAGCGACCAGAAAGGTTTGAAAGAGGAGATAGAGAATGATGACGGAGGAGGCTAGTTTGGAAGATGATGATCTTTCCATTAAGTTGTCAAGAACAAAAGATTTTAAATTGTCCCTTTTATTGTAATTTTAAAAGGTATTTTTATCTATCAAATATTTAAGTTAATTCCGTTAACAAGAAACTAGTGGCCTGTAAGTCCAAAACACACAAGATAATTCTTTATGATAAACCAATTGTCCAAAAAAGTCTGTTTATTATTATTCTTATTATTCACCCACCTTATCCCACTCTCAACCACCTTGCACCAATAAGTAGTCTACTAGTATCAAAAGATAATATGATGACTGCTAGGAAGAAGTGGGAAAAAAAAAAATCTCCCAAACAAAAATCTAGAAAAAAATTGAGGGACAAAAAGACCACCATTTTAACCTGTGGTTTCTTTGTATCGATTTTCACCCTTTTACACATAACAAAGATTAAAAAAAAGAAAAAAGATCTCATGACTTATGAGTACTTAACCCTACCACTGCAACTTGCATATCTGCACTAAACATTTGATAATCAAGGGAATATAATGGGTGTACTAGACCTTATTTCGTTGAACTGTGCTTTCTTCATCATCCGTTCATCAAGGGATGATGCTCACCATTAATCAGAATTGCTGAGACCGCCGACGCCGGAGACGTCATCCATCCTCCATTCTACTTACCTAGAGGGAAGCCTGTATGAAGAAGCAAAAACCATCTATTAGACTAAACAAAAGAGCTAAGTCTCTTTCCATATGATGTTTGCCAGCTGGCCTCCATCTAAGGATGGAAACCCTAACTAGGGTTTCTTTTTCTTCTTCCTTCCATGATTCACCGAAAACGACGATCTGCTTCTAGGATGTGACTGAATCAGTTAGGTTTTTACCATGAGAGGGGACCTTACATCACATCGTCGAAGATCAAAGTCTGAGCTTCGGACCCAGAAGAAATCCAGAAATTTTGTTTCCGGAGCCAATCCCCTTTCTTGCAGTTTGGCAGTGCAAACGGTACAAATGTTACATCATCATTAAACCATCTTGCTGAAAGGAAACTGAAATGAGAAACAAGACTGAAAGAATGTCAAAAAGTGCAGTGCATGACAAGACAAAGCCATCAAATCTAACCGTTTAAGATGGAACTTTGGAGACAGAACCGTCTTCCCCTTGTTGCTGAAAAGATCTACATTTCATTCCAAAACCAAAATCATCAAATATCATAATATATGCTGATTAAGATAGGGATTTCTCCCAAATATTGAGCTAGAACATAAGTAATGGAAAAGCAGTCTCATTCACATCCTCCTCTTCTTCCTCATTCAACAATTCTTCCCAAAACTCCTCCTCCAGTGATTTACCTTTTTCACCTTCAATCTCCATTACTTTTTCTTCTTTTTGGTCCTTCCGGGCTTTACTCAATCCCTGCATCTGCATTGCAAGTGTGTCCAGCTCCGACGATTCGAATCCGAAGTCTTCTGGTTCCACCTTGATTAGCTTTTGTTCTTCCCAGCCACTTCTGCTCGACTCACCAACTTCAACGATGTGCCTCCTTCGCTTGTTTGTGATGGCTTCTTCAAGCTCCTTTCTCTTTTCCTTGTATTGGGTTAGTTGCTGGATAAAATCTGGGTTTTGTATTGTTCTTGCCAAGAAACCCATCATCTGTTGCTGCTTCAGCTCTGTTCCTTGTAGCCTTTCCTCCATGGCTCGAAGGTGGGCACGGGTATATTGTTGCTGCTGTCTGAGCTTCACTAGTTCCATCATGAGAACCTGCTTATCACGCCTTAGCCGATCAATTTCTGCTTCTGGTCCAAATCGTCCCACTTCAAGGCAAGGATCCATATCTTGATGCTGAGATATGGGCTGAGATGGTGCCTTCCTCCTCTTAATGTTCTTCAGTAGATGCTTTCGACCTCTTAAAAATCCTTCATTTGCAAACTCCCACTTATCTGGATCTACCTTTCTAAATCCCTGCCAAACTTAAATTAAATGTCAAACAACTCATGAAATCAATCAGCAAACAGAAGAAAATGAGAATCAGCTTAAACATCTTGGGTAACCTATCGATTTCTTGTTAAAGATTTTTCACTTTGGGCAAACTCAAAAAATAGGGGCCCATTATAGCAAAAAAGAAACCAATCACAGAAACAAAAGAAAAGTAAGATAAACAGCAAAAATCAATAAATCAAAGTTTAAACCAATCACAGCAAAAATCGTTTATCAGAGGAGAAAATTACATATGTGTTAAGCTGCCTGATGAAGCTTGAGAAGTTGTTGTGCTTGAAGTATCTGGGAAGAAGAATCATGGAGAAAGTTCGGGGATCCCAGACAACAAAGCTGTTGCCAGCTATGCTCCAAGAAATTACATGGTCGGTGTTTGAATCATCAATCATATCAAAAGTCTTTGTGAGGAAAGGTGGAGGGCCAATCTCATTAAGACCCTCCACTGGCTGGGGAGGAAGCAACAGTGGCTCGCCTGAGTAGGATGAACTCCCTTCAGGAAACTCTTCTTTTAGAGGATTCATGATTGGAAAAACAATCAGAACTGATGGCACGTTAATGGGTTCAGATCTTGGGGTTAGAAGCACCAATGCAACTGGATAATATATTCATCAAACAGCTTTTTATAACAAGGGATCATTTGAGTTAGAAGAAGAAAAGAGAAACGGAAGCTCCGATTAACTAAAACCGAAGAAATTTTAGCAGAACTAATACAGAAAGAAAATCGAGTTTGATCCGGACTGATCATATTAACCAAAAATTAGAGAGAAAAAAAAAGTAAAAGGAGATCATGTACTGGAAAAACTGATTTGGGTTTTTGGTCTGAATGAGCTGAAAACGCAATCTAAAGAACCCAATGGGAACTTCCACTTAGTTACGTAAGATCGTTGGTGCTATCTTCCAGACTTCTCAACTATTGTACCAGAGAGGTGGCGAGGGTAGAAGAATCCAAAGCTTAAATAATACATCACCGAAACTTCTAGACCCGTTAAAGCATCTAATTTAATTTAATTTTTTTTTCTACTTTATCCAGATATGGAAAATTTTATATAGAAAAGGAAAGCCAAAAATGTTTCGAAAGTTCTGGAACTTGCAAATAAAAACGATTTAACACTTGTTAATGGAACCCCGAGCCTCTGGCCGCATAATCTTTTGAAACAATTCCATTGGCTGATGACGTGGTATTCCACACTGGCACTTAAAATTGGCTGACAACACCTTTTTCTTTTTTGGTAGCAAATTTTGGGTGACAACACTAAAATCATCCTTTTAGGCCCTCTCCAGTCTTGCGCTTGCACGCTCATCACACTACCACATTGAGTGGCATCGTAAAATCACCACCATCTTTTCGTTTGGAGAGAAGAAATTCCACCCAGTGGATCAGCGTTCCCTCCTCCCAGTGATTCTGGGAGAACGGTGGCAATTCTGTCCGGTTAGTCGACATATAAGGTTCTCGATGAATTCGAGACCCACGTTCAAGTCAACACTAAGTCGACAAGCTAAGCTTACAGGGGGTGTCGGCTTGAACGTGGGTCTTGGATTCACTGAGAGCCACGTGTCGGTCATTCGGACAAGATTGCCACCGTCCTCCCAGAATCGCTAGGAGGAGACAATGTGAATCCTTCACTACTTGAGTGCAAATGTTTGATTCTATCCAAATTAAAAGTTTGTTCTTTATTATTAAGACAATCACTATCACTTCCCTATAATTAGTATGTATTTATTTGAGTTTTTTATTATAAATTTCTTTTTTGAGAATCAGAAAGATAAAGTTTCACCTCTGTTTTCCCCTTGATATTTTAAAATATCAGAATTATCCATCCATTGTAGATATCAATTGATCACCCTCTATTTTTTTCAAATAGGCCGGTTCAATTATAATGGTTTGAATTAAACTAATTACTTGATTGAACCAATGAAATAAAGAATAAAAAGGTAATTCATATCTTCTCACTGTAAGTCTCTGGAACATCTCACTACTGTAGGTCTCTAGACAAGCCTAAAGAATCCCAATCTCTCAATCCCCTTTTTTGGCTTTAGAGGATTTTTTTTAAATAGATATATTATTAAAACCCAAAGGGTAAAAAGAGAGCAAAAACAAACCACCACTAAGGGAGAAAACCCCGAGAGGAGGATAAAAAAAAAATAAAAAAAAAATGCCCAAGGCCAAACGCCAAAATAGAGGAACAATCTCCCTCCAAGAAAGATACAATCTTTAAATAAAATGGAGAGAGGAAGTCGATTCAAGCCATAAGAACTTCATAATCTAGAGCTACAACTTAAGGACTTCTTCCTCCAAAGTAGAAACCCCATCCCAATCCATTACAAGATTGATGTCCAAAGGATCCTTTACATGGATTTCCATGGGGAATCATGATTCTTTAGATTCTCAATGCTTCTAGTCAGGTTCACAACAGAAGTAGAACTAGAGATCTGGTTTTTGAAGGGCCTAGCCTTTCTCAAATTGCTAGGGGGATGACCGGGCCTATTGCAGCCAGCCTAGGGGAGGATCTGGTTCTGCCAAAGGGGGTGGGCCTCAAAGAAAGGGGTTAAGGATGGATCCGAGTTCTGGGCAAGATAAAACAAGGGGTCTGCTGGGCCAGGTCAGGGGATCAGCTACCATTGGTAACCCCATCTTTGTCTATGGAAAGCAACAGAAGACTCTTGGGATTGGTGGAAGAAGGCTAGGTATGCCGCACATAAGGATTAGCAGGCTGAATTTGAGGGATGGCATCTTGACAATCAAGAAGAGGGTCAAAGGGGTTTGGGCTGATGATGTTGACGTCGCTGAGAGAGGGGAGGCAAGAAGAAAGGTGATTCGAAAATTCTATTGTCGCAAAAGGAGCAAATGAAATGGAAGGACCAAGGACAGCAGTGGAACCAATCAGAAGTTGGTTGGAAGCAAGCGCCAGAGAACTCAGAATAACAAGAGGATTGATGGAATGCTTTGAATAGGTAGGTTTAGACGATGAGGAAGGAAGGTGGGATGGCGGGGGGGTGAGGGGTTCAAAAGGGGTGAAACGAGCAGCTGGGGTTGCACACCTAGCTAGATGGAGGTAGGCTCAGGGGATGAGGCTGCTGCATCTGAAGCTGAAATGGCAAAAAAAAAAAAAAGCCGACTGGTTCAGGGGGTTGGTAGAAATCGTAACACAGGAAGGGGACGATGCATACCTAGGATCCAAGAGAGGATTAAGGTTTCCAGGGGATCGTTGGTCAATCCTAATCAGATTGGGATCCGCATCAGCTGGACAATGGATGATCTGGACAATGAGATTAGGGCTAGATGATGGGGGAAATTGGAGGTTGCCACCTCAACAGCAATCCAAACCTTTGCGACAATGGCAGCTTCAGCCTGCTTGGCAATCCTTCACCGTTGACGACCAGGCCCCTTTGAAATACCAGAATCGGCTGCTCCATAACCACTAGCCGGAGGTGAAATCATCTTCTAGTGCAAGAGGCTGGCTTGAAGGATATCAAAGGAACAATAGCACCAGTAGGGGGATTAGATGTAGAAACACCTAACCCATTCTGCTCGTTGTCCCCTCTCACCATTGGTATACCGGATGGGTTTCACCTTATCTTGATCTGGATTCATAGGTCTATAAGGGCAACCCTTGTCAGTATGATCGAAAATACCACAACTGAGGCAATGAGGAGGACGCCAATCGTATGTAACAGCCAGGGAAGTCAAGGGAGTTTCCTATCGGTTTGGTGAATCGGGGAGTGGAGTTCTTGTTTCGGGAGGAGCGTTCCAAGTACTTGAATGCAGATGATGAACCAAGTGCTTGAGTAAATAACACCTTCATCATCCTCTATCATGAGGGAGTCTTCCAATGGAGCCAACCTATCAAACTCGATACACACCCAAGCAAAGGTGAGCTGAGTCTTTGCAATGGTGGTTGCATCCACATATAATGGTTTGCCTAAGATTGAACATATTGAATTTAAGGATTAATTCCCCTATAGATGTAACGGCAAGCTGGTAAGGGACACCCAAAGAGGGATGGCCTTCAACTCGAAGATGCCCTAATGAACACTTCTCTCCCATTTCTGGACGAACATGGATCTTCCCCCAACGTGACACATACCTTGATTGAGGATTTTTTTTCTTTGTCTTCATTACATGTGAACTTGAAGGCAAAACCTCTATGGAGAAGGAAGTAGAACTCAACCAATCCCTTGGTTCGGCATTGCTTCTCAAACGCTTGATTGGCAAGGGCAAAACAAGATCGTTTCAGCAATAGATTTGGGAGCACATTTTCCAACTTTCTTTCCGTTACGTAGAGGGGGAAGGATGAATCTCAAGGCAGCAGCCGACTGCACCTTCAAAGAGGAATTAACAAAAAGGCCAGACCAAGGGGTTGGGAACCGCAAGGGATTCACATTGTGGGGTTGTAAACCATCAGATGGATCAATGGCATCAACACTAATGTCATTAACCTCAGTAGAAGAAGGAGGAGGGGGAGTAAGGGGTAGATGAAGGAGGGAGAGAGCCTAAAATGGATAGGGAGCTAACCGAAGGGGAAAGAGGGAAGGGAGGGAACGCATGAGGGTCAGCAAAGAGGCCTTCCACATGGAAGAAATCTACCCAAGTGGCTAGCCAGAGGAATGGGGGGAGATGGGGGAGGTCATCGACTTTGGAGGTGTTGTAGATCCATATAGGCATCAGGTTCTACACCAGTTCAGGTAATGCCCATAATGGTCTTGCCACCACTAACTGAGAAGATAAATGATATTCATCTGAACATTTTCCAGCAAGTTCTGAACTCTGGTCAATCGATCTGGGGTTAATGATAAGTATGGTGATGAACAGATCACAACCCTCTAGAAGAAAAACAGTTGGGCCAATGGAGATCTTAATCGTTAGAATAAAGAACAATATTTTCAGAATTGCTACTTGATACTTCATGAATAAATCATTTACTTTTAATTCATTATGTACACCCATTTCTTCATCGATTATCTCTATAAATATGCTTAGCACTACCTCCCAACGTCCTTAGCTCCCCCAAGTTACTCACTTACTCTTTCGTTTAAGTCTTGAACCCACCAAAGACTCTTTAATTCTCTCATTCCCCAAATCCAAACTTCGGAAGATCAGTTGTTATGGAAGAAGCTCTTAGGTGACTCAATGGTCACACTCAGTTGTCAGATTCAGACCCAAAAGACGTGTGCAAAGAAATTCAGCAGAAGAAATGCAACAACAACAAAAGATGTTCCAATCCAAAAACAACAAAGTACGCATTAAAGAGAGTGGAGGAGGCTCCAATGGTGGGAACATGAAGCACCAGGGAGTCTAGCATTAGCCGTGGGGTCAATGTACAGCGAAGATAAGGAACCCATGCATAGTCAAAGGTGAGGCAATGGCTTCAAAGGTGAGGCAATGGCTGGGCACATTCGACACCACAGTAGGCAGCTTGCGCCTACTGCTACACTGCTCGTACCATGCGAGCGGTCAAGGCTCGCACCAGCTTCGTCCACCCAACAACTTCCTCACCTCATCACCATCACCATCACCAACTTTTCTCCTCTTCTTTTGATTTCCCTATGCCATCTTCGATGTCCATCAACGACCTTCACGTTCACGGAAGGGTGGAAACCAGTTTCTGGACTTCGGATGATTACCTTGGATTAGGATTTTTCTGTTTGTTCCAAATAAGTGGGATGGGAGGAGTTGGACTGCAAACACAAATTCAAAGCTTGAAGAAAGTCCAAACGATTTCTCAGTCCTACATGTATCTCCTATTTCCCATTTTTTTTATTCTTGAATTCTTTTGGTTCAATCAAACAGTTGATTTGATTCAAATACTTATAATTGAACTAGTTTTATTTGGCAATGGTAGAAACTAGTTGGCATCTGGGAAGGAGATGTAATTAGGGTATTTTAAAATTTCAAGCAAGAAAAAGAGGTGAAAGTCTATTTTATGGGGGAATCAGAAAAAAAAAAGAAGAAAAGATTGGAACAAGAGAGTTTGAGTAAATACATTCTAAGTATAGGGGAGTGATATTAATTACCCCTTATTATGGGTGGACCCGCTAATCCTGGTCCATAGACCTTTCTTAACATGAATCGGGGAAGACCGAAGCCCACAAGAAGCACGAGCCACCTCAAACGGATGATCTCGAGGAGTGGAAGAGTTGAACCATGTTGGGAGTAGGATCTCTTATATTTTGTCGCATGAGTTTGTTCACTGTAAATATATAGTGATGACTTTCTCTGTAACAAGACGAGAGGCATGAGGACGGGTGTTATAATTCTATTTTCCATTGATAGTAAAACAGATCCGTCCTCATAGTGGATGTAGGCAAAAAAAAAAAACGTTGTTGAACCACATACATCCTGATGTTATGTGATTTGTTGTCAAGTTTCCAACTCAAAAGTTCAAACTAGTAAGTGGAGGGACTCTCCATATATAACCCCAAGATTCCAATCTCATTAGGCAATGTGGGACTATTACCAATGCTCCCCCTCACATGTAACCCCACAGTTAGATGGTGTATATGTGGCAATACATGGCACAGTTAGGTGGTGTATATGTGGCAATACATGACACTTTTTCGGTGATTGGTCCCTATTTTTAGGTGATTGATCCCTCTTTTTGGGTGATTGTCCCTCTTTTTGGGTGACATATAGTCCTTCTTTTGGGTGACTATAGTCCCTCTTTTGTGGGCATTTTTTGGGTGACTGATTCCTCTTTTTGGATGACATATAGTCCCTCTTTTTGGGTGAACTAGTCCCTTTTTTTGGATGACATATAGTCATTTTGTGCATCTGATATCCCTCTTTCTGTGACATGACCCTTTATTTTTAGGGTTATTATGAGAGGGAACCTAGAACTCTAATACCATGTCAAGTTTCCAACTCAATAGTTCAAACTAGTAAGTGGAAGGACTCTCCATATATAAAACCCCAAGATTCCAATCCCATTAGCAATGTGAGACTATTCACAATAATCATCTTCTTCTATTTTGTTTTACTTTCCTACATTGTATTTAGGGTTCGATTTTTACAAACTCAACTAAGGCATGATCCCTTACCAACTGCACTACCCAACCTGGGTTGATCCCATGCAATTTGATAAACCTCATGGCTAGCTAGAACTGATATTTTATAGCCACATAAGGCCTTCAGGGCTTTTACAATGGAATTAATTTACTAGTACATGAAAGAGCATATAGATGAATCTAACTCTCAAATTTGAGTGCGTCCAAAATCTAGACCCATTTTTTAGAGAACCATATGATCAAATTACCATATCACCCTTCTATGTGACAAAACTTTGTAGGAAATAAAGATATCTTTGGTTTTGATGGGCTAACAAACCCTAGTATGAAATAAAAAAATATATATATAAAAAAATCAGATGCTTTGGTTCAGACCAATTCTGGCGAAGTTCGATATAGACCAATTCGGTTGTCAATTCTGCTTACTTAACCACGATCCCAAAACCATCAAGGATGTTTAAATCTCCAGAATAAAAGATTTCTACCAAAAAAAAAATTTAAATAAATTAATAAATAAAACATCTTCTTCTTTTTTTTTTTTTTTTTTCTTTTTTTGATAAAAGATGATTCTATTGATTAAAAGAGCAGGGGACAAGCTCAGGTTGTAACAACCATGGAGTGGATAAAGGCCAACTAACCACCCCTGAATTAGTTAGTGCTCTCTTAGCAAGGGAGTGGGCAATTACATTTACCTCCCTAGAAATATAAGAAAAAGAAACAGACATGTCAGAAGAAATCATCAATTTGATATCCTTAACCGCCGAAACAGCAAAAACATCTCCTTCATTATACTTGCCTGGAAGCAAATTAATGACAGAAAGGCAATCTGATTCAACCTGCACATGTTTAAAACCCATTTGAAGAGCTTGTTGTAGACCCGTCCTTATAGAAAAGGCCTCCCCCGAAGCAATAGTGGGAAAGAAACACTGCTGAGAGACCGCCACAATAGGAGTACCATCTGAATTCCTAGGAACAAATCTGCAAACCTCTCCCATTTGAAGTAGTAGCTGCGGCATCAGAATTAAGTTTAACATAACCTTCTGCTGGAGGAAACCACGTACCAGACATTTCATTAGAGGTTAAAGGCAAAACATCTTCTAGGTATGATTAAAAGTACACTGACCATAAGTGAACAAACCACTGCTATAAATAGTAATGGCACTGAGAGTTTCAACCACGCAAAAGAAAAAAAAAATTATCTTTAGGCATTTTGGGTAGGTACGGCTTCTTTACAAAATTTATGCTTTCCTCTTTGGCTAGTGGGACTTGCATTGAACCCTCAGCCTATCTATGTTGTTGGACACTGTAGTGGTGATGACTAATTATTGACTGCGGCGTTGCAACTTGCACAACTTGCAGAGGTAAGTTTTGAATATCTACATCTTTTTTTTGTCTGATTAAAGACTTTAATTTGGCAGGAGACATGATTTAATTATTTAATCATATAAAAGGTAGGCTTACTATTTCGAGTTCTGACCATTTGAAAAATACTAAGATAATTTTATTTTATTTATACAAATAGACTTTCATCATCAATCTAGAGTTTTCCAGAACTTGTGTTCTATTCACAACTTCATTAGGTGTGTTAGTTGTACATATTTAGCTCATTTGTCCTGTTTAGGGAACGTGTTCTTATTTTTTAGATTAATAAATTATCTACTTATCAAAAAAAAAATTATTAAACATATTAATCTTTTTTCCTAAAAATAGACAGGGACAGTTATATAAATTAACAAAATGTTCAGTTTTATATCTAGTTGTGAACACCTTCAAGATAAAATCTAACGACAAACATCAGCCCATAAATATCATGCAAATTAATAATATTATTTAAATACAATTATGATGGATACATTCCAGCATTCTTTTTTTTTTTTTTTTTTGGTAAAAATTTCCAACACTCCAGCCATTGGATGTATTAAAATGACCTACCTTAGCCATATAGCAAACTTTAGTCTCAAATCAAGCATTCACCCTCTCATCTAATGCCATATTCTCTCTCCTCCTTCCTTCTTTTCCTTCCCCCCCCTCTCCCCCCCCCCCCCCCCCCCCCCTCTCGTCCTTTTTTTTTCTTTTTTTTTTTTCTTTTACCTCTTTTTCGATTTTCAAAACTGCCTGGCCTTGCGTTTACCTGTTTAACATTTTATAGTGCACCGTACCCACCAGTGTACAAGGGAGTACAATCCATTTTTTTAATTATATAAAAAAAAAGAAATAACTAACATTATAAGGACAACATTTAAAGTTGGAGGGGGATCATTCATTACACGAAGAAATCTAGGGTCTCAATTGGTTGATTTCGGTCGAGCCTAATTGATCCCCATCACCTTAACATTTAGGATTATGACTACACCATTTAACTAGATGATCCTCATAGTCATAGGTCAGACATTGACCTTTTTATAATTGATTGGTAATCAAATACATACCAATCAGTTCGATTTTGAATGATTAAACCACTTATTTCAAACTAACAACTAACTACAAAACCAATGACCCTTATTTGTAGAATTCGGTCTTTTCTAATGTTGAGTTGCCAGTTGTGGAAATAAGCCATGTCGACAACAAAGGGAGTGTAGGGATTGCAAAAATAAAGTACAACATCGATTGGAGATAGAAAACGTTAGGGACTCTCTCCCCATAAAAGGAGACCTTTCCTCTAGTAGGACCTCTGCAACCGATTAATCCCACATTGGTTGGAGAAAGGAAATGTTAAGAGACACATAACTCATAAAAGAAGATGTCGTCGACACTTAAGAGAGGCACAAGACCACTTAAGAAAGGCACAAGGTCACTAATTAGCACCATAAATGACATGTTAATGCATCATCCAAGATCATAACCTAATCGTTATTAAACAGTCAATCCAGTTTTGATCTTTTTTTTTTTGGGTCCGATCAGTTTAGCTGGTGCGATATTGGTTTTTATACCTCTTATTAGAAACCTCATATCGCTGGATATCGTATTTTTCTACTCATATCTAATCTAAATGGCAAAAAGTTTTGTGCACAATCATGCATGTACATGGTTGTTGCTTCCACTGTTGGATGGGAATATATGAACAATATGTAATGACAAAATTACCCTTCTCTGTTGGACAAAATCATAAAAGACCCGATACCTAACTGTGTGTATATGAGATTCATGTAAAAAAACTAGGTCCAATAAAAATATAATAAAATTTTGGTTACAAACTTTGTAGACTATTTAGGGAGGGATTGGTGTGCAGCGTAATTGTTGATCAATAAATATGGTTGGCAACATAATACAAGAGATATAGGACTAATCAGGAAAAATCCCCACATAATAAGAATAATTTAATCCAGAAACGATAAGCTTTTTTTCATTGTCGTCTCTTGGTTTATTCCTAAAATTTAATTAATGCAAGGATTCAAAAGATTTTTAAAAATTTGATAGTGTCTGATCATTATACCAGATGATGAAGTGATAAGAACCAAAATTATACTAGAAGGATACAAAAATAAAGTTATAATTTTTTATTCAACAAACATTGATCATAGTTAGACTTCAGAGTTATCCTTGAAGTAAGAAACAAAAACCATGATTGGTTGTTTGAACTTTTTTTCGTTGAAGGTCACTAAAATTTTTATTAATAATTAAATTGTACAAAGGAGACCAAAGCCAAAGCAAAAAGATCCTTCACCAATCAAAGAATCCGAAAATGAGGCCGCTCAAGAGTGTCCTTGTTCACCTCCCGTTGGACAAAAGGACAAGTATCACAATGAGAAGTAGACTGCGAAAGAACCACAAACCGAGACAATCCATCGACTAGCTACGACAATAAACTCACAATGCCAACATCACCTCGGTTATATTCAAGTCGACCCAATTACACCTATTGGTAGAAAGAAGCCCAACAACCTAATACAGCCCTAACCCTCTTGCCTAAAGAGGAACAGTTTTCCTCCTTCTGCAAGCAGGTTTAATGGAATGAACACCCCCTCCGAAGAAAGAGACGAAGAAATTACTAAATTTTTTTTTTCCTTTTTCAGATTGAGATTGGTATTGGGTTGGGTGGGGTAGGCCAACCAATTAATCCTAGTGGAGCCTACCAATTATTATTTTCTTTTTCCGTACATTTTAACTAGCAAACAAAGTGGGGGTGAGTGAGATATTTATGAATGATTACATCAGTTCTCAAATCCTAGATCATCTATATATAATGATATATATTCACATACTTATCCAACCATATTCTGCTACTGTTCCTATTACTCCAAAAATATTATCGAGCATTACATGGATGCATGGGAACACTCTTATAAGCTGCATGCATACGTGAATATTTTCACTGAGTTAGTTTACCTTGTGACAAGGAACTCAAGAAACTATGACTTACCACTGATGCATTTACTAACCATTTTTCAAATGTTTTCTCAACTGTTTTTGAAACTGGAAGCATGAGAAACTGCAAGTGGATAATACAAATAAGAGATGGGGTTCTTTGAGTGGCGTTATTGCCTGTGTTGCATGGTGCATGTGACGTTAGATCGTTCACTAAGGAAGCGGGGAAAGAAAGAGATAAAAAGTGAGTTGTTGGTGTAGGTGTAGGTTTCATTTTTTTTTTTTTTTTTTTTTTTTTTGCTAACTACATATATCTAGACCTTTGACCTGACTAGTCCCGTGGGTCCATACTAATCTGCAGCTACATGGATCGGGTCATTCTGGATTTAAATGAGAACTATACAGGTGTAGGTTCCACTCTGTTATTCAAAGAATCCTTTCCACAAATAAAAGGGTTAAGAAAAAAAAATTACGATGTTAGTTTCTACATATTAAGATATTGTGGGGAACCCTTTTCCCATAAAGAAATACATCTGATCTTAGAGCCCAAGAAAGAATAGAATTGAAGACAAAGCAACTCTGGAACAAGAGTGAGATCATTCATTCTAAAGAAAACTTCAGTATCTCCATGATCTAACCTTGTCATGGCAGGTGCGCCAATATAATGTTTGTCATCCAACTACAATTCCCCTAGGAGTTGGTTTTATTGCTCTGATATTGATGCATTTTTCTTTTTCCTATAGGCTATATAGCTCCCTTTGTTTTGGTGTAAAATAGCTGAGAAAGGAAAATTTTGCATTACTTGTTATTAAATTTGCACAGTTTCAATACAAAGTAGCAAACAAGAAAGTCAAGTATAGATTTGCCACATTCATAATCAGACATAAGTAAATGATCAGCTTCTCTCTTTATCCTAAACCCCACATAGATTTAAATAAAAAAATAAAAAATAAAAAAAGGGTAAAATCTTAGTCCAAATGTCCAAATGAAAGAAACATGTGTGAATTAGAACAATTACACGTCGATTGTCCTCTAAATTTGTATTTAGAAATCTTTCCGAAAATGCCCAACTTAAATAAGAAACATTAAATAAGCAATTAAAATGGTTAACATTGGATAGGTGTCTAGTACCCTAATATTGGACAAAGGAGCAATCTATGGGCACTAAGGTTGCATTTGGTAACACCTCCACTTGGAAGAGTGCTTTCATGCTAAGAGCACTTCTAGGTGTTTATGCTCTTGAAAGCACTTCTCTGAGATAAGTGGTGAAGTTTAAAAGGAGATACCATGAAAAGTTTTGGTATAAATATTCAAACAAGGAAAGTGAGATTTTGAGGGAGACAGTAATACAATGTAGAACGAAATGACTATTTGTTTTTAAAAAAGTTGTTAAAGATTTCCTAGGTATATCAAAAGGAAAACGGCATTCCCCTAAAGACTCTTGGTGGTGGGATGGTAAGGTTCATGTAGCTACTAAAGCTAAGAAAGATAGTTTCAAGATATAAAAAATAACTAAGGATATAAAGGATCTAAAAAGGTATATACTTTTCAAAAATAAAGCTAAAAAGATTATGGGAAAAGATCTTTATAACAATTTGAGCACAAAGGGAGGAGAAAAATCTATCTATAAAATAACTAAGATGAGGGAAAGGAAGAGTAGAGATTTAGGTCATGTTACATGTATTAAAAATATAGATGGTAGAGTTTTATTAAGGGATGAAGACGTTAAAAAGATATGAAACAATTATTTCTGTAGATTACTAAATGAAGACACTTCAAATATTAGTGTTCCAAAATGTCACATTACCTACCAAGACATCACAAGTCGTAGATATATATATGCAAAATTAGGATCACAAAAGTAAAATAAGCTTTAAAGAGGATGAATGTAGGCAAAGAATCAGGCCTAGATGAGGTCCCAATAAAAGTTTGGAAGAGCCTAGGAATCTATGAAATATCCTGGCTAATTAAGCTATTCAATAAAATTACGAGCACAAAGAAAATGCCAGATGGATAAAGGAGAAGCATTGTGGTTCCGATTTACAAAAACAAATGTGATATTCAGAGCTGCAAGACATAACCCCTATGCCACATAATGGGTGTAAACGATTTCTATCATCAATCGGGATAATCAATCTACATGGATGGGAGTAGTCATCGGGAGAGAGTTATTGAAACTCGCATGAGACAAGAAACTATTATTTCAGAGAACCAGTTTGGGTTTATGTCAGGTCGACTCATGGAAATATTTAGAGAATATAGGAATGACCTCCATATGGTTTTTATTGACCTAGAAAAAGCTTATGAGAGAGTCCCTAGAGAATTAGTCTCGCAAGTACTTGAGAAGAGACTTGTTTCAAACAAATATGTGGACCTAGTCAATGAAATTGATTATAATGTGGTGACTAATGTGAGAACTGTGTGGGGTCAAAATAGTAAATTACTAATTACAATTGGGTTATATCAAAGATTAGCTTTGAACCCTTATCTATTTGCCCTCATTATAGATAATTTAACCAGAGACAGTCAAGATAAATTTCCTTGGTAAATGCTTTTTGTTGATGATATTGTTTTGGTGAATGAGATTAAAGTAGGGATTAACACCAAGTTGGAGCTAGAGGATGACGTTTCACAGAGGAATAAAATAGGATGGATGAAGTGGAGTTGTGAGTCTAGAGTGCTATGTGAACAACGTATTACTTTAAAACTTAAATGAAAATTTTATAGGACAATCATTCGACCAGCTATGATCTATGGTGTGGAATGTTGGGTAATTAATAAAGACCATATAGAAAAACTTAGTGTAGCTGAGATGAAAATGTTTAGATGGATGTATAACAAAACTAGGAAGAATAAGGTAATGAATGATCGTACTAAAGCTAATTTGGGAGAAATGTCGATACATGATAAGCTATGAGAAAGTCGTTTGAGATGGAATAATCATGTTCACCGAAGATCGTTAGATGCTCCAGTATAGAAGAGTGATTTGATTCTTCTTTTGTTTTTTGTTTTTTGTGTTTTTGTTTTTGTTTGTTAATGGATTTGATTCAAATTAAATGATCTAAAAAAACTAGGGACAGACCTAAGATAGTAGGAGAGGTGGTGAGGAAAGACATGCGTAACTTAGGCCTTGTTACAAGTATGACATTGAACAAAATTGATTTGAGGAGAAGAATCCATATAGCTGACCCCATTAGTTGAGATAAAGCTTCACTATTGTTGTTTTAATTGTTGTGATAATTAAAATTACATTTTATATTAATATCCAAAGTCTTAAAAGTAAATATGGATCATGGAGCAAATGTACCAAAATACTAGCCTAAAATTATCTACATATATATAATTGGGTAATGGATATAATTGTGATTCATATCTACAATGATGTTGTCGTTAATTAATATTAATATTCTACCAAAAAAAAATATAATATTAATATTCACACCTTCCCATTATCAACCTCTGGTCCATCACCAGGTTTTCCACTGAGTTAGTGTCTAAAGCTGTAAATGGTACATATAACGATAACTAGGAAGAAATGGAGACCATTATACCCCCAAAAAAATATCTAGATAAAATTGGTATAATAGTGATTCATATCTATAATATAACCTCAATGAAGCATTGAGGGACAAGCAGACCACCAATTTAACCTGTGGTTTCTGTGTCTTGCTTGCATTCTTAATGGTTTTTCGCTCCTTTACACATAACAAAACCAAAGACATGATCTCATGACTCATGAGTACGTAACCCTACCCCCAGCAACTTGCTTATCTGCCCTAAACATTTGTAATTTTCAAGGGTCGACTGCTTTTTATATTCAGTTGAACTTTGCTTTGTTCAACCAGAACTACTTCGACCGCAGAGGCCAGCCGGACTGACTTCCACCGGAGAAGCCATCTATCCACCACTTTACTTACTTGGGACTAGCCTGTATAAAGAAGTTAAAGCTCTAGTTTTTTTTTTTTTTTTTTTTTTTTAAACGTTACAAGCCGCTGCAGAAACGCTAACATCTATTTGAGGCAAAAACCCTAATAGTGAAACAACGATGGAAACCCTATTTTTTTTATTTTTTTTCTCTTTCTTCCATCATTCACACAGGAGAAAATCTTCCAGCGTTTTAACTCGGAATCTCAAAGAGTCATGGGTTTCATGAGACCTTACATTACATCGTCGACGAGCAGGCAGAAGAAGCCTTGTAATTTTGTAAGCTAGGGTTTCTCGCCTGCATTATCACGTTACATCATCACCGTCTATCTTCACTGACAAGACAACCTTTTACCCTAATCCATCCGCCATGACTTTGTCAAAGAAACTGAAAAGAGAAACGAATATGATGATAAGCACAAAATATCTTACCGACATAAAGCATCACATCTAACCTTTAATATTGAAACTTTGATGGAAATATCATCTTCGATGGCTTTGAAATTCAACCCCAACTGGCCTTTTGTTGCAGAAAATATCTACATTTTATTTCAAAGGAAATTACTAAAATCATCAATAAATGAAGGGAGACTAGTTGAACGGAATGGTTAAGATAGGGACTTCCACCAAATTCTAGAGCAAGTGCCTGCAACCTGCTCAACTGAAGAGAAATGAGAGAAACAGTAAAAAAGAAATTCAAGAAAAATTTACTAGAATGATACATACAATTTTGGGTTCCTTCTTATTATAAATCTATCTTCGTCAAAATCTATTTGATCCTGATATACCCCTTTTCATTTCCCACCATGAGAGTAGGAACCCAGATGAAATTTTGAGATATTCACATCATCCTCTTCATCCAACTCCTCATTCATCAATTCTTCCCAGAACTCCTCATCAAATAATTTACATTCTTCACCTTCAAACTCCGTTTTTGGCTCCATCCTGGCTTTGCTCAATCCCTGCATCTGCATAGCCAGCATCTCCAGGTCTCCTAAGTTTTCTGGTTCAACATTGATTAGGTTTTGTTTTTTCCCTCCACTTTTGCTTGATCCACCAACTTCAAACACATTCCTGAGTCCTTGATCGATCGGTCTCCTTCGTTTGTTTGTGATGGTGGCTTCATCTAGCTTCCTTTTCCTTTCCTTATGTCGGGTTAATTGCTGGATAAAAGCTGGGTTCCTTATTGCTCTTGCGAAGATAGTCATCATCTGTTGCTGCTTCATCTCTGTTCCTTTTAGTCTTTGCTCCATGACCCGAAGGTGGACACGGATATCCTGCTGCTGCTGTCTGAGCTTCAAAACTTCCATCATGAGGACCTCCTTATCATGTCTCAGCTGGTCAACTTCTGCATCCAATTCTAATCCTTCCATTTCGAGGCAAGGGCCCAAATCTTGCTGCTGAGAGATAGGCTGAGAGGAAGCCTTCTTTCTCTTGACGTTCTTCAACAGATGCTTTTGACCTCTTAAAAATCCTTCATTGGCAAACTCCCACTTGTCTGGATCTACCTTTCTAAAACCCTGCAGGAGTCAAATTGAATATCAAACAACTCATGAAATCAATAAGAAAACTGAAGAAAATGAGAATCAGCTAAAATATCTGAAGTAAAAAATCAATTTTTTGTTAAAGATTGTTTACTCTAGGCAATTCATGAACTTACCATAAATATAAAAAACAAAAAAAAAAAAAAAAAAAAAAAGGTCCCATTAAAAAGAAAAGAAAAGGAAACCAATTCATGACAAAGAAAAGTATGTTAGAAAATTACATAGGTGTTAAGCTGCCTGATGAAGCTTGAGAAGTTGCAGTGCTTGAAGTATCTAGGAAGAATAATCATGGAGAAGGTTTGGGGATCCCAGACTACAAAGCTGTTGCCAGCTATGCTCCAATAGACTAAATGGTTGGTATTTGGGTCATCGACCATATCAAATGTCTTTGTGAGGAAAGCTGGAGGGCCTAGCTCATTAAGACCTTCCATTGGCTGGGGAGTAAACAAAGGCGGCTCCCCCAAGTAGGATGAACTCCCTTCAGGAAACTCTTCTTTCATGATGGAACTTTAATGGGTTCAGATCTTTTCCCTTGAAGAACTGGATTCTAAAAAACGTCTACTGGGTTAGATGCAGAAATGCAATTGGATAATGTATTCATGAAACAGATTTTTGTAACAAGGGAGTTCCGCTAGAAGGATCCATTCAAATGGGTTCAAAGAAAGATTAAAAGGTCGATTTTTAGAAGAAAGAAAAGGGAAATGGAAGTTCTGAAATGAGTTTGTTACCAATCGCTTATATTACTATACACTGAACTGAAGTGGAGGATCTAAGATGAAGAAACATGAATCGGGTTAATGATTGATTGGAAATAAAGCTGTAAGAATTAGAGAGAAAGAAGTCAAGGGATCATGTCAGGAAAACTGAATTGGGTCTAGGTCCAAAAATACAGTAAGGAATTTAGCTGCAGCAGCAAAATGAATTGGATCTAGGATCAAATGAGATCTTCGACACATTTTTCCCTTCTGGTTTCACTTGCTTACTCAAGATCTTTGTTGCTGTCTTCCAGACTGGGCCAGTTTTGTCAATGACGGATGAACAACGAAATACAGATATAGAGAGGATGGAAGAATCCAAAACTTAAATAGACCCACCAACGAAACTTCTGTTCACAATTTTTTTTTTTTTTTTAACAGGGAAAACTGAAAATGCTTAGAAAGTTCTGGAACTTGCAAATGAAAAAAAGGGCTTTTGGGGGAAGAAAGGATAAGACCGCGGAAGGGTGCAGTGTGGGGCCCGTTATGATAGGACAATACTGGGGTATTTTATGTTTGAGGCAATTCCATTGGGTGGTGACGTACTATTCCATAACCACCCAACTCCCACTTAGAATTGGGTGACAGCCCTGAAAACCACCACTAGGTCCTTCAAAAGCTGTGGGCCTTGGCAAGGGCAACGGCCAAGGAAAACACAAGAAAAGATTTCTGATAAAAAACAAATATCTGTGGATTTAAGAGATATTGGGGATATAAACAGATGGTCAAACATTCACATTTGATTCTTGAATTGGGGTATTAGTATTAAAAAAATTGGATTTCGGATGCAATTCAGATAATCCACGACATTATTGGATATGAACACGGATATCAATATTTCAAGTCAGATACCATAAGATTCGTACAAATATCAGACTAAATGGGGATGTAAATTTTTAGCCCGCATCATCTCTCTTCATTGGTTGGATCAATCAATTAAAACCTACATCCATTTGCACTGTTTATTAAACGTGTCGGATTTAGCCTAGATCGATTATTAATTTGTCGTTCATGGTGCAAGGGTGTAGCCCGACAGTCACCCGACCACACCTACTAGTTATGGACTGAAGCCGACACCAATTGATTAAATGATTGTTAAGCACTAAAGATTAAATCTCTAAAGGCCTAATCTTGCATTTCTCCCCCTCCTCCCTTTCATTTAGGACCCCTATTCCCCATTTTTTTATTTCAAAAAATACATAATGATAGACACTATTGTTGGTTGTCCTACTCCTACCTTAGTAGTTGATGTAGAGGCATTTAAGAAGGAAGTTCTCACAAATTTTTAATTGAGAAATAATTATTTTAAAAAAAAATTGGGGCAATTAGTGTTAGACCAAAAAGCATAATCGATTATGGACCGATTGGTTTGCATCATTAAAGCTCGTTAATAAACCAATTAGACTGATTAATATAAGATCATTTATGGACCAAGACCGACCGGACAGAATAAATGTGTTTATGTCTCGCAAATGATCGATGACCGATTAATTAAACATGCCGGTTACGATGCAAGGTATTCAATTGGTGGTAACCAATTAGGCCCGATCGAACAGCCGATTGACACTCCTAAGACTAACAATAAAAGTAAGTACTATTTTTTATTAGTTAAAGATCTTTAGGGTTCTTAAGATTCGATAGGTTTAGAAGAATGAAGAAAAGAGACTAACGAAACTAAGACAATATAGAGACATGGACTAAGAGGGTGCAGGAGAGACCCAGATAAAGGAGACGACAAAAAGCATGAAAAGGGAAATGGAACAATGAAGATGGATCCGATACTGATCCAGACTGGGTATGGTTCCGATAGCGTACCAATATGTGCATGGTTGATCCTGATTAAAAAATAATTAAAAATAAAGAAGAATAGGACATCGGATTGGGATCGGCCATGGTTATGAAATTCCCCTCTACAACCATGCAACCCTTCTCCACCTCCCCCTTCCCTACATAAGATTAAGAGTGTCAAAAATGAAACTGAACCATGTACCAAAACCAAATCAAACCATTTAAACCAAAATCATTAAATTGATAATTAAGCAGTTCGATTCTGGTTTAAAAATAAAACTGATTAGTTAAATTGTTCGATTGTGTATTCAAGATGTAACTGATTAAACCACCTATTTGGAACTGTTAACTTTTATCCCTTACTGCTAAATTTCTATATTTTTAATGTTTTTCACATAATATATTTCTAAATTGTAGGTCCATTTTTATATATAATTAAAATTATTTTAATGTTTTCCTTAGGTAATTTTCTTCTCCTTGGTTCCTAATTCTCTTCCCTTACTTCTAGGCAATGAAACCATTCAAAAACTGAAAAATCAAAATCGATTAATAATCAATATTGATAAGTAGAAACTGTTTAATAAATGATTTGATTTTGGTTTTTATCATTACATACCGAACCACACCATTTAACACTCATACATGAGATTGTAGAAGAATGAACCGTGGGCATTTTGGTAAATTAAATACTTGCCTATCAAAACTGATGCTTTTAGGCTTCATGGGTTGCAATTGCATTGGACCCCAATTTGTCATGTAGCGTGTAGAATATCTACACTGTAGTGGTGATGATTAACAAACTACTTGAACGCAACTTGCATGAGGAAAGGACTTCAAGACAAAAGCTTTCCTCTTGGAGCACACAAGTTGCTCTTATTTTAATCAACTTTCTATAAAGTATTAAACTTAGATATTTGTTTGGCCAATAAAGATTGAGATTTAAATCTTATGAGGAGACATGATTTAATTATTTAATTCTTTTAATCATATATTATGAAGGTCGGTTTACTATTTAAAGATAGTAAGCCATGTGGGAATCATTAAAATAATATAATTTTTTTCTATAAATAAACTTTAACCACCTAGCTAGAATGTGTAAGATAGATATATGTCAACAAATCAGACACTTTTACCAAAAAAATAAAAATAAAAATTCAGACGCATATCATACAGAAAATGTATGTGCAGTGTACAAATACGTGCAGCCCTCCTTCATTAGAGAGATCGGATTCTGAATTTTGCTGCTAATCATGCCCGGATAAGATTGGATCGGCTGATCCTATTGATCCCGTATCAGATCAGACCAATCCTTTGAAAATGTCAGAAATTCGGTATCATATAGAAGGGTAGAGAAATTGGTCGACTCATCAGGCCCATGACCTGAAAACTGCATGTTCGAATCCTATCCCCAAGATCGTTTAAGTCCAAAACCTATACGAATTGACTGATCCAATCAATCTGATAGTAATTAATTCTGTGAACCATTTACATAGAGTACTACCAGATTAAAGAACATTCTCCAACTCAGTTCTTTCGTTTCTCTCTCTCTCTCTCTCTCTCTCTCTCGTCTTCAGCCTTGGAAGATATGCTATGGAGAATGATTCTGGAACATTCTCCAAGTCGGTTCTCTCGTTTAACTCTCTCGTTTTCAGTCATGGAAGACATGCTACGCAGAATGATACTAGTAGGAGTAGATTTTGTGTCTCGAATATGCGGAAATGATTCTATCAAAGCCTTTTTTTCCTTAAAAAATAACAACTTGCGAAGCTAATAATTGTACTCAAAAAGAGTTGTTATCAAAGGTTCACACGCTGCCGGTTGGGAATATCACCTATGCCAAGCAGACTAGGGCTGCAATAGGATCAGATTGAGCCAAAATATTAAAACCCAAGCCTAACCCTAGAACCTTGTAGTTTAGCTCAAGTCCACCCTGACCCTAATTCAGGGTAAAAAAGATCAAAACTAGCCCTACCCTACCAGGGTTTGCCCAACCCAAGCCCGCCCTGATTGATTTTGATGGGGCCAGTTTGAGAGGAAAATAATGGAGATCTTCCCGTCCCAAAACTCCTAGATCTTTGACAGGTTGAGCACATGCTCTCCAAAGCAGTATCCACAAATGATAGATTTCTTCGGATGTTGCGTGTCTAATGGAGCCCGATCTAATATATGGATGCTAGATTGGACTGACCTAATATGAGATAAATTAAGTGATTTGATTTAACGAGTTCCATCAGTTTTGAAACTTTTCGCATATCAGTTAAATACCTAACAGGATCCACGGGAACTATTCCTTTGAAAAAAAAAAAAACTATTTATTAACCTTGAGATTAAACCTTATGTTACATCGTCGACAAACCAAGTCCGAGCATAGGTCGTCCCAAGGCCTTGAAATTTTGTAAGCCGTGCGGGCTTGTTCTATATGACCGGTCATTCGCTTTAGCAGTTTGGTAGTGCGTATGGTACAAATGTTACATACGAATCTCTTAGTGTTGGATGTAGATAGTCTGATGTAGAGGCTTATAAAGATTTATATGTACCATATTATTTCTTTACGAATTAGTTTTCAGGGACGAGTTCTATCATGCATCCATGTGAAGGAAATTGTTAGGTATCTATGCGAATGCGAAGATCCGACATCAGATGAGTTCGCATTTAAAGACGATCGACCCGAGTCTCAACACGATGTTTTCCCACTCTACTTATTATAGGGTTTTTACTTCGTACTAGGTAGCCTTTTTCAATGGCTCCACTCCCACATCAGGTTGCCCCTTCCATGCATGAGTAGGGATTGAGGACACACTGCTCAAATACCACTGATACAAACCTCAAAAAACCCCAATCCCTAAAGGCTAGCTCCCGAGGTTAGCATGGGAAATGGTTAAATATAAAAAATAAAAATAAAAAAGCACCATCTTATATGGCATTTATGTAATTTTTCATCACTTTTGGGGTGCTTCTCCTACTTTTATTTTTCTTTTCATTTCTTCGGGAACCCTAACCTTACAGTGAGATAGATGTGGAGGCCTCTTATTACATGGACACACTTCGCTAAATGCAACCATTCTTGTGAGATAGGCATGTCACAAACAGTAGTGACATGAATCATGATCAATGGGAAAAACACAAATAAATCAAGAAATAAAAGAGGGAAATAAAGGACCTTGAACGGCTTCATATCTACACAAACAGTAGTGATGACATGAATCATGATCAATGGGAAAAACACAAATATAAATCAAGAAAAAAAAAATGAGGGAATAAAGAACCTTGAGAGGCTTCGTGTCTTTGGACTGTCTTTGGACAAACATGATCACTGTCTCTGTTGCACCATGAAATCATTCAATCAGAACCATAAAATAATGAATACAGTAGCAATTGCTTCTCTCTTTTTTGGTGAAACATAGTAGTAATTGCTTCTACAAGCGAAATAAGTGGAAGTATGTGATACAACATGTAGATTTACGTTCACTCAAAAAATAAAAATAGGTCTACAGAAGGCTCAAACAAGAGAAATGACGCGACAATTTGGGCATTGTTGCCAAATACTCCAGATGATAATATATGGGCTTGATTCATTGGAAACACAATAGGGTCTCAATTTGCATCAGTAGATGTGTTCCTTTCAAGGCCAAGAGTAATTGTAATCGTAATTAGAACTTGCAAAAAAGTTCCTCGAATAGCATGATTCCTTGGATCCTCTACCAGCACAACCTCCGACTCAAAAATTCCATGTGGGAGTGTGGGAGACCCCGTTGACCAACCTGAGCGAACCATCCTATGTGTGTCATGAATATGGTGTGGTCAGCAGTATTAATTGAGACCTGAGCGTCCTGTGTGTGCCATGGCGAGGTAGAGCTATATTGCATGATATTCTTCTTAGCAGAAGCTCCCTATGAGTACTCTCTTAGAACAATTGAACAAGGTCCAATTAAGATAAAAAGATGTGAAAGATAAACAAGTAATTACTTAACAGAAACCTCATTTTCACAACAGCTAGCTAACATTGAATTTACCCCTTTTCTGAAGCAGTGGAAAGCACAGATAAGTTGAAGGTTGAATGGACTTGATCACACATGTGAACTCATCTGGGAGGAGGTTGAAAATAAGGATGCTGCAAAGCTTCATCAACGGTCAAACGATCTTCCTGTAATCCAAACAAGTTGTCCACATTATATACAAAATGACCTAGAATATAAATAAAATGCCCAACCACCATCTTAATTTATGAAAGCAGGTCATGAAATGGCAGTCTACAAATTCTCTGGTAACAGTGAACCACCCAAATAAGAACATCATTCTTAATTAGGGGTGGCAGTGCTATCTCACCGGCTAAACTAAATATACTGACCTGGATTTAACTGCATTCAGTTCAGACAAGAATATTTCTGTCCAAAATACACGAATATTGTGTCCAAAATCCAGGTCTAAACAATCAGTTAATACTGAAGTAAGACCTGTAGTTGTATATACATAAAAAAATGTCGGACCAATTTTTTCTTCCTAATCTAGATTTGGAAAACATAAAACCAGAAAAAATGGCAAAATAATCAACTAGCTAGAACTAACCAAACAAGACCAAAAATGGATAAAAAAATACTCAGAGTCTAACAAGCTAAAAGCAAATAATTATGAAACTTCCACTGCCACAGCCCATACACTCTCAATGCAGCACTAGGGTTAAGCCAAACCTGGTCCTCCTATAGGTCCCAACGCAGATCATCTCTGTATCATTTCCTACAGCTTGCTTTGCGTCCCACAATATAATAAATTCAGTTCCCAATAACTTCAAGGAGTCCATAATTTCATCAAGATGGAATTCATGTTGATTATAATTTTTCATAATATGGTTTTGAAATTGAGTTGTACAACAGCAAATAACAGGTAACTTCCATGTTATCTCTAGATTGTTTAGAGCATACCAGAGAGAGAGAGAGAGAGAGAGAGAGAGTCATGCCCCTATGGTTAAAATATGGAAGTCGCATTATCTGAATGAAGACTTACAGGATCCCATAGCAATAGCTGGCGCACTAGACGCAGAACCCGAACATCTGGAAACCTGCTTGACAAAACATGTTTTTCAATAAGAAAACAACTAAAATAGGGGAAACACAATCTAGGAATGTTCTTATCTGAGACAAGGCATGTGCTAGAAACAAACCCTAGTTTAATAGGATCTCTTCTCTTCACTTGATCTGCAAAAGAATCTTCAGAGCATTTCCAGGAAGCTGGCGGAACCCCAACCTTAATTCCAGAGGATGAAATTTAATCAATATACATGCAAGAGAATAGAAGAAATGATGTGATTTTAAGGTGTGAAGTTTAACTAGGGTACCCCACTAGGCTGAAACAAAGTGCGTGGAAACACCATCAACTAATGACAAATATATTCTGATTTCTAAAACAAGGTTGTCAAACAATGAACAGGCAATATATCAACATGAGAATTGTGGAGAATACCTCAATCTATTGGAATACATATAAGATAAGGGTATAGAAGGGTGTAATACATTAACCAAGAGGGGTATTCTGGTCTTCTTAGTGTTGATTTAGTACAGGACTTGGATAATGAGTTCATATGACTCACTGAAGCCATTTTTCTTCAAACTAGTTCACTTCCTCTCTTTCTTTGACTAATTCATCAAATCAAACTTAATATTAGTAAAATTGTTCCAAACTATTCACATGCTTTCAGAAATATCAAGGTACAAACAAAATGTAGATTTACCTTAATCAGGCAGCATAATAAACTGTTAAAAAAGCAAAGAGAATTGAAGTTCAGTTAACAAAAAGTTGTTACGTACTCCAACTTTAGCATATTATCTTAGTCATGGATAAAATACCCCTTCTATGTTCATGTTTTTATATTTACATTTGATATAGAGCTGCGAACTCGACATCATAGAACTTTTCTTAATCGCATGCATGTCTAATTCTAATACCCTATAAATAAGTCTAAGATTAAAAAGCATGTTCTCGTCAAGGTCCACATATTGCAAGATAAGCCTAAAAATTGTGAAGGCAAACTAATTATAAAACATCAGCATTAAAAAATTTAAAATATATGAAAACAAACCTATGAGAGGCCTAAAGATAGATTAACTGCAAATTGTACTGGTAATCTGCAATATATATATATATATATATATATAGTAATCTGCAATAGAAGAATATACTGGAAGTTCACAGGGAATGTCATCACTAGGCTGTACGCCTGTATAAAGAAATTTAGAAATAGAAGCATGTTTGAGATGGAAGGCAAAAATCAAGGAAATCTACTCTCCGATACTTTGTTGTTGATTATTATGGTTGTCATAGGTTAAATCAAAAGCCAAGATTTCTTACCTAAAAGCTGTCAAAGTGGAGTGACCAACCAAATCTATGTGTCTTGAAAAAAAATCATAACGAAGAAGCAAGAAGCAATAGATAAAAGAGGGAAAATGTGATCATACACGGTCCTTTGTACTCCCACCATGGTGACGTTTTGCAGAAATCCCGGGAATCAAGATGCACATTTCCATAAAAGATCTGAGTCTGACACCATAAAATTGGAATTAACATCTGTTGTTACAAAAAAAAAAAAAATCTAAAAGCAACCACTGGAGCACATCCTTTCACTTATTATCAAAATGAATATATGACTTTTTCATTGAAACAGTACTACCAAATTACCAAAAACTCAATGAAGACGGACCCCATTATTTTGCATACCATAATCAGTGAGCACATTTGAGTTTGAGTTTCCATTCAAGAACACATGTGATCCTATTGATGTAGAATAGCAACATGAGAATTTTCTTCACAGGAATACCAGAAATTTTGTTCTTATTCAGTCCCCCCCCCCCCACCCCGGCATTCAGATGTTACTAAGTACATAAATTGAATTTATGTAAAATTTGGAACACCAGGAATCTTTGAGAGTTTGACATGCCAAACTTGTATACAAGATACAAGTAGTCTACCAACACCCCCCCCTTTTTTTTTTTCCTCCAAATACAAGAAAAATATAATTTTACAACTTTTGGCTACAATTTCATCAACATCAAACCTCAAATGTGAAGAATGTTTTAGCATGTAACTGGGAAAAAAAAAAACCGAAGTGATTCTCCTTGAACATTGAAACTGACTAGTTTTTGGAATTTGCAAATGTATTCACTTCCAAGAAAGAGGGGAAAGGAAGGAAACCATAATAATAATGTCTTCGTAACTTTTTTTAAAGTACTTATAATATGAGAGGGATGATTCAGTAATTTCGGCAAGCCAATCATTTCACTTTCCAAGAGCACTAGCACTACAATTCAATGCAGCGATTTATCCAACTCACAAAAATGGGAGGGAAATGCATTTTGATTAGCACTTCATTGAGAAATTCCCATCTTAAGGAGTCATATGCTTTGTGAATATCCACTTTCATCAAAGCTGCCACGGGTGAGCTTTCCTGTCAAAGCAGCAACAAGTTTTCAGCAAAGGACAATATTATCAGTTATGCTTTTGCCCTCTATGAAAGCTGACTGATTTGCAGTGACTAAGTCGTCGACCACTCTTCTGAGTCTGTTGGCAAGAACTTTGACCGCAAACTGACAAAAGTTGTTGCACAAAGCTATGGGGATAAAGTCTGAAATGATGCGAGCTCCTTCCATTTTTGGGATCAAGCAAAGGAAGGTTTGGTTCAGCGCAGAAATCTGTGACGGGATGGAAAAGAAGCTTTGCACAGCTTTTACTAAGTTGCCCTTCACAATATCCCAAGCTAATATAAAGAAGCCCATGCTAAAACCATAAGGGCCCTGGGCCTTGTGAGATTTGGTATCCTTTATGGCTATCAGAATTTTCTCCTCCAAAAGGGGGATCCAAAAGAGATTGTTGATATTCTGAGAGAACTTATCCAATAGGCCATCAGGGATATCCTTATGAGGTGGGAGAATATCGGGGCTGAAAATACCCTTGAAGTAGTCCATTCCATTACTTTCTTGATCTCTTCCACTGAGTCAAGGGAAGATCCCTTCTACATGTCAAGGAAGAGATAGAGTTTCTATTCTAATTTGCTTGATTGTTGTATGGAAATAAGAAGTGTTTGCCTCCAAGTTTAAGCCGATGTAATGGAACATCAAAACAAGCCCATATTGCTCTATGGTGTTGACCTCATACCCTATGGTTAAGTTTTAAAAGTCAAATTAATATAACTCATCACAATAGAACTTTCATGGAGATATGGGGAAACAAATGCAGAACTATGGTTATTTAAGATCAATTCGTGAGGCTACCATTAAACAGTAAATGCCTTAATTAACACTGGACTTACTTGTATGCAAGCTCTTTCATGCCTTCATTCCAACCCTCTAGATGCTGATCTAAAAGAGCACAAGTCCGAGCATTTATCTGAAAAACATGTGGTGATCCTAGGATCAATTCCAAAATCACGACCCCCACACTCCACATATCGTATCTGTCCAATAAAACAAATGTCATTACAATTTTTTTTTTTCTTTCTCTTCGGAGAGGGTAAACTAATCTGTAATGTGATGTATGTGAGATATAGATAACACAATTCATACTAGAGTTAACAAACCCATATAATCATAAATCCCTTGAACAAACAAAACCTCTTTCCAATTTTCTTGAATATGAACCTATGATACTGGTAAGTCTGGTATTCCTACTGTTGATGCATAAGATCCATATATATACTAAGTTACTCAAAAAATAAATACATAATCCTGCCAAGTTACAATAAGAACCCAGAGTGCTAACTTCCACTAATCAAAGTAAAAGGATCTTGACATACTTCAGTGTTATGCTAGGTGGACCCTGAAACCAACTGGCATTCAGAAGAGCTTCTGGAGGAGTATACTCATATGTCTGTTCAGAACTGAAAGACCAAAAAAAAAAAAAAAAAACAAATAAACACGATCAGTAAATAAGGAGATCCATAAAATAGATGGGCTCAAGTAAAAAAATTTCCAGAGTAAAGATTAATCAAGCCACAAAATTAAACATAGCTTCGAAAAGTAGACAAAATCAGAACTCTAGACTGAATTAGGCAGAATTTGGTCCCTGAAACCAGTTTGGACTTCCTCTGAAACTGTAATGGACTGAAAACTGTAATCTAGCAGCCAAGTGATTCTGTGAACCAGATAGTTCTCAATTTTTTGTACAACTTTTTTTATTTTTTAAATCCTACTCCTGGATATCATATCTCTTTTAGTCCTCTCCTGTCCAATTCCATTCCTTGCTTTGGCTGTGACATTCTCCATTCTCTTTCTATTGTAGTTGAGCCATCGAGTTTTACCAACTATCCAGATACCTTTATTCAGCCTGTGACTTGTCACACCCACCCGCATTCTCAACTGTCAGAATAAAACCTCAGCTCCCTCCTCAAACCCCTCAAAGGATATACCCAAGATACAACTGAGCGCAACTATCTTCCCCCCAGCACCCAACTGGAAATTGTTTATTTTGTTATTAACCACTCTACCAGCTACCTATTATCAACTCCTTTTAAATCTATTCTCATTATCAGCTCCATCCATCAGTGATGACCTTTTCTCGACTCATCTAGTGTTTGCAATTGAGTCCTCAGAATATTATGGAGTCAACAACAAAGATAATTTCCCATACATGCATCAACAGACTCCACCAGTATCCCTTCCCTGTTACTTGAGATTGCAAGACTCAGTGATGAGAAAATATTCATCATCAATAGAACCATTGGCATAACCCCATGGGGGTGGACTGTGGAGAATCTTTGGTGAAGAACATATTCCCCATAAGTCAGTTGGCAATTGGCATCACTTGAAGAGTCAGGATGGATGAATCTTCAATGACAACACAACATTCGAAATCACAGTAAATCTGATAAGAAACCAAAACCTCCAAAACCATAATCATGTGGCATCATTATACATCAAGTCACACGGTAAGCAGCTAGGAGTCTAGGACAGTATGAAGCCCTTCATAATGTATAAGAACAACACCAGGTAGAGTGAATGCCACCAAGTAGGGTAAATTCTCCAGTGTTCTATATTTCTATTATGTCACACCTGGTAGAGTGAATGTCACCAAAGGTAAATCCTCTAGTGTCCTATTATCTCACATGTATATTGAATCGAATAAGCACACTTAAGCAGGGTTTAGGTATCAATATTATGTATCATATTGGAAAGCTGATTTTGAGAGACGCTGTGAGACATAGATACGCTTAAGATACGTTTTGACACGCATTGATATTCTTACAATAAATGCAAAACTAATGTTTTTAAGAATTATGCACCATTAATAAGCAATAAATAATGATATCCAGCCAATATCAAGTTAACCCTATATTCATAGCATTTATTTGATTCAAATCTTAATTGGCAAGTTCTACTTCTATCATACCTGCTAAGAAGTAATAAAAGCAATTAAGCAAAAAGATTTGAAAAACAAAAATTAATTTGCATACTAGGATACTAGCCAAAAGTAAACCCTAAAAGTCCAAACAAAGAAAGCAGTATGCAAGTATAAACATACTAACAAACATAATTATACATTATAGATTACAAATCATTCAAGATTATCCAAATCTACTAAATTATGCACATTCTTCAATTTCAGATAATTTGCAGAGGAAAAAAAAATAAAAGAGGAGAGACACCCCGTCCTTCAAGCTCCATCAAAAAGAAGGGAAGAGACCATTGCATATCTGTCACTCCCAAGACCCAATCTATTACTTTCCCATACCTATTGAGCAAGACCCCATGGGGATGCCAATTATCCAGCCAAAGAAAAGTAGAAGTTCCATCATCAATACTTGCTTTGATGACGTCAATCATTAGGTGTCTGTATTCCAGCATCTTTCTCCATACCCATGACGATCTGTCTCACGGAAAACAGTCCATTTATAGTCATTTTTAAGGATTCTTGCACAAAGCCACACCCAAATGCTTCTCTTTCTTGCAGCTACCTTCCAGTTCAACTTCAAAATACAACCAATGTTCATCTCCTTTACCTGACTAAGCCCAAGACCCCCTTCTTCCTTAGGGAGGCATACATAAGCCCAGCTTGTAGTGTAAAGAAACTTGTTGTTGAACTTGGTTTCAAGGCTGGTTGTTTCGAGCTTCGGTCGAAACCAAAGATTTTTCCTAGGTGAACGCAAAACTTTGTTTCGAGGCCCAAAAATTGATTTTTGCCCTGACTTCGTTTGTGTAGTCTATTTTATTATTTTTACACATATTCCCTCAATTAGTGTAAGAAAAACCATCCAAAATGGTATTATGTGGTGTGGACCCAAGTTTGCTAGTATACGTTGGAACTTGAGACTGTATTCAGAGTTTAATAGGCAGCATCTATTTATGACTAATATCATTTAAGTAAATATTTATTAACTTTATTTACTTAAGATATTATTCATAAAAAAGCAAACACCCTACATTTGAATCTAATAAAAATACTCTAAAATTCAAATTCCAAATGGATAAAAAGTCAACCCTCCAGTTCAAGAACAAAATCGCATTTTCGATTACGGGGAAATTTTTAATTTTCAAATGCTAGGATTTACTATAATCTTAAAATTTCATAAATCTTATTATAATAAAACATCTCTAAACACCAGAAGAGCACTAAAATAATCATTTGTTTTGATGCCCAAAAAATTATTTCCATTCAAGCAACTTTAAACAGCATTCGCATACTCCAAATAAGGTTTGATCAGAGCACAACTCCTTAAATATAACTCGAATTCAAGCAATGTCAAATCATTGTTTTGGCTGGCTTTTTTATTTATTTATTGCATTGGTATGATTTTGTACTCTAAATTAGTACATTATTTGTTTAATAAAATTGCTACATGAAAAAGAACACGTTGCTAATTGGAAAATAGTAACCATATTAAAAATGACTCATACCTTGAGGGTCCATTTGATCCATATAGACGCTTCATGGTGAACTCGTCAATTGCACTACCAAAGTCAATAATGCGCCTGTAAATAAAAGAAAAATGTGTAAAACATCATAGTGCATCTCAAATCTATGTTTCAACAACACTATTACAATGTCATCAAGTAGCATGGCAATAAACCAGGCCTCATGCATTATGAGTAACAACTGCTTTCCCAATTTTTTATCTGAATGGTGGAGACCAGAATAGACAACTTACAAGGTAATTACATAACACCTATTGCATTTCGAAGGTCTGCCCAGAGAGCAAGCATGGTTTAATCAGTCAATCCAATAAAAGGTCTTGGTCCTCAGCAAAATCTAGCAGAAAAAGAACAGAAAAGCAACCCAAATTGACCCATTGGACCCATCCAGTTTTCAGGTAACCTGGATATACAAAAGGGAGGGGTTACATGTAAAATATAAAACTTTAATCTTTCAAGATGTAGTTTTTAGTGGGAGTAATACATAAAACCAAAATATTACTTATTTTACTTATAAATAGAGGTGGATTTATATATAAAATTAGGGAGGAGGATCGAGGCATATTGGAATTTTAGACGCTAGCGGGAAAAATGGAAGTACAAGGACCAATAGCCGGTCACTTGGAGAAGAGAGAGAGAGCGAGAGAGAGAGAGAGAGAGAAGGGCCCAGATTTCAAGGATAGAGAAAGGAGGGATGTGAGAGGGAAGTACAAACCGGCAGTGTGTACTTCCCTTCCCATTGAATTAAATATAAGGGAGTCATGTATAAAATAAAACATGTTTTAACCTGACACATTCAATTATGGTACTTCTTCCTCTTCGAAATAGGGAGGTAGAAACGCAGTGGTTGACTGGTACAAAGTTGGCAGCAATGGTGGCAGAAGATCTCTCTCTCTCTCTCTCTCTCTCTCTCTCTCTCTCTCTAATCTGACAGATTTTGGGACCTAGGCACCTAGACAATTGGTTGCCTTGGTACTAAAAACTGCCTCATCGCCTAGGTGACGCCTTGACAACTATGGAATAGATTCGAGATTTTTTATTTAGGTTCTAATGACAACCAAGTTCATGTTCTGAGATTGTTTGTTAACTTGGGGAAGATCTCCAATGGGTTTGAATCATAGAAAGAATCAAAAGGTCCACATAGAAGATACATCCAAGGCTGCACTTTCGTGATTCCTTATTTAGATTTTGATGACAACCAAGTTCATGTTCTAAGATTGTTTGTCCACTTTGGGAAGATCTCCAATGAGTTTGAAACATAGAAAAAATGAGAAGGTCCACATCCAAGGCTGCACCTCCCAAATCACCCTATCTATGTGGGAACGAGCAGGATTAGACCACCATTTCCATGTCGGGCCCCATATATGTACTTCCCTTGTCATATGAAGCTTAAAACTTCTACGAGATGTATTATAAGGCTTTAGTGTATCTTCCTTGTCATTTTAAATACTTACAAATTTAAATAGTATAAAATTCTTTTCCATATGCATCCGTAATTTGTTATAAATAATATAATACAATACATATTATAAAATTCTGAACACTTTGTATAAAGTGTTCAAAAGAAAAACAATTTGATGTAGCAACCCCTTAACCTAGGTCCAAGTAATACACTCACAAATCAATGAGCTAGCCCATCCCAAGCAAGAATATTGCAGTCTGCCGTTACAGCACAAGCCTTGTTGATGGCACTGATCTACAAGTTGCATATAAGATACAAGAGATTTGGAAGGCGAAAGGTGGGGAGATGGAGGATCAAGGGAGGAGGGGCGGAAGAGAGAGGGAGAGTGATGCTATCTTGGGTTGGAAAACATTGATTTGGGATCACTATGGATCCACACCATTCAATAGAAACTCAAACAAAAGGAATAATGGTAAATTTGTAATTTTAGCCAAAGCTCAAGACCACTTTTGGTAAGCAAATAGAATCAAGGACAGAATTGGAATTAAACTTAAAAGAGAGAGGAAAAAACTGGAAATTATTAGGAAGAAGGGATAAACAGAAACAATAAATTCAAATTTTCAAAACATGGGCTTTTGTGTAATTTTTGGAATATAAAAAATGGGCTCACCTTCAACCTCACGATAGTTTGTAGCCAGAGAAAGGGAAGTCCAATTCAGGTCATGTAACCTACGCAAATCAAGACCCCTCTTGAATCCAACTAACATCAAGCCCAATAATCAAGTATAAAGATATTAAAATTATCTGAAACCAGATCTGGTAGAGGTTCAGGTTTCAGGTTTCAGGCTTCAGTTCTAGCTAGGTTCACAACACAGAGTTGGTTCCAGCTGGTAGGGTCGGTGGTTAGAGTCGCCTAGGACAAGGGAACTCTCACCCAGAATTTCAGAAGGAAAGGGAAAGGGACGAGATAGATCGAACCTGATATATGGGAAACTGTTGGTACCGCTAGAGCAAGATACCAGGAATATGGGTTAAAACTCAAATGGAAACAGGGACAATAAAGCTTGCAAGATAGTATAGGGGGAAATAAACAGAAGGAACAGAAAGGAGGAAAAAAAGAAGGCTACCTGAGAAGGAAAAGGCTCCGACTCATAGGAGAGAGAGAAGCCAACAGACTACCCATGTAATTCAACTCGACCAATATTTCATATTTTCATTCCATTCAATCTGTATCCTCCGGTGTTTACAATAAGGTATTTAAAAAATTAAAACCAAAGAATCCTAATCGAACTATAAAACCAAAACAGAATTTAAACTTAACTCAAACAACCTATGTGTATCTATCTCCTAAGCAAGAATTAAAGTATCGCGTATCGGTCGATTTAAGAGACGTATCATATTGTGGTCCGTGGAGCAAGATACGCACAAGAACGATTAGGGAACATGTGGAACACATTTTTAAAGCACAAAAACACAATAAAAGTAACATTAAGAAGGAAAATGTTTCTTATATTCATACTAAATTACTAATACCATGTCGAAGTTGCAGGCTTCTAAGTCGCTTCTTTATGCATAATCGAAGCCCTAAAGTTTGGAAAGTAATAGGTTTACAAATAATGGTTGAAATCCAACCATTTTAAAACCTCTTTCTGCTGGTTCGCAAAAAGCAACAGAAAATGAAGACAACAGTCATTTTAAAGCCTGGTTGATACTATCTAATACGATCGATAGTTTTTTATTTTTATCCGAAATTTAATTTTAGCCTTATCGAAGTGTATCGCTACATATCGACCTGTATCGGTGGATATGCAGTGATAAATCCCTACCAACCCTTGCCTGACCAAAAGCCTGGTTTGGGTTTAGGTCAGTTCTGATTTGGCCTGTGTAGCCAAATTGGGTCATAACAATCCAACCAAGCACATGCATCTCCATCAGATAGGGAGGGAAAGTTCCTCTCTATGTCTGAGGTTTAAGAAAGGCTTTCATTCGGTGACCAACATGGCATGACATGAATTGGTTACAAAGCAGGTTAGTACTCCTACGAAAGCTTGATCTATTCCTAGAAGGAAGTCCAAGTTGCCTGGATTATGTACAATAAACAGTATAGGAATCTGCCTGGACTAATCATCCTCTAAGGAAAAGCATAGCTTGCAAAAAATATTTTGGGAGAAAATAAAGAGCTTCTGCATCGAACCATAGACTGGAATATAAGCCATGGGATATGGGACTTCGGCTTACAAATTAAGTGAAGCATGACCCATCATCTCGGAACAACCATTCTCCAATCAAATGAGATCTGGAATTTTCCTAATTGGTTAATCCACTGATAATACGACATGAAACTAGAGGTGAATTGATTACGTATGAGAGAAAAAAAAAATTCAGGTCCCAAGCCAACTTTTGGTGGTTCATGAGCAACAGATAGAGGCCAAGACACAAAGAGATGTGCAAATAATTTCCAATAAAGAGAAAACATAAAATGCCTAACAACAACAACAAAAACAATAAAAATAGCAATAACATAATGATAATAATAGGAATCCATAATGATAATAACTAATGGCAAATGGCTTCCCATGCAACACCTTCGAAATTCACAAGTAGGTGACAGTAACAGAGTTCAGCCATTAAGTTATCTAGGATAAAGTCCAAAAGAAGATGGAAATCAAAGGAATGATGAAAACATGGTGAAGAGGAAGTTTAAAGTAAAAGCAATTGATGTACATTTTGATGTGATGGTGCTTGTCTCCATTTGGGATTTCTTTCAAGCATCTTCCAGAGTCCTTGTCTTCAAAGCATATCACCATGTTCTCTATCATACAAGAGGTAAGAAATTCATCAAGTTAGCAAAAAAACCTTGGATGCTAAAAAATTCACCTCTGAAAATTGATACAATAATGTAGGAGCTTTCCTTGAACATGCAAACAGAAACATATATATCCACACGGAAATGGAAAAGCCTCATGAAGAGAATCTTTTCGGGAGTCAAAGATGTAGGTTCTCTATTAAAAGATTCATGAGGTATGGGAAGACAGATGCTAGGTCCATCCAGAAGAAGCAGAATGAAAGGTAAGGGGCAATATAATAAGCTAGGGAAAAAAGTAAAGCTTAACAAGATGCTCGACGCAAACACAAGAAGCATATAAATTTATTTCAAAGAATGCTTTAAATTTGGTCTCCAGGAAGTAGAGATAAGAGAAACATAATCCAAAAGAAACGAGAAAATCAGAAGAATGCCCAACATTCATTAAAACCATTGCGACAGAAAGCAAAGTAATTTAAAATACAATTGGTAACTAACAAAAAAATTTCTAACTACCAAACCGCAATCTATAACCGCTAAAAAGAAGAGAAAGACAAAAAGTTCAAATTTTTTAAGGTAGAAAGGAAGCCAATTGATACAAAAGAGTGAAGAGGGATTCTCAATGCCTGCACAAAAATCATGAACTTTTATTGCACGTCAATGGAAGAAGAGTAATAATTGGAATGACAATGAGTTTAAATTCAAAAGAACAACCAAAAGTTTGTTCTTCTCCAGAACGTACAAATATTTATAGCTATATAGCCAAAATATTAAAACCACCCTAACTTCAATCTCGAACCATGATGAGTCTATATCCTAGCCCTTCATTTAATGAAAGGACAAAGTTCCCTATCTAGTATCTAAACTACTCCTGCCCATACTCCTGCATCAACTTTCAAGAATTTTTACACCTGCAGGAAAGTTCTGGAAGTTATGATCAATGGTAAAACAATTAGTGCATTTTTTCAATTTGCTAATTTAGCTCAAATGAAGGCAATAATAGACTACAAGAACTGTTGGACCAAGAATAGAATTTTTGAATGTGGCATCCACTGCAAATTCTCTATATGCCTGAACAGTTCTTAAAGAAACAGAGACCATGTCCTCACCAGGTTTAATATCCCTGTGGGTGATATTGCGATCATGACAGGACTTAAGTGCCATCAACTGATATAAATGAAAGAACATTGAATTAGTTTCAAAAAAGCAAAAGGGAAATGCAAGAGAATACTTTGATAAGCAAACTAAATAAGCTTGCAAAATAAATAGATAGTCATGCCTTCCCTTCTCCCCTAACCCCCAATTGCTAATAAAAGAAATTAGTGCAAGATAAATTAAAGACAATCAAAAAGGATCAACACAAATGAGAACAACCCAGAGAGAGTACTACAGTGGTAAAGTATTGCCCATATTTGTGTGCAAAAGCTTGATGAACAAACTAATGGCATAAACAGAGAATAACCAAAACACAAGGACATGAGATCATTCAACACATAGATCTCCCATGGTTCACCCAACAGGGGCTAAATCTGTAGCCAAAGATTACCCATGCAAAAGCTTCCAGTGAACAAGGTAAGAAAACCACAAATAGAAACTCAACTGAAAAAAAAAATAAAAGAGAAAGATACTAGGAGAGGAAACCAAAATCAGGCAATCCGAGCAAAAGAGAACTCATTCTCTTGTCATAGAATCTCTCTCTCTCCCATAATTTCTCTGAACTCTCAGAAACATGGAACCACCCATCAGCACAAGGCCTATTTATGAGTTAGGACCTTACAAGTTACAATAGCCCCTAGTTAGTCCTCACAAGAAAACCTAAACTTGTAATCCTAATAGATAAATCTCCAGACCAAAGACAATCCAAAAGCTTACTAGAAAATCACTAAAACTCAAGATAGGACGTGACAATTGGTTTCCAAGCAAACCACCTAAATCGCACTGTCATAGACCTCAAGATACTTCAACATTTCCACCTTGCATACATCAAAGGATCCTAAGTTGCTACCTTCTCCACTGAATAGTCTAGAGATGCTCCAAATTAACTGTATATCCCACATGATCAAATCCAACCAAAAGACCAAAACTTAGACTAGGAACTCTAATCTTCCAGAAACCTAGACAAAACACAACAATGTCTCCACCAAAACTCCATCAAAACACACTGTCCTTTTAATTCTTCTCCAAGTTCTGCAGCATGTCTAAACAGGTTTAGGCTCCATAAGGTACACCCACAAGGACCAAATGAATGTTTGGCCATGTTACAGATATATTCTCCATGTCCCAAGGAGGGACACATTCCAGCTCACTTAATCTACCAGAAGGTGTTAACGTGGCCCAAAAGGACCAGGCCCATAGGGCCCATCTCGATAACCAAGCCAGCGTCGCTGCGGTAATTAGCGCCAGCGACACTAGCTGCTGGTTCTTTCCTTTTATTCTCTTTATTTAGTTTCCATATTACTGTTTATTTTCTTTCTTATTTCAGTCTCTTTTGTTTATGGAGACTTTCTTTATGTAATGGATTCAGTTTTGCCTATAAATACAAGCATAGATAGAGAGGAGCTATATACACAGATCTCGATACCAGTACTCTGCTGGTTTTGTGATCTGCCATTCTCCTCCTTATTTCTTCATCTCTCTTGTTCTTCTTTGCCGGTTTTCTGGTTAGTACTTCTATTTTGTGTGGTTTTCTTACAGAAAATATACCCACACCTCCCTCTGATTCCTTGCACATAATGTGCCATTTGGCTGAACGGAGAAACTTTTTCTTTTCCCCCAAAGATTATCTAGTGTCACAACCTTTCTTGAATAACGATCCAAACAAATGTTGGGGTTAGTCCTCTTCCCTTTAACAATAAAACTTTCTCACAATTAATACAGAACTTGGGGTCAGCTTTCTTTTAATTAGTAATTTTCACATACAGATAAGGATTCTCGGATCCAACATTTAGCAAGTAAATAGACCACTACAACAGTAGTTAGGTTTGACGAGGAGGAAAAAAAAAAAAAAAAAGGGATATTTTCATTAAAAAGATGAAGTAACCAGCCTAGTCTACTTGACATAGGCTTCACTTAGGAAAGAATCGATCCAATATGGGAAAGATCACAAATACAATCAATTCTTCTAACTAAAAGGAGAAACCTAGGATGCATACTATTTTGGAATTGCATTTAAGATCAACATAGTTACTCTAAGATCCAAGCTTTTAAGTATCAGTATCGGGAATCGTATCGGAAGGGTGACATGGAAATGGTCAAGATATGCAAGAAAATGTTTAGGAAACATGCAAAAAACAATTTTGAAGCATAATATCCAAAATAAGCAGTAAGGAAATATAAAAACAGCATCTCCTTAGTATGTAACTTGTTTTTGCATTTGCTTTCTTCTTTGATTCCCCTTCTATCTTTTGAATCGGGTCCAGAGTGTGAAGTATGGCCTGTCCAGTTGGAGCAAGCAACCACACCGTGTTCTGCCGTGCTAGCCATTGTAAATAGCTGGGCCCTTGCTTCTTTAGGTTGAGATATAGATCGTCCTTATATAGTGGGATGCCTTTTCTTGCTGGGGGCGCTCAAGCAAACGATGCAAATTACGGAGCGAAGCCAAAAAAAAGTGAGCGCCGTCGCCCTTTATTTGCAATCCTGTTTTGTATGCCTTATTCGGGTTTGAGTCCTTGCAATGGTTGGATCCTGCACTACTTAATAAATATCATAGTTGTATTGATTGCCTTAGGCATGTGATGTTGCAAAGGGTGTTCAATCAGGCCAATTGGGTCTTGAAGGACTTTATTTTGGCCCATGGTTGGGTTCTATGTGCCTTGAACTTTTTATTTTTGGATTTATTGATGTAGTGGGCCTTCTATTAAGCCCATATTTGGGGCCTTAATCCTCCTATGCACGGGATTAAGTATATTGGTGAGATTGTGTGGGTCCCATTTATTGAATTTTTGTTAGCTGATCGTAAGATGGTTAGATTCTTTTAGTAGGTTAGTTTATTGTAGTTGGAGTCTACTAGTTGGTTTCAACATATTAGGAAATTTGGGAGTCCTTAATGGATATTAATGCCCTGTTTGATAATACTTATGCTGTGGATTCCTTACTTTTGCTTCGGTACTACAAATTACTCCAAGATTATTTTGGAGTAGAAACATGTTTGATAACGCAGTTCTAGATGGATTCCAGAGCATCTTTGGAACAGAAACATGTTTGATAAATACACTATCCCGCCAATCAAAGTCTAAAGAACTGGGGGATGTGGTGGTGGGTGGAGGCGGTGGTGGTTGTGGTGGTGGTGGTGGTGGTGGTGGTGGTGGTAGTGGTGGTTAGTGGAGGTGGGTGGTGGTAGTGGAGGAGGTGGTGGTGGTGGTGGTGGTGCTGGCGGTGGGGTGTGGTGGGTGGTGGTGCTCCGGTGGGGGTGGTGGTGTTGGCGGTCAAGCCTTCGTTCTGTAAAGAAGAGATGAGTGTGAGAGAGGAGAGCTTCTTTTTCACTTCTCTTATTCTCCCAAAAAGTTGCTCCAAAATAAAAAACTTGTTTTTTGTACTCCAAAAATTTGGTGTTGGCGGTCAAGCCTTCATTTTATGAACCGGTTCACTCCCAGAGAGCTAGAATCCAACCGGGTCTACCAAACGCTTCCACTATAAAATGGCTCCCTGGGAGTTAGAATCCGTAGAATCCAGAATCTAGAGCGTTATCAAACAGAGCCTAAATCTGGTTTTGGGTATCTATATATATATATATAACCAACCAACCCCCCCCCCCTCCCCTCACCGCGATTTATGTTTTTGGAATGGATTGAATTTATTTGCTTTTTCTAAACTTCCTCTCTTCTTCCATGTTATACTGATTCTTCTTTAGATCTGGATTTTTAGATATTTTATCTTCCATACGACAACATCAATTCTTCCCTTTTCATTCCTATTTTCTCGCTTATCTACCCCCCTACAGTAGGTCTTGTTCCCTATATTTTTCTTCCTGAAATTTCTTCATCAGTTTCTATTATCATACCTAATCAGATCTGAGTCATCTGACAATTATGCCAAGATTGGATCTGTCCAACATAATCTCCCAGATCTGTTACCTTTCTTTCTCAACAAAATCACAGCCTTAGATCTCTCCTTTGAATTATTACTAGGAGACCAATCAGATCTGTCAGATATGATCATTCCCACATCAGCCTAGTTAAGACTTAAGAGAGGACCTAAGAGTAAGACTGATCTGTACTCTGTTTTCCACAAAAGCGCAGCAGGCAGAAGGTTCAGAAGATGAAGTAGGTCTTAAAGGCCAAACTGACCGGCCTAACTCACCTGAGTTCACTTGTGTAACAAAATATAAAATAAGAGAAGGCAAAGAGAATCGATGTATATTTCTCTCCTCTTAGCAGACGCTATTTATAGACAAAATAAAAGGGTTAAAGTGATAGGTCTATGACTCCACAAGATAAGGAGTCCTAATTACAAAATAAATAGGAGTTCCATATGTCAACATGACAATGACTCATGACTAAAAGCATAAAGAAAAACAGTCATATTCTACATTTCTAATAAAGAGAAGCAGTCCAATTCTAATTAAGGTAGAAATAAGAGGCTAGGACTATAAAGGATAGAGTTCTAGTTACAAGTACGAAGGGGGGGATGTGATAGACCACATGGTCGCTTAATTAAAACCGTATTGGGCCTGAATAATCAGGCCCATCACCAAACACTTAAATATTTAAACAATTAAACCAATCGGTAATGGGCCTTAAAAAACAGGCCCATTCCTTTACAATATTATCAGTTAACAACAATATTATCAGTTAACAAGTTGTTTCTAGTAATGGAAGTTGTCAAAGTGGTTGAAGGTCAGCACAGGAGGTTTAGGAGAAATTCTCAAATTTCAGGTCAAGTCATGGTCTGCTATGTTTAACACCAATCTAGATTTAAGTTTTTTATTTTTGTTCTCTTTTGGGTCCAGTTCAAACTTATTAATGTGTTTTACTGTTATGCCCTTGATAAGTAATTCGTCGTAGGGGTTTGATCAGTCTTAAATTTCAATCAAGTAGTAGGGCTCTTCAGCCCTATCGCTTCCGGCCTCATATTGTCAATTCGGGAAAGGTTTTCTCCAGATCGGACAGCACCTCCCTCACCTTTGGACCTCAGTTTGCTACACCGTGGCCGCCACCATCGTTGTCTCCACTACCGCAGGTAAGTTCTTTCTTCTTCTTCTTCATAGGGGTTTAATCAGAAAATTTCAAGTAGGGCTTTTCAGCCTTGTCACTACCGGCCCCATATTGTCAGTTCGGGAAGGGTTTTCTCCAGATCAGACAGCACCTCCCTCACCTCTAGACCTCATTTGCTACACCGTGGCCGCCACCATCGTCGTCTCCACTACCGTAGGTAAGTTCTTTCTTCTTCTTCCTCGTAGGGGTTTAATCAGTAAATTTCAATCAAGTAGTAGGGCTTTTCAGCCTTGTCACTACCAGCCTCATATCGTCAGTTCGGGAAGGGTTTTCTCCAAATTGGACAGCACCTCCCTCACCTTTGGACCTCAATTTGCTACACTGTGGCCACCACCATCGTCATCTCCATTATGATGCACTGCACCATAGAGTATCAAAACGTATCTTATATATCGAAGTGGATCGAACCATACATAGTTGTGCCTAGGCAACGCCTTGGCACCCAGGTGCCCTTGTGACACCTTGGAAAATCAGGCACCTTGGTCGCCTAGGCGCCCCGTCAGGCCTCCAACGCTTTGGTTCACCTTGGCACCTTGATAACGATGGAACCATATCGATCCGTATCAGTACGGTGTGAAACATTCTTCTTTTTTTAATATGCAATGAATCGGTTAGGTATCATTCAATACTAACCAATACCAATACGTATGAGCTGATACCTACCGATACTTAAAATCCTGCTATGATCCAAAATTAGCAAAAGAGTACACGACATCCATTTAATAAGTATAATCACATCAACTATGGAATTTGATAAGCAATGAGTAAACATGTTCATTTAGGGGACAGCAGAGTGCATCCTTTTTTGTACGTGTGCACGCGTGCGTGGGTGGGTGTGTGCATGCATGTACGTGTGGGTGCGTGTCTGGGTACTCACACTAAAGAACAGACTTTAGTATCTTGTTCCAAAATTGAACCATGGTTCGAGGTGCCAGTCGAAACCAAAGAGGTGCTGGTCAAAACCAGGTTTTGACCGGCGTAACTCGGTTTCGAGTCTCACCGAGACGAAACCCATGCTCGATTCCATTAGGTTCCAGGTTACGGTCAAACTCAGGTGGGTTCGACCACGTTTCGCCCAGAACCAAGGTTTCAGTTCATAAACAAACCAAAACCCATTATATAAGGTTCGAGTTCTGTTGAAACCAGTAGGGTTTCGACAGAACTCTTAAACTTTGTTTTTGAAAGACACTTTCAGTTCTTACCTCTTACTTTGTTTTTGTCTCTTTTCTCTCTCTTTTCTGGTGAGAGGCAGAAGAAGGCAAAGCCGCTGAGGAGGAGAAGAAAAGAAATCTGAGAAGAAAACTGAAACAAAAGAAAACTGAGGGGAAGAAAGCAAGAAAAGAGTGCAGAGCCGCATAGGAAGGAGAAGAAAAGAAAACTGAGAAGAAGAAAGCAAGAAAAGAAGGTAGAGCCACAGAGGAAGGAGGAAGAAGGAGAACGAAGAGGAAGAATGAAAGAACAGAAAAAATAAAATAAAAAATACCTTTCGTTTTCACTTCTTGCCACCGAAGGTAGGTTCTCACCCAATTTCATTGCACTTCTTGCTGCCGTAGGTAGGTTCTTAGTTTCTCACCCAGTTTTCATTGCACTTTTTACCATAAGAACTCAATCTCTGATTTTTCTCTTTGACCTTTTATAAGATATTTTCCCATCCATCTCACCTATATTATGTATTTGAACAACAACTCAAACCATTTATTCTTTTATAAGTTATTATCCCATGTATCTCACCTATAATGTATTTGTACAACGATCCAATCCATGTGTTAGAATAAAAATTAATATACTGTAATAAAATATATACCAGGTTTCGGCGGGGTTTTCAACCGAAACTCGAGTCAACTCGGTTTCGAGGCTGGATGAAACCGGCCTCGAAACTGGCACCTCGAACCTTGAATTGAACTCAATAACATTAAAACATCAACATGTGGAGTGTGGACTATGGACAAAATAACACTATATACTAGGGCATGCTCATCATCATGATATTTTCATTCCTGATCTGGTTTTTATTTGAATAAAGTAGTTCAATTCTTTTTATTTATGAAGACATAAATAAAATATTTAAGAATGGAACGGGCACTTTGAACATTTTTTTTACTTCAACTTAATTTCCTTCACTTTGTTTTATTTTATTCTTCCAAGTTCCAACCACATTCCTTTTCTACAAGGGCCCCTTTTTCTTTTTCTATGTCTCAGCTAAAAAATACAATGAAAAAAATCAAATATTAAATAACCATATACCTACATCACGCCACAATCTATGAGCATATGACTGAAAAACCATGCTTTCTATGTGTTGGCGTTGCCACCAATTATTTTCACAAGTTTAATGTGTAGTACAGAAATAATGCAGCCTCCATAAACCAAACAAATAACCTTAGGAACCTACTTCATTTTCAGTTATCCATCCTTCATCTTGTCTAAAGAAATTCAGTACACTAAAGAAATTCGTTACACAACACGTTTATGTTAGTTGTAATAATAGTATAGCATAGTTGTCAAGGCATCAAAGCGCCAAGGCGACCCAAGGCCCTAGAGAGGCACCTCGGCGTACCCAAGGCATACCCAAGGCGTTGTAAGGGTACATTTTAATAAGAGGATTTCACAAAAAGGAGGGGGTTAGCACATCAACTTTTATTGTTTTAATACGTATGCATGATAACATGCATTATGGTGTATGTATGTACTTTATACATCCAATAAAAACGCTATTAATGGTATTAATTAAAAAAATAAAACAAGGCGTGGTACAATAAGGCGAGTAACTGCCCAGAGGCTGAAAAACCGCCTGGAAGCCTAAGCCGTGCCTAGGTGACGCCTTGACAACTATGTAGTATAGGACAAACCATAATCGTATCTTTTTATAGTTTAGTTCCCTATACAGCAGCATGCTAGTTTGAAATATCAAATGGTAACCGTATCTTGTAATGGAGCTTGCCTCTACTTTTGTTAATCTTTAATAAGATTGTACACTGTTTATAAAAAAAATAAAAATAAAAAGATGGAAAGAAATGCTTAACCGTATGTGGTGATAACCAGGTTATTTAAACTATCAAATTATATAAGCTTACCAATTCAGAATGCCAAAGCAAAAAAAGTTTCAGGGAAAGAACGCTAAGAATATTCTTCTTACGTACCAACTGCCAGATAAGGCTGCGCATTTCCTCTTTCCCTGTTTCTGTTGTCCTCAACCAATGCCACCACATAGATGGATGCAGCACCTGAACATTTTTCATCTGTTCCCCTTGTTCTTCACCAAGACTTTGTTCTGCTGCTTCTGTAGTATACATCAACTTTGACAAAGATACACCTTCATTCCAGAAGACAAGCCATATTTCCTTTGATTGAGACTCAAAAGATTCTACATATCTGGCAATATGATTAAGGCCTTCTTCATAATCCACTCTGTGCATTGAAGTTTCACCTAGGAATTTATTTTCAGGATTCACACTGTATCTTAGATTCTGTGGAGTTGATTTGTTCATTTCCAGTTGGTCATAGGAATTACATTCCGATTCCTTCGATCGAGAACCGAAGGATCCCGAGGATAGCAAACCTCCAAGGGATACTGAGGCATTTAAAATAACTTCACCAAAATACTTCTCACGTAACCCACTTAAGTAAACATTGGGCCCTCTCTCCACCTGTTTTGAGAAATCATCAGTACAAAAAGTTTTACATTGATGGAAAGTTATGAGTCATATTTCACTCAAATGGCCTGCTCTAATTCTAAATCCTAACTCAACCTCATACAGCATCAAATAGTTAAATGTGTTAGTAACGAACTTGGCATCTATTTGATGCAGTCCAAGGACAGCCAGTGGTAGACCAGCCCAAAATACCGTCAACATGGGCCCGGGCCGACCCACACTGTTCACGTGAACACTGTTCACGCGGTACTGTTCACGTGAACAGTACCAACAACAGTAGTTAGGACTCTTCTGATTAGTTTCCTAATTTTTAATTTACTTATTTCCATTGTTTAGTTTCTTAAAAATTAGGCTAGTTAGTTTAGAAGTCTTAGTTGCTTAGAGACTAAGACTTGCCTAAAATCTAGTTTCCTAATTCCAGTTTTTAGAGACTTTCCTATTTCTATGTTTTAGAAACTTCCTAAGTTATAAAGGAGGTTTAGCATTTTCAAGTTTAGTTCTTTCCTATTTTATTTGTAATGTTTCAAAGCTATAAATAAAGAGAAAGTAGGCCAGCTACAATAGAATTTTTCCAGAAAATTTAAAGAGTTAAAATTTTCTGGTTGAGCCTCACCAGGTTGTGAGACTCAACCTATCATTCTTCCTCTATCCTTTTCTTCTTCATGTTAACTTCAAGCATTCTATTCCAGCATATGAATCTGACCTCCTGCAGTGACTGCTAAGCTTTGCTGACTTGCTGCTACAGCCATTAGAATCAATCAAACTTGATCCAAATCTGGGCGCTAGCAGGTTCAGCAAATTTGTGGGCCCCATAACTTCTTCAACTCTCTTCTGATCTTCTTCAACTTTGGAGGGGTGTTCATAACTATTATAAAGGCCATTTAACCCAAATTTCATCAATTTCTGACGGTCGGATTTCCAGATAAAAAAAAATTATTACTTTTTTCTGCAGATTTTTGTATTGGATTGAATTAAGACCCTGTAGCAAAGAGGGCTTGTTAATTTGATATGTTTTAACCCCTTTGCCATCACTATTTCTGATGTAGGATAAGACCTAAGAGCTAAGGTATCCTACAAGGACAGCAATTCCACACAAAAGATAAGGTCTAATTTATTCACCTAGGAACTGAGAATGGCAGGCAACATACATGATACATAGAAACTAAAAGCATAGACATAAGTAACAATGAACAATACAGTCCCAATTAAATGAAATCAACTTAGCAAGACATCAGTAGAGTTTCGGAACATGGGCAGCATGATATCAGATTGGTGAATGAACCTTCACTATCTCAAAAATGATAGGCACCAAATTATTGACCTAATTATGCAACTAACATATGAAATCAGCAAACATTCAATATAGTGGATCTTAGGTAAGAGGAAATTAACAAAGACAGAACATAATAGAATGCTTAACAAGGTTAAGTATATATATAGTAGAAGAAGAGGAAGTTACTCTTACCCAACAACAGATGCAATATGAAATTAAAGTAGTAACAAAGGATTGATGGCAGACTTGGAAACCAAGGGGTAGGGATTCAGTATATGTTAATAGTGAAGGAGAACAAAGACAGAGGTGAGAGAGAAGAAGAGAATGGAAGAGTGGGAAGACAACCACATATACTTAGAACAGATAGCTAGAAGAAGAAGAAAGATTGAATAAGAAAGAGTAACTTACACATTGGAGAGGGGAACACCAGGAGTTCTTCATTCATAAATTCATCAACCCTTACAACAGATCTGTCCTTTTCCTTTTAAAGACAAGAAGTAAAATAGAAACTGAAATACAAGAATAACTGTCCACACTCTTGCTTCTGGTGAGTAGTCATAACCATAGTTAGTTAATACAAATATTATATGGCGTATTATTACCGTACCATATTATTGCCGTATAATACGCGTATTCCATATCAAGTTGAACGAAACGGGAAAAAAACTCCATCCAGCTGGGGTCGCTGATTAAACACGTATAAAATAACGGCTTCAAACCCATGCTTTGCACACTGTGCTGGACAGTAACAGCTGGACCTAGTGACGTTAGTCACAATATTTGAACTAATATTTAAACTTTTGAGGCCCAAGGCTGCTCAATAGCAACCTAAGTGGCCCAAATATGATAGGCAGTACGCTTACTTGAGCATTCCACCCAAGTTAAAAGGTAAAGCAGTTTCTACTTTTATAGCAATTGACCTTTGCTCAACTCTATAAAAGCCCCCGATGTGGGACTAAATCAATGTTCTTTTCTTCCCAGCTCAACTGATCTTGCTGTTTCTCAGCCTCTTTTATGTCGTAGAACAAATTGCACACATCCTAGTGATCGCACCTAATGTCTACCGACACTACTCAGTGACGCTATTGATGGGTTATTTATGTGTCATCCAATTATTTTATATATAAGAAAAAAGCTATTTATGGATGATGCACAGCACTACTACACCCTAGTATGAATATCTACGATATCTGGTAGGCCCAACGGTTATAAAAATTTAAACCTATACTCAAACTACTATACATGCATTTAGGTAATAATTGTTGAATTTATGTGTATATTGCCTTTTTTTGGATTCGTATTTTTCAAATTTTTCCGTTTAATACCCGTACTTTCTATTTTCGTTTTTTTGCTGTTCTTAAAAAATTGACCGGATTTTTTACCGTTTCGTTTAATTTCCGGCCCGTTTTAAACGTGTCGTACTGTTTAAAGTTTTTTTGTCATTCCCGAATTAATTAACTATGGTTATAACTTTCCAACACCACACTACCTCTAAATAGAAACTGAAATACAGGCAAAACTAAAATAAAACAATCACATGTTGCACTAAAATAAATAGGCAGAAATAATAATAAGAAAAGAAGAAAACTAAAACTAGACTTTCTGTCCATCACATGTGGGGTCCACTATGGGGTTCACTAGCTGGGACATGTCCATATGATAGCTCCTGAACTCATCATCGGTCCAAAGAGATGGGATGGAGGGTTGATGTCTGTGTCACATTCTCTGGTAGACTCTAAGGCCACGGTCAAGTGGACTAATGTACACATCAATTTCCCTGCTAGTGATAATATTAGATGGCGGGCCTTGGAGCAACAGTAAGGTTGTTATACTATAACCTGGCGGTCATGGGTCCTCTATTCCATGGTTTAAAATCTCAGATCTCGATTTTCTCAGATATCTAACTGGGTCGAGACGAGATACCTGATCAAAACCAGTCTCGACCAGGTCTGGACCCATCTCGACCCATCTCGAGCCATTTCGACTGGTTTCGACCAGTCTTGGACCAGTTTCAAACTGGTTTTGAATATAAATCTCATTCTCGGTTGAGATTCTCAACCGAGAGTCTTCTTTTAGGAAAAAAACATATGTTTTCTCTCATTCCTCCTCTACTTCTTCTCCAACTTGCATCTAAGCCTTAGATCTACTTGCTATTTGCAAATCTCTCCACCAAAGTGTTATTGAAGGCCACCTGTTCTTGGCAACTCTACTGTTTGAGGTATGGTTTTTTTTTCCCTAAAACTTACTTTTTTATATAAAAATGTTCAATACATGTTGGATCATCTTGAAATTTATATATGTGAGACAGATGAGCCTGATCTACAACCTCACCTTTTCGAAATTTTTTTCTTGCATATATATTTATTATTTTGATTTTCTGATTAAAAAAAGTTATTTTTCAGCAATTAAAAAATGAAAAAAATATGATCAATATTAATTAAATGGTGTTCAAAATAATATATGATGAACATCGTTGGCCGATCTATGCACCGTTTCTCTCTCTCTCTCTCTCTCTCTCTCTCTCTCTCTCTCTCTCTCTATATATATATATATATATATATATATATATATATATATATAATTTTTTATTTAAATAAATGAAAAATACATTTCTTAAATATTAATCGGTTTACTTTCAAAATAATATATGTTGAACATCGTTGGCCGATCTACGTGGTCACAGTTTCATTTTTTTTTTTCTGTACATATTTTTATTTTTTTGAATTTTTGATTAATAAATCCTATTTTTCAGCAATAAAAAATTAATACAAAAATATTAATACTTCTCTGTTCGTGTTCAAAATAATATATGTTGAACATCACTGGCCAATCTACGATTCCATGCTGTCGGATTATATTTTTGGAAAAAAATAATTATTTTTATGTAATATCCGAAATTAATAGCAATATCTAAATAATTCTATAAAAATAGGGAAAAATTAGGAAAAATATTTTGTTTTCTTATAAAATAGGTTTAAAATTTTGAAAAGTAATTTCAATATGTTTTGAATTTTATGTTCTTCCATTTTAAGTTTTATTATAGTAAACCTATTGATTTAAGTTTCTCTAATTATCATCTTATGTAACAGTGCCTCATTATAAATATAATGGCTGCTTCGGGTTCTGGTGAGGGAGGTGATGCTGCTGATCGTACTGATTTGGCTTGGCAGTAATGTACTCCCATTGACGGTGACAGAAAGAAGACCCAATGCAGATTTTGTGGGAAAAGCTTATGTTTGGTGGGATTACCAGACTTAAGCAACACTTGAGTGGGATTTCTACAGATGTGGCAAAATGTCTTATGGTTCCTGTTGAGATTTCCATGGCCGTAGATAAACAGATGAAGGGAGGACAGCAAAGAAAGTCTGAGAAAGAAAAAAGTAAACAACAATATGATGATACAATTCGAGGCACAGTGTGTAGTTTGGATGATGATTCTTCAAATGATGATGGTATAGATACCACAGGCATGACTGAGCAAGAGGCTAGAGATGTGAGACGAACTACAATGGCTAATAAAGTCACCCTTGAGACGGACAGGGATAAGTTGAGGGACACCGCCTTAGGGGCAAGTGGATCATAGTTGTCAAGGCGTCGCCTTGGGGGCCTTGGACGCCTAGAATGCCTAGGCGGTCGCCTTGGGCTTTATGTGTGTTTTTTCTTCTGACTTTCGTTCACAAGATTTATTATGCTAGACTGGAAGAACATTTATCAGGCAGTACTTATTTATAATTAATATCATTTAATATTTCATTTACTTAAGATATTATTCATAAATAAGCAAATACCCCCCCCCCATTTGAATCCAATAAAAATAGTCTAAAATTCAAATTCCAGAAAGATAAAAAGTTAACCCTCCAATTCAAGAACAAAAACCGTATTTTTGGGTACGGGGGCGATTTTCAACTTTCAAATGCTAGGCTTTTTTCCAAATATAAAAATTTCATAAATCTTATTATAGTAAAGCATCACTAAAAACCAAGAGCATGCCAAAATAATCTCTTGCTTTGATGCCCAAAAAATAATTTACATTCAGACGACTTTAAACAGCATTTGCGTACTCCGAACCAGGTTTGACCGAAGTGTAACTCTTTCATTATAACTCGGATTTAAGCAATCTTGGATTTGTTCGAAAACTGATTATGCTAGTTTTGCAATAAATTTGAGATTGTTTAAATCCAAACTACATTAAAGGAGTAACGCTCAAGTCAAATTTGTTAGAAGTACACAAATGTTAGTCATAAATATGTTTTTTTTTATGTCCTATACTTTATTCATTATTTGTTGCCTTGTTGGTTTTCTTATATTAATTAAGTTATGTCTTAAATATTGATTATTTATATAGAATGTTGTATATATATAAACATTAATATAGCATTAATATTTTAGAAATAAAAAAAAATACACTGGGAACGCCTTGGTCACCTAAGCTGCACCCAGGCGCCTAAGCGGCACCCCAGGATGGCCCCGAACGCCTTGGATCGCCTTGACAACTATACAGTAGATCATTTCAACAACCTCAACCACAAACACGGAGTAAGGGGGGGTTGGCTTTTATGTTTAGAAGATTACAAAGTACTAGAGCACAACCACAAGCACTACCTGCTTGGGATGAGGATTATGTTGAGATCCTACGCTAGGATAGGATCCAGCAGTTTATAAGAAGGCTGGCACCAAGCAGAAGAGACTGAAGGGTATGTGGAAGTGTACAAAAGAATTTGTTGGGGATGCCTTTACTAAGTGGTTTGTCTTTAATAGTATCCCAGCAAATGCCAGTGGTGGCCCATACCATCAGTCCATGTTTGATGAAATTGTTGAGGCTGGTCCTGGGGTTAAAGCCCCCAATGCATATGAAGTCATGAATGTGTATCTCCCTAGAATTAAAAAAAAAAACTACAACAATGGATAGAAGAGTTAAAGATAAATTAGGGTACATATGGGGCGACTGTTATGTGTGATGGTTGGACTGGTCCCACTAGAAAGTCCATCATCTACTTCATAGTCTACAATGATGGGAAGACATCGTCCTTAAAGTCTGTGGATGCATCTACTGTCACAAAAGATGCTAACTACATTTATGGATTGCTGCAGACAGTGGTGGAGGAAGTTGGGGCTACAAATGTGATGTAGATTGTGACAGACAATGGAAGCAACTACAAGAAGACAGGAGAGATGATGATGGTTAATGACAATCTCTTCTGGACTCCATGTGCTACCCATTGCATTGACTTGATATTAAAAGACATGGGCAAGATCCAGAAAGTAAAGCAAGTGGTTGAACAAGCACGCCAGGTGACAACATTTGTATACAACCATGGCTATTCTTTGAACTTGCTGAGGGAGAGATGTGGAGGGAACTTGGTCAGACCGGTGTTACCAGATTTGCTACCAACTACAAAGCACTGAAGAGCTTTAAGGCAAAGATGGTAGGCCTCAGATCAATGTTTGCATCTGAGGACTGGTTTGGCTGGAGGGAGTCCAGCTCCCCTGCTGGGGTTCGAGCACAGAGTACTATAGCTTCAAAGGAATTTTGGAGAACGTTGAAGGATATAGTCAGTATTCTGGAGCCAGTGGTGAAGGTGCTAAGATTAGTGTATACAGCATTCCATCCCACCATGCCACATTTATATGTTGTCATGGATATGTTGAAAAACCGTATCCGTGCCATGCTTCCATGTGGAAACAAAAATTTTTTGAAGATTATCAAAGATCGATGGAAGAGTAGCTGATGCACCCATTGCATAAGGCTGATGAGTATATTTAATAATGTCTTTAATTTAGTTCAACTTAGTACTAGATTTTAATCTGGCGATTCATATTTTGCAGCATACTATTTGAACCCCAACTATCAATATTCACATGTGCTTGGGTTCAATTCTGACCTTATTGGTGCGGTAAAAAATGTTGTGTCAAAATTGGTACCAGATTATATTGTACAAGCACTTGTCAACCTAGAGGTGAGTTATATGGTTTAAGTGCTGAATTATTTGAATATCCATATATTACAATGGCTAATGGTTATAAATTTTCAAATGGGTGTAGATTAAAACATTCAGAAATGGTCCTGGGAGTTTTGGAACTCCCGCCGCAGTGGCTGGACGAGAAAAGATCAATCCTAGTATGGAATTATGAAAATTAAAATTTCCAAGTAACATCTTATTTAATATGTATATTAAAATGTGTTCTTCTTCTTATGCAGCTGAGTGGAGGTTGTTGTATGGGGAGCATGCAATTGAGTTGAGGAGAATAGCAATCAGAATCCTATCTCAGACATGTTCCGCATCTTGGTGTGAGAGAAACTGGAGTACCTTCTTCCTTATCAATTCAAAGAGGCAAAATAGATTGGGCTCTCAATGGCTAAATGACTTGGTGTACGCCCATTACAACATGAGACTGAGGGTACAGTGCTTGAACCATGAACAAAAAATGACCAAGCCCTAATCGAGCTCACTAACGTCGTCCAACTATCTTCAGATGAGGAGGATCCCTATGTGGAGTGGGTGCAAGACATAGCAATACCAGTGATGGATGTGTCTGGTGGGATGCCCAACCCCACTGTGGTTATTCCGATGGGTTCTAATCTCGAGCAATTTCTGTCTTTGGATGAGGATCGTGTACACGTACAGTCGCCTCAACCGTTTGACCCCCCAACTGGTAGTAACCCAAGAGGCCGTGATGATACAATTGATGAAAGTGGCTGGTTAGCTTCTGATAGTGGTGGTGGTGGTGGTGGTAGTGGTGGTAATGATGGTGGTGGTACGGGTACCTCATATGATGATCCTAGACCGACTATTTGACATCGTTTCTGATCCTGATATTACGCCTGATGTTGAAATTGATAGCATGTCTACAAGGTTTGGAGGACTGAGCACTGAGGGTAGCAGTGGACAGGAGCATGGGCAATTGAGTGCTCATGGATTTGGCACCACTTCGACTTACAGTTCTTATTGCGATGATGATGACCGCATGATGGGAAGTGCACATGAACATTCTGCTGATGCTAGTAATCCTACTTCATAGACTGGCTCCAACTTTGTAGACTGGCTCTTTTCAGTCCCAAATTTTCAGAGAAACATGCCCCCCCACCAGCCAGTGTACGCTCACTTTACTCCACATTATAGTGAATTGTATCTAAGGTTAGGTATCTTTAGAAACTTCCCGGATACTGTGTATAACAAATATGTGGAAGACTACCAGACCATCTTTAGCCAAAGGATGTCGTGGCAGGACTTTGTTTACCAGACCGAAATATATTTTCTTCAACAAAGTCAATCGGACCAGATGGAACCTGCACGCCACTCTACATATGATTAGACATTGGGATGGATTGATGGGAAGGTATTATTTCATTTTGAGTATTTAAGTCTTTCAGATTATGAGCACTTGTGAGTTATGTCATTGTGTGGGATTTATGATTTATGAATGTATGATTTTTCGACAATGTGATTATTTTTTATGCTTCAAATGTGTTTATATATGTTAAATTAGTATTTTCCTGAAATATATAGCCTTAAAATGGCCTTAAAACATCAAAAACAAGCTTAAAACCATAAAAAAAAAAACTGTCGAAACTCCCAGTTTTACCCTTTGGGAGTTTCAACAGGTTCTTGCCAAGATCTCGACCGAGATCTCTCGATAATCTAGGTTTTCTCAACGATCAAGACACCCTCGAGATCCGAGATTTTGAACATTGCTCTATTCTATGGCTAGACAATTGGCACCCCCTTGGCATCCTTATTATAACTTACGGGAAAAGAATCAAATTAGCTTTGGGGAGTGACAGAATGGCTAGAATGGCTGAAATCTTCAATGATGGCTCATGGCTCCCAGATCATCCATCCTCATCTAGCTGCTCCAAGCTTGGTCAGCTCTCCCAGACAAGGTAAAAAGACTCGAGGGAAGGGAAGATCTAGTTATGTGGATGGCAATGACAACAGACTTGTTCTCTTCCTCTTCAGCATGGTACTCGACCAGATCTCGGACAGCGAAAGTCCCCTGATTTGATGCCATTTGGTTCAGGTCATCCACTGGAAAATCCATAAATTCAATTAAATCTGGGACTCCATTGTTTTTGAAGTCCGTGGAAGCCTTCCGTCAAGTGTAACCTCCAAATTGAGTTATTGTAATGAGTGGGACCTATCTCTGCAACTCAATGTGGATAGGAGTTGTGAAATCTGATGTAATCTTTTGGTACTATTGGGTTCCCCAACCTGGGATCCCTTGATGTACATTTTGACTCTCTTTTGCTGATATATAAACTATAAAGTTCTATTCGCCCAAAAAAATCAAAGTAAAGAACCATAGTCAACTAATCCTTGCTTTGTAGGAATCAATCTTAATGAAAAAGTACATTCGTTAAGGACTAGAAAAATTATTTCACCAGAAAGATCCATGAAGGATTAAAAAGGAAGTTGAACTATGAGAAGAAAACAATAGGCCCTATTTCACTACTTACCATTATTCTCTTCAATATGAACAAAGCGTCGTCGCAAGGACCAGTATGATAAGAGCAACTAGATGAATTAGTTGGTGTACTGGTGTTCCACTCATCTGGACGTAAATGAAGCTTATTGGCTGAAAAATTTTTGTTTTTGTGGATCCAATTCAAAGCATCACTCCCTTGAGAACAGTTCCAGTGAAAAGCCAACCACACTTCGCCATATGATCCACGGTTGAATCTTCTCCGCAGTACATACCTGAAAGTCAAGAAGTTCAAATAATCTACAAAAAATAGAAACAAATAACTTGAAATAAAAAAAGAACACCCAAAGAAAATCTTTTTTCACACTGATCTCCCTAAAGAAGTCTAACACTGCAAGATGTAAATTAGTAGTCAATTGCAAGAACAAGAATCTAAGATCCCAAATTTGTGCAGGAGACGTTAATTAGTACTCACCTGTAATACCAAGAATCTAGGAGCCAAAAATTTGTAAAGGTCAAAGTATGGAATGATCACCGGACAAATAAACAATGAAGCACATGTCCAAGAATAAGGCTGTTAAAAATGTTTTCCAACCTCAAAAGGAGAATGCACAAGACTCACTTATTTCTCATGCTGTATGGCTTACAAGAATGGTCTTGTAAACACCCCACATGTGCCATGAATTTGATATAGAGAGAGAGAGGGAGAAAGGGAAGGAACAGTACAAAGACAAGCATAAATGTGAGGTCGAGATATTCGACTTAATCTCTGTGTTATCATAATAAACCTCATTCCAGAAGCCACCTAATTCGGATTCCATTTCAAAGGGAATCCAAAGGCAAATCATTAGAATGCCTAATAATTCAAGCATCTATGGCACTGCTTTTTATCAGAATAAGCGTAAAAAGAGGGAAACAATTGGATCCAACAAAGTTTATTTTTACGTTCTGTCTTGCAGTGACACCTTCCATCCAGACCATAAACCCTTCGATCCTTTACAGCTTTACCTTAACTTTCAAGTCCAACAGCTTAGTATTGTGGGAATTCTCTTATTCCTTTCAAATCTGAGTTCAGCGTGAGACAGTCTGATCACGATTCTAAAGGTTGAAGAAAGTGAGCTTGGGTTAATACGATTAAGTCCTTGGTTTCTACATATTTCATAAAACCACTCTCTTTCTGAACTTTAGTTTTGTGTGACCCATGTTTCTTTTTACATATTAGAAAGCCCTAAATTCTTGGTTTTTCCTTTTATTCACCACCATTCCTTGATGTTGCTTCCAATTGGGCCATTTCTATCATTTTCCCTTATTTCTAAACTTTGATTTATTTACAGTATTGCCATTCCTAGTTAACCACCCATGGCCTCTTGAACATTGTAATTAATTATCAGATTACCACTAGGGTCCATTTGCTCCCTTCCTAAGGGTCTGTTTGCCTTTCCAAGATACCCCAAACAGTTCTGAATACCTCATAACTTTGAATCCAACGTCGGATCGATTTCAAATTTGGACATTTTGTTCCTAGTGTTATTCTACACAATTTCCCGCTGTTTGGTTGGCTATTGGTTGCTTATTGTTGCTACAGGCAGGGGGTGATTGGAGGTTATTTTATTGGGATCGTATTTGCCGCTGTTCTTTGTTAACAAATTTGATGTAAAGGAATGGGCCTGATCCACGAGGCCCATTCCATTCCCATTCTTAGCCTAACAGATGGGCTCACTATTCACGGGTTATCATTCACGGTACTATTCACCTTATTCTTTAATACATCCTATCCTCTTATATTATAACTGGGACTCCACCTTATCTAGTGGAGTTCTCTTCTCCTTATTAGAATAGGATTATTTCTCTTTATTCTTCGTCATGGGGGTCCTTGTCATGTTGACATGTCGAACTCCTGTTTACTTTGTAATTACGACTCTTTATCTTGTGGAGTCCTAGACTTATCACTTTACCCCTTTTATTTTATCCATAAATAGTGACTACTAAAAGGAGAGGAATATACATTGATTCTCTCCATATTCTCTTATTTTCTATTTTGCTACACTCTTGCTTAAGGTATTTATCGTGTTGTTCATCCATCGTGATGCTGCTACTTCTTGTTGTCGTCTGCTGCTCATCCTATGCAATATCTATCCACGTGGAAAACTCCACGTGAGGGAGAGACGATCAAGGTTTGAGGTTCCGATTTCGAGGCCGGTTTCGACCAACCTTGAAACTGAGTTGTCTCTGATTCGACCAGCTTTCAGTCAAAACCTGGAATTTTTCCTAGGACATCTCAAAACCTTGGTTTTGAGGCCCAGAAGTGTTTTTTTTTTATCGAATTTTGTTTGTGTAGCCTATTTAACCATTTTATATCTATTCCCCACATTAGTTAAAAAAAAATCTAAAATGATAATATATGGTGTGAACCCAAGTTTGCTAGTGTTCAGAGTACGTAAATGCTATTTAAAGTCGTCTGAATTGAAATAATTTTTTGAGCATTAAAGCAAGAGATTATTTTGGCATATTCTTGGTTTTTAATGATGTTTTACTATAATAAGATTTATGAAAGAAAAAGAATAGATATATGAAATTTTTAGATTTGGGAAAAAACCTAGCATTCGGAAGTTGAAAATCGCCCTACACCCAAAAATCTGATTTTTTTTCTTGAACTAGAGGATTGACTTTTTATCCTTTTGGAATTTAAATTTTATACTATTTTTATTAGATTCAAATGGGGGGTATTTGCATATTTATGAATAATATCTTAAGTAAATGAACTATAAAATTGAAGAAACATTTACTTAATTGATATTAGTCATCAATAAATACTACTTGTTCATGTGTATTGTTTCTGGCTTTGGAGTCCAAACCTGGTCGACTTTAGGTTGAAACTTGTCAAAATAGATATGTTTCGATCAAAACCTTGCATTTTATAATATGGGGGGGACCAAAACCAAGTCGAAACCTAGTCAAGTTGGTAACGGTATGCAGCTTGCTTTAGCAAACTCAACCCCCATTTTGGGTTCGACCCTTGGAGTCGTGCAGACTCACCTCGAAACCGAGTTGTGCCAGTCGAAACCAGTGGTTTCGATTGGCACCTCGAACTATGGGGTTAATGGAACCTATGTGCTCGGGATTATTATTATTTGCTCAATTTGGAGCCTACTACCTTCAGGATTATATTATTTGCTCAATTTGGAATCTACTTCGATTTGAAACCTACTAACCTTAGCTCCTGTTGGAGCCTACTACCTTTTTGCTCGATTAAAGCATGATTTGCTTTTTTTAAGATTGGCAGTTGTTGTCTGATTGGTTTTCTCTCTGTTTGAAGATTGAGTTATTCCTTCCTATCAAAAGTCGAGTCTTCTATTAGGGATCCAAGTTCGCAATTACTGGCAACATTTGTTAATTCCAATGATGGAAATCAACTCTCTGCAATTTGCGATATCAGATTATCTGTGATATCCACTACCAGCGATTTGCAATATCAAATTTCTCCCTGCGATATCGTTGTTCCTATGGTATCCTTTTTTTTGGGGGGGATTTTCTGTATGGTCTGAAATTGATCCGACCTATTTCATCGATCTTCAATACCCTTGGACAGAATCGATTGCACGATTGAAAGATCAACATCAGTTCTCCTCAGCGAAATCAATAAAGGACTGTTATCGATTTTTTTCCAACACTACCGCTTTAACCTTTTTCTCGGTTTTTTGGCAATACCCTGGTATATCGACCTCACCCTACAAACTTGACTACTACGATGTCGGATGTTACTACTGCTTCTTCCAGTTCTGATGGACAGAATCATCGTGAGTACCAACCGTTTGCTACTACTACTATTTGCCTTCCGTGGAAAGAACCTACGCTACTTGGTGTTCGTGAGTTGGTGCTACTACACGACCATTATGGATCATATCTATTCTTGTTGTTCCAACTGGAGCATGTTCCATCTTGTGGGGGAGTGTTGAAGAGTGGGTCGATATCATTATCCTACCGTTATCTTGTGGACGTTAGTTGAAGGTCTTGTTGAGTCATCAGTTCTATCTACAAATCAGCAGACTCCATTGAGATTTAATTGTTTGGGTTTAATGTCTCTCGTTATGTTCTGAGTTGTCTCTAGTCTTAGAATTATATTGGTTTTATGTTTCCTAGTTTGGATAGGATTTCTAGTATTGGTAGGAGTCCTTCAGGATGTAATCTTTCTATTCTTATGTAGTTCCTTTTCTACTTAATAAGATCACCAGTAGGAGGAGAGGACATTTAGGCCCCGTTTGATAACACTCCAGCTCCCATGGAGCTAATTCTGGTCCGGAGTCGCTTTCTACTTCTTCTCCAGAGTCAGTATTTTTGGAGTAGAATGTTGTTTGATAACGCTGCTCCAAAATCAAAAGATTATGCTTTCAGAATACTGTTTGGTGGTGGTGGTGGTAGTGGTGTTGGTGGCAGTGGGGGGGGTGGTGGTAGTGGTGGTGGTGTTGGTGGGTGGTGGCGGCGGCGGTGGTGGTGGGTGGTGGCGGTGGCGGCAGTGATGGCAATGGTGGTAGGTGGTGGGTGGGTGGTGGTGGCGACAGTGGTGGTAGTGGCAGTGATGGTGGAAGGTGGTGGGTGGTAGTGGCGGCGATGGTGGAAGGTGGTGGGTGGTGGTGGTGGTGGTGGCGGCGATGGAGGAAGGTGGTGGGTGGTGGTGGCAGCAGTGCTGGTAAGTGGTGAGTGGTGGTGGCGGCGGCGGTGGTGGTGGGTGGTGGCGGTGGCGGTGGCGGCAGTGGTGGTAGTGGTGGGTGGGTGGGTGGTGGGTGGGTGGTGGTGGCGATGGTGGTGGTGGTGGTGGCGGTGATGGTGGAAGGTGGTGGGTGGTAGTGGCGGCGATGGTGGAAGGTGGTGGGTGGTGGTGGCAGCAGTGCTGGTAAGTGGTGGGTGGTGGTGGTGGTGGTGGCGGCTGTGGGTGGTGGTGGGGATGGTGGCGGAGGAGGGGTGGTGGTGATGATGGCAGTGCTAGTGGTGGTGATGATGGCAGTGCTAGTGGTGGTGGTGATGGCAGTCAGTAGTAGTAATAGCTCCGGAGCAAGAGAAGTAAGTTTTTTTAGCTCCAGTTTTTTAGCTCCCAAAGACATTTTTGGAGCGGTTCACTCCATGGGAGTCAAAACTTGAACCGTGTTTATCAATCGTCATTCTACTCCGGATTAGCTCCTGAGCTAAGAAATAAGGAGCTGGAGTGTTATCAAACGGGGCCTTACAATGCTCTCTCTCCCTTTTCTCGTTTTCTCTCCGTCTTCTCTCTCTGTTCTTTCTTTACTTTGTTAACACTAAGAGACTCCTAGCTGAACGATAAAACCAAAGCCTAATCTAAACATAGTGATGCGGGACACGGGTTGAAACCCTAATTGGATCCGCTAATGGGCCCCCCAAATTATGTAATTGCTTTGATTGCACAACCAGTGGCAATTTTGTAAATAATCAGAAATTTATAATAACTCTTACACACAAACAAACCCTTAAGATATGATGGGAATTAGGACTAAAGGGCTGGGGTGATTCTGGAAATTGATATAAGAAAAGGGCAAACAGAATTTACATAAAGCAAAGGGGCCTTTTGGGGAATTAGTGCTAGAGACTTAAAATACGTGTTGGGGAGGAGAGGTTGTCTTCAACCAAAAATCGTGAAACCAGAGGTGGAAGACCAGCTCTGTTTGGAGAGATAAATCTCTCTCGTATCAACTTCAAATAAACTGAAATTTCAAAGGTAGCTTCCTAAACCACAGGTCTATGGAATCCCACAAATAGTTACTCCAAACAGCAAGGAATGGACGAGTATTGAAGGGCTGAAACTCGGTTTGGCGGCAGGAGAGAGAAAAGTTATTTTGCAGGTTTTGTTCCTCACACAGGAATGATCTTCAGATATTGGACCTTGGGGATTTAGTTCGTTTATGGGAGGGAAGGCCACAACCAAAGTTTTAGAACGAAAGAAAGAGAGATGAGAGATATCGAGAGACCTTTGTTGGGCTGTGATTACCACCCAGAACAGAATACCTAAGAAGAAAGAAGAAGAAGTAGGCAAAGGAAGAAGAAACAGGTAAGGAGAGAGAAAGGAAGAAGAAGGGAGGAACAGACCAAAGGAGAGGGTCTATTCTAGTTCGCAGAGACAAAGGAGAGAGAGAGCACACACTCCTGCCCGTAGGCACTCAAGCTTCAAAACTTACTTTTCATTCTTTCAACTCTTCACTAATCTCAATGAGTTTCATTACATATATTTAAAGGAAAAGAAACATAAACTTAACTAAAATAAAATGACTGAAATAGAAATCCTAAACTTAGACATTCTAATAAATTACCAAACCTATGGATGGCCTATTAAGACAATAAAATAAAGAAGGCAACTTATTTAAATACTTAAAATAAAATCCTACCCAAATGTTTCATCTAAATCCCCCAAAATAAAAGATAATAAATATTTCAATTAAATCCTAGAAAGATTCCTATCCAAGCCCATCTCAGCTTGTGGGCCTGTTGCTGCATCACATAGTCCAACTCCATTACAACTCAAACTCCTACATGACTATCTGCTAGATAAATAAAAACCAAATAAATAAATCAAGCTAAAGCAACTAATTCTTTCCAGTCCGCCTTGGTTTGGGCCGCTAAACCGGATTGTGATGGTCCCACCATGAGCAAGCTACTGCATCACTTATCTTAACATCTAAGTATAATAAAAAAAAATTAAAAATGATAAAGAGCTTACCTCGAGTCAGGAGAGGCATATTCAAATGACTCAGAAGAATTATAACCAGTATCGGGAAATGGAATGGATTCAAGAAGACCAAGAAATCTAGAAAAGTCTTCCAGATTTAGGCATTGGCCTTTATCTCCTTCAACATCCATTCCAAATTGCAAGCACAAATTTTGGTAATTATACAAATTTACAGTACCACCTGAAATCATAGAAAAATCAGTAATGCCTCATGTGGATACATATTCTAAACAAAAAATGAATACATGTACTGTTTGTAATAACAAAATAGTCAGAAAACACAATCAACATTCTTTTAGTAAGAATGATATCAAAACTTTGCATTGTTGTCCACTGAAAATATGCCGAAAATGCGACCAAAATATTGTGAACTGACAAATAATTGAAATTACACCAATAACAGGAAGTAATATCTTACTGTGCTGATGCCCTAACGCTTCAGGTAAAGCCTGTAGCAGGTCATACACATTTTCTTCCTGGCCATTCTTTAGATTCCTAAACTCATAATCTATGTGTTCATTGAGATTCTCAGATAAATAGAAGCAGCCAGTTCTGGCATCTGTTCCTTCAACCTAAAGAAGGGAGACAATCAAAATCATTCAGACACAAAGAAATCGCCACATTATAAATTTTTTAAACATATTTCAAAAAAAAATCATCGTAAAAGATGCAGGACTGTCTTTGAAGCTATGTTTACAGGACACAACAAAGACACTCTAGGTACATACGTGGACATTAAATTTTCACTTACAAAAATCAAGTTTCAAACACAAGGAAGAGATTCCAACTTTAAATGCCTAGGAAATATCACTCCCAATAGTTACTCGTAAGGTATCCTTTTACACATTGAAACCAAGAAAAGAAGTTACTGAGATCTCACCCTAATTACATAGCTGCAAATTAACGACTGGCCTGAAAACAATAAAACCATCCAGACAACAGTTTCCAGAAGTCTCATTATTCAAATCACAAGAGACAAGACCCTTCCAATCATAAGTTTTGTAAGGGAAAAATCAAAGCCTCAAACTGCTCTAGTATTCTGGAAGGTACCAAATACCCAGTGAAATATGTTGGCGAGAGCCTCAAGTTCCTCTAAAATGCAATGGACTCAGCATATTCATTCCTGAAACTTTTTCCATCACATGTTATAAATTTAAGAATGAGATACTGGATATCAAGGCAACTGCTTAAAATTGCTATGTCCAACAAGGACGGGAATTGATATGCCAATGAAAGATATGGTACATATAAAGCTAGCAGCTCCCCCAAACTTGACAAGTAACCCTAGTTGGTTCACCTACTTATCTACGCACAGCAAGTGTACAATGATATATATTCAGATTAGTATATATAACACGATTGATTATTATGCAGCAGCAAAACTAACCAATAAACCTAGCAGCTTCCGCAGTTGGTACCCACTAATCTTTGCACAGAAATGTGCAAGAATCATAGCCGTCAAGGCATCACCTTGACACCAAGGCACCTTGTGGAGGCCAAGGCATGAGGACGTATGTTTTGTTAAACATAATGTACGCCTAGGTCATATAGGCATTGCCTTGGTTACCTTATTCAACTCTCGAGCTGGACAGGCGCCATAACGAATGGGTGCAATTTTCTTTTTTGTTTAATGAATGATGCTTCATTATCATGCTTCCATCTCATTGCAATGATCTGTTAGTGCTGTCTTCCTTGCTTTTTTTTTTTTTTTTTTGGTAGGAAAAAAAAAAAAGCAAGACAACACTAACAGATCATTGCTGTCTTCCTTGCTGACTGGATCAATTTGAATGAAAAGTTCATAACATGATTAAAGTGAAGCTATAATGATGCTGTCTTCTTCCTTCATTATTTGATAAATATTCTGTATGCTCATGCCATTATGCTACTTTGAATGCTGTCTACTTGTTGAATATTTAAGTCAAATGACTCAAATCAAAAGTTCATAAATGACTTATGATGAAGCTGCATTTATCACTAATCTAACTGAATTTAAAAGCTGGAATGTTATAATTTTTCATGTCTTAATTATTGATTGCCTTGATTAATACGGCACAGCCTCGGTGAGTGCGTTGGTACCTATCTACCACATCGGCTGCAAACTATGCAAGAAATAAAAATACATGTTCAAACCAATGACAGGACTGTTTATTTTGTGCAGAGAGTCTAACCAAAGCAAAGATATTATGGCACCAACAAATCACCTTCAGACATATAACATATTTATAGTGTTAAGATGTGTTCACACTTCACAGAACCATGGTTTGAGACGAGACTCGATACAAGACTAGGTCTCGAGTTTCTCGACCAGTTCTCGACTACTCCCCACATTTTCAACCATTTCTCGACGTTTTTGATCAGTTCTTGACTGGTCTTGACATAATGTATGAATTATGATTGTACGGTCTACTTGACTACTTTGGGTTTTTCGACTATGACAATTAACTAATTAAGTGTTATTATATTTATTTTTCTCCTAAAATATAATTTTACTGACTCATTTGGTCTTCTTTGATATTCACTAGTGCAACATTATGTAGAATAGCCATTGTTACCCTAGGTTTACATTTGAACTTTAGACCAACACTACCAAATATGGGTGTAAACCCAAACAACCACCATGTGTGATTATTTTTATAATTTTATGGTTTAAATATGTTTACATATACTAAAATAGGGTTTACCTATAGTATCAGGCCTTAAAACGGCCATTTTAGGGCTGAGACACTTCTTAAACCCTTGTGGCTTTTTTACAATGTCTCGCAAAAGATCACGACCGATGAGATCTCGGTTTCTCAGAAGGTTGAGACACCCTCGAGACTTGAGATTTGAACCATGCAGAGAACTTGGATTAACAGTAATTACGGAGGTGTAGAAGCACAACTTTACCAAGCTTCTAAACAATGTCGACAATATTCCCAGAAAACCTAATTTATGGCAATATAATTTGTTTGGTAAACACAGATACTACTTGCAGTCTTGCACAAAATAATCTCTGTAACTATAAAATGTACTGAAATTATTTAATTGAAAAAAGAACTAGTTTTGGTCAATGGACTGAAGCACACAAATCTATCTGTGTGTGTGTGTGTGTGTGTGTGTGTGTGTGTGTGAGAGAGAGAGAGAGAGAGAGAAGTAACTTCTTCCCTGTAAGACTTACCAATAACCTGTTGAAATTGGCCAGAGCCTGATGAGCACAATTCATTGGTACTAGGCCAGAGCTGATAATATTGGCTGACCAGAAATAAACATATCAAGTCATCAAAAAAAAAAAAAAAACTCTCATTGTACCAAGCATCAAATGACAACAAATTACAACTGGACATGCTGACAGAGTTTTATGCATGGACTGCAATAGAGAGAGATTACACAATAATTAAAAGATAATAAACCATCACATTATTTTCAAACTAAATTAAACCAGAACCAATCAATTCAGCAGTCGACCTCTCACATGTATTACAGAAACGGCTAATGAGTACTCAAACTACAGTAATTTTTTGGCACATTTTTTGGTAGTTACTCTGAAAAGCCCATGCTATTGTTTTCTTGTCTTTTCCAATGGTACTCTGTAATCTTAACTACTTATCAACTGTTACACTTTTTTTGGATAATTTTAAATTTTTAACCCACAGTCAGACTACCAACTAACAGCCAAGATTAGTGTAAAAAAGATGATGCAGATCGGTGAGATGGATCTGCTGGTAGTGGGATTAAGAGAGAAAATAGGCGAATAAGAGAGAGAAGATAAGGGACTCTTCCGGGACTGTGAACAGTACTCATGAACAGTAACCATGAATAGTAACTTAGAGAGAGGACATCATAGAGGAGAGAGATGAGACACCAATCTCAATCTAAAAACAAACTAAATCGTAATCATTCCATTATCGAATCTTCATTGAGGAGTTACATATTTATAAGAAAACAAAAGAAAGTCTCCTAAATCTAGAACTCTTAGCGAAGATGGCCCGAAATTTCACCGAAATCACCAAATATTTCGGTTTCGCAAGAAATCGACACAAGATGAGTAGCGAAATGTTATATGCAAAATGTACCGAAATTGCATCCATAGTTATCACGGTGACAAGGCAATCCAAAGCGATAAGGGTGGCCTGGAATCTTAAGGGGCCCATCTAGGTGACCAAGGAGTTGGGACTCCTAGACGTCGCCAACGCCTAGATAACTATGATTGCACCAATATTTCAGTTTCGAAAGAGGGTGAAACGTGGGTGAAATCCGATATTTCAAACTTTGTAGGTAGCTAGACTAACTTAACTAACAAGGGCTATAAAATAATTAACTAATTAGAATTGTTGAATCTTAAGTCATCTATTTAACTTAAGTCCAACACAACTAACCAAAAAAGGATTCTTTAGGGACTAAACTAAAGTCAACTACATTACCTAATGGACCCCACCATTAATTAAATATCTATTTCCGTACACCTCTTTAGACCCCTGCTTTTGTATCTTACAATTCAGCCCATTACAATGAATGTTTCCAAAAATTAATACCCAACCCAACCTAGTACTAAATCCTGGCTCAAATTTAAACCGGACCTTAAGTTCGGCCAACGTTAAATGACTTATGGAAAGTGGCCGAGGACATTTGACATGATTGCTCCCATAAATATGGTGTATATTTTACCAATGTTTTAATATTTCCGGTATCTACTGTTATTAGAGATACTGTATAATCATCCACAATTAATTGTTTCAGAGACATGTGCTTAAGTGCAATAAATGTAAAACTTATGGAGCATCTTACAAGAATAAAACACTCAATGATAAAAGAAAGAATAGGATTTAAAGCAGCAAAAAATAATCTATTGCATCTTAATATCAGTAGCAAACATCTCTGTCAACGATGAAGTGGAGGGAGGGGGCGCCGCATCCTTAAATTCCCCCATTTCTGCTAACTTCTCTTGTGTGATAGGTCTACAAGTACCTCATCTACTCATATTCTTCTTCAATTTTCATCTACTCCTATTCTTCTTCAATCTCAATGGGGGTCAAAGGTCTGCAGTTTGGAGAATCCATTGGCTTCTGAAAGCATGAGAAGTGTGGACAATTAAGATGGTAATTGTGCGGTCATGAGGTGCATCAAGGAGAAGGTTCTGGTCCTCCAAACCAACCGCTAAGTATTTCTTCTGTTGCTAAACTTAACTACAAGCCTCCAAAACTAATCAGCAATGTCAATTGGCCGATTGCAATCCTGGTCTTAGTCTTCCTGGGATGAGAGAGCCCATCTGTTGATAAGGTTGAGGTAGGAGTTCTTTCCGTCAGCCAAAGCTTTGAGTTTGTTACCCCTCAGAAAGAAGAGTGTTGGACCAAGGTTTTGAGGAGTCAGGAGGTCAGGGACTGATCGGGGCCCAAAACAGAATGGGAACTGAAGGATCAGGATGGCAAGGCACTGAAGTTGGTGAAATGGCCCGGAGCCAAAGAAGAAAGCTACTCGGGGAAGTAGCTTTTGAGGCTGTAGCTGGCCACTCTTTTCCTTATCTTTCTCTCTCAGGGTAGTTGCTTGGTAGGTCTGCTGCAGGAGGGTGTTTGTGGAGTAATGGGCTGCTGTTGTATCTACTTTGGTGCATTCAGGTGTTGGGGTCCTTCTTTTACCTTGTTGATTTTTAATCTTCATTAGTCTTTCTTGTACTTCCTCTTCTACTTGGGTTTTTAGCATGGTTTTAAATTTCAACAAAATTTTATTTGTCTTTTTTTTTAGTTTTCAACAAGGTCAAAATAAAATGACAACCAAATTAGAAAAATATAATCTTTTGGTCAAAATTTCGGTAATTTCAGTCATTTAGGGCCCATTTGATAAAACTTCTTTTTCTGGATTCTGGATTCTGGTTCAAATTTGGATTCTACTCCAAGCTACTCTGGGATTATTTTGGAGTAGAAACTTGTTTGACAACGCAATTCTAAAATGGATTTTAGAGCATCTTTGGATTATAAACATGTTTGATAACACACTATCCCTCCAATCGAAGTCTAGAAAAACAGTCGTAGTAGTGGTGGTGGGCGGTGGTGTTGGTGGTGGTGGTGGAGGCGGCGGTGGTGGTGGTGTTGGTGGTGGTGGTAAAGGTGGCGGCGACGGTGGTGGTGGTGGTGGCAGTGGTAGTGGTGGTGGTGGTGGTGGTGGGTGGTGGGCGGTGGTGGTGGTGGTGGTGGTGGTGGTGGTGGAGGCAGCGGCGGTGGTGGTGGCGGTGGTGGTGGTTGTGGTGGTGGTGGTGGTGGTTGTGGTGGTGGGTGGTGGGCGGTGGTGTTGGTGGTGGTGGTGGAGGCGGCAGTGGTGGTGGTGTTGGTGGTGGTGGTAGAGGTGGCGGCGGTGGTGGTGGTGGTGGCGGTGGTGGTGGTGGTGGTGGTGGTGGTGGTGGGTGGTGGGTGGTGGCGTTGGTGGTGGTGGTGGAGGCGGCGGCGGTGGTGGTGGTGGTGGTGGTAGAGGTGGCGGCGGTAGTGGTGGTGGTGGTGGCGGTGGTGGTGGTTGTGGTGGTGGTGGTGGTGGTGGTGGTGGTTGTGGTGGTGGTGGTGGTGGTGGTGGTGGTCAAGTGATAGTCATGTGAGTGTCGACTCTTTTTTTTCTCTTAAAAAGTTGATCCAACAGCTTGGAGCAAGTATTTATGACTCCAAAAATTTGGATTCTGGAGTCATTCTGAATCCGGTTCACTCTGTGGGAGTTGGAATCTAACTGGACTTATCAAACGCGCTTCTATTCCAAAATGGCTCCCTGGAAGCCAGAATCCATAGAATCCAGAAGCAGAAGTTTTATCAAACGGGCCCTTAGGTCTGCATCTCTACATCAGGTAAGCAATATTTTGGTCAGATTTCAGTAAGCAAATCCAGTCCTTGTGCCAACCAGAAAATGTACTGTTTTTCAAAATTTCAGCCATTTCATTAGAAATTTTGGATTTCAGCCAGGCAGAAAACGGAAATGAAACCTGGGAGTTTGAACCTTTGTTTTTAACTCACGTATCAATGCTCCGTTTCTCTTATACTAAAAAATTAATTTGTTGCCAACCCAAGAAAAAAATCTCAGTAGCAAACAGAAATATCTTGAGACCCAATTGAATATTCCAATTAGAAAGCTGTGAATGGAAAAAACTATTAATAGGAAAAGTTACCTGACTGCGTATTGACAAGCTTTTCCAGTCCAAGAGCAGAAAGTTCAATTCGTTCCTCGCCATCAAATCTTTCCATTATTCCAGGAAAAACAGTTGGTCTCAACGGAACCACAACAGCAGCCATGTTATCCATGCTGCCTTTCTCAAAAGCAAAGTTCACTATGCAATCAGCTAGTGAGTGCATCCCTGAAGAAAAGAATTTTGACTTTTCATTGCTCTCTACATCCCATAACAGATCACAAATATCCTGTGTGGTCAGCTTTTCGAATATGCCATCGGATGCAACCACCAGGTAGCTATCATCAACACTTAGAGGTTGCCAATCTGTCACTTCAGGTGCAGGTATAACACCATAGCTGACATAACCAAAAGAAAACAGAATGAGAAGAAAGTTCTATTTCAATTCTAGAGTTGTTACGATGAACACTGGTAGGTAAAGCTTGGTAGATATGAAAGAGTCATGCAAAGATATTAATAAAGGAGCAACTCAGATATGGCTAACCCAATTACCCAAATCCAATGTTTTGTTCTTCTGGGTCTGTCAAGCTCATTGGTAGGATTAGGGTTGGGAAGATTAGGTTTGATGAGCATAGGCACAATGCACTAGTGTGTTCATGACTATTCAACCTCATTTACCCCTTACCTTTTGGAATCCCCCCTCTCCCCCCAAAAAAAAAAAAAATTCCCACAAAGCCAGTCCTTTCTTTTTCTCTGTCACAAATTGTTTGTTACTTTGTCTATCACACACAAATTAAGTAATCAGTTTTTACTTTTTAGTAAGATGTGAGAAGAGGGAAAATTCATGCATTATTTTCTTGCACTTCAAAGAGCCCTAGAAGTAGAACGTCCAAAAAACAGTAAAATAGGGATATTGCATCGAGAATCACTGCTAGCAACCAAAGAGCAGCTTCTTTGCATCGAACATAAGGATGGATTAAGTGGTAGAGAGTGTTGTGCGAGTGTGAGTTTCAGATCCTTCTTTTCCAAGTTTCACCTTTTGTTTCTCCATCCCAACTTTTCTGTTTCAGCTGGGGAAACAATCTCAGTGTTTTGTGAATTCAAGGATGTCTTTTAGAGCTTTTCCATCACCCGGTCATCGCTCTACTACTACATCTTCTCATGCAGCTGTTGTATCTCGCCTCACTGCAGATTTTTCTTCCAAGTTGGCTCTCTCTCAACATGTGGATATGATTTGCATTTCTGATATTACTGTTCAGTGTACTAAGGACAAACTTCACTTTTCTCAGGTTGGAGAAGTTTGTGACAATGTTCCTGCCAACTTACCTTCTGTTATGTTTTCCAAAGCACGGCAGCCCCGTTACATTAGGTTTGATGAGTGTTAAACTACATTACAGTCCACACGATGGGACCTATTCACAATCCTCATCGTGTGGGACTCTTTGACCTGCACAGTTGGTGTAGGATTCTTTGACTACAATTGTTGAATTGAAATAGGACTCTACAGTCCTATTGTGTTTACAGTTCTATACAATCTTATTCTAATTAGATCTCCTATTAGTATATAGACTCCTAATTAGTTTATGAGTTTGTTTTATTAGTTTCCTTTATCAATTAGGCTTGTTAGTTTCCTTTTCCTATTTAGAGTTTACTTTGTCTTTAGTTTGTGACTAGGACTCTACAAGTCAGAGTCCTAGATCCTATCTAATATGTTTTCTATTCTCTATAAATACAAGTTACAAGGAGAGGAGCAGATATATTTTCTATCCCTCCTTTCTTCTCTTATTTTTCTATTTTGTTACATGGTATCAGAGCAGGTGCCATTTTGAGAGTCGTCTAATGTTCTTTGTCATAGTGTGCAGCCACCATTGCTGCTTCTGCTGCATCTAAAGTTCTGGTTTTGTTTTCTAGACTATTTTCCATTGTTTCTCATCCTCCTTTCATATTCAAGTAAGTTTTCTAGTTTTGCAATTTAAGTTTCATATATGAGTTTCTGGTTTTCTTCCTTCATTAAATTCTTCTCTGGCTAACCGGCACACCTGTTTCTGAAAACCATTTCAGATTGGCACTCTCAATCATAATTCCTCCATTAACAAGTTCTATTGTGTAATTTATTACAGAAATAAGGTTCTGGGTTGAATTCAATTTCAATTCTTTATGGGAATTCTGTTGTTGGTTCATTACGGCTTTCAGTTTCTACTGCAGGCTTTTATTGCCAACAGTTCACATTGACTTTTGGATTTCAATTACTATTTTCCTTCATCAGTTTCATCATAAATTGCATCCATTATTCAATTCTTGCATTAATTCATAAACTTCAATAGCTATTCAAAAATTCAAATAAGTTTCGGTATTACTTTGAAGCCTTGGTATCGACATTTGGTTTTCATAGGATATTGTTTCCAGCTTTCACTCCCTGATTTTGTGGAATCAATAATTATTATTTTCTGAAATCTGTTACCCATTACTGTTGCTGACCTGTGGTGAGGACTTCTAGTCAACAAAGAACTCTTCCATAATCTTCAATCTAACCATTGGATTGATCTCTTCTTCTAATACTTATTCACATCTAGCCATTGCTTTTACTTGTTAGTCACTGCTGTGCTGTTTTCTAGTTTGAGGAAGTCCACCTCAATTAGGACTTCATCATAACTCCCATATCCACCATTGAATCAAGTTCAAATTTTGATATGATGTTACCCTATCCTAGTCCCACTAGGAGTCTAGGACTCCACCATATTTCTTAATCCAACCGTTGGATTGACATCATCTTTTGATATTCTGCTTAAGTCATTGATGTTTACATGAATACCAATTCCAGTTGACAATTGGTCGGATTTTGACTTTTGAATTTTGTAAAATAAAAAAAAAAGACAAAAATAAATAAATAAATAAAACATATCTTCCAAAGTCCTAATGTTGCAAGGACTTGTTCATATCTTTTAATCCGACCGTTTGATGGTTTTGAAATTTTGATATTTCATCTCCTACCATAATTTATCCACGTGGAATGTTCCACATGAGGATATATATATATATATATACACACACTCAAGTTCATTGAAAAGAGCTGATGCAACCTACTACATGCTCATGTTGGAAGCTTACTACAATTGCACATAATGCAACCATTACCTACTTATTGCACGTGATGCAACCTACTACATGCTCGTGTTGGGAGCCTACTACAGTTGCAAATGATACAATCCTTTGTTCAATTGCACAAGATGCAACATTTATTTAGGCCTACTCATTGGCGATGGACTATTATCAATTGTACAAGATGCAACCTTCCGTTCAGTTGCACAAGATGTCACATTTATTCAGGTCTACTCATTGACGAAGGACTATCATCAGTTGCACAATATGCAACCTTTATTCAGGTCTACTCATTGGCGAGAGACTGATATCAGTTGTAAAATATGCAACCTTGCTGCTTTGTTGATACATTGTTTCAAGCTGAAGGTCTCACTGTACTGTTTCTGTTGCTATATTGTTTCAAGCTGAAGCTCTTACATTCTCCCATGCTCCAACTTGAGGGGGGTGTTAAACTACATTACAGTCCACACGATGGGACCTACTCACAATCCTCATCGTATGGGACTCTTTGACCTGCACAGTTGGTGTAGGACTCTTTGACTACAGTTGCTGAGTTGGAATAAGACTCTACAGACCTATTGTGTTTACAATTTTATACAGTCATATTGTAATTAGATCTCCTATTAGTATATGGACTCCTAATTAGTTTATGAGTTTGCTTTATTAGTTTCCTTTATCAATTAAGCTTGTTAGTTTCCTTTTCTTATTTGGAGTTTACTTTGTCTTTAGTTTGTGACTAGGACTCTGACTTGTAAAGTCCTAGATCCTATCTAATATGTTATCTATTTTCTATAAATACAAGCTATGAGGAGAGGAGATATATTTTCTCTCCCTCTTTTCTTCTCTTATTTTTCTATTTTGTTACAATGAGGTTCATTTAGTCGAGGACCCTGATCGTTTCATCATTAAGTTCTCTAATATGCATGATCACCATGTGGTTTTTTTCTCCCAACCATGGATTTATCATGGCCACCTCGTACTTCTCAAGCCTTGGAATCCGGATACAACAGCTGATAGAGTTCCCTTCATGCATGCAGTTTTTTGGGTCCAGATTCATAAACTACACTGTATTACGAATATGGCATTCTTGCTTCTATTTTCTCCCAAGTGGGATCTTGGCTTGATATCAAATGTCCTTCAGGTTCAGTCAGTTCGACAACACAACTAGTGGCTAAAGCAGTCATCCCGCTCTCCAAGGATCTCCTTTCGAAGGCCACCGTTGCACTTGAAGCACCCATCAGATTACAGTTCAGTTTGCTTATGAAGATCATCCAAACTTGATGTGTGCTAATTGCATTCACTTGGGTCATGTTGGCCAAAATTGTCCTTATCAACCACGAGCTGAATTCCTTAGTGCCATCAACAGTTCCAACTCACAAGCAGAATCCAATCTTCTTCCTTGTCCTGAAATTCCTTCTCAAAGTCTTAACCTATTAGCCGAAGTATGCAAAGTGTACGATGCCCTTTTCCTTGGCCAAGAACCAGAGGTGGTTGAAGTCCCCAATCCAACAGCTCTGAAGGTAATCAGCGACCATGCTCTTCCATATTCCGAAAGATGAAAAATTGAATTATTACATTCTTTTCTCTCATTGGCGATGGCATTCGACCTCTCCCTCTGCAGATGCCTCCACATGGTATCCCACAGATGCCACGTGTCCCGCAACAGCTGAACTTTCGCATAACTTCCACTATACGCTTAGAACAGGCTCCTCAATTGGTTGCTCCCACACACTCCTCAATATCTGATCCAGTTACTTCATCGACTCCATTTCTATCTCAATACGGTCCCACCAGTTTGCCACTTGGAATCCATGAAGTCCGTAACTCCCCTTCCCCTTCCCACTCCTCTCAGAACCGTCTCTTCCTATTCCCGACATCCACCCGCACTCTCCTATCAAACCCAAATTCATGAACAATCTTCCTCCTTAGGACCCATTACTTCCCTTATTCAATTGTTCTGACTCTGTACCTTCCCCAATGCCATCTGGCCTTTGTGCGTCCATTCACCCTCTCTCCCACATTACCTCTCAACGACACTTCTCCTCCAAACATGGACTCGCCTCCGACTTCCATTTCCCCTTCAACACACCCATCATTTGTCCCTTCAACCAATCCTTCCTCCGAGGCGGCTATTCCCTTGACCATACCTATCTCCACCCCGTCAGCCCTTACCACCGGTCCCACACTTCCTATGACCTCCACTATCCTTCCAAGCCTAAAGGTCAGCGCAATAGCCTCATTGCACCCCGCTCAACCTCTTCTCCGTCCATATGACCAATGACTCCATCCACTTAGAAAGGACGTCACTCCTGCATGAATAGCGAGGATGAAACAAGTTCCGTTAGTATACCACTTGCTTCCCCTTCGGTTACAAAGAAACAAAAATTCATGCGTTCTCAATCTAAAGTTTCGGTGGTTGATTGTTTTCAACCACCACAACAGCCATGAAAGCACTAGTCTAGAATTGCCGAGGTCTTCGCCGAGCCTCGGCACGGCAAGAGCTGCACTCTCTGGTTCATGATCATCGTCTTGCCTTTATATTCCTTCGTGAAATTAAATCGGCCTCCCCCAATATCCAAAATCTTTGTCGACGACTCTGCTTCAATCATTGGTTTCTAGTGAACCCAGTCAGCCGCGGCAAGGGCCTACTACTACTTTGGAGCTCCTCAATACACATTGATATTTTATGGTCTTGTTCTTGGTGCATTCATTTGGATATTCACTCATCCACGACCTCCCAAGTCTTCAACTTCACTAGTGTCCATCTTGCCACCTCGTCTTCAATTAGAAATACTCAGTAGGCCAATCTTACATCCCTTTGTACTTTTATTACTAAACCTTGGCTTCTTGCAGGCGATTGAAATTCTTGTCTCCATATGTCCGACAACATTGGTGGTCGCCATTGTACTTCCACTCAAGTTGCTCCCTTTTGGGACTTTATTAACTCATCACATTTGTATGAAATTTCTTCGCATGGTCCTTGTTTTACCTTAAGCAACCGCCAAATTGGATTGGGTGGAAGAACGCCGTGATCGCTTCTTCTGTTTAGAAGATTGGTTCATGGATAGCTTGACATCGTACGTCCTCTATTTGCCGACTACGACTTCTGAGTTCCGAACATAGGGCGTTGCTTCTCACAACCGTTACTCTTGGTCTCATTCGTCCTTTTTGATTCAAAGCCTTTTGGACCCTGGAAACTACTTCCATTCAATTGTCGCTTCTTCTTGGGATGTAGCAAGCTCTAGCACTCCTCCATTTATCCTTTCCCATAAGCTTGCTCGGCTGAGTAAGTCTCTCAAAGAATGAAATCGCAGGCATGTGGGACATATTCATACCCGTCTTTCCTTACTGCGTCGACATCGGGACACCCCGTATTAGCTTCCCTATCAGTCTAGGGATCTTGCCTAGTACCTATTAGAGTCTTCTTCCACAGATTTACTAACAAGAACCATTCTCCAAGAAGAAAAACTGTGGGAACAAAAATCTCAAGAAAGATGGGTTTCTTCCGCTGATCAGAACACCAGGTATTTCCATTCCCTCACTATGAAACGTCGTGCTCGAAACCATATTCATTATATTAATCATGATGGACTTCCTTTTACATAAAGGGAAGATACTAGGTCGTTTTTTCAATCTCATTTTTTTAGAATCTATTTCAAGCTTCTGGCATGCCACTGGATGATGACTATTTTTCAGTGGTTGATGGTCGAGTCTCATCGGATGATAATATTAAATTGTTTCAACCCTTACTGAGGATGAGATCAAGGCTGCAGTTATAGCTATGCATGCCCTTAAAATCTCCTGGACTTGATGGATTTACTAGCCTCTTTTATCAACATCAATGGAACCTGGTAAGCACTTCTATTGCTTCCATGGTCAATCATTTTTTCCAACCTGGCACTTTTTCTCGGGAATTAAACCATACTTTCATCACTCTAATACTGAAAATCCAGTGGCCCTCTTCGGTGGGCAAGTAACGTTCAATCAGCCTTTCTAATTACAGGACTCATCGTCTCTCAACTTCATCCACTTCTTCATAAATTAATTTCATTCAACCAGAGTGGTTTCATTAAAGGGCGCCACATACAAGATAACATCCTTTTATGTCATGAGCTTCTTTATTATCTAAAGCATAGAAGGCGTGGTATATTTGGCTATATGTCAATTAAAATCAACATGAACAAAGCCTGTGCTCAATTGGAATGGCCTCTTATTCAGAAAACTCTTTCCCATTATGGATTTCATCATGATTAAATTCAGAGGGATATGTACTGAGTTGAATCCCCTCAATTTGCAGTGCTTTTCAATGTCTCTGCCTTACCTTATTTCCATCCTTCTCATGGGTTATGCCAGGGTGACCCTCTTTCTTCCTATTTATTTGTTTTATGTTCTGAAGTTCTTTCATCTCACCTTCAAGTAGCCCTCCATCAAAAACATAACCATGTCATTAAAATTTCCCGAAATAGTGAGCCCATCTCTCACATGGCCTTCATTGATGATTACATCCTTCTTGGTAGTGCCTCTGATTCGGAAACTAGAGTATTTCAAAACATTTTGAAGGACTACTACCACAGATCCGGGCAATTGATCAATCTTCAAAAAACTCACGCTCAACTCAGTCCTACAGTATTGGCATCCACTAAAAGATTGCTCCTTACTATATTCCAAAATTCTAATACTACTTCCATTGATAATCTGGGTATCCCTTATGTCAGCGGTCGCCTAAAAAAAGAAACTTGTCAAGCTTTCGTTGATCAGTGCAAGTCTAAACTTCAAACTTGGAAAGCTATGAATCAAGTCAGGAAGCTTGTTCAATCCACTCTATCTTCACTTCCCCAATATTATATATCCTATTTCTCGCTCCCATTTCCGATGACTTCTGAGTTGAATAAAATCAATCGTCAATTATTTTGCAGCAATGGCGACAATTATTTGGTTCCCACCAGCAGTTGGAAGCAGATCTGTACTCCTAAGAAGTCCGGAGGTCTCAACGTGAAACAATCTTCGGCTATGAATATTGCCTTATTAGCCAAGAAGTGTTGGGAACTTCTTACTCCTTCCCAGTCTCTCTGGAGCAGACAAATGAAATCAAAATACTTCCCTCAGTCCTTTTCTTCAAGCAAATTGTCCCTGTGAAGCTTCTCGGGGATGGAAATTTATTTGCAAATCTCGCGACATATTGCGTCGAGGTCTCTTCGTTCGGATAGGACATGGACAAACCGTGAATCCATGGGCTGATCCTTGGATCCCAGGTTACTCCCAGTCTCCCCCGCTGCTGCTCCCTATCCGTTACCTCTTAATCTTCACGCCCTTTCTTCAGTTTCCAACTTTATTGATCTCACTACTTTCATGTGGTAAGCTGATATGCTCTTAGTTGGGTGGCCAGCGGAAATAGTGTTATCCATCCTTTCTATTCCAATCTCTATGTTTCATTTTAAGGACACCTTTATCTGGTCCCCGACTGTTAGTGGAAATATTTTTCAGTTTCTTCAGCTCATCGTCTCGCTTTAGGCGAATGCCTTCCTGCTAGTCCAATATGGCAAAAACCGTGGCATATTGAAATTGCTCCTCGCATTCGTCTCTTTTTATGGAAACTCTTGCACAATCGAGTTCCCCATGCCGGTTATTTGGCTTCTACAGGTTTTCAAGTTCCTATTGTTTGTCCTTTTTGTTCTCACCCACATATTGATACTTCTCATCTATTTCTTCATTGTCCGATTGCCACATATCTCTGGCATTCTTTCAACTTTGATCCTCCTCCTTCCCCTTCGGCCCTTCCTTAACCTTGCTCAATGGCTTTCTCATCTTTTACAGACAAAGTCGACTCACCCTCCAATTCAAGCACCCTTACCCTTTTGGCTGGCATAGTTTGGACGTTGTTGATTTCTTATACTAACTTTATCTTTGGACGTGTGCAGCCGTACTCTAGATCCCTCCATCATCAATGTAATAATTTTGTGGCAGCTTACTTGCGCTCTAACTTGACACCTACATTGTGTACGTGACTATGTCCCTTATAATGTCCCGTGGCATCCTCCCCCTCCATCTTTGGTTAAAGACAACTTTGGCGATTCCTGTTTGAATTCTCCAGGTCCCGCAAGAGCAGGTGGTGTCTTTCGTGATTCCAATGGCATGTTCCTCTATGGCTTTTCCCTGTTCCTCGGCACTACCTACGCCTTGGTTGATGAAGCTTTATCAGCTCGAGAGCTCCTATGCATTGTGTCCAAAGGGTATCATCATCTTATCCTTGAAGCGACAACTTGCTGATTGTCAATCTTCTACAGGCTATGTCATTGGCAACCCAAAAGAAATGGATTAGGTCGAGATGGACTTCCCTCAACCAAGGTTAGGTTGGATGGGGTTAGAGTTTACTTCAGCCCAGCCAAAATTGCATAAACAGCAGTAAACTCATCAAAATAAAAAGGAGAATTAAACTCAACATGATATGGTCATGTGGTCAGTAGTTTTGTAATAATTATAAATGGAACCAATATGAAAGCGAAGATAAGGAAAGAGAAGTGGGAAACATGCCATGCTAGACTATATCATGTAGTTGAGAGACATACCTTTTAAAGGAAACATCACCAATTGCTCGAGATACTGCTAGCTCACCGTTGACTCGAGGCACACCTCCCCACTCAACAACAGAACCGCCAGCAGCTTCCACTCGCGATCTTTCATCATCTCTATCAGGATGATGATCTCTAGTCAATTCCTTAACCAAAAAATGGGTCATTCTATCAGACGTGGCAAACTTCAAGCTCCCATCACCTTCTGTAGGCGATGTGATACCATTGCGTCTTCTCCGCTTATACAATTTTGATAACCTGCCTACAGTTTACAAGTGCCACATATCCAACAAAACATTACTTTCATTGCACATGAAAGCAGGAAATAAAAAATCAATGGAGTTCAATGAACTGTTTCATAACCATTAAAGAATAGAAAAATAATATAATCTACTACGCCAAATGAAATAAACCACTTAATAGTCTCCCTCAAAAACTACCAGTCTTCCCCTTATTTTTTCTTCAGGCCAAAATCTTTTTTTTTTTTAATAAATAATAACCGTATCAATCAAGCAACTGAAGAGAGACAAAAAAAACAGCTGAGGACCTACAAAAGAGAGACAACACAACAGAGCAACAAAGCAGAAATTATAAAAAACAAAAAAAAACAAAACAAAAAACATAATACAGCAAGCAAAGCCAATCAGGCTGGCAAAGGATAACTCTAAACATACATCACATCTCTCCTTGCCACCTCTTTAACAGTCATCAGCAATTGCACTGCAAGATCTTGGCACCCAATTTGCATGCAAATATCTAGCTCGCCTAAGCAAATTTCGAAGCCTCTGAAAACTAAAGTTCGAAGTTCAGCTTCAGAGCAGTCTACCACTCCAATCGGAACAACAAAGCTAATGATGACTTGCTCAATAATGTTCCTTTTTATAACCAAACTATCACATTCGCTGAAACTACAAATCATTTTATCTACTCATTTTTCTTTCTCTAAAACTTGCCTTGCACGCCCTTGTTCTGTTCATCTTTCTACTTTGCTATCAAAATCTGTTTCCCCCATCTTACCCAAAAAAAAAAAAAAAAATCTGTTTCCCCCAAATGTAGGAAAAGAAAGGAACTAAATGTGGCAATGCAGGGACATTGTGCCAAAATGCCAACTACCTGCTAAAGAAAACTTCCTGAAAAGCATGCATTATCCAGAAGAAAGCTTGTAGCATGCACTTAATTTCACAAGCAGTATCTTCAACAGGATACAGAAACTTCAAATGATATCAACTTCTTCACTTTGATTATTCTCTCTCTCTCTCTCTCTCTCTCTCTCTCTCTCTCTCTCTCTCTCTCTTTTTTTTTTGTTCTTTTTTTTTTTTTCTTAATAATGTCAATCATATAGGCGTTTGGACAGCTTGGAGTGAAATTCCACACTAAATTTAATATTTTGGGAGAACATGGACCAGCACATGCATTAATCTTTAACCAAAAAGTCAAACCTCTAGCCCTTTGAGGAGACTGAATTTCTTCTGAGCATAGGAAAGCCTTTGAATCTCCAACATTGGCAGCCAAAACTTGTCCATCTACTATAAGAACAATGGTGGCTGTAGATCCCGAGTTAAGATTATTTCTGAGAGCTTCCTACATGCATTTAATGCACCAAAATTAAAGTAAATGGAATAGCAACGGTCAAGGAAAATATAAATGAAAAACCAATCCTGCCTCGGAAAATGTTGCATCAATGTCATGGATAGCCCTCAACAATGACTCCTTCAAGACTTCCATATGAAATGATCTATCGAAAATCTCAGGCAGCACCCACTTAGACCTGTGAAAACAAAAAGAGCTACATTACACAGATTCACATATCAAATATCCTATTATATCAAATCCAATAACCATCCATCTACAATAAATGGTGAAATCATAAGAGGCAAAGGTCATTTGTCCAATCCAAGCTTTAATCATGAAGGATCACGATTAGGTCAGGACCAGATGGAATCACATTTGGATCCAATGGACTAAACTTCAGTTGAAAAGAATTGCAAAATTTAGGTCAGTGTATAACTTTTTACTGGTTTGTGTTTTATATAATTTCTCCTTTCAGCGAAGGGGTACTTTAGCAATTTAGACTTTATACTTTGTCTGGTATCGAATCTGGATTTAGATTTCAGAACTATAGTGTTTCTTAGTATGGTTACTGGGTCTTATTTGTTTGGTTCTCTGTTCTTGTTTGATTGCATAATGCAATTTTTTTTTTTTTAATATACTTAGATCACTTTATTAGAATAAAAAAAACTACATCGGATCCTCTCGAAGGGAAGGGCCGCACAGGGAACCTCTCCAAGGGAGGGAGGAGGACCCTACAAACCAACACTCATAATGCAAGTTGGGTATAAGTAAAGCAGGATGTTCGTCCTCTATTTATATTGTAAACTCTATTTTAGACACTTTTTTTTTGTGAAGAATATTATTGCTCACGGCTGGTTTTTATTTCCAGCATTGTGCAGACATGTAATGCCTTATTGGAGCTATGTATGCATTTTAATGTATAAAGTAGCGTTTTAAGGGTGATCAGATGGCAGCTGGATCATTCTGTCAACTGCCTAGCCTGGATGAACCATGGTAATTCCATCTCGTTTCTGTTTCTGTTACTATCTTTAGCACCAAAACAGTGCCTGACCTTCCAGCCCATCAATCTCCATGCCCGAACAATCTAGTATCTGTCTAACTTTTACAAACGCTGGCATGGACTTCTTGACTGGTCCCAGTAAGTAATTCTGATTTGTTCCTCGACCCATTTTGGGAAACGAGTCACAGTTAATTCAGTTCAACCTAAACCAGATTCCAACCCATCCGGAAACTGCTCGGTACATGAAGAAAACTTGGAGAGAAAAGACAAGGAGTCAGCTGGGGTTGATCAGCCAATTTCAAGACCAGTTGAACATATACCGGGTCAAGTCAGATGGACCGGGCCAGGACTTTGCAAACATTGCTCCAGATCTATTCATGAACATAAACAGAACAACAAAGAGGACACACCTTCCAAGGTCCAAATCCCGGTTAAGTACTTGAAAATCCACAGCCAGCTCCCCCTCACGCAGCAGCCTTCCCATGGACTTTTTTAATACAACAGAATATATCCCATCAAGAAGAAAATAAATGTGCAAGGTAAAATACTCAAGCAGAAGTTTCGAAGCCATCTCACTCGCTTCAAAACCATTATGACCGTCAAAAACTGCCATGATTCCAACTGTAACATCCTTAAGACCTGTTCTACCTGCTCCATACCAAACCTGAAAAGTTACAATAAATCCTTGTTCTAAAATATTAGGGGGAAAAAATACAGTGGACTCCTCCATTCGACAAACATAGGAAGTAAAAGAGAGGGGGGGAAGGGAGGGATCTGTATCACAACAGCAATGTCTGAATGTAATTTTCCTTTCTTTCTCTCTTATGAGTTTTGCTTGCTTTTAGCTTATTTTTATCCTTCCCCTTTGGGAGGGTGAGGGATTAGATAAGACAAGTTAATGTACTCAACATCTTATATGTATGATTCAAGAGCAGAATTCTATGAACACAGTCCATTCAACAGTTTGTGATGCCTGGTCACTTTTTTTTCTCATCAATAAACCTCAGCCACTATCAAGTTTGAAAAACCAACTATAATACTGCTTTCTTTAGCAGGGCATAACATAAACATTGATTTGGGGTAGGGTCCTTCGTGGGGCTACTAGCCCAAAATGAAAGTGGACCCAATCACATATCGGGCTATTGGGGGGCCATAATTACAATTGACATGGCATCTGCGCCCATAAAACAGGAAAACAGAAATTCTAGACGTGATATACCTGAGATAAGAGACAAAAAGGCAAAAAATACATCACTAAAAGAAAGGACCAGCAGCTGGAAGAAAAACTATTCCCATCCACCCCCACTGAACTCTCTAGTAGCCATAGCCTTAAAAATAATAATTTAAGTATTATTACTTGCAAACATTAAAACGAACTCTAATGTTGAAGTAGAACACACTAGCTGAAGTAGCACACCCTAGCTGAAAATTGACCATCAGGTCCAAGTTCAATATTTTGCACAAGTTGAACCTAATGAGTCCAAAACAAATCAATTCAAACCTTACTCAAGCTGCGGTCCTTTTTTTTTTTTTTTTTTTAACACTTATTGGGGGTGGTTGGGGGGGCAACGGGAGGTCTCAATTTTGAACCGCCGGAAAATACTAGACAATCGTAATTCTCAACTAGTACCGCTTAAGACAAACTCAAAACTGCTCAGAAACACCAGAGAATCGTTCCATTATTATTCAATTATTCAAATATGCAAATTAAAGCGCGATTGCACTAAATTCAACAGGATAAAAAGAAAAAGAACCCTAATTATCATCAGTCCTCGCAGGACTGGACAAAGGAAAATGGACTTGCCGGGAAACGGGATCTGCAGGTCGAGAGCGCAGAAAGTACGATCCTCCTGACTCCTCCTCCTCCCCTGAAGCATGGCAGACTCACAATTTATCCTCCGTCTACGAAATGCATCAGTTGATAGAGTCCATCGAGGGCATTTTGGAGACTGGAAAACCGCCGGAGCACCGCCTTCCTTGTAAACCATAAGACACGTCGACGATTCCCCGTAAAAGCATGGAATCAAACAGAGGAACACCAACAGTAATACAAGAAGTTTAAATCTACGGATCATCGTTTCTTTAAAGCATCATTTTTATGAAAATGGGAAGGGAATAAGAAAGAGTTGAGGCAGAGCAATAAAGGCATTCGCGCGTTTCTTCGGGACTGATGAATTTGATTGATGACTATATATAAGGAATAAAGGAATTTCTAACGAACACAAATTTTCTGAGCGGTTCGCTCATGCTCCATTTAAAACCGGTTCTGCAACCGCCTGAGTTTACCGGTTAACCCAAAATGAAATGGAGCTAAAATCGCATTGCCAGTTACGGACTTCACTGAAATTAATTCGGAGGCTAACGACTACAAATTTGATTCAAATCCTCTCCATCCTCGGTATCGGATGGAGAGGCGGCGGCCCACACCACATTGATGTACGACATGTGACAGGTCGATTCAATCCGAATCGTCCAGCCAATTGATGAACTCTCTTTTCATCTCTCATCTTGTCAACTGGCTGATCAGCTCCATGTGTAGCACATCAATGGGAACCGCTACCTCTTCATCCGATACCAATGATGGAGACGATTTCTATCCCTATAAATTCCAAATTCCACTTCCTGTTTTTCAGTTTGTGAGTCCAGTTCAGTTTTTTAATTTGAAGAAAGTTCCCTAATATTTTTTTAATAACATATAAAACCAAAAATAATATTTGAGTAAAAGAACTGTCAAACTGCCCTATAGGGCCGTTTGATAACTCTCTCTATTCTATTGATTCTAATTCCCCAAAAGCTATTTAGGAGTAGAATACCGTTGCATAAAAATGAATTAATCTCTTACCTTTTAGGATTGAGTAGTTCTCGAATGGTGAAAAAATCAGAAATTTTGAAGTTTATCCTGTGGATTAGACTCGTCCGACAAAGAACAACCCCTTTCGAGGTGAGAACCGACGATAAGAACTTGTTGGTTATAGGATGAACCCTCCGTAATAATTTTGGGGTGAAGAGTTACCGAGGAACTTTCAAGCGAAGAACTCTCGTTTTGGGATGAAATGGAATGTCGATCTGTTTACGAGGGAAAGTGTAATTCCTTGTAACTCTCAATCTCTTCCTTATTTTGCTTCCATTTGTCTATGAGTATCCTGTCATGACTCATGACCCGCTCCATATACGTGACCCTTGGGTTAGCACATGGGTTAGAGGGTTGGCCTATTATCTAGAAATCTTCACACTCTTTTACCTATCGTGGATTTTTGAACCTTCCATACTTGTACATACATAGTCATTTTATTCTCTAGGAGGTGGGAATGTTTTAAACTTCATCGCTAGAATGTTCATAACCATTGGATAAGAAACACTTGTAGATATCCTAACCAGTAATTGTGTTTTCCAATAGAAGTTCTTTATCTCAAAACTCTCTTGTGATCTCCTTACTCTTAAACTGACTTAACGCTTCAAGAAGACTTATGAGCGATTAAGTGCCAACATGGTTAGCTTAGTTATACTAAGACCGTGACAATCCAATCCTGTATTGTACAAAAGGCTGGCATTGAGCACCCACTGCTACATATGAGCTCACAGAGATTCGACTCCTTTGTAGTGTGACGTTACAGGGGCAGTAGTATCCGTTGGATGGACGTCACGTATGTAACCTGGAATCTAATGGTAAAAAATCGAGGGTACACTCCAACAATTGATGCTCTCCAACAACAAGAGGGGATTTCTATCGATTAGCAATCCATGATGGTACCTATGATTTCAGCAAACCAAAAAAAAAAAAAATTAAGGTACGTATGATATGAGCGTCCATGGCTCCCCGGCTCCCACCCCATCCAACCGTTGGAGGGGTGAGCCGGCTCAAAAATCCAACCCCCTTCAACGGTTGGATGGGGTGGGAGCCGTCGAGGAGAGGATTCGGTTCCATGATGTGATTGTAAATCCGATCCCAGTTACCAGTACGTGCGAACCAGAAAATCAGCCGCATGCAAACAGTGAGAGCAGGATATTGTAGATATAGCGTTGCAAAACATGGACCACGCACTACAATGAGAGAAATCCAACCATACAAGTGGAAACATAATATAGAGATACAAAATGGAAACTTCAGGATCCCAAAGATCTGATTCTCTTGTTCACCATATATTTTGGGGGCCGATCAGCAAAGACAGATTGTCAGTGACTGAGAATTGGAGGTGTTTGAAGCGTGGCTCCTGAGAGAACTTCCGAGAATTAAGAAGCGAAAATGGCGATTGAGGTAAGTTTTATCCATCGACGTTCCTTCTTAGGTCTATTTGGCTGCATATTTTGGCCGTCTTTTTCGTTTCGAAGTAATTAAAAGATAAGAGAATCAAATTGGATTTCTGTTTGTAATGTTGGATAAACTATCAGGCCTGGTATATGGAGGAGAACAGCGAGGATCAAAGACTCCCTCATCATCGCAACCCACAAGAGTTTGTGTCTCTGAGCAAGCTAGAAGGTAAGAGGTGATCTTTTCTTTCTTTCTTAAATTAATCGTTCTCCAATCATTATTTGTTGTAACCCTAATAAATATATATGATGTTAAAGTTTGACTGAATTGGATATCGGCAGAGTTGGGAGTCTTATACTGGCGTTTGAACCCTAAAAATTACGATAACGATGAGGAGCTGCGCAATATTAGAGAAAGCAGAGGCTACAACTATATGGTTCGTCGTCTATTTTCCTCTCTCCGTCTGTTCGATTTATTTCATTTATTCTATCTGTATATAAAATGCAGGATTTTCTGGATTTGTGCCCTGAGAAAACGGAGAATTACGAGGAGAAGCTGAAGAACTTCTACACAGAGCACATTCACGCGAACGAAGAGATACGTTACTGCTTGGAAGGCAGTGGGTACTTCGATGTGAGGGACAAGGATGACCGCTGGATTCGTATCTGGATCAAGGAGGGCGACATGATCGTTCTGCCCGCCGGGATTTACCATCGTTTCACCCTCGACACTGATAACTACGTCAAGGTATGAATAGCATCACTGATGAATGAGATTTTATGAATTCTATTTTCTGCTATTGGAATTTCATTGTTGACGATAACGACGATGATGGAAGCAGTTGATGCGGTTGTTCGTGGGAGAACCAGTGTGGACTCCGTTTAACCGTCCACAAGAGGAGCATCCGGCGAGGAAATCTTACGTCATGAATTTGATGGAGAACCTGATGGAGGAGAGGTTCTCCGTGGCCCTGGAGGCTCATTAAGCCCAGTAAGCCTCTGATACCCGCCCGTTAGTGTCTGTATCCATAGCCAGAGCACCCAAATAGTATTTTAATTACCATAAACTCCTTCACTCCTTGCTTATCTGTCATTCCATCTTACCCATCTATCATCCATGGTTGTATTTGTATCTCTCTGAAATTCGACCCGTAATAAATTAAGAGTTAATGGATAATTAAGTATTTTCCTCCACACGGTTGGTTTAAGATTTAGTATTTAGCTAATCTGTTGTATTTTATCGATTTTTATTAAATAAAGTTTTAAAATAAAAATATGTTTTTTTTTTTTTTTTTTTTTCTTCGATATGAGGTTAGTGAAGTGAGGTTAGTGAGATTGAAACTCAAGACCCATTGGATGGGTTGAGTTTTAATTTGGCTTCTATTGGGTCAGTAACGGTTCAATCCGTTTAACTTGAAATTGTTAGATTGGTAACGGTTCAACCCGTTTGATCCGGTTCATTAAAATGTCTTTACAAGAAACACATCCTTTGTTTGTAAAGACATGTTGGTTTAAAGGGACACACCCTTCTTCAATGGATGTCTTGAAAAGACATGTTCCCTTCTATAAATAGAGAAGGAGGAAACCTTATAAATGGTTAGAAGAATTAAGTTTTTCTTGATTTTTTTTCTTTCACTCTCTCTCCTTCTTTGTAAGTACATACCGAGGATATTCCCTTATGTTTTATGAAACATCGTTATTTTATTGAACTTGCATTATCGTCTTGCATTTGACTTAAGCACTACTCCGAAGTACTCGAAGGACGCATTAGACTAATGTAGGTTTAATGCGAGAAGCTAAGAAGCTGTTTTATCTTAGAGCCAGATTTACATCAAAACCCGGTTGCACCATTGGGGGCAAATTCTGTCTTTAGGACAGTATTGCCTTCTTCAACAGATCATTAGAAACGTGACATCAGATAAGTGGTTCTCATTTAAATTTTTTTTTATTTTTTTTTTTATATATTTTACAACAATCTAAAGACAGAAATTTTGATTTAAAAACTTTATCTGGGACGTATTACATAATATATAAATATGATGTTAATTGGATGACAACAAATCTTTTATTTCATTGTCTGTTGGGATGATTTCATATGATCGTTGATGGCTTGAAATTGCTGTCTGTAGTTTCGGTACTTGAATTTCTCATTGTTTAAAAGGACTCAAACGTGCAAAACAAATTAAGTAGTGAACTATACCAAGCGTGTTAAATCCAATCCATCGGCTAAGAAATCCGGTTCTCTGATTATCCATAGAAACACAACATCCTAGATGATAAGAATATATATTTCTGTATCTCATATGCAAAATAAATGACTTTTCATTAGCCATTTAGTGAGGTAAAACATAGTGTACTGCCTCTGCAATTATGACCCCCCTGTACGTGTGGTTTTGTATTGCATCATTTTGTTTTGTCCTTTAATGGGATAAATAGAAAGGAGCGAAGGTTGGGTTCTTGGTGATGAATCTTGAAGGATGATTCTGCAGGTTTAGACGATGAGTGAAGGAAAATAAAAACCTGCAACGTTGGTGTAATTATGACTGCGTTTTGCTGGTTACTTGTTTTAACATGATTCAAATTTAACTGCTTTTACATCAGTGTTGTTTTTCAGAAAAAATGTATCTGTCCGTATGAGTTGTGACCCAATATACGGTCATACCGGTTCAGGGCAGTGTCATTTTAAATCGGTGTTTCACTTTGTGAATGGCTTATATAGTTTATTCATGGATGAAAGGGTATTATTCCCACTCGTTTAAAAAAAAAAAAAAAAAAAAAAAGGAAAGTGGTGGGAGAAGGGTGGTATCAGTCTGACCAATAGTTTTAATCCAACAATTCTGCTCACAAAGTACCATATCCATGGAACCCGGCTCTAGTTATTAGAGAAGTGTAGAAGGAAAATTCAAACCTGCAGTAATTTATTTTCATTATCTGTGTTGACCCTCTTATATATAATGGAGGGGGACCATTTGTTTTTCCTCGGACTGATCGAACCAAGAGGTTAATTGGATGGTTTTGAAAATATATGAGAGAAGAGTGGTGTATGGGTTCTTTAGTCCATTCCATGTGACCAGTACATGCATGCATATTGACCACTTTGATTTTATGTAATAATTTATCAACTCCATTATGGTATTATATAGATTTCCATAGAAATCATGTGATAGCAATATTGCATGCCATTAGGGTTTACTGTGGGTGCTTATGAGTATACTATTTTTTTATTATGATTTTATTTGTATATGTGGGTGGGTTTAGTTGGTGGCCCGTGTCTCTATACAAACACCATATGAACAGAGAGTGAAAGTCAGATGTAGTTACTGAGAAAGAGAAGTGCCACTTCTATTCATATTGTTTGCTGTAATTTCTTTTAAAACGGCATGTCCAGGAGGGTTTTGACCGTTGCTATTCAAGTGTTGTGATTGAAAAAAAAAAAAAAAAAAACTTTTGGTTCTTCCTTAACCATTCGTAGGATTATCGTTAGGGAATAGTTCTTTCGGTTTTGTTAGACCTTGTATTATTATTATTGTGGAGACATATATAAGTGGCTTTAAGAAAGGGTGCTATGGTCAGAATTAACATCTACTCGACCTACTGATTTTTATGTTTTGACCCATTACCTTGCCTACCCAACTGTAAAGATTATCGGAGTTCCAAACCATTTTGGATCGGTTGATCAAACCACCGAATCAGATCAGTCTGAACAATTGGTTTGAACTTTTGAGATGAATGACAACTACGGTATTCAGAACTCGGCCAAAAGGAGATTGTAGCCGCTGCAGGAAGGAGAAACAGTCTTTCCTTCATTCTCGGTTATGCAATGTTTTAATCTGTTGGGCAGTGGCTGGAGGGTAAGAAGGACTCATGACATCGGCAATTCTTTGTGCACCATCTGAGTTTTGGCCATTGTTGAATGTTATTAAGGCCCGGGTCGCCATCATACGACTGTTAACTTAATTATTTATTAGAAGTGATCTCCCTCGGTTTACCTTTTGGTTTATGTGAATAGAGCATGGATGCAGTTGCTAGGTGAATCGGTCCTTTATTTTAACGAAAGGATATAAACTAAGTCCGACTTTTTAAACCTGTTTTCATCTTTTTAAAAATAATAATAAAAAAAATACTAATAGAAAAAAAAAATATATATATATATATATATATATATATATATATATATATATATATATATATATATATATATATATATATATATATATATATTTTTCATCTCTATAGGCATCATCGGGATCGGGTGATGCATGGTTTTGTGAGTAAATTTGACTCATCATGACACATCAATATTAGAATGTGTTTGGCTGACTGATTTTGAGGGATTATTGTATCCTTTTCTTGATTTTGTGCTTTATATATGACTAAATTAAATATATGCTGCATTATTTTAGTAATTTTATGTGATTGTGAATCAAAGCTATTTGAATTTACACTACTTGATTCATTGGCATTCAAACTTTTCTAAGTGGTTACTTAGGCCATGGTGTACAAATTTTTCCAGGAGTAAGTAATACATGTTAGTTAGATGGACTTTGTTCATAAATGCATGCAAGATTTTGCATATGAACTTAACAATATTAATTAGTTTTCATTATTATGGTCATAAATAATGGTTTGCTATATCTAAACATGCAAGTGGAAGTGCATGATTAGAACTGAAAGAAAGCATGAGACTGTAAAATTCCCACTATTAGTATACTCTTGTGATTGTGTGATATTGACTTTGAGTATGGTATAATCTGAAATTTGTAGGGTTTTTTGTGAAAATGCATATTGTCTATGGAAAATATATTTTAAAGAGAAACTATTCAAGCAAGTGGTTTACTAGAAGCTTTGATATACAAATGCATGTATTTTACTTTGTAAATCATTTGCCTATGGATTTAAAAAAAAAATGCTTGAATTATGCATTGACCGTATATGAGAAGTTAGAACATTAATGCAAATAATGCATTTAAGGCCTAATGAGTTGGCATGTTTCGATTGTCTATCTAAGACAACGGGTATTGTATAAGGCATTTTGGTCAGATAAATTGTATGTAAGTAATTATATGTATATAAAGTTGCATGGTCATATACATGATAATTTTCTTATATTGGCCAAAGTAGTTTAACTGGCTTGTTATATTTGACATGCTTATAATTGTGCATTGACAAATAAGAATGAAAATGTGGGGGTTGCACAGTCACCCACTAAAGGTATTTCCTTTGGCATAGGTAAAGAAATTTATTTAGTGGCTACATTCTATTTGTTTGTGCATTAAAATCAAATTAGACTTTAAAATTAGCCTAAATTATTGGCATTTCAAGTCAAGTGATCTATTTTAATGTCAAGAGACACTTGTATACACTTGTATTGTTTGAATGCCTGCTTTAATACGTTTGACCATTATTTTGTCTATGGTTGAGTGTATTTTTGGATTGTGATAAGTTCAAATGTTGGCGGAATATAAGCCTAAAACTAATTTGAATTGGTAAATCTATCCAAGATACATAATTGAACATGTGGCCTATTGATAGATGAGACTCTCTATATGCATGGATAGAGTTCAGTTAGCCATGTTCATGTTAATTACATGCAATGTTTTGAAATAAAAAATATGGTAGAATATAATATGTATACATGGGAAAAGTATGGCCAAACCAAAGAAAGGGGTTTCATATATATGCATGCAAGTTTTGCATGGTGAATTTATTTGAAAAAAAAAATAAATTTAAGTAGAATGGTTCATCTCTACTTAAAACTTCTGTGGTTATGGAATCTAGAGGAAAAGTTTAGATTCTGGAGTACTAATGCATGTAATAAAAGACATGCATAAGCATGTGATGGTGGGGGAATAATTGAAACCTATGATATTGATTCTACCATGTAAAATCTCATAAGACGTTGGGAGATTTAAAGATTGAGATAGGGGCGAGATAGGGGCCAAGTGGCTAAATATCTCAATGACAGATAAATGATGAAAATTGAAACCGATTGTGCTATTTTATATAGTAGACATAAAACAAATATGATTTAACCGGTTGATTAAATGTCTAAGAACATCTAAAACATGTGTCTTAGGTAGTTATATAATATATCTAGAGAAGCTAATGAGGTGCGCGCTTTTATTCAGTTGGGGCATTTCTAACTGAAAAATTATTTAACTTCTGACCACTATTGTGGTAATCATCTAAAGGAATAAGTTTAAGGTCCGTGATTCATGAGTCAAAGTGATTGACACCCAACCTATGTGAGAGGAGATCCCTGGAATTAGGTTCAAAAGGTAAAAACGAAGTCACTGGATGACTTGACTAGTACTATCATTTATTGCTTATTTCGGTTAGATGAGAAGATAGCTAGTACTCACTGCGATGATAGAAGAATGAGTTTTAGAACTCTTAATTGGCCAATGACCCATAGATTTGTGGGGGTATGTTAATCGTGGTGCATACTGTGGACTGACCTAAGTGAATGTAGAAAGTGTGGTCGTTTTCGATGAGAATTTCTATGGACAAATTCTCTAAACATTCATGACCAAGATAGAGACAGGGCCAAAATGTTCAAGAATAGAAAGGGTATACTGAGGGATCGGACAGTAGGACATGGCTGGTAGGACAGTCGGCTACACCAATGAGGAAAGGTTCAATGAGTCTGACTCAACCCGTACTCTGTAGCGTGACTTGTCAGACCTAGTGCAGATTCAAGTCCAAAAGACATTTGTGACGACGTATCCTATTGTTCTAATGTGCTTTATTTGTATTTTGAAACTTGTGGGGGAATTGTTGTATTTTATCAATTTTTATTAAATAAAGTTTCAAAAAAAAAAAATGTTTTGTTTTGGTTTTCTCGGTATGAGGCTAGTGAAGTGAGGTTAGTGAGATTGGAACCCAAGACCCATTGGATGGGTTGAGTTTTAATTTGACTTCTATTGGGTTAGTAACGGTTCAACCCGTTTGACCTGAAATTGTTAGATTGGTAACGGTTCAACCCGTTTGATCCGGTTCATTAAAGTGTCTTTACAAGAGACACATCCTTTGTTTGTAAAAACATGTTGGTTTAAAGGGACACACCCTTCCTCAAGGGATGTCTTGAAAAGACATGTTCTCTTTTATAAATAGAGGAGGAGGAAGCCTTAGAAATGGTTAGAAGAACTAAGTTTTTCTTGATTCTTTCTTTTTCACTCTCTCTCCTTCTTTGTAAGCACATACCGAGGATATTCGATCCCTTATGTTTTTTGAAACATGGTTATTTTATCGAAATTGCATTACCGTCTTGCATTTGACTTAAGCACAACTCCGAAGTACTCGAAGGGGCGCATTAGACTAGTGTAGTTTTAATGCGAGAAGCTAAGAAGCTGCTTTATCTTGGAGCCAGATTTGCATCAAAACCCAGTTGCACCATTGGGGGTAAATTCTGTCTTTAGGACAGTATCACTTGTGATACGACCCAACTTCAAACTCATTATCAATTACAGTCTTTTTCAATAGATCATTGAAAACGTGACATCAGATAAGTGGTTTTCATTTAATTTTTTTTTTATATTTTACAACATAATCCCACTTATTAGTTGGGACGAAGCTTAATATATATATATATATATATATATATATATATATATATATATATATATATATATATATATATATATATATATATATATATATATATATATATATATATATATTGCCCTTTATTGGATTGTTCTATTTGGGAGATGCTCAATTTATGTCTAATGTAAAGAAACACGAAGGGAGGAACTATAGTTTTTATTTTTATTTTTCGGTAGGTAAATTGCAAGAGAGTTGAATTCATCAGGTTATAACTTAAATTGTGTGATATTGATCCTTGTCAACTGAGCTACTCCACTGATCAGAAGAACTATATCTTGTTTTTGCATCTTATAGGTCACAGTGAAAGAAAAATAAAAAATAAAGAAACGCTATAATATGAAAAGTATTTTTTTATTTTTTAATAAAAAAATAAATAAGATATTGAATTGTGGAAGAACATACCTTACGTTGTTATATTCCCCATTCGGATTTGCAATGTAAAAAGCTGCAGCCTGTTTTTTACTGAAGCTTTGCGAACACCGAAAATTGTTGCAGAAATTGCTGAGGGTTATAGAATTTATGTGGTAAGAGCAGGGATTAATGTTTTTTTTAATCTTCTCTATCATAAGTTCACCTTCCCCATGAGCAAATTAAATGAACAAGAAGATCTATTGTCATTTCTCACCTGCCCTTGGAAATTTATTGCGTTCTTTTGAAATGCTCTGGTGGGGCAGGAGAAGCAAGACTACCCTTTCACTAGTAAAGCTTCAGCCTTGCCTTTCTAATCAGAATCCTTTTATCGTTTCACTACCATAATGGGTGCTAAAGTAGGACCTGTGACTGTAAAATGACTGCAAATACTGTTCAATTGAGACTTTTGAGTCACCTGAGAATCCGTCAAGCCGCATACTCAGGGGGTGTTTGATAATACTCCAGAAGTTGGATTCTGACTTCTGGAGCATAAATGGAGTAGAAGTATGTTTGGTAACCTGACTTGGACTTCTAGAGAATCCATGAGTGAACCGGCTCCAAATAAACTCTAGAATCCAATTTTTTAGAGCATCAAATAGATGTTTTTCGACTTCAGAGCACAATTTTGGAATAAAAATCACCCCACACCACTACTACCACCAACTACCACCACCAACACCACAACCCACCAGCCACCACCCACCACCGCCACCACCCTCCACCCCCCACTGCCGCCACCACCACCACCACCACCACCACACCGCCACCACTACCCACCACCATCATCAATCACCACCCACCGTCACCTACCATCGCCACCCTCACCAACCACCGGCCACCAACCACCGCCATCACCACCCACCACCACCTACCATCACCACCCACCACCACCTACCATCACCACCACCTACCATCACCACCACCACCAGCCACCAACCACCGCCACCACCACCTACCACCACCACCAACTATCACCCACCACCACCAACCATCCACCATCGCCACCACCATCCACTACCACCCACCACCACCGCCACCACCACCATCCTCAATCGCCACCTACTATCGCCACCACCACCAGCCACCAACTATCACCCACTACCACCGCCACCACCACTACCCCGACCACCACTACCCCGCCGCCACCACCACCAACCACCCACCACCGCCACCACCATCCACTACCACCCACCGCCACCCGCCACCACCACCATCCTCAATCACCACCCACCACCACCCACCACCACCACCCACTACCACCGCCACCACCATCCACTACCACCCACCACCACCACCCCACCACCACCCATCCACCGCCACCCTTCACCACCACCTCCCACCCACCACCACCATCACGAACCATCACCACTCACCACTAGTGCCACCATCCCCCACCACTACTCTGGAGTCCATGACTAAATTAGGTTAACAAACATGTTTCTACTTCCTCATACTCTTGAATCCTTTTGAAGTTGAAATAGAAATTTGAACCAGAAGTAAGAATCTCAGAGTTGAAGTTTTATCAAACAGCCCCACAACGGCGTCTCAAATTTGAACTTCGGAATCCCTAAATCGAAATACAAAGGGAATAACTTCAAACACTAAATGCAGGTCTACATGTATTATTCAAATCCTGGTCTTCTTCAATCAGGTTCTCAGACCAATCAGGGACTTCCAAAGACCAGACAAGAAGCCACACTGGAGTTTACTACATGTCCACGCGGGCTTATGGGTTTATGGGTATATGGTCTAGGAGCAAGCAAGATTTCAAACCAACAAACACTTTTTCCAGTCTGGATTCTCTGGACCTGGACGATCTCAAAGCAATAACAGTATAAAGGCTTCAGCAAATGATGAAGATTGGAGAGAAAAGGCGGCGTTTGAACTCACCATGGAGTCTGTTAACTGATCGGAAAACCAGAAAAACTTTGGCTTCCACATAAATCCACGACTAGCAGTTTAAAACAATTGGCTTTCACACAGTATAGGAACCACTATTTATTTCAGCTATGTTTTATTTTAAATTGTATTTGTTTACAACACAAGCGGAAGATGATCAACCTATGACAGTGCCATAGAGATATCTGAGGTATAGGATGTCAAGCGGGATTTTAAGCAGTGGCGTCAACAGCTTGGATGGAGAAATCCTTCTTAATAAAAGCTTCAAGATAACCTTCCCTGCGAGAAACAAAACTTTTCTCAGAATCCGATGGAAGCCTCTTAAAATCCCAAAAAAAAAAAAGAAAAAAAAAGAACAGCAATAAACAGGTTGCAGGATGCATAAGATCATTTGCCTAGCTGGAAGATGATCATGAGGCCGATTATATGGAGTCCACACTGGTTCTCCCACAAAAAGCCGCATGGCCTACAAAGAAATATCATTAAGAAACATCAACAGCTTTATTAAGAATCTGTAGTTACTTTATTTGTCGTCACATGGGCATTAGGTATATAATAAAGAACAAAAGAGAAATGTAGAATGCCAATACCCCAAAAAAGCATGAACGACCTAAACCCCACAATGCAACTTATCCCCACCAAATAAAAAGATTTTACGCCAGCATTTTGGTTAGTATCATCATTTGAAATAAGAACAGTTCAGTTAGCTTTCACCCTTCAATGCTCCTTATTTTTCCTAAATTATACAAGGTAACCCAGTTATTTCTGAAAAGGTTGTATTGCAGTGTGAATTTGCAACCGGCTTTGTAAAAATAAACTGATTTCAAGGGCATGGAATGAAGGCAATCCGCAGCAGAGACAACAGTAGAAGCAGCAAGACAATCAACAGTCCCCACCAGATGAGTTCTTATTTACTTAAACCAATATCAATGCAACACCAAGCATTTAAAACACACACACACACACACACACACCAGCAATGCAACTAGTTTACACAGGGGCAGTGGGAAGGGGAAAAGAGAATTTTCACACTTGCTTTGTGTTTAGTTTCATTGTTGATGGTTGGTAAATATGGTAGATCCCTATAACCATTGGTCAAGCTTATAGGTTATCTATGTTAAGGTATTGAATAGACTTCTACAGCCGCTAGTCAAGCTTGTCGACCGTCTATGATTCGAATAAGCTTCCAAAGCCACTAGTCAAGCTTTTGGACCACTTATGTACAAATAGACCCTCATAGCCACTAGTCAAGCTAATGAGTTGCCTATATTTGAATAGACTCTCAAATGCTGAAGGAATATCTACGATTAATAAACTTCCATATGCTGATAAACTGTCTATGATGAATAGATTTGAAAATATTTGAAACAAAGTTTATCAATTATTTGACTGATTTGGAAAACCATATTTTAATGGTGCAATTGGGTCTTCAAAACCCTATTGCAATTAGACTAAACTTGGGTGGTAGATACCCAAACTGCCTATGTATCTCGGGATAGATCCGAGAATCAAGTTTAGACGTAGTTCGGAATTAAAGTACAAACAAAATTGACTAGGTTTGTAAACATTAAGTCAGTTTAGATTTAGAAAATCGATTATTAATTTGACACTAAATTAAAACGCACTCACCTTCTAAAGGATCAGAATCCTTCCTAAAGATAGACTCGTTAGAGTCTCGTTTCATTCATACATTCCATTCATACGTCGGGAGGCATGGGAATCCGTATGTACGGATTAAAATTATTACAACTTTTGTAAAAATCCTATGGGATGCAAGTGTGGGAATGGGAAGATAAATCTATTATTACAACTCATTTCATGCCTACGAGATAAGAATATCGTCCTATTCTAAACCCAACCCGTTGCTATACTAGAGATGGCAAGTGCTACATGCATAGTCGTCATTACTGACCCTGCAACGAATAATCATGGGTGCACAATGGCCGTCCCCATATACCACATAAAAGTAAAAAGATAAGGTTAGAAATGTTACCGTCCTGTAGAGGTAGACTGTAAGATAAAAGAAGATAATCCCGTGTGTCTCTAACGCCGTACAAATATGTGGGTGTTTGATAACACGTCTGAGCTGATGACAAATTGACGATTAGGAAATTCGACACAAGGAGTATCACCGAAGCATTAATGAAAACAACGTCGTCACAGATATCAAAGTAGAAACCGTTAGAATCAATTCATGGGCCAGATCAGAGATAACTCCGATCAGATCTGAAAAGAAACGATCTCCACAAAAACGCCAAAATGATTGGAGCCACTGGAGATAACTCCGGTCAGATTTGAGATCAAGAAACAATCACCACAGATACACCAGAGAAAATTGATCGCAAAAATAGCTTCGATTAGATCTCTGTCAGAATTCTAGATCTCAGATCTTTATTGGATAAGAACACCAAACTAGATCTCAGATCTGGTTTCAAGAACACCACACCAGATCTCTATTAGCAAGAACACCGAACTAGATCTCAGATCTGGTTTCAAGAACATTGAACTAGATCTCAGATCTGGTTTCAAAAACACCACACCAGATCTCTGTTAGCAAGAATACTGAACCAGATCTTTGGAACAGGAAACTCCAAAAACCAGATCGCCGGCGGTGGTTATCCGTTCTTTCTCCTCTTCTTCTCTTCTCCTCTTCTCATATTCGATTTCTCCTCTAGAAACCCTAGGTTTCCTTTCTCTGATCTCTCTTACTATCCTCCCTTAGATTAGGCAATGTTTTTTTCGGGTGCTAGTTTGCCATTTAGTTATTGTTGATATAAATTGTTATGTGTTATATATCATGATCACTCAAGGGTTATGTTTTTTTTTCATTTTTCATGATATGAGAGAAACAAATTGAGAAAAAGGGAAGAAAGCTGAGAGAGATCAAAGAAAAGAAACCTAAGGTTTTTAAAGGAGAAATCGAATCTGAGAAGAGGAGAAGAAGAGGAAGAAAGGACAACCACTGCCAGTGATCTGGTTTTCAGAGTTTGATCTGGTTCGGTGTTCTTGAAATCAGATCTGAGATCTAGTTCGGTGTTCTTACTAATAGAGATCTGGTGTGGTGCTCTTGAAACGAGATCTGAGATTTGGTTCGGTGTTCTTGAAACCAGATCGATGTTCTTGCTAATAGAGATTTGGTGTGGTGTTCTTGAAACCAGATCTGAGATCTAGTTCGATATTCTTGCTAACAGAGATTTGGAGTGGTGTTTTTGATACCAGATTTGAAATCTAGTTCAGTGTTTTTATCCAACAAAGATCTGAGATCTAGAGTTTCGACGGAGATCTAATTGAAGTTATTTTTGTGATTGATTCTCTCTAGTGTATCTGTGGTGATTGTTTCTTGATCTCAAATCTGAACGGAGTTATCTCCAGTGGCTCCAATCATTCCGGCATTTTTGTGGAGATCGTTTCTTTTCAGATCTGATCGGAGTTATCTCCGATCTGGCCCAATGAATTGATTCTGATGGTTTCTACTTTGATATCTGTGACGATGATCGATCTTGTTTCCATTGATGCTCCGGTGATACTCCTTGTGTCGAATTTCCTAATCATCAGTTTGTCGACAACTCAAACGTGTCATCAAGCACCCACATATTTTTACGGAGTTGGAGACACACAGGATTATCTTCTTTTATCTTACAGCCTACCTCTACAGGACGGTAACATTTCTAACCCTATCTCTTTACTTTTATGTGGTATATGGGGACGACCATTGTGCACCCATGATTATTTGTTGCGGGGTCAGTAACGACGGTTATGCATGCGGCACTTGCCATCCCTAGTATAGCAACAGGTTGGTTTTAGAATAAGACAATATTCTTATCCCCTATGATGTATCCCGTAGGCATGAAATGAGTTGTAATAATAGATTTATCTTCCCATTCCCACACTTGTATCCCACAGGATTTTTACAAAAGTTGTAATAATTTTAATCCATACAAATAGATTCCCATGCCTCCCGATGTATGAACGAAGCGAGACTCTAACGAGTCTATCCTTAGGAAGGATTATCATCCTTCAGAAGGTGAGTGCGTTTTAATTTAATGTCAAATTAATAACCGGTTTTCTAAATCTAAACCGACTTAATGTTCACAAACCTAATCAAATTTGTTCGTAATTCAATTTCGAAGTACGCCTGGGCTTGATTCTTGGATCCATCCCGAGATACGTAGGCAGCTTGGGTATCTACCACCCAAGTTCAGTCCGATCCTCATTTTACTAGAGTTCTTGGGTCTATGTCAATTAAAGGACTAAAAAACATTACAAAGTCTTACCCAGACCCTAGAATTTTTGGATCTACAAAAAGAAGACTTTGTAAGTTTCATTAAGATTAAGAGTAATCATATGGATGGTAAATGATTCAGATTCAAATGGGAATTCCTTGCTCATAGATGTTTATTTGTACGTATATCTTATATATCACATATCACAAGACTTGTGGTAAGAGAGAAAGATTTCTGCTCGGATCCATTTATAATTTGTAAAAGAATAGAGTGAATGAAAAACATAACTAAATTTGAATCGCTGACGAAAAAAAAATAGTTAGGGAGTAAAACGGGCCCTTTTTTATTGGGGATAGAGGGACTTGAACCGGATTTTCCTCTTACTATAAATTTCATTGTTGTCGGTATTGTATTGACATGTAGAATGGGACTCTATCTTTATTCTCGTCCGATTAATCAGTTCTTCAAAAGATCGATCAAACTATGGAGTGAATCGTTTGATATTCTATTTCAGGACGTATACATACGTATATAGATTTATCCTTCATCTTTGTTTCGATAGAAGAATTTGATTCCTCTACCAACGCAGTCAACTCCATTCGTTAGAACAGCCTCCATTGAGTCTCTGCACCTATCCCGTTTTCTTGCTTTCTGAACCCTTCTTTGTTTTCTGAAAATAGGATTTGGCTCAGGATTGCCCATTTTTATTTCCAGGGTTTCTCTGAATTTGAAAGTTTTCACTTAGTAGGTTTCCATACCAAGGCTCAATCCAATCAAGTCCGTAGCGTCTACCAATTCCGCCATATCCCCCGTTGTTTTGAGGCCAGGATCCCATTGTGATGCCATCCCCTTCTTTCTTTTTTCATTTATGTTGCAATCGTTGAATTCATTTGCAATAGGGTTTCGAAGACCCAATTGCACCGTTAAAACAAGGTTTTCCAAATCAATCAAATAATTGATAAACTTTGTTTCAAATATTTTGAAATCTATTCATCATAGACGGTCCATCAACATATAAAAGTCTATTCAATCATAGATATTCCATCAGCGTGTGGGAGTCTATTCAAATATAGGCAACTTATTAGCTTGATTAGTGGCTATGAGGGTCTATTTGTACATAAGTGGTCCAAAAGCTTGACTAGTGGCTTTGGAAGCTTATTCGAATCATAGACGATCTACAAGCTTGACTAACGGCTGTAAAAGTCTATTAAATACCTTAACATAGATAGCCTATAAGCTTGACTAGTGGCTATAGGGATCTACCACCTTTACCGACCAAAGTGGTCGAACTACGGTCGGACTTGATTCTCGGATCTATCACGGGATATGTAGGCAGCTTGAGTATTTATTGCTCAATTTCAGTCCAAAAATTAATTTACTTTAATATTACTTTCCATTAGGCCACTTCCATCCTAATGTTACTTTTAATGTTACTTTCAAACCATTTATAATATTCAAATCACTTTCAAAATAATTCAATCAACTGAATCAAACAACCCTGAACTACATTGGGAACCTGATTTCCGGAGAAATCCTAAATACGTAGGCAATCTAGGCAACCCTAGATTCGGTTCACTTTAATCAAATGATTTGTCTATCTTTATCAATGTGACTTGAGAGTCGTAAATGAGCAATGTCACGACATACCTAATTGGCTGATTGGTCCGTCATCCAATCTCTTTTATTTTTAATCTAAATCACAATTAAATTTGTTTTCTTTATTTCATTCAAAACATCTATGGCTTACTCTAGATTAGAACCATCTAGAACCTTGGTCTAGTACTTATCAAAGCTTAGTTAGCCATTGCTTATAAATTAAGATTAGAATAGGAAAGGATAGTATATGGAGACCGATCTTTGGATTGGGCAATTTGAGTGCCTTACACCTTCCCAAATTGTAACATGACACTTACCCATGTTTCTCTGATTGACCAAAAACCTTAACTACTTGAGTTATGAGTCATTAATATTTCTCATTTAGTCTTAACTTAAGTTCTGAATTTTGGCAGGCGACTCCCTATGACCACAAATGCCATGATAATAACCAAATCCACTACTTGTTCATCTTGCAAATGTCTTTCTGGCAGAAACACCATGCCAAATCATATTACTATGTTTCCTTCACTGTCTTTGTACTTCAGTCATCAAGGCCCCCTGGCTCATCTTTTATGTAGCTTGGCCAGCCTGCCCAACAACCTTCAAGGATCTCCTAGCTTGGAGGAAAATCTAACCTATGGGTCACTGGGGGAACATTACTCAGAAGCCTCAATAGCTTGCTATCAGCTGCGTCATTTGGAGGGGATGAAATAACCACATCTAAATGGACAACCACACACAAAAGGGGAAGAAAATTATCCATCGGTTCCTTCAAGTGCCTTAAGGCTTCCATATCAGTGCATGAGATTTGCTACTCTTCTGGTTGATGTGGGAATGTTATGTTATAGAGCCTTGAGTGCACATTGTAGGCCCCGTGTTTTTCCTCTTTTCTTGTGCCCCCTCCCCTCCACAAAATCTCTGCCTCCCTAGATCTCTGCTTCTTTAATATAATACGTTATACTCTTCTAATTTATTAGGCCTACAAGCCACAATTATTTGGCATAATGTCAAATCTTACATTCCATTTCAGTTTCTTATCTATAGGTAGTTGGTGTTTCATATGTGTTTCTCCTCCTAATAAGATTATCAAAACATAAAAAAGAAAAAGGAAAAAAGAGGGATCATTTTCATATTGTAACAAAATAAAGAACAAAGAAGAAAAAGGAAAGAAGAGGAAGGAGAAGAAGGAGAACCAAGAGAGAAGGGAGTACGTGTATCCTCATCTCACCTCCCACAACTCCTTTTTATTATTAAAGAGAAACTATTACAATAGGAACCTAAAACTAACTAGCCAACTTAACTTGTAGCTGACCTAACTACTAGAATTAATAATACACTATTTACTAAACATCACCACAACTAAGACTCTACTAAAACAGCATCACTAGTAATAATAAACTGCGACACATAAAAGAATGTACCTCCATATCATATAGGTCCAATTTCCTAACATATCTTCAACACACATGCATCATTTGTGGCAATAAACAAAGCAAACAGAAACTTCTACCTTGATGTAATTGTTGCTATCCAACGTGAAGCGATGATAAATTCCAGCAGGTAAGACAATCATAGCCCCTTTCTTCACCCATACGCGGATCCAGCGTTCATCTCGGTCCCTCACATCAAAGTAACCTTCAAAATAAAGGTTAAAAAAAAAGGCCTGAATTGATTGTTCATATTTTAAGTGAAATAACTCAAAACCAAAAACAGTAAATAATTCTACCAGTTCCTGCCACACAGTAGCGGATTTCCTCGTCAGTGTGAAGATGTTCTTCGAAGAAGCTTTTAATCTTCTCCTCGTAGTTTGGTAGCTTTTCTGGGCACACCTCACAGAAGTCCTAAAGAAGAGCAACCGAATGATAAATTTGCTATAACACTAAGCAAAAGAAAAAACTTATCCGTCCATACAAAACAATACTCTAGCACAAAAATTCCTATGAGCTTGTAACAAAAACCATATATGAATATCCACGAGCTTCACGGATCTTCTTCAATTCCTCATCAGTTTCGTAATTATCTGCATCTAAACGCCAGCTGAGGACACCAAGTTCTGCAAGGTTGACATAATTGTGTTGACAATTTAGTTCAAAGATTCATTTATTAGCAGCTTTGATGCTACAAGTTCCTCTTTTTCTTTTCCATGGCATGTACCTGCAAGTTGGTCCAATGTCACAAACTCCTTGGGATCTCGGTGATGGGGAAGTCTCTGGTCCTCCTCACTCTCATCCATATACCATGCTTCAATGACTTCCTCCCTACCATCCTGTGAGAAAGATATTTTCAGAACATATCCTGAAATGACTATTTTTTGTTATTTTACAACTTGCCTGAGAGCAAGGGATATAAATTCAATCAAGAATCTCAAGTCATGAGTATGTGGAGCTATGTTCACACATGCCTATGGTGAGAGGGAGTTTCCTGTCAATAACTGCAGATTTTAACGTACAAGAGAAAGATACCAAAATTGTACAAGTCATATGAGAATATGCATGTTATTTTTGTCCCTACGAAAGCTCCCTATGTAACCAGTATGAAATATGTCCACGGCTTTGATGAACACCACTCTATGAATCCATCATATGCATCCTGATATGGTAAAGCAAGATCATTCGACCTACCCCTTTAAACTCAATAACTCAAGCTTCCTAGACTAAAGTAAGCCCGCAACAAGTTAAGAGATTTTTCCAAAACCCCAACCAACGTTAACCTCCCTTCATCCCTCATCTTGATGCAAAAATCTATGGAGATCAGAACTAGCAACATGATAAATCAACCAAGGATACTACTACTAAAAACAATATGAAGGTTTGCTGCACTTCAACCACAACCTAATGAAACTCGTGCACTCTCAGTTGATGAATTGCAAAGAAGCATGCTCACAAACACTCAGGTGTATGCCGGGCTTCCAGGCAAAAAGAAAGTGACTATTTGACAGCAAAGTGTGGGACTGAATGCTTGGATGATCTTTAATGACCAGACAGCCTTTATTTATAACAAAATTAAGGGAAGTAAAAAGACTACAAAGACCCCCATTAACCGACTCTATTAATTAAGAGTCGGTTACATGGGAAAACCCACAATGCCCCTTATGGCTACATAATTCAACAGTGACCAACAAAAAGATATGCATAACACCATGGTTTCTGTATATTTACCTTGGAAGCCATTATAAAGGGCTAGCTCATTTTCCCTACTGACAAGGGCTTCAAAGAAAATCCAAAAACATTGCCAACACTTCATTGGGACACAGTCTGCCTTTCCATGGTTTTCACCAGCATAACATACTGTATAAGTTTTACATTCCTTCATGTTTAATACCCCAAGGATCATTGACAATTAGGCTCACCATTTGATGCTGAGGTTATCAAATATTAGCCCCCACAAATCTCAAAACCCATGACAAATATGAAAGAAGTTCTAATAGATATGCCACTTTTGATTCTACACTCGAATGATAAAATGACCTTGTTGGTATAACACAGTGGTTGCCATCAGCAAACATAGAAAATCAAATATGATGGTTTTACATATCACAATTGGATTGGCTGAATCAACTAAGGATTGGCCAAGTCCAGTCTACCTGATGCCACAAGCTCTCCAACCTAAATTAGTCAGAATCAGGTACATAGTTGTTAAGACGTCGCCTAGGTGCCGAAGAGGCCTTGTGACGCCTTGGTCGCCTAGGCGGGCGCCTTGATCGCCTAGGCGGGCATCTTGGTAGCTTAGGCGCCCCATCAGGCCTCCAAAGCCTTGGTTCACCTTGACGCCTTGACAACTATGATCAGGCAAGATGGGCAGTGTCAACTCAGGATTGGTCAAGTTGGATGCCGCTATGGATCTCATGTTTTAAAGCCTTGCCTGACATACAAATATGATAATACAACATGTTCCAGGCAATACATCTTAAGGAAGCAAAAAGAAAAAACCAAAAATACATATCTTCTTGCATTTGGAGTAGATGTTATGCAACTGATTCGAAAAATTCTATTCAAACCTGGATATGCTGTCAACATATTAATTAATGGGAAAGGCTAGTTGTCCCCTCGATAGGTGACAAATAGCTTGTCATCGAGGGTTATGAACCATCAGATCTTGAATGACTCGTATTGTCACCTCAGCACATTGATCGAGGAAAAGAGTCACAAATCTATTGTCGTCATCACTCAACCACAATCAAATATTTACAGAAATACAAACCTGTTTCCTAACTGAATAACAGTATAATAGGGAAAAACTTGTTCTGTTTCCTTTCTCAAAGTACCAAATTCTACAGATTTGACAAACACACATTGACGAAATTTGAAACATCTCAAGAAAGATTTGGAGTTTCAGTAAAGTAGCAGACAGAGGCATGCTTCCATTTCAATTTTTCTAGGTACTATTAGTCCAAATTAAGAGCTTACTGGCTTGCTTCCTCCTCAAGGAACTGGGCAAATATACTTCCGCTGGCATAATGAAAATTTTAGAAACTACTAGGCCTCATTCTTTGTATATAATATTCTAGGGAGAAGAAACTCTGTCCGGCTGCATGTACGGTATACCTGCGCCCCCTCACAGGTTTATAGACTTCCCACAAATGGCCTTCAGAGAGGGAGAGGGAGGAGGTCAAAACTCAGAAATTCCAATAAATAGAATTGACAAACTTCCTTACACACGTGAAATATTTCCCAATATTACTTCCTCTAATTCGAGGGAGTTCAATTTTGTAATTCACTTTCTTCCTCGATTTATATAGCAAGTCCTCAAGCACCATTTCTAAGTTTCTGAGCAAAGCATAATTGAACAAGATCTCAATTCTGGTATACTATAAACTAAGAACTCGAAATTTCAACATGGAAAACCAAAACCACGTAACAAATAATCATAGAAGGGCATTACGAAATTAAAAAAATAAAAAAAAAGTTCTTCTATCAATTTGGCGAAGAAGAGAAAACCCTAGAACAATAAAAATGTTAAGCTGCGTGATATCCAACTATGACGTAAGTCTGTGACTTGACGCTGCGCGTTAAAAATCCATTATATCAAGGAGATTCAGAAAGGGAAAATAAAAAAAAATAAAAAAAAAATAAAAACTCGAAATTTCTGGACTTCTATAGGGTTTATTGAACATTACCGTTGACTGGTTTTGGAAAGAAGAAAAATACATCAATATAGAACATATAGAAGTCTAATAGCTGCTATTTTGCTAGCAGAGCTACCATAACAGGTCATCAGAGAAGTCTAATATGATCAAAGCCGGAATTCTGACTTCTGAACTTACAATGCATGGAGCCCCCATCTCTGCTCAATTCCGGTCCTAATCCTCAAAGATCACCGAAGCTTAAATGCAACGCTAAAAGGCCTTTTATATATGGATGAAAAAGAAGGGAGCGCGAGACAGGCGGATAGAGTTTCGGTTCTTTAATAGAAGAACGATGAGATAAGCGCAAACGGATTTCTTTAGTCGTTGACGAAAGATTGAAAAAGACGTTATTAAACTTTTGAATCTTGCACAATCTCTATTTAATAATGTACGTTGAAAGCAGTCAATCTGTCCAGGTTAATTGCGGATCCAAATCCTCCCCTCCCAGGGGTTCGGGAGGCCAGGCGATTACCACAGGCGATGCCTGACATGTGGGTGTCGACTGGATCCGAACCCTCTATTTGAACTGATAAGATGAGTTGACAGGGGGTGTTGGCTTATGCACTGGCTCAGATAGAGGGCTTGGATCCAACCAACCTTTACGTGTCGGGCATTGGCTGGTGAGAGTCCTCTGGTTCGGGATGATTTGAATCTGTTAATTGCAATTGTGATCTACGTTGAATTTGCTTCGGCATTCCCAGGTTTGGAACGTAGGAAATAAGAATCACAGGTGTACTTCTATTTTCTGTTTTTTTTTTTAAATCTTATTCCAATGGGAATATAATTAAATTAAAAGAAATTGAGAAAATTACACATACTACCCTTGGACTATGAACTAATTACATCTACCATCCACTAATTTCTAACAATTACAAATACCACCTCTAATTTCATAAATGTAGAACAAAAAGATCTATTCCATTAATGATGTTAAGTCTAAATTTTAAGAGACAACTTTACCCTCCTCTTGGTCTCCATTGTTCTTCTTCATAATGGTTGTGTTGGATTGCAAAAAGAATTAAAATGAAGGAAAGTGAAATTTTAAAACTTAAAAATAAACTTTTGTATTAATTACAACACGCTATCATATTACTATGTAACTAATTCCAAATCATTTCATATCTAATTATTTACTTACATTTTATTTTGTATTAAAAAATCCTTTGTATTTAAAAAGTAAAATAAATTTTACATCTTATAGTATCATTACAAAATATTTTAAGAAATTTTAATAGTTTATATAAAGGAAATTTTCAGCTACCACCCGAAAAGAATGGACCAAATCACCTACCACTCAAGTTGTCTAAAAAAATAGCTACCACCCAAGTTAGATAAACTTTTATAAAAAAGATCCAAAAGCAACTAATAGAACCGTTAGTTGCTGATGTCAGCCGTTACAAAATACTTGAATGACTATAATACCTTTTTGTAAGGAAAAAAGTCAAATTTACCCTTCTTATTTTTTTCACCCTTCCTCATCTTTTCGTTTCATATTTTGTTTAGAACAAAAAATCTCCAATTTTTACTGTTCCTTCAACCCTAAATTCGAACTGTCGATCTGCTACTTCACTATGCTACTCCGATCGGCGACGATGCTTCTATAGCCCGTCGAGGATGAACTGCATAGCTGCTACTTGCTCTTGTCCTGCTCATTTCGTAGACGAGAAAAGTAAGTGTAGAGGCAGAAGGAAGCACTGGGGATACTCTTCTTAACTCATTAAACAAAGATTCGACCCAAGAAAACACTCATCAGAGAGAGAGAGAGAGAGAGAGAGAGAGAGAGGAAGGGAGAAACATAGATCTCCGCTAAACATGAAAAATTGCATTCTTTGTGGTTTAAAATTCCTTCCATTAACCTCGACGTATCAGATGTGATGGATAGTTGAGAATCTCCAGAGAAGTTGCTTTCATGTCTTCGGTCTCAAAATCTCTAAAAAATCTCTAAAAACCTTAATTCCTAATGAGCGGTAAAACCCTTATAGATGTTCTAGATGACTGGCGTGGTGTAGTGACCGTGACAGTGACGAGAATCGAGATCTCCACAAAGCTCCAAAAACCTACAGTTAAAAGCATCGAACACCAAAACCCTAACCCTCTCTCTCTCTCTCTCTCTCTCTCTCTCTCTTGTTGCCTCACCATGTTTACCCGAGTCAATCTAAAAACCATAACCTGAGTTCACCCATTCCCCCACCTAAGCGTTCGTTTTCACTGTCATGTAAAATCGCCTGCAACTCTTTCTCTCTTTCTCCTTTGTTAGTCATGGACTACTTGAGATTTCTCTTTGCCTTCTTTCTGTAGTCAGTTACTCCATAGTTCTCCTTGTATATGCTCTTAGGTATTTATGCCTCTTTGTCTTCTGTTCTTTCATCTATTTTTCTTTCTTGTTTCTGTACTTTTGGTACATACGTAATTTTTCCTGCAATGGAGCTGGAGAGTTTTTGCCCAGAGGTTGTTGTTTTGGAGAGAATGGTCTCTTCTCTTTTGGAAATTGTGGTAGTTGAAATAGCTTTAGCTGCTGTGAAATCTGTGGCCTTGCCTTTCTTGGCGGTATGAGTTTCTCCTTCTTTTCTTTTTTTTTGTACTTTGTTTAAAATGACAAGGGTATAAACGTTCACATACAATTTCAACTTTTTTCGGTTAATAAATGGACTAACGTTTGTCTAACTTTTGTGGTAGGTGATTTTTTTAAACAACTTGGGTGGTAGGCGATTTAGTCAATTCTTTTTGGGTGGTAGCTGAAATTTTTCTTTTATACAATCATTTTATGTTACAACTATAAAAGTTTTTTTTTTAAGTTAAAAATTTCTCTTCCCTTCCCTTCCATTCCCCTTATAAACAAACATAGCAATAAATAAAAAAAAATTGTATAAAGAACTGTTCTCTCTCTCATCTTCTGTTTTTTTTTTTTTTTACCTATTATAAATAAGAAAAATGGGGAACAGGATGAGGGCAAACTTGTTTTCTAAAATTTAGATTTAACATCGTTAATGGAATGAACCTTTTTGTTATACATTTTAAGGGTGTTGTGTGTAATTGTCAGAAACTAGTGGATGGTAGATGTAGTTAGTCCATAGTCCAAGGATAGTACATGTAATTTACCCAAGGAAATTTTGTTGTACCTTCATTGTGTTTTGGTTAATCGATAATATAAGACTGCTCACCTCTTTTGAAAAAGACGGTGTTAAAAATTGTTGTTAAGTGAAAAGTAAATGACAATTTTATCCTTGTAGTCATCTCTTCTTTTTAATTTCCCCTTTTTTTTTCCTTTAACCTTTCTTCTTTGATCGGTTGTAAGGAGAATTAAAAAGGAAGGAAATGAAATTCTTTTTTTTAGAAAGGAAACTTTCATAATCATTACAGTACATTTTCAAATGACTATGTATCTAATTCTAAATCATTTTATTTTAGTTATTAACTTTCACCTCATTTGCATCCAAATTCCTTGCATCTAAAAAGTAAAATAAATTTTACATCTAATAAGTATCATTACTAATTATGGTTATAATTTAAATAGTTTATGCAATCATGTTGTGTTATACTTATATCTATACAAGTTTCCTTTTTAAGTTTAAAAATTTCACTTCCCTTCCCTTTTAATTTCGTTTGCGATTAAATAGAGGACATAGGATTTTCCCTCCCAAAGAATCTCTTTGTAGCTCCTCTTTTTTATCCCCTCGATCTCTCTCTGATTTTCCCCTCTTCTCTTCTAGGGCTTTGTGTTTTTCTCCTTTCTAATCCCCAAAACCCTATGCTCAAAACCCTAGCGGTTATCCCCCCTTTTCTCCAAACCCCCCTTCCTCTCTCTCTCTCTCTCTCTCTCTCTTCCAAAAGCCTTAAAATTTTGCCCTTTTTTCTATTTCCAAAACTACCCCTTGAGGAGCATAAAAATCCCTACCTTCTCTCTCTTCATTTAAACGAAGCTGTCTCTCCTCCTCGAATTCTCTCATTCCTAATGCTACATGGAAATCCACTTAAAACCCATTTGAAAAAAACACCTTAAAAACCTTCTTGTAAAAAAACACATTTTTAAACCCAACGTAGAGACCTCTTTCTAAACCACCTTTTGAACTTTCGTCTTTTAGTTGGAAACCCAATTGGAAAATCCCTTTCAAAACCCCTCTAAAAAACAAATTCACTTAAAAAAGAATCATTTGGAGAACTCTCTTTGAAATTTATCTTTGAATGCCACCTGGCAAATCCACTTTCAAAACAACTATATACACCTCTTTTTTTGAAAACCCAACATTTTCTTGATAAAAAAAATTTAAAACTGAATCCCCCTTTTTCTATTTTTCTTTTTATTTTAAACCAAACCTCGAATCCTCCTACCAGAAACTACTCTCCTATTTATATTTTTTTTATCTTTTTATTTTTATTTTTATTTTTTTTATACTCTCCCACTCCACTTTAGTGAAACCGATTTAGAAAACTATTTTATCAACCTTCTTAAACCATCTTATGAAACCATTACTTAAACCACTAAACAAACTACCTCCTTTTCTTTATTTATTAATATTATATTTTTTATTTTTTATTTATATTTATATTTTTTTTATTTTTGCCCTATGAAGAGAGATAAAAATTTACATTTACGCGAGACTAATATCTGCACAACAGGAACAAATGGGTAATGGAAAACTCCAGTCACATTTTGTAAAGCTATCTGGTTTGACATTCCAAAGGATTCTATAAAAGAATTTTCTTATTGACACTTTCTAAGATTTCAAATAATCCCTTCAATGCCCTCTCACATTCTAACATTTTCTCTCCCCCCCCCATGCGTATGGATCCCCAATTACCGACACCATTTCTCATGCTCCCATTGGAGTGGCGTGAGAGATTCCCTCCATATTAGTGTTGTGGAAACCATGTCCCTTCAAATAATTAGTAACCTTATTTTTTAACCTTATTTATATAACACATTTGTTTTTTTAATAAGGATAGATCTTGTCATTTCACATATCAATAAAAAAAACATGTTGGATAATCATGGTAAGTCATTTTCAAAAAGTTTTAAAAAACTCATTTTATCCTCGAAGTAAAAAAAATCTTTTGAAAAAATAAAACAAGGGTAATAGAAGAGGGTAACATATTCTAAATATACCTATAGAGGTGTCAGACAATCCATTCTATGAATATGTGAACTTTACTATCATCAGACTTTTGTAACAAAACAAATCAAATAAGAAGGGGAAAGTTTCAAATTTCATCCCTCATATACTTATTGGAATTCAAACTGTTCACTGCTTCTTCGGAATTGAGAAAACTATCGTTTATTTAATATTTAGATCCTTTGTCAATTCCAATGTCACTTGGATTCCCTATTAGGCTATGTTTGGATGTCAAGAAAAAAAAATTAAATAAAAAATTTGAATTGAAAAAGAAAGATAAACAAATAATTTCATTATTATGTCGACATTACTCTTGTCTTATACTGTTGTTTTTTTTTCTTGATATCCGAACATAGCCTTAGACTCCAATAAAAAAAAATTAAATAAAAAAGAAAGATAGACATACAAAGTGGTTATAGTTTTATCATTACTTTTTTTTTTTTCACTCTTTAAGTGCCATCTCTCTCTCTCGATTTCAAAATTTTCTTTTCCTTTCTTGGCATCCAAATATAACCTTCACTTATGTTCCAATTGCAAATTCGCTTTCCCCATTCACAACTCAAGCAAGGATTTAAGCTGAACTGGGCAAAACTAGAGCAGCACACCATCCAATAGACCCGTACGACATGTAACCACCATCAGAGACAATCATAGATGCATCACTAGTAACAACCCTCGAGGTGACGTCATTGCAGTAGAGGTAACTAAAAGAGCATCCCACTACACAAGGCTCCCGCTATTGGAAGGTTTAGGGAAGGGCAGAATACACACAACCTGATGTCGTTTCAGTAGAGTTTCAGTAGAGGATGACTAAATGAGTATCACGCTGCAAAAAGCTCCCGCTACTGCAAGGCTTCGGGAATGGCAGAACACACACAGCCTTACCCCCACAACGTTGAGAGACTGTTTTTATGTTTTGAACACGTGACCATCAAGTTGCAATATGACAACCTTACCATCAAACCAAGACTCGCCCAATACGACCATATCATTTAATTAAGGATGTCAATGGCATTTGATGTTCGGTTTCAATAAGGTACAGAATGCAAAATGGTGATACTTATACTGTAAAGCTATCAGTTAGTTTCTACATCTCTATGGCGGGAGCAGAAGAAGGATTCCGTCAAGAGGAAGACTAAGAACATATTCCAGGCATTATGAGCATTATAGGTACTTGGGTCCATGGTTCAAGGGATCGGTTCGGATCGGCCAACGATTCTGGGTTTTTTTCGATGAGTCAGCCTGATCCAGGCCTATCCAACTTGGGATTGGATCAGGATCGGCGAAGTCCGTCTACTTTAACCTTGCTTGGGTCAGAAAGATGAAAATTCACAACTAAACTACAGGTCATGATTTTAAAAATTGCTTCTTCATCCTCTGAGATTATAACTTCATCATTTAATATTATTTTTCTGCAAGAAAAAAAGGCCAATTACTTGAAAACCATCAAAACATGGATTAGATGGGGAGAATAAATATGGATTACAGGGGGATTACATGCTCTAACTACATCTAAAGCTATTATACACTTTTCTTTGTTTACCTTTTCAGGGCTCCTGGATGTTTACACGGTTGTGAAGCTCCAGCATTTCCTGATGGCTGGGATCAACAGATAGAGCCGCCCGGCAGTCCCGCAGAGCACCTGAGACATCTCCAATGTGCTCGTGGAATGCTGCCCGCAGGTGTAGAAGGTGAAGGTCGGCTTTGAATGCAATTGCCCTTGACAGCTCTGCAATGGCTTCCTGTTCCTTGTGGCTGTCCATCAATACTGCTTCAATAAAAAACCAAATAGCAACTTCACTGTCAACTGGAATGGGAGGACTTTCCAAGCCAACAAAATAAAAGGTTCTAAAGGACCCATCCAAAACTGATGGATAGAGAGCATGGCCACTGCACTCCCAAACATTCCATTAGCATCATCTAATGCATAACAGATACACATGATGCACCACAACGAGATCCAACAACCTTGTCGATCTCACCTCCAGAGGTGTGAGAGGTGGGTGACTACATAAGCCACTTTATCCACAGTACTCAGGTAAAATAAAATGGACAGTCCAGAGAGTCTAAAAAAGATGGTTTTGAGTGATTTTTCATTTAAAAATCTACTTATGTCGGACCTGAATAATAAATCAATGGGTCCTATTCCTACATACTCCTTGCATGCAACCATCAACTCTTATGGTCTACAGAGATGCAACATTTAAATTGAAAGGTATGCCCACAAATTTCATTTTTCATGCAAGACACATCAGTGACAATGGAAATGCCAAAGCTGCTTGTACAGTAGGTGGGAGGAAAAGAATATGACCTGCAGCTCGGTATCTGTATGGATAAACTCGGAGTGGATCTAATTTTGTGACCATCTCCAGATCTGCCTTTGTGAGTTCACGGTCACAATACTCAGACCTCTTCTCATAGGCTGATGCATTATTCTGAGCCTTTTCAATCAATTTAGACATTTCCCTGTACGCAGCATTTCGGTCATTTCGGAGGAAATGGACCCGGGCAAGGCCCTGGTGGGCTCGGTTATGATGGATTTTTAGGGCATTAATGTAGCAATCAGCAGCCAAGTCCAGCATCCCACAGTCAACATACACACTGCCAAGATTGTTTAGTGCCTGAAAAGATACAGGCAGGTAATGAAAAGGAGCAATAAAGTAGGATTCAGACTGTACTTCACACAAATTTTACCAACACACAAAAGGAAGAAAATATAAAACAGATGACACAATACCACATGGCTGACAAATTAATCAAACAAGACTGTTTGATTGGTGGAGCACCTGTTGGATGGACAGGGCCCAAACATCAGCTCGTATACCTACCCAAATTTATGTTCTTTGTCCAAACTTTTTTGGTAGGCCACCTGTTGATTTTGGAAGTTATGAAAGCTGAGAAACAAGAGTCCAAATTGTGAAATGGATGAAAGGGTTATCTCCATCTTGCTTTGCACATCAGGCAGGATGGCAACAACAATGGTTCATTAGCTGCATGAGTTTCTAAAATCAAAACTAACACGCAAAAGCAAAAATATGTCAGAATGAAAAGAGACGGGTAGGAAATGGCTAAATGGTGGTAAGCATGGGACAATCCGCTATGGACGTAGAATATTGAATATTGAAGAAATGCAAGTATAACAGAAAAAGGATGATTTACTGGAGTAGAGGACAAGATGCTTCAAAATTCATTGGAAACCTCAAATGATCTAAGATTGGTCGGAGATTTAGGATGGCAAATCTTAGCAAATGGCTGCTACAACTCACATAACGAGAAGATAATTAAGACACGGAGTAGGGAATTGGCCTGAGGGGTAAGCATGGAATGACCCTACAGATATCATTGTAGAATTGAAGAAGTGGAGACTATAGGAACATATGCAGGAGGAATTTAGGACAAATGGCTTCAAAATTCCCTAAAAACTCAAAGGATCTAAGGTTTGTGGGGAATATAGGACAGCAAACTGACCTAGGTGGTGTTTAGGGAGTTCTTTCCACCATAATCATTTAGGACAGAATCGAAGGTTAAGGGATTGCCAGTTAATTGTTGGGTTACTTTGGGTCATCTTCAGTTGAAATTGTTTTCTTTATGAGCTATTAATAAAACATTGTCATATGATGGCCACTAGAAGCTACATACAAAAGGAATAGAACTAAGATATTGCATCTTAGCTGTTCTTAGCTATTCAGTAAATGGGTGTTTGAGACACCTTACCACAATGATGTGATTTTAATAGTCTGGCAAACGATCTTCCAGATGAATCACACTGTCGAGTAGTTCAAATTGATCAAATGTGCACTCTATACCTAGTAACTAGAATAGTAATATATATCTACCCCAAGTATCGACAAACAATTACTTTGATGGGTCGATCACAGCACAAGTTTATAGTGGCCAAAGGCCAGTGCCTTGCATGTGAACTTGAAGCAGCACATAACTAATTTGGATTGGCTGCACTTCCATCTGTTTTCTCCATATTCAAGGAAGCATAGTACTTCTACTTCCTGATCATAAAAAAAAATCCATAAAGTCATAACTTTTATGAATACATAATAACTTAAAAAACTGTGAAACAAGGAGACATCACTTTTTTACTTTCTTTTGTGTTGACATGTACTGACAAGCCAAAATGGCTGGATATGGGTGGACTACTTGCAAAGTATTATGACTTAGAACAGAAATTAGAATAAAAAAATAATAAAAAAAGAGAGAGGAAAAGAAGAAGAAAGAAAGAGAAGAGGCAATTCACACACAAACAATCCCACAGTTGCTTTAGATCTCAGATACTTCTGTTTTTCCCATTCTGCAAATTCTTTTGGTGGAAGCAGATTGTACTAAGGTACTATCACGCATGCAAGAAATTTGCAGGTTAGAAGAATTCTTTATGGTATATAACTAATGTAGGACCAGCCCCCAACTTGTCAATTTAGGAACCAACCACACAATAGGATCGATTCTCTAACAAGTCCAGCAGCGTACATCATGTAAATAGCCAGTAAAAGTAACATGGAACAATAAGAAGATTAAGAATATTGAACCTTGATTGTTCAGCAAGAAAAGAAGTCAAATCAACAGTGAACAATAATCCATGAACAGTACATTCATAAGAACAACAAACCAATAACAAACGCAAAGGTGGAAAAGAAAAGTAAAACATTAGGAGTCCCAGCTAAGGTCGGCTGAGTCCCACAGCCTAAGAAGCCCACTTGACATTGCAATGGCAAGCTTTCTTTATTATTCTTAATTCCGTTATGGGGAATTCCTCCATACACTCTTATATATAGCTTTCAATAGGCATTACAAGAATGGTAACCCAATATTACCCCAATCTTCACATTACATGCTTTGCCCCAAATGAAACAATGAAAATAACAACTAAATAAAATCTGGTAACCAAAATAGAAACACAAAAAAATCTATATAAACCAGATTCCAATCAAGTCTATATCAGATCTCTTGAGATCCCAATCAGATCTCATTTAGATCTTGATCATATATCCTGATATATGATCAGATCTTGATTGAAAGAACTGGTGGCAGATGCATGTGGGACCCAAGTGGGGTCCACCATCAGCCTAAAGATTGGCATCAACAATAGGCTGCAAAATGGCATGTGTTGATACTGTTTATGTGAACAGTACCATTTGGTTAATCTCCTCCCTTGAACTGCATCAATAACTCTAGGTTGCAAGGAATAAATGTATCTTCTTATAGAGTTAACATCGTCATCGTCATTCTTAACTATTTCAAATCAAATCATGGTCATAATATCAATGTGAAATAGAATTGGCAGGCTGCGCTCAGCAATTTAGCACACACAAGTTTCAAATAAACATGAAGACAAGGAAAGGATACCTGTCCCTTGCGTAACCTGTCTGAAGGGCACTTCAAAGCATCTTCAAGTAGTGAAACAACAGTTGAAGAGCATGAAGGATCAAGGCTAGAGTCTGCCAAAGCATAGGCTTTCAAAAAGAAGGCCTCAAAAGATCTATTAAGGTTGATTGACTCTTCAGCTTTTCGAAGCCCTTCCTCATAATGACCTGCATCATATAAGATCCATCCCTCATAAACCAGACGTTCATGTTCACTTGATGCATGCTGGCGTGCCAGTTGTAGGCTTCGCATGGCCGCATCAGGACAGTTCAACCTGATAAAGCAAAACCATTGGATTTCTATCTGCCTCGACGCAAGCTTAATATTACCAACTAGAATACACAAGGAATGTTCCTGTTAGATAATAGAGTATACCTAAGGAGAAGCAGAGACTGTCTGAAGTATAGAACACTCTTTGAGGCATCAGACTCAAGCATCTGATAGATAACAGAGAGAGACCCAATATCATCAACTGAAGACCACCGGTCATACAATTGCAACCAACAATCTGCTGTAGTCCAATTCTCAACATGCTCACGCACAAGAGTACGAAGTTGAGAAGCTGCTACCCGTCCCTCAAGCATCCTATATTCAGGAGACAGTGTAAGAATCGCCTGAACATCACAGAAGGCTGCCTGGTAATTCTCAAGTGCAAGATAAAAGCAGAACCGGAGCTCCAAGCATTCCAAGGCTAGTTTAAACCCAAGAATCCTGTTGATATCTGCCAGGGCAGCCTGAACATTTTGTTTCCTCATCAAGGATGCAGCTCGATACATGTATGGGTAGTTAAGAGTGGGGTCCAACACTGTTGCCTTATTGAGGTCTTCCCACCTCTTGTCACCTTCACAATAAAGTGATCTTTCCTGATACATCCATCCATTGGGACTATAAGAGGAGATCACAGAGCTTAACTTGTCGTACGACCAAAGTTTATAGCCCTTGATAGAGCTAAGCCTGGCCAAACCTGCAACAGAATAAATATGGCCCTCACTGAAAGCCGCCTCAAAGAAGTGCTCAGCTTTGTCATACTCCTTCCTCAGAAGCCTCACACATCCCAATTGATGAAAGGCTAATTGTCTCTGCCTACTAGTTACCACTGACTCTACCAACTGTTCCAAGAAAGATGCGGTTATATCTGACTGGGGGTCTTCGTTCATAGCAACCTCACTCAATAAACAGTAGAGAGAGAATGAGGCAGCCCCAACCATGATTGTTCTTTTCCGTTGATCAGCATTACCAAATATCTTAACCACTCGATCATCATTTAAACATTCAGGCAGCTCACGGATAAATACTTGCAAGCATGAAAAGGCAAGGAGAGGGGAACTCTCTTCAAGAGCATACTCCATGAGGTCAACTGCATCTTGTCTGGAGGAAACCAAAGATGCAAGTTTCCTATCACAAGCATCTTTAAGCCTTTCAGAACAAAACTTATTGGAGAATATTAATATTTCCAAAAGAGCACATGGAGGAATTCCTTCTAAACTGCCCGTTCTGCTGAACTCACTGATCATCCTCATACTCTCAGGAGAGATTCCATTTTTCGACAAATCAATGACTTCCTGATTAGATTCCATGAAGCACCCATTCAGCATAGCACGGAATGGAGCAGACAGAGCTGCAATCTTCTGCTTATCACAGGCTATTTTCTCTTCTCCAATTTGAAAGAAGACTGTACTGGAAACATGTCTCCCAGTAACCTGGACTACTTCAGGAGAATTCAAATGTTGATCAACAGGAAGCTGAGAAACAATATCTATTAGCCTATACTCCTGTTTACATCTCCTGCATGATGAGAGCAAGTCAGAGATAGGCTCCTCCCCTCTCTTCTCATATTTCAACCATGCTCCAAAAACAAGTTTTTCATGAACACTTGTCGCTTTCAGCCACGCAGAACGGAGGCTCCGGCGCAGCAATTTGACTTCTCCAAGGCCCTTAAAGACTTGATACTGTAGCAAGTAAAGGCTCGACCTCTCGAAGGGAGGACAAGACTCAAGTTCTTCATGAATTTGAGCCAGAACTTCAACATGATCAGTGGGCTTAAAGAACGGCATAATGGGTGGTTCTGGTACCTTGATGAGAGATTCTCTATCATAAAAGAAAGGAGGAGGGGGGACGGGGGGAAGAGCCTCATTTCAACCTCATGAAAACAAACTAACCAATTTCGTAAACCAGAGAATAAGGAGAACTTACATAGAAGAAGACGAGTGTAAATATGACTTGGACAGCTTCCCTCTTTCAACCTGAAGCCATGAGTGTGGATTTAGAGCATGGAGCTGTGTCTCTTTGCAGGACTCCGATAGAAAGAGATTCTTCATGGGGAACAAATCCCAGATCTCCACAATCTTTAAATGGAATTCTCCCCAGCACTCAGAACAACAAAATCAACAGAAAAGTAAAAGAAAACCAAGGAGATCCTCTCATACAGTATTCACAAATCATAACAAAAATATAAATTTTTCAACCCTATCAATAGAAAATAGGGAAGAACAAGAGAAAAATAAAATAATAATTACAAAAGCACACCCTTTTAGTCTTTCCTTCAGTTCTAAACATAAATATAAGTGATTACAAAGAAAATATAATGGTTTGGACTCTTCGCACAGAGGAAGTGAAGCTCCCTACGACTTTAATTTCAAATTCTTTTCACTCTACACAGTCGAACAGGCGCACCTTTCCTTCCACTATCTGTTTTCTCCTCAATCATGAATGAATCTCGCAGTCGCTTCACCATAAAAAAAGGAAATAAATCAGTAGGATTCCACCAGAAACACTACTAAATCCCCATTAAAAGCAACCGAATTTCAACTAATGAAGACCAGCTGAAACCACTACAGAGAGGCTCAACATACATACCAGTTGGAACATAAAACAATTCAAACCAACCTAGAAATTAAGGGATGCAAAAAATAGAAAACAAGCTCACCTCTCTTTCATAGCTTGAATTTCGAGTTCCACAGTTAAATCTTAAAATCACAGGAAACGGAATTCGATGAAATCAAAGGAAATGAATTACTCCAAAGACAATCTCTGGCCACGTCTGTCTTTTTCAGCTTGAAAAGTGGAAAATTTTACCGTTTACGCCTTTTCTTTTCCTTATTTCTGCTGGCGAAGAAAAAGCGCGTCAACAATAAAGGAGAGAAAAAGCGATTTATGTATGGATTCGGATTCGGATTGACATCCTCTTCTCTAGTGAGGCCACCTTGTTAGGGAGCTGTAGTGAGGATTTCACTCGTTCAAGGTGGATCAGTACGGATTCAAATCATCTCCTCCCGTATTTAAGCCTCCCGTATTTAAGGAAGGGATGAGAGAGACGTCCCTGTCAAATGGTAGACACATGATTTTCGACAAAAAAAATCGTCTTCCGTATTTAAGCCTCCCCTATTTAAGGAAGGGATGAGAGACACGTCAGATTGATGGGCTAGAAGGCTGACGTACGGGAGACGATTTGAGTCCTGATTCTCGAAAAAAATCCAAACCCCACGTTCGAACCGACACCCAGTCGACAAATCGAGCTGACAGGCTCGGACGTGGAGCTCGAATTTTCTCGAGAGACACGTATCAGCCATCTAACGGAGACGTCTCTCTCCTCCCCGAAGTTCAGGGATGAGAGGATTTGGATCCGTTTGACTCTCAAATGAATTGTCACGTGTTATAAATAGTTAAATTTCCAAAATTTATTCAACTTACTATAATGGCATATGGATGAAACATTTCTTTTCCCTTAAATTTGCTCTATGATTAGATATGAACGGTCTATAATGACGCGGATGATTCTGATCAGTTTCTGGCGTGATGAACGCAAGAGACAAATTAAGAATGAGATTTTTTGTGGGCCCAGGATGAGATTCATAAAGTACGGAATATCGACATGTTAAGTCAAACGGTTTATAAAATCAAAATCACAATCGATAAATTACTATCGTTTGTTATCGTTCCATGGGTTTCAAATTTTCAGCACCTACCTAATACCAGGGATTCAAATCGTCCCATCCCTGAGATTCAGGAGGCGTGGCGGCGATCCCACTGGATGGTCGCCATGTGGGGGTCGGATGAATCCGATCCCTCCGTTCGAGCCGACACTCTCTTGTCGGCTCGGCTTGCCGGCTCGAATGGAGGGGTCGGATTCATCCGACCTCCACATGGCAACCATCCAGTGGAGTCGCCGCCACGCCTCCCGAATCCCAGGGATGAGACGATTTGGATCCTAATACCAGACCCACAAAGAGCCAGCTTGATTCAAGAATTTTTTTTTTTAATCTAACTTTATTTTGGACACCCCTCATTAGGGGTGTCAATTTTGGGATCAAGTCAGATCTTAATTAACATGAAACCAATCCAGACAGAACTATTATAGGACATGTTTCAGATTGAGGTATGACTATGACATATCCTATCGGTACCGGTCTGCTCTTGAGCTAGCCTGAAACTGGATTGGCTCGTTAGTTAATGTACATAATGGTTAATGCAGCCTATCAAGCCCAAATTTCTTAATAGGCGTGTTTCGGTTAGGGTTTATAAAGCCAGACACAGATTTAACCTTGACCGAATCTGGCCTGGACTGGCCCGTTGATACCCCTACCCCTCATATTGACATCTCACTGTAAAATTACTACTATTATTATTATTATTATTATTATTATTATTTTTTTTTTTTTTGGCTTCCATTCATTATGCGGGAGTACAAATCGGCATTACCCAAGGTTGGTCCGGCCTAAACGGGATCTTGACAGAGATGAGTTTAGAGTTGATCCTAACCTTTGTGGTTACATGTGTGAAAATAAATATAGTGCGATAGAAGAGTGGAAATAGGATGGGTCGGTGAGAGAGAAAAGCAATTGCCAACCCAATAACTCTTTCCCCTTTTAAATTATTAAACAATCGCTTCATATAATCGATCCCATTTAATTGAAATAAGATTGAATGAAATTGAATTTAACTTATCTATTACAATGACAAATCAACTCCTTCTCACCCGATTTCTTATTCCATATCTTTGTGTATACATTTTCATGAATCTGACATTAATAATCTGGAGATAACTTGAAAGTTGAGAAGAGTTTATAGATGTTGAAACTGAAGATTTTGGAACTGGTTTCAGAAGACTTGTTTTGTCAGTGGTGATACTTTGCACATTTGAGATCATGTCAGTCGATGGTAGAAGGGGTTTTTTTTATTTTAATAATTGGTCAAATGTTTTTTTTTAGTAGATATAATTAGTCAAGGGTTGAGTTGGATTGGGTTTTTTCCTGTTTGTTCGGTTATATATTTTTCATTAATTTTTTTTTTCAAGTAATTTTTTTTTTCAATACATTTCCTTATATTTTTATGTTAAATCCATTTTATAGAAAACTTTTTTGTTTTTCCCACCATATTACATAGAAACAAGTGGAGGGAAGGTGTGGAAGATTTCATCCCACCATATATTATATAGTGTTGAATTTGATGTGTCATTTTAATTGTTATCTCGACATCGATAAAGAGCCCACATAATCAAGAAGAAGAGAATGTAAAGAATATGAGAAAATATGAAAAAACATCCCATATTCATGGTGAAAGAATCTTTTTCCTTTGTTAGTATTATAATAAGTTTGTGTGAGATACAAGTTGTGATAATTGGCAAGGATTGTTCTTGAAATAGGTGCGGAAGTGGGTACGATCTCAATGCCACACAATCCTCGTCTTAATTTCTATCATGAATCACGAAACAAGTGAAATAAAAACCAAGATGATAATATACAATTTATTTTATAGTATTATTTAGTTTATGAGATAACTTAATTATATAATAATAATTTAAGAAACATTTTTGTTTATCATTAATGTAAACTAGAAGACTTAAGGCACAATGTAAGATAGAAGAGTTGAAGTCATCATGACCTCCTTAGGTGCATGCACTCCACTGGCACGACACCAATCAATTACAATAAGCAAGTTGAAACTCAATAAATAGTTAGGAGACCTTCGGATTTGTGTCCCATCATTTGTTTTAAGACTCACTTGAAAAGCACCACTACAACTCTTAATTCTGTAAGGGGTCCCACAAGATCCCCACCCTTGTTGAAGAAACTTAGGTTGGGATTGATATACATTCTTGGAATGTATTTATAATCTATTTGTAAAAATGCAATATCAGAATGGAAATTCATTCCTAACATAGGTTGAGAATAGGCTCAATAGCAAGGCATTTATGTTCTGGACTCAGTAACAGAATGGTCTAAAAAACGCATTTCAAAATGGACTGCATTCTCTAATGTATTCCATGGTCTAAGTTTTTTAATTTATACTAAATACTATTTTTGTCATCTTAGAACAAGTACTTGACTAAAATGTATTCCAAGAATACAAACCAAACACAACCTTAAAAATTTCATTTTGTATTATCCTTCTAGAGTTGTCATTTTTTATTTTTATTTTTTATTTTAGATTGAAAACTAGAAATTGAAAGTCACAGAGGTCCAAGTGCAAGGCTCAGCCTATTTAAAAATTAAAAATCGCAGCTACTCAATGATGATTAGGAAATAACAAAAGAAAAGGATAGCTTAGGTGGGAAGGATGTTACCATTAAGAATGAGGAATATTTTCCTCCAGTATTTGAATAAGGTATACTACAAGACTAAGACAATATTAAACTTATCAGTGAACTTCAAGCTTTCAATCAGGCAGCCATAAGTAGCTTTCTGGGTGTAAGGGAGGTGTTTGGCCATTGATGCAAGCATAAACCTTTTTAGATTCTTTAATGTGTAGGTTCTGATTGGTTGCAAGGGGAATTAAGGGACATGGAGTGAAAATTTTAAAGTTTAAAAAGAATTTTTTTGTAACCATTACCGTACATGCTATCACATGGCTATATAGCTATTTTGAATAATTCCATATTTAGTTATAAATTTACATTTTACTTTGCATCCAAATCACTTGCATTTTGAAAAGTAAAATAAAATTTATATATGTTAGAGAGATAATAAAACAACCAATCATAGAAGGATACATGTCCAATATAAGTCACCAATCCAGACGAGACATGTGACACCATCCTGAGACCAGCTGTCATATGCCACCTTAGCAGACTGTTAATAAGAATGTTATCTTCCACGTTCTTAGGATAACTACAATGAAATATGTTACATCACAAGTCGGCCACATGTCGACCACTGCAAAAACCCTCAAGCTCGGATCAAGGAATAGTTATATGAGTGCCATCGTCAAATAATCATTCGATGGCCAGGATGCACTCATATATTCAGACAATCCCTATTCCCAAGGGATTAAGGGATATACACACCAACCTGCCTTATCCAACTATCGTAACTATTGTCGAAGGACTTGAAACATGCCCTGAGATCCATAGAACTACATAAGATCATATCTACAGTCACGCCACTCCATGCTAATTCTATAAATACACTTCAGAACGAAGGTACCCGGATCACACTTTGAATACTCAATACTTACTCTCTATCTCATTAGAACTTCTTGAAACTCATTCTACCGAAACTCGTTTTCTCTGTTTCTTTGCTTTCTGACTCTAATTTAGGCATCAAAGTGGCCAAAAGATTGCCAAACCCCCCTCTCTATTGTCTATCTGTTTCATTTTGATAGGTGCCATCACCAGAAGCTCCGAACAAAAAACCAACAGCAACAACATCCAATGAACATAATTATTAAATAAGACAAAATATAGATAATTTATACAACTAAATTGTGTTAAAACTTTACCAGTTTCTTTTTTGGATTGGATTTTTTTTTTTTTTTTCATTTTCTTCTATTTAATTTTCCTTAGAACCAAAGTAAAATGTAATGATGACATCCAATGTCCGAGATGAATTGACGAACAAGAAGATATTGTGGTGACAAAAGAAAATAATGGTAAGTGTGTGGGCTGCGATCTCTTTTTGTGAGTGGATTATTGATTCCATCGACAAGATCGGTGTGCAATCCATTTGATTCCACAGATACGCAGAAGCCGGTGGGATTTTAAGTTGATGGGTCATTAAATTCATGATAGCTATGCACTGATTTTGGAAGAGGGTTGTCGATTACTAGGGTAACACATGGAATTTTGTACTGTTTGGTTCTTTTTCAATAAAATTTCCTCTTGGAGATGATAAATCACTTTCAGTTTTGACTGCTAGCTGGGCAGTGGCATTAGCATCACAGCATTCCATGGTAATGATGCCAACTACCAACAAAAAGAAATGGAAGCAATAGCGACGTGAGAAGAGTATAGAGAGAGGAGAGCTAAAGTGGCTCTAAGCAAAAAGACAGCTGGTCTGTATTTGATGGTTTTCTATGATCCATGGGACCATATGAATAACATGTTCCAGGCATTGATCACTGTCAAAACCAATCAGATATTTTACCCAAAAAAAAAAAACCAATCCGATACTGATTTGGATTGGATACAAGCGTACAGCTCCAATGGTGTGCTAACACTAGGTCAATACTGATTAAAAAATAATTTAAATAAAAAGAATCTATTGTTCTGATTTTTTACATCGGTCCATGTTTAGGGCCCAGGAGGATTGTTAGGCTTCCTAAGTTTAAAGACTTGGATTCTTCTCAAGAGATGTCCCTGCGATTAAGGTCTTCTGTAGCTTTCAGAACCTTTACGTTCCTTCTCGTGGGAAGTTAGAATTAAGACACTGTGACTCCGACTGGAGACTGCAGGGATCCTAATAAAGTATATATAGAAATCTTAACCCAAACCCATCCCCACAATGGGTTGAGCAAGAAAAAACCTCAACTTAGACGTACCCAATTATCTATTAATCAAACCACCATTAGTCAGCCCAGAATTAAAACAGCCCACATAACAAAAATTCTAACAAGGTAGCTCTGGTTCGTGATGATGAGTGGGTTGTGTTCTTGACCTTGTCTCTTTTGAGAAAGATAATGAAAGGGTTACGGGTTCTGTGGGTACTTCAAATTTTGAAAATAATTTGGTGGCTGGAAGGTCATCGAAGGGCCTGAGTACGATGGTCAGATCTGGAAGTTGCAATCAGTCTTAAGGCTGATTTGGAGGGGTAATGCTGCTAGATCATGGCGCCAGAACCTGTTCAGCTAGTTCGAGGAGGAGAGAAAATCTTTGGAAAACGCTTTCCAGAAGCTAATGAGGAAGAAATTTTTTAGTTGGAATCAGCCCTGGTGGGTTTTTCTTCGGAAGGAGGCCTTCCTTCTCCTTTGTTAAGTCTTGTCTTCAACAGTTCCAAAGAGCCTTAAGTATCGTTTGCTCTTGGGCAACCCTTGTATGCCGATAGGATGATGGTATCCAAAGAACGGCTTGCATTGCCCATTTCCGCTTATACTTTAGGACAAAATAAGACTGGAATTATGACTTTTCGGGCCTCAACCGAACATCAGATTGATATTATGTCTAACTTAGACTACTCACCCTGCCCAACCACAGATTCGCGATCAGAAATCCCAGCCGAACTCGTCTATTTCGGGTATGGTCCAAGCAGTCAGGTTGAGTCCTTGTCCTCCCAAGTTCACACCAGCAGCCAGCTTTTCAATGGTCAACAATGTCATCCCTATTATTACCTGTTAACTGAGCTCTGAGGTTCTACTACAGTATCAAAAACAATTGAATAGATTATATGAAGTCGTACAACAGATATATTCACATTTAACCCAGGATCCCAAAAATAATGGCCTCTAATACCATCAGATATGACTAGAGGAATGGGGATTGAAAATGCAGATCGTAATCATGACCGGGATCGGCCAAGGCTGATTCCATATAGGCACCGTGCAGCACGGTTGGGATTGGACATGTCAGAACAAGGACCGATCCCCGGCCCATCCCTTGCCTGATTCCATGTTCTCAAACCACCCTGATGGTAGAACATGATTTCTATAGCCAATCACAAGGAAGATATGGCACTACATGATTTCTTGGACTCAACACAACTGTTTGGGTCCTAACAAAGCCCAGCCAAATTTTACCATAGTTTGGGTTGCACCCTTGGAACAAACATAAGAGCAACCCAAAAAATTATCAGTTGAGGCAACCATAAATTCTCTAAATAATCTCTTACATTTAATCGAGTCATATGTCATCAATACAACACTCACCGTTCCAGCGCTTCATTGCCTGGGAACTCCATAACCTGAAACTAATCATGATCAGCCAAGAACAAAAATGAATTCGGCATTGTTTCTATAGCCTTTGCTCAATGATCTATCTTTGGTTAAACTATCAGAAGGTTTATGGTCCGCTGTATCTTTGAACTGGAACACTTTCTCCTGACAAATAGGCCATGTACCCAAGAGTTCAGGGTATCAAAAACACACCAGGGGTGAAAGCATGGTTGCCAAGGGCAGAAACCTCTAGCTACAGCATGGACTCACTGAACCCTTTGGCATACTGTGAGACTCAGGCACACCATGTGATTTGATATACATATAAAAACCCACCAACGGATGAATGATGTGTGGAGATAGCACATTGAGAAATTAGGTCAGCACAGGGAAGAAGGGAACATGTCTCATGAAGTTGAACCTGTAAGTCATATGTTGAACATGTCTCTGAAGGGCATTTAGTTAAGTAGAGCAGAGGTTATATGTCTCCTCATAAAAATCTTAGCCCTTTACACCATACCTGTCTTTTCGCTTCTCAAGGTATCTTTTCAATGATGCTTTTCTACTTGCTGAACCTTCTACATCAAATAAGAAAATCATCAATACAATAAGGCGAATGGATTCAACATATGACTTATATTAAACATCAGGTAGATAAAAAAAAAAAAGAATGCCCAGTACTATCAAGTCCAAAAGTCTGTGCCATTTTTAACAAACTTCTTTAATCATGTTAAAAATCTTATATCATCCATAATTAATTGATCTGCAGCACTAGTACAAGGTCACAGGATCTATTCCAGTTCTCCCTGTCAGGAAAAGGAATATGGCTAGATTTAGTCCAAAGATATACACGCAATGAAAACTAAGAACCAATGCATTCAATGTCAAACTTCCACTGTCAGAACTGCTTCCATTGCTTTCTTGACCATTGATAAATTTGAGCTCCTACAGATTTCAATTAAACTGATATGAATTGGTGCATTTTGATTTATTTTGCAAAGATTACGGGCTCCTTAACTGTGTTAAAAAACAATAAGACTCTTTCTTAGGTAAGCTGTACAAAACTCCCAGAAACTAGTGTAAGGACCTTAGACTAAGAAGCTACATTAAAAATGTTAATGTCATATGCTGTACATATCCATCAATCACTCTCTGAGATGGTGATGTTACTGGTGAGGTAGGCTCTGGATGCTCAAGTAATTTCTCGGATAAGTGATCATTAAAAGTAGAAGCACTTACCAGGTTCAGCTTCATGAGACATGTTCCCTTCTTCCCTGTACTGCATAGTATTTTCTGCAACTTTTGCTGTAAAGGTGAAGCAAATTGACAGATTATTTGCAATAGAGTCCAACAACTCAAAAAAATAGCAGATCTGCAACTATACTGTTTGAACTTTGACTGTCTTGACATTAACAACCAAGATGGGCAACACACAGTTTGCCAACCCTCCTATGAACCTGAAGGTGCCAGCAGGTTCCAGTGGTAAGGCTTCTGGTTGTCATCCCTAGGCAAGGGGTAGGGTTGAATCCCACCTCCACCACCCCCAGAAAAAATATTCATGATCATTATTACTCTAGTATCTTCTAAGCGACATTGTCCTCAGATCAACCGAGAGAACACAAGATTGGGTTCTTTCAGCAAACGTGCCAAAGACAACTGCTAGCTCAGTTGGTCAATTGCCTGCCAGTGGAGTGCAGGCACCCAGGGAGGTCAAGGGTCCACTTTCATGTCTTCATTGTGTGCCATGAAAAGGCACCCGTTTACTTAACCCCCCTCCCTCCCAGGCGAAATTCCTTTTAACCCCTCCAAGTAGTGTGGAAGCGTATAGGAATGTGTACCCCCCCCCCCCAAAAAAAAAAAAAATCCCCCCACCCCCCAATAAATAAATTAAAAAAAAAAAACCATACTTGGTTGCAAAGTTGGAGAGCTTGATGCAGCAGAGCTGGATCCCGGTCTGTCAGATGCTGCCTGTAAATGGCAAGGAAAGGAGCGAACTGCTCTATTCATACCAGATCGAGTGTCCTGGGCCAAGTAAATGGGGCTGCCTGCAAGTTGCATGATCATTTTTGCCTGCAAATTGATCAATTAGCACATTGGAAGTCCAACATTCAATGCCCTGGGTGTTGATGAAAAGTGCACAAAACATTACCTTAGTAGCTGATACATCATCATAAACATTCACCTTCCCGTGGTAGAAAATAGTCATTTGACCCACTGGTTCATTTGTCATGCTTCTGATTCTGTTACCATTTTATAGGAATCATGGTGAGAATTCAATCATCAGAAAGTTTAAGAAGAGATATGTTATCACAGTCTAATAAGATCCATTACATTCATGAGGCACAAGAATCTGTTGATCTGAATCACTCAGGATTAAAATTACACTGATAATTAAGTACTAAACCATTTTATGCAAGAACCAGATACAGACAACAAATGGTAGTACGGAGAAGTTTTGATTATTGGATTGGAGCTCTTTCTGGACCATGTGCTACCTAATAAGTCAAGAGATGGTTTAGATTTGATCATCTGAAAAACGAATGTTGTAAAATCTTAGATGATTGGCTAAGGGGACTTCTAGGCAACACTTTCTTCTAAAAAGTAAAGATCAGTGATAAATGCAGTAAATTATCAGAACAAAATATTTATAAAAAAAAAGGTCATATTCTTTGATGAATTTGGTTGTGTAACTGGGTTGGCCTCTGATTAGAGTGATACTGATGTAGGCTAACCTAGGGTCTCTAGTTTATCCTACTCTTACACGACCAACTAACAAAAGGATTAAAGAAATAATTAACTAATGTGTAGGGACTGTTATGGGCAGCAACACACATGACATGCTTACGAGACTAGTATCATGATAACCACAAGTAAAGAACAGTATAAAGCTAAGTAACATGATCAACTAAGCAATTATTAATTAGGTTTCATGTCATGTTCATAATAAACCATAGGTTAAGAAGTACTAATGTGCAAAAGATGTCAAAACTCCTAAAACTAACAAGATTAAATGCCTAACGATTAGGTAAACCCATGAACATGTAAAACAGTAACTTCCCAATAATTAAAGATATGATTACTAACCAAAACAGTGCTAAAACGACGGCTCAACTGTAAAGAAGCTTCACATAATGTTGTCCACGCTAACAATTATTAACATGACAAGATTATGGCAGAATTTATGTGGAACGGAATTACAGCAAAGCATATGTGTACAGAAACGATAAACAACAAACAACGGGAAGAAACGATATTATGAGACAGCAATATAGCAAACCAGAAAAAAAAATTAAAGAAATAACTTACCTAATGGAAACAAAAAAACCCTGCTGTGATGTGTTACAGCCGTGGGGTCTGTGGTGATTTCTTAATCCCCAATAATGAACACAGACAAGGAAAAAAAAAAGGAAAGAAGGGGGACTGTTGTGAGCAGTGAAAGGGGAAGGGAATTCTCAATCAGAATAGAGAGAAAGAGGAAAGAAAGATAAGAGGGAAGGGGTGTGGGACGTACCTGTCCACAAGAGAGAAGAAACCGAGAAGGAGAGATGGGGGGTTGGGCTGTTCGTACCTGCAAAGAGAGAAGAGAGAGAGACCGAGAAAGAGAGCAGTTTTTTTCTTCTTTTCTGTATTCAATATTCATAATCTGATTTCATTAATTATAAAGAGCCTTTATAAGGCTTACAATCCTAATTAGAGTATAACTCTAAAGACTAATAAAACAAATCAAATCATAAACCAACTAAACAACTAAAAAGGGGCCCACAGCTGGGACCCACAACTCTAACAAACTGAAATTTAAAAAGGGCCCACAGCTGGGACCCACAACTCTAACAAACTAAAATTCCCACGTTTACAGCAATAAAACAGAATAAAACAAAATAAAAAATAAATAGAATCCTACAGCTAATAGAATCCTAAACCTACTAGGACTCTTAGATGTCCTCATCAATTCTCCCCGGCTGGGAAGAATTCACCTCCGGTGAATAAACTCGCACGATCCACAAACTGCTGCGCCTGACTAGGAGCTCATCACCACTGCCCCGAGCTAGGTGATATCCTCGGAATGCGTCGTCAATCCACAAGAGAGGAGGGGAAGTCTGACGTCTCCATCTCCGCCGCTGGTACACTCTAAACGGTCGGTCTTGCAGGGTGTCATCATCAACTCGTCCCGGTCTAGAAGATGTCACCTCAGGTGAGGCACTGATATAATGCTCAAGCATATCTGGGTCAAGTCGCTGTAGCTCCTCCATAGAAACCCATGTACAATCAATATCTGGTCGTCTACGCCATCGAACTAAAAACTCTCGAGAACCGCCAGTATGGGTAGCGGTGACTCGCTCATCAATAATCTCCTCAATCTCCTCAACTCGCTGCTCTATATGGGGTATAGGAGGGGTAGAGGTAGTAGTATGGCTAATAGGATCGGATGCAAAAGTATCAGCGATGAAAGGAAAAGCCACAAGGCTATCAGGATAAACTGAAGGGGCGGTAGCAGGGTCATGGTAGGAAACCAGGTCCTCAACATTGAAAATGTTGCTGATTCCCATGTCCGGAGGTAACTCTAGCACATAAGCATTCGCTCCCACTCGCTTAAGAATTTTGAAAGGTCCTGCACTGCGAGCATGTAACTTGCTTGACTTTCCTTTGACAAAACGCTGTGGTTTAATTCTGACCATTACCATGTCACCCTCTTGAAACTCTTGCAGTCGTCGATGCACATCTGCCCTAGATTTATATTGTTCGTTACTTAGAGTTATCCTGCGTCCCAATCTCCGCATGCAAGTCATGTATGTGCTGCACAAAAGACTCGGCGGACCGGGATGTCCTAGAGCTAGACACAACGGGGATAAGGTCCATGGGGGTCCTAGGGCGATGACCTAGACAAACCTCAAAAGGGGACAAACCGGTGGTTCTATTTTTTTGAAAGGTTGTACGCAAACTCGGCTTGGGTAAGGACACGGTCCCAACTAGTAAGGTGTTCGCCTATTAGACAACGTAACAGATTTCCTAAACTCCTATTTATGACCTCAGTTTGACCATTGGTCTGAGGGTGGAAAGCTGATGAAAAACAGAGTTTAGTACCTAACATGCGCCACAAAGTTCGCCAGAAATGACTAGTGAACTTGACATCCCTATCTGACACTATTGTCTTAGGTAAACCATGATACTTGACGACCTCACTAAAGAAGAGTTTGGCTACAATGGAGGCATCAAAAGTCTTTGAGCATGGAATAAAATGGGCCATCTTTGAGAAACGGTCTACTACCACAAAAACAGAATCATGACCTCTCGAAGTCCTCGGCAATCCTAGCACAAAGTCCATACTCAAATCTTGCCATGGGGTATGAGGAACGGAAGAGAGGAGTATACAAGCCAGTATTTTGCTTCGTTGTTTAGCGGTTTGACATGTTCGACACCGGCTAATAATTCGAGATACATCCCTCTTCGAGGTTAGGCCAGTAAAATCGGTCCTCAACAAGGGCAATGGTTTTATCTCGACCGAAATGACCGGCTACCCCACCAGCATGTAATTCCCAGATTAGAAAGTCTCTTAAGGAAGTCCTGGGAATACACAACCGAGTCCCTTTAAAAAGGAATCCATCTCTGAGTATGTAATCTGAGTGATTTGCCGATGGGTCTTCGCTCAGAGAGGTATAAGGCTCACTAAAATCTAGGCATGTAGGATACTTTGTTCCTTAATTTGCTCAAACCCTACAACCTCAATACTCATGGTTTGGAGCAATGCCTTAACCTGATTTTTGACTAATTTCGTGGAAAGATGGGCATGTGAACCCTACTTAACGCATCAGCAGCAGTGTTATCAACACCAGGTTTATGTTTGAGCACAAATGTGTACTCTTGTAAGAATTCAGCCCACTTGGCATGTCTAGGGTTCAGTTTGGTCTGAGAACTTAAATATTTCAATGCCTGGTGGTCTGAATATAAAACAAATTCTTGTGGTAAGAGATAGTGTCGCCAATAGCGCAAAGCTTGGACAACCGCGTAGAATTCTTTGTCATAGGTGGAATACCGTTGCTTGGCTTCATTAAGCTTCTCACTAAAATAAGCAACAGGATGTCCTTCTTGAACAAGGACGCCACCAATTCCGGTGCGGAGGCATCACATTGCACTTCAAAGACTTTGGAGAAATCGGGGAGACGTAGAACGGGTGATTCGGTCATTAACTTTTTTGATTTCTACAAAAGCCTTAGCAGCTCCTTTAGTCCACTTTGGAACTCTCCTTTTTTTTATGCAATCAGTGATGGGGGCCATGATGGCACTAAACCGTTGGATGAACCGCCTATAAAAGGTTGCTAAGCCGTGAAAACTTCGCACTTCATGGGTGTTAGTCGGTTCAGGCCATTCAATAATTGCTTTTATTTTCTCGGGATCAGCGAGATACTCCTTGTTACGAGACAATAAATCCTAAGAAAATGACTTGATCACTCATAAAGGTACACTTCTTTAAATTGACATAAAGTTTTTCATTCAGAAGTGTTTGGAAGACTTTACGTAAGTGATCTAGGTGAGTGGTTTGTGTTTTACTGAAGATGAGGATATCATCAAAGTAAACCACTAAGAACTTGCCATTGTATGGTCGTAGCACCTGATTCATAATTCTCATAAATGTACTCGGTGCATTGGTCAAACCAAAAGGCATGACAAGCCACTCATATAGACCGTCCTTTGTTTTGAAGGCAGTCTTCCACTCATCCCCAGGTCTAACCCGAATTTGGTGATACCCACTCTTAAGGTCAATCTTGGAAAAGATTTTCGCTCCAGCCATCATGTCTAGCATGTCATCAAGTCTAGGTATAGGAAACCTATACTTAACGGTGATTTTGTTGATGGCTGTTGTCAACACACATACGCCAAGTTCCATCTTTCTTGGGTGTAAGTAGAGCAGGTACCCCACAGGGGCTAAGACTTTCTCTAATGAATCCCTTCTCAAGTAGCTCATCTACTTGTCTTTTAAGTTCGGCATGTTCCTTGGGATTCATCCTATAATGGGGCAAGTTTGGCAGTGAAGACCCTGGAACCAAATCGATAACATGTTGAATGTCACGCATAGGTGGTAGTTCGGTTAGTTCATCTGGAAACAACTGCTCAAACTCTTTCAGGAGGGGTTGAACTTCTTTAGGAGCCTCAACAAATGGATTGGGCAGTTCTTTGTTAACTTGTGTGGCTACTAAAGCATAAATAACCCCGGTATCCTTACACTCTTTTTCAAACTGTTTTGCATTCATGATGTTGAGTGTTTTCGAAGGGGTGTTCTTGGATGTGCTTCCCTTATGTTCTGGGACTTTTATCTCCTTAGGGGGACTAGGAAACAATTTGATTTTCTTACCTTTAAACTCAAAGACATAAGTATTAGCCCTCCCAAAATTAGTGATATCTCGGTCATATATCCAAGGTCTACCAAGGATTATGTGAGCAACGTCCATCTCTAAGACATCACACCATACCTTATCTTCATATCCTGCAAATTGCAAGGGGACTAAACACCTTAAAGTGACCGGGAATTGTAGATTGGTCAACCCAGGCAACCTTGTAAGGCTTAGGATGTGCTTCTGGTTTGAGCCCCATTCTCGTTATAGCATTTTGGGACACGACGTTCATGCAACTACCACTATCAATGACGACACGGCAATTCTTACCCTGATGACAGGTGTAAGTAATGAAGATATTGGTGCGTCGCCAATCATCATTATTCTTGGGTTGCGACATCATACAACGGACAACTCCTAGCCTAGAGATATCTATTACATCGTCCTCATCCAAAATAATTTCATGATTGTTCTTGGGGTGTGACGCAATACAACGGACAACTCCTAGCCTAGAGACATCTGCCATTTCATCATCCTCATCCGAGATAGTATCATCAGGTCTATGCTCCTCGTATTCACCTTCTTGGGTATCCTCCGGAATAGGCTCTTCATACTCTGGTTCACCCACATACAAGTTTCGGTTTGGGCACTCCCTAGCAAAATGACCATAACCTTTACATTTGAAACACTGTGCTTGGCCACTCTTTTTGGGCGCTTCTCCCAAAATGCCTTTACCCTTATTGTCAAGTGGACGTGGAGGGTTAGGGGTAGAAGTATTTGAAAATGGCTTTCGGAAGTTAGACTCCCCCGGATGGGAATCCGCTTTTCTTCGTGGTGTGAACTTCATAGTCCCTTCTAATTCTAGTGCTATACGGAAGGCTTGAGGGACGTTTCTAACTAGGTGAGGTGCTAGGCGTAACTGGATGTCATGATTAAGTCCCGCAAGGAACCTAACTAGTGTTTGATCAACATCCTCTCGAGTCCGGCCCGGATTTTCAATTCGTTAAATTTAGCCATGTACTCGATTCACGAGACATCTTACCTTGCTTCAGGTTAGTCATGTCTTTTAGGAGTTGGTGCCTATAGGTGAGAGGTAGAAATTCCTGCTTAAGCCTTTCTTGCATCTCACGCCAAGTTGAGACAGGCTCGTGACCTAGATTTTCTTCTTGATATTCTAGTTCAATCCAGAAATCCTGAGCAGCTCCAACGAGCTTCATCTTGGCAAACCTAAACTTAAGTTCTTCGGACGGCTCATAAAATTCAAAGTACCTATCCATTCGATTGATCCAGCCTAAAAGAATCTTGGCATCTATTTGTCCATCATAGTCTGGAACATCTACTTTGATCATCCTCCTAACATCCACTCCTCTGTCTCGATGTCCATAGTCATCATCATCTCCAAGAGGAGAGTGGTGTCTCTGACCTCGATATCCTCGACCTCTAAATCCTCCTCTATTCCTACCGTGGCCTTGACCGTGGAAATTGTCATCTACCCTATCATGGTCATCAATATAATCATGATGTCTATCGTTCCTAGGGTTTTCCAGAATAGTGTTGGGATTGTTCACTCTAGGTCCAATGCCGTAGCCATTTTGACCTTGCTGCCCATGAGCATTCCGATTGGTTGTTTCAAGGGCGAGTAAGTCTATCGAGAGGACTTGGATACTTTGGATCATGGGTTGGAGATTGGATGCCAACGCTTCATTGTTAGCTTTTAATATCTCTTGTAATTGCTCAGAGGTTATGGAGGTATTGGATGGGTTCGACATATTTTTGTAATTTTTACCACTCCTAGTGGACATACAAGATTGACTCCACTAAGTATCCTAACTAGCACCTAACGGACGCTCTAACCTAGGCTCTGATACCAAACTGATGTAGGCTAACCTAGGGTCTCTAGTTTATCCTACTCTTACACGACCAACTAACAAAAGGATTAAAGAAATAATTAACTAATGTGTAGGGACTGTTATGGGCAGCAACACACATGACATGCTTACGAGACTAGTATCATGATAACCACAAGTAAAGAACAGTATAAAGCTAAGTAACATGATCAACTAAGCAATTATTAATTAGGTTTCATGTCATGTTCATAATAAACCATAGGTTAAGAAGTACTAATGTGCAAAAGATGTCAAAACTCCTAAAACTAACAAGATTAAATGCCTAACGATTAGGTAAACCCATGAACATGTAAAACAGTAACTTCCCAATAATTAAAGATATGATTACTAACCAAAACAGTGCTAAAACGACGGCTCAACTGTAAAGAAGCTTCACATAATGTTGTCCACGCTAACAATTATTAACATGACAAGATTATGGCAGAATTTATGTGGAACGGAATTACAGCAAAGCATATGTGTACAGAAACGATAAACAACAAACAACGGGAAGAAACGATATTATGAGACAGCAATATAGCAAACCAGAAAAAAATTAAAGAAATAACTTACCTAATGGAAACAAAAAAACCCTGCTGTGATGTGTTACAGCCGTGGGGTCTGTGGTGATTTCTTAATCCCCAATAATGAACACAGACAAGGAAAAAAAAAAGGAAAGAAGGGGGACTGTTGTGAGCAGTGAAAGGGGAAGGGAATTCTCAATCAGAATAGAGAGAAAGAGGAAAGAAAGATAAGAGGGAAGGGGTGTGGGACGTACCTGTCCACAAGAGAGAAGAAACCGAGAAGGAGAGATGGGGGGTTGGGCTGTTCGTACCTGCAAAGAGAGAAGAGAGAGAGAGCCGAGAAAGAGAGCAGTTTTTTTCTTCTTTTCTGTATTCAATATTCATTATCTGATTTCATTAATTATAAAGAGCCTTTATAAGGCTTACAATCCTAATTAGAGTATAACTCTAAAGACTAATAAAACAAATCAAATCATAAACCAACTAAACAACTAAAAAGGGGCCCACAGCTGGGACCCACAACTCTAACAAACTGAAATTTAAAAAGGGCCCACAGCTTGGGACCCACAACTCTAACAAACTAAAATTCCCACGTTTACAGCAATAAAAAAAGAATAAAACAAAATAAAAAATAAATAGAATCCTACAGCTAATAGAATCCTAAACCTACTAGGACTCTTAGATGTCCTCATCCCCCCCCCCCCCCCCCCTTCCCCCCCCCCCCTTCCACCCCAAAAAAAAAAAAAAAAAAAAAAAAACCGCCCCCCCACCAAACACCCCCCACCCACCCAAAAAAAGAAAAAAAAATTAAACCCTTCTTCCCCCTCCTTTTTATATAAATATAAACAAAAAACCCAACCAACCCCCCCCCCCCCCTTCCCCCCCATATTTTTGGATTTAAAAAAGGAAACTTTGTTTACTGACACAAAACTGAAACAAGCTATTTTATGCACATGAATATCAACTCCCCTCGTAAAATAGGTTGGTGAAGCTTATTATCTCTGTGGACAAGCAAGAATACAAACATAGCACTTAAAACATGACAAAATCAATGATTTCTTTTTAATTTTTTGAAATAAATGATGCATGGGTAAAAATCGGTTCAAGTCCTCCCATCACAAGTTCTATGTATGATGGCAAAGAGGTTAAGACATCTCAAATTAACAAGCCCTCTTTGCTATAGGATCTTAATTCAGTCCAACACAAAAATCTGCAGAGAAAAGTAATAGAAAAAAATTCTTATCTGGAAATCCGACCGTCAGAAATTGATGAAATTTGGGTTGAATGACCTTTATAATAGTTATGAACACCCTTCAAAATCTAAGAATGATCCGAAAAGAATTGAAGGAGCTATGAGCTTTGTAACCTTGCTGTACCTGGTGCCGCCAAAACCTGGACAGGTTCAAAAAGATGTCGGCTGCTGATTTGGTTTTTACTTCCTCTAATTGGTGCTGAGTGTTTCACGTATAACCAGCAACAAAGAACAAAATAGGAGTATTGAATGCAAAGGAACAAAGGAAATAGAGTTCGGTTGAGTCTCACAACCTTAGAGACTCAACCAGAAAATAGGAGTTTCACTCTCTTTTTTTCTGAAAAATTCTCTCCACTGCAGCCAGCTCTCTTTATTTATAGCTTTAAAACATTACAAATAAAATAGGAAAGAATGAAATTTGGAAAAGCTAAACCTCCTTTATAACTTAGGAAGTTTCTAAAACATAGAAATAGGAAAGTTTCTAAAAACTGGAATTAGGAAACTCGATTTTAGGCAAGTCTTAGTCTCCAAGCAACTAAGACTTCTAAACTAACTAGCCTAATTTTTAGGAAACTAAACAATGGAAATAAGTAAACTGAAAATTAGGAAACTAATCAAAAGAGTCATAACTAATGTTGTTGGTACTGTTCACGTGAACAATACCACGTGAACAGTGTTCCCGTGAACAGTGTGGGCTAGGCCCGGGCCCATGTTGACGGTACCTTGGGCTGGTTGCTTCTTGGACTGCATCAACTCCCCCCCACTTAAAATGAACTCGTCCACGAGTTCGATAATAATGAATAATGATTTCAGTGGGTTCGGTAGGCAACATCTTCTGATTTTGAAATTTTGGTTGTCCTTGCAATGTTGGAAGAAAATCCATCACTTTGGGTCCACTTTCTTCAAGATATTTAGAAGGTATCACAAAGTCAATATGCTCAACATCTTGAGAAAAGTCAAGTGAAATCGTGGTATTCATAGGGACTATCTTGTTCAATTCTTCATTTTCCGCAATTGTCTCCATAATACCGTGGTCTTCATCAGAACTGTGGTCACCTTTCTCAATCCCTGGAGCTTTAGCAAAGGCATCAAAATTATTCACATCTATTTTTGAGGCAATCAAAACCATACTGCTGATTATATGGATTCCATATGAATCCTCACCATCTTCCATGACATCCGTATTAGGAACAAAAGTGTCATCACTTTGTGGTTCACATACCTGTGTATCTGAGTTAGCTTCGATTGCAGCAACTAAGGAGTTTACCTTTAATTTTTGTGAACAATCTCTAGCAAAGTGACCGTATGCATTGCAGTGATAGCATTGCACATCCGTAGCTGCTACCATGGGAGTTTTACCTTTATCTGTCGTTGGAGTAGCATGAGATGTAGTTCATATGGCTTTACTGTTTGGTGTAGGGTGCTTCAATTCATAAGAACTGGAGGTGGGCTTTGGTGTTGACTTCAAAAGGTCCTCGGCTTGGAAAGCTTTATCAACACAGTCGTTAAAACTAACAATATTAACCACTCCCATTTTTTTTTCTAATTTCAGGTTGCAGCCCCAAACGGAACCGAGATATCATTTGATCATCATTGTCTCGTGAACCTGACCGTGCACACAATTGGTCAAACTGATAGACATAATCTTCCATACTCATAGTGCCTTGTCGAAGATTATTCAGCTGGTCATGCAACCTTCTTTGGAAGGATCGTGGCAAATATTTTTTTTTCAATTCTTCCTTCATCTCCTCCCAAGTAGTGGGTTCTCTACGACTCCTCATGAGACTATATTCATAGTTACACCACCAATCAAGAGCAACCCCCACTAGTTTAGAGCGGGCCAATTGCAGCTTTCCAGGTTCGGGAAGGCTAAACCAATCAAAGTAGTCATCTAGGGCATTCAACCAATCTTGAAAGGCTTCAGGGTCTTGCCTCCCATGAAACTCCTTGAGGTCCATTCGCACCTTATGGATTTGATACCGAATAGGTTGATTGCCATCATAGTCTTCATAGGGTGGGTCTTGGTATTCTTCTCTAGGGACTCTTTGGGGAGTCCTAGGAACACGCCTTGGCATTAGGTTGGCTATGGGAATTTCTCTTCTAGGGGCTTCTAGTTTGGTCGGCCTAGGATTATCCCGTTCCTGCAAATTACTTATTCTTCCATCCATACTGTCTAACTTGGCATCCAATTTGGTCAATCGTTGGAGAACTAAATTAACAAGGTCATTGAGATTATTGGACTGATTAGGAGAGGTAGAACTCTCCTCAGCCATGCTCTGATACCAATTGATGGCAAAGAGGTTAAGACATCTCAAATTAACAAGCCCTCTTTGCTATAGGATCTTAATTCAGTCCAACACAATAAATCTTCAGAGAAAAGTAATAGAAAAAAATTCTTATCTGAAAATCCGACCGTCAGAATTTGATGAAACTTGGGTTGAATGGCCTTTATAATAGTTATGAACACCCTTCAAAATCTAAGAATGATCCGAAAAGAATTGAAGGAGCTATGAGCTTTGTAACCTTGCTGTACCTGGTGCCGCCAAACCTGGACAGGTTCAAAAGGATGTCGGCTGCTGATTTGGTTTTTACTTCCTCTAATTGGTGCTGAGTGTTTCACATATAACCAGCAACAAAGAACAAAATAGGAGTATTGAATGCAAAGGAACAAAGGAAATAGAATTCGGTTGAGTCTCACAACCTTAGAGACTCAACCAGAAAATAGGAGTTTCACTCTCTTTTTTTCTGGAAAATTCTCTCCACTGCAGCCAGCCTGCATTCTCTTTATTTATAGCTTGAAATATTACAAATAAAATAGAAAAGAACGAAATTTGAAAAAGCTAAACCTCCTTTATAACTTAGGAAGTTTCTAAAACATAGAATTAGGAAAGTTTCTAAAAACTAGAATTAGAAAACTCGATTTTAGGCAAGTCTTAGTCTCCAAGCAACTAAAACTTCTAAACTAACTAGCCTAATTTTTAGGAAACTAAACAATGGAAATAAGTAAACTGAAAATTAGGAAACTAATCAAAAGAGTCATAATTAATGCTGTTGGTACTGTTCACGTGAACAGTACCGCGTGAACAGTGTTCACGTGAACAGTGTGGGCTAGGCCCGGGCCCATGTTGACGGTACCTTGGGCTGGTTGCTTCTTGGACTGCATCAATGTAGGATTCCACTCCTACAGCAAATAAGGTTACTTTCCCCCTAGAAAGAGCTTCAGCTGAACAAGTATTTAAAGACAACCAAAAAAGAAAAGCAACAATTAGGAATTTAGAACCATTAAATCGTGAACTAAAGCCCTCCAGAAAATTTTACAGAAAATATTTAATTGTTCCCATATGGCTTAAAGGCCACCTTCATAACTAGACTCTGTCCAGAATCCTGCATGCAAAATATTCTCCAAAATATTAAATTTTCATTCTACTCACCTCTACCACAGATCCTGCCAAAAGTTAGGTTTCTTAGCTCTAATTACAAGAAAAATAGGCTACTCCAAATTCCAAATTACTGATTCAATGACCTGACTCACAATCATTTTCAATTTCAATTTAAATTTATCAGGCTGAATATGTTTTGGAATAAATGGAACTGCTGAAATATAAATGTAAGGGAAAATTACCTTTACACGGTATAGTTTAGGAAGGGCTTTCTAAATGGTACATTATTTTGAGCCATGTGGACAGATGATGTGGAAATTCTGGTGTTAGAGAGAGGAAATGGCCAAGAATGCATTTCCGTGTATGGTACTCCGACCAACAGTATGCATTCTCCCATAGTTCTGGATATTCAAAGCGTTATTTTTTACTGATACTTGACATGTGAGCAGGGGACTAAGGGACCAACTGTCCACAAATTTTGGGCCCCATCTGATCTGCCACCTGGCAGATTTTTAGAGCCGCCTAGATAAGGTTTCCTTAAAGGACTGTATAGGAAACCTTTACCCTGTTTGTAAACATTTATAGTCCCACCAGCTTGTAAATATTTATAGTCCCATTCTTATCTCATGTCATTAAGCCATGGCGGGGCAATTCCATACCTTAATTACAAAATTGGAAGTTTACCTATAAGCATCTGAATAATATCTTTGGAGCATCTCACTTAAATTTTTTTTTTTTTGGGGGGGTGGAGTTTGTGGTGGTGGGTGGGGGGAATAGATTCTATCTTAGATGCATATTCTTTCCTTTTTTAAGGATTCGTTTCAGATAGAAAGGAACTTCCATGATCAAGGTCAAGAAAGCTTCTCTACCATACACTTTACCTAAATCCGATACCATTTGAATGCAATGTGAAATGGATTGAATATTAGTTCATTTACAAGGAATCCTACAAAATATGGTGATTTTCAGACGCCTAAAGGTCGACAAAATTATAATTTCTCAAACAATATTATCTGTAAATTAAGAATAGACCCTAAAGATGCATTCTAAATGCTTTGACGGGTATAATAGCAGGACATAACACATTTCTCCCTATAGCGTTAAGGTACTTTCAATTTGTAGCACGTCTTTGATGTTGCAATACATGAAACTATATAATGATCCATGCCCAAACAATCAAATAATCCTTCTGCCTAGAAGCTTCAGGATTACAAACCTAGTTCAGCAGTGGAACCATCTACATGTACATCTTAGTCTTGGCCAGAGTTTAAAAGAGATGAGGGTCCTTTTCTTTGCACGCAGAGTAGGGAGAAGGACAGAGGGAAAGGAAAAAGAAATCTATCATCAAACAATAACCCAAAACTGAATAAGTACAACAGTTATACTAATAAAAGGCAACTATAATGGATGACAGCCTAAAAATTCCACCAATGGAGGTACCTGGCGCTACTAAATCCCTCTTTATGTTTTGATCCTGCATTAGTTTTCATTCTGGACCTGGTTTAGTTAGGCAGTTAAGTGTTTGTGAGAGGACAGTAAGCGCAGGAAACAGAACTTGAGCAATACAAGGAAATGTAGTAACCCACAATTCGGTGGTCCCTTCCACCCAGAAGCTCTCAGGTCAAATTATGATGAAAATTGAATATTACCATGCTAGTAGGTTAGAAGTCGTATGTCAGCAATCAATAGGTAAGTTTACGATCTAAAAGAACTCTTTAGAGGAGACCACAGTACCATGTGATGGGTTGTTGAAATTCCACTCCCTTTCATGTGCTGATACCAGAGCTTGTTAACAGTACCTTCAATGAATATTAGAAATACGAAAATAGTTGTAACAACCCTTTCCTCTTAAATTAGACAGGAAGTGGAAAATCTAAGCTGCTCGAGATGACCAGAGCAGTTCAAAGCACGATACAAGTAAGCATAAACAGCCAGATCATCAGAAAAAGGGATATAGAGAAACCAGTTGCAGAAGATGAATAAAATAAAGCAAGATGATTAAATGACAGTGGAGAATAAATAAAGCGATAAAGATGACCTGGTGGGGGTGGGAGGGATGGCTTTGTTGTTGTCGGTGGACGGGAGAAGAGCCGACACATTGCCGGAGAAAGAGGATTTCGGAGGGCCTTTTCGCCGATACGACACGTGCTCTTCAGCAGCCGATACAGGAGGGATCTGGAAAGTGTACTTTTGATTATAATGCACTGAAGCAGTGGAAGTTCCACTTCTAGGGACGAAGACCAACTGTGTCTATTTATTCTTTATTATTTGTTACTTTACGATTATATCAGTAGTAAAATAATGGAATTAAACAAAAAGAGTTCAGAGTTCCGAGAGAACTAGAGCAAGTGTAGTGTGCTCTTGATTATGATGCAATCAATAAAAAACTGTCTCGGTGATGATGAAAGCAAATGCTTTGGTAAGTAAAGATAAGAAAATCAGTGCCAGTGCGTGGTTCTGAGGTTGTAAAATGGTAAACTCACAAGAAGTGGTGGATTTTCCGGCGATGAAGAGAGGACAGTCTGGCGGATTCCGACACCGGAATCAGACCTCGTCTCGAGCAGCGACTTTAGGGAGAGAACTTGCTGGATCGCTTGCGATTTGTTCCACGAAGGACGACGCATTCCTGTACAAAATACGGATGAGAAACAGGAACGTTTTGGTAATACACTGTCCTTTTTTTTTACTTTTCTGTGACTATTGAGTGTTAACCGGTAGGAAGGAAGATCAAAGGAGGAAAAGTTAATGGAACCTTTTTCCTTGAGGTATCGACGGCAATCCTCACGAGTTAGCTGTGAAATGTCTTCTTCAGTGAGTAGATCCAAGGGTTTGTCCAGTGGCGAACGGTAAGTCGTTTCTTCAGGTCTCATGCCGGCAGATTCTGTCACAGAGAAATCGTTCAGAGCTCTGTCTCCGTTTTCTGTTCCTCTGAAAGAGAAAGGGAGAGAGAGGATCGCAGCAGAGGGGGGAGATTCACTGATTCCGTCTCCTCTTCGCAATCCTCTCTAATTTTCATTTTTTTTTTTTTCTGTAATAATTCTAGTAAAAAGAGTAGAATGGAAGCTTGGCTTGTGAGCGTGACACTGCGCGTCCGAAGCTCGGGGGGATTTTTTAGCCGCGGCGCGTTTCGAATGTTTCGAGATGGCGGCTTTTATCTAATCTGCCTGCGCTGAACCCTGAGGCGCCACGTAGTTGCTTTGCCCTGCTCCTAACCGGAGTTAATTAATGTCATTCTGCTTGTGCAATTACTATTTTATCCTTCCACGTTTAACAATTTATGTATTCTCCTTGCACGATTTTACCCTTTCTCTGTGCGGATCTGCTTTTCCGTCTCTTTTCTTTTTCCGTCTTTTTCATTTTCTTTCTCTAAGACATGCCTGTTTGCGATTCAAATCCTCTCCTCCCAGTGATTCGGAAGAGAGAAATGCCCCATTAGATGGTTGACACGTGAGGCTTGAGTGAACGAGTTCTCCATCTAATCGATACCTAGTCGACAAGCTGAGCTAACAGGGGTGTTAGCTCGGATGGAGTGTGGGCCATCCAACGGGGTGTCCCCCTCCTCCCGAATCACTAGGAGGAGAGGATGTGAATCCGCCTACTTAGAACTCGGAACGGTAAACCCCATTGCTTCATTATTGATCGAATAGTAAAGGGTTCGGATTACCTACATGTACATGTACTTTTTCTAGGATTCCATCACCATCAATTTGGGATGGAACATACCTCTAGAGTATAGGAACCATTAGATATAGTCATATAGGTAGTTATAGGATCCTAAGGACGATACAAGTACATGCATGGAAACTATTCTCCGAGATAAGGGAGTGGTTTGCTACACGGGCACATTCTTGGACTTTGTTAGCTGTGATATATCGACCCGAGGTGCCCATTCTAGAGGTATTTGTTTACAACCCCATGAATTTATACGGTTGAAATCCATTTATAATAATTGGTGAAGTAGTTAAAGTAAGAGTTGTGTTTAATTTAAGTAAGAGGTGGTCGATGCATCCTTAGCACACTATCAGCAGAAAAGCCACCTTCCCCCCCACCAACTGGTTTGTAGGTTTTATGCAAACCTATATGACATGCTCTTATTGTACCGTGGGTTTTGCAGAAACCGATGTGTTGTTCTCCTATTCAACAGTTGCTTGCCTATATAGTTTGTGGTGAATCAAGATTCCGGCAATCTCAAAATTTTCCAGTGAGAATTCATGATTCATGATTCCTTATTTATTTTGGCCAAATAAATATTTTACATATGAAATCATGTGCTAATAGGTATGGTAAGACTTGACTCGATGGCAATTTTCATCTGTTAAGCCTCTATCTTACCAAAAAAAAAATCTGTTAGTCTAAAATTCACTTTATTCCATTGAATTTATATGAGAATCATTTCTGGATCTCCCAGTCACCATTTCACCTTGTCGTTGATCATGTCATGAGTCTCCAGGTTTGATAGGAGTAGGAGGTTTCTCGTATCTTTGCAGGTTGTTCTTATGCTTTTGTTTCTGAAGCTCTAGCCACACGTTTTTCTCTTTTGATGGCTCTTCAAATGGGTTTCAAGAGTGTTGTTCTTGAGAGAGATTCTCTTTTAATCAACTTGATTTTGAAATTCCCTAGATCTATGCCTTGGAGAATTGCAAGGATCATTACTAATTGTCTATTCCTCTCTTCTCATTTTGACGATATTGGATTTCAACATGTTTCTAGACAAGCTAATGGCTCGGCTGATATGTTAGTAGGATTCGCATCCTATAATTTTGTTCATTTTGTTTGAGATACACGTTTTCGTTTTTTTGTCTCATTTGAATATAGTAGGCAGAAAAGATCATCTCATATTATCTAGTCCTTTCAGTCGTGATCCAACGGTTAAAATTCATTCAGTATGCGTATTGGTATGCTCATTGAGTGAACTTCAGACGTTGAATCACAGTTGGAATCCCTCCAATGATTGGAGAGGATCGATCCAAATCTGTAGTAGACAATACTTGCAAATTATTCTGATCAAATTAATAATAGAAAAATTCAACCTTTAATAAAATAAAAAATAAAAAAAAAGCCACATATGCAATTTAACTTTCAATTTCTCATAGTCAACGGGTACTATATACTCTCAGTAGTTAGTAAAATCAAAAAGCATAGAAAAAGGTATCTTTTTTTTGTTATGTGTCATGGGTAACTTGCGATTTTATCTTGTCTTACTCTAAACAGGGGCACCGATGTTCTCACATTATTCCAACTTTTATTATTCATATTGTAAGGTAGTAATTACAGTTTGTAACATCAGTCTAGCTATGTTTGGATGTCAAGAAAAAAAAATCCAAAAATAATGATGATACGATGATGTTTTTATGTTTCTATCTCTTCCATTTCAATAATTTTATTTTCTTGGCACTAGAACTTAGCCCCAATGGGCCTAAAACTTGTTCACACTCAAAATTTTTGGTTTTTTAAATATCGATGATGTCTAGTTTTGCTACGATAAGAAGTTCAATTAGTAAAATCAAAACTGCAACCAATAACTATCACTTTGGAATTCAGGCGGTTTCGCTCGTTAGCGGTTTCTCTTAACAAGTTAACAATCATCAATTTATTGTCGGCTAGGTGTCATTTTTATTTATTAAAAGAAAAACACTAACTCTAAAATATCCTCTAGATGGTTATGAAATTTTAATTTATTTGTAAACACATTTTTTTATTTCGAAAAAAAAAAGTGTACATGTGAAAAGAATAATTACCAAATATGATAAGAATTTGAAGTAGATTGTATAATCATAGCTATAAAGCCTTAAAAAATCAATTTTTTTTCCATATTTTTTATTTTTTTAATTAGTTGCAACAAGAGAGATGTTTTTTCTTACTCACCTCTACTGGCATAAAAACCTATCTTTGTGCCCTGTTTAAACATAAGACATATACTCGGTTAACTTACTTTACTAGGGTAGGTAAGAGAAAACCTACCATATGCAATTGTCATATAGAAGTTATAATGAAATTTGGACAGATGAAGGGTAATTGCATTAATGGTTGGATAAATAGTCATGGTTTAAATTTTAATATGTATTATAAAATTAGATATATAATTTATGATAACATATATAGTTGTTTGGTATGATTTATGATATTTATTTATATTTAAAACAAATTAATATAAGTTAAAATCTATAAATAAGTTAGAAGGTATTTATATTATTTTTTTCTTATTACTTCTTTATGTCTAATGGAATCAAACTCTTATTATTTATAATTTATAATTTATTTTTCATAAATAATTTATGATAAATATTTCATAAACATAAATATAAGTTATACCAAAGAAAACTTTAAAATTAATCATATATCAAATTTTAGAATTTAATTTAATCAAATATCCTGTCAAGTCAATGTAAACATGCATATATATATGTATTTTGACCATTCTGATTAAGATAAAATTTGATGGGTAGGCAGGGGACTTAAAGTTTACCTATTCATAAATTTCTGGATATCATCTGATTCCTTGTGACATTTTTTTAGGATGAGATCTTATAAAAGCAATCTTTAGGTTCTGCCTTCTGAAATATAATAAAAAGAGGACCATATCCACTGGTCAGAGTTTCATATCCACCTTGGCCCACCATCTTTGAGACTTTTGTTTGCAAATCTTTAGTTGAAAGGAGAATGGCAACCAGGCCAGAGAACTCAAAAGTTTTGATGACCAACCCAAAATTTAGAAATACACCTATTATCTTCTCATTGACTCTCTGTCTGGTTCTGGTCTCCACAGTTCAGCTTCAGCCAACCTATGATGAAAATCTATGCCCCCATGACTCTGCATTCTTACAGAGTTCCCATTGAACTCATAGGACTCTTCATCTCAAATCTCATATCCTCTCAATCCTTCTTTTCTTTCTTTCTATTGTGAATAAAAAAGTTACAATTCAGTACTCCAGTGTGAAAGAAACAATAAACAAGAGAAAACATGCCACTTATGTTCCACTTGTTTCCCTTGAGTCCTTGATTGGGGTTCTTATTTTGGATTTCTTAGGAGTTTAATCTTACACTGACTATCAGATAGTCTTCAGTTTTTTATACATCTGGGAGTAAGAGGGTTAGACGGTGTGGTTTGATTTCGATTTGATACGAATGGGACAATCCAAAATTAAATAGTAGGAAATTTTTTATCAAAAATGATTATTAATCAATTTCGATTATTCAGTTTTTAAACGATTTTGTGGAAAGGGGAGTAAGGGAGAGGGGAGAAAGGAGAACGAGTGAGAAAACATTATAATAATTTTAATTTATTTTTACTACAACGAGTTGTAAAGGTAGACTTATAATTTTAATTTATTTTTATGAATAGACCTTCAACACTAGAGACTTGAAATCAGAATCAAACCGTTTAACTAACGGTTTCATTTTTTAAATTAAAATCTAACAGTCTATAATCAGTTTTACGATTTCGTTTTAAACGGCTCGGTTAGATTTTGATAAACAGTTTCGATTCATTTTTAACATTCCTATCTGGAAATCTCTCCATCTACTAATTCCAACTTTTAAGATAAAAATGATACATGGGGAGAGATAATGTAAGAAATAATCAAGGAGAAAATATAAAAAGGAGAGAGAACTACAAGATAAAATAAGGATAGGGTAGTCGTATCACGTACCTCTAACCTTATTGAGAAAGTCTAACCTCTGACTATATAGAGGAAGCCTGACCTCTGTGGTCTCTTTCGAGGATCACAAATTTATAATTTTCCCTGTATTTCATTCTAATTCAACTAACTAAATAGGCTGCTAACATGCAATACAATTTCCCATTATATATATGATTACTTAAGGTTAAGTATTTAACCGATACGCCAAAAGCTCCAAAGTTGACAAAAAAATCTTTTAATCTATCACATTTTAGTTTGACTCAATTTAACACCTCTACATTAGACTATACCCTTAAACACATAACATAAAACTTTACATAATATCAAAACGGATCTCGCTCTACATACCCATAATACATATTACCATACATATTAGTAGTCTTCATCCCGATACCTAATTGATATGTAACTTCCATTTTCTGATTCTTGAGTTCTAAAATCTATTTGATTGTTTTCTCTCTCCTCTATCTTTCTCATAGATAAAAATCTTATCCGACGGCGAGAGGTTCTTGCCGCTGATCCAAGGGCTGGGGATTAATCGGCCTGCCTATTAATACATGGGAGACAGACATGTTGAAATCCCGCCCTTGGGAGGCGGCAGGTGGGCGGGAGAGGATTTCTACACCTCTCTCATCCTCTTCGCCGGCTGATGTGGCTGCTACAGTAGATTTCAGTGGTAACATTTGCGAAACCCAAAGAGAAACAGAAGCTCCATTTGGCATCCATTTACTGTCTGTTGGGATTACTATTTGACTCCTCCAAAACAAGAGTGGAGTTGTTTTAGAATGGAGCCCACCTGAAATTAATTAACTGTCGTACTCAACAGTGGATTTTCTTTTGGGGGAGATTTACTCGCAGAAAGAGAAAAGAAAGAGACAAAGAGTCAATAATGGCGGATCCTCTCACACACATCTTTGAATCAGATGTTTGCACCGTACAAGACATCGTCTCCCTCCTGAGTCCCCTCCCTACACGGACACAACCACACGAGTGCGAGCTCCCGAACCAACTCAGTTAAATGAGTGGAACTGGGTGTAAAGGAGGTGGAATGTGGAGGATCGGTCTGGTCTTAGTGTCTTTGACTTAGACTGATACGCCACAGCTAATCAATTCCTGCAATAATTTGCGATCTCTCGGATTATCTGACCCTCTATAGCCCTGTTTGGTCCTTTAATTTTTATAAGGTCTGGCCATGGGCGTACCTGCTGCAAGCGCCTTAGCTCTCCTCTTTTTTGTCTTCGCTTCTTCTGGCACTTCTCACTCTGTTTTCTCTCCGATTCACCAACTGGGTATGTAATGAAAACTTTCAAACGTAAAACCCTTCTCTCTCTCTCTCTATCTGATGCATCTGTGTGTATGTTTTTGGTTGAATGTTTATAGGTGGAACTGGAGTAGTAAGGGAAGAGAGAGAAGAGACGAAAAGGGGAAGTTGGTTGCAGGTGTGGGAACGAGTCGTGACTCGAAGGGGACTTAATGGGCCGGGATCTTCTCCTCCGACGTGCCGTTCTAAGTGTGGAAGGTGTTTCCCTTGTAAGGCAGTGCATGTGCCGGTTCATCCTGGTCGGAGCATACTTCTTGAGTACTACCCTGAAGCTTGGCGTTGTAAATGTGGCAACAAGTACTTCATGCCTTGAATTACAGAACCAGAGGAGGAAAAGGAAAAAAGAAATGAAGAGCTCTGTACATCTTGTTGAAACAGCTTCTGTCTCTAATCTGTTATTATGCATTTTCTTATGTGTATGTATGTATTGATTTTGTTTCCTGGAACATCCAGGAAACTTAAGGAATGCAATTTTTAACTCAACTCTCTCTCTCTCTCTCTCTCTCTCTCTCTCTGGGTTCCTCTGTTTCCTCACTTTGTTGTGTTAATGCAATTATTATGGGTCTATGGGGGATAGCCTGCAAGGGAAGAAAAATATGAGGTTATTAAGAAGATGGGTAAGTTTTGGTTCTATATATTCGTTTTGTCTGACACTGCCAATGTAGGGTCTTACCGTCTGTGGTGATTAATGCAGAAGGATGAAAAACTCGAGCTTTACACCGTAAACAAGAATAGTTTTTTGGGTTATTTTCTCCCTAAAATTTATTAGTTTGAGCTGTATAATTGGGGTGGAAGAATAAGAAATCCACACAGAAACTCACTCTCTTCCTTTCTTTTTTTTTTTTTTTTTTCTCACTGGTTTTATTGATCTTGCCTATTGGATGTAAGGGGCAAGGGGAAAGGGGAAAGGGAGATTGTTGCAGAAAATGCAGGCTGAAGAAAGATAAGAGAGCCTGCAACTTCACTCCATATATGCTGGAGCTTCTCTCTCTCTCTCTCTCTCTCGGATTGAAAGAAACATCACTGCGTGTGATTTTGTTTTGTTGTCTTTTGCCTTTTTCGATGTTTTCATTTCCTGTTTTGAGGTTTCCTTTTCTTCTGGGTGTATTTGATCTTCATCGACTTGTAGTGATGGACTGGTGTTTGTCTTTATTTTTGAGCTGTAACTCGAGTTTTCTTACTTTACAAGTTTTCCATTCTTTTCAGATTCTCTGTAATTCTAGCTTTTCACAAAACTCTCTTTTGATTGAGGATGACTTATGGATTAAGTTAGCAAATAAATAAATTTTAATTCTGGTTTCCCTTAGTATACAAATACAAATCCAAACACATAAAATGAAGATTGAAAACCCCCCCATCTTCTAAAATCCCAGACCCATCAGATTTATTTGAATGGTTGAAGTTGAAACCAGTAATTAAAATAAACTGGGATTCGGTGTCTTAGTCCTCCAATTCAACTTTCTGAATAAAGTTGAGTTTTGTTAATGAGTCCAACCTTAATCTTCAAAACCAGTTCTATTAGAAAGTGGAATTGCAGAACAGAGCTGGATTAGGCGTGGGAGCTTGCATAACTGAAGGGAGAGTCCAATTCGTCTCCAATTGCTTGCTGATCCAGTGGGCATGTTTAACAATGCATCGATAGATGGGCTGGTTAACTTCAACGGCTCGATCAGCGATTATAACCCTTGAAAGGGATGCCTGGTAGGAGCAGAGCAGGTGGGTCAATCAATGTCTTCTCATCTGAGACTCCAAATGAGGGATCTGATCAGTCACTCCCACTCATAATGGGTGGTTTGAAGGAAGGGAGATTGGTCAGATGCATGAGCATGGGCATGTATGAATAGGGGATGTTGAGATGAAGTGATGTTGATTTGACATATTTGTTGGTTTTGTTTTGCCGGGTTTACTAGGTGGAAATGGAATAGGGTTTAGACCTACTGACCATGTTTACTCTCATCAACGATCATCCATCATCCATCCATGATCTACTGATCTACACGTCTGTTATCTGTTTGTGTTGTCATCTCTTGTTTCATTTTGTTTGTCTCTGCTCCTGGTTTTGTCTACCATTTGGATTGGTGTTTGTCAATTGTCATTGGCTGCCAGTCTTCAGTCTTTATGATGTCATAGGAAGTTTGGAAAATGGTTCAAGCAAAGACAAACGGATGGATAGTGGAATATATTAGCATCCGAATTCGTTTTGGATTATCTGTATTCGATTCGATCATATTTGGGTTTGAATTCAGATATAATCTACTGATTAAATGAAGAGGAGTAACCATGATTACTTTACATTTTTATACCTTTTGATTTTTTACTCTGACTCTGATATGTGGTTCACGGGGATCTACATTCTCTCCACCTAGGGGTTTGGGAGGAGGGTGATTTCCACCGGTCGTTGCTCAATATGTGAGTATCGATTGAATTTAAGTCCTCTATTCGAACAGATAAGCTGAGTCGATAGGGTGTCGGCTTATGCATCGATAAGGATGGAGGGTTCAGATCCAATTGACACCCACGTATCAGGCATCGATTGGAGGGAGACACCCTCTTCTCGAACCTCTGAGAAGAGAGGATTTGAATCCGATTCACAGTAAGTGTTGAGCAAGTGAGAATATTCCCAAGAATATTGAAGTTTGATCTTTCCTTACTCAGTTTCTCGTTAGTGAAATAGTTAGAATACCCAACTGAGGGAGAGCAGTGGTTCAATTTGTGTGTTTGGTATAATTTATTGTATTTATTTTTAATAAAAATAAATTATAATTTTCAAATAGATAAAACATGATTATGATTATAAAAATAATCTATTATCACTTGTTTATTTCTCATTATATAATATATTATGTTAATAATATTAAACCATTATTATTTATGATTTATAATTAATTTATCATAAATAAATAATAACATAAATAAAAACTACAAAGAGAGCCTCACTGATTAATTTCATGGTTTTCCATGTTTCCATCCCCATTTTGAGCAGTAGTGTTCTACATATATACCACTAGAGATCATAGTTTTGGTTTTCAGTGCTGCGAGCATTAAGATGGGTTTAAAAGGACCAGACCGGACTTGGATCGTCTCCAATCCGTCCAGTCGTCCAGTCGTGGACTGGACGGACTGGATTAAAAGGACACGCATACCAATACATAGGGAGGCGTGTCCTTTAAATCCAGTCCGCCCAGTCCACGACTGGACGACTGGACGACTGGACGGCTGGAGACGATCTTTTTTCGACCAGACCATACTCAATTGCTATTCTATTTACAGCTTCACGTAACAAACAAAAGCTTCTGCTCTTTTTTACATTGAAATGGAGTAGTAGATAGAGAGAGGTTTAAAGAATTCATGGTAAGAATTCATGGTTAAAGGATTTCATTTCATATAAGAAAAGGGGATCTTACAAGTAAGACTTTTTTTTTTTTTTTTTTTTACTTATAGTGGGAGGAGCAAGGGATTCAAATCCTCTCTTGCCCCTCTTGCCGCCATGAGGAAATTCAGTGGCCGTCATCTATTGTGCACGTAAATCAATACATCGGTATATGTGCATAGTAAACTATCACCACTGGATTTCCTCATACCGACATGAAAAGCATAAGAGGATTAAAATCCAGAAGCAAGGTAGGGGTTAAATAATTTCATTCCATATAAGATAATTTTGTAAGGGTTTTTCTTGACGTAAAATTTTTTGTTACAATTAGACGTTGATAAACAATTTTTTTTTATCATAAGATTTGCATCAGCCTACAAATAAATTACCAAAACTGTCCCTCTCTATTTTGAGAGAAAGAATTTCATCTTTCTTTACCTCTTAGAAACAAACATTAGAAATTTTTTTAACATATCAAACGTCACATGTAAAATTTTCAAGTCAACACAGAGTGGAAGGGAATTTTTTTCTTCTCTAAGATATCATATTGAATTCAACTTTCTGATGTGCTCAAAATATGGGTGTCAAAATTGGGCCCAAACGGAAAATTGAAACATGAAACAGAACTAACCTGATTCGGCCCAAACCAAACTGAAATTCGAACCTTATTGGACAGGATTTGGGTTGTGTTCTTAAAGCCCAATAAAAGCAAAAACTGGATTGGACCAATTGATAAGCTTGAACCAAATCGGACCTAAAAATTTAAACTGAACCAGCCTAATAATGGACCGATAGAGTCCTTTAAGTCAACATTTTATTAAATATACATGTAGGAGACCAACACCAACACCAAAACAGCCCGATAATGGCTCAGTAGAGCCCATTAATCTAACTTTTTATGACATTTAGTAAACCGAACCAATAGTAGACTGATAAGATTCCATTAAGTCAGCCTAAGAACAAATCGATACCAGATTGAACCGTTAACTAATGTGTGCAGTGCAACCTACCTCTCAGCCCGAATCTCTTATTGTACATGTTTCAGGTGGCTCCTAAAAGCTTGAGACCAACTTGGCCTGAACCAAAACTGGCCCAAACCGGCCTGCTGACACACCTTGCTAAAAATTTGAATTACTTATATATAGGGGATATTCATATTGACACCGATCGGTGTCTATCACATCTCTCAAATACCCTTCATCCCTCCCTTTCTAAATACCAAAATACTCTCTTTATTTTGAGGTTTTCATGATGGCCTAATAACATATCTCATAAAAAAAATTTTGATGTCAATACGTCATTAAAACAAGACGGTAACAACAAAGCCCCAATATATGATGATGAGAATAGATTATACTTAGTAACTCAAAAAATTAAAATTAAAATTAAAAAAGAAAAGAAAAAAAAAGCAAGGTAACAAGTGCTCAATACGTAATATTAACTAACAAGATCCTCTCCCATGGTGTAAGGTCAGAAGCAGCAAAATTTAACAGTTCGCAATTTTTCATACAAGGAACTCAACAGTTTGAAGCTCCACAGGTGCACTAGCTTGGCCTTCTCTTATAGCCGTCAAGTCACTGTAATCACCTTCCAAATATGCTTTCATAAATGCAACCATAACCCCTCCCACGAATCTCCTCATGGGTTCCCTTGCTTTTCCATTTTTACAAAGACAGTAAGTAGCTTTCCCCGTAATTCCTTTAGTATCATCATCCAGCATATCAACATGACCATAGTCTTTTACCACAAAATAACTCGCCGGTGCACAACACTCCTTAAAGAAATCCTCATGGTTGACACCCTTTGGAGCACAAGCAGGGAATAAAGGGTTCTTCCTAACTTCTCCCAAACCAGAACCAATCACCAACACCGGCATGTCAAGATCAAAAGACCGAGGGACGTAAGTGAGTACAGGAGGTGGGGTTTGCTTCCCTTTGGCCATGCCATCGACTGGATCTATGCCCATTAAAGCTGAAAACTTCAGTGAAGTGGTGGCATATCCAAGAGCAAGAGCAAACGCCGCCTTACCACCACGGCTGTGGCCGGCGAGTCCGAGTTTGGTTAGACATGGTCGCACATCTGCTGGAAGAACCTTTTGAAGCCCTGCTGATAACCAACTTGTTGTTGAAGCTGCAGCCTTGATCTCCTCACTTGAATCTGGTCCAGCTGTATTGTATAACTATCGTTGCCAAGCAAAATAATCATCAATTTAATCCATCTATGTGAAAATTTTTCTTTCATTAATTCTATATATCATGTATTAATTAGAAGAATCTGACCTGAGGAGCAATAACGATGAAGCCATGGGAGGCGATGTGGAGAATAAGCTGAGAGTAGAAAGAATTGGAGAGAATATATCCGTGAAGAAACAGTAGTAGCGGGAAATCTCCTTCTACTGATGGCGTTGCGATCAAAAGGGGTTTCGGTGGAGGATTAGATGTTGCAGAAGATGAACAGCAGCTCTCTGCTTGCACTTGTACCAGCAAGGTTACATACTTTCCGACTTCAAAGACATTTCCAGTACCAGAAGAAGACGACGACCACGACATCGCAGGTAAACTGCTTCTTTCTTCTTGTATGAGCAATGTTTCTTCCTTCCACACTTAAAAAGAGATAAAGTTGAAATGTTGGTGTTGTGTGGCCTCTATGTCCTCACGGATAAAGTTGAAATGTTGGTGTTGTGTGGCCTCTATGTCCTCACGAATCGTCTTTGTAGCCTCTCGAATCTTAGTCTGGAATTCTGGATCTTCTACCTGTGTGGGTACCCTCCATTTGGATTTCACACCATTCATGGGATGTGGAACCCATCTCATGCCCAAGAACCTTAGGATTGGAATGTTTTATTATGAGATTGATGTTATGTATGATTCATCTTTCCGATGGTTTTTTACAGAGGGTGTACAAGCGTATCTATAGATCCTCAATCAAGATAATCAAATGGCAAAAGTTTTGCTGATCTACCTCCTTAGTTAAGGAGGTTCATGGTAAAGATATAAATGGATAGTTGAAAATTTGGATCTGATTCGAATTTACATCTGTTTAGAATAATTCGAATTCAAACAATTGATTTGAATAACTAGGATTGGATTCGGATGCGAATTCGGATATCAGTCAAATAGATATGATTATATCTGTTCCGTTTAGCTTAGTGTTAAGACGTATATAACCTTAGGTTTTGAAGTATTAAGATGCGTATCTTAATATTTATATAGCCATTTAGGGTTTCGTCTTTTATTTTCTTAGGGTAGGTGATACATTTGTTTTAAACTAGGGGTTTCTTTCATTTTCCTTGCAATTTGTATTCTAATTATATTTTTCAAATTCGAATCAGATTTTAATCAGATATCTGGTTATTTTATAGATCCGTTGGATTTTAGATCAATTCGGATAAGGTAGTTGATAAACGGATTCGAATTCGAATAATGATGCATTCAATTAGAATTCCATCGGTTTAAATCCCTAGCTTGTGGTCTGGAGTATCTCACCATAAAAAAGTACAAACTCCCGAACCCCCTATATTTGAAACTCTCATAATTCCCCTCTCATGCTATTAAGAGTTCTAATGACCCCCTTTCCATGGTATGCTCCCATGAACCCTTCTCCTAATCAAATTTGGTTGCTTTGGCATAGAAGCATGACATTCATGCCTTGTAGTTTGTTTTATCATAACACTTGAATTAGCTGACATGGGCTATGTTTTGGTTTGGATTCCGAAGAATTCAGAATCATAACTGCATTTGGAAGTTTATGTTTGGATGTCAAGAAAAAAATAAAACAGATAAAAGTAATAAATCAATGATCGGTTTATTTATGTATCTATATCTCCCATGTAATTCAAAATTTTTCTTTCTTTGATTTTCATACATAACCTTATGTTTTCAGTTTCTCCCTTTAAAATAGCATCATGTTAAATATTTTTTTTGGCAAACCTCATGTTAGATGACCCATATCCAAATAATGTGGTGGCAGCACAAATGCATTGTAAGGAGTCAGCTATTTATTTATCTAAAAAAAAGAAAAAGGAGTCATCTATTTACACGTTTAGCATTACTTTGCTTAACGGGAATGTTTCTATCGTGAGAGCACTTTTGCAAGTTTATCCTCATATGGAGCACCTCTATGAGAAATGAACACCTATGAATATGTGTGAAGAGAGAGGGGATCGAGAGCCATAATGTGACCTACCTAGGTTCCTTGATGTTAAGTGAAGTGATGGTATGATATGAATATTGGGAGAACTTGTTCTTAAAATCAACTTGCAAGGTGAGGATACCTATCATTATATTAATCCAAATGAAATCCTTTATGAGATCAATTTAATATATGAGATCAATTTAATATTAACCCTCATAAGGTTAATATGAGATTGTAATATTTTTTAAGCATTTTTAAAATACTTCTTCGTTTATACTTTAAAGGCTCGATTCACTTCATGGGATTATAAAAATAAAAAAAAATAAAAAAAAATAAAAATAAAAATAAAAAAACCAGTACCACAGAAAAATGCTCCAGAAATACTCACTTTTTTTTATTATCAAATGCAGCCTTTAATGGACCAATTAAGTGTCTTACCATAACTTTTTGATAGGATATATTCATTTTATAAATGTAATGGATAAAGGTAGATCCAAAAAGGAATTTGACTTCTTCTACAGAGAAAGAAAAAAAAAAGTGTATTTGACGAAAATTGATAATGTGAAGTCCCCCCATGGCTCCATCTTTTAATATTGTGGTGTTTTTAGGCTAAAACTCGAAATCAGGTATATAATTAGTATTTGTTGATTCCCCGAATTATATAATACCGAAAAAAATCCCATGCAACGAGTTTTAGAACGTTTCTTAAGCCTTTTCATATTCTATTCTTGTGGGTTATGTATTGACATTCTCTTTCCTCGTTGACCATATGTAGATTTTACCATTGATGAAATCATTTATGACGCCACGATTGGTGTAGCATGGAGGATTCCCCTGGGCATGTGGAAAATTTGCCCAATATAATATTAGTTAAGGATCAAGGTTGTTTGTCCGGTTTTGCCCCATGTGTCCTCTCACATGAGGGGTTTAATGACTAGAGACAGATTGATCATTTCACTTCATGTGAGAGGGGGTAAAGGAACACTGCCGGACTGCATAGACCCATTAGATTAACCCAAATGTGCTATGCCAGTGTTAGGATTTCTAGCTTGAGTTCCGGCCATGTTTGGCCATAACTGGTGGGATTCAAATCTTCTCCTCCAAGAGAATCTGGAGGAGAGATGGTGCTTCTATTAGATGGATGACAACTGGGGCTAGGATGAATCCGAACCAATATCAAACCCACAAGTTGAACCAACAGGGGGTGTTGGCATCAAATTCATCTAAGTCTCGGATGTCATTCATCCAATGGGGGCACCACTTCTCTTTCAGATTCTCTTAAATGAGAGGATGTGGATCATAACAGGTGAATACCAAAACCCATCTCTATACCTGGACTGGACTTCGTGTAGGCAAACCTCCCTTGCTAGATTTTTTTTTTTAGTAAGAAGAAAATTTATTCAGTAAAAAATGCAAAAACTGAAGCCTCAGAATTATAATAAGACTAAAGCCAAAGAATGGTTAATTTTTAACGATCAAATCGTCGTACACGATACCGACAGAATCTCCTGACAAACGTATCGGCTAAGCCATTGACTATAAACAGCTGAGAGTGAGATGGATCAGTGAGGTATCATAAGGTTGGACTGATCCAAATCGTCTCCTCCCTGAGATTTGGGAGGAGGGGCGGAGACCCCATTGGATGATCGTCATATGGAGGTCGGATGAATCCGACCCCTCCGTTAGAACTGACACTTGCCGCCCCTCCTCCCGAATCTCAGGGAGGAGACGATTTGGGTCGAGGTTGGATTTGTTTCAATGGTCCATTCGTAGGAATACCCAAAAAAAAAAAAAAACAGAGAAAAAAGGGGCTATTGGTAGGTCCCAGGTCCAGTCAGCCACACGTGGATCCAAAAAACTGTAAAAGTTGGAAAAGAATAACCAATAGTACTACAGACTCCACGACTCTTCTTTTTCCTTAAATATCCCCTGAATTAGAGTAGATCCTTAGCAATACCATCATAAAACTGGGGATATTTCCGTCCATTCACTCCATTCCTTAGAAACGAAGACAGGTATTATAAAAATTTAAAAATTGAAAAGAAAGCGGACACGCTAGAAAGGTTCCAGAGATAATCCACGTGTCACCTAAAAAAATTTACATGTGTCGTACAATCCACCACATTCCAGCAGCCTTTTCGAAGAGGTCTCGAGAAGTTTCGCATTTTTGGCAGCGGGTATCGAGAATCGGAATCCAAGGCATCTACGCGCTAACCCTCCTCACTCTGTCTTCCCCACCAAATCCGATAAATTCTTCCAATCACAGTCTTCCTACTTCGTTTGCAATCTAACTCTCACGTTTTCAACTAATTCCAAAGCCTCATTTCGACGAAACCGCCATTTTATCTGTTATTCTTCTCGTCTTCGTCTCTGTTTTTCATTTTTTTTTGTTTCTGGAGAGAAACCCTAAGTTTCTGCAAAGATGTGGAACCGACCCTACCGGAAAAACGATGTAGAGGCCGGAGCACGGCCTCTTTATCCGATGATGCTGGAGAGTCCAGAACTCCGATGGGCTTTTATTCGTAAGATCTATTGCATCATCACCTTGCAATTGCTTCTCACCGTTGCCGTGGCGGCCGTCGTTGTTTCTGTTCCTCCAATCTCACGTTTCTTTGTCTCCACGGGGGCTGGCTTGGCGCTTTACATTGTTCTTATTATTATGCCTTTCATAGGTATGATGTCTCTTCCGAATTCTTGATATTGGAAAACAAGTTGGGTTTATTACTTTTTATTTTGCATTTCATCTTCCTTATATTCTTATACTTTTTTTTTGTCCTTTGATGAATTGTTACAGTCTTGTGTCCTCTTTATTACTACTACCAGCGGCATCCTGTGAACATGTTGCTTCTTGCCGTGTTTACCATATCGATTGCGTTCGCCGTTGGATTGACTTGTGCTTTCACGAGCGGTAAGAAATATAGACACTACTTTTGAATCTGTTTGTTTGGGGTGAATATGTGGAATCCTCGTTTTAGTTTAAGTTAGAGAGGGATATGAACATCCAATTTATGTTTTCTTTCATGTTGGGGAAGCATAAATGCGTCTTATATATTCTTCATCGAAGCTGTGCGAGGGAAAAATTCAAAAAAAACCCCGAGACCAGCGATTTCAATTCTAGAGCCTTATTAAAATTGTGTGCTAAAACCTGGTTTGGTTCCCTGGGTATTTCAGTTTTTGACACTTCAGAATTAGGAAATGGAGTAGTAGAAGTAAAATGGAAAATATTGATTTTAAAGGCTAAAACAAGAGGTAGCTTGTTCCTTCTAGCGTTGTGGCTACATGAAATGGAGAACAAATGATTTGGTTCTTCTGCTTTCTCATCTGTAACCTGAACATCTGGTCATTACAAAATTCTATCTTATTGAAGAAGTTATTTGTAGTTTAAATTTTGTTCAAAAATCATTTATAGAAACTGGAATCTCGAAACCAATGGTTTCTCATTGTAGATTTCTAGTGTCTTTACATATGTCAGATATGGGTTTGGTCGTTTAGTCATGCTAGACAGTTATTTTAACATTCCTGTGCTTCTCTTGCTTGAAGGATGTTCTCTTTTCCTGGTTCTTTCTATTTTCTAACAAGTTGATATTACTGCAGTTTCAGTGTTCTCCTTCAACTTCCTCTATGCTATTGTTTATTTTACTCCTAAGTAGATGCACATGACCTCCATTTAGTTTCCCTTGCCATTGACTTCCTTTTTGACCTATTTAATATAAGGAAAAAAAAATTCCACAACCATATGTTAAGGAAGCATTTTCCCTTGGTGCCTGCACAGAGAGCTGATTTATCAATTCTCTAGTTAGGCATTAGATTGCTCTCATGTCAATTTCGGTATCTTGCCTCAACAATATGGCTTCCATGTGTAAACTTTCTCCCTTGTTTTCCTGCCACAGGGTGATACTTGCTTTTGATTGAAATGAGCAATATACTTTCAAGGTTTACATGGCCAATATGGTGAAAAAGTTGAGTGCCAACCAACCTGCATTTAGCAATCCAAAACCTTTTTTTTTTGTGTGGGGGAAGGAAGGTGGCCAATGTATTAATATGGACTCCTTGGTTTTAAACTGACTCAAATACTGACTGTTGTAATTAGAAGGTTTCAAGAAAATATCCATGTTGCTCTTTATGGGATATATTCTACAGTTGAATTCTTCAAAAATAATCACATTTGTAATATAAATTATAGTGGAGTGGATTAGTCCATGATATAATGCTCTTGCATTTGAAATAGATCAATTATGGGATACTAGGTTTGTCTCTAATATGTAAGCCTTTATGGAAATTTTTAATTGAAACTTACGTGTAAAAATTGGTTGTATTAATTGCCCTCTATATTTGATATGTGGTCAACTAAGTTTACAATTGACAATTAAGTCAGATACTTCCGGAAAGCATGCTTTATTTGTCTAACATCTGCAGGTAGAAATGTAAAAAAAAAACTTAGATTTTAGTATTTTGTATTCACACTCCTAATCTATGCATTTTTTTTTTCTTATTTACCCAAAAAGAAATCATAATTTTTCCTTCATCGTTAAAGTACGTGGAGTGGTTTCCTGCACCGTCTACTTAAGGAAGCCTTCTTGTATGGCCCTAATACCAAAGCTATGTGGGCCAGATCAGATTAGGAAAAGTCTTGTTGGCTGCTCACATGTCAACTTGAGGGGTCTGACCATGCAGTGAAATAAAGCTAGTATAAAGAAAAACAAAACTTAGAAGATTCAGGCTACTGAGAAATGCTTGAGAACAAATGAATGTCTGTAAGTATGTAGTAGGAGAAAATTCCAATATTCTGGAGGAGTTTTCTGATGAAATTTGGCCTTGAAATTTTTCTGGTGACCAATCCTGGCCATGCCCTATCAAAGCAGTGGTTTATTTTGTGACATTTAGTGTATGATTAGTTGATTACTTTATTATGGAGTGTATCCTGGCCATACCCTCACCACAATGTTTTCACTGTTTACAGGGAAGGTTATTTTGGAATCGGCAATTCTAACATCTGTGGTGGTATTGAGCCTTACTCTCTACACGTTCTGGGCAGTAAGAAGAGGTCATGATTTCAACTTCCTTGGACCTTTCTTATTTGGGGCAATCCTAGTGCTTATGGTTTTTGCTCTAATACAGGTAACTGTGATCTCGAACATTTTCCTTGTCTTTCTGCAATGATGATATGATTTGTTTCTTATTGAAGAGTTGAGGATCCATTTGCCTCACCTGTATATGGAACTAAAAGTTGTTTCTGGTTTTTGCAGATACTTTTCCCCTTGGGAAAGCTTTCAGTTATGATATATGGGGCTTTGGCATCCATTATATTCTGTGGGTACATCGTTTACGACACGGACAATTTGATCAAACGCTATTCTTATGACGAGTACATCTGGGCTTCAGTATCTCTCTATCTGGATATCATCAACCTGTTCCTCTCACTGCTTACTCTCTTCAGGGCTGTGGACAGTTAGACATAATTCTTTGGCAGAAATTTGTCTTCTTGAATTGTGTGATACAACATAATCAAGCATGCAATTCCATTTTGAAGATGTAACTACTTAGTTCTAATCCTGATAACAATCTGTAAACTGAGTTTTTACAGTATCTTCCAAAAGTGTTCAACTGTATATTGTATCTCTTAAACCTTTTCGACCCCAGTGAAGTGGATATTGTACCTCTGAAACTTTCCCGATCCCATCATTTGTGCATCGAGTTTTTACAATATCTTTCCGAATGCTCCAACCTGCAATTGAGTTAAGCAACTGCTGCCATACGTGCTCACTCATGTGGGGGTTGTTTTCTATGTTTCTTCTGTATCAATTTTTGCCTCCTATATGTTTTTTTAGAGGATAGCTTGAAGCTTGGAGGCAGTCATATTAGATTCTGCATTTCCGCTTGGAGGCAGTCATATTAGATTCTGCATTTCCGCTTGGAGGCAGTCATACTAGCAGTCATATTGCAAGATCGGCCATGTGGCATACTCATAGGAGTGATCAAGGGTTGTACATGCTAGGCATGCACATTAAATGCAAGCCATATCTATCGGTTAACGTGATTGGAGGAAAATTATCTCCTCTAATCAGGCATGGGATCAAGGAATGCCATTAGAGCGGTGGCCCATGCCTACCCCCTCCCCTGACATCCACCGACTCTCACCCTCGTCAGGCTAAACATGCAAGCTATTCTGAATGAGACATGTGGACAACGATTTGGACACATGGACGAGAACATCAAGGTATTGCTCTGGCTATAAATAGAGGAAAGAAAGGAGAAGGAAGGGCTTTTTGACTCGTTACAGACTCTTATACAGTCTCTTATTCATTTACGAGTCTCGTTCAACATTTCACCTAGAATTTGAGCTATGGTAACTATTTGAACTCCTTCTTTAAAAAGGAACAGTCACACTTGTGTCTGTTCTATACTGCTTGTTTCGTCGGATTAACTAAGTCAAGAGTGGTCTCGGATTACCCAACCCGACTATGACACGGTGCTCTTTCTTCCTTCTGTGCAGATTTTCCGGCGAGCTCAAGACCATCCAATTCGATGAGGGAACAGATCGTAATGGGAAATTTTCAGAATAAAACTGCTAGTTTATTTGGTCTCTGTATTCACTCCAAAAGAAGCAAGCAAGGTTCGTTATGTCTTTCGGCCTTCCCCAACGAAAGGAGGAGAGATATATTATGGATTTTATCAGCTCTTTATCATCAATTAAAGAAGTATATCTCTTATCCGAATTCAATTGAATCAATTAAATCTGTTTAAAGACTAGAAACACAGTCCCTCTGCAACTTTGGGCGGTTGTGGTTGATTCCTACTTTTCTTTTTCTTTTTTTTTACAACAAATTCAATTTAGGACAAAGATAAAGACCCTGCTGCGACTGCATCGAAATTTTGAAATGTAACTGCAGATTTTTAGTGCCGTTCTTGGCAAGGGAGAAGCTTGGTCGAGTATAGCATATTACTAAATTTTTTTCTTTTCTGTAACCAGCTCTTGTGGCTGTTTCTTGCAGCATTCATGTTGCGTTTATACCCTGCCCTTATCAGATGTACTGTCAGGCCCCGTGTATGAGGCCTTCTACATTCTTACTTTCGATTTTGGTTTGGAATCTGGTGTTTGTCTTTTGTCTTCCAAAAAATGAGATTCAAGCTTGCGTCAGTGGTTCTGGTTTTCACAAGATAGCAAAATTGGATGATTGTGGCTTGGGGTGCAAGTTTGTTCAGGAGCAAGGCTGGGAATTTCTTGCCCTGAGTTAGGGTTGGGCTAGGCCAGGGTTGAGGCCTTGGGTTGAGCTCGGCCCCCTTTTCTTCTACTTCTTGCTCTTATTCTATCTTCTTCTACTGCTTTCTTTTTCTTCATCTCCATTGTTGATTTCAATTTTTGACTTGGAACCTCTTCCTTGTGTGCCTTCTCTTTTCTATCACTGTTTGTCTTCCTTTTTCTTTTTTTAAGTAATCAAATTTCGTTATTACCAAAAAAACAAAAGGGGGTTCAATCTTGTCACTGGTTCTGGTAACGCGCAATACGATCCTCAGAACAACTTTTGAAACAAATTTAGTATGTTTAAGGTGTTTTCTAGAGGGAGATTATTGGAAATAGTCCTATAATGAGAATGAGATTGAAATCTTGGGTCCTCCTTGTATATGGAGAGTCCCTCTAGTCCTCTACTAACTAGGTCTAACTATTGAGTTGAAAACTTGACATGATATCAGAACTCTAGGTTCCTTCTCATAGTAATCTCAAAAAGAGGGCAGTTATCGAAAGAAAGATGCCAAATGTATTAGCACATATACACTATCCAACAGTGGGGCTACATGTGAAGGAGAGTATTGAGAATAGTCCCACAATGCTATCGAAATTGGAATCTTAGAACCTTATATATGAAGTCTCTTCACTTACTAGTTCCAACTTTTGAATTGAAAACTTTGAGAGAGATAAGTTAGCAAAATTGGATGAGATTGTAGCTTGAGGTGCAAGTATGGCCAGTCAAACTGAGTCTGCCCTGAGCCTGAAGTAGGGTTGGGCTAAGATACCATGGCCCTAAAAGCAAGTCAAGGGCAAGGCAGAGAATATCTTGCCTTGAGTTAGGACCTGGCCGTCAACTTCTTGTACCTATTTTTTTTTTCTTCTGAGCCACCAGATTCTTGCTTCCCAACCATTGCTTTTGAATAACACATTTGTTTATTTACAGGCCCATGTTACCCCCACAAGCCTACATCTCGGAAGAAAAACAGGTAGGAACAAATTCAAATTGTCCCAGTTAGGTTTATGATCACATTCATTTGTAAGCTTCTCCATCAAAATGCAATTAATCAGGTCGAAAGGAAACAAAAAGGAAACAAAAAGGGAACAATAAACACATCATCAATGCTATTAATTTCTTCATTTCAGACCATTTGAAAAGTGTGTTTCCACCACACTGAAAACCATTAAACAAACCAAAAGGGAAGCAGAAAGCAAATCCCACATGGATATACAGAGGAAGTAAGAAACTAAAGACAACATAAAACCCACAAATATCCCTTTCTAACCCAAATCAGTTCTTCCTCTCTTTTTGACTGCAATCAGTCCAAGATTCTCTTTCTCTTTGCAGAAAGTCCTGAGCTGAAACACATGACTTCATTCTCTTGATTCAGGCTACTCCCGCCTTCATCCCAAAACAAAAAGCAAACCCATCTCCTAATCTTCCCCACTTACTTTTTAACTGTACAACAGTGGTAATTGGTAACAATGACATACCCAAAAAAATCTTTCTTCCTCTTCTCCGTTCGTCGAGTCCATCTCTGTATTTCAGTTCTTATGTCTGCTATTCCGATCAGCAACAATGGATAGCAGCCTTGAAACACCTTGAGTCCAGACATCATACTCTCGTTGATTCCTGCATTCGAATTCAATTACTCCACGCAGCTCTGTTCTCAGCCCAAAGTAGCGGCGCTCCTCCCCACCTTCCAACAAGTGCCGCCCTGGCCATGCAGGAATGTCTTTACATACCTCTATCACCACATCTGCAATAAAATACAACTCAAAAGAATAGATATCCACTGAATTAGAGATTACCCAAATCTAATCTGGTTAAATTAAAGATAAAACAAATCCCAATGACCAAAACCATAACTTTTCTTCTAGCACGTCCCACTTTAGTAGTGCTTGAATCCTTTATCGGAACCCGAGGATTCAAGTAAGACAGAGTCCTTCATTCACATTCACACTAGGCTTCTAGGGGAACCATTTTTGAGAAAAACAAAGAAGAGGATGAGAGGGTCTTACTCTTTTTCTTTTTTGTAATGGTCCCGGCAACATGTCTGCTCTTCATCTTCACCATTACCTGCAGAGGAAACCAGATTTAATTGTGTGGAAAATTCAAATGCTAACATGCGCACCCAAGTGGAAATGGTGTGTAAGAATGAAAAGCTGCTTCAAGTTTGAGGGAAACAGGGGATGGACGAGGTAGACCCACCTGACCCATCCGATTGATGTAAACAGAAACAATTTTCCAGTGAAGATCACCTGCAGCATTAATACAAATTAAATGCATCCAAATTATGCACCGAAAGGCAAAATCAATGATCCAAAATCGTTCTTCTTATACCTTTACGAGTGCGCTTGAGGAGTTCAGAACCTTTTGCGAGGAGCTCTCGACTGCAGACGCCAAGGAAGTTCCCGTCCGGTACAAGTTCACCACTGTAATTACCGGTAGGATGACTACCCATACCCATCCCTCTCTCCACAGGTATCACTGCAGCTATGTTCCAAACTTCCTTCAGAGCTCTGGCCTTCAATGTCGCAGCCCCTCGTAGAGCTGTCGAGCCAATTCAATTAATCACAGATAATGAATGATCTCAGTGACCCACCACTGGAATTCCAAAAAGGCTCGTGAAGATGTTATTAGGAATCCAAACTAAAGAACTTACCAGTTGCAGCTGCTGCAGTTAGAGTCATGATGTCGCCGGGAGACCGTACATTAACAGCAGAGCCAATGACGGAAGCCAGGTGATCACGCTCTGCTCCCATTGCCTCTGCAGCTTCCACGCATTGAGCGGCCACCAATGTGGCTGCAGATGCCACAGCCATATCCGTCTTTGTCATGTGCTCATCCTTACCAGTGCTTGATGAGGCAGCCGTAGCTGCTGCAATGGCAGCCACAGCGGCTGCAACTCCTGCAACTGAAACTGAAGCATGGAGCTGTGCATTTTGTGCTCGTGTTTCTTCTTTCTTCTTCTCCCTCCTGTCCTTCAACCACCTCCCTACAGTCTTACCTCCACCACTAGCTCCACCTCCTCTGTACGGAGTATTTACAGTGTTGTTCAAACGAAAGAACTGCAAGCACAGGCCAACAGTAAATGACGATCAAACTCACTTCTCACCGGACACTTTTGTAATTGGCTTCCGTGGTACTTGCATTAAAGAAATCAAACCAAAACAAGTAATAAAGAAACAAACTGTGAAAATGTAAACTAAAGGAGAATTCTGTGAATCAAATTGATGCATTCTTAATACATTTTTTCTGCAACTCCAAGCAAACAACAGGAAGAAAACACGACATCGCTTTCTCAAGAGATGGGTAATGGCTATTTCGGGATATCAGAGGGGGCATAACGGTCTTTCTAACCATGTTTGGGTGTCCAGAACATATATGGAATACTTTAATCAGGAGGGTGGAGGAGAGCTTGAGAGTTTCTTAAATCTCACGTCTTCTGTATTGAGAAGAGAGAGAGATAAAAAAGCAATTTCTCTCTCTTCTAACTCTGGGTTGTCGTACTGAAGAGCAGAGACCTAGAGACGAGAGATGGGAAGTTGTGGCAGAGGAAAGCTGCGAGAGCCTGCAATGTTGGTCTCGTTGTCTTCAGTGCTCGCGCCTTGGGGAGAACAATTTAAAGTAGAAGCGTCAGATGGTTTTAATGGTGATATCAGAGCGAGATAGACAACGGACCTTAACATCGTCGATCTCCGATGGAGAAACTGGTGGGCTATCCGTCAATGAACCATTCAAAGGTCCGCTACTGTGAGAAAGTCTTCCTGATGTAAGTGGCGACACTTCCTGCAGAGATAACACGAGAAAAACCCAGAAACTATGAGAACTTTACAAATTACAACAGAGATTTTTCATTTTTCATCTACACCCACCATTTCAAACCATGAAAATAGAAACACAGCAAAAGATTAAATCAATATTTTTACGAATTATTACAGTTTCCTTCACACTTCAGAGAAGCACAAAGCAGGATTACTCGAGAAGACAAGTCTGCTTTGGCAGCGTACCTCTGTTTATTTGCAGGGAAAACGCTGCTTACAAACGCATTTGGGCATCAACAAGAAAAACAAGAGCAAGAAAAAAATACGGGGCCATAGAGGTAGCTGAAGGCATAAAGACAAAAAGAGAAGAAGACGAAACAGAGTAATGACCACCTCACAGAAAATAATTTCCAGCGGAAAGACATCCTTGAGAAAATGGGATTCAAACATGTAGAGCCCACTAAACTACAGCCATCATGGGCAAGCTCAAGCACGAAACAGAAGAGCAGTAAAGCGCAGCAATCAATTATGTAATCCAGAACAAAAATAAAGACGCCCGAAAATGAAGGGGAGACGAGTTAAGAGTAAGAACCCAGTCCAAACTTAGCGTGGAAGCAACATTTCCAGTTGCGATTCCTTCTGCTATATATACGATCTTGACTTACCGATTGAGACTGGCACTGAGACATTATCCTCTCCATGACAAGCTGGGAAGTTGCAGAAGAAGCAAAAGAGAAAGGGTTCCCAGCAACGGTAGCAGACTCCTCAATGATATCTTCAGGTATGGAAACTCCACCACTTGCAGACGTGGAGAGCATAGGAGGGGCTAGAGCTTTGGATACTTCAAGAGCAGAGACACTCCATGAACGTGAAAGGAACTCCATGGGCTCTGGTGGTGTCTCTGGTGGTTGGAACCTGACAACAGGGAGGGACTCAGGTTTCCACAAATTACCGATGGTATCATCCATGGTGGGTTACTTAAAACTGCTCCTGTTAGTGTATAAGTAGAAGCAGAAGAAGAGAAGAAGAACAGTGCGCAGGATAAGGAAGAGAATGAATTCTTGAAGGAGACAAAGGATTAAATCAACGACTGAGGAAGATAATGGCGCTTTTATAGTGGAGAGCGAAAGGAACCAAAAAAAGCGGCCGGACCTTCTTGTGTTCAAGTAAGCCTTAGCATTTATTAATATTATTAAAAAAAACAGAAAAGGATAATTTAAATCAAAAGTAACGTTCAAAGAAATCATATAAAACTTTCATTTTACAAAAATCATACTAGAGGTTTTTTTTTTTTTTTTCATATTTTCAATATTAATTTTATTTAATATTGACATCCTTTAAGCTAATCATTAGATTTACTTCAAATTTTCAGGGATCAATCATTTTTTGTTGAATTACCCTTTTTAGTGCTTGATCATTGATACATCTATTGAAAAAATAGTAAGTTGAGATGTGGAGTTTTCATTGAAAATGTGTACCATAGTCGAGATTTATGATTTGGTGATAAACAATCGTCAGTGAGGAAGGGTCATAAGAGAAGACAGGGGCAGGGGAGGGGGTGGACAAATGAAGACAACAATGAGCATATGAGAATCGGAGTGGTGAGTATTTGCGATAAAGAGATGGTGAGAGAGTGAATCAAAAGAGACCAAGAAAGTTATGCTAAACAGGAGTAAATTTAAAAATATAAAAATAAAAAGTATATAATTTCTCAAAACGTCAGATACTTCTTATATGATTTTTGAAACGTGAGGTATTTCTAGTATGATTTATCAAAACTTCAAGTATCTCTGAAAAATATTCACTTGTATGAATTTCAGATGGCTTCTTCTAGGCCACTTTCTTCATGAGTTGAGCTACTCTCGTGAATTTCACCCTTCTATTGTAGAAATTTTTCAAAATACCCTTCCAGGTATTATATCTTTAAGGCCCGTTAATAACATACTTATTCCTAATCTGTTGCTTTTGTTGGAGTCAATTTTTTAAGAGCAGAATGTTGTTTGATTTATGAGCTTATCAAAAATAGAATCTCGTTTGATAAAATGAATTTGAATTTGATTCCAAATCTCGTGGTGGTAGTGGTGGGTGGTGGAGGTGGTAGTGATGGTGGGTCGGTGGGTCGGTGGGTGGTGGTAATTGCAGTGGGGGAGAAGGTGAGTCTTTGTTTTGGCCCAACTTCATTTTTTAGCTATGTTTCATTTGCTTTGGAACAATAAGAGCTAGTTATTTTTAGTTTTTAAATTTAGAATCCCAAAGTCAAATGAAGTCCTCATCATTCCCTAAGAACTTGGAATTGAACTGAATTTACTAAACAGTATTCAGCACTCAAATTACTCCCACGGAGATAGAACAATGGAATCCATGAGTAGAAATGTAATCAAACGGAACCTAAGATGCCGTTTTAGTTTCTGCAACATGGGGAGATACGTGGCAAATCAGACCCTCCTGCTAACTAATTAGGAGCCTCTTGAATTAGAGATTAGCCACGTGGATGCCCCCATTTTCACATTTTTTGTTAAATAATGAATCATTTTATGATAAAAATTAATGGGTAAAGGAACGCTGTCCAATAGGCTCCCCTTTGATCTCTCACATGGGTTCATAGGTTCCCCTTTGATCTTTAACATGAATCTCTCACAGGGGAGTAGTAGTTTAAATAATCGATGCATCGGGATTTGAACTGGATGAACTCTAGTCGTTAGATTTACATTGAAGAGTCTCCAAGATTTCTACATCCAAAATTATTATGGTAAATGGTTTTATATATTGAATTATACATACTCAATCGTATTTAAACTAATACTCCCCTATTAGTGAATGAGAATGTAACAAAATAAATTTAGAATATTTTTTTTATTATTTTTTTTAATTTAATTCATTCAAATTTAGAGAGTGTTATAGTAATGTTTAGAGTAATTGTATAAATGCATGGATATACACGGGATGCATGCCAATACATAGGAGGTATTTGATTGAATTAAAATTTAAAATTTGACATGTGGGTGATCTAGACCATGTTCTTTCTATCCAACGATTGAAATGGAGAATGGACACATCATCTGCCTATGTGATAGAATAAATTCTTGTGACATTTGAAAAAATAACAAACCTTTAATACAACAACATATATATATATATATATATATGGGTTGTGGGCAAAAACTGAATCCTTTGTATATAACAATCTTCATTATATGAAACCCTAATTCTTCCTTCAAAAGGATGCATATTCAACGGTACTGATCGTACTTACAACTAAGCATAAAATCACTCCATCCAAGTACCAAAAGTGCCTTTAAAACTTACGGATCATCCCCAAATTTGTATTAAGATTCATTTCTCCTTTTGACCTGCGTGACATGCTATTGATTCGGAAATGAATTCTGCTATTGATTTGGAAATGAATTCTCTAACCATAAATTCTACGATCTTTACCCTTGGTTAATCATGTTGGGACCCAAGAAAAATAGAAGCCTCAAACATTTTGAGACAATTTGGTCATATAGCAGATCATGATTGTTTAATCTTTGTATTGCTCCCTAGTGCATCTCTCGTAAATCCCTCTCCCTCTATTAAAAAGTTTTGTATTTTCAATAATACATCCTTAAAGCTTGGCATAAAAGCATTCCATCTAAGTACCAAAACTACCTCTTAAAACCTATGGCCCATTTTACCAACAAAAAAAGGGTTATTATCGTCTCCAATGATTAGAGCCTTCAATCGCTGATCCAGCGGTGGGAGATAGGTGCGCCTGATTAACTCCAACCATTGGATCAGCGATTGGAGACTCTAATAATTAGAGACAAATTGGACTAAAAAAAAAAAACCTAAGGCCCATCGAACATCTCTGACACTATATAAAAAAATTTCCCAAATTGGTATTAAGATTCATTTTTTTTAGGACTTGTCCGACATGCTATTTATTTGGAAATGAATTCTCTACTCGTACCTTCTGTGGTCATCCGCATCCAGTCCTCCCAGTGGTTCTGGGAGGACAGTGGCAACCTGCCCTGGATGGTGGGCCACGTGGCTCTCAGTAAATCCGAGACCCACATCCGAGCCGACACCCTGTCGACAAGGCAAACCGACATGGGTTGTCGGCTCAGACGTAGGTCTCGGATTCAACCGGGAATCACGTGACAGTCATCCAAAATAGATTACCGCGTCCTCCCAAAATCACTGGGAAGAGACGGATATGCATCCGTGGTTGCTTGATCCGTTATGTTGGGACCCAAGAAACGTTATGTTGGGACCCACGAAAAGTAGAAGCCTCAAATATTTTGAGATAGTTTGATCCCGTTACGTATCATGATTGTCTGATCTCTTAAAAAAATAAAATCAGAAGAAAAATATTGAGAATAAATGTTTGAGTTTCTTTAATTTGAAAAAACAGCATGTGATGATTTTAAACCATGCATTTTTATTTTATTTTATTTTATACAGTGTCGAACCTGCAACAACGGCTGTGCTAACTTCCATGGCTGGGTTCTTTAACCTGTCCAAGGCGATTGCCATATCTTCTTGGGCCTTTGTCTCTTTCATTTGCTGGTGTACTTGTGGCCAGCGCGGAATAATTTTTACTTCCAATCTAAAACTTGGAGCCCTACGGAGGTGATCCAGAAAGCTTCTATGGCCTTCTTGGAATTTGCTACAACTTCGTTGCTCCCTGGTTGCTCTAGATTTGATTTTCCGAATGTTACTCCCTGCAATTCATGGTGTCCTCCTCTACATGGAAAGGTTAAGGTAAATTCTGATGCGTATTTCAATGAGGAGTTGGGTCTTGCAGGCATTGGTTTTATTATCAGAGACTCTGATTGTAACGCATCCAAATCGTCTTCTACGGTCCTGCCGCCTGTCAAAAGTCAGATTTCAGTCGGTCCACCCCCCAATGTATTGGCAGACGGCCAGACTGATCCCAAACCTTGGATCAGCGGTAAGAACCGCTTGCCGCAGGAGACGATTTGGTTCCGATTGTAACCCTATTAAAGCAGGTTTTCAAGGAGTTTCTATTTCATCGGTTTTACTGGGTAAAGCTCTGGCGATAAGGAGGGCTTTTATGACTCTGGTGAATGAAGGTTTCACAAATGTTATCATAGAATCTGATTGTGAGATCCTTATTAATTGTATCAATGATCACCTTAGCCCTTGCTTGACTGAGATGCAAATGGTTAGAGAGGATATTATTATATTAGCCTCTTTATACCCCTTAATTTCTTTTGTTTTTGTTCTAAGGAAGTTAACAATGTTGCTTATTTCCTAATTAGGAAGGAAGTGTCGGAAGTGTCTTTGGCGGGATTGATTCAGTGATCTATTTTCGCTTTATGACTTATGTAAGGATGAAGCTTTGGTTGTAGTTTCTTCAATAAATAAAATTTTGTTTTATCAAAAAAAAAAAAAAAAAAGAAACTTCCCAAGGTGGGCGGTGGGCCACTATACGAATTTTAGCTAGGTTCAGAATGTCGTGAGACAGTTCAGTCCATATCCGGTATGGGCGTTAGAGCATTGAGAGGACCTTTCCCTAGTACGAGAGGACCGACACTCTTAAAGAGTCGAGATTGAAGCCAATCGAGGATTGCTCTTTTGAACCCCTTATTATATTTTTTATTTGAAGATGCAAGAATATTTTCGTATGCATCTCAATCATATAATCTACCTATTTGGATTTAGGACTTTTTTTTTTTTTTTTTTTTTTTGGTGAAATGGATTTAGGACTTCATTTGTTGCCTTTTTTTTATTTCCTTCAACAACTTTTTGTTTTAACAAAATCCCAATTATAATTGATTTTTTTTTTTTCAAATTAATAGTAGAAAATTATGACAAATGAACAAAATTCCCACGTTGCCAATATGGGGCTGATACCCCATGCTCTTTCACAACCCTATTCCTGATCATGTGGATCTTTACTCATGAAATGGGAAATTCCTCCCACATCAGCATCATGTGAAATCCATGCCTTTAACAACAAGACGACTATAATTTTAATACATTACAATAGTAATGTAGTGCATAGTCCACAAAAAAAAAAACAGTGAAACCCCCATTTTTTAGCCTTGTTTACATGTCAAATTTTGTGATCTAGCCACCACGATGATATAACTCATGTATTGGATTTGCTTGATTATTTGCATTTTTTTTATGATCAATTTAATAGAGTGTTGATGTGGCAATTCTAATTGTTGAATAGATAGAAGACGTGCTAATTGGTCCATCATAAATCAAATATTTTCTATAATTGAGACCGATGGAGGTTTCCGTTGTTGTTTATGACATTATAAAACTTCAATTACATTTTAGTTCATGTAATTTTTTGTTTGTTAGGTTTCCTAACTAGGTGCCTCACAATATTGCCAAGAGCAAAGATTTGAATTTTGGTTTTGTGCCTGGTTTCGGCTAAGTCAAAAACCAAAATTTTGGCCATTTAAGTGGAAATTTCGCTGAAACTAAGTAAAAAAAAACTTAGATTTCAAACTTGGTTTTAGTGCCCAAAACAATTATTTTTGAGTTCAATTTTTTTCTATAATGCAATTTTAACCTTTTTAACATATTTATTGAATCATTTGCAAACAAAAATTCAAAAATGGTAATTCTATGTCTACATCATGGCATGCTAATGTATACAATGAGTGAGAAAAATAGTAAATTTGAAATAAAATAACAAACTAATGTTATATAATTTATATTGTTATTACAACATTCCTAAACATTCTTTAATTATTAATTACATATAATAAGGAAAACCACTCAAATCACGAGTTTTGTGGCGCATCTAATCCCTGAGCCTGAATCCATTGATGCTGCTAATAAATGTGCTCTCATTTCATCACATATGCATCCTATTTATAGAATTTACATACAAAATTTTAGGGGGAAAATGGTTTAGGGGAAAAATTGTAATCTTTTTGCTTCAAATTTTCAAAGCCTGGATGAAATGAAGTTCAATGCACATTGGAATTTGAGGTCATGATGGAAGATGAAAAAAAAGAATGAAAGAAATGAAGAAATATTGAAAAAAATCAAATTTCACAGAAATCGAAATTAGCCTCTATCGATCAAAATCTGGTTGAAATTGACTGAAATCTACTGAAATCGACTACAATCTTCCAAAATATGAGACTATTTGGTTTCGACCTATAGTTTCGTTTCAGTGTAGTCAAAAATCAAAATATTTCAACCAAAATAAAAATTTCAACCGAAATTCAGAACTATGGCGAAAAACACTAAGCCTCCATGGATACAAATGTTCACGGACTCAAATATGTAGTTTCATATCTTAATTTGTTTATTTATATATGGGAAAAGTTTTTTCTAGTCTACCCCCCTCAAGCAGGGAGACTCATGGTCTGAAATATCCCCTTTTAACCACTCCTATATCTAACCACCCACAAAAGCCTTTTTTATTAAAAGAAAAAAAAAAAATTACTCCCAAAATCTCATCCCTTTAAGATATCCATATACATAATTGGGGATAAAAAAGAATATCCATTTAATAATTGAATATAAATGTAGATATTGAAATATGTTTTCATTAAAACTATAAATGATATGGGAAGAAGAACTACAAACAGGGTATATTAAATTTTACATGCCAACAAGAAAAAATAAAAGTACTAAAAATACCAAAAATCATCAATAAAAATCCACATGATTATAGAAGAAAATGAATATTAGGGATTGTAAATCTTTTTCCGTGAACATTTCCTAGTTAATCACCAAGAGAAGCTTTTCTTGGAGGGCCAGATTTTTGCTCTGCAAATGCCCATTCATCATTCCTTTTATAATTTTTTTTTTTAATATCCCCAAAGAAGGTTTCACATAATTAACTGTCTCTCATCTTGACAATTTTTGTCTCCTTAAAAACCCTGTGGAACAATACTAATTCCTGCAACTGATTGGAATGGTTTGGGAAATTCTTCCAAACAGACAGCATAGGAAATCACGTAGGATGAACAGATTACAGAAGAGGGAGAAATTTGGAAGGTGAGCGGAGTTATTGTGTTTCTTCCTGAGTATGGAATCTGATACTCTGCTCACGGCATCGTCTTAGGCCGACAACCATTGTCGCCGGATCCCTTACGGAGGTAGAAGGAAGGAAGGAAGGGCTAATACCCAATTGCTGAATCTCTGAATCTCTGAATCCCTGCTAATCTGTTATACTGACAACAATTTGAGATTCGTTTTTGGCGGGTTTCTTTCGTTCCTTCTTATATAACTCACTAGACCTCTAGTTTTCATGGCAGAGTACCAGAGATTGTTCCTCATGTGTCTTTGATGAATCGAGCTGAGAGCAATCGGGGTCCCCGCAGGACCCCGGAACGGTCTGCTTAGGAGTTTCCCCGTTCAGTTCATCCTTCCTTTGGCGTTGAGAGGCAGAGACAGAGAGAAGAGAGAGAGAGAAGATGGGTGAGGCGTGCCTGGCAAACGTCATCACTTTGCTCTTTTGAGTCAGCGATTTCCTTTCCTGAATCCTTCAGACTTTCCAGAACCATGCGTCCCATCGTCTTCCTCATCATCTTCTATCGTCTTTCTGGTTTCTGCAGCCTCTCTGATCAAAAGCTTCGTCAACTTCAAAAGCGCCTTGCAAACCACAAAACCCAGAATTTTTTCTTTTTTCTTTTTCAGATGATTACAGAGACTGCTTTCTGTTTTAGTCTTTGGTTTCTTCTTCGTGACATTAACGAGATGCTTTTTTTTTTTTGGGTTCAGTTTTCTTTCTAAGTACCCAAATTGCCCCCTCATGGAAAGGTTGAGGATGTTAGATTCCAATCCAAAACACTTGTTTATGAAATGAAAGGACTATTCACAGAAGAAAACCCGGAAGTTGCAGACATGGAGACAGTAATTATTAGTCTTCATCCGGCCATGAATCCATGATTCATAAAAACTTACTCTGAAACTGTAAATTATTATTAATAAAGGGACCTGTTTTCCATCATTATGTCAAATCGACCGGAGTTAATAATAAATTACGGACAGTTTTAATTCAAGTCCCAAGTTACAACTGTAAGTTCAATAAATAATGAATGACAGCCTAAGAATTGCCTCCATTTTCTTCTTCTCTCTCTTCCAGTTGGGCAGCAGTTCCCCAGAATCCGGCCTACAGAGGACAGTGAGAGAGGGTAATTTAAGAAATGCTAGTAATGAGTAATTTAATGTAAAATGGAATTATTAAAGAGTGTAAAAAAATGGAGAATCAATAGTATAGAAATCCTCTTCAGTTTCAGTCTGGTAGCCAAACATGGGGATGGAGTAGGATACATCTCTACACATACGGATGCATCCCAATCCTGACGGGCTGAAACTCTGGAGACGATTTGAATAAAAAAAAAATCATGGGTTTTTTTTTTAAACTTAGTAAATTTGTAAGGTCTATAATTACAATTACACTCGTGATTTGATAAGAACCTGAAAGAAGGATTGGAAACTGGGATCTTTAGAGAGAGAGAGGGGAGCAAAAATACTCTTTTGGAATTTTTCCCTCTTTTTATGTTTTCATGATAGGTTCCATGATTGGGTGGGTATTGCTATTGCGTAAAGCCCTAAACCCTTTCTACATTATCAGAATATTAAACTATAAAAGATCCATCAGATGGGTTCCTCACTGTTAACCACTTGCAGACAGACAAATGTATTTGTGAATTAGCATTTGTATGTGTGAAATGAGAGAGATGATGTGGTTCACCTCCACCTATTTCATCTTCCACATGATTCTATCTCCCTTCATGGATGTGAAACCCATAACCAGATGATCCATGGATGGATCATGAAGAATGCAATAGCTATGTAATAACTATGTAAGTGCAGGGAACAGGAAAAAAGAGAGGGATCCGAATTGTCTTCTTTCTGTATTTTAGAGAGGAGGGAGAAGCTCTCATCGGATAATCGACACATGATTCTTGAAAAAATCAGAGCCCCATATTAGAGTCAACACCCTTTGTCTGTTCGATTTGTCGACTGGATATCGATTTCCACGTGAGATTTAAATTTTTCCAAAAACCATATGTGGGCCATCAAAAGTGGCGTCTACAGACGATTTGAATAGAGAGAGAGAGAGAGATAGGGGTGAGGGGTGCAAAATAAATAAAGCGTATAGGGAGGGTTTGGTGGGACAGAAGAATCTCAATATCATCATTAACACAGATACGAAGTTAACTTTTAAAAGACCTAATAAGATTACACACTGACTCATCCTACTCTATATCTACATATTATATGTCTCTTTTTAAATTTAAATTAATTGTTTCACTCAAGTTAGGCGACTATCCGCTTACGGCCATTTCATTTTTCTTATGTTTATGTCGAAAATTGTACCGTTGTCTTCCAATATCGGAAGTTCTATACCATGGGCTGAGTCTGATGCATAAATCAGTATTTTGAAATGCAAATAGTGGTAGAATTCGGTTTATTAAGATGATTGAATTTTGAGAGAGCTGTTGGGTATTAGAAAACAATTCGTTTCTTAAAGACAAGATAAAATGAAGTGAATAAACAAACATGTAGGGATTGCCCTTTAAACTGAGTAGACACCATATCAAATCGCCCCAATTATGTTTATTTGCGACAAGATTCGCTGAATTCTACAAGGTAAGATATTTTGAACTGAACACGATAAAATTTGCTAAGCTAAATATGGTAAGACTAGATTGGGATATCAGAGTCGTCTCTATAGGATATGCGAGCTAACAACCGAAACATTTAGTGATACACGTGACCGACATGCCACATGACAGTATGTGATAAGGGGGTAGTTTATGCATCCATCACTATGTTTGGGGGAATAATGCCCTCAACATCGGTAGGAAATTGACAAACATTAAGGAGATGGAAACATTTGCTTACTATATCACATCCATATCATCTAAAGTGACAAAACAGTGATGAATGGATAAAAATTGACTCTTGTGGCTCAGCTCGTCCTTCCATCGAATTGAAAGACATCAACTTTGCATACCGATGATCTCAGCCTGTCCAATGGGTGGCCGATGTGATTGGACGCCATTAGAGGATCTAGATCCCTAATGAATTTGGGTTTAGGAGACTCATTCTATGGAGCCCAATTGTATTAAGGTTGTTAGAGCATTTTCATACACAGCTTCGCCTATGGATGGATACCTTCCTCTCACACGACATTAATACATACCAAAGATTACATCATAAAACAGTGGCGACACTGACTTCGTTTCAATTAGGGGAAGCCATTAACCATGGCAATGTCTGATAGAAGACTGAAGACTGAGGTGAGATCAAGGCTATAGTAATTGGTACTAAATTTGGTATCTGTCCCGGCCAATTTTGATCTGGATTGGTCCAATCTTGAATCGAGTCTGGATCCCTTTGGATAAATTTTTTTTTTTCACTTGATGGTCGACACATGGTAATCATACTACCAGATGATTAGCCGATCCGATCTGAATCAGGGATTGGGATTGGACTCAATCAATTCCGATCCATATTGGCCGATTCGATCGATCCTGATTTCGATTCCAATACCATGGGTGAGACATAAAAAGGGTTCAAACCTGGTAATAATGTAGTTAGCCACTTCCCACCTCTAAGATTGGTGGGTTAATGTCCTCCACTTAGCTCATGAAGTTGATCAATCAAATCATCCATGTCAAACAACCCACAAAGATGAGAACATGGAAAACCCACTTTCTGAGCTTCCCACCAAGTGGGGATTCTAAGTGGAAGAGTTTAAAAGGATGAATTGATAGTCAGCAGACTCAGCACTCCACCACTGGAAACTGCATTCAACACCAAATAATAACAGTGAGAATATGTGTGAAAATAAATCAAACATCCATGTAGGATGTAACTGTATTGGTTGTACTGTGGCCAACATATCGACCCACCACCCATAGAATCAATAGGTTCATCTCTTCTTCAATCACTCGAATGTATTGCTGAAACAAAACAGAGGAAGTAGGTCCAGTGATTCCAAAGTTCAAGGATGCAATATCTGTCACATGATCAGCCTAGAAACAGCCTACGGTTCTAAAACGGGTGTGACACGGGATTGGCCCCAATAGATTCTAAGCCAAATCCACAGATCCATGCCCTAGTCTATACCTTGAGTGATCCCACACCCAGGGTTTGAGAGCATGGAATTAAAATCGATCCCAAAATCCCTTCTTTTCTTTTTTTCCTTTTTTTTTTCCCCTTTAAAACCCCATATTAGAGATCCTCCCAAAATAAAATAGTAGGGAAGTAGAAATCTTTCTCTCAAAATAAAATAGATAGAGAAGTAGAAATCTTAACTACCCTCCCATCTCCTACCATGACTACTTTAACCTCTCATCCAACCTAGGGAGATTCAATTCCTGGAAGCACCAAAGAAGCAACAAACCAAAGTCTCAATAGTCATAGTAGCAGAGAAACATCACTTTTGCAAGAGCACCTGACTGAAAATATTGAATCACTGATGGCCCAGAACAGCAGATGGGCAACATCTAATTCCTACATGAGGACAATAAATGGAAATGAAATTAGATCAAATGGCATCATGAAATGACAGACTCAACAGAACAAGCCGGCTGCAGCCAATACCAAGGTTGGTCGTAAGGGATTGATCTTCACACGATTAAAGATTTCTGTAAGACAAAACAACAAGGATGCACAACACTGAGAAACCCATAAAGCCATCCAAGCTTTCTCACAAGCTATAATTAAGATTGTTGTTCTCTTTTTCCAATAAAGACAAGCCCACAAAAAAAACCAAATTCATATTAGGAGTTAAAGGAACTACAGAGAGAGTTGAGAGAGTGAGGGGAAGCAAATTCAATTTTTCCAATTTCTGCTTTTTGTTTTTTCCATTCTCTCATCAGTGCCCATCTTCAATCTTCTTCAACCCTTTCATGTCCGTTGTTTCCACCCTGCGTCACATCACAACATGGGTTTATCAACAAATACACTCATGGTGTAATCCATTTATCCACAGCCTTACAAGACATTAGAAGAAATGAGACAGTCAACAAACACTGAAGAAGAAGAAACCACCATATCCAAAGTTCCAATCAATTACATATCTAAAAGATCTCAATTCAATCACTGACCCTGTTACAACTTGCAACTTGTGTTATTAAATTCGACAAGTTGGACAGGGATCGGAATCAACTCACATATGATGTACTGCATCAGCCATAAAAACTAAATAGGACAGATTGATATGGTTAAAGATGGGGTTTTCACATTTATGAGAGAGGGTTCTTCACCACATACATCAAATCATCAATATAAAAGATGTATCGGGAGGAGTGATAAGAAAAAGAGAATATACCTTATAATAATTACTAGCTTTACATCAGATTTTTACCACATCAAATCAAAGGGATATCCAAATCCAACATTACGAATAGACTCTTTATCAGCAATTTGACAGTCTTTATGCAGAGGCTGGACACAAACAGTCCACCCTGAGGTCAGTGAATTAACTACAAATTAATAGGCACAGATGGGAAAGCACATATTTCGGGAAAATTGTTTAAGACTACCCAAAAAACCATTTCGATCTACCAAACTTATTTCCAATCTTTCATTTAAATTGACCTCAAAAAAATCATTTAAATCAGATACCCCAAATAAAAGTGTATTACCGAAACACCCTAAACAGTGCCCACTCAACCTTCACCCATATATAGTTTTGCTCCTACTGATCATGGCCAAAGTATCCAGAAGATCTGTTAATCATATGTACCACATCCGTGCTATATAACTCCCTTCTTTCTTCCCTCAAACTTGTTCCACAGGTGTGGCAAAGTGAAGCGAGCTCTGCTTAAGGATTTCAATAATACATTTCTTTATTTTGCACAAGTAGAATTAAAAAAAAGGTGAATAGTCTGTTGGTATTTTCTTCACATATTTATATGTTCTCTCAAAGCCGGACTTGAGAAATGCAAGGCCCATCTAGCAATTGCATGCACAAGGACAATCTGTGCACACGGCACAAAGCTGAAAGAACGGAAAGAGAAACACCTGGATGGTCTAAATGTCCAACACAACAATGGCCACCTCAATGGGTGGTAAAAGGGACCCATCAGAAGGCCACTGAACTAAGGCCTTGCAATCGGAGAAAACCGAAATTTCATCAACTCCAGCTTGAAGAGCAGCTTTGAGGCCCCTACGAACCGCCAAAGGCAAAAGGTGGTCACAAGTAATGAATTGCAGGAGCATTGTCATGACCAAGAAAAAAACAACCAGAACTCATAGCTCTCGGCCTCAAAGAAAAAGCTGCATCTGAGAAAAAGGGAGCAGCTACGAACAGGTGCCCCTTGGGCTACAACTGATGGAGGAACAACCGAAGATGACGAAAAAGAACCAGAAAAAAAGAGACTAAGATATCTTTAAGGCTGTTTACCCAAAAGATCCTTCATGACAAAGGACGAACAAAGACCCGAAACCCTTTCATTTCTGCACTTCCAAATATCCCAAGCAATCGATACTGCTCCAACTTGGGTAAGTCCCCTCTCGAACCCCAAAGCTGGATCCATTCGTAGAGAAGCATATACAGGCTAGAGGTTGATCTAAGAGCTGGACAGGAAGCGAGCCAGATCTGCTGCGCTTGGATGAAACTTTGTGAACCCAAGGGCAGACTTTCGTATACAGGGGAATGTAGGTCATTATGAATCCCATCGGCTGGATTTTCTCCACCCACGGTGAAGAAAATTTTTATCCTTGTATCAATCATTCCAACCCAATACACACACACACACAAAATTACCTGAATGGCTCTACTATTTTCTGGCTGAATAATTGGCTAAGCATTAAATGAAATGCAGACTGGAAAAATAAATGAAAACCAGGGGAGAGGGGGGAAAAAGCTTTCCTCCATATGTGATGCAGGCCAAGATCCATTGGATAGGAAGATTTAATTTAGAAATCTTTGTAAATTTTATTTCTATTAATTTAATTTTATTTTTGATTTTTACTTTTATTAGGAAGGTAATTTCTCTTTTTATTTATTTTATTAGTTTGTATTAGTTGTGGGTTCCTCATCCCTTAGACGTAGGTGAGTATTAGCATTTGAGTTGATTTCTAGTTAGTAGTTAAGTTTAATTAGGACTCTTATATTGAAGTCATATTTGAGTTCTAATTGTGTTTTTAGAGTTTCAGTCCAATTAGAATTGTAAGTTTATTTAAAGACATTATTATTAATTAAATTGGTGGATGATTATTTGAAAACAAAAAGTAAAGAAGCTAGAATGCTCCCACGGCTGCTCCCTCTCTCCCCTCACGTAAGTCTCTCTTTCTTAGCTCCCCACCCTCCATCTCTCTAGGCAGTGATCCCTTTCTCCCTTACTATTCGATAGCTTCTTTCTCCTCTCTATATCTTTCTCTTTCTTGGTTTTCCCTCCTTATACCATAAGGTATATTCCTATATCTCTTTTATTTTAATTCTTTATTTTGATTCCCTACAATTATCCCACCATCCCATTAATTATCCCTAAAATCATCCCACGTTACTATTTTGGTTTTCATCCATTTTCCTCTCTTAACTGATAATGGTGTTTTCGATATTCTCCATTGTTATTCCCTTTCATCCCTTTAAGTGAGATTCAGTTTCCATTAATATGACACCAAGGGGTGTCAAACAATCAGTTCGATTTGGTCTATAAAATCCAAACCATAACCGATAGCTATCGATGAAGTCCGTTTTGGTCCTTTATTCAGACAGAAAGCTTAAAAATCAAAATTGAGACCAAACTGCTATGGATCTCAGTCCAATTGGTTTCATTTTTCCAGCTGGTATTTTCGGTTCGGCATCCATTTTGACAGGCGTCACCACCACCCTACCCCACCTTGTAAAAAATAGGAGCAAGAGAATGAGCACATGCAGTCAAATGCAGGAACGCCTGTATAAGCCCAGCCAAGCACACTGGTTCAACATATCCTAACCCTTCACAAAGGCAGTGATATTCAAACTTGTGGCATGAGTTAAAGAGCCACAGCTATTTCCATTCCTTTAATCTAAGAACTTCCTATACCAAAAATCCTCTTGATTCCAAGACAAAAAGAACATAAAGTTTCCTTAACATATAAGTAGAAACCTCCTCAACATTAAGTTTTGAATCACAAACACAAACAAATCCACAAAGCCTTAATTCAATCTTTAGTTAAGCTTTAGGCCAAAAGGTCATCCCACAACCAACACCCCATCCAATATGTGTTCTTTCAGGCTTAACATAGCAAACTTGAAAACCAAACACGTAAAACTTCAGGAAACCTCTATCATAACTGAAACCCATATAAATCTTAAAAATATCAGAATCTCCGTTTCAGCACCCATAAAAATTACAAAAATAGAATCTCCTGTCAAAGTTGTGCCATTTGCACCATCAAGTGCAAGGAGCACAAAATTCCCTACTTTCCACAAATACAAGCAGGCGAAAAAAGAACCTCCTCACAACAGTTGATTAAAGCCCAGACATCCGGAGAAGTTCATCAGGGATGGCCTTTCACCCCACAAGATTAGCTTCATGTTCATTACGTAGAGGTTTGATTTAACATGTTTGTTAGATACTTAAGTTCAAACTAAATGAGAATCAATATACATTTCAAGTTACAGCTCAACGCCTATCTTTCGGCCCATTTCAGAACCTGCAGACCTATTCAATCTGAATTCCACGATAAACTACTGAAATCTGATCTTTGCATTGTCCGACAATTCCAATTTTATCTTAGTCTTATCCCTCATTGAGCACTTCCAGTAAAGTTTTACTGTTGGCTCCCCATTAACTGTGTGAGATGTTACTATAGCAATCCTACACAATCTACCTTGAAGAGGGTGTTAACAACCAAAAAGACGAAGGAAAGGGATCGATCATTAGGTTAAATCTTAGTATTTATTCTCCTCTTTTTTTCTCTCCCAAGTTTCTTCTGTTAACCACGTCATTCTGACATTTATGTTCCACAGAGAAGTGCTTCACAGAAGGCTTGATAAAGATGCTCATGTCAGAACATTAACCCATTCTCTTTACACAGGATTATCAAATTTATCATCCCTAGTCTTTGCTGATGACCATTCAGTCTTTGGTCAAGCCACAATTGATAGTCATATAAGTCCAGGTAACTGATAAAATCCAAAATTAATCTGGATTAATACTAAACTAACAAACTACTGATTTAAATCTTAAAGATTTTCACCAAACAAGCCCCAAGTATAAATTGGCTATTGCATCTCCTTATGAGGTAGTAGAACCACCAAAAGCTCTTTTCATCAATTTAACACATGAGATCATTTCTATCATGGAGCAGGCAGAAAGGAAGCATTCAGTCATTTGTATATAAAGCTACAAATGCTGCACTAATCCAGCCTTCCATGTACACCATGCAGTCCATGAAAATATTGAGAATGTATTGAAGACACTCGACCAGCTGAAGCACAAGTTTATCTGGGAGAAAGAAACACAAAACCTCACGCTATGGCATGGAACAAATCATGCCCTCTTGCTTTTCCATACAAAAGACAAACTTGCCCTTAAGAAACTCAAATACCAAAACCTAATTGTTTAAGTTCAACCATGCCGGGTTCAAATATCTCCAGGATACCCCCAAACCCACTAAACAAGGCTCTTCCAGCGAAAAATATTCAAAAATGAATACTATATCCAATTCACAAACAGCGCTTACATGCTTTTCAGAATCAATTTAACCAGGAGAAGACTAGAAATATTATATCTATGAGCTACAACTAGGATCCAATTTAATGATAAACAACCTTGTTGTTCTGATATAGGGCTAGTTATTCTCGCATATAGATAGATGCAGTTTGACCTAGTATGAAAGATCTGAATACAAAACGGAGAAGTATCTAGCAATTACACTGTGATGGCAAAGGGGTTAAAACATATCAAATTAACCAGCCCTCTTTGCTACAGGATCTTAATTCAGTTCAATACAAAAATCTGCAGAGAAAAGTAATAGAAAAAAAATTCTTATCCGAAAATCCGACCATGAGAAATTGATGAAATTTGGATTGAATGGCCTTTATAATAGTTGGAACACCCCTCCAAAGTTGAAGAAGATCAGAAGAGAGTTGAAGAAGTTATGGGGCCCGCAAGTTTGCTGAACCTGCTAGCGCCCAGATCTAGATCAAGTTTGATTGATTCTAATGGCTGTAGCAGCAAGTTAGCAAAGCTTAGCAGTCACTCCAGGAGGTCAGATTCATATGCTAGAATAGAATGCTTGAAGTTAACATGAAGAAGAAAAGGATAGAGGAAGAATGATAGGTTGAGTCTCACAACCTGGTGAGGCTCAACCAGAAAATATTAACTCTGCAATTTTTCTGGAAAAACTCTACTGCAGCCAGCCTGCATTCTCTTTATTTATAGCTTTGAAACATTACAAATAAAATAGGAAAGAACTAAACTTGGAAAAGCTAAACCTCCTTTATAACTTAGGAAGTTTCTAAAACATAGAAATAGAAAAATTTCTAAAAACTGGAATTAGGAAACTAGATTTTAGGCAAGTTTTAATCTCCAAGCAACTAAGACTTCTAAACTAACTAGCCTAATTTTTAGGAAACTAAACAATAGAAATAAGTAAACTAAAAATTAGGAAACTAACCATAAATTCTAACTCCTGCTGTTGGTACTGTTCACGTGAACAGTACTGCGTGAACAGTGTGGGTTGGGCCCATGTTGACAGATCCTTGGGCTGGTCCACTACTGGCTGGTCCTTGGACTGCATCACACTGGCACAAAACTAACCTTGGAAGAAGACTTAAACTTTCAATTTGGCTTCTTGCTCATGGGCATATCCTTGCAACTCAAGGGGGCCAGTCGACACCACTGAGGGTATGTATCAACTGCATACTCTTTACATTCCAAATCTCAAGAAAACATGGAACACCTTACATTAACCGTGGGACAAGCCCAGATTTTTGGACCATGGCCGGGATGACCTTCCTAACAGTATCATTCCCATTTCAAGTTCATAAAAACTTTGCAACCTACAACTTACTGATTAAGCAAAGGAGGAATAGTTATCTAACGTTTTCATTTAACCTCCTTTGCTTGCAAAATTGAAAAGAATAAACCACACCTGCATTGCACATAAAAGGTTTGACATGCAAAGAATCTAAACCTTGGCATAAAAATTAACAGCCCAATGGTATGCACTTAGCAAATCTCAAATGAATCATCTAAAGCATTAGCAAATAAAATAATGGCTATACACATACTAAACATGAATGGCTCTGGCCCTTCGCTATTCCTCACTGATATAGTGGGAGCAACAAAGCAATTCAGAGATGGAGGAGGATTCTCAGTTGCAGCATACCAAGAGTAGTTGGGAGGAACTACCAACACAATGGCTGAACAAAAGGCCATCTGGGACGGTGTTGGTGCAGGCATTTACCTAGATATGTGGAGAGGCGCTACTAAATATTTTAAATATACAAGGGGGTGTATTAAAGATACCATGATACCTAGAATCTCTTAAGTAATGCTGGATAACCCTTGAACTAGCTAATAGTCACTTTTTGTAATTAAGTGCATTAATGTTTGCTGATATTGCAAGAAGGACCAGCCCTGTGTGGTGTTCTAAATAGAAACTGACAAAATGATTCCCTTCCTCTAATACCCAAGAAGGAAAAAAATATAATAATTAAACTAATGACCAAAAAAAATAAACAATACTAGGCCAACCCATGATAAAAGCAAATTCGAAGAAAATGTAGGTCTTAAATAGTAATATATATATATATATATATATATATATTACTATATATAGATATAGATATAGATATGGTAGAAAGAATTAACTCACGTTGTTCCATAGAGAACAATTTTTTGAACTTTTGTGATGTCAGCACCGGACTGGTTATCTTCAATAAAAATTGTCAAGCTGAACCAAATTATGTCAACTACATCAGCTTACTTCCTGCCATATACTGCCAAGAAGGAAATAATTGAAAAGAAAAAAAAAAAAAAAAAAAAGTACAGCAACACAGAGAAATCAGACATACCTACGAACATTCTGAAACTTCACATACTTTAGGATAACTGGCTTTCCCTACAAAGAAACAGCATTTGTTGACAATAGTAACTGCTTTATTTTAAATATCCATTTGCAGACATGAAAAATTGCATTGACAGTAGCATTTGGACATAGAGTCCCTACCTCAAGATTTTCTGGGGACAGCTCAGCAGTGTCACCAGGTGGGTAGTCAGAGACATTACTGCAGAAGTAACCAATAGAATTAAGAAAGCATGAATGAAATGCAAACAAATTAATGTCTTCCAATCAGAGATTTTGTCTATAGGAGTAATCATCCTACAAGTTACCTAAAACCCATATGTTCCTTGTTTGCAAAGAGCTTCACAGTCTTGGGACCTAGCCAGGCAACACTCATATGAGAATTCACAAATGTAATCACCAGTTCCAATAAAGCTTAAACAGATTTCTAGAGGAAAAACAAGTTCATCAAATGAAACCTGGCAAACAACTGGTTTATTAGCAAATCAATAACCAGAACTGAGGGTATACAGGAGAAAAGAGTGGGCCCAAGACAAATCGCAAACCACTTGTACCACATGGTAGTCGTGAAAAATGTGGAAGCTCTAACCCACCAAAAGTAGAAGCAGGACTCAGAAACATAAATAATAACGAAAACAACTCCAGTAAAAAACAAGATTAGAAGGGAAGAAAGATGTGATCCCCAGAAAAAGAATATCAAGGCATCAACAACTTCTTCGACTTCAAAGTTGATAACCATAGAAGTACAGAGAGAAGCCTATTGTTTGTTTGTGTCGGAAGAATTTTTTCAGCAAAGCAGTTTCTTTTAGAGCTACACCTACATCTTGTCCCTGGTCCACAATTTGATGAAGAAGTCCTGAGGCAGATTCAAGATATTCCCTCAAGTACCAGCATAGGAGAAAGGGAACCGCACCACCAAACTAGCTGGTGGTTCCCCTTTGAACTGATTTTGGTTCACCCAAACCCTCATGGTTTGGAGAGTCACTAGTTCTCTCACAAAACCAGACATGGGGTTAGCTTTAGGACTTATCTTTTGTTATTTATTATTTTATTGTCTTGTTGTACAGGTGGGAACAAGGTTTTAAGTATCGTGTATCAGTAGCGCCTCGGTCGGGCGATTTTAAGAAACGCATCATATCATATCATGGATATGGTGGATATATTTGGATACAGAGCAAGATATACACGGGAAGTATTAGGGAACATGCAAAAGACAACTTTAAAACATAAAAACACTATAATAAGCAACATTAAGAAGGAAAACACTTCGTTCTCCATGTAAATCAGAATATTTACATACAATTTGCATATTTTTTTTCTTGATTTTTTAACTAACTTTGATATTTCTTTTTCAGAAATTAGAAAATAAATAACAATAAAAATTTCAATATTCAAAGAATAAAATGAAGTTGGTAAATGCTACATCAGTAATCGAAGTTGCACATAGACAGAAGGAAACTCAATCGGGTAAGTATTTGGAAAGAAATTCCCCACAAAGATCTCGGATCTACTCTCTGATTTGAGGAACAATTGGCATTCAATGCATGGAATCAACTTACAACTCAATAACCAACTCATCCATGCAATAATATCGAAGTTGCACATGCTTTTTAACCAAAAAAGTAAGAGTTGCAGGTTTTAGATGCTTACTGCAGGAGTGAAGTTCAAATCCTGATTTCAAGTTCCACAAACAGATTTCTTCAAATTTGTTGCTTTCTTTGATCACTTTAGGCTGTAATTTGAAACCCCCAAGGTATTTTGGTCAAATTAACTGTGTATCAACTGTATCAAATTCTAGCCAGCCGTATCGGTTCGATATGATTGATACACTTGGATACACAAATTTTTTTTTTAAAAGAATACGTATCGCTGGGGTATCGTATTGACCATTGTCGGACCGTACCGATCGATACTTTAAACCATGGGGGGGAACTCTAATATTAATTCCAGACCTTTAATTCTGTTTTAAAGAGTCATAGCCTAGGAAGGATCCTTCTTAGCACACAGTCTAGTAGTTTTACTTTTGTTTCTTTCTTAATTTGCTAAGGAAAGAATCCTATTGGCAGTTAGAGTTTCCTTAGGCCAATATGATTCACTTTTTTTATTCCTATAAATATTGTAAGGCTGTTACCCCCTCCCCCACCACACAAGTTTTGAGTTGAATAAAAGTGTTGGCTATCTGCCACTTTAAACTCTGTAGTGATTTAGAGTTCAGTGGCTTTGGTGATTCAGCAATAGGGTTGGTGGTGATTCCGGCCTAGGCCTAGGGTGGATCCGAGGTCATATCCTCCCTCCTTCCTCTATCTTCTTCAATCTGTTCTTTTACTTACATTCCTGCATTCAGAGATCAAGTAAGTACCCTGCACAAGTTTCCTTTACTGTTCTTATCAAATGGTTACTGTGCAGTGGTATTCTACTAATTGCTGAACCCAAATACTTCTAATAAAAGCCAGAAATTGGTTTGGAAGATTCAATCTTGCTTTAATTTCAGTTCCTGATCTGATTTGGATTCTGTGAGATCTATCACATCCAAAGTCTGATTACCAATTGGATTTTGGATTTGATAATTGGTTGGAGTCCTCTGTTGATTAATATTATCAGGATTTGATTTTGTTTCTGTCTTGTAAGTTTCTTGTTTATCATCAACTTTCTTATTTCTGAAACTTTCTAATCCGACTCTGATTTAAGGTTCAGAGTTCCTGCAAAGTATTGGGTTGGATTAAATTAGATTGCAAAGCATATCAGATTTATTCATTTTTTGTTTTTTAGCGGATGAATCGATTTGTTCAGTCTCCAGATTCATTAGTCTATCACTTCTTGCTAAGTATGGACATTCACACTTTGGTCATATGAAATTCAAAGATGTAAATACTTTTAGTTGAACATAAAGCAAATAGCAGAGTCAGTTACAGATAAGAGCTACTTCATAAAATGGAAAAGTACACAAAGTCACCATCATGGATAATGAAAGAAAGAAGTAAGCAACAAATGGACTAATAACAAAATATATAGTTTTTCGGCACTAAATAATTCAGAGATGAGATAACAACATTATCAATGGTGAAATTGTAAACGGAAGGAAATATAAACTAAAGAAAGTAAAAAGGAACCTAATGATTACCTTCCTCCTCAGGACCCTTTACGACGATAGAATGCAGCTTAATGACCTGAAGGAAAGGAATATAAATCAAAAGCTGTTCATCCGCATCACTCTCCAGATACAGACCCTCGTCTTCTCTGTAACCCTAACAAGAGAAAGTAAGTAAATTGATCAAAATCCAAAAGTCCAACATATCAGGGAAACAACAAGCACAAAATAAAGAATAGAAAACCAATACATCCGCTTAATTACCTGTTTCAGGGCATTGACGAGAGAATGACTAGTTTTATGATTGAGACATTCGACACCACTCCAATCTATGAAGTCCAATAGGTCAACCTGATAGAAAGATTCGCGTTTCAAACCAAAGAAGAAGAAAGATAACAATCAATGCAGAAAAAGGGCGAAGGAAAAAAGGGTGGAAAGGAAAAAAAGGTAGCTTAGGGTTCTTACTTGTGCTCTTTGAACTGCAGTTGTGGATTCGACCGACATGGCTAGACAGATAAAAAGAGGGAGTGAGGATAGCAGAAAGAAAGCCCACAAAAATTGGAAACAGATGACGGTTGTGGATTAGACTGCTATATTCGCTCTAAAAGAATCGAGAGCCCATCGAGAAACCGCCTTACGCAACAACGCAATTCCGATGAGATTCCATTCAACTGGGGAAGAAGGTACGTTTAGGACAAGAAATCCACCCTGGGCCGCTGCGTTGCAGACATAAGACTATAAACAGGCTCCAAACCATCTCCTGTTCCGACTTCTAGCCCAGCTGGGCCTGGCCTGGCAGGGCCAGGACTTCATTTTTGTCCCAACAAAAGTGCTTATATTAACGGCAAACCAGCCACAAATGACAAAACCCTCCTTGGGTGGAATCCATTTTGTTGCGGAGATATTGAGACAATACACTCTCACAAATCAAAAGCTGACACATGGCACAGTGTTAGAAAAGGCCAACCACGCACAAGACAACACATTCGGAAGGGATAGTCGGGCCGACTCCACTAATGGCAGAGTCGCCTACTACGGAGGAGTCTCACTCATTGTAGAACATGGCGAAGAATCTTACTCCTTGTGAGACACGACAGTATGGAGTTCTGTTCCCCATAGAACACAAAGGTAGGGACACGGGCCTCCGCTCCTAAATACCTAGTTTGATAACAGTCCAATTCATATGGAGTTACTTTTGGTTCAGAATCATTTTCTACTTCTTCTCCAAAGTCAGAATTTTTGGAATAGAATAATGTTTGATAATGCTGTTCTAAAATATAAAAAAAAATATGTTTCCTGAATACTGTTTGATGGTGGTGGTGTTGGTGACGGTGGGGGGGGTAGTGGTGACGGTGCTAGTGGGTGGTGATGACAGTGGTGGTGGTAGAGACAAGGTTGGTGGCGGTTGTGGTGGTGGTGGTAACGGCGACTGTGGGTGGTGGGTGGTGGTGGGGATGATGGCGGTGGAAGGATGGTGGTGATGATGGCAGTGTCAGTGGTGGTGGTGATGGTAGTCGATAGTAGTAATAACTCCGGAGTAAAAGAAGTAAGTTTTTTTAACTCTAGTTTTGTAGTTCCTAGAGACATTTTTGAAGCGGTTCATTTCATGGGAGTCAACTTGAACCGTATTTATCAATCGTCATTCTACTATGGATTAGTTCCGGAGCTAAGAAGTAAGGAATTGAAGTGTTATCAAATGGGGCCTAATTCAGCGAACTTCCCACCAGCGGAATGACTCAAGCATAGGGCGACCCTTGTCACCCCAAGATATTAAGACTCGACCATCCTCACCTCAATCCCCTACTACTCAAACATTGAAACTATGAGACATTAAGCCGTCCAATACGGACACTTGGCAATCCCGCCTCATCTACGCAACGGCGGATACGAACTTTGACGCTCCATGCCTCACTCTATAAATACAAATAGTCCCCCCAATATAATTCCTAACGAATCCTTTTGCACACAAATCCTGTCTACGACCCCACTCATTAAATGAAGTTCATCATTTTGATAGCTTTTGACTGCTTGTAATCTGATCTAACTTAAGCATTAGAGTGTCCCCCAAGCCGAATCGTCCAAACCACTTCTACCTCATTTTTCTGTGTTTATAGGTTCTACTTGCCACAAACCAATAGGACGATTTCTGACTGCAACATTACCTATCATCCTCAATGACCTCTACATAAGTTTCCATTTAATTTTTGAACTTCTAGCTCCCTTCGGTTATGAACCCATTCCTTCCCTGATCCCAATTTGCATGGAGGATAATGGGGTTGAGAGTTCTCCATTAGCGGATGGTGCCTAATTGTTTTGCAGCACCAAGGTTAGTGATGGAGAAGAGAATGATGTGTGCTTGGTGGATCAGGTGTATTGAATGTGCCTTGAATAACCCTGCAGTTAGAATTGAGATTTCCTTGTTGATTGATTAACCATTGTCCATTAAGATATATTAATTAAGGTAAGTACAAAATTAAGCCCAGCCTTTTTGTATTTAGGGTTTTCATTTTTTATTATAAAAATTGAACCTTTATTTATTTATCTTTTTATTAGACTTTGACTACATATATTTTTAGAATGTCGAGGAGGAGAGATGCCTTTGGAGCATGTTGCTGTTAGAATCCATGTTTTTTTTATATCGACCTAGATGACAAAACAAGGCAAAAAGGGATCAGGCTTGTTGTTCTAAGACTCTTTCGATACTTAAGTCAAGAAATTAAGAGAAATAATTGAGAGTCGGATCTTTTAGGAAGGCTGACTAAAGGAATAGTATAAGCGGGGTAGAAAAAGTTATGATGATAATAATTGTAACCAATTGAGTTAGCTGAGGTAGGAGACAAAAGAATCATGATGTGTCGGTGCAAAATAGGCCAAAAGTCATAAAATATTGAATTAATTTGATTTAGATTGTCGAGTCCTAGGTGTCATCCATCCAATGTGGGCGCCAACTCTCTCCTGAATACTCTTGGAGAAGAGGATGTAGATTCTATTTAGAGGGCTTGATGGTGCTAATGTCATTGGCCACCTATAGACCACAATGCTGAAATTTGTACCATCGATTTAACCCCTGGCTTTTATTGGTAATGATAGATTTATCTTTTAAAACAGTTTCATTATGAATGGACGTTTATACCCTTCACGAGTCAAGTGTTTGACACTTTTACCCCTGGGTGATATTATTTATACCTAACAAAGCATAAGGTGAAAATAGAAAAATCAAATCCAAGACCTCTAGGCAGACCAAACCACACTGGGAGTGATAGATGATTAGATTACTTACCAATTACAGGGAATCCCACCAAAGGCCACTTCCCAATGAATCCTCAGGGCTAGGCTGCTACGCCGTTGGACCCACCAGAATTTTTCTCCCAGCCATTTTGCCACAATCCCACATCCACATTCTCAAATCTGACAGTGTAGAGCTACCCATCCTGTGTATGCTGACATCTCAATCCCAATTTCAAATTTCCACTGAAAAATAATTTGGGAAATCGAAAGAACACTGAAAATCCCAAGCATTCATCGTCATCACACATAGCCCATCAACAACCTCAGAGCACGGACCCTCCTTATAAAACGCCAAAATTGCTGTACAACAAGCGAAGAGAGAAGAAAAACCACTCCCTAGTTCCTACTTCTACTTCCCACATCCCACCTCCCACCTCCCACCTCCGGTTCTTCACCTTCTGTCCTGCTTTGATCTGGTCATCAATCTCTAATCACTTCCCAATGGCCACCATATCCCTTCTCTCCCCTTCTTCTGTCAAATCTTCCTCCGCTGCCATCCAAAACACTGCTACCCGTCTTATCCTGCGAAGCCCATCATCCCTTACCTTACGCACCCATTCTCATTCTGCCTTGTCAATCAGAGCCTTCTCCTCTCCTTCCCCATCTCCTCCTCTCACTCAAGACGATCTCAAGAAACTTGCTGCCGATAAGGCCGTCGATTACGTTAGCAGCGGCATGGTCCTCGGCCTCGGCACCGGCTCCACTGCCGCTTTCGTTGTCGCCAAAATCGGCGAACTCTACAATTTGGGCAAACTCAAGAACATTGTGGGCGTACCCACATCGAAGCGTACTGCCGAGCAAGCCGCCTCACTGGGTATCCCCCTTTCGGTGCTCGATGACCACCCACACATCGATCTTGCTATCGACGGCGCCGATGAGGTCGACCCAGAGCTCAACTTGGTCAAAGGACGTGGTGGTGCTCTTCTAAGGGAGAAGATGGTGGAGGCTGCATCGGACAAGTTTGTCGTGGTGGCCGATGACACTAAATTGGTCACTGGTCTTGGTGGCAGTGGTCTTGCTATGCCTGTTGAGGTCGTGCAATTTTGCTGGAAGTACAACTTGATTAGGTTACAGGAATTGTTCAAGGACGAAGGGTGTGACGCAAAGCTCAGATTAGATGGAGATGGTAAGCCTTATGTTACTGATAATTCGAATTATATTGTTGATTTGTACTTCAAGACTCCAATCAAGGACGCAGGAGCGGCAGGGAAAGAAATATCGGCATTCGAAGGAGTGGTGGAGCATGGGTTGTTTCTTGACATGGCCTCTGCGGTTATTATTGCTGGGAAGGAAGGAGTGAGCGTGAAGACCAAATGATTTTTGAATTGTGGGCGAGAAACTAAAATGGTCATTGTTTCTCAATTCCTATTTTCATTTCTTCTTGTTATCCTTCAAGGTTCCTTTCTTTTTGTGAAAATTTTGGTTTTTTCCTTTGTAAAATGTAGTCAGATCATTTGGTTCTTAATTAGAAAAATTGTATCTTATCCATTCTGATTTACTTGGATCTCCTGAATTTCATGATTAGTTGAGCTGGAAAAGACAGGAAGGTGAGAAATCAGTGGATATTTAGATGAAAATGTATTTGTTTCTGATGCATAGCTGCCATTGGGGAAGTTAGGCATGAGTTTTATTAGTTGGTTTTTTGTAATTTTTGTTGGATGATATTTTCTTAGGTCTTTGAATCCCACACTAGAAAGGTTTTGGGAGAGGAGTCAACATGAATGGATCTGTCTTGAGTCTCTTAACTGAACCCAATAAGTCTCTTAGGTCTTAGTACACGGTAAGGATTTGACTGCATCCGGAAGCATTTCTATTTTGGTCGACTGGGTGGACTTGTAGCTTCTTTGTTGGCATTTGCTTGATGTTCTGCCCTGCATGCATTAAACTAGGATAAGACAGTGAAATACATAAAACACACAATTTTGGAACTTAAACAAGATTTGACCAAACAGCTCTTCTTCTAAGAGTTCTCCCCCCCCCCCAAGAAGAAGAAAACTTGGATCCAAACCCGAACTTGATTGTGGCAAATTATACCAGAGATGTAATGGCACCATTATATGAGGATTTATTGAGATGTTATCAGGTCCTACCTGACTTAATAGATGCCAAGTCATGTAGAATCATTCCTTGGCAGCTTTCCTTTCTTTACCAAACAAAGAGCTTTGAGTACTTTGAGCTGAAATCCGGGTACTTGTGTGTAGATTTTTGTTTCCAGTGAGTTGAAGAGGTCGTGTTTCAAAAAGTTAGATATGTAAACCTTTCAATTTTGCTGTTACTAATTCAGTTTATTGTTTGTAACAACTTACAAAGGAAATCTTCTCTCCAGTCAATGCAATGGGATTCTAGAAACTCAGTTCAGGTGTATGGACAAAAAGATGTCACTGAAACAGCTTTGACAGTATTGAGTTTCAACATTTCGATTCAGATTCTTGTTTTTGCCATTTCTCAGTGGTTCTCACAGAAGCACACATTTCGGAAGCGTGAAATTCCTAAAGAAGCATTATGGCTAGTTTCTTCTAATCCTTCTGGGATTTTCACGTCTCTATAGGATCTTGAGCATGTGCTCTGATCAGCTGGAGGTGTGCATATGCAAAAAGAGAAATATTCAGAGCTTCCAATGTCTGATTTTCTTCAGCAATGGTTGCAGAGGCTTGGATTAAAGAGAGAGAGGGGGGGGAACTCTCTTTTTCTCGACCCTTTCAAGAAATAGAACAAAAAAAGCCAGAATAGAATTAACTGAGTTTCCTGGTTGTGGTGTGGTTATGGCGTTTCTCTTTTGTTGTTAGGAGTAACTGATTATTCTGATTGCATATGGTAATCTATACTTATGCTTATTGAGCTCATGAATGCCTTTAAACAGTGGAGAAGAACAAGTTGAAACTGAGCAAAAGTCCCCATTTTTCTGTTTGTATAGAACTGTTCTTGTCCTAGATGTGGATGTGATGCTTACTTAGACTATTGTTGAGCAGGACTTGCAGGTAGGCAGGGTAGCTTTTTTTTAGTTGGATTTTTATTTGCCTTTTCATCAATGGGTTCAATTTCATATTGCTTTGAATCAGTTGTTCTTTATATATATGTGCTTATCACTTGCATCCCTCTCTGAATGTGGCTAACAGGTTGGATTGAAAATTGAGCATCATCGGGAGCTTATACTATATCCATTTCTTCTGGAATATTTGATTACTTTCAATTTACGAATTGACTGATTTCTAATTTCACCTCCTCAACAGTTGCACAATGCTGTTAAGAAATAAGAGATCAATTTCCAGTTCTGCTTTAAAGTATTTACTTACTAATTATTGCAATGTCAAGGCACTTTAGTTTTTCTCGAAAGATATTTTCTTTTCTTGCAACAGCCAATTATTGATGGCTATGTTCATAGTTTAAATTCTCAAATTAAACTTTCGCATAAAGAAAGCTGTAGCCTCGAGGCTGTGACTGAACCACCATATGAATTATAGCCAATTACACAAAAAAAAATCACTTAATAAATTGTGGTCAATTAGTAGATACAGTGCTTGAGTGTTTCAGTCTTTTGGCATTGCTTTACTTTGGACTACAAAAGAGCAAGGGATCCATCAAGTGTGAACTAAGCTACCCAGATTTAGTTAGCAACACCTCTGGAAATCGTGAGTTTGTTAGTTTGTGATTTCTGTTTTTATATATTTATTTATTTTTGGAGTGGGGTTGGGGGGAATCTGGTTTGTTTGAGTTTGTCTTTCATTTTCAACGTTCCTGTAACTCTCTTAGTTCCTGCTATGGTATAGGTAGCTGCTTGAGGTCCAAATCAGAATTACTGGAACATATATTTACCACTTTCGGAAGAACCAGATTGAATTTTGTAGTGTAAGAACTTATCCACAAAAAAGTGCAAGAATTATTGATAAAAATTAAGTGTAAGAATTTGAGAATCTTGTGTATGCTGTTCTACATATGAATTTTTATACACAAAAAGATGCAATTGAAGCAAGAGAAATACCTAAAATTCTAACCTGTTCAATTATTGAGGATGACCTTGATTTCTGAATTCAATACTCAATAGACTAAAATCCTATGACCTAAAATCCATGGCTTGATTCCAGATATCATTTTTAGTCTCAAGACTAGATTGACAAGCATATCGGATCCAATCTGTACATCTCTGGTTACCATAACTTTTCAGTTCATCAAGGTTAACTTCCTTTTTTGAACAATTTATAGTTATTGGTTGATCTAAAGTGCCTCGTTTATCCATTGTATCCACCATCTTCTTTTAAATTTTAATTGATAGAAAGAAAGGATTTTGGTCCTTCAACTGTTCTCAGACTTGCATGTTTGATGGGTTTTCCAACTTGGACTGAGATTAAGTTGGCATGTGCTGTTTTGTGTTCTATTTTGTCAAAATGATTGTTTAGGTAACAGATTGTTGGGTATATAGGGTTCGGAAAAAGACCTTTGATGGGAAGTTTGTTGATGTGTTCTAAGTGGGCATGCCTTATAGTCTAAGCTCCTTTGTTCTTCTCATGCCTTATAGTCTAAGCTCCTATATCCTTTTCTTCTTCTTCTTCTTCTTTTTTTTTTTTTTTTTTTTACACTGAATTACCATCTTCAATGATCCTGCACATCGGATTAATACCAAGTTGGAGTTATGAAGATCAATATTGAAATTAAAATATTTTAAAATAAGTAGAACATAGAGAGAGTACATGATGTGAAACTTAATCACACATAACGGATAATGAGGTGGTAAAAATTGATGAGATGGAGCTGTTACAAAGTGATTATCTTAGATATCTAGGTTCAATCATAAATAAAGTGATATAGAAGATGTTTCACAAAAGATTAAAATAGGATGGATGAAGGGAGATGTGTATCTGGAGTACCGTGTGATTGATTTATTCTTTTAAAATTTAAAGGAAAATTTTATAAGACAGTTATTTAATCAGCTATAATGTATAGTGTGGAATGTTGGGCAATTAAGAAGTATCACATAGATAAACTGTGTAGTTAAGATGGACGTTTGGCAAAATTTATGAATTTGGTTTCAACAGCTTTTGATATGGTGTTTCCGCTCCAACTTACCTTATTCCACTCTCATTAATTAACAATCCTTTGATCTAGTCTGTGCCATGTGTCGACCATTGAGCGGTGGTTGACAACTCTCTTGTTGAGGCCAAGAGGAGCCAAATCGTAGACAGACCTCTCCACCATCAATTGAGTCGGTGAGGTTGTGTTTATTTCATAATAAAATAATTTTCTAGAAAAATAATTATTATTAGAAGAAGAAATGCTTGTCCAACTCTACCTGTCGTTTTTCTCCATTTCTAAGTTGATATTGTTGGTCCATGCCAGGTATCCTTTGAAAGGGATAGCTCGACAGGTAGAAGTCGATGAAGTACTTGAATGACTTGGTGAGCTCTACAAGGACTGAGTAATCTCTTTGTTTGAGAGATATATTCCATCTTACCTAAAGAAACCTATGGTTTCCGCTAGAGACCAATTCTTTCAGAACCTCAATCCCTAATAAAAGGTTCAGGTAGATGGGGGAAAACGCTTGGAAAGCGTGTTTAGTATGGTTGCTCCATATGACTAGTTTAGGGTCATGATGGCGACAATTAACTCACCTAATCTGTATGATTGGTCAACCTATTTTGGATTGATTGACTGCACTGGTGTGTTCTTTAGACGCATAGAACTCTCACACCTATTGCTAGTGGTCTCGAATGAATCCATTCAGAACATATGGGAATGCTAGTGGAAGTTATGGACATTGTGTTCACAAGTAGATCGAGATCAGATCAAAGATGTGATATACAATGACAATTCCATGTTAGTATTGATCCCAACCGTTTGGCTGAGAAAATGGAGGGAACTGAAAAGCTTCGTCTTTGAAATCCCCTTAAACAGTATTTATTGAAACCAGCCTAAGATTGGGCCATGGATACCCTACGGTTAGGGAAATTATTATTATTATTTTTTCCATTATAAATTTTTCGTTCAAATGAATAAGATAGAATTATTACGAGTGAACGAGCGATCTACAGCTAGGGCAACGCGAATGGGAAGCGAGCCAAGTTTGAAGGAAATCAGAGTGGTATCTGTGAGAACAGGGTAGATTGGTGACTTTCAGCAGGCCTTGCAGCTCTTCGCGCAAACCTTTTTCTCTGAATTCTTCCGGCGCAGCTGTGGATTATTCCTGCAAACCTCTGCTCTCGTCTCGATTTCACTCGTGTGGATCTGCTTCAAATGAAGTACATGAGAAGGTAACTGAGGATGCTTTTTACACCTGTTTCAAAATTTTGATGATAGCAACATTAGTATCAATTGGATTAAAAAAAAAAAAAAGAAGGATTTTTAACGGAAGCTTGAGCAAAGTAAAGAAGCACAAACCTGGAACGGAAGTTGCCGAGCTTCTCGTCGAGCCTGATGCGGGCCTTGAGAGCGGTGGCGTCCATTGTGCAGACGGTGCTGCTGGTGATTCTGGTGGACGATGGTTGGATACGCTCTGGAAGAAAAAAATCGCGGCGGGAGTAACGGTTGGAATCTTGTTGAGAATGAGTTTTTCTCCTTCGAGCTAGCTCAACCCCTGGTAACATCCCTGCCATCTTTTCTTAATTACTACTACAAATTCACTATTTTCTCTTTGTCTCCCCCCTCTGCTATGTCTCTACCATGTTAAGCTTTTGCAGCTGAATCTAGCAGGGCAGAAACCCCTTTTTTTTAGGGTAAAGTACCTCTTTCCATGTAAGAGATTGTTAAAAAGATGAACGATATAGAGAACCTCGCATCCTTTTAAATACGTGTCATCCTTGTAGAGTGCGGACTTCTTCCATTCCCACTCCTATTCCATCGGATTCAAATCCTCTCACCCCTCTTGTCGGCACGAGTAAATCAGGAAATACAATAGTTGTCATCCGAAAACCCCCCTTCCCAGTAAGAGATTGTTAAAAAATTGACAAAGATACAGTGAACCTCGCATCCCTCTATATACGTGTCATCTTTGTAGTGTGCAGACTCCTTTCATTCCCCACTCCTATCCCATTGAATTTAAATCTTCTCATACCCTTTTATCAGCATGAAGAATTCTAGTAGCTGTCATTGCTGTGTGCGTATATCAATACACAGTAATATACACAGTAAACTGTAGCCATTGAATTTATTTTGTTTTTTTCCTTTTTTTTCTTTTTCTTAACTCACCAAAGAATTGGAAGAAGGAAGTTTCCTCGAATTGAAGTTCACTTCTGAGTCCTGACTTTAGTGACTGTGACTCGCCCCTGACCACTTAATTAATTTCCTAAGATCACAGATTCACATTCGGAAACTTCTCTGAGAATTCTGGGAAACTTCCCTCCCACCTTCTCCCTCTATTAATAATGTCAGTTTTGTAAATGGGGAAGGATATATTACAATGCCATTTTAGGGAGAATCTCTCATATTACACAAATTGATATGTACAGAGAAAGAAGAAAAGAGAATGAATTATGTGAGAGGTTATGATAAAAATTCGACAATGGCATCGTGGGAATTTTATTCTGTAAAAAATAAAACATAATTTAAAAAGTTCAAAATTCTAAAAATTTGGGGAAAGAAAATGAATGGTGGTCCTATCAACCCTTGCATGTGGCCTGCCACATGAGGAAATCAAATATTTGACTAGACTAAAATATGATGGTTGAATCTCCTCTTAGAGACTTCAAATGTTTTGTTTTTGGCTGATTTTGTAGACCTTGTATTATATATTTGAGATTTGGCAGTCAGAAATTGGAACAATGAGAAGGTGGGAGTGGGCATTGTTTAATAAGAGGCCAACATTTGATGGGATGGGTAATCCGCACGCATGTCAATGCATCCTAGTCCGTTCAATGGATAGACGACAGGAGAGGAGCTCCATCCTGGGATATTCCTAGCAGCCCCATGTCTCATTATGTGGCAGGAAGTAGGAAGGGATCCTACACTTGCATCGTGAGGATCTTCTTCACTTTGAGTTTTAGTAAAAGTTTCGTTTACGGTTAAGGAAATTTTTTTTTTTTTTGGGGCTACTGCGGGATTTTTTTTTTGGGGGAGTATAGAGTATAAATAGGCCTAGAGATGTAAACGGATCGGATTTGGTACGGATAGGTTACTATCCACCTATCCGGATTTGAATCCAAAATCTATTCTCCCCATCCGAATTCGATCTGACTCCAGCAGATTTATTAAAACTCACATCCGAATTCGAGTTTGAATTTTAACCGAACATCCGGTTAAAATCCGATTCTAATCCACATGGAACCAACCCAAATCTTCTATGACGCAGGATTCAATCAGATCGTAAAGCTCTTGCTGAGCACATTCTCTTCCAATTTACAAGCATGAATATGTTCTTGTTACATAAACAAAGAGTTACAGCCTTATAGGGATGAGAGATTATAAAATGAAAAAGGGAATAAGATTTCATTTACCAGAAGAAAATAAAAGAAGATTCCTGTTTGGAAGAAGGTGAACTGTGAACAGGGAAATTGTTCTCCATCCAACAAATCAATCAAACATTTTTTTTCATTCTTTTGAACCCACCCAAACCGTAAAGAGAGGACAAGGGTTAATGCAACTGTGCAATCACGCAAAGAGCCAAAGATCGCTTAGAGATTCTGATGTTAAAAAGAGTTTTATAAAAACAAAGAGTGCTGCAAAAACAATGGGAAAAAAACAAAACATACAAAAATCGAAAACAACGAAAAAACATAAAACAGAGATGAGGGAAAGGAGTTAAAGAAACTTAGAAAAGAATGAAGAGCTAGAGATTACAGCCTACAGCTGCAAACCTGCAATTGACGAATCGACAATCGACAATAGGCGTTGGCAATGGAAACCCTAGAATTTTATTTTCTCACCCTCCCCTAAGACCTCAACGGAAGAAAGGAGAAACTCAGCCTCCTAGAAAGACACATCGAGCGAAAAAGTGAAGGTTATATACTTATAACCCTAAGGGTATGAGTTTCTAAACACAAGACTAAACTTTACAAAAAACAAAAAAAAACAAAAGACTAAACAGATCGGATATGCGGATTATATCCGATCCGTTTCAGTCAAATCCAAATTCGCATCCGGTTCCTACCCCAGCTATCCAAATTCGGATCAAATTCGATTATATGCATTAGGATTCTCCTAAATGGATGCGAATTAGAATTGGATCCAGATTTTTTGTTATGCATTTACATCCTTAGATAGGCCCAAGAAGAGTTGAACTCATGTTTTCTTTGAGGTATTGGTTTTTACCAACTTACGAACTGAGCAATCCCTTTACGACTCATTTTGGTTGTATGGGAAATTAAAGGGAAGGGAAATGAAAATTTTAAACTAAAAAAAGAAAACTTTTATAACTATAATACAACATGTTGGTATAAACTACTTAAATTACTTACAATATTTACTAATGATTATTAGATGTAATTTTTTTTTCAATGTTCAAATGCAAGGGATTTGGATGCAAAGTGAAGTGTAACTTAATAACTATATAGAATGATTTGTTGTAATAATTATAAAAGTTTATTTTTTTAACTTTAAAAAATGCACTTCCTTTTTTTACCAAAAAGAAAGAAAGAAGAATTTACTTCCCTTCCCTTTACTTCGCCTTGCAACCAGTCAGAGCCATACATGTTTACGCTGTCATGCACCAAGTGATCCATAGGCTCCCCTAATGGCCCATAAACTGAGCCCATCTCGAAAATATGAGCAAAGCTAATTGGGCCAACCCCAAACTAGGTTAGAGTTTGGGCAGTCCCTAGACCTGGATCATGTTTGTGCCTTGAACTATAGGCCCATCTTGATCCTCGGCCGAGCTTGGTCCCTATTAGAATACAGAACCCAGGTAAGGTTGGCTCTGGGGCTTTCTGGGCTTAACTAGGTCGAGCCTGTCCATCTTTATCCTATCCAATATCCACAATCCAGCCTCTACTCTGGACTGGACGACTTCTAGACTAGTTTCCAATAGATATCCATTTGAGGTTATTAATTGCAGGGTTTGGGTTTTGGATTGTAGAACTTCGCCTTCAGTTAATCCAAATACAAAACTCTTCCTAGACTCCAAACCATGGTTTCACTAAATTCCGATCTCATGAAGCCTGAGACCGTTCACTGGCTTGATTATTAAACGTGTCGGGTTTAGGCCCAATTTGATTATTAAACGGGGTATTCCTGGTGCAAGGGTGTAACTTGATTAAATCATTCGAATGAAAAAAATATACCTTTAAACCAAACTTCAATATTTTAAGACACTATGAAAAACCATAGAAGCACCACAACTCAGATTGAGTGGTGATTTACAAAGAATGTGAGCATTGGAATGATTATTATGTTTTATAATGTTATTAAAACTCGAACTTCAACTTTTGATTATTCATGTTTTCAGATTAATACTATCAATAAGTTCGATTATAGATCAAGATCGATCGGACCAAATATCGAAAAGGACTGATTAACTAAATGAATGACCATAATAATTAAGGGAGGAGAATGGACTCTGCAGACTCCAAGGACGAGAAGAAGCCATTCCCACCCGGCACCCACCTTAAATAATAGGGTGACAGTGAAATGAGTTTCACACCTCTGTTCGCTTCTGTATTGCTTTTCAATTTCTTAGTCCTGTTTTACAAATGGTCCCCACACAATAAATAGGGACCCAACCTAAGATTTAAAATCCATACAAATACCATAGAGAGACAAAAAGAAAAGTGAGAAAATTATATGATGCTAACTTCTTTAGATTAGGACCCAACAAAGGAATAAAAGAATTTCTCTGGATCACTCCAGCAGAACCATGAATTGTTTTCAGCCTCTACCAAACCACCATTAATAATTTTCTTTAAAAAAATAGATTCACCCAGTTGGTTTTGATACTCCCTTGATAGGAAGACAAAACAAGTATCTTCCCACTGTTTGTTACAATTTTAGACAGACTAAAAGGGATTAAGCCTTGGATAAAAGGTACCAGTGCATGTGCTTAGGCGAATATACTCTTAAAAAAATATTAAAAAAAACATCTCACATGTAGTGCCTTTTGCAATCCAAGTTTGATTGACCATAACTCTTTTGTATCAAATTATTTTCTCCCTGATTCATTTCTTATATGAGAAGGTTATATACGAAAGGAGAGTTTTCTTCTTTTTGGGAAAAAGATATCTCATCATTGGGATCTTATTATTACTCTGTGTTCTGAATAAATATTCAAAATGTCCTTCCCACTGTTTTAAGAATCTAATCCAAACGTTAGAACAAGTGGGTGAGGCCGTGAAGGGGTGAAGAGATTTTTTTCTCACTTTGGGTGAAGAAAAACTTAATTCTATATTAACACATGTTTTTGTTTTCTTTCTCCTCTTTAATCATGTGGGCCCTATATATTCTATTTCGCTCATTGACTTGTTGACACGTGGATTATGGTTTTAAGGATCTTGAGACATGAGAAGATTGATCTGATCCTTTACCACGTGAATGCATAAGAACATGGCTGGAAATGCAATCACAATATGTCATTACTATAAAAAAAATTATTATATTAAACAAATGGGGTGATTTTATAAAAAGTTCAAATGAATGTACCCTGGCTGGTTGACTTAAAAGTTCCAATGAGTTGGAAAACCAAAGTTAATTAAAAGATTCTTAATCCAAGTGACAACACCAATTGCCAGAGTAAACCTCTGGTGCACCCATGAGTCCCTATTATATAATTTTATCAAATAATAGAATGTTTCAACAGGGTGTCAGCCAAGCACCACATGATGATCAATAATTTTAGTTTAGTTTCTGCAGTAAAATCTAACACAAGATTTAATCAAGATCATATATGGATGAATGGGGGAGTTGAGAGACAAATGGTAAGGAGAGAAGTGGTTGGAGAAATGAGGATGGAAAGGGGGTGGCAAACACCAAGAAACACGAAGAAAACGGAAATCGATTCATACAAATAATAGAGATTTAATGTAGTTTGCACATCAATGCGATTTGCCATATCTATGCGATAAAATAAAAATAAGGTGTTACAATGGAGATCTCTCAAGAGCAAACTCTTTGTCAAACCATTTTTGAAAACTCCCTTTCAATCTCGTTTTTGTGACTTATGGGCATCATAGACCCCACCAGTCAATGAACGACGTGTGGCAGGACACGTGTCTGCAAGAGAATCTGCCACCTTAAAACTCGGATAGGTCAGCATCCGACCTCCGCGATCTCTGACTGCCTTAATGATCCAACTGTTTAGCTTCTAACTATTCCTTGTACGCAGCAAGCACTGCCGAGTGTGCACTGTATTTAACGGATAACGGTCAACATGTGCGACGTAAGCGATGGGCGCATAACTCCCCTCAAATATTACGAACAATACGTCTGACGTAATCGACAGGCAAGTAACTTTACTCAAACGTAACAAACGACACGTCCAATGTAACCGATAGAGGAATAACTCCACTAAGGGGTAAATCTGACTTTACGCCACCTAGTGCACCTCAATATGAGTAGACCAAATTAAAGGGATCGAACTTTTTACACTTAAACTCACTCTACAGCCCCACTTATTCATAGCTCATATTTTCAGACCGAGCTTCATATCTATTTGTACTCGAAATACTAACTTAGGTATCGAAATGGCCTAAAAGTCCAAAAACCGAACCCTCTTGCTCTCCTTGTTCACAGGTCAAACTTGCTTTAAAGTGGATGTTTGTTTTCTAACAGGTAACAATTACTAGGCTTACTAAGACAAAAAAAGAACATTATATGTATTCCAAGTCGGGACGAAATCTCAAGGACCCATTTCCATATCTGAAACAAAATCTCTGGGCCCACTTCTAGGTATTTTAGTACTGGGATTTCCTTATGTTTTATTGAAGATTAATTAAAAAATCATGTATTTTATCCCAAAAAAATTAAAAAATCATGTATAAAGCTCAATTAAGAGAGAGAGAGAGAGAGACTTTTGTCTAGTTTTGAATTATAAACCATGTAGAAAGAGAAAGAAAGGCAACATGTTGTCCAAATCCCAACAATTACTATATGAACAGCCCCACGTGATTGCCACCTTGAAGGTCTGAACATATTTAGAAAGCATATGTGGCCATTAAAATTGGGTGGTTAAGCAGGATCCAAATCGTCTCTTCTTTGAGATTCAAGAGGAGGGGCGACGACCCTATTAGATGGTCGCCATGTGGAGGTTGGATGAATCTGACCTTTCCGTTCGAGCCGATAAGTCGAGCCGACAAAAGAGTGTTGCTCGAACGGAGAGATCGGATTCATCCGACCTCCACATGACGATCATCCAGTGGGGTCGCCCTGTCTCCTCCCTGAAGTACAGGGAGGAGACGATCTGAATTCGGTTAAGCATGGATCTAGGTAGGTCGAAACTCCAAACTATAACTCTTACATGGATTCAAATCGTCTCCTCCCCGTACTTTAGGGAGGAGGCAGACGCCCCCGTCGGATGGTCGACACGTGACTCTAGGAAAAATTCGAGCCCCATGTCCAAGGCAACACCCAGCTGACAAGCCGAGCCGACAGGGGGTGTCAGCTCGGACGAGGGGTTTGGATTTTTCAGAGAGCCACGTGTCGGCCATCCGACGGGGGCGTCTCCCTCCTCTCTGTACTTCAGAGAGGAGACGATTTGGATCCCTCTTACGTTCATGTCCTAACCACCACTAAATACATTTTTGCCAAAATTATTAATAAATAGATAAACATATAATAGAGTAGACATTTTACTCATCTTCCCATGTTGTCTTTATCTCTAGGGTTTTTGGATTGATCTTTGCCGATTTGAGTCAATCTGGTATAATCCACCATGGTCGTGTTAAGAATTAACAACACAGCAAAAGAACAATAGTAAAAAGAAAAACGGAAGAGAAAACATAATACAACAATTTATGTAGTTACTCACACAAGATATATGGGCTACATCTACGACAGAGTGAGCCTGAGTATGGGTACCCTAATTTTTTTTGTCATATTCTTTTTACTTGTCCGTTTGCCGGACTACATGGTTGGGCTCTTCCTTGGCTGACAAAGTTTATGGACTCTGTCTTCATTTGTTGGTGTTTGTGGAAGGCTAGAAATGATCTATATTTCAATTCTAAAGTGTGGTCCCCTTGAGATGTGATTTTTTTTCAGGTGAGAGGTCCTTCCAAGGAATTGAGTGAGGGTATTGATCAGGTCTCTACCTCTTGCTTGGATCCAGCGTCCTTACAAGCCCTCTACTGAAGTCAACTGGTCCCCTTCCTCGGAAGGAAGGATTCACCAAAATTAATACTTCGAACTCTTGTGATGGTGGTATTGGTTTTGTGCTTTGGAATCATCTTGGAGATCCTCTTCATGTGACCTCAATTTCTTCACATTTCAATTCTGCCAAAGTGGGGTAAGCCTTCACTATCAATACTTTTAGATACTCCTTGTCTTAAGCTTTGGATGATTGCTTTACAAAGTTGATTGTTGAGTTGGATTGCAAAGAATTTATTGATCTCCTAAATTGCGACGACCTTGTCACTGATTGTGAAGTTCAGCCAATTATCGATGATATTATTTCCTAGACTTGCTCTTTTCATTTTATTTCAAAGGGAGATTAATAATGTAGCTCAGGAAAGTCTTGCCTGTTAGATTTTAAACATATTTAGGTTAAAAAAAAAAAACATCCCAGTAGGATTTCAATTAATCGTAATGATCTTCATATAATCCCTAGAACACAATGATAAATGATATAATTCATGTAAAACATACCTATTAGCAGAGTTTGATTTTCGTCTTATTCCACGCTTGGTTCAAGTTTTTCAGATCCCTTTCATTTCTCTCAACGTATGGGAAACAGAGAGGAATGAAAACCTTAGGATGCTGGACTCTAAACCTAGTATTTATAATACTGTCTAAAACCTTAAATCACCTCACAATAGGCCATGTTGGTTTATCACTAATCAGTGACGAATCAAACTAAAATTGGTCAAACTTTATAATATAAACTCCTACTAGTTAATAGACCTAGTAATTAATCAAGTCCATAAAATATTTCTAACATTATCATTATAATCAATTGACTAATTTCCTCTTCTTGGTTTCATGACCATTATACGGTGATGTGTCAGCTTATTCTTGGTTTTCTGATCAATAAATCTTCTTTTTTACCTTAAAAATGAAAATGGAATCTGGATATCAAAACCATGGTTGAAAGGCCCACTTTCACATATCCGCATCCTCTCCTCCTAGTGATTCTGGGAGGACAGCGACAACTTTATCGGAATGGCCAACATATGGCTCTCGATGAATCAGAGACCCACGTTCCAACTAACACCCAACTGACAATCCAAGTCGACAAGGGGGTCAGCTCCAACATGGATCTCAAATTCACTCGAAAATCAGATATCGACCATCCGGGTAAAGTTACTATGTCATCCCAAAACCAATGGGAGGAGACTATCCCAAAACCAGCGGGAGGAGACTATGTGAATCCCACTTTCACCAATTGTGGTGTCGGTAGAGAAGTAAGGACCGTACGTCTGTGGGACCCGATTCCCAAATGAAGTAATGGATGATAACACATTTGAGTTGGCATAAGAGCAAAAGTGGGTCCCTTTTTATGGACAGATGGGATTAAACTCAAAGCCTTAAGTCTCCAACTAACTTCCATTAAAGTTTCTTAAGTTTTATTGCAAGCCAACGTCACCGTCAAGAGGGAATAAAAGCGGGTGGGACCCAATCATCCCTTCAAAGCATTATTTATTTATTTTTATTTTTTTGTGGTAGAACATAATTTCATTGATAAAAGGAAGTGGATACCAAGAAGATACCGTGTTAATTAAACATTGACACTGAATCGGTGTCAATCAGAAAAATCCTTAGAGACTCAGAAAACGGAAAGGAAAAGGAAGCTTCATGGAAACGAGGTTCCTTGGGATTGTCGTGAGAATGGCGTAAAGCTAATTTACATATAACCACCACGTGGGCTTATCAAGATTAATAGTATGGTCCCCACCCCTCCATCTAAGCAAGGTTTCTAAAAGGGTTTTTTTTATTTTTTGGTAAATGTTTCTTAAAGGAATTTACAACTATATGCAAGGTCATATAATGGAATATAATATTTTTGAAAAATCATAAATTAAATCATATGTTCTTGTTCGGAGTTTGAGAGAATCTATTAAAATTGTTCTCTCCATGCGATATGGTGTGAGACCCACCTCTAGAGTATGGCATCCACTGAATATAAACAGTGATGAACACCTAATTCACATGCATGGATATATAGAGATACATGACAATTTAAAACGGATTTTTTTTTTTATTGAATTAGACTTTAAAATTTGATATATAACTAATTTAGACCGTGTATGAATAAATGAAAGAGGAGGATCATTCAGGATGTTTTTCCGAGGAAGAGAAGATCATGTTGATATTCTTAAAATGCCCCACATCAACAAACAAAGTCAAGTGAAACTCTAACTCCCACCAAACTTGAAGAGAAACTACCTCCGTTGTCTTTCTTGAACCGAAATAAAATTAAAACCGAACCAATTTACACTCTTGGAAAATTTATCTTCAAAGAATAATTTGAAATATTTTAATTTTTTTTATGAAAAAATTACAAAGACAATGATTAAAAAAACGAAATAATTATTAAATTTGCTTATCTAAAAAATTAAATTTTAAAAAATTTGACTAAAATATTATGATAGCACCAAATCAAACTCAACTCCAAACTTTTAACTTCTGAACCATGCTAGGAAGTACAAACTTTTAATACTTCACACCCACCGGCCACCACTAAGCATCACAGCCCACTGACACTGTATTTTACAAGATTCTTGCATGTTACAGTGAACCTCTTTCACATGCTCAATGAACCCCTCCAACCCCTCTTCGACCCCACCAAAGGACACAAAATATTAATATTTTATATAAAAGCCCTTCCCATCTGTCCTCCTATCTTGAAAAGGGTATATAGGGAATCAATCAATCTTTGTCACTAATCTTATCAAGGGCATCACAGGTGGAATTTTCCTCCCCTGTTTCTTCACATTACCTCTGCAGGATCTTCACACATAAGCAAAGAACAACACAAGCAAAACCTGGTATAAGTTAATGGAAGAAGATCCAGATGCTATTCAAGGAAGAGCTAGACCACACTAGTAAGAGAAGAGAGGAGGGTTCAAATTGTCAGCTCTTGCCATGGATTCTTACTAAGTTTAACAGAGATGGGGAGGACTAGTAAATGGATCAAGAGCTTCTTGAACGGCGGGAAGAAAGAAAAGGAGAAAAAATTTGATGGTCAACCCTCTTCAGTTGCAACTGAAAATCCAACAACACCCATTATAATTCTACCCTCCACTCCTAAGGAGAAACGAAGATGGAGTTTCAGGAGATCTTCTGCTACTTCTACAGCTACAGCTACCAAGGATTCCAATTCCACAGACATGGTTTCCACCAGTGCAGCAGCTGGGCAGTCTGATACACTGGTGGAAGCTGAGATTGAACAGAAGAATCATGTCATGGCTGTCGTCGCAGCTACTGCTGCAGCTGCCGATGCAGCTCTGGCGGCAGCACAGGCTGCTGCTGTTGCTATCCGCCTAAGCAATGCTCCTGCCCCGGCTAGAACAATTGTAATTCAAGAAGCGGCTGCCATCAGGATTCAATCTGTTTTCCGTTCTTACCTGGTATGGATTCATCAATCCTTGAAATCCCATCCTTTAAAACATATTGTAATCGTTAAGAACCAGATTTTGTGAAAGAAGGGTAGCAGGTAAGGTTGCAGATGATGGAAAAAGTGATGATTTTTCATTGCATTTGACAGGCAAAGAGAGCATTATGTGCTTTGAAAGGATTAGTGAAATTGCAGGCGCTGGTGAGAGGTCACCTGGTTAGGAAGCAGGCCACAGCTACCCTCCGATGTATGCAGGCATTGTTTATTGCTCAGGAAAGAGCTCGAGCTCAGAGGCTCCGGACGGCTGAGGAACCACAGCCCATTACTCAGAGGCAATCAAGTCATAGAAAATCCTCTCAGGACATCCGGCTGAGGCAATCATATGGCGTAAGTGTCCTCTGCTACCAAATCCAACCATTTTCTTTTCTTAATCTGTTTCTGAAATTATTTCCATTGACTCTGTTTTGACTCTGTTTTTCTTAAGAACTAACAACTGATCTGGAATCTGGATTTATGCATCTAGGAGATGGATAGAAGCATGGAGGAGAACATTAAGATCGTAGAGATGGATATTGGGCAACAAAGGGGAAGCTCAAAGAGCAGGAATAGCTATTCCAACCACCCACAAGATCGAACAGATCCAAGATTCTCTGCGTATTATCCAAGTAATTGTGCAAACACAATGCAGGATCAAATTCAGAACTCACCTGCTCCATCAGCATTGACTGAGATGAGCCCAAGAGCCTGCAGTAGCCATTTTGAGGATTATTCCTACATTACAGCACAAAGCAGTCCTCAGTATTATTCAGCCGTATCCAAAATGGATCCAACAAGAACTCCTTTCGATTTCCCCCGGCACGAGTATGAAGACTCTGCAACAACTGATTACTCATTCCATCCACATTATATGGCCAACACAGAATCATCCAGAGCTAAACTGCGGTCACACAGTGCACCAAAGCAACGACCTGAATCATATGAGAAACAACCTAGCAGGCGAAGGTCATCAATGGAAGGACGAAATATTCCTCGGGGTGTTCGGATGCAACGCTCATCTTCACATGTGGGATCAACTGTTCAGGGGTATCAATTTCCATGGTCAATCAAGCTCGATAGATCCACTATGTCCTTGAAGGAAAGTGAGTGTGGTTCAACCAGTACAGTGTTGACAAATTCCAATTACTGCAGATCCCTCTTTGCTTATGAGGTTTGTTTTTAACCCAAATTGCTTTAGCTTCCTGTAAAGCAATTTCAAGATTTGACATGGGTTTCAGGTAATGGCTGTTTCTTCAAAGTGTAATCTTCTGTTACTTTTGGTATTTTGTGAGTGCAGCATCAAGGGAACAAATTCTGAAAGTTTCTCATCTCTTCCCCTCCAAAATAAGATTTGTGTTATTTCTTTGCTTCTGTGACTCCAGCTAGAGGGAAATAGATACCGGCAGCTCATTCCTCACTGAGACCCATCAAAGTAGCAGAACAGTGTGGACACAGATGGTGATGCAAGCTTCAACAGGAGACTTTTCAAATTACAGAGTATTTGAAGTATAAACAGTTCAAAATAACCTGATTGTATTCTATTCGTTTTTTCAAGTGTATCTACAGTGGGATCTTGACTCAAGAACCGCTTACAAATTCGTTTTCCTTTGGGTATCCGTAATTTTTTGTTGCTCAGGATTTTCAGGCTAGAGAATGAAATTTGGCCGACAACTGAACACATAAAGCATGTAAAGGTGCTTTTAAAAAATGGAAATTTGAACCCACTTATGTCTTGCTAAACGGAAACACAAATGTGAAGATTAACGAAGCTATACCAATCTCTATTCCTTGGACTGCAGTCACCATAGTATGTTTTGTAGTTTCACATGAAAATTCTGCAAAAGTCATTCCATCCTTCATGCGTGTTGACAATGGTGTTGAAATAGTTTCTGGGCTTCCAGCTCTGCAACTTGGACCTCCTCACCACAAGAACCGGAACAGTGCCCATGTATTTGCTCAATTCCATGTGAATGGCATTGAAAGAAACATTGGAGAGGTCAAAACAGTGAAAATACCAGTCACAATGCCACTGTTGCCACAAGTTCGAATGAGAAATTGGAGGATCTTTCATTCCTTTGGGAGTCAGGTTTTCTACTGTTTTTTCTTCTTTCCTGATGCAATGATCTGCTGTTCTTGTTCCACAGTTAAGTTCAAAATGATGCATAGCTCGTCCTTTACTCAATCTTATTGTTCTACTGACTTCTTTTAGAACAACATTATCCAGGATTGAGTGATCGCGTATAAGATGTACAGATGTACTTTCGCTGTGTAAGACTCCAGTAAACTCTGCTCTAGCTCTTGACCACCTAGGGCCCTGTCACATACCCATGCTAACCAGAGCCCAAGTTCCATCATGCATAATCCAAGCTCCTTAAAATTGCTTCCTAGATTCATAAATTCATCATCCTGAAAATCATTCAACTTTTCCTCTACAATGTGACTGCCTTCACACCCATGGTTTGACCCACGACAAATCAGTTGCAATGCAAAAGATGAGATGGTTCTATCCAGATTCTTCAGAGGAACATCACTTCCTAAGCCGTCGTCCTGGAATTTCATAAATGAACAAGACTTTGTAGGCTGAAGAAGTATAGAGAAACTGGTTTAGATTTAAAAAAGAAAAAAAAAAAGGTGTTATAAGATTGATTTTATGACAGTAAATATTGAGTTCAGATTGAAAATTTGTCCAGTAACCACTTTCAATAACCCAAAAACTCAACAAACAGCAAAAATAAAAGCAATTCAATGTGCATCTAAAATATAATTATGATTCACTGAAACTACCAAGCTAGCATGTGCATGGCAAGTGAAGATATTGATGGAATTGAGATAACTTTTTAAGATATGAAGAGGATAAAAGGATGCCAAAAGGATTGTTGCAAGATCTTTATGATAGCCCATAACATTTTCAGTCATCACACCAGCAGTCCTCAACACAGGTTTGGAACTTAGCAGCATCAACCTCTTACTGCTACCTGTTACCTGAGTTTCAAATAGGCATAGCCATTAATAGATTACAATCAGGAAACAGCCTCTCTGCAAAGTGGCCCCGCCGCCGGGGGAGGAAGGTCTCCTCCTGGTCATCTCGGTGGATGGCAGACCTTCCTCGGACGGCCCGGGGACATCCCCCCGAGACCGGCGTCGGCCGACATCCCCCGGCCGGGTGTCGTCGGCCGGGCGTCGAGTCGTCGGATTCACCGAGAGCCACGTGGCAACCATCCGAAGAAGGTTGCCACTGTCCTCCCAGACCACTAGGAGGAGACGATGCGGATCCGGGGGGGGGGGGGGGGTGTGCTCCGTACATCTGTCCCTCCCTAGATCCCACAGTGGTGGAGCCTTGTGCACTGGGTATGCCTTTTTATAAGCACTGCTGGCTTTGGGCCCAACCATCCTTCTCAGTTTGCACAATACATTCTAGGCTACATGGTTGAACTCAGATGTCTTCTCCCATTCCATGGGAAATCAAACAAACTTTTCGGTGTAGCTAGCGAATGCCAATGGGACAGCCAACAAAGAGGAAAGATGATAAGTGTGAATATTCACCAATATGGCCTTGGAGAATTGTATGCTCTGCTAACGGTTCTGAAATGGATTTGTCCTCCTAGCTTCCTCTTCATGGAAAGGCAACATAAGAAATTAAAGATTTGATTCAGTAACCGAGACATGCCATCCACCCCACCAAATTTAGAATCTCCAATACCTTTTTTGAAGTTGTTAGAGAGTCTCGAGGGGGTGTGGAGTAAGCTATTGGCCTGTGAATTTCACAGAAGATTACCGTATCATCAGTCAATTGTAAGTGGATCCTATTCAGAATCTTCAAAAAGACTCCCAAATCGCCCCCAGAAAGAAAGTACTCAAACTTTAGATCCCTTTTTTTTTTTTTTTTTTTTTTTGCTGTTTTTGTTTTATCATCTCTGTTTGAAGACAGAAAAAATGAGTTCAGTAAATTCTGTCAGACAAATCAAACCCAAACCCTTATTCAGTTTACGGAAGTCAAGAAGAGATAACAAAATCCTGATATGTTTACAAATATAGAACTGTAGCAACACAGGCAGTGAAGTGGCTTGCTGTGATGAAGTACAAGAAAATAGGGTTCTATAAGACCAGTCCAGCAACAAAAGAAACAAAGGCAGGCTCCTAGCTGATGAGAACAGTAAAAACAGGGAATATGATTGCATAAAAACAGAGGCAAAAACAGGGTAATCATAATATTCCTTAGCAAAATTGATCAGTTGCTTAAAGAAAGCCTAGTAGATCGGATACATAGGCTTTTGTTAAAGAAATGGCATCAAAATATAGACCAGTAATGCACCATCAACTGTGCAAGAGAGGGCCATAGAGGAAACACCTGCACAGCAATGCCAAACTAAATTTGAACCAGTGATTGTCCGTACAGTATGATTAGAGGGGAGAATGTGAGGTGTAGAAATCTTTATCCCAACTCCAACTTCGGCACAAAAATAGGAAAATGTAAAATCCACCTGTCACCAAAATTTAAGGCCCCCTAACCTATCATATGGTAGCTGATGTGGTTAATTAATCTTCAATTTGACGTTTAAGAAAAATATTCAATTTTGTTTTTATGTAAAGGAAATATATTTTCATGTATGTCCATGCCCGCTTACCATACAACAACTATTGTACACTCCCCCATGGCCTGGGATTTTTTAAAAGCTATTTTGGGCCAATAAACTAAAGCTCAAGGAATATCAAATTTCAAGCACATGATTAAATTCATTTTTCATTTAAGCTCATAAATTTCTTAATCTTCTTGTCTCATAGTCGTCTCCTTGAAGCTCTTGGTTAACCAGATAGCAGTCTCCCTAGAAGAAACCTTCTCAGGCCCAAATGGCTTCAATAAAACCCCAAGTTCGTCAAACCTCTCTTGCCGCAACAACCGTGCACTGAATTCAAGCAAACCTTCCAATGCCTCAGCTCGTTGCTGGTATGACGAGGTGTCAAATCGATGCTGCCCATACTCAGGTGAGGTCCAACCTGATGCCCCAGCAGTTGGGTTCCTGTCCGAGCATTCACTGCCATCTTCCACACCCAAATTATACGTTTTATATCGATTTCCATACCAGGCATCACTGAAGCTTGGCCTTCGAAACGTTCTGTCATGAGTTTGTACTGTACACTTGTCTTTGGTGATGGAACGATCACCACAATGTGGGGAGGTAGAGCTTCTTGCAGACATTGTTCTGTGGATGGGAAAGAACGGGTCCTCAGATGAGGCCAAGGGAAACTCAGCAATCTTGTCAATTTCAGGAGCATTTACAGAGATATTTGGAGAGTTCATTTGCCCAAGGAAACTAGCACTGGATCCGCAAGGGGCTCCCAGGGGTGAAGCTCTAGCAGACAAAGGCAGTGAGGCTCTACGGATTGGCTGAACAGATTTATTTGCTGGAGTTCTAGATGAAGGAAGCTGCATGTACAAAGATAAAGAAACAATCAAGAACTGAACTATAAAATTAAAAAGTCAAAATTAACATCAAGAAGCCAAGGAATTATTGCACAATGGCAGCCCAATTCTTAGTCATGCTTGTTCGAGTGGACATGCGCTGCATAAGCTTCAGCAGGTATTTGATGCCAAGAAGCAACAGGGGTGGATACTGTAAGCATTTGCTTTCTTTTCCCCCTCTCAGCTCACGAAGAATTATAATGGATGACACAGTTCTAAGCATACGTTTCGTTTTCACTCAAAATAAGAGCGAGGAATACTCAGGGTTTCTCAGTTGGTATTATATTCTCCTATCAGTTAAATTAAAGTCAATTTGGGAAAAACATGGTCCCAAGAAGGTAATTTCCATAACAATTGGAATTTCTAAACACTAAGCAATGTAATACTCATAAATATCAGTTCACTATGGGCTCACCGATTCACGACTTGGACGAATTTGGGTTCTCTTTGGTGTCTCTGTCCGTCTCTTTGGTGTTGCAGAAGCTTTAACTGGAGTCAATCTAGGGGTCTCTGACACATTTGATGTCTTTGTGGTTTTTGGCTTGTAAACATCAATATCTTCTTGGCTGCTTCCAACTGATAATTCTGCTAGCTTTTCATTCAGATAACTTGGGAACTCCTGTATTCCTTCAGTAGAAGGAGAGTCTCGCTCAGCTCCTGATACATTTGGGTTCAAGATCCTTTCATTACTGAAGGAATATCTGTTCTCCCAATCCTTAACAAGATGAACATCTTCTGGTTCGGAAAATCTTGTTTTCTTCACATAGTTGGATTCAGTCCAGTGAACCGATACAGTATTGCGTCTAGGACTATTAGATTTTAGATGGATCTTAAGAACGTAAGGCTGAAGGTGTGGATGTCTGAGTAGCTCTGCTGCCTGAGACAATGGAGAACAGCTCAAAGTTGAAACGAGAGCACTACTAAAAAGACACTGAAGAAAATAAGAGAATCAGAGCTATGTTTTGAAGTACTTGATCAAAGCACTACACTTCACATAAATCTTAGGGATATCGGAATTAAAAAACATGTGCCTGAGCACAACATCAGGATATCTCAACTCAATCTGATGAAAGCAGGGAAACTAAATGGACAACATTCATACAGGTGTCCAGGATTCACTTTCTTTGCCACCCTGCACAGGAGACCTAATGATGCTTGATCAAAATGCCCATAACTAATTTGGAATACTTTTAGATTAGTGAGCTATGGATGAAAAGAACATGAAACAAACTCCAGCAATTGGTAGCTGAAACCACCTGAGCAGGCTATTATCTGCTTCTATGCATCACACATGAAGGCCAAACAACTAGTGGTTGCCAAAGCCCCTACACACATACACGTGTATATACAAACACAACAATATGGGCGGTTCAACATCCAGGTGCACTGTCTGTTAATGACATCAAGGTTACAGTACATACGCTTGGTCTGAGTTCTGGATTTTTCCGCAGCATGCTTTTGATGAGTCCCCGACTGAACATGGACATGATAAAATAATAAGAATTCATAAATAGTAATCAAAGCAAGATTACACCCAAAAAAAGTAATCAAAGCAAGACTTTCTTATGACAAATTGACAATGACTACACTACAACCAAATTCCCAAATAACATGAAATATTAACACATCCAGATCTTATGCAATCTACTGTGTTCATACAACAATCTCAAAAAAAAATCCTCTCAAGAAGGCTGTTTGCAAAATGTTAAATGTAGCAAGATTGCTGAACAACACAAATACAGAATAGCATTATAAGTCATTTAACCTAGTACAGCTCGAATATTGAAAGACTTTCTTATGCTAAAAAAATATTAGCAAGGATGAGTACTTACAGTGCAGCAGAATACGTGGTTGGAAGTGGAGCCAATATGGACTTATTTATTTTGTTGATGAGCGCTTGCATATCCTGCTCAGAGAGCATAAAATTAATAGCCCAAGTACATCGATAGAGTTGAATAAATCCTTTCTTCTTCTTCTCTTTTTTTTTTTTTTTTTTTTTTTTTATCTGACACTCAAATGTCACATATTTTTACTTTCAAAATAGTACTATGTTGAGATGATGCCTATGCCATTACAAATGACACATTAAATCACTACCATAGCAGAGAAAAGGTGTTAATAAGACAAGTAAGGCATTAAGGATCAAGAGACAAATTATACATTCAACAAACAAGATCCACAGCAATCCACTAATCAATATAAGAACTCATAAAGGTCTCTACACTTACAAGGGCTTTAAATGCAGGCTTGTGAGCAGTCATTTCATAAATGCAGCATCCTGGAAAAATTGGTATATTATAGTATCCATCTAAATAGGTGGTAAGTATAATACAGCCACACAAATTTCAAAAAGACAGATTACCTAAAGACCAAATGTCCGACTTAGAACCATAAGGAATATCAGCAAGCAGCTCAGGGCACATGTAGCTGGGAGTCCCCACAACCTAGAAAATGAGAAAGCCCTAGTAATTACACAATCAACTAAAAAAGTTAAACCTGGAAGATAAATCAATTCATTCATGATACTCACAGAGGATGCAAGGTCATCTGAAGTCAAAATTTTGGCTAGTCCAAAATCACCTGCAGTCAAAGACAATATGTGGCTCAACAAGAATGTATGTTATTCAGGATTCAGGAATAAATATTGAAAATATTACACAATTAACATACCTAGTCGTATGTCTTGCTGTTTTGTCAAGAATATATTTGAACACTGAAGCAATTTTCAAACACTATCAGTACAAAAGCTGCAGAGATTCCAGGGAGCGAAAATCTAACAGAAACCATCGTCAGGCACTGACCTTCACATCACGGTGAAGAATATGATTTGTGTGTAAGTAATCAAGTGCCATTAAGAGTTGAACCAGCCACTTGCAAAGTTTCTGTATATGGTTCAAATATTCAAGTATGAAATAGGAAACTTGCAGAAAAATAGTTGCTGAAAACTAAGAACTGAAACAAAATAGAGAAGCACAGAAGAAAAGCATGCACTTTGCCGGCAAAGTGTACAACCTCCTCAGGGAAGTGAACACCATTGGTTTTTTTTATAGCTTCTGCCCTGTTAGACATCAAGTAACATAAGGGAAAAAAACCAGAATAAGCCAAAGATCCATTTTCATGCAAGCGGATCCACAGATCTAAAATAAGTGATGGCAAAAATGGTTACTTACATGTCTCCCCCCTCACAGTAACCTATGATAATGCAGACATAACAACCCTGTAGCAAGTAATCAACATGCCCCAACCAATTTTAGGTCATATCCATCATAAGTTCCATAATCAATACAAAGTGAAAGGAATGTCTATGAAAATTTTATTCTATATTTATGTTCTGTTAGGGTGGGGGAAGTACATGCAAATATAGATTTGACATAAGGTTATCCGGATCCTTTGAAGAAACTGTGTGCTAGGTGAAAAGAAAAAATGGGAATAAATGAGTTTAACATCTAACTTGAGCATTAATGGTTGAGTTAACCAAAAGGAAAGAAGTATTTCTCAGTCCCCTACACGCTGATTGGTCATCTTACATTAGATTGCAAAGGCACACACAACAGTCATGTTGCCACAAGAACATAGTTATCAAGGCGCTGCCTAGGCATCCAGACGCCTTAGAAACTAGGGCGCCTTGGGGGTCCAGAGACCCTCCAATGCTTTGAGTCGCCTTGTCACCGTGATAACTATGAACAATAACTACTCCAATTGGGTAAAAGTTATGTCTCATGTTCTCCCGGTCGTATTTATTCCGTTCTTGGAAGGTTAATATGGAGTCAATACCTATATTCTACCCTAATTCTTATTTACAAAAGTTAAGGTCTCAAAGACTTAAGCCCCGTGTTTTGAGACATTAACCTCATGCACTTAGATGTCCAAAGACCTTGTCTCAGGCCTTCCCTTTCTAAACACTGCCTTGGATTCTATAAGTATAATGATAAATTAGTGATGTAATTTCATCACTCTTTGCAAAGAAGGACAAGTATGTTTGGCCAAAAGTATTTTAACTACATTAAGGTCACCTAGAAGTTAATGATAAAAATAGGGAAATAATTCCTATATTGGTGTCTCTGTCTTCGCCAAAACATCACTTAGTTGGCACCAATTCGCCCATTTCGCCGCAATTTTTCTGTTTTGGTGACTTGGTAGTTTTTTGGTATTTTCGTTTCGCCTCACCGAGAGGCTAAAATCCTGTAATATAAACACCAAATTCCAAGTCATATTGCTGGTTTTCAGTGCTTTTGCCAGAGAGGAGGAGAAGTTCATTAAAAATAAATTAAAAAAAACCCAGAATTTCTCATATTTTGGCCAAGTCAGCTACATATTTTGGTGGAACAAGATACTGGTGACTACTACAGCGCATCTAAGCTGACAGATTATGCTCCCATGAATTTCATGATTTGAAAAAGTCTGAGAAACATTTATTCACAGGGACGAAAAACCCTTCAAGACATGAGGAAGAAAAGATCATTAACAACACCATCATTGAAAGGCAATCGAGATAGAGAAGATATTTACCCTCTTTACAGATCATAACACAATAGAACATAGAAAAAAAAAATTAATTGATATATTAAAAGAAAGTTTTGCTGAAAAATATACTGACCTTCTCTACCCAAGAATCTTTGTAATCAACAATAAACGGGTTTTGTACTTTGGAAATAAGCTCCATCTACATTACCAGGAAACCAGTCAGCACCTAAAAGCCAAGCATTTAGCATATGGTAGATGTACCAGACAAGCATCATATTCATCAGACATCCAAACTCATATGTCATGAACACATATCATGGCAAGAATGAAAATTTCAAGTTGTAAACAAATAAGAAATCTTGGGAGCTATCCCTAGCTATAAGATTCAGAAGCAATATTTTTAGACTCAAGTTTGCCATACTTCTTTGCACTTCTAGGCTTTCTAGGCTTTACTTTACAGTTGAGGTTGGTCCATTTGAGTTATGTTGGTGCATTTAATGTTCCTTTTTGACATGAAGAGTGGAATTTCTCAGGCCAGAGAGAGAAAAACATTTGTTGTATATAACAATGTTCTCAGCTCTTGGTTGAGAGATCAATCCGGGCCGTTTACTGCCCCAAGTGGCATGAGCACATGGCTTCATCCATTGAACCCTGGAATTAGATTACTGGCACCCTTCAGCGCTAGCCAAACTAATTACAGTTTATAGTTTAGATTAGAGATACTCAAATGTTACCCTAAATCCCTAATAGGCTGGTTCCGGCAGATTTTTTAACACATACTTCGCTTTGTAACATGAAGTAGCCATGCACACAGTTTTGTTTCTCCTCACAACAAGAACTTCATTCACTGGAACAAACTCCTTCCAAACCAAGAAGAAGAGTTTAGAATTCTCTCTAAAAAACAAGGTGCAAAACTTGACTGGCTGATCACAATGACCACAAGAATTCAAGAAAAAGGTCCAAGGACTTAGACAATGGAAGAAGAACAGAACAACAACCTCCTGGTGTGCAGATCTGCGGGTCCTGTCAGTCTGGCGTGCAAGCCGAATCTTCTTCAAGACGTATCTTAACAAAAACAAGGAGAAAAAAAAATTTAAGCAATAATTACCAGTTTCAAATTATATAGCTTATTATAGAATGGGAGAACGAAATGAATATGATGCATTGCATCCCTCACTTTTTATTTTCAACTTTATGTCTCACAAGAAGAGCAGAACCAAAAGCCCCTTTCCCAATCTGCTCCAATATCTCGTACTGCTCCATCTTAGGTCAAGTACTGTTTCTTCTTTATATCTTCGAGGATCTATGAACCTAGCATAAATATTTGAAAAAATCAAATAAAGTACAAATTAAGCTAAAAAAGTAAACAATGTAAACCATAACATGAATAAAACTGCTAAACCCAGAAGGATTAACCATAAAAAAATAATCAAATGACAAGCAAATTCCAGAAAAAAAAAAACCTCCATTTTGCAATTAGACAACAATAAGTTCACTCTTCTGTAATAGAGAGAGATCTCCAAAAGCCATAAACGCAACTCCATACAACTATTAGACACTTTCATACAGATAATTTGAAAACTCACTCAATTAAGCGAAGAAACATCATGCTTACAGAGCAGCGTGACATGAACATAAACACAAAAACCCATAAAGGTCCATAAAATTAACACCAAAATTAGTAACAAGAGAACAACAAGAAGACTCCCGTATCCAGTATCTTAATTTTACAGGTATCTTCAAAACCCACAAAGGCAACACCAAATAATAGTTCTATGCAAACGTCTTCCCATTGAGGCAAGTATCCAGAGTCTCCCAAATAATCAAAAAAATAAAAAAAATATGAACATATCTGCTAAATGGTATATAATAGTTTTACACCCTAATAAGGAAACATAAATGTAAAATCTTATAAACCGAACGACGCATCGATTGGTTCTGATGAATGAATATACTACAATCCTAGCGACTTCACGGAATTAAGAAGCCCTAAATTGTCCACAAAAAAAAAACAAAAAAAAAAACAAAACTCTGTTACCCCCCACAAAACCCAAAAAAAAAATTCTTAATATAAAAATGTTTATTCTCCTGTTCAAAGCAAACGATGTAAAAAAAAGTACCAAAAGATGGAGTACACCATCAAGAAATCGGCAGTTTTTCTTAGAAAACGCAGACATCTACAGAAATCAGGGGAAAGAAAAAAGGAAAAATAGAAGGTCACAGAGTATGCCTTTCCTTTGAAAACCAACAAATACGAACGACAAAGCGGGAAAAAGGCATAAACTTGCTCGAGAATCTACGAAATTCACAAAACACAGAGCTCCCAAACAGAGGCAAAAGAGAGATAAAAAGACAGACACTCAATTGAACTACTGAAGAAGGAAATACCTTCAACAGCTACTGCAACTTGAAAAGAGCCAAAGAAATGGAAGTGCTGATAGTTCAAGCTTAAATTACAGGAAAATAAAATTTAGCACGAAAGAAGAAGAAACGCGAGGTAAACATCTCGGCAATAGATTCACATAATAAGCTTAAATTACAGAAAAAAAAAAAATTTAGCACGAAAGAAGAAGAAACGGTAGGTAAACATCTCAGCAATAGATTCACAGAATAAAAGACACACAGATGTAATACCAGTAGTTGAAGTAACGAGATCTCCAGTTCTCTGTCGAATAGATAAAGTAAGAATAATCCTTCAAAATTCTACATTTTCAGATACACGACGAAATCAAACCACCGAAGAAATCGTCATACCATTTTAGAATAGCGTACAAGAAGAGAGAGAGAAAGAAAGAGAGAGAGAGAGAGAGAAAGAGCGGCAAAATAATTAGAAATAAAAAAGGTGGTGTTGAGGGATTCAAAGTTCAGCAGCAGCTGCTTCCAGCCTTCCATGAAAGGTGGACGAGTGTTTTCTGTGTCTGCTTTTTTCCCTCTTTTCTCAATTCTCTGTTCAACAAAAAATGTTATTCTAAGCGTCACGACTTATGGTGAAGCATTGCCAGATGATAACAGCACACGACTTAAATCCATTTACTACAATATATGACTTAACGTCTCGTTGCTTTAAAAAATTTTAAATTTTTAGGAAAATTTTGTAAAATTTTTAATGACACCTTTTTTTGGAAAATTTTATTTATAACAAAATAAAAATTTTAAAAATAAAAAAATTTCTTTCCACTTGATACTTGATTTCTATTCATGGGATGTCATTTGCCACCTCAAATTATGGGGAGGTTTTAATATTTGGGATAGAAATTTTAAAATTGCATGATTGATGCATGTTTGATGTTCACTCATAAGCATGGTTTCAGGTATTGATTGATAAAATTATGTGGGTTTAAGTAATTATAAAAATAAATTATTTAATGGAGTCTAATTAACACATATGATTGGTTCGATGTTATTCATTACATAGTATGAGATAAGTTTGGTAACCTTAGTTATAGAAAAGGTATTAGGGTTATAACAAATATTGCTTATATTGTTTATCATAATATTTTAATGATTGTATAAGGATTTTATGATTAAATGAAATATTACTGAGATGTGTTCTTAAACGAATTAGTTGAAAACCCTAATGAGATCATAAAAAATTTATTGACAAAATCAGCTAATCCTATGCTATACTCATTCCCAACCTGTGTTAAGCTCAATCCGACACATGAAAATCCGATTCTAATGTTTTTTGGCCATAGATATGGAATCAAATCAAAATCAGCAAAGACCGATCCCATCTTTAACCATGCTCATATTATCTTACTAATGAAGCAATATACTTCACAATACATGGTGACATCTAGATTTTCCCAAAATTAGAGAAGAGTTATAGATACATTTGAAACAGACAATATAACAGCTTTTCAGTTCCATTCCTTTGGGTACGGTTTCATGTAAAAACCGACCCGACCCAGGAAAAGAAAAAGGACCCACCCATCTTCACCCTCAAGTCACTATCACTTTTTATTCGCTCTATCCATTTTGCTTTGGCTTTTTGGATTGATCATTCATGCCCCTTTGAACGTGGCTTTGTCAAACAGTCTTTTATCCGGGTCGGGTCCTTGATCTCGAGTCACAGATCCGATACCAGAAGATTATTAAAAATAAACCATTATAATACACTATAAATGCAGGTATAAAACCATTATTAAAACTCACGGGCAGTATTAATATTTTGGCAGTTATTTTTAAGGATATGAAGGGATTTAATATATGTAAATAAAGTAGTAAATACCATAAAACGTTGGTAGGTTAAGTTGGATTTTTTTTTTTTTTTTTTTTGGGTTTAAAAAAAATAAAGTTGGATTAATGGTTGTAATGAATGGCAATCTGAATTGGTTGCTTGAGAAAAAAAAATGTATATAAAAAATAACACATAATTAAAAAATTAATTTTTTTAATATTTAAAAATGTTTTTTATTTAATATAAAATCTTTAAAAAGTTACATATAGATTACACTGTCCCACGATTTTAAGCATTAAAATAAAAGAAAGATGTTTTATTTGATGGCACGCCTTGAGCCGCCCGATTATTATTTCAAAAATCCGAATCAATTGAATTGACCGATATGACTGTAACTAAAGTGGGAATTCTTTTCCTTTAAAGCGAGAGGTACTCAAGGTCAAAGCCATAGAGGAGTTTCGAAAAAGAAGTAGTTTCAAACTCTTTCAAACCTAAGCAAGCAACAAACCTAATAGAAGGGCTTGGCTCTCAAGTTTCTATGACCCAATTCATGTATTGTAATTCTGATCCGTCCAATCGATTCCAATCCCAATCCATAAGAGGAAAAAACCCCTTTTTTTTGAATCAATGGTTGGATCGATCGGGTCTTTATATATGATTGGTTCGACTACATAAATTATTCTAGTCAACCAAAAAATCAACCACAAGTTATAGTCGATGGGATTCAAATTTTGTAGCTAGATGACTAGTTCCTTAAGTTTCCTCTTACATGCCAAAATTCAATTTAAATATAATCTGTCATCTGATAAAATAGGGATTTGAAAAATTCAAGACCATAGAAGAGTGCATAATGGTGGCCTGAATACCTCCATAGGCATGCAAGGACATACACGGACGCATGTCAATACACAATAAAGTATATAGTTGACATAAGTGTAGATCTTCCTAGTCAATGCAATAGCCGATCATAAAATAGTAATTTTCTTTTGGAGAAAGTTTGGCTGCTCTAGAGCATCTCGCCCTAAAATATGTGCAAAGCCCTCCACATTTCTTGGATTCGAAGTTCCCATAATACTCTCCCCTTTATCTAATTGCTCCCAAAGCTCTAATTGAAAAAAAAAAAAAAAAAAAAAAAACCACCCCCGACCAACCGATACCTTTTTTTTTTTTTTTTTATCCATAACAGATTTAAATATTAAATCTCAAACTTCAAAAAATAAAATCCTACCTCCTATACCCATTAACCCAGCCCATTAGGAAATTTGATGCCATATGAATAAGGTTGCTGGAGTAGCAAAAGACGAGCTGAAAGTTGTAGAGAATGACGAAAATGAGACATTAATTGGAACCAAAAGGGATACAATTAGAAGATGAAAGAGGCACTTGACAACATATAAAGTTTTCATTTCAAAAGTTCAAATTAATAGATGGAGGAACACGAAACTCTTGACGGCATCAATTTTAAGAAATGCCTTTGCAACTCTAATGTATCCATTTAAATGAAGCATTTAAGAATGAGCTACCTATATCTGTAAGCCGAAGAGAATATGGGTTTAAGGTTAGAGTCCCCCCCCCCCCCCCCGCGCCCAATCCAACCATTGGAGTCCATTACCGGCTCACGACTCCAATGGTTAGATGGGGTGGAAGCCGTGGAGCCAGGGAGAAGAGGATTTGGACTACTCTTTAAATAAGAGCACATGGGAAGTGATGAACAAATAGTGAACATTAGTTAGTTAAATGAGGACTGAAATCCTCTCCCGCGGCAGGAGGTTCCTGCCGATCAAAGTGGGGATCGGCCCGCCTACCAATCATGGGGGGGGGCCGGCTGAAACCCCCCAGTGGGCGGGAGAAGATTTTTTTGCGTTAAATGATGGGCACTAAAGGGCGTGAAGATACTTGAACTAACCCATGAATGAAGAAGAATCAAGGCTTATTGTTTCAATAGTGCATATTTGATTGGTTTATAAATAAGTTTTAAATTTTATCGAAAAAAAAAAAGAAAGAAAGAAAAAGATATTTATGTTTTAGTGGTTTCTTGATTAGAGATAAATAAATCACATATTTGACTAGGGAAAAAGATCCCCAAGCTCGTGGCTGACTATCTCTCTCCTCTTTGATCGTATGATATCCATTGAAAATATTAATTCCAACACACAGATTGGTGTGGTTTTGAAAACTCTCCTAAAGGGATTTGGTACATTTATTAATAAAACTCCTTTATCGACCTTATCATATTGAACAACATATATGAAAAAAGATGGGTAAAAATGTCATAGTGAATCAATCAACTTCACTGGCCTGTTATTAACAAGACCTCTTTTCATTTTTTATTATTTGAATTTCTTACAATCTGTCAACCTTTGTTTGTTTCGTAGTGTTTTTTTTGTTTTTACTAGTATTTCACATTTTTGGTGGTTATATATCTCAAGAACGACATGAGACGTGACAAACTTTGAGAAAATAAAATTGTCAGTCTAAAAATAATATGTAAAAATAAATTAATGATTTACAAAAATATAATCCATATTTGATTCTATTTTTCGTAGGTGATCCATTGAAATTTTGAAAATGAAGTCTAATTAATATTGTTAACATATATGATACAAGTGCCTACTCTATTGTATATGCCCAAATGTAAACATTATTGGGAACAATCATAAAAAAATATATATATATATATATATATATATATATATATATATATATATATATATATATATATATATATATATATATATATATATATATATATATATATATATATATATATATATATATATATATTAATTTTTCAATTTATAATAGTATTTTTGAACTCGAATAAAACAATAGATAATTTATGTAATGAAAAAAAATAATACACGTAACATGTAACACGTATAGATGATTATTACGTATTGACTTAAACTTGTTTGCATTGTATTGTAATCACTAATATTCAATTTCATATTGCACATTTTTTTCATGCATATGTGAAATATGAATGCAAATGATAGATATTAAGCATAAAATGATTGATTTTTACAAATATAAATGTTATTAAATGAATTGGTAACAAGTCTACAACGCTTCCTTTAATAGTTCACCCACAAATCAATATAATATTTTGAAATGAATTAATACTAAGATATGTTAGGGTATATGGTTAAGAGAGCCTACAAAATTGATAAATGATGTTTTTAGGAAAAGGTGTAACTTGTTGTTTTTAAAGAGGCGAACTACAAAATTGTAGCCTTATTTTTCCTGTTTTTGCTTATCTTATTCCTAAAGTTATTTAAGAAAAATATAAAAAATATTTTAAAATTGATTTTGAAAGTGACATTACCATAATTGCCATCGTCTTGCACATTTCTAAGGGGGAAAAAAAAAGTTATCTTGCAAATGCTTACACTTGACATGTGAAATGATAGAGGAAAAAATTAAGATTATAATTTGTTTACACCAACTTACAAAATGATTTTTCCATGAAATAAATCTCCACATATATGGTGATTAAAATGATGAAAACCATGCCTTGAGTTCGCATAAGAAATTATTGGTGTCTAGTAACATTTTTTTTTTAACACCAGTCCATGTTAGATTTTTTACATTTACAAGGTTTCATCTCAAACCTTAATCATCAATCACAGTATTTCACAATGCATAGAGGTTGCACTTGTTTTTTAATGCTCATGGGATTAGAGAGAGAAAAAACAACTAGGACTATAGGTATTTATAATATTGTCATAAATCATAATCATCTTATATTGAATTAGGGTTTATCTATCTCTTTATCTTATGATGAATAAGACGGAATCGATAAATCTAGTGACACAGACTCCCACTACTCAATGGATCTAATAATTAATCAAGCCTACTAAAATATCATCCAAGAGTCGAATGTTAACCATTAGATTGGTGCAAAACCTCTCTCTTATTAATGAAGTTCCCATCCTTCTCCTATTTACAAGTTTTCTATAATACTGCCATATTCGGGAGTTCCATTCGTCTCCAATTATTGGAGGCTCCAATCGCCAATTCAGCAGTTGGAGTTAAGTCGACGCGTCTACCAATACATCGATAGGTGCGCTTAGTTAACTCCAACCACTGGATGAGTGATTGGAGCATCCAATAATTGGAGATGATTTCAACCCCATTGTGAGGACAAATGTCCACCCACGCTGAATGGACGGAGAATGATTTGGAGTCGCCACCTAGATTAAGGTCTAGGACCTAAAATTAATGTAGCCTCATCCTGAGATAAGACTTCTATTGACTCATGACCCAACATATCGGCTTTGGTCCAACAGAGAACGGGTAAGTGTTCAAAGTACAGTTTGGGAAGGTGTTAGGCACCCAAAACTGCTCGAACCGAAAATCGGCCTCCTATATGATTCTACTTTCCTTGGACTCTATGATTCTGACTGTTCATGGTCAATGGATGATGACTAGGGCTCATGGGGGATCATATGCCAAGTTGCTGAGTTCTTCTAGCTTAAGTTCAGCCAAACATGTTCTCAAAGTAAGAAAATAAATAAAATAATATACAATGAACCGAACCAAAGATAGTTCGATGATGGACTGAATCTGAGATGTCCAAAACATCTCAAATTGCCTACGTATTCAAATCCTGTAAATCAAGTCCAAAAACGTAGTTCGAAATGGAAAGTGATTAATGCTTATGGATGTGGATTATGATTAAGCTTTCTTAGATTCAATTTATTCAAGTTGAAGTTTATGCTTGATGATGATTGAGATTGAATCGAGAGATAGCCTAAATGGATCGAAGTGAACGAGGATATGGATACGGATATGGATATGGGGGACCTAAGGATACTAAGATGGGGTACCGTACTTGGAGAGTCCTCTAAATTGCCTACGTATTCCAGAGGTCCTGGAAATCAGGTACAACGTAGTTCGTTTCATGGGTTGTACTCTCAGGGAGTAAGGTGTGGCTCTCAGGGAGTAGAATGTAAGATAGTCTCGCAAGACTAAGGTGCGTACTCGCAGGCACGACTTCAAGATAGAGCCTCGCAAGGCTAAGGGGGGTGCGTGCTCGCAAGCACGACTTCGGGGTTGAGCCTCGCAAGGCTAAGGGTGCGTACTCGCAAGTACGACTTCATGATAGAGGGAGTTGGATTTGTCCTCTCAGGGAGTAAGGTTTGTACTCTCAGGGAGTTGGATTTGTACTCTCAGGGAGTAGGGTTTGTACTCTCAGGGAGTAAGGTTTTGTACTCTCAGGGAGTAGGGTTGTACTCTCAGGGAGTAAGGTTTTGTACTCTCAGGGAGTATGGTTGTACTCTTAGGGAGTATGGTTTGTACTCTCAGGGAGTAGGGTTTGTACTCTCAGGGAGTAGGGTTTGTACTCTCAGGGAGTAAGGTTTGTACTCTCAGGGAGTAAGGTTTGTACTCTCAGGGAGTAAGGTTTGTACTCTCAGGGAGTAGGGTGTGACTCTCAGGGAGTCAGATTTGTACTCTCAGGGAGTAAGGTTTGTACTCTCAGGGAGTGATGTTTGTACTCTCAGGGAGTGATGTTTGTACTCTCAGGGAGTAATGTTTGTACTCTCAGGGAGTAAGGTTTGTACTCTCAGGGAGTGATGTTTGTACTCTCAGAGAGTAAGATTTGTACTCTCAGGGAGTAAGGTTTGTACTCTCATGGAGTAAGGTTTGTACTCTCAGGGAGTAAGGTTTGTGGGCACATTGATTGATGTGTGGAACCGTATCTGGGAGTTTCCCAGACTACCTACGTATCTCAGGGTTTGCCCTAAGAATCAGGATCCGCGTAGTTCGAAAATAGGGTTTGTTGGGTGACCCACTCGGGTCAGAATATGGGCGGTCCAGTCGGACCGAAAGATAATCCTAGATGATCTATGGTTGGATTCACATTAACCTATCTAGGTTCTGCATCCTAGGGGAAATGAACTGAGGGGTAGGGATCGTCCTAAACTACCTTTGTCACTTACAACCCTGATTTGGAATTGTTGGGCTAAGCTTCATGATTCTTGATTAAGACTTTTATCATTTTCCATTATTACCCTTCCCATGAATGTGGGTGCCTACATGCACGTCCCCACACCTAGGAATGTCTTCTATCAATGTACATGCACGGCAGTTCGACTAGGGTGTAGCGAAAAGTAAGTTCTTGTCGACATAAACATCATTCAATTATGGCATTAGCAAGCAGATCAGCATGGCAGTGTGCACAAAGCTAGCATTGTAAGCATTCCAAACATGGTAGTGCATAATATGACAGCGTAATCAAGTCAACATGATAGATGCATGGATATAACAAGGTAGACAATATCAGATCATCAATCTAGTGGTTATATCTCTTCAAAAAAATGATGATCATGATCAACACTTAGATTCATCAAAACAGTCAAGATCAACGGCTCAGATCTCACATCAAGTTATAATCGTGATCAATGACTCATATCTCGTCAAAATAGCTATGATCTATGGCTTAGATCTCCTATCATGATCAGACTAAGAAATCAATGGCTCAGATTCGTCTAAATCAAATATGATCCAGATTCAACAATTTATATCACGCAAAATTCCCACGATGACAATCCAACGGTTCAAATCACTCAAGATCATAATCCAACCGTTCAGATTCATAAAAAACACTCATGATCAAGATTTAACGGTTTAGATTCATCAAAATCACTTACGATGATAATCCAACGGTTCAAATCACTTAAGATCATAATCCAACCATTCAGATTCATTTAAATCATTCCCAAAGATAATCTAATGGCCCAGATCATTCATCATGATAATCTAACCGCTCAGATTGATTAAAAACACTTCCAAAGACCATCTAACGGTTCAGATTGTCAAGATCACAATCCAGCCGTTCAGATTGATTAACATCACTTCCAAAGATCATCTAACGGTTCGAATTAATTAAAATCACATCAAAATTTCAGATCAGTGACTATGATCAAATCATTAAAATTCTAATCATATGGTCACGATCAACTCTCGTAAAATTCAGATCATGTAGTTGGATCACCCACATTAAAATTCCAAACATATGGTCGGATCAACCATATCATATGGCCAGACCAATCACATAAAATTCTCAATCATATGGTCGGACCAATCACATAAAATTTCAATCCTATAGTCGGATCAATTTCCATCGCATTAAATTCCATGATCATGTTGAAATATTAACATAAATGATTCTCAATAAACATTAGATAGACATGATGGTTCAAATCTCAAAAAAAGATCGGTGATAAAGAATAAAATTAAATAAATAAATTTAAATAATATTCACGTACCAAGCAAACAAAAGATCGAAATACAATGTAAAATCCCATATTAATTATATAGAGTATAACAACATAGATTAAAAATAATAATAATAATAATATACAACATAATATCAAAAGGTGAAAATAATGATGTACAAAAATATCAAAGATTAAATAAATAAATATGATACAATATACCGTGAGATACCAAATCAAGATGAATAATAATATATACATGGTACCATATAAGATGTCAAAAATAATATTAAAATATCAAAGATAAGAATACGTATGCAAACTGATGTCATATGCAAGTAAAAAATCAGAAATTTGAAACAAACAAACAACAACAAGCTTGCAAGTGACTGTAAACCGAGAAGAAAAAAAAGAAGCTAACCTGGTTCGAGGTGTTGCCGATGGTCGTCACAGCAGGTCGTGGAGATTGTCGAGGGTCGTCGCAAGGTGTTGCGAGGTGGTCGGGGATTGACCGATGATGATCGCGAGTGGTGTCGTAGGTGAGGTAGGTGGTGAGAAGGAGGAGCAGAGGTGGTCGGATGCCAATTTTTCCTGTTTCTTTTCCTTTCAACCATAGCTCAGACCAAAGATGGTCCGTTACAGCAAAAAAAGAAAAAAAAACCAACTGCCAGAAAAAAATCCTCCCCTTTCTCATTCGGTTGAGATGGGATTTTATAGCAGTTGGGGAGGAAGGACGATGGGGTTGGTGGCAGCATGGAGGCAGCATGGAGAGGAGGGCGGCAGCATGGAGGTGGCAGTGAGGTTGGGCGGCTCTGTGGCAGTGTGGAGTGATGGTGTTCTTGCGGCTGGGTTCATGGCATGGGTTGATGGGGTCGGTGGACGGCGGAGTGATTTGAGGAATCAAATGGGAGAGTCGGCGACTGATGAGCAGACGGTTAGTCAGCAGTTTGGTGGAGGGATTTCAGGAAATGGCTGGGACCAGGGGTATGGGATAAGAACAGGTGAGCGGCGGTGAGCATGGGTTCAATCTGATGGAGGGATTTGGGGAAACGGCTGAGGGATTTGGGGAATCAGATGGGAGCAGGTGAGAGAAACGGCTGGAGATGGCTGATTGGGCTCGTGATTTGGCGGAGGAATTTCAGGTCGGTTGAGGTGGGATAGGCGATGGCATGGCGGTGAGGGGTGCTGCTCGATGAAGGAGGAGGTGGCAGTATGGTTCTGCCGCTCCTCCTCCTGTTCTGTTTTTTTTTTATTTTTTTATTTTTTTGCTCGTGTCTCTTTCTCTCTCTCTCCCTCTCTCTCTCTTCCTTCCTCTCTCTCTCTTCCTCTCTCTCTCCCTCTCTCTCTCTTTGACCGAACATATATATAATATATATGTTCGGTTTTCTCTTTCTTCTCTCTTCCCATTCTCTCTCTCTCTCTTCCTCTCTCTCTCTCTCTCTCTCTCTCTCTCTCTCCTCTCTCTCTCTCTCTCTCTTTGACCGAACATATATATAATATATATATGTTCGGTTTTCTCTTTCTTTTCTTTTCCCATTATCTCTCTCTTCCTCTCTCTCTCCCCCTCTCTCTCTTCCTTCCTCTCTCTCTCTCTCCCTCTCTTTCTCTCTTTGACCAAACATATATATAATATATATATGTTCGGTTTTCTCCTTCTTTTCTTTTCCCATTCTCTCTCTCTCTCCCCATTCTCTCTCCCTCTTCCTCTCTCTCTCTTAGTTATTGATTCAAATCTCACCCAATTCATATATAAAATAATATAATATATATGAAGATATATTATAATATATATTATATAATATAAAATCATATATATATATATATATATATATATAATGCACATGGATTGACTTGACTCGGTCCAGACCGGTCTAGGCTGGGTAAGGCTGGACTGGTTGAGTTCGATGGGATTGGACTAAATTGGACTTGAGCTTGGTTGGGCTGAGTAAGTATGGACTAGGTTGATTTCTCTCTCTATTGTGAGTCCTTTCAGTTTACAATTCTGCATGAAAAATTTCGACGACCTATGTCTCAGATTTTCCACGTCCACTTTGAAGAGGACGGACAAAGGAGCACACTGGCGCTTGAATCGCCTGATTCGGACTTCGGATGATCAAGATATGAAGAATTGAAGCTTTGACGATAATTCGGCTAGCAATTTTGCATGGGACCCGTAAGCGACTTCTGCCCAAAATTCTTTACGTCCACTTTGAAGAGGACGGACAATGGAGCACAGTGGCGCTTGAATCGCCTGATTCGGACTTCGGATGATCAAGATATGAAGAAATAGAGTTCGACGATAATCCTACTGGCAACTTTGCATGGGACCCGTTGACGGCTTCTGCCCAAAATTCTTTACGTCCATTTTGAAGAGGACAGACAATGGAGCACAGTGGCACTTGAATCGTCGGATTTGGATGTCGAACGATCAAGATATGGTCGAATGAAGTCCGATCGATTTTAATCATGATAATTTGCCTAATAAATCCTTAATTTATGATAATTCACAGAAAAACCCTTGGATTTAATAAGCCAATTTCACTTTGACTAAAATCGTGACATCTTCTTCGTTTGATATCGGAATTGAGTGATTCTGGTATCATTTTGAAGGTATTTCCATGACCTTGCCGTAGGGTCCGCCAAAATCAGCTTTGAAATCTCCGCTTAGCGTCCAAACCTTGAATTGATCCACAACCCCTCTGAATATGCCCACCAAAACTCTTGTACATTTTTTGGGATGACAAAACTGGGGTGCTTACACCCATATTCGCGCCCTTAATCCCCACCCCCCTTTTGGAATCAATGTCCTTCTAGAGGATACAATTGCATTTGATAACTTTCTCGAAGGGCAGTTTTTTTATTCTTTTGTTCTGATAGAACAAAGAAATTGTTCAAAATAATAAAAAATAGCCAAAAGCTATTTGGCAAATTTGGTCTATTCTTTGTTCTCAAATAACGAATTGAAAGAAAATAACATCCTAAAACTAAGGGTGTCAAAAATGGGTCCGACCCGGTAGCACGGACCGAGCCAGCCCGATATAACCCGAACCCAGTTTGGATCAAACCTTAATGAACAGGTTTCGGTCTCGGCTTGTAAAGCCCGACACTGTTTCAGTCCAAACCGAAATCAGACCGGACCAGCCCGTTAAGAAGCCCGAACTAGCCCGAACCAATAATACCTAACCCGAACACCGGTAAGGTCCATTCGGGCCCAGTTTATTAATTTTAATTGTTTTAAATTTTGATGGATTATATTACACTGTTATAGTTCACTTATTGATCTGAAAGATTATATGAATCTATAGTTGAAAAGAGTATGTTAATTGTTACAATTTACTGAATCATATGCATATAGAAGGAATGATGCTAATTTTATAGATATAAATAATAAAATAGGCTATATATATTACATATAAAATAGGCCCAATAAGCTTGATAAGCCCGGTCCGGACCGAACCAGCCTGAAATCACCTCAATAAGCCCAGCCCGATAACAAATCGACACCGGACCAGCCCGATAGTTATTGTGTCCAGCGCAGCCCAACCCAGCCCGAATTCTTAATGGATATGTTTTGGGCTGGGCTTATAAAATCCGACATCGATTCAGTTCGGACCGAAACCGACCCGGACCGGCCCGTTGACATCCTTACCTAAAACTAAAATATTAGAACATGATTTCCATTATAGAACAGTTTGAGAAGAACAGAAGTGTGCTCGATAACCAAAACCCTCCTTCCTTGTTGCCTGCACAGGATTCAAATCGTCTCCTCCCTTAGATTCGGGAGTAGGGATGGCGGCCTGGATGGATGGCCGCCACCTAACTCTCGGATGAATCCGAGCCATCCATCCAAGCCGACACCCCAGTTGACAAGCTGAGCCGACAGGAGTATTAGCTCGAATGGATGGCTCGGATTCACCCGAGAGTCAGGTGATGGCCATCCATCCGGGCCACCACCCCTCCTCCCGAATCTGAGGGATTATATGGATCCGCCTGCGCAAAGAATAGAAGTTGACAGAAAAGAAAAAATGTTTAGAACAGCCCGAAAATAGTTAAAAGCTGTTGGGCAAATCTGGCATATTCTTCCGTTCTCAAAGAACGAAAAAAAGAACATCCAAAATATCAGAAGATGGTTTCCGTTCTAGAACGGTTTTGTGGAGAACAAAAGTGTGCCCGATAACCAAAACCCTGCTTCCTTGTTCGACCTGCCTGCGCGAAGAAGAGAAGCCTCTTCTCTCAACATCGACCACTGCAACCAGGTATTTTACTCGAATCTCTCTCCATTTCTCATTCACTCTCTCTCTTTTCATCATTGTACTTCTCCTCCATCTCTATTTATGTTCTCTAATTTTTTTTTTTCAGTTTCGTGGAGCTCCATCAGCGGCGATTCACGGTTCTGCAACTTTTCCGCCATCTCCATCTCTGCAACTTGCCTCTTCCCCGATTTCCAGGTGAGTTAGTTTCAGTTATTGCCTCCTCCTCCTCCTCCTCTCTCTCTCTCTCTCTCTTTCGGTACCTCGGATTTATATCCGAATCGGTTCCCAGGGTTCACAAATAATTGCAGAAAGAGTTCGGTACCTAGAGTTTCACCAATTTCTGAAATTGAAAGGGATTCACCTCCTATAAAGACTTCCAATTTCGAAGCAATCCCATGCTAAAGGGGAAAAGGGCAAGGGATTCCAATGGACGAACAAAAAGTAAGCTTATGTTGATTTGCAAGTTCTCTTCTTCTGATCTCCCTGGAGTCAGTTTTCTTGCACTTTTACTAATAAGACCAATTTCTCTCATTCCCATCCTGGTTTTCGATTTAACCCTCAATGTGCTTTCCATATGTATCTGTGCATTCAATGAATGGTTTGAGGTTCTGGGTGGCATTGTTCATGATTTGAGTTTGTGTTTAAATTATGCAAGATCATCAGGATCATTAATAGCTCAAATATAATGATACCAACGATGCAGGTCGCAGGGATATCATCTTTCTAGCTGTGGACAATAGATAAAAGTCCAGAGGTTTAAAGCCAACGAAAGCCAATGAACCTAACACAGGAATAGACCCCCTCCCGAAACCGGGTCTATTCCTGTGCTAGGTTCATTGGCGTCACAAAAGGAGTTAAACAGAATGTTGTAAAGCTGTTATGTAGAGGTCAAAGGTGGTTTAGCTACTTAATAGTGTATATATGAAGTAAGGTGGAAGGTTGATTCATTGATGGATTATTGAGAACTTGAGATAAAGATTGGAATATCTAGTTTCACGATGGCAGTTAGATAGTTCTGGTGTATGAAGATGGAATATCTAGTTTCATAAAAGTATTGTGATAAAAAAATAATTGAACGAAAAGGAGGGATTTGAAATAGACAGGAGATGCAGGCTATGCTTATAAGCATATTTATCAAGGCAATGCCTATGCATAGGAGACAAGGCATTCCTGGAGATGCAAGGCTACTGGTTGCCATTGTTGTTAAGGCACCCAGTTACAGAAGGGGATAAAAAAAGGACGGGGACCAGGGGGGGGGGTTGGAAAAATGGGGGAAAGGAGGGGAGAAGGGGAAAAGAAAGAGGAGGAAGAAGTAGAAACTAAGGAAGCAGTTGCAGCAGCCGTCTGCTCTGCTGCTGCCACTGTTGAAGCAGCAGCCCTGGACAAGGAAAAGTAGTCCCTTGCTGCTGTGAGTCAAGGGCCTGATTCTTCTTTTCTGCTCTCATCTCTGATAAGAACAAGCTCATTTGGATTCTTGAAATGGGTAAAATAGGACTCCAATTGTTGGTTGAGATTTATAACTTCATATAAAGTGAAGTATTTATAGCCCTTTAGTCTTACCTCTTCCAATGAACACTTTGTGCAATACGGTGACACCTATGTGAATGCCTAGGTTCACTCTGGTGCCATGCCAACTATGCTTGAAACAGTTACTGCTAATTCATGAAACTTGCAACTAATTTTGGCACATATGTCAAGATTCTCACTGTTAAAGATGTTTATTAGCTTTTTAAGTTGGCACAGCCTTGTAATTTGTGGACTATGAGTTGGAGAGATGTTCAGTTGGTTACAGTAGGGGCCAACTGCTGCCAATTGCTGTTGTTTTATTGTGATGTGTGTGTGTGATAATGATTTTCAAATTTTCATATTTGGTAAGATATTGGTTTAATGACAATTCTGTAATATTTGAATCTTTTGAAAAAAAAGTGTTCTAGAACAAATTTTACCAAACAGCAAACAGGTCAGAACAGTGTTCTCAGACTAGTTCTGGAATATATTTGTCAAACAGCCTTAAGGCCAAAAGAACAGCTAAAGAATACTATTTCTAAACAGAATAGAAAAAGACCATTTCTTCCTGTTTAGAACAAGAACAGGTGAGAATGTTATCAAACGCATCTCATATCATGAAATTTACAAAAAAAAAAAAAAGCGCCCCCTGCTGGTATGGCTTTCGAATTCTGATCCACAAGGCTCCATTGATCTCCAATAGTGATAGTTTTCTCTTGGCATTTTAAGTGGGCTTTTAGGGCTTAAGGTCTTCGTTTTCAGGGTTTTGATGGAAAGCAGTTGTGGCAGCAGCAGCAGCAGCAATTGGAGAGCAGAGGAAGCCATCGCTGGCAACGGTGAAGCTCTTGAAGCTCTCAGGGAACTCATCACTTATCCCTTCCAGTATTCTCGCGAGTCTCGGAAGGTTGGCCTTAAGGTAATCCTTACTTTTCTTTTTCCATATTTAAATTCACTTGAGTGTTCATTCACTCTACTTTAAAGATGTTGAGCTGTAAACATTTGGACTTTTACTTCAGTGGCGCAGAGGGTTGCTGCTTTATGGTCCACCAGGAACTGGGAAGGTATCAGATTTGGTCTCACTTGGTTTGCTTGGTCCTAAAATTCAAACTTCCATTTATATTTATGTTTCAAAAAAGATGCAAATCATTTGGTGTAGAAACTGTGTTGTAAGATGTGCTGTGATCATATGTTCTCTAATGACAAATTTCAATTGAACATCGTGTCCTATAAGAAATCATAATGCGTTTTATGTTTGAACTGTTGTCTTTTTTCTGTTTCCTTATTTTCCTGTTTCTCTTGAATTCTATTGTGGATAGGGAAGCAAACACAAACTTGAGTACTTAATTCTTTTTAAGTACTCCGCTATGTTTTCCAGTTTCTTTACCTCAATCAAGTATTGACTTTTTATAGCACGGCATTCTATTCTCATCATTTGTAATGTTGGTGAGATTCCCCGTTGAACAGTTTCTTTACATCAAGTATCGACTTTATCAAGCATGGCAATTCTCACCGTTTGTTTATATGTTTGTGAGATGTCCTGTTGAACTTAGGTTATGTTTTATTTTACAGAAATGTAGAGTTTTCTGACAATAACACTAGAAAAGATGCGTCACAGGGTCATCTTTCTGAGAACTCTACAATTTTGGACAATCACAAGTAGATTAGTTGCTATCGAAGCTTTTCATGATATTGTACTGAATCCACATTGTACATCATGCAATTATTGGTGTGCACATTCAAATATAAGCGTCGGTAGAACAAGGTAGTGCTACATCATTGCAATATCAATAGTATATCATGCTCCTGAAAATATAGGTTACAATCTGGATGGTATGGATTTTCTTGGGAGTTAAACTAAAACGTACATTTGCACTTACAAATAATTGCCATGAATTAAATTATAGTTTAATGTCCTAATCAGATTAACACACCAATATGATTAATTCTGTAAGTACTTGAGTGGGTTCTAATAACTTGAGATTTCTTGAAACTTGAAATGGTTCATAAGAAGTACTGAACTGACTTACAAAATCTTGTTATTTTTCAGACAAGCTTGGTACGTGCTGTTGTTCAAGAATGTGGTGCATATTTGATCATCATTAGGTACTGAATTGTAACCCACATGTAAGCTAATAGTTTAGATTGTGGTCTCATTTTTAACTGATGATGTGCCTTTTTTAGATAGGTGATTAAATCGTTTTTATAATTTTACTGCTCTACTGAATGCTTCACTGGTCTGTATGATGGCATACTGGGTTCCATTCATTGTTTTGGATTTTATTAACCTTTTTTTTCCTTTTCTTTCTGTCTTGTGGTTTATCCTTTTAGTCCACATTCTGTTCATAGAGCGCATGCTGGAGAAAGTGAGAAAATTCTCCGAGAAGCTTTTTCAGAAGCATCACTTCATGCATCATCATCAGACAAGCCGTCAGTCATCTTTATTGATGAAATTGATGCACTTTGTCCTCGTCGTGATTCGAGGTATGTGGCTGAATTCTTCTATATCCCAAAACTACCTTGCATCATGAAGCTTGCACTCATATGCTTTTGCTTTCTAAATTCTAATCTTCTTTCTTTGTATTTGGCCTCCTCCCACCAACCTCCACCTCCCCCCCCCCCCCCCCAAAAAAAAAAAAAAAAAAAAAAAGAAGAAGAAGAAGAAGGAAAAGAGCTTAAAATAAAGCTCTCACTTGAGCTATAGTTTCTCCTGCATGAATTGGAAGGATTCCTTACCAAATAGTAGGTGTGATAAATTGATTCTGATACATTTTGCTAAGGTATTAGTGTTGAGTAATTAAAGAACTATAACATATTCAAACCTAATCTAAGCCAAACTTGAAATATAGCAGTCATATGGTCAGTTAGAGGGATTTGTCAAGGGAAATGGGTTTTCTATCAGCAAAAAAAAAAAAAAAGAAAAAAAAAAGGGGGTTAAGCTTCTAAATATCTACAATCATGGTTAGCATATTTTAATCTGTACAACCATTGCTTAGATAATTCTCTCTAGCTCTATAAAACCTCAGGAGATTTCAATCTTGCTTAGCCTACTTCTGGTTCTTTTAAAATTGGGTTGTTCTGAAATACTTCGATTTATTTGAAGTGTAAACAAGAACTAACGCTCTTGTGGGATACTTCAAGGCATGCATTCATTTAAATATTTGAAATATTTCTTTAGTGCAGGAGAGAGCAGGACATTCGTGTAGCTTCTCAACTCTTCGCATTGATGGATGCCAACAAGCCATCTTCAAATTCTTCTTTGCAGGTTTTTGTCGTGGCATCAACCAACAGGTTAGTTAAATAATTTAAAAATGTAAACAGATCCATATTATGATTTGTCTGAAAGCTTGTTGTCATTGCTAGCATCTATGTGTTTAAGCGTTCTTCTGTCTTGGGTTGTACTGTTCCTTTCTGTCTTGGCTCGGTGGATGTGAATAAGTCATCAGCATCATTTCTTCTGCAAATTTTATTGTTTTGTCATCCAACTAAGAGGTTAGTAAAATAGGACGTCCTCCTATCAGTGTCAATTTTGCACTTTTGTTTGTTGCTGAGCAATACTATGCATTCACTATTTCATAGAGTTTTCACCTAATAGCGTAGTTTGGTTTCTCAGCTATGGAGTTTCGTTGGGTTCTGTATTGTAATCCTACATGGCTGTATTTTCCTACTGGAAGACTTTGTTACTTAAAGTCCCTCCGGACAATTTGTGTTCTGATTGGTCATGTGGAACGAAATAACCGAGTCTTTTTAAAAATTCTTTTACATCTCGCCGTCAAAGCATATCCACTTGTTGCCCAAAATAAAGGTCTGAATACTTATTCAATGTATATCTGCCTTGGTGGGCTAGTCTGTTGACGATGTTCCAGCATCAAGTTCTTGCTTAAGTGGAAACAACTGTGTTTATTATGCACAACAGCAGCCTCTAGGAAAATGCTTGTATGCCTGACCAGAATTCCCATTCCTCTGCTGTTTATCTAATACTAGTTTGATCTAAATGCATGCATGAGATATCTAATGCACACAATGACCCCCAGGTAATGCAATCCTATGTAGCCTAGTCACTTCAAAAACTTGTGCTGCATTTGGTATGGCTCATTCGAATGCATTCTAGGTGAAGAACAAATTCTGAGATGGAAAAAACAGTGTTTGGTATGCGTTCTCGTTCTTTGATCATAGTGATGCATAGGAGTGGGGGGCTGGCCAGCTTGCAGCCCATTATACTTAGCCCTTTACAGCCTCTCCATATCAAATATAGTCGCAAGATCTCTCAAGATCAAATCAAGATCAAGTCGCAAGAACTTGCAAGATCAAATCAAGATCAAGAACTGATCTGGTCAAGCTGTTCAAGATTTGCTAGTCAAGCTATCCCAAGTCAGTCCCAATTTTAGTAGATTATCATACCAAGTTTAGTAGATTTTAATAGGATATTTTATTTCGATTGTTATTACCTTCCTAGTTGATTAGGCTTACCTTTGTTAGGATCGTATTTCAATTCCTATTTAAGTCATGTAAAGGCATAAACCAAAGACAGTTTAGTTTTGAATTAAAGAAAAAGAGCTTTGTTATACCTTGTGCTGTGAGAGACAGTTTGAGTGAGAGACTCTTGAGGTGAGAGACCTTCGACAGGGAGAGACTGCATAGGCCTTAAGGTGAGAGGCTTTAGGTCATATCTCCTACCCTATCCCACCCTTCACATCCTTCCATTGATTCTTTTCCCTTTCTTGTTATATGAAACATATCAAAAAAAGAGAGAAAGTACTGTTGACGGTTTACTGTTCACGTGAATTGATCCTATTGTGGGGTTGATTCCTAATTTGTTAAGTTGGGAGCTGTCTCTCCATCACATAGATTGCGTTAGAAAATGCAGCCCATTCTGGAACATTCTCTTTTGCCTATTCTGCATTATGACCCCAGAACGGAAATGCCTCACTCTTTAATTCATTCTCATTTTATGTTATGGATGCATTTTCCATTTTGAGACTGCATTTCTAAGAATACATTCCAAATGGAGCCTTGAATGATGAGATCTTTTTTGAAAAGCTTCCCAAAAGGGGAAAAAAAGAAAAAAGTATGTTGTTTTAGTCAGATGTGGATTATTCAGAATCAGCTGTTCAGTGCTGTTTCCCTAAACTTTTTCAGTTTATTGTTCTTTTAAAAGTTAGTTGTGCTAGTCAAATCCATTAATGCGTCAAATGGCCATTTAGGCTACACATAATCTCTGCAGTGACAATCAATTCAATTTGTTGATCATTTCATCCTCACATTGAGTTGCTTATTTCCTTTTGAATTTATTATTAGAATCATCCATTCAGATGTATTAATTGTGTTTGGTTTGCATATATCAAGGGTGGATGCAATTGACCCTGCGTTGCGAAGGTCAGGGCGTTTTGATACTGAGATCGAAGTTAAACCACCTAATGAAGAGGAGCGCTTTCATATCTTGAAGGTATGATCAAGTACTTAAGAAATTTTTGTAATTTCCAGGAAAGACATTTCATTGACACGGTGAGCTCCTATATGCTTGTTCCAATGAGCTCAATTTGTAGATCACATGGTGTAATGCTCAGCTTTCTACTTGGAATCTTTATATGGGAACTCTTTTCATCTGGCTCAGCTATATTCAAAGAAGCTCCCTTTGGATCCCAGTGTTGATTTACAAGCTATATCTGCATCATGCAATGGATATGTTGGTGCTGATTTGGAAGCTTTATGTCGGGAGGCTGCAATGTCTGCATTACGTAGATCTTCAAATATTTGTAAAGATGGTGGTTTATGCAGTTTGATGGTGGATGATTGGAATCATGCTAAATCTGTAGTTGGTCCAAGCATAACAAGAGGTGCTACTGTGGAAATCCCTAAAGTCTCATGGGATGATATTGGAGGATTAAAAGATTTGAAGGTCTGTATTAGATACTTATACTGTTTGCCAAAATTCTCAGTGCTAACAATCATTGATTGAACAGAAAAAGCTTCAGCAAGCTGTTGAATGGCCTATTAAGCATGCTGATGCATTTGCAAGGTTGGGAATATCACCGATACGCGGGGTTCTTTTGCATGGACCTCCAGGATGCTCAAAAACTACTCTTGCTAAAGCTGCAGCTCATGCTGCCCAAGCTTCATTTTTCTCCTTGAGGTAACTAGTTTTCTTCCCTTCATCAATGGATATATTCATCTTAAAAATTTAAGAAAATTTAAGGTACCTGTCAGAAAAAGGCCGTAATGCCTTATATCGGAGAGCATAATTTGTGTGTATATAAACCCGTGCAAAAGGTTTGGAAGGATATCTTATCAATGCTGGAATATCTCCATGCCCAAAAGACTCAGAACCAACTTGTTAAAGACATGGGGCCATACTATAAATCTGATGGTCGGGTTCATGGGCTTATTTGTTAGCTCTACTCCTGGCATAAGAGATCTCCTAGCTTGGACCCATGTATTCATGGGTCATTGGTGTACCTTCTGCATGTGGAACATCTACTGCTCTTGGATGTGGACCTTTTTTGTGGTCTCTGATATGCAAGTACCTTAAATTTCCTTAAATAGTAATATCTTTTTGCTAGAATTATTTTCATAGCAATGTTATTTAATTCACTAAAAAATTATGATTGAAATCACCTTTGATGTGGTGAAGGCCGTTCTTCTCGCCATTTCTCTAGCAGTCAAAACTCAAAAGTGATTTCAATCATAATATTGGGTAGTACCTCTAGGAATGCCTTTAAAAAACCCCGGTCAATATTCAACCATAGAATTGATAAAATTTGGTTTTTTTTTTTAAAGGCATTACTAAATTGACTACCAGTAGAAAATAGATTGAGTGTTCAACCATCAAAGTGATTTCAATATATGCTTGAGAGTGTTCTACTGTTTGGTTTGGCCCATTAGTGGACCAATTTGGGTTTCCCAACCCCGGGTCCGCATCATTCCCCCATGGAGAAAAATATTTTGTCAACCCCCTTTTTCACACAATGAGTGCTTCTGACAAATTATTTGGTTCACTTTCATTAATTAACTAAAAAGCTAAGAGTAGAAGTTTCCTCTTTTCTGTTATAAGGTTGTAAATAAAATTTATATATAATATAACTTAAAGTTTATAAATGCCTAGTTGTTCTGAAGCTTAAAAAATAAAGCTTGTTAGGCTTGCACTTCTTGAAATTTCGTAAATTATTTATCAGTGGTGCAGAATTGTACTCAATGTATGTTGGAGAGGGAGAAACATTGCTACGTAATGCATTTCAAAGAGCTCGCCTTGCAGCACCAAGTATAATATTCTTCGATGAGGTTGATGTCCTTGCTGCGAAACGGTGAGTGTTTAGTATATTCTTTCATGTAATCCTGATTCACATTAATGCTGGGAGAAGAGTCACTTTTCATTTAAACCTATTTTTATTGATCAGGGAAATTTTTTAGAATGAACTACTCATCCGCTAGTCCTTTTACTTTGGCATATTTCTGCAAAAAAGGATTAGCGATCTGTATTGTCAAACAGATTTATTATTCATGGTGGCAAACTTGTATGATGAAATTAATTTGATATGCTTCATAAATTATAGCAAGTTGCAGAATCTTCAATGAGTAATACTGTGATTATCAGTATCCACTGATGAGACAGATTTTTTTTTTTTGGGTTGATAAAGAGTATTTTTGGGAGAGCTTCTTTCCGATAATCTGGGCACAAGTGACCCCTCATCCTGCTTCTGGAGATTCTCTAAAAAGTTGATATGAGATTCCAAATGAAACAATTCTTTTGTCTTGCAGAAGTAGAAGCTGGAGAAGCTCCCCCAAACATGCACAAAGTTTCAGCCCTGTCTTGTATTTAAGTCTAACCAGTGTAAATTCTTCTTAATAATACTAAAAACTATGTGATGCATCTTTTATTAATGTCTGTGTATGCACAAAGTTTCAGCCCTGTCTTGTAATAATACTTTAGATAGAGTTGAATGGAGAAAAAGGATTCGGGTAGCTGACTCCATTTAGTTGAGATAAGGCTTTAATGATTTGTATATAAATGTAGTCTTATCCTCCAGAACTTTCTCATATTATGCTGGTTTTGCTTCCAACTTCGACTATATGCTTTTAAGAATTATGTTTCTTCCTACATTAAACACTTATGCGTTGGCCAACAAATAATATTTATAAGGCCATTAAATGTTTAGTATAGCTTAACTACTCTGACAAGTAATTGGAACCGTGTCTTCATGCACTGAGAACGGGAATATGTTACAAGTTTTTTCTTTAGATCTCTGTCTTCTACTTGCCATGTTTGGTTTGCGTCCATCTCATTTGTTCCTCTCTATCTTAAGCTCTTTGTTATATATTTATTTTTTCCTGTTTCATTGCTTTCCTTTGATGCTAGAGGTGGTAGTTCGAGCAGCAATGTTACTGTGGCAGAGAGACTTCTATCTACTTTACTGACTGAAATGGATGGTTTGGAACAAGCTAAGGCAAGCATGTATTTCTACAAATTGTGTCATCATCTGTCTATTCAAAGACCATGTGAAAGTTAAACATCAAGATTAACATTAGCTTTCAGCTCGTGATTTGAGTCTTTTCTCCACATGTTGCAGGGAATTCTTGTTTTGGCTGCTACAAATCGCCCCCGTGCAATTGATGCTGCACTGATGCGGCCTGGTCGCTTTGATCTAGTATGGATTCTGTGTCGTTGCATTGTCTAAATGCCTCTAGTACTTAGCTGTCATCCTTGTCTGTTGTGTTTAAAAGTCTCTGGCTAAGTTGTCAATGCTTTAGAATCCCATGGGAGGTGATCCTGAACTGTGGGGCAAGCCAGCCCAATCTGTTCAGACCAATGAGATGACATAGATCAACCCAGGGATATAACCATTGTTACGTGGGTTTGGACAGGTGTTGGGGGAAGGCACATGTCCATGAATTTTATTTTACCTGACTGCCAAAACTCTGTATACTTGGACTTAACTAATATGGATGCACCAACTGGGTAGGGTAATGTACATGTCATACATAATAATATACAAAGTCCATGTAAGCAAGCTAGTTATAATCAAGATTAGTATCAAAAAATGAAAACTTTCAGCAACACGCAGTTATGGACTTGCAACATGACACTAAAAACTTCAAATAGAATATTGTACCAAAAACTCTATAATCTATATCCGCAGCATGTTTTGAATTAACGTGGGTGTCTGCACCACAAAAGCAAAAAGGTTTCAGTTTCGGAGGATCTGGCACTTATACCAGACCCATACCTATCATAGGTCTGGAATGGAACTTTACGTAATAGGTAATAATGGGATGCGAGCGAGGCAAGTGATGGGACTTGAGCTAATTTGTGTTTCTGTGGTCCAGTATGTTTTATTGTTCTCCGATCTGGGATCAGATTTAAACCAGGAGATCTGGGATCAGATTTAGACCAGGAGCCCTGTTTCCATTTATCATTATCATATACAAGGCATGGTCCAAGTGGTGAATAAGAACCCTTGGGGTCTTATCCAGCGAAGAAGATGTGCAAACTTTAGTAACTAGTTGTTAGGGAGTCTTTTCCTATTTCCTTTTTATTTATCGGAGTTTATTTAAATGAGCTTTAGTTATGGGTATACCTCTATCTTAACTTGCTTATTGTTGTAAGCTCCTCATCCTGAAACATGCATCTGTTAAATTTGTAGGTGCTTTATGTACCACCACCTGATTTAGAAGCCCGCCACGAGATACTGCTTGTGCATACACGTAATATGAAAGTATCAGATGATGTTGATCTCAGACAAATAGCAGAAGCTACTGAACTATTCACAGGGGCTGAATTGGAGGGTTTGTGTAGGGAAGTAGGTATGGTGGCTCTGCGGGAAGACATCTCTGCTGCTGTTGTGTGTAACCGTCATTTTCAGATTGTAAAAGATTCGCTGAAGCCAGCATTAAGCAACACAGACATTGACGCATATGCATCATTTAAGAAGAACCCATCGTCATTTAGATCTTCTGATCAGGTTGGATCAAGCATCAAAACAGAAGGCATATCTGCAAAGAAATATGTGGGTACTTTTATAATTGGCATCATAAGTTCTTTGCTAATATTTGCTGCTAAATATGTCATAAATACAGATCAAACAAGAAGTGATTTAGCTACCACCTGAAGAATATGCCAACAATCTTGGTCGAATGTTAAGCATTTTTTGCTTTCATCATGTTTGTGTTACACTTGGTTACCAGAGAAGGAAACGAAAAAAAGTGGGTGCTAACCGTTTTCCTGCGTGCCTTTTTAGCAGGTGTTTTTGGCAAGTTGGCAGTACAGCTATCTCATGTATTGGTAACTTAGGGCATATTGATTTTTGTGGTTTTCCCATCCTCCTATACACTGGTTAAAAGGCAACTTGAAATGCTTGACAAAGTGGGTGCATTAACTGCTATTAAGCTACTTTTGTGATGATTTCAACCACCTTTATATTGGTTGCTAGAGGGGATGTGGTAAGAAGTTTTCTGCCAAAGATCCCAATGAGTATCAAAATCTCTTTATTGGGTGAAACTTCGGCCACTTGGATTAGTCTGATTGGGGATCCTCATGATTGCCCAGCGCAGTAGAACATCGGGGAGGGGTTTTTAGGGGGAGCAGTTTTCAGAAGGGGGCTTTTGTGGGTGGTTAGGTAAAGGGGAAAGATATTATGGAAACTTTACACCTTTTTTAGGATGAAAATACTTGGTAATCAGAATCTCCTTTCTGGTACCCTAGCTTTACAGGTTTCCAGAAGGAGGAAGATTGGCCATAAATTTGAGATTGAGAATTCACTGATTGTTTCTTTGGACTCTAGTTTTCCACGAACATTCTTGTTTCGTGTCCATAGGAATATTTCACTTTTGACAACATAGATAATCCATTCTTGCAAGATTGGAAAGGATAATTGGTGAAGATATATGTATGTATGATAACCACTTTTTATTTAATTTTATTTTTGACAATAGACTCAAGAACTCCAGAAACAGGAAAGATTATTCCAAGTTGGGGAAAGGGATTCTTACTAGGTCCAAAGTTAGGACCACAGATGAGGAAGCCGAAACTCACATCTTGAGGTTCGTAGCTACAAGAATGTCTGGCTATCTCACAAGCTACGCACCTATTTGTTCCGTAATGGTGGTTAGAAAGCTTTGTTGTGGCTGTGTATCATCACATGATACCTGAAACTATCAAGTCCTCAAAATCAGGATCGGGAACAGTTCGGATTGACCATAAAAAAACCCAGAGTCAGCGTATTCATCTGAGAAAGCCGTGCAGACTTGGGTGTTACATGGTATCAGACCTGGCCAATCTGGATCGGGATCAGCTGATTCTGACCGATAATAACCGAGTCCTTGAACCATGATGATAACCCATATCGTACATTAAAAGAGCAACAAAATAAAATTGCTTTTTCATATAAAAATAAGGTGAAGCAAGATGATATATAGTAGAGTAGTCATTGTTCAGGCTTTCGGTGCAAATGTAAGCCCCAACCTTTCATTGGCGTCTAAAATTATTGGAAAAATGATCGCAAAATCTAGAGAAGAGCAAAACATTTGAACAATTGAAAGGTTAATTAAAAGGTTATATGGAGAAAGCCTAATCCAACATTGGCCATATAATTGAATTGGACCACCAAAGCCAGATCCTTCGTGAACCACCGGTACATTTCGATCAAAATCAACAAGAGAGTCTGCAGGAAACAATGGCACCGGAACGGGTTTTCTTTTCCAATAGCTCGGGGTATGGCTATGTCGGATTTCAGTTCCCAAGTGCTCCAGCTTTTATCCATGTAAAGGTTCTTATTAGCTAGAGCATCCTCGGCAATGGCTTAAAGCTTAGTGCCCATCACCAACCAACAATTTGACGTCCAAAACTTGGTGGTCTTGGGCTGGAATAGTGTCGGTCCATCTAATCCAACTTCACTTTTGGACCTAAAAAATTTGGGCCAGCCTAATGTGCAGACTTAACTGACACCTAGTCTAGATGGCTTCTGAAGGGTTGAACTTACCTGAACAGTTCCAAGCATGGTTTTAAAATCTTAACCGGAATTGGCAAAATCTGTGCTGGTCCATTCCCACTTATGCCGATTCATTCTGAACGATTCGTAATTCTAACTGATTTTATGGCAATTTATATCATAATCAAATATGAATCGTCTGAATCCCGATTTCATATATGGTGTGATTCTAGATTCTAAAAAAACATTTTTTTTATCTTAATAGAACCCATCTAGTGTACAAATGCTAGATTGAATCAATCGAGTATGAGATAAGTTAAAGAACTTGATATAACGTGTTCCATTAACTTTGAAACTTTTGACGATAAAATACATAATATTTGATATCAGAATCAACCATTTACTCAAGAAAAAGATACCATTCATGGTTATCTAGGGTGTCCGGAGCACATGTAAGAGAGATCATTAGATCAGTGGGCCCACGAGACAATGGATTGGCCCCATAACATTGTACTATTGTATGATCTGTTAACGGCACTCGAGGTAGATCATCACGTGTGATGCTGACACTTTGACAGCTTTGACTTGAGAATTCGAGTGTTTGGACACGGAGCTGTGGCGGCTTACGTGTATGGTTTTAACATCCAAAACCAAAGTTGACTAAAAGACAAAAAATTCCTCGTTTATTAAAGTTTGAAAAAATATCCACCGTACACGTTACTAACCCTTGTCATGTGGTGGACCCCACAATACACAAACAGAAACCTGACATCTCTATTACATCAACATGGCCCCTCTGCAAAACCTGTTTTCCAATTTCAAAATGTCGGTGATTCTCTAAAACCTTAACTTACAATTATTCTAAATTATAACACATTACTGTAAATCACATTGATAAAAGAAAAATCTAAGGAGATTTGATTATTCATATTCAAATTCTAGGGTGGGTACTTGGGCTGAGTTCTTTTCATGATCTTCATCAACATTGGCAACAATTTCATTAAAACTCCACTCAGGTGATCTGAAATTGGTGGTTTCCGGCGATTCCAAGTGGTTTTCTGGCGAACTGGAATAGTGTTGATCAGGCCCTTGAGATTGTAAAACTAGCTTACCTTGATTGTACAAGCTGCTTAGTTGTTGGAAATAAGGACATGTTTTGGAATCAGAAGATCTCTTCTTGTTTGCATCTCTGGTTTTCCTGAAGTACTTGTTTATGTTCTCCCATTTCTCTTTACACCTTTTGGCACTTCTCTTGTAACCCAATTCCATCATTCCTTGTGAGATTCTCTCCCATAAAGGAACCTTTGAGCTTTCTTTGTCTTCACCACTGCTGTAGAGACTGCATCTAAGGTTTATCAATGAGTAAACCTCATTCCTTGGCCATCTTTTTCCATGGTCTTCTCTATCAGTACTGGATGTGTAATTAGGGTTTTGGGGAGATGGGTTTTCTTGGGTATTAAGGGAATCAAGGTTTTGGGGATTTAGATCCAGAGTAGATGATGAAATGGGTAGTTTTGGATTGTTTTGGGTTGGTGAAGAACTAGGGTTTTCTGATGGGTTCAAGGAAGGATTTGGATTGTTGGGTTTCTTAGGAAGATCTTTGTTTTTCAGAAAAAGACCTTGGAATTGAGTTGGGTTTGATTCCAAGTTCTTGAGGATCTCAATTATTGTAGACTCTCTATTGCATGCAATGACTTGCCCATGGGCCCTAAGCTCAATCTCTTTGTCCGTCTGAGCCATCTTTTGCTTCCTCCATGATTCCTCTCTAGCAATCCTCTCTTCTTCTCTCCTTTCCATGTCTTGGAGAATCTTCGTTTGCAGCTCCTCTTGCTGGACTATGATATTGTTCACTATTTCTTCACAGAAACTCTTGAGCAATTTGAGTTTTTGATTCCTTTTCCTCTTCTTTGTTCTTGAGTTCTTGGTCACACATTCTTTTCCAACTGGTGGGTTTACTAAGGTTTCATTCCCTGAGTTTTCTTCAGAATCCATTTTCATCTTTGCATCTCCTTGATCATTCATTACCATCTTTTCAGCTGTGGGGTTTGGGTTTACCCCTTTATATAGAGCTTCAAGCTCATTAATGGACCTGGAATTCTTACTATTATAGTTAATGGTGGTGGTGTTGTTGCAGTATTTACTCACCTCTTCATACTTCTCCTTGCATATTTCAGCACTCCTTTTGAACCCAAGTTCTGCAAGCTTCCTGATTTCATAAAAAGTTGCTCATGAAAGGAAGAAGAAGAAGATGAGCTCTATATGAACAGAAACTTGAAGTTCAGCTTCGTACCCTCCTCTCAAAATGAAGAAATTAAAATTGGTTTTCCCCAGTTTTCTCTTTTTATTGGTTTTAGAGAGAATTAAAATAAAAAAAAATCATTTAGGGAAAATATGCAATGATTTAGAAATGGTTGCTTGCACTCATCAGAGACCTACTTCTGAATACTGATAAAGATAAAGAGATGAAGATGCTGTAATTACCAATCTAATCCACAGTAAAAGAAAACCAGGGATGCATATATGTACCTTGAAATATGTTCCCACAGGAAGTCAGTGAAACCAGATTGGATGCTAGATCTGACCCTCCACAGTGCAAGTATTTCCTCTTCCATCCAGGGATCTGCAATCTGGGAAGTGGGTTTCAAGTTTAACCCATGGATGAGCTCCATGCTTCTACCCACTACTTCTCTCTCTTCCTCTTGCTCTTTTTCTTTTTCATCTTCCACAGTTGGTGACTGTTGGTGCAATTGGTGGTGATGGGGAAAAGGATGATGAGATTGGAAGATGAGTTGCTGTTGTTGCTGAGGATGAGAAGGAGGAAGATCAAGGCTGGAGAAGCAAGGAGGAGAGACATGGAGGGGTAGAGAGAGTGGGAGTGGAAGAGTGAGAGCTGTTCTTGAATCTATGAACTGGTAGAACTGATCTGGAATTCCATTAAACATGTTTTTGAGAGTGGGAAGTTCCTTCTTTCTCTGTTCTTTTGCTCACTGTAAAACTGAAATTGTTTCTCTATGAAAAGTACGAATTCACCAAAAATCTCCCCCTCTCTCTCTCTCTCTCTTCGACAAAAGACTTTGTCTCATACCATGAAAAAGGACACTTAAATTTTGGCTTTCGGGAGAAGGAGGGTTTCCTTAGAATCCTATGCAGGAGTGATGAGTGATCAGCACACGTGACGACATGCAGTGCAAAGGACCCCACCTTTTCTTTCTCTCTCTAGACTCTCATTGGTTTCAACCAATCATCTGACCTACCACCTTTTCCTCCATTGATTTCCTGCACTGTAATGCACGTACTCTCTGTACATTGATGGTGACCTCTCCAGAGTGGGTCCCTCACCAACATTGGTTTGACCTCTACCATCCGATTTGATGTAGGTGACACTGCATAACTCATGATCATCTTTAAAGTTCCAATTTTAAGTTGTTTGTCTTTAGGGAAAATGACACAACTCAAAATCAAGATGGGTCATGTCGGATGTCGAACAATCAGGTACTGTCAGAAAAAAAATAAAAAAAAATGACGATGTCTGGTTTAACGGTGGAGTCTCTAGACCTCAATAATCTGATTTCTGAATAAGCCGTCAACCTCACGGCACTTTCCAGCCAGCTTTTCAGTCCATAAACTTTTCCCGGGTTAACGCGTTTCGCCGTTCCGGATCAAACAGCCGAGTCCGTTTCCCTCTGCACTTCACAGGTCTTCCTCCGTGGTCTTTCTATCTCTGTTCATGGGTGTGTGACCTGAGTCTGAGTTATGGATTCTACATCTATGAACGGAGATAGGATCACTTGAAGAATGCATATCAGGGTTGGTGAGTAGAGTTAATTGACTTAATGGAGTAGGGTTTGTTAAAGAATATGTATCCAAGATAGCAATGATTCTTCATTTGAATTCTAACTTTTTGAGTTGGGATCACTTACCTATACATGTACTTCCTATGGGCTCCCATCACTGTTGATGTGGTGTGGGACCTCTCTCTAAAGTGTGGGATCCACTGAAAATGAACGATGATGAGATTCCATAGAGGATACTAATGCATGCGTAAATGTACTATTCTCAACTTTTCTTCATTTAAATTCTAATGTTTGAATGTACAACCTTTAGAATTAGGTGATGAGTGTTTTTCAAACTTATAACAACCTAAGCCTTATCAAATTGTATACGTTAATACAATTAATATAAATATCTTGATCACCTACTCGATAGTAGGGTAAGGAGAGTTCAACTCAATCTCGAACTCTTATTTTCACATGGTATCAGACGACCACGATTTTATCTTGGTAAAGCAAAATGTCTTCTTCTTCCTGATCTTCTCTAGATTTCGCGTCTGTCTCTATTCCAAATTCTTCCTCTAAGCCAAATGTGCAACATCACTTTACATATTTGACTTTACATTAATCAAATATGTGGATGGCGCAAAGAAATGTCAGCCTTCTGCTTTACTGGCAGGGAATTAAGCAATTGCGGTACCTATGGGCACCTCTCTAACCATACTGAATCCAACATATGATGAAGGAATTGGAAGGATCAAATGGTCTAAAGTTGGCTTATTGCCTCACTCATTGCTGATACTACCATATGTGGTGGGTCTATTCACGGCTTCTAAAGTTTGGTTTGCACTCCAATTAGCATTTGACATATTGTCCCACATAAGTGTGCTTCAACTCCATATGCAGCTTCACGAAACTTCAAAAAGTGCGAACTCAGTTTTTGAATATCTTTGTGAGGTCAATATATTTCTGATCAATTGTTAGCAGCCAATAAGCCTTTGTTTGTGGAAGAACTGAATACGATAGTCTTTCACAACTTAGGACCCGATTACAACCCCCATCAGCAACTAAGTCTGAGCCTCTTCCATTTCATGCTCTTCATTTGATATACTGGCTCCGCTTTCAATCATCACTAGCCAGCTACAAATATGGCTAGAATATTGCCAACACCACCTTCTTCCATGGCGGACTGGTATCCTGTTACCGTGGCGTCTATCTATCACATAACTCCAGACCTTGCAAACTTGCATTCTCAAGCAAATACAATGGTAATGAAACACTTCTTCAAGTAGCTAATGGAGTTGGTTTGCATATTAATAGTATCAGATCATCTTCTCTTTCTTCCTTACCACATTCCTCTTTCTTATTTTCAAATATCCTATATGTTCCTTGAATAAAAAAGAACTTGTTATCTGTTCACCGTTTTCCAAAGTATAATATATGCTTTTTTTGAATTCCATCTTAACCATTTTTATGTCAAAGGTCAAGTAACCAAGAAGACACTCCTTCAAGGATGCCTTAAGGGTGGGTTATACCAATTGCAAGGATTACACAAAACCTTCAAGGATGCCTCAACGGTGGGTTATACCAGTTGCAAGGATTACACAAAAAGCCACCTCCATCCGCTCATGCTGCCCACAATTCAGTTCATGCTTCTATAGATGATTGGCTTGCAAATTTAGGTCATCCACAACCAAAGACCAACATCTGTTTCCCTCTCGGTCTCTGCCGAGTTCTTCATCAACAATCATTGAGTGTTAGTCTTGCATCATGGGAAAAGCTCATAAATCCTCTCTTCCTTTAACAGGCAGTATTAATTCCACACCTCTTGAATTAGTATTTAGTGATGTATTGTGGCCAACTCCACAAACACTTCCCCCACTAAAAATACTTATTTCATTGTGTTCATAGATGCTTTCCCAAAATTTTCTTAGTATTATCCTTCGAATAAAATATCTTTGGTTCCTACTATATTTGAGAATTTTCAAAAGATGATTGAAAAGCAATTGACTTCCATTAAAAATTTTCAATCTGACTGGGGTGAGGAGTATAAAATATTAAATCAATACCTACAAAAATGTGGAATCACACATATGTGGCATGTCCTCATACCCACGAACAGAATGAAACTGCAAGACAAAAAATTCGATACATTGTCAATACCGGTCTAAAACTCTTATAAGTCTCATATGTCTTTTCCCTTTTAGTATTAGGATTATGCTTTTCAAACTGTAGTTTTTTCCATTTTCTAATCAACTGATTACCAACACCAATTCTCCATAATAGTTCCGCTTTTCAAATGCTATTTAAGAGTCCACCAAATTACCAAATGCTTAATGTATTCAATTGTAGAACATTTCCACTACTTTGGCCTTATCATTCTTCAATGTTTTCTTTCTGATCTGTACCCTGTGTGCTCTTGGGTTACAGTCCAATGCATATGGGATACGGGGATTTACATCGTTTCTTTCCAGTGGTTTTGGGAGGACAGTGATAATTTATCCCGGATGGTTGCCACGTGGTTCTCGGTGAATCCGAGACCCACGTCCGAGCCGACAAGCCAAGCCGACGGAGGGTGTCAGCTTGGACGTGGGTCTCGGATTCACCGAGAGCTACGTGGAAACTATCCAGGATAGGTTGTCACTCTCCTCCCAGACCACTGGGAGGAGAGGATGCGGATCCTGGGATACGGTTGTTTAGATTGGAAATCGATTGGGAGATCATACATTGCTTGACATGTGGATTTTATTGAAAATATTTTTCCCGTATGAATCAATCTCTTCTCTACTGTTTCACAAGCACCGTTAATTTGCTCCATCATCTCCATGGCTTACAGTGATGCTACTAATAACCTATCCTTAAAATAAATTAATTTCTAACTTTAATTAAAAAAAGCCAACAACAAATTAAAGAGCTTAGAATGAGAATGAACATTTAGAAAATAATGTAAATGGGGGGTTGAACATAATCAAACGATCATTGGATGGTCCATCATGTCAAGTTTTCAATTCAAAAGTTCAAACTAGTAAGTGGAAGAACTCTCCATATATAAGATCACATGATTCCAATCTCATTAACAATGTGGGACTATTCCCAATACTTCCGCTCACATGTAACCCCACCGTTAGGTGGTGTATATGTGGTAGTATATGTGGCAATACATGACACTTTTCAGGTGACTAATCCCTCTTTGAGTGACTGATCCCTCTTTAGGTGACATATAGTCCCTATTTGGGTGACATATAGTTCATCTTTTGGGTGACGTATAGTCCCTCTTTGGGTGACTGATCCCTCTTTGGGTGAGATATAGTCCCTCTTTTGGGTGATCGTCCCAATGTGAGACTATTCCCAATAGATCATGCATGATGACCACACGGCAAAAGAATAGTAAGGTTCTTTTTAAAATCGTAATCATCCCTCTATGTTGCAAACCGGGTTCATTAGGAATCGATCTCTGAGGTAAATCAACCCTCCAAAATCAGAAAGTGTTGCATTTACTCTCTGAGTTTACACAAAGATGATACCATCTAACAGTCAAAACAAGTTTCTGCAATGTTGGTCGACACTATGATCTTCCTACCATTAGGCGGGGCCAGTGATTGAGGGATCAGATTGGATCCCACAATGCAGCAACTGAGTCGGCTTGGGATTACAAGGGCCGATCAGAAGACAGGACTGATCCTAGGCCCCAACTAGTCTAGCCCAACTCCGGGTTTAGGATTCCAAACCCAAAGCCAGTCCCCATTTTGGGCTGGGTTCTAACCTTGCCAAGTTCGACTAACCCTATTTTTTGAAACCAGGCTATCAACACCAGGCTGGGTTGGGTCTGGTTGGTTCAAACGCCGAATGTGCTATTATAGTTCTAACCAGGCGACAATCAGTCCCGGCTTACCTTGCATGTATGTATTTAATTTGACCATTTTTTGATTAACTCTTTAATTTGCATTAATGGTGACCATAGCAAAATGATGCCAGTACTATGAATTTAGACCCAATTATGGACCCGAGTGGGTAAGGATTAGGGGTGTCAACTGGTTGGTTTGGTACGATTTTGGTCTTATGGTCCTATACACTCCAATTCAATTACGGCCCAATAAAAAAATTCGGTTTCTGTCTTTTATCGGATGGATTAATAGGCTCTTATTGGTCTACTATCGTTTCGGCTCTATCGGGCTGGCTGGTTTGGTGTTGGTATGATATATATATATATATATATATATATATATATATATATATATATATATATATATATATATATATATATATATATATATATATATATATATATATAATAAAACATTAGTTTAATGGGCTTTTATTGGTCCATTATCTGGTTGGTTTGGTTACGATCCTATTAGTCCAATTTGATTCTGGCTTATCAATTGGTCTGATCCACTTTTGATTTTTTTCACCGGATTCTAAAAACACAACCTAATTACGACCCAATAAGATTTGATTTGGGTTTAATCAGGTTAATTGGTTCGCTGTCGGTTTTTGGTTTAGATCCAATTTTGACACCCCTAGGAGATACTTGTAAACTTTGCCTTTCATGGGCCGTATATGGGTTATAATTTCTTCCCTCCAGATGGGCTTGGCTTTAAAGTCTTAGACTCATTAATCAATCAGAGTGAAGGGAAGAAGATCTCCATGGATGCAACATCTGATTGCTTACGTTAATTAGAAGCTAATGTCATTAATATCTAAAACTAGTATTTGAAATCAGCACTGTTGTTTTAGAAATCGATTATTTATATTATGGGCTTTGTCTGGACTCGGTTACAATCGGATTTTGTCCCAGCCGTTGGATATTAAAGATCATTCCCCTATAAAACCGGTACTATCCTTCGAATACTATCAAATAGTTTCATCCCTTATTTACTTGGGAGTCTGATTTGTTTACTGGTTCAAACTTTTAAAATAGAATTTTTACATGATATCAAAGCAGCAGGTTATTTTTAGCATCTCTAGTCTCTATTTATTTGTAATACATACTACCACACGTGCATATAAATGTCAAAAATTTAATCACATGCTTACCAAATAGTCAGAGAATATTAGTAGTGATTGCATTGATGGTTCCCCATCGAACAGTTTCCTTTGGTCAAGTTCCCACATTCTTCAGTGGCTACATTGATGTTGATATCCATTGTAGGTTTGTAGGGAACCTTTGACATGAAATGGGACCTAGAAAAACTCTCTCTCTCTCTCTCCCTCTCCCACCTTTTCTTCTTTCCATGCCTGAAAGTAGACATAAAATAACCATGTCCCCTCTACCTACATGGGCCTAGATTAGATCTATTATAGTAGGATTCTCTCTGTCTTTCTCTCTCTTCTGCATCCCCACCTCCCCTATCAATCTCTCTCTTTTGCTCTTCAATACATCTTCTCCATTTCTAAAGTAGGCCTTAGAAACATTTTGACCTAAGGACTCCCTATAACTCAGTATATATCTACACAAGCAGGATTTCAAAACATCTTTGACTACCACTATATCATTATATACGTGGTCACTCCACTTCTAATTTTTCAACTTTATAACATGGCAGAAACAAACTGTAGGACTCTATATCTGAATCCAAAATCTCCACCACTGCTAGCCACTTTTAAGTTTTTTAAATCAATAATATTAACTTGTGATGCACAAACAGTGTAACCACATTTGAATATGGAACCTTTTCCTCACGTGTAATGCTAACTCCATTATGGAGCCCTTGGTCACCTGTGACAATGGAGGAATATTATTATATTAGACTTTTCAAGTTCAATTCACCTACATGTCTATGGGACCTATTTATGAATTATGGGATCCATTTGATATGAATGGTAACTAATGTAGATGAACTCCTTTGAGTACTCTCTAACTACCATAATCTCTCTCTCATGTCATGGAGCAAAAATGAAAACTCACTAGGGCCTAGGATAGGTCTGCAAAGACAACCAATAATTCAGGTTAGTCAACCAATAATTCAGGTAAGTCAACCAGAGGTATCTCTCATGATTCACTAAAAAAGTTGCCGAGTCAGATTACGTTCGTGGGGGAGTAATTGACAAGATGAACAAAAGTTATACCCACCGAACTTAGCATTCTAGTTTAAAAATGATTGTACGGACTAAGATGTGGAGGCAAAGGGCCTCTTGGGGAACTCTGGATGTTGTTTAAAGCAGACTCTTGAATGTCTTTAAGGTCCATTTGATAAAATTTCTGTTTCTGGATTCTGAATTCTGATTCAAATTTAGATTCTACTCTAGGCTACTCCAAGATTATTTTGGAGTAGAAACTTGTTTGATAACGCAATTTTAAAATGAATTCCAGAGCATCTTTGAATTATAAACATGCTTGATAACACACTTAACCCCCAATCGAAGTCTAGAAAAATAGTTATATATGGTAGTAGTGGGTGGTGGTGGTGGGTGGTGGCGGCGGTCGTGGTGGTAGTAGAGGTGGCGGCGACAGTGGTGGTGGGTGGTGCCGATGGTGGCGGTGGTGGTGGTGGCGGTAGTGGTGGTGGTGGTGGCGATGGTGGTGGTGGTGGCAGTAGTGGTGGTTTTGGTGGCAGTAGTGGTGGTGGTGGCGGTGGTTGGTAGTGGTGGCGATGGAAGAAGTAGGTGGTGGGTGGTGGGTGGTGGGTGGTGGCGGCGGTGGTGGTGGTGGCGGGTGGTGGCGGTGGTGGCGGTGGTGGTGGTTGTGGAGGCCGTGGTGGGTAGTGGCGACGGTGGTGGTGGTGGTGGTGGTCATGTGAGAATCAACTCTTTTCTTTCTCCCAAAAGTTGATCCAACAGCTTGGAGCAAGTATTTATGACTCCAAAAATTTGGATTCTAGAGCCATTCTGAATCCGGTTCACTTTGGGGGAGTTGGAATCTAACCGGACTTATCAAACGCACTTCTACTCCAAAATGGCTCCCTAGGAGCCAGAATTCATAAAATCCAGAAGCAGAAGTTTTATCAAACAGACCCTAACAGTACTCACATTCATGTATGATAACTTCTAATGGACACTGATGCAACATTAAATGTCCATTCCATTTCTTCATCCATTGACTCTATTTACATTTGTATTTGTATTTTGATTTATATAAAGATAGAATAATTAATGGGTATTTTTGGAAGATTATCCACCTTCTTCTTCTTCTTCTTCTTCTTCCTTTTTTTTTTTTTTTTTTTTTTTTTGAGGGGATTAGTATTGGGAATAGTCCTACATTGCTAATGAGATTGGAATTTTGAAGTTTTATATATGGAGAGTCATTCCACTTACTAGTTCCTTTTTGTGCATCTCTTTTTTTAAGGTTATTATGAAATGGAGTCTGAAACTCTGATACTATGTCAAGTTCTTGAAAAAAAAGATCAATCACCTGAAAAGAGAGACCAATCACTTAAAAAGAGGGATCAAGCCACCTAAAGACAGTGCCATATATAGCCACATATATACCACATAATGGTGGAATTATATGTGAAGAGGAGTATTGGAAATAGTCTCACATTGCTAAGGAGATTAAAATCTTGGAGTCTTATATATGAGAATCTATTTAGTTACTAGTTCAAACTTTTGAATTGAAAACTTGATAATAAGTAAATTATGCAATGTTTAATGGATATTTCATATATAATTTTTTTAATATTTATTTTGAAAAGATAAAAAATAGAGTATCTGAAGGGAACTGGGGAAAGAAACCTCGTTATTTTTTTTTACCTATTAAAAATAGTTAACGAAATTTTTTTTTTACATATAAAATATTACAAGTTACGAAGTTCTTCGGGATAAATCTGCTGGTTCTGGGTTCTAGTTTTCCAAATAAATCCAACAAGGAATTTCCTGAGCAGCCGGAATCCATGAGTCCAAACACAGTTTACTTAGGGAGACTGAGTGAGGTTCTATCTTTTCATCCTCATGATCAACATGACTTTAATATATATGTAAAAGAAAGGAAGTCAAAAGGAATTTCCCAATGCTAATCAAGTTTACATTATGGAATCTTCGATGAAAACGCAATGACTTTTCTCCACGTACCATTATACAGTTCCATTTAACTCTCACATACTTCTGTCCATACTCACTTTCGTAAATGTCTCCTTAAACAAAACGTTTGAATTACTTGTTGTTGTCGGTGAAATTCAATCACCTTCTTCGATTCTGTCACATAGATAAAACACTTATACAATAAAAAAATAGGTGAGATATATCTCGAGACTACTCCGATGTTAAAGTTAAGGAATTTTAAAGACAAACTGAATAGAGTTCTTTGTGGTACACTAGAACTCCTTGAATATGGGAGTTCCTTGAGATACTGGGGTCACCATCATTTTTCCTTCCTCTCCGATGAAGTGAGATCTTAGAACCATAGAGAGAGTAAAACACAAGAGGATTAATACCTGGTTATGATGTTTTTTCTCATGACATGGAATTTTCCAATCCCCTTCCAATTGATATTCTTTTATTATATATAAGTCTCAGAGGAAGCTTCCCAAACAAGCCTCTCCGCACCTACCACCATCTCGATCACCAGATTCCTAGGGAACAGTAGGTTTGAGAGGTTACGACCCCTTAGGGCGGCGTTGGGATGTTTTGTCAGCCGCTTAACGACCCCCCTTGGCCTTCTTCAACCCCTTTATAGTCCACGTCCTCCATATTTTCTGATGCTGGTCTCTGTCCTTATACTTTTATCGAGTGTCGATCCTGTTTTTTGCTGATTAGGTCCATGATATGATGACCTGACCAGTCAAATCAGTCTACTTGGCATTTATGCATGGTTGGTGTCAGTATTTATAAACATTAATGATGGTCCATTAAATGCCCAGCTACCCCCATCAATCGGTCTCATAATGTCTAGATCACCCTGGGGGTTGAACACGAGTTCCTTTTTTAGACATCTTTTATTCTCATTCCTCACGCCTTAGATATATGCCACGTATCCTTTTCTCGAGGATCATTTTAAATTCCCCATTGACGATCAGATTTGTATCCCTTATTATTTTCCCCCAACACTTGTAAAGCTAAAATTATTGGTGCTTGTGGATGATAAAGGGGAATCTGGAGAGAGATTTAGGTCCCACCCCAAAATCCTCTTATTGGTATTTCTTAAAAATTTCAGCTTTTAAGCCTTTTTACTTGATAATCAACCATAAAAAAAGACTATTTTCATCATAGAAGTTTGAACTTATAATTGGAAAGATTCGAGGTGTATAAAAGTGGTTGCAGACTACTTGGAAGTTAGTGATCTGATAAGTGAAGGGACTCCCCACTCCCCAGTACATAAGAGTGGTTGTAGACTTTGATATGTGAAGACTGTGAAACCTGCTTTGATATGCTTTGATATCGAATTAGTAGGCAGAAGAAATCCCAAGTGTATAAGGGGAATAATAAACTATTTGATAGTCAGTGTGAGACTAAATTCCCGATCATGATGTTTAAGATAAACAACATCAATGGAATGTCTTAATGATTAGGCGATTGAAAATGAAAGTGGAAAAAAAGTAATAATTGGGCATTTAAAAGATTTCATGTCTTTGCATACATTAGTCATTATGAGAAGACTCCTTTTGATGCATCTGGTTGCACTCATGAAGGTTCTTGAGAATGGAAAACGAATTGTTATGTTAGTTGATGCTTATTAAATCAAGAAATCATATCTTCATATCCCATGATGGGATTTGGTGTGATACTTATGAGACCAATGATATTGATGAGATTGATATTTAAATATTTCGTTTTAGAATTTATAATTGATCGAAAGATTGTAATCACAAGGAAACTACTTTGCATTAACAAATTAATAAAAAAATATAAAAGTTTTCCTAAATTTTCCCTCACTTAAGGGACCCTATAGTCATTTATCCTTGAAAAAAAAATGTAAAACCCCTATTCTTTTTTAATCTAAAATTCTCAAAATACCACATATTCATATTCAAGCATTCAACACAAAAAAAAAAAAAAAAACGGTTTATATATATATATATATATATATATATATATATATATATATATATATATTGCGTAAATATTCATCAGTTATTTCACAATGAAGGGCAAGCACTCAACAGATCAAGGGTTGACCCTCTCACTCCAGTATTTATAGAAACCTACATGCACTCTTTAATGTAGGGACGGAGAAAAAAATATTCCAGCTAACTAATTGGAGATGTTGGTCCTCAAAAATAGGCATACGGGTCTCAATTTTTCATTGATCCTATCTGAACGTGTGGAGTGGAAAGGAATAGAATTGGAGGGAAGGTCAAACATCCATTATTGTCACTTTTTCTTGGTCACCTCGTATTATTTGATGAATTTGAGTATATTATTGTATTAGATTCGTCCTGTTGATTGAAACATGACAAGAAAACTGTCGCCATTAAAGGCACCTTCTTGAGCTGATTGACTACCAGAAGCCAATAGCAGGGTAGTCCATCAGATAATTTCTATCACCTTCCTGTAGATTTTTTTTTGGCAGGTACCTTTGGGATCCAAATTCTTTCGGGCGGTTGGGGAATCATCGTAGCTGATCCAAGGACTAGAGTTCAGTCGATGAATATATTAATACATTAGTATGTGTGTTAACTAAAATTTGATTCTTAACAATCCGCAACTCAATAGGAAAGGATTTCTATCCAAATGTTGATATGCATTTATGCCATCAGTATAACCAGGTCAGCATTAACATTCGCATCACCCTACTTGGTGGAAATTCTATCTATATTACGTTTTTTTTTTTTTTTTTTTTGGCTATAAATTCTATCCATATCACCTTAGCAGAAAAATAAATATGACATTACCGCTTGCATCATCAAGGGTACAATCAACCTAAGTATTTTCAATAAGCATTTATGATGAAGGCCCCACCTTCACCACTCATAAATATGCATTATTGCCGAAGGTTCACAAGGTTGAATTCACTATTTATTATTCAATTTTTTTCTATTATTTAATTTTTTTAGTTGTTGTTAATTGTTGGGATCTACCTTAGGTATTGAAGTGTTTCATCAGACCTCAGGTCCAGTTACTCTTATACTTGTATTCTTTGTCATCTACAAGTTAGGTTCAATGCTAAAGTCCTTCCCTGAAAGGGAAAATTGGATTCCAATATTAACACTTGTCTTATATTTACTCAAATTCTTTTATACCAAAATTTTCGCCTGATTAAATCGTGTCAACCCATTATTTGAACTAATATGAAGCATTAATCCATTCTTTTATTACATAAATTTTTTAATTTACACTTCATAAGGTGTCATATAATTTTGAATTAGTTTTTTTTTACCCCGTGTATAGTATAATATATTTGTTTTGATAAAAATAGTTCTACTTACTCCACATGTCAATTTGAAAAAACAAACTTTATAAAAAGATACAAGGAAAAGTAAAAAAATCGACACAGATCATGAGTTTTATTTTCCCAGACGGCTACCTATTAAAAAGGGAAAAATTCCCCCATTTCCTCGAGGAATACTTTTAAATCAATTACCTATCCATGTTGACTAATAATGTCAACCACCTCTCTTATTTTTCAAAATAACTAGGGCTATAACAGGGTCAGGTTTTTCAAAACCCTAACCCCAACCCTGACTATATTTAAACTCAACCCTAACCCTGGTCCAACTTTTCCGGGGTTAAAAAATTTACAACCCTTACCCTGACCCTGGTAAGGTTGGCTCTAACCCTAACATGCCCTGATTGACCTTGACAAGACCAGATTGGGCCGAGTTAACTCTGATTAATCCTGATTCAGGGTTAGATTGACCCTGATATTGATCCTAATTGACCCTAAACATACAATAAATTATCAAATAACAATTATAACTTAAAACATATGACAAATACAAGTAACCTATGATATTCTTTTAAGAACCTAACAAATACAATCCAAATAAGTTTAAGTGTTTAACAAGGAATAAATACAAATCATAACCAGTTTAAGTGTTCAACATAAAGATCTGATAAATGGAAAAAAAAAATGATGGTCATGAACTCATGATCCGCAATTAGGTCTTTCCCAACTCTCATCCTAGGTCCTCCTCTCACTTACAGTACATATTTTCTACAAAAAAAAAAAAAAAAAAAAAAAAAAAAAAAAAAAAAAAAAAAAAAAAAAAAAAAACCATTAGAAGTAAAACCTATTATATCAATGCCATAAAGTAAAAGAGAAATAAAATTAACTCCAATTCTCCAAAGTCCAAACATACAATATCAAACTTTAGGTCAAACCGTCAAATGACTCAAACTTAAACATCATTGTCCCCACTCTCCTCAAGCAAATATGAAAATATAATTAATGTAATAAAAAAAATCAATAAAGACAATCTATTTCATATTGCATGTAATTATTAATAGTTGTCATTGAGCTTTTTACCTGCTTCCACCTCACACATGTCATCCAGATTTTCTTCATTACTAAGGACTCGTTCCTTTGGTAGCCAATCCTGTGAGCACACCAAACACTCTACTAATTTTGGTGTCATAGTTATGAAACTGATCAAGAATCCACCACCAGTGCTAAAAGCAGATTCTGAAGCAACAGTTGAGACAGAATTTGGTAAAATAGCTCGAGCCATCTTACTAAGAATGACAAATCTTGAGCTATTCATCTTCCACCAATTCAATATGTTGAAATCAGCAGAATTATTGACAAGACATTCTAAAAGATAATGATCTAACTCTAATCCAAATGCTGAAGTCTGATTTTGTATAAGGAATTTGTTAAAACCCTCAGTAGACTCGACAACATTATCTATATCAGATGTTTCAGTTGGAACAACATCAATTCACTATAAGATAACTCATGCATTTGATAATGCTTAATAGACGGTCTATGACATCTAACACATTTGTAATTTTCACTTCAACCTCAGATGTAGGATACAAGTCTGAATAGCAAAACCTCAGAAAGTTCAATTTGAGTCGAGGATCAAGAATAGATGCAATTACCAAGAAGACATTAACTCTATCTGCATAATCCCAATATTTTCTAAACTTTTCCAGCATGACCAATGCCATATCATGACAAATGGGATCTTGACTTCTTGACCAATCTAACAATGTTGATTCAATTCCATAAACTTCTTGCAAATATAAATTGGAAGTGATATAAAAAAACCCCGACAAATGTGTGGTGACAGTGTAAAAATTCATTAAGAAATCACAAAAAACCTTTGTTTTCTTTCCAATCTTCTTCACTAAAGATCATATCCCTACAATCCATTTTGAAGTTCATGTCCCTATCCTTTAGGCATTCAAAAGCCTTTTGAAACTGTAAAACAGTTTGTAACATAAAAAATGTAGAATTGCAACGAATAGAAACATCTAGACACAAGTTTTTCTTACATGAACTTTTTCATGTTCACAACACACCTTAAACTGTTGTAACCTTGCAGGTGAAACTCTCATGTATTTCATTACAAAATGAATTTTATCAATGCAATCCCCAACATATTTGTAGTCTGTGCACAACATCTCACATAAAAGAATTCACCATCTAACAAGAACCCATTTTTTTTGGTAAATCTCATTTTTAACAATCGAACTGCCACATCATTATTAGATGCATTATCTACAGTAATAGTAGATAATTTCTCTATACCCCAATCTAATAGGCATGACTCCAAAGCATTACTGATAATTTTACCACTATGTGGTGTTGAGACTTCACAAAAATTAATTATCCTCTTTTGTAGATTTCAATCTTTGTCAATGTAATGTGCTTTGAGACACATATAACCAAAATTCTAGTTTGAAGTCTACATATCAGTAGTTAAGCAAACACGATAATTATATCTCTTAAAAAGATCTTTCAATTTTTTTTTCTCCTTCACATAATATGCAAAACAATATTTTATCACAGTGGTACGTGACACAAGATTAAACCTAGGTTGCGCTGCCTTCATTACTATTTTAAAACCCTCCCTCTCTATAAACTTAAAAGACAATTCTTTCGTTATAATCATACGGGCAATCTCTTTTCGGATAAATTCTTGGTCAAATTTTCAAGCTGAAATACTGTTGATGGTCTTTACCATCATTCTCATTAGTTGAAATAGCCAAGATTTTTTTATTTCTTATTAGTTTTACTATATGGATATTGCCAACATTTGTTCAAATGACGTTTCAATGTACTTGTGGCATGCTCATTAGCACATCTAAATTCTTTATTACAATATTTACAATTACATCTTCTAGGTCTTGAACCATCAGTAGGTATAACCTTAGTAAAATGATTCCAAACACTTAATGGTGGTAGTTGTGGTAGGTTAGATGATACCTCAGAACTAGCATTAGAACCTGGGGAAGAGCTTGACTGATTTTGATTTGAGCTTAGCTGATTTTGATTTGAACTTGGTGGTTGATTTTGATATGAGCTTGATGGCTGATTTTGATTTGAGCTTGACTGATTTTAATCTATCATTGACATCTGTAAAAAAATATCAAACATGAAAAATGTAAAAGGGAATCCATAAGGTCAAGCAATGGCTTTTTAAATGAAGAGAATGAAAAGTCAATACTTCTATTTCACTGAGTTTGAAATCCTCTTGCAAAACTAATTGCAGGGCAGAAATGACAGTCTACGCAATTAAATGTCAATGAAATACTTTAGTAGATGATCACAAAAGTAGAAGAATAAGTGTATTGATATATGTACAGTTGGTCAGGATTTCTTTAGCTTTAGATTTCTTAATTTGGTCAGGATAACTAAAGTCAATAATAACTAAGATGTTTACAAATATGATAGAAATCAAAGCCAGTTGAAAATAAACACATGATATTAGATTTCAGAATTTAACCTCTGAAATTACAATAAAATATTATAACACACAATTTTGGAAGCTGAGGATAGAGATGCAAGCCATGTTTTCATACACATTTTTCAAAACCAGTCAATTAAAGAGGTAGTTTCAATTTTTTAAAAAGGAATAATCTAGATCCATCTGCTACAAAATCGGTCATAACGACAATAAAAAAAAACCGATCACAATGACAATCAAACAAAACCTTTATTTTCTCTTATCAATGGATGAATGTACAAGATTAGTATATATAGAGTAGTCGATAATGGGGAGAGTAGAATAGAATAAATTAAAAAGGGATTTTTAGAACTTTAGTTTACAATCAAGTTGCAACTTGCAAACCACTCATCTAAAGGATCATAGACTGAACATTAATTATATTTGGAGAAACTAATTAAAAGAGCTATGTTCACACTACATAGAAATTAAAAGAGCTATGTTCACACTTTGAGCTAGCAAGAAGAATGAATCAGCCCAAGATCCCCAGATCAGCGAACAACGACTCTCTTTCTCAATCTCTCGGTGACGTCTCTCTCCAACTCTCAAGCTCTAGAAGAGTTTCAGTTTTAAATTATGTAATTCCTTACAACTGATTTTGAACCTAATCGGCAAGGATTTTTGTTTTTATTTTTTATTTAGATAGAAAGGAGAGTTGGAAGAACTACTGGGGAAAGTTCCAATTCAAGTTCTCAGACCACTAAGACAGGTCTGAAGTTCCAATTTCCTGTTCTAATTCTACGTCAGTTACATTCGATTCCATTTCTTTGAACCAATATTCTAGTCTACCAATAGATGGTATCATCATTATATGTCTTCAATAAAATGATATTGATCTACAATTTCTATGATCTCTCTGTTACTTGCACTTAGAGATAAAATATGTGCCGGTAACTAAATTTTCAAATTTTTTACCTCTCAAACTAATTAATCTATTGGTGTGCTTTCAAATTTATATGAGAATGTCAGTTCTTTTTGGAACTGTTTGAACAGCAAGGATCGTTGAGAAAAGAAGAGGAAAACACCACATGATTCATCTAGCTACAAGCCGGAAATGAAGAAATAGTGAAATTGAAACTAAAATTATAGGGAAAAAAAAAAAAAAAACAATCCAACGCACCTAACCTCTGATGCACATGAAAAAAACTTTATATACGCCCTAAATCGGAGTCTCCTTCCATGGCCCTAACCACCCCATTAGATCAGCTCAGTCCAAGGCACCTAACCCTTGTAGATGAGTAAAAATAAATAAATAAACAAGGAACAACCGAACAACCAAATGCAATCTTAGAACTTCTCCGAAGTAACTTACCTGGTATCCGATTTAGAATCTTGAAGGAGAACATTGAAACTGTAGTAATAGCAAGTTAGCAACTAGTCAGAAAATCGGAGAGAATCATGAGAGAGAGTCAAGAGAATCGAAGAGATTGAGTGATTGGAGTTTTGTTTGAGAGGGGGAGATTGAGAGAAGAGATGAAGACGCCGTTTCGTTTGAGAGAGGGAGATTGAGAGAAGAGATGAAGGTGCCGTCTACTCTTAGCCTTAGGGTTTCGTAAACTCTCTTAGGGTTTCGTTTGAGAGAAAGAGAGAGATTGACAGAAGAGGGGAAGGCTGTGAAGCCGTGAGATGAGATTAGATTAGATCTCTTTTGGTCGATTTGCGGCTTAGGTAGTTAGGTTTAGCTTTAGGGTTTATATATATATATATATATATATATATAGGGTCGGGTTGGGCCGGGTTCAACCCAGGGGGTCAACCCTAACCCAGCCCAACCCTGCCAGGGTTCATACAAAATTAAACCCTAACCCAGCCTTATTAGGGTTTGGGCCGAGTTCAACCCTGCCAGGGTTTAGGGCTGGCCTGGGTGGGTTTGGATCATCAGGGTAAAACTTGCAACCCTAAAAATAACCCCTCTCAATTCATTCGATGATGAGAAATATCACCACTTATATTTTTGTTACAATATACCCTTAAAATTAGAAAATAACTTTTTAATTTTTTCTAATTTAAAACTTATCCCTTTAAATTACTAACAGTAAAAAGAAACCCATTTTAGGGCTTCTTAATTCATCATCTTCTCAAGAAGATCTAGAAAAGAATCTTGAATCAAGGCCTAAGTTATACCAACTAAATAGGATCCGCTAGATGGATTACTATCCTCCAATCAACTTTATTTGATATCATACTTGAAACAAGGCCTAACTCATGTATGTCTTTTCTCGTCACCTCTTTTAGAACTAGTCATCTTAGGTCTGCTCCTAACTCTTTTAGACCTTTCAATCTGAATCAAATGACTTTTTCGTACTATAGTATTCAACAGCTTTTGTAGAACATAATTATATTATGTCAAACAATTTTCTCATAACTTATCATGTATTAGCACTACTCTTAAATCAACTCAATCAATTTTTTTTTCTTTTTTGGGCAGACTCAATTGTGACATCTAACCCAAACTTACCAATGGATTTGCTATTGGATATACCGGTGGCATGGACCACATGAAATCCCACTGGGCTAATCCCCACTTTGGGACAAACTTATCTAACTCCTCTTTAAAGATGCCTTTTCAAGTTCTTTTATTGGTTCGATTCTTTTATTGGTTCGATTCTAGAACGTGGGGCGGTGTGGTAGGGAGACTGTCGTACAGAATCTGGACCTTCCAACTTTGCACCCAAACCTACTAATAAAGGGTTCGTATCAAAGTTCTCTGACGATTGACACGTGTTGACCACCTAAATGTGGGAATATCCAAAGACACTTGTTCCGAAGTGTCATACCTCATTTCAGTTATGACACGTGTCTACATTTAGATCGTTGACTTGATCGGTAGCCCTCACATCAGATACGGATCCATATCTTCTCTAGAGCTTCAGGAGGAGAGACGGCAATTCCCTTAGATCCTTGACACGTCCACACAATCTTTCGTGTCGATCATCTAAAGGAATTGTCGTTTATCTTCCTGAACCTCTAGAAAGAGAAGATTTAGATACCACATCAAATTCAATTAGAGAATTGAGAAAAACAAGTGGATAGGGGGACCACGCTGTACCTTCAAGAAGGGCCCACCGTAAGTAAACATTTTTAACAGCATTTAAAAAAGATTGGATCCCATATTCACCAGATGTCACCTATTTGAAGACCAAATAATTGTCATCTATTTTTTTTAATGTATACTAGTTTAATTATTAACTCCACAATCAGGAATAGTTTTGATATTTCATTTAAGGGTTCTATGCACTTGGATCAAATACTTTTGATGTTTTGTTTAAGGGATTATTTAATTATCATCTACTTGGATGACAATTAATTTTTTCCGTTATTTCATTTGATCTTAAATGTAACGGAAGTGTCGCCTCGTATTTTATGAGGATATATAGTTTTGATATTTAAGGGTATGCGACATTAAGATCTAATGGGCTCGATGTCTAGTTATAACTTATAACTAGATAGACCCATTTCAAAATGTATCATTTCTATCCTTCCAATCGGTACAATTAGGATATTTATTAAGGGTCTTGCTTCATGACACCTGCCGGTGTCATCAAGCAATGACATCGATTCCTTCCAGGGGTGTAGGATTAGGCTCGTAAGTAGGGGTATTATAGAATACTGATAAATAGGGAGATATATTTGGAATTTGATTCGGGGATAGGCACCTATCGATCGGATGGACTCCACCGGTGTGAAATAGAAATTCTCATATATTAAGAGTATGATATTAAAATTAGTACTGATGCGGCTCACAACTCCCCAGTAAAGTTCAAAACATCGAAAAAAATTTGCTGCTCAAGTTCACATTTATCTACATGGAATCTGTTCTTTTACCAATGGGTTCACAAATCCTTCCATAGTTTTTTGTATTTCCTAAATATCCTTTTAATTGGAATAAGATTCCATATGAGTGAACATGACCAAAGATCTTGTGTGATCGATCCGACAGAACAACTCAAAAGATAAAGAAGTATCGTTAATTTCTTCATGCTCATTCCAAGTTCGAAGTACCATTTGGACAAATAAGAATCCCCTTACATGATTTCTTTTTCATATAGATAGATATAGGATCTATGGGACAATTACTTAGAAGTACATTTTGTGCAACAACCCTTCCTATTTGATAAAAAATGATCCTATGATCCTGAACCGATCTTACTTGGGATCTCAAATCCCAAGTTTGTCTATGAAGAGCAGATCTAATTGTATAACCAAACAACTTGATTTGTAGCAAAAAAAATTTCCCAGAACATCCGTTTGAAAAGGGACTTTCAACCAATGTACAATGGTCTAGCTAGTATGCAAATCCTCTCCTCCCCGGCTCCACTCCATCCAACCGTTGGAGTTGTGAGCCAGCTCGAACTCCAACAGACTCCAATGGTTGGATGGGGTGGGGCGGGGGAGCCGGGGAGAAGAGGATTAGGACTCCAATGGTACTAATAATGGGAGGTGAGAAAGCATTTTGTAGATGATAGGTCCGTTCCCTGTAAAATTGATTTCGGATCACCTGCATATACATGTTAAGAAATATCCTTCAATCCTACAATTACTCCACAAGATTGCATATGACAATGCATGCAAGCTCATGATCAGATAAACACCAATCTAAATAGATTACCAGGATCATCACAAGATTGCATGTGACAAAGCATGCAATCCCATAAGATAAACATCAATCTAAATAAATTGATATAACCACAATCAAACTACAAAAACTGCAATCTGATCACCTCAATCCTATAATCACTCTATAAGATTGTATGTGACAATACATGCAATCCCATAACATAATCATGAATTGAATATTTATAAGATTAGTGTAACAAAAAGATTCATGAATCATTATATATATATATACACACACACACATAGTCACACTCAAAATTCAATATCCCATCACCATCATTGTGGCATGAGACCAGAATATAAAACTTACTAGATATGTATTCTCTTAGTGGAAAATACTAGACATGTATACTCTTCAAAGGAAAATACAAGTAGATAGAGAGCAACTATTCTGTGTAAAATCCTCCCCAACTCAGCTATTGATGGTTGACTGCCGCTAGTCTTCAACAAAAACGTATCTCATATCATATCATATCGAGCCTACAAGGCTCCTACTACCACCTCCAAACTACTTTACCTCCCCCAATCAGAATGCACCACGTAGTAAACACATGCCAAATTGGCCAAAATTCAGGGACCCAGAGCACACTCACCACCAGCACTGAGGAGGGAGGACGAGATCAGTGTCAGGTGAGGTCACCACACACTACCCTCTCTTCTTTATAACCCTCAACGTCCCTCCTTCCTCAACGTCCCTCTTGCTCACAACCTCTCTAGATCCCACCGGCACTGATACCACAGGCACCACCTCAGTGATGGGCAATAACGGAGATTACATGTTCCAGTCGACGATGAATCGCATCGGCTTCACGCATCAGGTGGCAATCCCACCTCCACAGCCCTTCTTCAACTCGCTTAAGGGCTCCCTAAAGGAGACCTTCTTCCCTGACGATCCATTTCGGCAGTTCAAGAACCAGCCATCAGCTCGGAAGTTTGTGTTAGCTTTGCAGTACTTTCTACCCTTCCTTGAATGGGCTCCTCGTTACACTTTCCAGTTCTTCAGAGCTGATCTCATCGCAGGGATCACTATTGCTAGCCTTGCTATCCCTCAGGGCATCAGTTATGCCAAGCTAGCTAATCTCCCACCCATCCTTGGCTTATGTAAGTTCTTCCTTCAACTCGATGGAATCCCATTTCGTAAGGGTATAGGTTGTTGTTAGGATTGGAAGTGTAAACAAGAAGAAAAAAAAGCACGAAGAACAAGAATTTACTATGATTCACTACCCCAATGCAGGATGCCTACCTCCATCTAGAGAACGAGTTCCTTTATTCTCCTTTGCTTAGACCTAATCTAGCGATTTTCGCACACGATGTATAGGCTCCCATAAACCTTAATCCTCACATAATTGCATATTTAACTCTTGTACATGTAATGGATCCAAATTTTAATATAAGTATAATTCTAATAACTGTGTGAACCCCATAGAATACAAGACACAACCTAACAATTGTCTCATTTTAATTAACACTTTTGAAATGGTTTTCACAGATTCGAGTTTTGTCCCGCCTTTGGTATACGCCATGATGGGGAGTTCGAGGGACTTGGCGGTAGGTACTCTGGCTGTTGGATCACTGCTCATGGCCTCTATGCTAGGGGGAGAGGTAAGTGCTACTGAGCAACCGAAGCTGTATCTTCACCTTGCTTTCACTGCTACATTCTTTGCCGGAGTTTTCCAAGCTGCTTTGGGCTTCTTAAGGTGGGTGCGAAGTCTTCATTATGTTTGAAAACCTATCATATATGGATAAATGAAATTGACAGGTTTTTGTCTTATCACTGATAAATGCAGGCTTGGGTTTATTGTGGATTTTCTGTCACATGCAGCCATAGTAGGGTTCATGAGTGGAGCAGCTACAGTTGTCTGTCTGCAGCAGCTGAAAGGGATCCTCGGTTTGGAACACTTCACTCATGGAACTGATCTTGTCTCGGTTATGCGTTCTATCTTCACCCAGATACATCAGGTACTCTCTTTTTTTGTATCTTCCTTTGTTCTTTCTCCTGCTTCTGAAAGTTATTCACCTTTTACTCTCTCTCTCTCTCTCTCTCTCTTTTTGAAACTAACAGTGGTGGTTGGTGGTGGTTGCAGTGGCGATGGGAGAGTGGTGTATTGGGCTGTGTCTTCCTCTTCTTTCTCATCCTCACCAGATACTTGGTAATTAAATCAAGGCCTTCATAAAAGTATCACAATTCACAACAACATATTCTCAAAGTTGATAAAAATAAGCAAAATACTATGTTTCTCTTAGTTCTTGTCTTCTTACACCACTTGTGGCACTTCTATGGCAATAACAATACTTTTTTTTTTTTTTTTTTGAAATGGGTTCAAAGCTCAATTCAACCAAAATGCCTTCTAATGGGTCCCATATTTCAGAGGTTGGTCCACACCCATGAATCGTGATAGATTTCTTGAAGAATACACCTTAAAATCCAATGGAATGTTTGCCCTCAAGTGCCTTAATTTATATGACAGATTATCTGGGGTCCACAGTCAATGCCATAAACCTAGAAAAACAAACGAATTGAAAGGAATAAAATTCCCATGTAGGGGTCTTGGAGAATAGTGTTAGTGTAACCTTTCCATGAACACATGTGCATCTTAAGTATGTATAGATATGGGTACTTTTCTGTATTATTGTTTAGTGTAATATAGAAAGCTAGTACATCATACAATTTGTATAAATGCAATACCATTAGAGATAATAAAGTATCTGAAAGTCATTCTTTCAGAAGCTTGTTCTCAATGTATCAATTAACATGGTATCAGAGAGCTACCTAAAATTTCTTCGTCTGCATAAGCTTTGTTGATTCTTCATCTGTAGTAACTCGCATAGTCTCATCTTCTCTTTGATTGAATCTGCTTACATAGGTTTGTTTTTTTTTTTTTTTTTTTTTTTTTTCCTTCTCATTGGTTCTCCTCGGGAGTGTTTTTGGTTGTTACCTCTAGTCAGTGAGTGGGGTTATTCTGATCAGTGTTGAGTTTTTCCGCTGATTTTGGTTACTTTTCCGCTTATTCCTGGTTGATTTAGTTTTTCTTTTGTGATATTTAAATCTGTAGTTCTTAGTGTTCTTCGTAATTCTTGATTTCGATTTGGGGTTTTCTGTAGCCTAAATCGTGTTAGGGTTTCAGTGGTTCTTGTCATTCGATTACAGTATTCTCTTTCGTGATTCATAGTTTCTGTCTCTGTTCTTTGTATTGGATCTTGATTTGATTTTTTTTTTCTTGATATCGCACTCTGCGATTCCTAGTTCTTGATTCTCTAAATTGCGAGTTGAAATTTCTTGTCTTCTTTACATCAATGGTGTCGAAATCCTCACAACCTGTGGTTCTTGGTTCTTGTCCTGCTTCTCTATATCCGAATGATAGTCCGGGCCACGTTCTTGTGTCTCAACTTCTTGATGGTGAGAATTATGCCACATGGAAACGAACTATACATATAGCTCTGGGTGCAAAGAACAAATTTGCGTTTGTGGATGGCTCATATCCAAGACATGATGCTGATTCACAGATTGATGCTGATAGTGCTGCTGCCTAGGACCAATGCGACCTGATGGTCATGTCCTGGATCTATAATGCGCTGAAGAAAGATCTGCAAGAGACTGTCCTCTATGCCAACAGTGCTCATGAATTGTGGCTTGAATTGGAAACCAGGTTTGCTCAAGGGAATGGTTCCCGTGTATATGATCTCAAATGACGAGTTGCCTTACTGCGACAAGATTCTCTCTCGGTCTCTGCCTATTATTCCACTCTTAAGATGTTTTGGGATGAACTTGGTTCTTGTGGAGCATTGGCTAAACGTACTTGCAAAATTCTATCTACTGTTACTGATCTTGCACAATCAGAAAAGGTGTTTTAGTTTTTAATGGGTCTCAATGAGGTGTATGGGACAATTCGAACCCAAATTCTTGCTATGGATCCACTTCCTTCAATTGCGAGGGCTTATTCTATGGTGCTGCAGGAAGAACGTCACAGAGGCCTCTGTTTTCCAACTGTGACTATAGATACCACTGCTTTTGCTCTTGGTCGTCAATCTGATTTTAGGAAGAAACCTATTTGTTCTCACTGTCATCGGCCAGGTCATCTTAAGGAAAACTGCTTTACTCTTCATGGCTTTCCTCCACATTATAATCGCCGTCCTTCAAGGAACTTGTCTACACCCAAAGGATCTTAGGTTCATGCTGTGGTTACTGACTTGGCCCCTCCAAATAGTTCTCCTCCAGATAGTTCCATTGCAGAGCCGAATGTGGCTCCCTCCGCCCAATTTCATCCGTTGACCAATGACAAATATAATCAGCTAATCTCATTTCTTCATCCTCCCAGTGTAAATTTCGTAGGTATGAATGCTTGTGTATTTGCTACCGTCTCTTCCTCTCGGCCTTGGATTGTTCACTCCGGTGCTACTAATCACTTTTCCTGTGCTCCCCCTACCTGCCCAAATACTGTGACTTCCACACCTCAGTCTCCTGTTGTTCTCCCTGATGGTTCTAAGTACTCCATCACTCAACTAGGTTCTTATACCATTTTTGATAAACTACAATTACACAATATTTGCCATGTTCCTAGCTTTACTTTTAATCTGTTATCTGTTGCCCAAATTACTGCATCTTTGAAATGCTCTGTCACCTTTTTCTCTACATTCTGTGTCTTTTAGGACTTACAAACCAAGTCGGTGATTGGGCTGGGACGGCTACGTGACGGATTGTATCAGTTTGACACTGCACCTGCTTCCTCAATTTTGGCTTTGCTTGGTTCTTCCACCCCAGTTTTTGTTGTTGCTGCTACTGTAAACTCGAGACGTTGGCACTATAGGTTAGGCCACCCATCTTCAATTCATATTCCAAATATTAATTCTCATTTAAGAGAATGTACCATTTGTCCTGTAGCTAAACTTTCTTGTACTCCATTTCATAATAAGGTTTCTCCGTCTACTGTACCATTTGCTTTACTGCATGGTGATATATGGGGTCCGTACTTTACTGCTTCTATTACTGGTTGCCATTATTTTCTCACTCTTGTAGATGATTTTTCTCGGTCCACCTGGGTTTTTTTTGATGAAAAACAAATAAGCAATAGTGTCATATCTTTCTTATTTTTTCAATATGATTTCTACACAATTTTTGGGTGTGCCAAAATGTTTTAGGATTGACAATGGTCAGGAATTTCTTTCCCATTCTGTACAAAATTTGTTACATGAGTATGGTGTATAATTCATCGACTTACTTGTGTTTATACACCACAGCAAAATGGTGTTGTTGAAAGGCATAGGCACTTATTACAAGTTGCTCGCTCTCCTAGATTTCAATCTTCTTTACCTTTGTAGTTTTGGGGGGATTGTGTATTAACTGCTTGTTACATCATTAATAGATTACGTTCTCCATTGCTTTCTAGTAAATCCCCTTATGAGGTTTATTTCAAAAACCACATTCCTATACTCATTTTCGCACCTTTGGTTGTCTTTGTTATGCAAAGAATTTTTCTCCTAGGCAACACAAATTTTCTCCTAGATCTTTCCCTTGTATTTTTGTTGGATATCCTTCCAATCACAAAGGCTACAGATTATATAATTTGTCTTCTAACTCATATATTACAAATAGGGATGTATTGTCCTATGAATCTGTTTTTCCCTATGCATCTACAATACCTTCTTCTTCAAGTTTTCCTGTGCCATTACCTATTATAGACACTTTGTCTCCAGCGCGGATATTCCAATCATCATTACTGCTTCTCCTTCTCCTATGATACATACACCTTCAGTTCCTCCTTCTGACCATTCTATTTCATCCTCTCCCATTCATTCTCCCTCGGTTCCTACCATACATACTCCCATTTCTGAAACTCACTCATTTTCTCCATTGGTTGCTGAACCTAATCAGTCCTCTCCCATTTCTTCCAACTTTGATCCTTTATCTATGGTTTCCGGGACACCTCTACATGTTCCACGCAAGTCAGCAAGAATTCGTCAACCATCTCTTCTATTGAAAGATTTTATTTGCAATTCTATCACTGGCCCATCACTTACAATCATCTCATCAGGTAAATCCTACCCCATTTAGGCCCATATTTCCTTTCATAACAATTCTGATTATAAGGCCTTGCTTTCAAATTTGAGTGAACATTTTGAGCCCAAGACCTGTAAACAGGCTTCTAAAAGCCCATTATGGCAATTTGCTATGGCCGAAGAGATGCGGGCTCATCCAAAATCACACTTGGACCATGGAAATTTTACCTCCTAGTAAACAACCAATTGGTTGTAAGTGGGTTTTTAAAGTTAAACATAAAGCTGATGGGACTATTGAACGATATAAGGCGAGGTTAGTGGCAAAAGGTTTCACCCAACTAGAGGGTCTTGACTATCATGAAACCTTTGCCCTAGTTGCTAAGATTATTACAGTCCGAAGCCTTATTTCCTTAGCTGTATATGGGGATGGCATTTGCATCAAATGGATGTTAAAAATGCATTTCTGTATGGGGATTTAGATGAAGAGATATACATGAGTCCACCTCCTGGTTATTCTCATAATAGAGACCAAAATCTGGTTTGTTGACTGAGAAAATCTCTTTATGGGCTTAAACAAACACAAGACAGTGGAACAAGAAATTGGTCGATGCCCTCCTACAACTGAAATTCACCCAATCAAAGGCCAATGCTTCTTTGTTTGTATACAATAATGGATCAGTCTTTACAACTGTCCTTGTGTATGTTGACGAACATTATTATCACTGGCTCCCATGAGGCCCATATTGAGCTCACAAAAGTCCAGCTTCAACATCATTTTCAAATAAAGGACTTGGCCGCCTGACTTATTTTTTGGGGATAGAGATTGTTACTACTCCTAATGGGCTTCTTTTATGTTGGCAAAAATATGCCATGGACATTCTCATTGATACCGGATTTCTTGGTAGTAAACCTCTTTCCGATGGACCAGCATCTTAAGTTGGATGATAACTCAGGGGAGCCTCTACCTAATTCGGCATCATATCGACACTTAATTGGTAGGTTGATATACTTAACCATCACAAGACCAGACTTATGTTATTCGGTTCATATACTAAGTCAGTTCATATATTGTCCTCGAGAACCCCATCTTAGTGCTGCCCATAGAGTTCTTCGTACATGAAAGGTTCCTTATCTCTTGGGATTAACATGACGACCTTTATTACACCTGTTCTTACCGGGTATTGTGACTCAGACTGGGCAAGTTGTCCCTTTACTCGCCGTTCTACTACGGGGTATATTACCTTTTTTGGTGACTCCCCAATTTCATGGAAAACTAAGAAGCAAGTTACTGTCACTCGCTCATCCTCCGAAGCTGAATATCATGCTTTGGCTTCTCTTTCTTGTGAGATTTCTTGGCTAAAAGCTCTATTTTCTGACTTGGGATTTCTTCATCAATCTCTAGTTGACATCTACTGTGATAATCAAGTGGCTCTACATATTGCTGCTAACTCGGTTTTTCATGAGCGGACTAAACATATTGAAATCAATTGTCACTTCATTCGGGACAAATTACTTAGTGGACTGATACAAACTCATCATATTCGGTCTCACGAACAAAGAGCTGATATTTTGACAAAGGTTTTGGGCCATGGCCCATTTACTTCATTGCTAAACAAGCTTGGACTGCGGCTATCCCCTGTGTCTGCTTGAGGGGGGATGTTAGTGTAACCTTTCCATAGACACGTGTGCATCTTAAGTATGTATAGACACGTGTGCTTTTCTGTATTGTTATTTAGTGTAATGTAGAAGGTTAGTACATTACACGGTTTGTATAAATACAATACCATTAGAGATAATAAAGTATCTGAAAATCATTCTTCCAGAAGCTTATTCTCGATGTATCAGTTAACAAATAGTTCACCCGTATATATTTGTATACTCTTTGTGATTCTGTCACCATTCATATTTAGTGAGTCCCACAATTTAGATGTGGTTTTTTTTTTTGTTTTTTTTTTATTTTTTTTATTTTTTTATAGAGGTTCGATTTTTTTTTTTATAATGGAAAAAAAGATAAAGATACAACTAAAACCCTATTGGACAAAAACCCACCTATAACTTATAAGCCATAACAAAATACTACCATCAGAGCCACATAGAAAGCAAAACCATCCTAAACTAAAAATAAAACAGAACATCATCATCCTCCACCTCTCTTATTACGGATAAACCTTGGAGAAAAGTTAACAAGTTTGATATCCTGATTATGATTCCATATCACTACGGCAACAATATCCTCAAGATTCACACGAATCTTATGACCAGCATCAACCCCAAGTGAAATCCCTCTATCAGCAAACTCGGGTTTGGGGCCTTGTGGCCTTGATCATTTGACGTTTGGATACCCTCAATTATATATGCTTTAGGAATTAGAGTTTGAGCTTAGGATTTGTTTTTGCTTTTTTTATTTAATTTAATTTGAGAAAAAAAAATTGAAACTAAATCTTGTGATGTGATGTGATATATTGTTTGACGGCAAAACAGAGCAAGAGACGACCAAAGTTCTTCTGGATATCAGTCATGGCTCCACTGACGTCTCTGATTCTCGGAAGCGTCCTCGTGTATCTGACCCACGCTGAGAAACACGGTGTTGAAGTGGTGAGCCAATCCACCATTTCCAGATTATCTCTGCTAGTTTTTCCTTCTTAGTTACTGTTTCTTCCTTCATTTCTGTCTTTCTAAATAAAATCATCATAAATCTTCCTTAAATGTGTTACAGATTGGACACCTGAAGAAAGGCTTGAATCCACCATCTTTGACGAGTTTGGAATTTGGATCGGAGCATCTGATGCTAGCCGTTAAAACCGGAATCATCATGGGTGTCATAGCTCTCGCTGTAAGTTACAGTACTGTAAATAATTCGAATTTCCTCGTGGTAAAAGATATAGGAAAATCTGAATTAAGAAGAGTGGATGATCTATCACTAATGGGTCCCGCTAAATGTCCCCACCAGTGATAAAATTTGATGTTATCAATACCCTTTAATGCACACTGATTAAGTCATCCTGGAAATCACAATAAGAGGATAATTTTGGTATTTCAAGGGAAGATTGTTTTGAAGGTTAATTGTCACATACTTAGGTGATACTTGGATTTTCATCTATTATGAATCAATGGGTAGGTTAATTCATTCTTCTCATGGTTATTAGGATTTGAGAAATAGTCTTACATTGCTAAAGAGACTAAAACCTTGGGTCCTTAGATATGAAGAGTCTTTCTATTTATTAGTTCGAATTTTTCAATTGGGAATCTCAACATATTATCAGAGCTCTAGATTTCCTCTCACGATACTTCTAGCAAAAATAAATTAAAAACAAAAAGTGACTATAGTCACTTAAAGTTAAACAATTGTTATGTATTGCTACATATACTATCACATATACACCAATGGGACTACATGTGAGGAGGAGTATTGGGATTTGAGAAATAGTTTCACGTTGCTAAAGAGAGTGAAACCTTAGGTCTTTATATATGGAGAGTTCTTCCACTTACGAATTCGAACTTTTGAATTAAAATTCAACAGGTTATACTAAAGTAGATTGGTGGGTGTAAAATGCAGGAAGGAATCGCCGTTGGTAGGAGCTTTGCCATGTTCAAGAATTACCACATCGATGGCAACAAAGAGATGATTGCCTTCGGGATGATGAACATCGCTGGCTCTTGCACATCTTGCTACTTGACCGGAGGTATGTTTCTTTTCAATTTATGGTTACCAAAACCCGTCTTTGTTACCATTTACAAGCTAAGTGGTGACGAAATCCAACCGAAAAAATCGGAGCTCCAAGGTGGATAGAGTCATAAACCAAGTATTCGTACACTATCACACCGAAATGAGACTCAGTGTCAATAAACCAAGCCCCTCCCATGCCTGGTCATGTAGTTCACAAGCCTACAAGCTGCCTTAACTCTCCCAGATTTAGACCATGCCTCTCCCACATGTCATGCACCATGTGCGGTTGGGATCCTCACTGCCGTTTGGCAGTCACTATAGAGGATCCTGGTTCCTCCTACTCCTTGTCATGGAGTACAAAACCCTCCCATCATGGCCTCTAGGCTGCATAAAGTGGATCCTAAAGTATGAAATCGGAAATTTCAGGGCCTTTCTCGCGATCGGCAGTGAACTTCAATGCAGGATGCAAGAGTGCAGTCTCAAACATTGTGATGGCAACTGCGGTGATGATAACGCTACTGTTCTTAACGCCACTGTTCCATTACACTCCCATCGTTGTGCTCTCTTCCCTTATCATCTCTGCCATGGTCGGCTTGATTGATTATGAGGCCGCTGTCCATCTCTGGAAGCTCGACAAGTTCGACTTCATTGTGAGCATGAGTGCCTACATCGGTGTGGTCTTCGGTAGTGTCGAGATCGGCTTAATAATAGCGGTATATACAATGTTTTCTCATCCATCTGCAACTCCAAATACATCCAATTACATACTCCATGCATATTAATTGATCTCTCAAGTCTCAAATGTTTGTTGTAGGTCACAATATCAATGCTTAGGGTGCTTTTATTCATAGCAAGGCCAAGAACTTATGTCCTCGGCAACATTCCCAACTCAATGATTTACCGAAATATCGATCAATACCCAGTTGCTAACAGTGTTCCTGGAGTTCTCATTCTTCAAATTGATGCCCCTATCTACTTTGCTAATGCGAGCTACTTGAGAGAGAGGTACAGTGAACAAGAAATTCAAAACTTCAACTTTTAGTGAATGGATTTAAATACAATGTTGAGATTTAACTGATTTTGTTAATAGAATCTTGAGATGGATCAACGAAGAGGAAGACAGGCTAAAATCATCAGGAGAGAACAGCTTAAACTATGTGATACTGGACATCAGCTGTAAGTAGTTGACCCTATACTGATTGTTCTATAATGTAATGAGTCCCATTTAATGTGTGAAAACTTTTTGATGAACAGCCGTGGGTAGCATTGACACTAGTGGGATTGACTTGATGAAAGAAGTCAAGAAGAACATTGACAGAAAGGGACTTAAGGTACTAATTGTTGGACTCTTTTCTTGTTTATTAGTAAGGGAAAAAAGATCTGTGCCTCGGTGCATGCCTTCTGTGCCCAGGTACCAAATCCTGTTTTTTGGATGTTAAGATTACTAATTCAAAATTTCAAACTTATAAATGGAGAGACCTTTCATATATAAGGACTTAAGGTTTCAATCTCCTTAACAATGTAAAATTATTTTCAATTAATACTCCCCTTCACATGTAGCTGCACCATTGGCTGGTGTATGTGTGGTAGTATACGTGGCAAATACATGACATTTATAGGCGATTCGTCCCTCTTTCTTGGTGACATGTCCTTTTTGGGTGATAGTAATCCCTCTTTGGGCAACTAGCATCCCTCTAGTGGTGATTGACCTTTATTTTTGGGTTACTGTGAGAGGAACTTGGAGCTTTGATACCATGTTGAGATTTTCAATTCAAAAGTTTGAACTAATAATTGAAGGGACTTTTCATAAATAAGGACCCAAGGTTTCAATCTCCTTAGCAATGTGAGACTATTCCCAATATTGGGTTCCCCCACCCTAATGCGGGGTTCATGCCCGTTAATTAGTTTGTTATGTTATTTTTATGGTGGAAATCAAGTGATTTACTTGTTTGGCTTTAATGGGTATTGTAGATGGTGTTGGCTAACCCTGGAAGTGAAGTGATGAAGAAGCTAGATAAGTCCAAGTTCATAGAGAACTTAGGCCACGAGTGGATCTATCTCACGGTGGGAGAGGCTGTGGGAGCTTGTAACTTCATGCTTCATACCTGCAAGTCCGGCCATGTGACACATGAAACAGCACATTTGGATAATGTCTGAGCAAAGATTATTTCAGATCTGGTTCTTATTATGTCTGCGGGGAAAACACAACCTATGAGGAGGAATCATCCATCGCATATCACCAAATTGTAGGACTCCTTTTTGTAATCTTTTCTTCTTCTTCAATATATATAGCATGGGTATTTTGATTCCATCATATTTTTGGAATCGAGTTATTAAATGAAAGAAATCAAGATCATATCAACTCATACCAAATTACGTAAGAGATCAATATTCCTATAAGATTAATATGGGATTGTAACAAATTATGTATGAATATTTCTGTATATTTTTATTGAAAAATTTTCATATACACACGTACGGTTAAGGATTGGAAATCTCATCTACCCCCACAAGATTGCAAAAACCTCATCTGATACCCAAAAACTTTGCTCCATTAATCAATGAAGTTCACTCCGTTAAAAGATTCTCGTTAGTTGTTGACGTCAGATGTGTTGAAAATTTTAATAGACCATAATACCCTTTTAGCTTTGTTAAAAGACCAAAATACCCTTTTATTCATTTATTACCCTACCCCCAAATTTCCCTTCAAATTTCCCTTTCCTTTCGTAACAGTGAAAGTGGAACGTCTGTAGCTTCTTCTTGTTCGCCGACGAGGGTGCATGTCTTCATCTTCATCGACTACGGTTCAGCTTGCGACTACAAGGAATCGATCTTCTTCCTCGATCAAATCGTGATTTTTTTCTCTTTGCTAATGAAGAGTCAATCTGGAATTAAACTCGAACAACACAATAAAACCTTTTTGTATTCAATTTCTGAGAGAACCCTAGACGTGAAAAGAGGATGTTTGTGCTTCTGAAAAATCGTTTCCATAGTTGCAGAGTTGAATTTCTAATGTTCAAGCTTTCGATCCCGGGCATGGATTGCGTCGAACCAGACACAAGTAAAACCCATGAATTACGTCGGCGCAAGTGCCACGTGGTGGCAATGCCATATCCTGGTCGAGGACACGTCAACCCCATGATGAATCTTTGCAAGCTTCTAGTTTCGAGAGGCAAAGACGGTGGTGACGATATTCTCATCACCTTCGTGGTGACGGAAGAGTGGCTGAGCTTCATAGGTTCCGATCCCAAACCAGCGAACATATAGTTTCGCTCCATCCCCAACGTCATACCGTTGCTACAGTGTCTGCTTCGACGCAATCCACTGGGTTCCTTGATCTTCTCCTCCTCTCCCAACGCTGTTGCAATCCCTTCCCCTGTCCATTCATCTTTCTCAGAACCCCATTCGTCGTCCTCCGCAACCGCCCCAGTCGCTTGAATTCTCAGCAAAGGTCTCACCCCACGATTCTCTCCACCAATCGGAAACCTCAACCATGCAACCTCTCTTCCCTTCCCGAACAGGATCCCTATAGAATGAACTATCTCTATATCCCTTTTTTCTGATGATTTGGTTGTTTATGCGAACTTGCATGGTGTTTTGAACTGCTCTGGTCATGGTGGAGATAGGAAGCCGGTGATGGGATGCCGGAGATAAGAGGCTAGAGATGGGATGCCGGAGATAAGAGGCCTGAGATGTGATGCCACCATGGATGACAGCATAGAGGGGACCAACGCAGAAGGGACTCGGGTTAGGGCTTGGGTGAGAGTGAAAAGGAGAGAGAGACAAAATATAAGTTCCATTATGAAGATCAAATTAGTCATTCAACATATTTTTTCCGTGTTCGGGATTGAGATTTGTGCAATCTTTTTATGAATCTCGTGACTTGGTTGCCAGTACTAAAGTTCTGTTTGGTATTCCACGAAAGTGGAATACTGAACGTTTAGTCTAGCAGTTACTGATGGCGACACATTCTTCTCTACACTTACCTGGAGGTTTTAATCCACCACGGTCAGGGTGATGTTAATCGTTCTCTACGTTTAAAGGGTTCTGGCGGAACATCTTCCCGCAATTTTTACTATGAAGGGTAAAACTGTATTTCAACAATTCCGTCAGTTAGTTGGGTGTGATTGAGATTTTTGTAATCTTGTGGGGTAGATGAGGTTTCCAATCCTTAATGGTGTGTATATGAAAATTTTCCATCTTTATTACACAAAATTCTTAATTAGCACTTACTGGAAAATTTCTTTCTCCATATTCTACGAAGGGCTTAATTGAAAATATTGGGAGCAAAGAGATCATGACACCAAGGAGCAGGATTGGAGGTGAAGAACACAAAAACAAAATACCAAGGCAAGAATAACATTTTCCAATTCCAAATTTACAAAATCGTCTCTAAATTCCGGACTAGTTATAAACATTCGCAAAGATGAGAGTAAAATCCATCACAGCTCTACCCATAGGTTTTTATACTTGCATGGGGTATCATATATTTCATAGGAAAAGGTTATTTATTCAGTAGAGTGGGAGTTAAGTTAGTATCTCATTGAACCATATTCCCTTGTCCCTGCCCAAAGGTGGGGAGCAAACAGCAATGCCACCTAGAGAGCCGAAGAACCCAATGGTGGGTCCAAAGACTCCAAACACTAACGCCACCTAAAACACCCTCTCCCATATTTCAGAATCGATTCTTTCTATAGTGACTGCCAAACAATAGTGAGGATACAATAACGAGGATCCTGAGCACTTATAGTGAACACGAGAATCCTCATTGCAGCCAGACAGAGGATCTTTTTACTATATTTCATGGTACATTCATCTATATTTCATGGTACATTCTAGATCTGATGAATCTTGACAATTGGCAGATTATAATTGTATCTGTCTTCTATTTTATAATCTGGAAAAGATTTAGATACTCTTGGAACATCATTTGAAATAATTTAATCTTTAATGATACGCATCATCTGTACGATCCACATTCTTTCTTCCAAAAGAATCTGGAGGAAAGGTGGCACTCCCATTGGATGGATGACACCTGGGATTCGGATGAATCCGAGCCTTCCATCCGAGCCGACACCCCCTGGAGGCTCAGTTTGTGGGCTTGGTGTCAACTCGGATGGAGGGCTCAGATGTCCCCTATCCAATAGGGGCACTACCTCTCCTTCAAATTCTCTTAAAGAAAAGGATTTGAATCCATATCTCTACAGATTTTAGTTTTGACTGCTTGTAGCTATGAGATCTGTCTACGGATGTTCTTAGTTTCTAAAGTATCACGATTCACATCATTCCATGATTTCCTTTTCATGCAAGTTGTCTCCAAGGTTCAAACATTTAAGAAACCGGGATCAAAATTGACAGCCAGTACTGGGTATTTGATGATGCCGGCCCTGATCTCCTTTATAAAAAAAATACAATATAATTATCACCCACTTGACTTCTGATCAGCAAATTGGTTTCTGGCTATGTGGTTCCCAGTTCATCACTTACAAAATAATTTGAAGGGAAAAAAAATTGATTTTTCCGTAGACTGGGTAATGTAGTTTGGATCCAGTGGTAACACAGCACTAACCCCATAATCCAACAAGAATTATCTATTATAAAATCCAAACGAAATCAATAGGGATGAAGATCTCCAACTTGCAAGCAACCTTCTTGAAAGTGTTTGGATTATAATCAAGGAGGTGGGTAATAGAAGAGTATTAAATGCTTACTCTGGAAAAGGAGACCCAAAAAGCAATAGATCAGACTAAAAATCCCTCTCTTGGAGAATAGTTAATCCTCTTTTGTCTCTCCTTCACTGAAGATCCATTCTTTGAGTTGATCTTGATCTCTATCTTCTTATTAGCTCAAAAATATTTTGGATGTGGAAAGGAAAACAGAAGAATCCCAGTGAAAGCCCACAGCTCTAATTCACTTGTTGGCTGTTCTTACATTTGTAAAACCGAGGAGTGAAGAAAAGGTTGAATGAAAATTTATTGGACTAAAAAGTCCAACATATATATAACTAAACCTAAGGTTTATTTTCACTAAAATAAGTTTGATTCTGTGTTTTATTCATGGTTTTAAAATTTCACTGAGATCTAGAAAATCTCTGATGTCTCAGAAATTTCCATCTTTAATTACATGTTAAAAAAAAAAAAAAAGCAATGTCTCGACAAGATCTGAATGAGATCTAAAAAATTTCGGCTATCTCAACCTCGTTGAGACAAGGTGGAGATCCCAGATTGAGACCCTTGGCCTTATCTGCATCAACAATTACTGTGCATATGAGGTGATTCAAATGCCTACTGTGATTGAAAAGATAAACATATGCAATAGTGAGAGAGTAATAAAAAGAATTAAATAATTTGTTGCTTCAATTTAATTTGAGTAAGTCTCTTCTGTAGCATTTATGAGTGCTACAAGGCCTGTAGCACCCATTGGATGAGTGCCATGTGGATGTCTCTGCATCTAATACTCAAAAAACAAAATTTGTAATATTGCATTATAGGAGAAGAAATAGGATGTGCTCTGCTACTTATTCTCCTATAATGCAATATTACAAATTTTGTTTTTTGAGCATTAGATATAGGGAAGTTCACATGGTGAACATCCAATGGGTGCTACAGGTCCTGTAGCACTCATACAGACAAACCCAACCTGCAGATATATTTGATCAATTTTCTCTCAATTTATTTTTTTTCCCCACATAACGGGTGAGACATAAATGTAAGTTTTCATCTTAAAAGTTTTTGAACATGTAAGTAGAAGAACTCTCACATATATAAAGCATTTAAGGTTCCAAACTTAAGCAATGTGGGACTATTCCTAATATTCTCCTTTACGTGTTGTCATTTTTTAGGTGCTAATACATGTGGCAATGTGGACTCACTTTTGGATGATGGTTTCTCTTTTTAGGTATCGTCCATCTTTTTTGGGTGACCAAAATGAGAAAACCTAGAGCTTTGATACTATGTTAATTTTCCATCTTAAGTGGTCTTACTTGTATATAGAGGGACTTTCACATATATAAGGCACTAATATTCCTAACTTAAACAACGTGAGACTATTTCCAACAACACAAAACTAGGGAAAACCTTTGTCAAAAATAGTTATATTTCCCCAACTTACTAATGCAACCAAACGATCACATCTCTGGATTTGATTCTTTCATATTTCCTTTCCCACATGATGAGGGAAATCAACCATGCATAGCATAAGTAATAAAAATGCATGATATCAAAACAACATAGAGCATCAAGAGAACATTCTATGAAAGATGCTAGCTAGGGAAAAGCCAATTCAATTCTCTGGGATCAGCTGAGTTAAACAGGGCCAGCCAATAACCAGGTTAGTCTATACAGCAGCCTCACCAAGACAAGTTAAAATGGAAATTTGACTGTCTTTTACCTCATCATTTCTCAACCAAATTTAAGCTTTTCAACTGAAAATTTTGTTCTTGCAAATTTGAGGAGGATTAAGGGATTGTGCTTCAAGGTTCTTCACTAAATATATGTAACTCTGATCAGTAAGTGGCCAATGTTTACTGGATGGTATCTACTGTGTCAAGATCAAACTTGAATTTTGATTAATAATCAGTTTTTTTCTCAAGTATCATATATACATTAATGGACGCCAGAGCTCCTGGGATTTTTCATAAGTTGATAGTTTCTGCACTACATTCCAACTCAAGAACACATTATTCTTTTCCCTTAATTTTTTAAAAAATAAATATTTTCTACTCTATAAGATGAGAGAGTTTCTCTACTCAAACATCAAGTTTCACCAAATGTAAAAGTGATTTGGCAAATTTGTTTGTGCTTATGACAATTTTGATCTTACAATCATTTAGGAAATAGTCTAGATGGGATACATGTCAAATTTTATACTCAAATTCAATCATACATCCTCCCATGAAATTAAACTTGAATGTGACACATCTATGAAGCTTGCTCCTATGGACTGACCATGTGCCACAACTAATAAGTGCATATCCATAGACAACCTATGGACTGACCGTCTGACCCATCCATGAAGCTTGCTCCCCTCTCTTGTGTGAATTAAACATAGCTATGAACAGCTATTAGTGCAATTGGTTGGTATCCTGCCATTAGACTGATGACACCTAGGAGATCACTTGTTTGACTCTCCTTTGTTCACATTGTGCTTATCTCTCAAAGTCACACACACACAAAGACAGCATGTGTATGCACATGACAGATTGGCATCTTATATTGGCCCAAGCCCAACCTAAACTTGACAGCCCATCTGGTTTAGTGCAATGTTAAATGAAGTGAAACTGCCCACACTGAAGTAAAAGAAACATGTTTTGCACATAACTTCCAACCAAGCACCCCATTGAAAAATTTATTGATGAAAACTTTACTTATGATTTTATTTTTCGCCTGGATAATTAATGTTTGGCATTCTCCTCCAATTAGTGATTCCTGGGCCGATTTCATAGATTCTCATTTGGATCGGTGGAGAATTGACTGGAATCATCTTGGAATCAGTCGGACTAAGTGGACTTGGCATGATTTGATCAAACTTGGTATAGAGAAATGTTGTCACTAGTTATTGCCCAAAGCTCTAGATGATGACACTTATCAATCTTTTTTTTCTGGTGAGAATGACACCTATCATTCAAGGGAGCACAATAAGCAGTCAGGTGGGTTTAAGAACTCTGTGACCACTCTGATACTTAACTCAGTGTTAGAACAAGTAGATGGAATCCAGGAGAATAGTTGCCGGATTCCAATAGAGAGGAGTCGAAGTGAATCGTACAGAGTGAGGTTGAGTTTAGAGAGTCACAAAATCGACCTTTCTTTCTTCGTCCTGGGGCATACTGATAGATGTGAGAGCTGCTAGGAGAAAGACACCTTTTAGCTTTATGGTCTTCTATGCCTTGACAGATTCACAGAAGGCCACGTGTAGCATCTTGATTGGTTGAGGTGGTCGGTGTTGCAGAAGGACGAGACCCTTTAGCAGCCTACCCTTCTCTAAACGTAGGATATGAGGGCTATAGAGGGGCCTCGGTCTAATTGGATCCGATCTTGTCCTCGACACCTTGTACTAGTACTACAGTCACCAAACAGTCTTAGATGGAGATTTTTTCTATTGTCAGAATCATGTGTCGCCCTTGGATTGGCTACCCAGGAAGCGGGGGTATGATTACACGAACCATAAGTACTCTTCACCACACTCATGAGTTACGATCGACTCTTTACCATATTGGATGACGACACGTAGCCGCTTTACATTAACTGAGGGGTTGGCGGCCACTTCTCAACTCTCATGGTCGAAAGGTCGGCAATGGCTGATTGAAAGGCTAGACACATGTTTATCTTCGACGATCGACACTTGTACATCCACTGTTTTACTGGAGCTCAGCCATGTGTCCATCCTTGATTGGATGCGATCTTTTTGTCCCTATCAAGAACTAGGGTTAATCGGAATCAGAGTCAATTCTATTCCAAGTTGAATCATGTGATTCCATCATTTTTATCAGTGAAAAGAAAGTAATATGATTATTGAATCCTAGGCCAATAGGGGAGGAGTAGGAGAAGAATCAAAAGAGAAATTAACTTCACCAATATTTCTAACCATCCTCCCTCCCTACATACAAAAAACATAACACACACACACACACACACACACATATATATATATATATATATATATATATATATATATATATATATATATATATATATATATATCAAATAGATTTTCCTTAACAAAGGGGAAAAGCAACAGTTTCATGGTAGCATTCAACATACTTAATCCCTTTAATTAAATTCTATAATAAATCATAATATTTTAATATAAACACTACAACCACAGACAAAGCTTGACTGTTATTGAGAGCACCAGTGTCTTCCTCTTTAACCCTCTCAAGAAACTTAACTAATCACAATATTGTGATTTTTTAAAATATTTTATGTTGCTCTGAGGAAATTGTGACACTGAAGTCCTGACTTTGGTTCCCAGAAATTTTTTTCTTTATTCCTCATCCAATTCCCATGTAATGACGCATGAAGGAAAAATGGGAAAAAAAAATCCATAATCCATAAAGCTTATGTCAGATGTGAAAAGTATAAAATTCTAGAACCATAGACTTTGAAGGAAAAAAAAACTTGTTTCATTTGCGTTGTGTTTGAAAACCAAGAAAAGTAAAAAAAATAAAAAAAAATTTTGAATTATAATAAAAAAGATAGACACCTAATGAAATCATTGATTTTTTTATTATTTTTTCTTGCAATGGAATTCCATTCTGGCATTACAGGCATAAGAAGAGGAGGTGGGTATACCTGTGAGGAAGCCTTTTCGCACGAAAATGCTAATTGTTCTATACGGCATTTTTACCCTGATCTACTCATTTGTTATTTTTTTTTTAATTGACTCATAGGCTCTTTTCAAGAAAAAAATAATAATTTATAGAGTTATTGGTTGACTTCAACTACTACTTTTGAATTCTCTCTCTCACATATGTAGAAAAAGAAAGATCCTTAAACAAGTGGGTTTAAATTAAACAAGTTTTAGATTACAAGTAAATAAACTCCAGGGTGAAAGGAAAAAAGTACGAATAATAAATGTCTAAAAATCTTTGTTTGGTATTAGGGTGGTAAAAAAAAAGTGAAGTAAGACATAAAAATATTGATTTGATTTATGAAAATATCATTTTACTTTCCAATTATCTTTAAATCCCACCAACATTTGTGATTGTGAGATGTTCGGATGGTAAATACGGATGATGTTGTCCTCGGTAAGGTGAGTTCTTCTCCGTCACTCGATATAAATGTATGTTTGAAAGGTAATTTTTCTTGTTCGCATTGGTCGGTGGTTGCCTCAAACTAGAATATAGGCATTTAAGGGGTTAGGGGTTCGATTCTCCTATCATCTTTGTGGGTTGAAAAATTATCCTTTTAATTTTCTCTCATCTTGTTTGTTGTAACTTGTAGGAGGAGCCTATGGACACTATCTGGTAGGGTTCAACCCCAACCCACCCTCCCCCAAAAAAAATAAAAATAAATTTATATACATGTTTGTATGGTGAGAATTTATATTGTCTTAAGACTTGCATATGGTATTCATTTAATTAAGATAAATATTGTGTGTGGATTAATCCAGTGACTAACATGATATCCACAAGGTTTTAGTAATCGGATTCGATTGGATGAAACGCCATCAGCCACAACTGATCCTGATTTCAGATGATTTTTTAAACCATCTTTCAAATTGATTGTTATTCATATTTGATCTTCATTTTTTTTTTGTCATTGTTACTGTTTTTAATCCGTAAAATAGTAAAAAATAAAAAATGAAACTTACCTATGTAGCAAAATCCCCCAATTTATTAAATCAAAACTCAAAAAAAACCATGGATTGTAGGGGTATTCTTTGCTTCTTCTTCCGGATTCCAGCAAACTAAAACCGTGTTTTTGGTGAGATCGTAAGTCATAACGAAGTCTATTTCCTTCCTACTCCCTTATAATATGGATCACAATCAATCTGGGTTTTCTGCATGTTTATTCAGTCAATCTGATCTGGTGGTCTTCGTTTGGTATGTGTGGACTGGTATCTAGCACAGGTACATCTCCATTTTTATCTCCATCTTTGATCAAAGTTTTATGTCTCGATTGCAACAGTCAAACCCTTCTCTTTGTCAGTTCGATCTGCTCTTGTTCCTCTAGAAGATGAATGTGGAACAAGGATTCTCAGCTTCCCAGTCTTTACCAGAAAATAGCTACCCTGTCAATGAATCAGCTTTTGTATTGAGCTTCCTAATTGCAGCAGTATGGGTCAAAAATACAATTTTTTTTCCCAGGGTTGCACTCTTGCAATGGGTCCCATACGAAGTTTCCATGCCAAAGTGAACCATTGTCAAACCCTTATTAACTCTTTGATTTGTAATCATGTTAAACCTCTTTTATTATTATAAATATAGGACAGTTGGTAGCTCCCCCCACCCCCCCCCCCCCCCCCCCCAAAAAAAAAAAAAAAAAAAAAAAAAAAAAAAAAAGGGAAACAAAATGGAACTGATCCATGGTTGTAGTTTACAGTATCAAAAGGGGTATCTTATCAATATCAATCATGATGGGTAGTAATCCAAATACCTTCACCAATCCTTTGATTAATTCCCCATATCTTATGACCTCCATTACTTCCCCTTATACATATGATGATGATAAAAGAAAATGGAAGCTCCAAGCCTCAGTCTCAAATGATGGCTTAAGAAATTTTATGAGTTTTTCAACTTTTAAGGGTCCTTTTATTTTCCTCCCCTTTCTCTTCTACAGTCATCGGTAACGTTAATAGTGCACCCAAAGGGTCAAAATTTTCTAGTCACACCAATCAAAGGACGAGAATCGGTAACGTCAATAGTGCACCCACAAGGTCAGTGAAAAGATAACAAATTTCATGAGAAAGAATGTTGGTTAGACTACGTTTGTTTTCATGTAAAATGGTAGGAAAATGAATTTATTCCTGTCAAAAAAGGATTTTCTAATGTTTGTTTCAACTTAAATGCAAAGAAATGCAAGAATATTTTATCAGTTTCATATAACATATCATTTGCAGGGAAAATTTTACAATCAAACAACCAAAGGACAAGACATAATTACTCTAATTAATTAATCATTTAAATCCTTGGAAGGTATCACCTCCCTACATGCTTATAAAATCAATACCATATTCTATAGAGTATGAAATCAGTCAGATAACTTCTAAATTGTCTTACTGCAAAACATGAAGAACTCGTACCTTAAGCTCTCATGTTTCTGCTGCCTCTTGTGTCTTCTTGTCTTTCCCAAGCCAGCTTCCTGTCAAGTTTCCCAACCTCTTTCAAATGCCAGACTCCTCAATGCTTACAGAGCCCTCAAGGCATGGAAACAAGCTATCCTGTCGGATCCAATGAACTTCACTTCCAACTGGTACGGCCCCAATGTCTGCAACTACACAGGCGTCTACTGTGCATCCGCACTAGACGACCCTAACATTACAACAGTCGCCGGAATCGATTTAAACCATGGAGATATTGCAGGTTCATTGCCAGAAGAGCTTGGTCTTCTTACCGACCTAGCTCTGTTCCACCTCAACACTAACCGCTTCTGTGGAACTCTGCCCCAAAGTTTCTGCAACCTTCATCTCCTCTACGAACTTGACCTCAGTAACAATCTCTTCACTGGGTGCTTCCCTTCTGTGGTTCTCTCCCTCCCTTCACTCACATATCTCGACCTTCGATTCAACGAATTCGAAGGCTCTGTTCCTTCCGCTCTCTTCGATTTGAAACTCGACGCCATCTTCATCAACAACAACAAATTTCGATCCTCTATACCTAAAAATTTCGGCAATTCTCCCGTTTCTGTGATTGTACTGGCGAATAACCAACTCAATGGTTGTTTTCCTTCCAATTTGGCCAAAATGGAAGGGACTCTGGATGAGATTAATCTTATGAATACTAGTTTATCTGGATGTTTATCTCAGGAAATTGGGAATTTAACTAACCTAACGGTTTTCGAAGTCAGTTTCAACGATCTGTCTGGACCATTGCCAGAGAAGATGGGAGGGATGAAAAGCTTGGAGCAATTGGACGTGGCTCACAACAATCTATCCGGTGAGATTCCGGCGAGTATTTGTTCGTTGCCGAGATTAGAGAACTTCACGTACTCTTATAATTACTTCTGCAGTGAACCGCAATCCTGTCTCAAGCTTCTTGATAAAGACGACAGCCTGAATTGCATTCCAGGTCGGCCATTGCAACGGTCTCCACAGGAATGTGCGTCCTTCCTAGCACATCCTGTAAATTGTTCTGCCTTGGGCTGCTCGACATGAAATCCATCTTCACCTCCACCGCCGCCACCAGCATAAACTCTGACTCCGCCACTGCCTACACCGCCGCCACCATCATAAGCTCCGGCTCCACTGCCATCCGCCAACGCCACCAGCATAAACTCCGGTTCCATTGCTGTCTCCACCGCAGCCATCCACAGAAGCTCCGACTCCGCTGCTGTTTCCACAGTCTCCACTGCCGCTGCAATCGTCTCTACCACGTCCAGCACTTCAGCCCTGTCCACCTCCATCACCACATCCGGCCTTCGCCACCACCGCCATGAAAAGTTTATTGGGAGTCTGGGACGCTCGACATGGTCTTACGAAATGATCAGAAATCCCTTTTTTTTTTTTCGTGATTAACGTTGATTGATGATTCTGCTTTTGCATTTTACTATAGTAACCTCAGATTCCAATCCAATGGTTAAAGAATTTGAAGCACGTTTATATTTCCTTTCATAATCATTGCCGTTATGTGCTTCTTAGCTTTGGACTGTTAGATTGGAATCTGAAGGGAAAAAAAAAACTTGTTTCATAAGGATTTGGTCTTATGCATGGTCAAGTAATCGGTATCAGATCAACCAGGTTAGTTAGATCGACTAATTCATATTGGTTTTGGATTTGAATTGGATTGATTTTAGACATGACTGATGCCGATTGGCATGACTGATCAACAAGAGACAATTTTTATCTAACTACTACCTTTGGATTATCTCTCTTAACAAATGGGTTTAAATTAAATGAGTATTAGATTACAAGTAAATAAACTTTAGGATTAAAGGGAAAAAAAACCATATTATAATACATAATATGAATAATCAAAGTCTAAAAATTTTTGTTTCGTAAATACCCTTTTACCTTTGCAATTATCTTCAAATCCATCTTCAACATTTCTTGTGGTTGTGAGTGAGAAAATTCCTTTTGAAAGACTACTTAATGGTGATAGTTCACCTTAAATTAGGGTGAAGTGAAGGTAATCAATCGATTATATAGAATGTCCAATGTATCCCTAAACAATTCCTAGAACCTCATCCAAAAACCAAAATCGATGGAATAAGAGTTTTTGGCAGAAAATCACCGACCCTACTAAAAAGTCTCAGCAAAGTTTTTAGTACAAAAAGTGTACCTCTCACAATAATTCATCAACACGACCTTCTATCCATTCAAATCGCTTCAAGTGACACTACTGTTGTACATAAGTCTAGGCCTTTCAATGCACGAAGCTCTCATTACTACAGAATTTCGAAAAGACCAGAAAGTAAGTAGCTTACTCTTGCAACACACAGAGTTGTACATAATTAATCTCTGCCTAAATAATTGAGGTATTGGAAAGCTGATCTGATTAATATATTTTAAACAAATACTACACCTGTGTAATCATTTACTAGAGTAGCTAAGAGGGACCATTGGTAACATTTATAAGGAAACCAAGGGCCTTTGATCATGTTGGCATGAACAAATATACATGTGCCTGTTGTTGTTGGATTTCGTCCAATGTATAGGATGTTATCAAGTATCTGCAGAGCAAGAACACACAATGAGGTGGGTGGGTTTTACCCCGTGGCTATTTCGATGCCAAAGTCAGTATTGACCAGGATAAGGAGAATGAAACTCGGGGATAAAATACCCAAGTTCTTTAGAGAGGGGGGGACTGAGGGGCATGAGTCTCTTTCGAACCCTGCCTTTTCAATTCACCATGGTCACCGAATTATGGAGCGAATATCACTTACAGGTCAGTGAAAACTCATATGGGAAAGGGAGAACCAGAGAGAAAAAGTAATCACAAGGATAATTTTTGAGGAGTGAGAATACCTTGAGGGTGTGAAAATTTTTGGATCCTTTGCATCTAGTGTCTTCTCCATATTTATAGAGCCAGGGTGAAGTTTGCCGAGCAAGCTTCCTCTTCACCTACTGTTATCCCCGTCAGTCCATCCACAGGGAAGAATAGGACAGGAAGTCTACGACCCCTAGAAATGACGCAAACTTGTCCAATCAATACTTTTAGACCACCTGTCAATCCACATTATCACTTTTTCTATCATATATAGCCACCATCTTCTAGGATTCGAGAGGATTTGACCACCTTTTTCACTCTGTTAGTCTATATCGAAGGTTTCAGGGGGGTCGAATCACCCATCTAGCATTTATTATCCTTGTCGACATTTATGAGCATTAATGAGATATTGCATTTAATGTCCATCTACCACCATCTCATATGTCTCCTGGTCGAATAAACTCTTTCAAAACACATTTTTGCGCAGGATTTCTCAATCTTGGTGAAGGATCAGTCATTCTTTAAATGGCCGACAATGATTGACTCTTGTTAGATCCCGATGACACCATGTTGATATTCCCTTTGCATGGTTAAGATTAAATCCATCATATTTTTCCCTAACCATTACATAAAGCAATTGTGTGATCATGAGACGTTTGGATAGTAGATGATGTTGGCCCATGATAAGATGAATTCTTCTCCATCACACAATATATATATATATATATATATATATATATATATATATATATATATATATATATATATATATATAGGCACAATGGAATATAGGCTCTTAAGAGGTCAAGGGTTTGATTCTCCTATTTTCATTATGTGCCAAAAAAAAATCTACCTTGTTAGTTGTAACTTGGAAGAACCTATGGACAAGGTGGACCTTAAGGATCTTGATTAACATTTTTTTTACCCTAATACTCCCTAGTGGGTTTGCACAAACAAAAAAAAAAAAAAAAAAAAAAAAAAAAAAATAATATATATATATATATATATATATATATATATATATATATATATATATATATATATATATATATTTGGTGAGAATTTATATGATCTCAACTCTCAAGAATTGCTTAAGATATTCATTTAATTAAGATAAATACTGTGTGTGGATATGCACCGATTAATTGAGTTTTTTTTTGGTACAATTAGTTAAGGTTCTCTTTGGTATAATTTATATTTATGTTTATGAGTTATTTATGAGAAATCATTTATGAAAAACGAAGAAAAAAAAGCAGAAATGAAAAACGTGAAATATTATTTACACATTTGGAGAGTTCTAGTACTAACCTGTTATTAAATGGTATATTGGTTCTAACCAATGGAAAACCCGTCCCATTTAGTATCCAATCCCAAAAATGATTCCTCAGAACCTCTCCATTTAGTCATGAGATGATTCTGGAACGAGTTTTAGCAGTTTGGTTCTAACTCATTTGGTTCTGAACCAAATTGACACCCCTTATGTTTGGGACAAGGGCAGCGAATTACATCACATGAAAGGATCAAATGATAAATCTATTTGAAAAAAAAAAGTTTAAATAGATCGCTTGTCAAAATTTTAGACCCAAATTCAATCATTTATCTTTTCACATTTTTCTTAATTTTCATTGTTTTATTTTGCCAATCTGCCATATGGGCAAAAGTGGGCACCTGACAAAGGATTGATTATATGGATGGACCAAACCAAAGAGCCGTCCTCTTTTATTGTAAATCAATTATTTCCTTTTTCTTTGTCCCATTTTATCACTCTTCTTTACCATAAAAAAAAAATTATCACTCTTTCTCCTTCCCCAGCCTACCAAAATTATTGAGTAATTTTTTTAATCGTGAATTCGTGATTCAATGATTGAAGTTTATTCTGTATGCATACCAATATATCATCTCTCACTTTGAAACAAACCAGACCCCAATCTACCTGCACGCTGCAACCACTCCTTCCCTCCATGGGTATTGGTCAATATTGGTCTAGTATTGATTATATACTGAAGTAACATATCTTTTTTATATCAAATAGTATCCATCAGGTATTAGTTTCCACTTTCATTCAATCAAATGATACTGTATCGGTCAGGTATCCGTATCAAAGACTCAAATCATCTCCTATCATTGAAAAATGTTTGGCCATTGAATCATGGTTAGATGATCTAGATAATATCGATGAAGTTAAATTAAGAAAAATGGAGAAAAAAATAAAATAAAATAACAGTAGTAAGTCTCCTTCAAGGGACAAGACACATGGGAAGAAAAGTGAAGAATAATTACTCTAATTAATGAGCCATTTATAATGAGCCATTTAAATCATCTGAACCTCTCCCCTTGCACCCTTATAAAATCGAGGCATAGTCCATAGAGTATCATATCAGATAACTTCTAAATTATCTCACTGTAAATGGTTCACGTACTCTGCAAAACAATGAAGAACTCATACCTGAAGGTTTCATGTTTATGGTGCCTCTTCTGTTTACTTCTTGTCTTTCCAAAGCCTTTCCCTTTCCAATATCTCTCAAATCCCAGGCTTTTCAATGGCTACATTGCCCTTCAGGCATGGAAGCAAGCTATTCTGTCGGACCCAATGAACTTCACTTCCAATTGGAGTGGTTCCAATGTCTGCAATTACCCGGGCGTTTACTGTGCACATGCACCAGACGACCCTAACATGACAACAGTCGCCGGAATCGATTTAAACCATGGAGACATTGCAGGTTCATTGCCAAAAGAAGTTGGCCTTCTTACCGACCTAGCTCTCTTCCACATCAACACCAACCGCTTCTGCGGAACTCTCCCCGAAAGCTTCCGCAACCTTCACTTCCTCTACGAACTCGACCTCAGTAACAACCTTTTCAGTGGTTGCTTCCCTTTTGTGGTTCTCTCGATCCCTCCCTTCACTCACATATCTCGACCTCCGGTTCAATGAATTCGAAGGCTCCGTTCCTTCCACTCTCTTCGACTTGAAACTCGACGCCATCTTCATCAATAACAACAAATTCCGATCCTCTATACCTAACAACATTGGCAATTCTCCAGTTTCTGTGGTTGTATTGGCGAATAACGAACTCAATGGTTGCATTCCTTCCAATTTGGACAAAATGGCAGGGACTCTGAATGAGATTAATCTTATGAATACTAGTCTGTCTGGGTGTTTGCATCAGGAAATTGGGGAATTAACTTACTTAACGGTTTTCGATGTCAGTTTTAACGACCTGTCTGGGCCATTGCCGGAGACTATGGGAGGGATGAAAAGCTTGGAGCAATTGAACGTGGCTCACAACAATCTATCCGGTCAGATTCCAGCGAGTATATGTTCGTTACCGAGTTTAGAGAACCTCACATACTCTTATAATTACTTATCTGGTGAACCGCAATCCTGTCTCAAGCTATCCGATAAAGACGACAGTCTGAATTGCATTCTAGGTCGGCCCTCGCAACGGTCTCTAGAGAAATGCATGCCCTTCCTAGCACAACCTATAAATTGTTCTGCTTTTGGTTGCTCGACAACAAATCCATCACCACCTCCACTGCCGCCACCAGCAGAAGCTCTTGCTCCGCTGCTGTCTCCACTACTGTCTCCACCGCCGCCGCCAGCAGAAGCTCCTGCTCCGCTGCTGTCTCCACTACTGTCTCCACCGCCGCAATCAGCAGAAGCTCCGGCTCCGCTACTGTCTCCACCACCATCATCAGTAGAAGCTCCGGCTTCGCTGCTGTATCCACCGCTGCCACCAGCAGAATCTCCGGCCCCGCTGCTGTCTCTTCCGCCGTCACAGCCGTCTCCTCCTTCACCACGTCATCCGGCGGCACCACAACCGTCTCCTCCTCCTTCACCACCTCATCCGGCGGCACCACAACCGTCTCCTCCTCCATCACCACATCCGGCGCCACAGCCGCAGCCGCAGCCGCCTCCGCTTTGGGACGCTCGACTTGATCTTACGAATTGATCAGAAATCCTTGTATTTTTGTTTTCATCCTTTCGTGATTAACGACGAACTGATGATTTCTCAATAATGAGTTTCTGTTTCTGCAATTTATTATCCACCCCGACCAGTATGAGTAACCTCAGATTCCGATCCAATGGTTAAAAAACTTGAAGCACGTTTACCTTTCCTCGCAGAATCATTGGTTTTATGTGATTCACAGCTGTGAACTGTTAGATTGGAATCTGGGGTCAAAAATTTCTAAACAAATAAGCCGTACATGTAATATCTCCAACACCACCTGCTAAGATTTTGGGGTTCTTTATTTGAACGATCCAGACCGACGATTTGGTACCTTTAGGTTGGGGTCTATTGAAAATGATGGACCATAACCCTGGAAATACTATTAAGCGTGACCTGCGGGAATTCGGGATTCTGTATTCCAAGTACACTGTAAATGTGGTGCTGGAGAGGGTTTGGGATCACAGCATCCATTGCTGCACTCTCTGTGTCTGTGATAAAACCCTGCAAATTTAAACCCTACAATTGTAACTACTCCTTTGCTGAAACCCTAGCCATGAAGAACGTCGAAGAAGCGGACGTTGGCATCTCCTGTTACATCTCCCAGCTTCCTGGTTTTTGCGGCGTATTGAAACAAAGGTTGTTTCTCGCCTGTCTTCTCACTTATTTTCCTCCCAATTCCACTCAGGCGTTTATTTCAGTTTGTGTCTAGGAGATGAGGATATCAAATGTGTAGTGTAATGTGCAAAAATTTTTTTTGTAGGTATTCTGATTTCATCGTAAACGAAGTAGATTACGATGGAAATGTTGTTCATTTGACATCTCTAGACGCCCCTCCGGAGGTAACATTATTCACGACTACTAATTGTTGACATTATTTTTCGTTCTTCCATTTATGCATATTTTAAAGTTTTTTCAAAATTTTTCTTCTTCTCTCATGATAGAGTAGTTCTCATACATTTGATTTATCAGACTGTGGAGGAGAAGGAAAAGGAAAAGGAAAAGGAAACCTCTGATCAAAACGATAAAAGTTATGCCGCAGAAATCGAATTGTTTAGATCTCTTGCTGGTGAATCTGATGCCGAATCTTTGAAAGCTTTTGTAGACCAAACCATATCTGGTCGTGACAGTGACATTGACCCGGTTACCCTTTCTCCGGATTCAGATAAATCCCATAGGACGGCAAGTTTTGGATTCGACCTCTTATATTGTATTTATTAGAATTCGTCCTCTATGGTTCCTGGGTTCCAAAATTTTGAATTTTTATGTTTTTTCCAGGCGGTTCATAATTTTTTCAAGGAGCATTTCAAATTTCTTGTCACAGACACGGTTGATGGACCAGATTCCACGTCAAAATGCATTCGGGTGAGGTTGAACTCAGGAGGGCAACATAACAAAGGCAGGAACTCAAGGAAACGGAAAGATAGGAGTGATAAACCATTTGACAGTCGAGGTTCAAATGATTGGCCAGAGCATGTTGGTAAATTCCTCAGGTAAGCTGTTACATGATTCTTCATCTCCGACATTAGTTTTTTGTGCTTTTTTGTTTAACCATCTATTGTTTCTCATTCTTGCAAGGAAAACCAATAGAATAATGGAGACATGAAACACTGTTTTTGGCCAGTGGAGTCTCTTTCTATTGACCAGTTTAATTGGGCCTTCAAGTGTCCAGAAGTGAAAATTTCTACGTAATTTTTAGTATGTGTTTTTAATTATTTCCTCAAAAATAACATTATTTCTACAAAAAAGGACATAAGCTTAATAATTTCATGATGGGCTGCTGATGCCTTATTTTTTTAGTGAGTTGGCACTCGGTGGCCTCATTAGTACTTCCCAGGAGTAGTAGAGATTAATGTTTACAAGTATCCATGGTTTGTTACTTGAGGAAAAAGTTACAAGAGATCTTCATACCTTCCCTTCATCCAGTCCTATTGAGTGCCAAGAACAAGTGATTTCTCTAGTGGATGATGGAGCCAAACAAAGTGTTGAGAGAGATTTCTCTAGTGGATGATGGAGCCAAACAAAGTGTTGAGAGTTTTTATATACGTTGGGGGACAGCAATATTTTATAATATATGGGTTAGATGCTTCATTTTGTCGTGTATCCTCTCTTTATCTGCTAAATTCCATGTCATTGGCATTCCAACAGAGTTTTGGCCTCTACTTCATTTCGGTGTTTTATATCATTTGGCCCGTTATAAGGATTAAATTTGTTGCTTATATTGTTTGTTCTCAGATCCTTTTATTCCTCTCTGTTAGTCCCAAATGACCCTCTCCTCTATTCAGTCATGTCTAACTGTTTGCTAAACCATCGAATTCAAGCAAATTTAAGGAGTTTATTTTCATGTGAAAAAATTATGCTTAGTTATTTTTGGATGCATCAATGTGTTACAAATATTTTTGTCATGCCTTTCCAATAATGATATGGTTGAGGGTTAATCTTAGTTATACAGTTATCAACTATGAATATGATGCAGTCCAAGAAGGCCCAAGGCCTAAGCTCAAGTCGATAATGGGTCAGCCCAAAGAACCAGTCGGTATTGGTCCATTGGACCAACCCAAAGACCAAACCATCAACTGAACACTGTTCACGTGGTACTGTTCACGTGAGTGCCAACAGATTTCTTTTCTATTTTATTAAGTTATTTGTCTCCTAAATATTTGGTTCAGTATCTTAGAGTTAGTTTCCTAAATATTTGGTTTGTTAGTTTGGAAACTTTCCTAATTTTATAAAGGGAAGTTTCCTTTTAATTTTTGCCTTAGTTTAAGTTAGGAGAGTCCTATAGGGAGTCAACTTTCCTTGTTTTGTTTCTGTTTCAGTTTTGGAAATCCTATTATTTTGTAATCTTTCTTAAGTCTATAAATAAGATAAAGAAGAAGAGAGCCGGTAGACTTTCAGAGAAAAAAAAAGAAATCAGTTTTTTTTTTTTTTTTTTTTTTTCTGGTTGAGTCTCCCACGGTTGTGAGACTCAACCGATAGTTTTGTGTTCTTCTTGCTACTGTTTTGCACACTGCTATTTAATCGACTATTCTCCATCCCTGCTGGACGACTTGAAATCTTTCTATTGAGGTTAATTTGTTGCTGATTTAATAGTGATTATCACCAATTCCAATCTGAGATACTTCTAAGCTGGGCGGTAGTTACTGCAGCAACTCTGCAGGGCCTGTAGCTACTCCAACCCTTTTCTGATCAACTCCCAACTTCTGCTAGTGTTCATAATCGCTGTCAAGAGTATCTCCTACCAATTTCAAGTGATTTCAAGGGTTAGATTTCTAGATAAGTTGGATTTCTTGTTATTTTCTAATTCTGATTTAAGATTGGACTGCATAAAGATCCTGCGACAACGAGGGTTTGTTAATTTTACTTGCTTTGAACCCTCTTTTGCCATCAGAATATGATGACAGTAGTGTCACATTTGGTAAGTTGAAGGAAGGCCGTGAGTGAGTAAAGAACAAGGTAAATTTGGTTCTTGTGGATTCGTCAGTCACACATTTTTATTTATCTTTAATACTATCTTTAATTGTACATTGTTGTGGATGTAACTCGTAAGTTAGGTTCCTTTGCTTATTTTTGAAGACCAGTGTCCATCCCTTCTCAGGTTTCATCTCTATAAAGAAAATAAGGACACACAAGAGGCTTTAGGGCTAATAGGAAAGATGCTTGGCATCCAGGTATATTCTGCATCACCTTCTTTGCTATATGGAAGCTTTGTTTGGTTGTTTAACATATCTAGGGAAGCTTTTTCATAAGTACATCTTCACTTCTTCTGAATCAGTTATACAGTGTTGTACCTCTCATAATTTAAGTAACACTTAACAGAGAAAACTTAAAAAGAAAGATCTTGAATTTAGTAATCACTCTGAGTAAGAGATTGATCTCAACACATAAAAGCTTGAGACAACACAAAAAAAGGATTTCTAGGAACATTCATCGGCTTTGTACAGTGGTTGAATCACACACACTGGATTGACCCAGCTGCTTGAACCAAATATATCTGCCACCCCTCCACCCAAAAAAAGTGTTTGGACCAAGTAGGAAAACAACAGAATGATTGGATTCCCAGAGATTTGAATGGTCAAGTTTGCAAGGTGTTAACAACAAATGAATCTCTGATATGTATGGAGACTAGAAGACGCTTGCATTCTATGGGATTTGCATAATTACAGAATTCTAAAACATGCACAATTCACAATTTTTAAGGCCTGAAATTGGGGTATATGAAGATAGCAGTGTATGCTATTGTTGATATCACTTAGTTATAAAGAACTCTTGGATTGTGTCTTTTGTTTGAATTTACTTCTGGGGCGTCTGTTTGTAGTGTTCCTTTGAAAATATTTTGAGTTGGAATCTCTCTTTGGACTTGGAGTTCCATTATATATTCCTTTGAATTTGTGTCTTAATGGAGACATCTTTTGTGTTTTTATTTATCTGTTGCGATTCTTGAGAATCATATGAACTATTTATCATGAGACATGCCCTTTCCAATGATGTAAGACAAAGTGATAGTTCGCAGTAATGGCAAGGTTCGAGGTGACGGTTTCTACCAAAATCTGGGATTTTTCTCGGACATCTCGAACCTTGGTTTCGAGGCCCATAAGTTTTTATTTTTTATTTTTAATTGGATTTTATTTGTGTAGCCTATTTTAACCATTTTATACCTATTTCCTACATTAGTTTAAAAAAAAAAAATCTAAAATGATAATATCTAGTGTGAACGCAAGTTTGTTAGTGTCATTGAGACCTGGGATTGTGTCTAGAGTTAAGTAGGCAGCATTTATTTATGACTAATATCATTTAAGTAAATTTTTTTTTATTTTTAATTATATTTCATTTACTTACGTTATTATTTATAAATAGCAAACACCCTCAATTTAAATCCAATAAAAATAGTATAAAAATTCAAGTTCCAAAAGGATAAAACGTCAACCCTCCAGTTTAAGAACAAAAACCGAATTTTTTGGGTGCGGGAGCGATTTTCAACTTCCAAAAGCTAGGCTTTTTCCTAAATATAAAAGTTTCATAAATCTTATTATAGTAAAGCTTCACTAAAAATCAAGAGTGCGCCAAAATAATTTTTTACTTTGATGCACAAAAATTAGGTCCAGAACAAAGGTGGCAAAAATAAAAGGGAAATTGCCTATGAAATCCTGAAAATCTGTAACCTCCCGTGAATTGAATATGTACTTTCGAAGAGAAAACATCGTTTTTATAAGCTTATGATTCTCTTGCATCACCCAATGTCAATTTGGAAATCACATTAATTGTCTTTACGATCCAAAGAAAAAGATCATTACCTGGTAAAAAAAAAAACCATTTAATTGTGATGCACTGCTCTTGTTTTGCTTCCATGTAATCTAGTGCATGCATTAGCATCAGAGACAATGTTTATGCATCTCATACTCATAGTAGTTTTGCACACAAGGTGTTTAAAAATTTCCATTAAATACTAAAATGGTGGATAAAATATATTGTGTTTTATCAAATAGCAAGTTTGTGAATGGTGCATAAAGTGTTCTGCATTTCTTGTTTACAACTATGATTTGAATGTGCTTTAATTTTTTTCTTTATAAGACTACAGATTATCAATTAATTGTGAACTCATGTTGTTATGGTATGTACTTTTTGGACGCCTATGATTAATAATGTGTATATATTATTTTGGCAGCAAAGATCATTTGGATTTGCAGGTACAAAAGATAAGCGCTCTGTATCAACCCAAAGGGCAAGTATTTTTATCCCTCTTCCCATGATTTATGCTTTCTATTCTAGTTCCTTGGTTGATGTGGGTGAGTAATAAATGTATTGAGAAAAAGGGGGGCAGGAACTCAGTACAAGAACAAAAAATTCAGAGCACCCTGATGGAGCTTCTATAAGTGGATACGGCAACGAGAACGTGATGTTCTGAAAGTGGAACAACTACTAGCTAATTGACTTTTCTAATGTTTTCCTGTCTTTATTGATCTTTTTTAATAATGTGAGCTTCGCATTGCACTTGTTTTATGAAATACCCAAACCAGTTTATTTCTCAGTTGACCCTTTGCATGGTTAGTATGAAAATCACTTTCCCACCTAAAAGCCTGAATCCATTTTGTTTCTACATGCAGTTTTTCAACCATGTTTGCCTCCATTAGCTTCCTCCATAGATGGCTTTTGTTACTTAACCCCTCACCCAAAAAATAAAAAAAAAGCAGTGCCTGGTTGGTTATCCTAAAGGGGGCCTCTCATTTGGAATTTAGTTTGTCTCTTATGGCTTTCTCTCTCTAATTTTCTACCCTGGTATGAGAGGGTTGTGGGGATTGAGATTGTCATATAATAGCCAGGAGATTGTGTACCTTTTTAGGACTTGGGGTAGTGGGACAGTTGGAGGTTCTGAATTCATAGTGTTAAACTATCTGGTGAGATAACAGAGGCAATTGTATTCTGACATGCTATGCGGGAAATGAAAATCAATATTGTAAGGATTTGCGAGTGCTATGCTGATTTACTTTTCTTTTGGTTTTACTTTTTGAGTTCCTGGGAACATTCTGCATATATCTTATTGACAAAAGGCTATCCTAATTTCATTTAGAATTTGTATCTTCATAAAAGGAATTTTCTTTTCCCTTTGCAGGTAACGGTTTTCAAGCAACATGCAAGAAGGTTAGCTGCTCTCAATGACCGGCTGATCGGTATCAAAGTTGGAGATTTTTGGTAGGTTGTCATAACTTGTATCTTGTGTTCTTGGCTTTTTAGTTTATTTTATTTTATTTTATTTATGCCAAATTATTGTCTTATTCAAGAATTCATTGTTATCCAGTCACATCAGAGAAGGACTTCTTCTTGGGCAGCTCCTAGGAAATCGATTCACAATTACATTGAGGTAAAAGTGCTTCCCTAAATGCTAGCTACTTTTTAATTTATTTTAAACATCACTTACGCAGAGATTCCTTTTTTTTTTTTTTTTTTTTTTACTTGATGGCTTTCTTGTGTTAAGCACTCACTCACATATCTTCTCAGAGGAGTTGTTGCAGATTCTGAAGATACCATAAAAGCAGCTGCTGATGCCTTAGGAAAGAAAGGGTTCATAAATTACTTTGGTTTGCAAGTAATTCCTTTATTCCATTTTGATTCTCTATTTCACATAGTAGAGTACTTCCTTCACCTCATGGGTATTGGAAACTGTCCTTGTAATACTGTGTGGTAACCATGTAAAGTAGATAGGAACCATCACATTGCAGGGGCTTTCACACCTAATAGCTCACTAAGGCTAATTTTTTATAAGATGATTTACCTACCTCATAAGAGGGCGATTCTTGGTGTGACGGTAAGTTTGTCATATTGCAACTTGGTGGTCTCGGGTTCGAAACACGAAAACAGCTTCTCCGCTTTGTGGGATTAAGGCTGCGTACATTTTGCCCCTCCCTAGACCCTGCAGTAGCAGGAGCCTCGTGCACTGGGATGCCTTTTTTTTACCCACCTATATATTGCATCCATCTAGATTACCCAAATATAAATGGAGGTTCTAAAGCAGCATAAGATTTTTTTTTTTATTGTTGCTGATGTTCTGAATTAAACTTGTTGAACTGATACGTCAATGGCTTTTCAGCGTTTTGGAAGTGGTTCCGTACCAACTCATCTCATTGGGGCAACATTACTTCGTGGAGAGTGGAAAACTGCTGTAGACATGATTCTTGATCCAAGAGAGGGGGATATCCTTTTTGTTTTTTAAAAGCAAATCTTTTTATTTTAATGGTTGAATCCAGAATCGTTACTTTGATAAATGTGATGTGTGTAAACAGCTGAAGTTTTGTTTTCAGTAACTTAATCTTGAGAAAACAGCGTGAGGTCATCAGGAAGGTTCGTGAATTCTATAAGGAGTGTGGTGATATTGAGGGGACTCTCAGGCAATTACCCCGCCATTTGGTTGCTGAGAAGGCTATAGTATGTTACTTTCTATGAATGTTCTCAACATGTATTTCTGTTTTTTGTAGTACACCTCCATCTTCTGATAGTAAATGCTGTTGTTAACTTGGCTGAGAAGGAATATTTGTTTTGCTGGATTTCTTACTATATCTTTTTGTTGTTCATGACTTTAATGGGTATTTTTTTTTCTCCTAATTCTACTCTTTTGGCTTTTTGTGATTCTGTGTATGAAATGATGAAACTTAAATCCATTGTGTTAATAACATTCTTATATGCTTTATGAAATTCATTTGTCTTTTCAGCTACCACCAGTTATCTTCCAAAGTGCCCCCATTGCTATCGTTATTCTTTAAAGATCTTCATGTGTAGTCATGTCTGAAAAACTTCATCAAGCCCAAATGAGTAAATACAGCCCAAACTCATTCAACTTAAGTCTTCTACAAGAAATTGGACCAACTGATGAATTCATGAGTCCATCCCATGCTGACCCTGATGCAATATACGCCAATGCTGTACCCTGGACCATTCACCATATTACTCTGGCCTTCCAAATGGAAGTAATGTGCCGGAAAATAATAGCTATTTGCGTAGTTGTCAAGGTTGCCTAGGTGACAAGGAGCCCCATGAGGTCCAATGCAACCGGCTGCCTTAGGTGCCTAGGCGACAGACCCAAAACATGATGATTTCGCCCTGCACATGTTATAAATTTGATCATTTTTCATTTGTACCCATATATGTTTCTACAATCACACTTTTACTCCAATTATGTTCCATATTCTGACCTTTGTAACCCAACACATATATGTATATCTTCACATATATAGTATGACAGAGCTTTCATTCTATTTCTGGCCAATTATGTTCCATATTCTGACTTGTTGTGCTATGTGCATGGCAGAGCTTTCATTCTGCTTCTGGACTAATGTGAATATATATCTTTAACTACTTTATGAATTGTCTCTTTGTTTTTGCAGCTTGTGCTCAATGTAATTTCTCTTTTATGCTTTTCTCAATCAGCTTCAGTGTTTAAAGAAATGCCCTGGGAACTACTTGCAGGCCCTGAAGTCTATTCCTAGGACTTTGAGGATGATGTGAGTCTTTGCTTCAGTTCAGAGGAACCTAGATTTTGATTTAATTAATTTTCTGTCAATATGCTGAACTGTGTAACATAATCAAATAAAAGTAACCAAATAAGTAAGTTACCAATGTTTTTTCTTGGACAAAGCAGAATGCACTTTCTTAATTTGGATCTTACATCATACTGATATTGCTATAGCATTAGCTTATCGGGTGTGGTCACATAATAGTGTACGTGATTTCTGTAATTATTACACCTTTTAACCTATTATTTTATTTCAGTTTTTTTTTTTTTGTGGTAAATTCCTTTTCTTTTTTTCCCAGTTACCAATTCGATAGTTGTCTTCATGCTTAAAAAGTAGGTTTGGAGTGTTGGGAAGTGAAATCGACTTTATATGGAGCTTTTGACCCTATCATTGAATCTGATGTTCCACGCCCTGCCGCCTGGCAAGGAAATGAATTATGCAGCTCAGAGATAAAGTGATTTTTTCTTTCTGATGTTTGATGATGTATATTCAATATCCTTTATGATTTGATTTAAGCAACATAGACTCTTAATGATGGTGGAGGCAAGAAGAAACCCTAGAAAATCAATAACGGTTAAACAACAGGAATGATTAGTTATAAAATTACTAATGAAACTCTAAAATTTCTCCCTCATTTCAGATCTCTAAACATGGTTAAAACCTCCTTCGTAATTTCTACCTCCCCCCCCCCCACACACACCCACCCCCCCCAAAAAAAACAAAAAAAAAAAAAAAAAACCGTTCCTTATATATGGATCATTCTGCAGCCTGAGATTTCTGCCCAGCAGGTCCGCTGTTTGTTTGAGTAGCCAAGAAGCTTTCCAATAATCCGATGCCATATCTTGTGCTTCCGAGGGAGAACAGATTCTCCTGTTTTCTCTCATCATTTTCAGAACAAGCTATCTCAGGATCCCACACAGTTCACTCAGTTTATTTGTCATTAATGGCCTAACTCTGGTCAGGTGCTGGGATGGTATTTTTTGGAGTTAAAGAAAATTTTCTTAGGGCTAACAACAGCCAAGACAAGCTTGTCTAAATGGTCTTAATATCTGCCTCATCGTAGATTAGTTGGCATCCAATATTTTTGGAAATGTTCTCCACCTAATTTTAACTCATCTGGTAAGTTTCAGCCCAAAGGGAGTTCACTTTGTGGAGTTATAGAGTTTTGGAAATTGATTAAAAATTCAACTTTGGACGGCTTGGTTTACCATTGATATGGGCTGAAACTTATCACATTGCCAATCCTGAGGGTGATCCACCTGTCCAACAGTCGGATTGGAGAGGTTAACCTTACACGTGGCATAATTAGGTCGACTTGTCTTCACAGGGTCATGTTTTTCCCAATTTTCTCCGTGAGTATCTTATTCATTTTTAAGTGATCAAGTGCAACTTGCTGAGCATGTGACTGTATCTTAAATCTGTTACGTTTGGATATAAAAACTGGTTATGTAGGCAGGACCAACTTTCTATTTTTAAATTTCAAAAATTTACAGAAAAACTAAGTAAAGGCCAACTTGGAGATACTTTTCTCCTTCAAATTTCCTTAGCTTAGGAATTATGATAGAAAAGTAAAAGAACATATTATCTTTCTGAAGAAGATAACATTCTTGTGTCTTGTATTTTGATTTGCATATTTAATGACTTTATAAAATTTGACCCCTATTCTACTGTTTAGGTATGTGCATAGTTACCAAAGTTACTTGTGGAATAACGCAGCAAGTGTTAGAGTGCAAAGACATGGTATGTGTTCTTTTCTCAGAGCAGTTTATTTATTAAAGAAAGGTAGAAGTCATTGATGAAGTCATTAAAGAAAGGTAGAAGTCATTGATGAACCTGTAGTTTAGTTGATATGATACTGCAAGTGCACCGTGGCTTTGGAGTCGTGTGTTCCTTGGGAACCCAGCTTACCCAGCGAACAAAGAGAAGTCACCAGCTTTGCTTTGCTGTTATCTTCTTAGGGTGTTGGTGTTACAGATCCTTGTTCCCCTGCTCCAGACCTGTGTTCTGCTGCTAACCAGTTTGGTCTATATTCCCATAAATGTCAATAAAATGTTGTGAATTTCTTGGAATTCAGCTGAGCAAAACTGTCTTAGTTTGTTGAATTTTATTCTAACATTTCTTCTCCCCAATACATATGTGATGGCTAGGTCCCTTATTATCTATCATAACTTGTTTTGCTTTATGGTCACTCTCCTCCCCTGCACCATAAAATAATAATAATAAAAAATCTTGAAATAGTTGACCAAAAAAAACAACAGTGCTATTGAAAAGTTATACTTCTAGGTCTTAAAAACTTTCTTCTGTGGTAGGAAATGACCAAGTAGTGCCTGGAGATCTGGTGTATTGTAAACAAGCTTCTACTGACACACTTATGGAAGTCCTAAATCCTGAAAATGAGGAAGATAATGAAAATGATATTAGCCATATAGATGAGATCTCAGGAACAACAGCTCCTGAAGGAAAGGGTACTCCTGTGAAGGTGATAAACTCAAAATCTCTATGTTGCCTGGACCTTTTTCGTTAGCATTTTATGCGAGTAAATATGTGCTTTAAAGTTATTAAACCTCTCCATTGTATTTCTAATTGCCTGCACACAGTTTTTCCTGTACTTTTATTTATATTGTAGGCACACTGTTTCCAGTGCCATGCAACAATAATCTTATATGGCTATTTCAATTCAGGCCAGACATATCTAGGTCAAAATAAAATAATTTGGTAGAATCTTGGATTGGTAGTTTCTATATTTCTGTTCTATTCTATCTGCTGGCAGATCTTGACTGCAGAGGACCTACTTGGTGACGGCTATAAAATTGATGATGTCATACTCCCGTTGCCTGGGTGAGAGCAGCTAAGAAAACCTAATCAGATCTATCCAGATTCCATACGTTGTTAGCATTAAATTAATTTTTTTTTAAATAATTTCTTCCTGGTTTTTACCCTTTATCCTTCTGGCAGTTCAAGGGTGCTCTATCCGACGAATGATGTTGCTGAAATTTATCATGATCTGGCAAAGAAGGTGCATTGTTTCTTAGAGCTATAATTACTGATCTATTGAATGGCTGCAGGATTTTCTTTTCACTTCCTTGGTTCTTATGGCCACAAATTTGTTATTTTACCAGTGTGTTTGGAAATATACATGCTTCTGATTTGCAGTTTAGTGTTGTATCTTGCCAAATTTTATAACAATCTAATGGGAAATTAAAGAGTTTACCTTCACAGTTTATGGGTGTTTAGGAATTAGTCAATTGGGTAATACTACATTCCTGTTTATATCTGGGAGACTGATGATATCTTTCCTGTCATGCTGTTACAAAACAACGTCCAAGAAGGGTTGTGGCCCCTCAGCTGATTGCTGTGTATAGTGATCATGTTCTCTTGGTAATTCCACCCTTAGCACCCAAAAGAAAATAACCACTTGAACATTCTATGAGGTATGATCGAATTTGGAAGTTTAAGAAACTTCTTGTGGAATCCTATGAAGTCAAAGAGGAATCATCCTATATGGGAGATCATATACAAACCTAGAAAGTGGTGCTCTAGGCCGAGGAAAATGTGTATGGATATAGGGAGATTGAACCACTTTCGACCAAATGAATACATAGAGATTTGCTAGAACGCCAGATGGTTGTGGGGTTGAGTCATAGACACTTGACAAATATGTCTTTTGGAGTTACTGTCCAGCAATTTTTAAAACCTGACAGAATGGCAGACTGATATACCCTGTTCGTCTGTCCTTTCAGGCCAATGGGGTGAGAGAACCTGTGCTTGATTCAAATTCGGTATGATATATTTGTGAATATAAGTGTTAATGAATGAAGAACAAGGAAGGTGCCTGCCATGATGCATTACATATTACAACTATGGTGAAGTGTCTTGGAGTCAAGCATAGGTTCTCTTTCACCCCTATTTGGAAATAAATGAACCACCTGGTCTTTTTAATTATCAATGGAAAAGATTATTCAGATTATAGGTCATCTAGCAAGATCAGAGGCCGTAGCTTTTATTCCACCTTACCAACCAAGAGAGGAAGATTGACGATCTCTGATCTAGTCACAGGGAACTTGGGCCCTGAATAGTTTGTACATGGAATTAAATATTTTTTTATTTTATTTGTCTTGAATGTTCATATGATTTTCTAAATTTGTTCCTTTGCATGTTCAATTCAGGATGGTATCAGCCTGACTGAATGTACACACAACATCAAGTAAGTTAGTGAAGACTGTCTTGCCAATTTAAAGCTTCCACACAGTTTTTATATTAATTGGAATTAATATATCTGCTTTTATCAGGGAATTCTCGATAACGAGTATGACTGGTGATTATAGACGGGTTATTCAGAAGCCTATTGACTTTGAATGGTAGTTTACTTGTACTGGTTGTTATGACTGGTAATTGGGTCTGGGTCATACTAAGTTTGCAAACTGATGCTTTTGATTTATTTTTTGAAGGGAACTGCACCACTATACAGATACCAATGTATCATTGGCAGAGACTGATTTGGACATTATTGCAAAATGTAAACCTGCAAGCACAATTGGAGAAGGGGGTTTAATTGATGCAGATGAGCCCAAAGTTCTCTCTGTGAACTGTGAGAACTCATCAGAGAATGCTGAAAATGAAATAAAGTCATTGGAACTCGATAATGAGGCTGATGATGAAAAAAAGTTGGATCTGCCAGAAGACAATTCAATTGGTTGTTCTGATACTCGGGAACCATTCATGGCTCTCAAATTAGGTTTCACTCTTCCTTCATCTTGCTATGCTACAATGGCCATAAGGGAGCTGCTGAAGACATCAACATCTGTATGTACCCTCTATCTTATAAGCTTTTCTCTTCTTTTTGTTATCGGTTTCTGAATATCATTTCCCAAACACTTCATTCTGTGAAGTCATCTTAATAAACTAATAATGGACCTATATATTTGACTTGTCAACATGCTTATTGAACAATGGACACAATAAGCGTGCTGGTATCTTATCATGCAACAAATGTGGAGAATGCAAGTGCATGTTGCATGGTAGTAGCTCCTAATGCAATGGTTTAGTTTTTAGGCATTTTGCAAAGGTTAGCATCTAGAGAAAAAAAAAAAATGTGAGGATTTATCTAATGGCATGAGTTACTTCTTGGTGATCTCACTCTGCAGCTTTCTCCATTTTCCATGAGAGCATAAAGGCAAATTATCTCTTCTATTTTCAACTCTTAACATTTTGACTCCTATTCTCTGTGATGGGGTAAAAAGTTTCTCGAACTAGATTTCCTTGGGGCCTTGGTCCGTAAATAACAGTCTTTTGTTCCATGTGCATGCAGGTTGCCTTTCATAAAACCTTGAACCAGTGAAGTCATGAAGATGTAGGATATCTGGAATTTTTTTAAGTGGCTTTTCTGGGAAGAAAGAAAAGAAAAGGTAGCAACATATGAAGAATGAACTCTTATACCATTAGAAACTTAAAGTCTTAACACCAGTAACTCACCGCTAAAAGAAAACTATTAGTATCTTTATATGTAGTTTAATGTCTAATGGATTGATCTTCAGTGCTTCAACATTCATTATGTTCTATGCTCTGTCAATTTGAGGCCTGACCTGAACAGTTTTCCAACTTCCATGTGGTAATCTGAGGGGTTCCAACCTGTGTATGACCTCCCTTGTATATGACAGGAGGTGGAACTAGGATGTTGTGGTTCAAAGTTAAAGAGTGCTATTACTAAATTAAAAAGAAGCATATAAAAGATGCTTAATAGGAGTACTCCATTCAGGATTTTACCAGATGATGAAAGCACTTTTTTTTCATCTGTCCCAACCCCCTTTTTTTTTTTTTTGTCCCTTAGATAATGTAATTTTTTTTTGGGGGTTGGGTTTTTCTTTCTTTCTTTCTATTTTTTTTTTTTTTTGGGTGGGGGTTGGGGGGTGGGTTTGTTGACCTTTCTGAAATACCCAAATCAGTTTGGGGTTGTCGACCTTTCTGAAATACCCAAATCTTTTTTTTTTTTTTTAAGATTAAAAATTCCCAAATCAGTTATGGTCCAGAACATAGCCACTACAGGGGAAGATGGGCTCTAACCACCTGGGAAGCTATTTTAACGGAATATTAGCATTGTACAAGGCAACCGGGATCCTAGGTATAGCTCTAAAACCAGGTATTGGACATAGTATCAGTTAGTCTAGAACAAATCTGATCTGATCGGGATCCAATGGGAAACAGACGTGTCTGAGAACAGGTTGGGATCAGGGATCAAGGTTCAAGGATCAGCCAGGTCCAAAAATCAATACGAATTGATCAATTTAATACCCCGATTACTTGAACCATGATCCTAGGTGGTTTTACTGGTACAATGTAATATTAACATCCTATGAGGCATCTTTATTGATACAAAGCCCGCCTTGTCGCAAAGGGCTATAATCAACAAGAGCGTCTTGACTACAATGAGACATTCAATACAGGCATCAAACCACAACAGTCCGTCTTATACTTTCTTTGGCTCTTTCTAATGAGTGGCCAATTTGACAACTTGATGTCCAAAATGCATTATTGCACAGAGAGTTGAAAGACAACCATCGGGATTCATTGATCAATTACGACCTCACCATGTGTGTAGTCTTCATAAATCATTATATGGCCTCAAACAAGTACCGCAAGCTTGGTTTGACAAGCTCAGCTCCTCTTTACTTGAAGTTGGCTTCACAAGCTCCAAGATCGGTAATTAGCTTTTTGTCTATAAGTAACATGAAGTTACCATCTATATTTTCATTTACGTCGACGATATTATTGTCACTGGGAACAGTCCAAGCGCTCTAGAGCGATTCATTGGTCAAATGCCCACCACATTTGCCATTAAAGACCTTGGGCCATTGAATTATTTCTTGGGAATTTGTTGCATTTGAACCAACAAACGCCTCCTCTTAATTCAAAGGCAATATATCTAAGATCTGCTCACCATGACAAATATGCATGCTTGCAAGGCGATCTCCATTCCAATTGCCTTATCATCCTGTCCAATTCAATTCTCCGGCAATCTTATAGATATATAACCCAACTTCACTTCACAGCACAGTTGGGGCCCTATTATATGATACATTTACAAGACTGGACATCCAATAAGCCGTTAATAAAATATGTCAATTTATGCATAATCCAGCTAATGATCATTGGACTGCGTCAAATGGATCTTAATTTTGGTTTTGTGCCTAGTTTCGGCCAAGCGAAAAACTAAAATTTTGACCATTTCGGTCAAAATTTCGCTGAAACCAAGTAAAAAAAAACTCTGATTTTGAACTTGGTTTTAGTGGCAAAAAAAAATTGTTTTTGAGTCCAATTTAATGCAATTTTATCCTCTTTAACATATCCATTGCATCATTTGCACACATAAAAATAAAAAATGGTAATTCTATATTTACATCATAGCATGCTAATGTACGCAATGAGTGAGAAGGGTAGTAAATTAGAAACAAAGTAACAAATTAATGAAGAAATTTTGGAAGAAACAAAGTAACTAACTAATGTACGCAATGAAGAAATTTTGGAAGAAAATTAAATTTCACCGAAATGTCAAAATTAAATTTTTTTCAGTCGAAATCTACTGAAATCGACCGAAATCTACCGAAATATGAGACTATTTGGTTTCGATCCATAGTTTCGTTTTGGTTTAGCCAAAAACCAAAACATTTTGGCCGAAATAAAAAATTTTGGCCGAAATTTGGAACTATGATCTTAAGATATCTCAAATCGACCATTGACCATGGCCTCTAGTTTACCCCACAACAAAAAATGCAACTTACGGCCTCCTCTGATGTTGCCTGGCTGGATGCCATGATGACCGCAAATATACGGGAGGATTTGCAAATTCAATATAATGGAGTGCATGCAAGTAGGCTACAGTAGCTCGATCAAGCACTGATGCCAAATACATGGTGTTGGCAAACACCGCTACCAAACTCTCTTGGCTCCAATCTCTCTTTAAGGAGATACATGTCTTCTTACCATCCGCCCCCATCTTATGGTGTAACAATGTGGGAGCCACATACCTCACGGCTAACCCTGTATCCTTGCTCTCACCAAACATACTGGGATTGACTTCCATTTCCCAGGAACAAATTGGCTAAAGGAAATCTCGATGTTTGCTTCATTTCATCAAACGATCAACTAGCCGATATTTTCACTAAGCCACTCGTTGCACATCCAATCAGTTTGAGTGGGGCTATCAGAACGCATCCCCAAATCAAAGGAGATAATGTCTTCAAGCCGATAAAGTCCAACAAGGACGTCCAAGGTGGACAAACAATCTCCAAAGGTTTGCAGCCCAATGGACATAATATCTCGTTTACATAGCTAAGGTTAAAAAAAAAAAAAAAAAAAAAAAAAACCAAAAAAAAAAACAAAAAAAAAGAAAAAAAAAACACACTCCAGTCTCCAGCAAAGATATCCAAAGTGGAGATATTATCTCCAAGTCATGGACAGATAATCTCTGAAGGTTGATAGCCTAATGTAGATGATATCTCATAGTGATTACACTCCAGCAAAGATATCCAAGGTGGAGATATTATCTCCAAGTGTTCCATGCATCCAATGAGGAATCAAAAGGATGAGATTATATCTTGTATAGAAAAAACTAATCTAAAATTATTAACAATAGAGGATTGAATAAAAAAACCAATCTAATTGTAAAATCCTTAATTAAGAATTATATTTAAAACAAAATAAACAACAGAAAAATAATCTCTCGTGGAATTAACTTGAATAAAACCACATTTTTCACTCCTATTATTCTTACAAAGCCCAACCACTATCGTTCATCATAAATTAAAGAAAACACAAATGGGAGAAAAAAATTATTTTAAAGGAATTGGAAAAAAAAATTGTTGATGAACCGGGAAGCCCAATACTGGCCATCCATTCTAGATTGCTAGACATCTAGAGGGAAGGTTGCCATGCAAACATCCAGAGGGATTTCGAAGTATCTAATTCCAAGACTGGATCATCTCTTCCCATTGAATTTTTTATTATTTTTTTAGAGAGAAAAAAAATGAATAAAAAAGTTGTAGCTTGCCTAATTGCTAATCTCCATAGCTAAGCCTGAATCTCTCCCATAAAAAAGGAAGTAATTGATACTAGAAAACACGTGTGTTAAGCATGCATCCACATGAATAATTACTCTTAACTAAGACCCCTTATAAAACCTCTGAAAATGCAAATGGTTCACATACTCTCTAAAACGATGAAGAGCTCATACTTGAAGCTCTCATCTTTTTGGTGCCTCTGTGTACTCATCTTTCCCCATCTTTTCTGTCAAGCTTCCCAACTTCTTTCAAATCCCAGACTCGTCACCGCCTACACTACCTTCCAAGCAAGGAAGCAAGAGATCCGATTAGTGGATCGAATCTCTGGCAGTTCACAAAAGAGAACCCAGCTGCCTTGGCCACTGTTGTCGCCTCCATCAGTGGATGGAATCGCAGTGCCTCGGTCGCCAAGGCCGAAAACGCCACCATCAGTGGATGGAATCTCAGGCAGTTCAGAAGATGGAATCGCAGTGCCTCGGTCGCCAAGGCCGAAAACGCCACCATCAGTGGATGGAATCTCAGGCAGTTCAGAAGATGGTATCCTAGTGCCTCGGCCGCCACCATCCGTGGATCGAATCTCAGGCAGTTCAGAAGATGGAACCATAGTGCCTCGGCCGCCATTGCCGAATACGCCACCATCCGTGGATCGAATCTCGGGCAGTTCGGGAAGATGGAACCATAGTGCCTCGGCGCCATTGCCGAATCGCCACCATCCGTGGATCGAATCTCGGGCAGTTCAGAAGATGGAACCATAGTGCCTCGGCCGCCATTGCCGAAAACGCCACCATCCGTGGATCGAATCTCAGGCAGTTCAGAAGATGGAACCATAGTGCCTCGGCCGCCATTGCCGAAAACGCCACCATCCGTGGATCGAATCTCAGGCAGTTCAGAAGATGGAACCATAGTGCCTCGGCCGCCATTGCCGAATCCCCCACGGGGATCGATCTCGGGATTCGAAACCATAGTGCCTCGGCCCATTGCCGAAACGCCACCATCCGCGGACCGTCCGCCCGGAAGATGGAACCATAGTGCCCCCGGCCGCCATTGCCGAATACGCCACCATCCGTGGATCGAATCTCAGGCAGTTCAGAAGATGGAACCATAGTGCCTCGGCCGCCATTGCCGAATACGCCACCATCCGTGGATCGAATCTCAGGCAGTTCAGAAGATGGAACCATAGTGCCTCGGCCGCCATTGCCGAATACGCCACCATCCGTGGATCGAATCTCAGGCAGTTCAGAAGATGGAACCATAGTGCCTCGGCCGCCATTGCCGAAAACGCCACCATCCGTGGATCGAATCCGCAGTCTCGAAGATGGAACCATAGTGCCTCGGCCGCCATTGCCGAAAACGCCACCATCCGTGGATCGATCCTCGTGGCAGTTCGGAGTGGACCATAGTGCTCGGCCGCCATTGCCGAAAACCCACCCGCGCATCGGAACCCGGGCAATTCTCAGAAGATGGAACCATAGTGCCTCGGCCGCCATTGCCGGAAACACCACCATCCGTGGATTGAATCTCAGGCAGTCCATAAAATAAAACCCCAGTGCCTCGGCCGCCACTGCCGAAAACGCCACCATCCGTAGATCGAATCTCAAGCAATTCAGAAGATAAAACCCCAGTGCCTCAGCCGCCACTGCTGAAAACGCCACCATCAGTGGATTGAGACGATCAACATGATCTTTTGAATAAAATCTATTGACTTTGATCCCCGCATGAATTAATAATTTCTCAATAATAAGTTCTACTTCTGCATTTTACTAGCTATCAGTCTATTGCCGCATGACTACTAGTCCAATGGTTAAATAATTGGAAGCACGTGTCGATTAGCATATTTTATATGGGCTTGTTTGCTTGTTAATCAAATCAATGGTTTGAACTTTGTAGTAGAAAGATATATAAGGATCCCAAAACTAAACGAAGCCGATAACGGATTGATAAAAGTTCATTAATTCAATCTTTTAATATGTATACATAGGTGTAAGAAACTGAACTTAGAATAATACAAAAATGTGTTGATAAGGCAATAAGAGCTCATTAAACCAATTGGATAAAACTGAAACCAAACCAAACCAAAATTGAATCCAGACAGAAAACCCTCTGCCTTTCTCTTTTTCTATTTTAAAAAGAAGAACAATCTTCACCTTCAACAATAGCTTCTCCCTCAACATCTTTTACTTCGACAGCTTCACCTTCCATAGAAGTAGACTTGAACACCGTCCATTCAGCTGTAGTGATTTAAAGCGCTGTTTATTAGGAAGAAAGAGTAAATGTTGTAAACCCTACAAAGGGCAAAGTTATCTTTTAAAATTTAGACTTAACACCGCTAACGGAATAGACCTTTTTGTTATACGTTTTCAAATTAAGGATGGTATGTGTAACTGTTAGAAACTAATGGATGGTAGGTGTAATTAGTCCATAGACCAAGGGTAGTATGTGTAATTTTCCCATAAAAATAATATGATTTTGGGTTTGCCGGTTTGGCCCGACCGGTTGACACCTCTGGCTTGAGTTATATCTGTCCACCAAATTTCGGCCTGATCCAACCTACGATTCGACTATGGCTTGGCTATGCGTAACACCACACCAGAACAAAAAAAGATTCATAGCTAGAAGCAGGTGAGGAAGCAAGCGAGAGAGAAAGAGGGAGAGATCTAGTCCTTCCTCTCTTGCATTAGCTTGCTAGAATGAGAGTTGTTGGCTTCAGAGTTGATATTGTGATTTTTGTGAAGATGGTGGTGGTAACGGAGGAGGCTCAATTGAATAGGCTTGAAAACCAAGTCAAAAATGGTGGGGGATGTACTTGGTGTTGCGAAAAACGTCCCACACAATCAGCACGTACGATACCGAAATGGTAAAAAATGTGAAGCGTCAAAAAATGGACAATATGCACACACACAAAGATGTACATGGTTCACACAAAGATGTAAGATATTTTTATGGGCTAAATTAATTATAAGGTTAGTTGGTTCAGTGGGAATCTAGTTACAAGTAGATCGATTTAAGTATGATTAGAGATGGACCAACCTAGTCCACTGTGGGACTGGTCCAGGGTTGCGGGTGGTATTATAAATACCAATGGTTAGAGTCCCCACAGCCAAGGTGTTATTTTCTTCTCCTGTTGTCATACGCAGAGAGAAGGTCAAGGGATCCCGACAGGCTGTGGAAGACTTTGATCCAAACATTCCAAATATTCAAAGCAAAGATAACGGTCGAAAATTAATCTGCAGCAAGAGGTATGTGTCTAATCATCTCTTTTCAATACCCATGTATTCTAGTAATCTGTGTGGTGTGTTCGTTAGTGTTCATAGGAAATCCCATGAGAAAAACCCAAAGAGGATCTAAAAAATCTTATAGTGGTATCAGAGCCACCTACACAGATCTAAAATCGATGGTAAAGCATTGTTAAAACTTTATGTTTGATTGGATTGGAAAAGGGAGACATTTTTCTCTCAAATTTTTTGTATGAACCTGTCTAGGGTTTGGACCCTCGAAATTTTTTTTCAAATCGTGAAAAAGTAAAATAAATTTTATAGGATTGTAGATCTCGGAGAGACGGAGCCGGCGACATAAAGTTGGTCGCCGGAAGCTAACTGACTCGCTCTCACCCGCCGCCTGAAAAAGCACGTGAGATCCACGCGCCGACGGCAATTAAAAAAAAAAGAAGGAAAAGGCAAAATAGGGCTGACGTCACCTAGTCAGCCCTGTTCTGGACCGAGCCGATCTGGGCCAGTCCAAGACCGAGCCAGGACCCAGACCAGTCCGGCCGGCCAAGGGACCCGTGAACCCGAATATATGACCCGAGAACCCGGATACTGACCCGAATTTTTTTTCCAGAGGATCCGACCCAACAACCTAGAATTTGGACCCAAGAACCCGGATGGGTGGGTTGGTTGGGCCGGAGGTTGAACCGCCGATTTACGATTTGGTTTAAAGTCCAGACCGTTTGGTTTGGCCTGGACCATAGCATTTATATAAAAAAAGGTTTTATTTTGTCGATTCGGTCCGCCATAACCGAAATCGGTTAGACCGAACCGAACCCGGATGAACCGGCTAGAACCGGTTCAGGATGCAAGAATGCATAAGCCAACTTTGATCGACGATTGTGAGAGCTAGGAGCGTCGGATTTTGATGCGGTTTTTTGCGTTGGGTTCGTATTTTGATGCTCTATAGTTTGATACATAGTTTGACACAGTTTGGTGATTTGTAGAATTTATTTTTGATTAAAAGGTGCCTCAAATTAATTCGGTTTGCAATTTTCTACTTATTTATCAGTTATTTTTGTACCAGAAGCATGTAGAAGGTTCAGTGTGCATGAGATTTTATTTATTGACCCATAATGTGCTACAAAATATGGTTTGGAGATATCATTTTGGAATTGGGTGGAACCCACCAAAGTGGTACACTTAGTTTCATCATGATGTCTTCAAATTCAAAGTTCATGTGAAGATTGAGTGGAATCCGTCAAAGTGGTACACTCAATTCCAATATGGTAGTCCTCAAATTCTAAATTTATGCATTTACATATACAATAAATGATATATTTTTATTACACTATTCTTCATGGTGTGAAAAACAGCTAAAAAAGTCAGTGTTAACCCAAAGGTGGCATTGTTAAAGTTAAAGATATGTTCATGCACATGAATTGAAAGGGTTTTGACTTTAGGGGGTCTCATTAACCCAAAGGTGGTGGGATTTTTGAGAGTCATTATTCTTTTGCAGTCATTGCACAGAAACTGAGAAGACCACTGCATGTTTATCCCAAAGGAGAATGTGTAGTTGGTTAACTCTTGAAAAAATGATATTTATTTGCATGAATGGTTGATATGGTTAGTGCAAGTAAATGGCGTATATATCAAATTTCTATTGGTTGATATGTATTTAATCTCATGCATTGATGGTTTCATCTAAGTATGATTGTCCCAAAGAGGATTTTTCTGTCTATTTCTTTTTATTTGGGACAAAGTAGAAGTAAATATAATTGCATGTGTTTGTATGAGTTTCGCATGATTTTCTATTACTTGATATTTTTTCTTGAACTCATATGGTGATGATGGTTTATATCTCCCAGGATTTTCATCCTTGTGACTATGTCAGGAGGTTTGGTAATTACTATTCCTTCCCTGTCTGGGATGAGTTTTAAAAGGTGGTATGAACAGCTATAAGCGACTCTAGGTTTAATTGACTTAGATATGACGCTTAAAGAGGATAAACCTACTGTCATCACTGATACTAGTACCCTAGAAGAGAAGGAGGAAATGACAAGATGGATGGCAGCAAATAAAAAGTCTATGCTACTCATGAGGCATGCCATTCCTGAAACCATGTGTGATGGTGTTCAAGCCAAGGAAACGGCCAAAGAATATTTAAAAGAGATTAAAGGGATGTTTGAGCTTTCTGACAGAGGACAAAGAAGCACCTTGATGAACAAGCTTACAAATGCAAGGTTTGATAGTAATGGAAGTGTCAGAGATCATTTCATGGAGCTTACTGCTACTGCTGAGAAGATTAAAGGCATGTGAATAAACGTTGATGATGAGTTCGTGATCCATTGTGCGTTTTCCAACTTCCATGTGGTAATCTGAGGGGTTCCAACCTGTGTATGACCTCCCTTGTATATGACAGGAGGTGGAACTAGGATGTTGTGGTTCAAAGTTAAAGAGTGCTATTACTAAATTAAAAAGAAGCATAGAAAAGATGCTTAATAGGAGTACTCCATTCAGGATTTTACCAGATGATGAAAGCACTTTTTTTTCATCTGTCCCAACCCCTTTATTTATTTTTTGGATCAGCCAGGTCCAGAAATCAATACGAATTGATCAATTTAATACCCCGATTACTTGAACCATGATCCTAGGTGGTCTCACTGGTACAATGTAATATTAACATCCTATGAGGCATCTTTATTGATACAAAGCCCGCCTTGTCGCAAAGGGCTATAATCAACAAGAGCGTCTTGACTACAATGAGACATTCAATACAGGCATCAAACCACAACAGTCCGTCTTATACTTTCTTTGGCTCTTTCTAATGAGTGGCCAATTTGACAACTTGATGTCCAAAATGCATTCTTGCACAGAGAGTTGAAAGACAACCATCGGGATTCATTGATCAATTACGACCTCACCATGTGTGTAGTCTCCATAAATCATTATATGGCCTCAAACAAGTACCGCAAGCTTGGTTTGACAAGCTCAGCTCCTCTTTACTTGAAGTTGGCTTCACAAGCTCCAAGACCGGTAATTAGCTTTTTGTCTATAAGTAACATGAAGTTACCATCTATATTTTCATTTACGTCGACGATATTATTGTCACTGGGAATAGTCCAAGTGCTCTAGAGCGATTCATTGGTCAAATGCCCACCACATTTGCCATTAAAGACCTTGGGCCATTGAATTATTTCTTGGGAATTTGTGTCATTTGAACCAACAAACGCCTCCTCTTAATCCAAAGGCAATATATCTAAGATCTGCTCACCATGACAAATATGCATGCTTGCAAGGCGATCTCCATTCCAATTGCCTTATCATCCTGTCCAATTCAATTCTCCGGCAATCTTATGGATATATAACCCAACTTCATTTCACAGCACAGTTGGGGCCCTATTATATGATACATTTACAAGACTGGACATCCAATAAGCCGTCAATAAAATATGTCAATTTATGCATAATCCATCTAATGATCATTGGACTGCGTCAAATGGATCTTAATTTTGGTTTTGTGCCTAGTTTCGGCCAAGCGAAAAACTAAAATTTCGCTGAAACCAAGTAAAAAAAAACTCTGATTTTGAACTTGGTTTTAGTGGGAAAAAAATTGTTTTTGAGTCCAATTTAATGCAATTTTATCCTCTTTAACATATCCATTGCATCATTTGCACACACAAAAATAAAAAATGTTAATTCTATATTTACATCATAGCATGCTAATGTACGCAATGAATGAGAAGGGTAGTAAATTAGAAACAAAGTAACAAATTAATAAAGAAATTTTGGAAGAAACAAAGTAACTAACTAATGTACGCAATGAAGAAATTTTGGAAGAAAATTAAATTTCACCGAAAGGTCGAAATTAACTTTTTCCAGTCGAAATCTACCGAAATCTACTAAAATCGACCGAAATCTATCAAAATATAAGACTATTTGGTTTCGATCTATAGTTTCGTTTTGGTTTAGCCAAAAACCAAAACATTTTGGCCGAAATAAAAAATTTTGGCCGAAATTTGGAACTATGATCTTAAGATATCTCAAATCGACCATTGACCATGGCCTCTAGTTTACCCCACAACAAAAAATGCAACTTAGGGCCTCCTCTGATGTTGCCTGGCTAGATGCCATGATGACCTCAAATATACGGGAGGATTTGCCAATTCAATATAATGGAGTGCATGCAAGTAGGCTACAGTAGCTCGATCAAGCACTGAGGCCAAATACATGGTGTTGGCAAACACCGCCACCAAACTCTCTTGGCTCCAATCTCTCTTTAAGGAGATACATGTCTTCTTACCATCCGCCCCCATCTTATGGTGTAACAATGTGGGAGCTACATACCTCACGGCTAACCCTGTATCCTTGCTCTCACCAAACATACCGGGATTGACTTCCATTTCCCAGGAACAAATTGGCTAAAGGAAATCTCGATGTTTGCTTCATTTCATCAAAGGATCAACTAGCCGATATTTTCACTAAGCCACTCGTTGCACATCCAATCAGTTTGAGTGGGGCTATCAGAACACATCCCCAAATCAAAGGAGATAATGTCTTCAAGCCGTTAAAGTCCAACAAGGACGTCCAAGGTGGACAAACAATCTCCAAAGGTTTGCAGCCCAATGGACATAATATCTCGTAGCGGTTACACTCCAGCAAAGATATCTGAAGTGGAGAAAAAAATTATTTTAAAGGAAGGAATTGGAAAAAAAAATTGTTGATGAACCGGAAACCCAATACTGGTCGTCCATTCTAGATTGGTAGACATCCAGAGGGAAGGTTGCCATGCAAACATTCAGAGGGATTTCAAAGTATCTAATTCCAAGACTGGATCATCTCTTCGCATTGATTTTTTATTACTTTTTTAGAGAGAAAAAAAATGAATAAAAAGAGTTGTAGCTTGCCTAATTGCTAATCTCCATAGGTAAGCCTGAATCTCTCCCATAAAAAAGGAAGTAATTGAAACTAGAAAACACGTGTGTTAAGCATGCATCCACATGAATAATTACTCTTAACTAAGGCCCCTTATAAAACCTCTGAAAATGCAAATGGTTCACATACTCTCTAAAACGATGAAGAGCTCATACCTGAAGCTCTCATCTTTTTGGTGCCTCCTCTGTGTACTCATCTTTCCCAATCTTTTCTGTCAAGCTTCCCAACTTCTTTCAAATCCCAGACTCGTCATTGCCTACACTGCCTTCCAAGCATGGAAGCAAGAGATCCAATTAGTGGATCGAATCTCAGGCAGTTCAGAAAATAAAACCCCAGTGCCTCGGCCGCCAGTGCCGAAAATGCCACCATCCGTGGATCGAATCTCAGATAGTTCAGAAGATAGAACCCCAATGCCTCGGCCGCCACTGCCGAAAACGCCACCATCTGTGGATCGAATCTCAGGCAGTCTAGAAAATAAAACCCCACTGCCTCAGCCGCCACTGCCGAAAACGCCACCATCTGTGGATCGAATCTCAAGCAGTTCATAACATAAAACCCCAGTGCCTCGGCCGCCACTGCTGAAAACGCCACCATCAGTGGATTGAGATGATCAACATGATCTTTTGAATAGAAACTATTGATTGGAATCTCAGGCAGTTCAGAAGTGCTCATACCTGAAGCTCTCATCTTTTTGGTGCCTCCTCTGTGTACTCATCTTTTCCAATCTTCTCTGTCAAGCATTCCAACTACATTGCCTTCCAAGCATGGAAGCATGAGATTCGATCAGTGGATCGAATCTCTGGCAGTTCACAAAAGGGAACCCCACTGCCTCAGTCGCCGTTTCCACGGATGCCTCCATCAATGGATTGGGACGATGTAAATTATTCTATCTCTGGCAGTTCACAAAAGAGAACCCCGCTTCCTCGGCCGCCGCTGTCGCCACTATCCTTGGATCAAATTTCTGGCAGTTCAAAAGATAAAACCCCAGTGCCTCGGCTGCCACTACCGAAAATGCCATCATCCGTGGATTGAATCTCAGGCATAAAACCTCAGTGCCTCGGCTGCCATTGCCGAAAACGCTACCATCCATGGATCGGATCTCAGGCAGTTCAGAAGATAAAACACCAGTGCCTCGGCTGCCATTGCCGAAAATGCCACCATCCGTGGATCGAATCTCAGGCAGTTCAGAAGATAAAACCCCAGTGCCTCGGCCGCCACTGCCGAAAACTGTAAGACCTACATGCAAATTTCGGGGACGAAATTTCTTTTATGGGTGGTAGAGTTGTAAGAACCATGTTCTAAAATCGGGTCTAAACCATGGTTTTATGTGATGACAGGTGCTCCAATTATAACTGGACCGGAGGGTGAAGCCGAGTGACGAACCACTCAAAGTTCAGGTATGAAAACTGTAAAAATATGCCTAAAATCTCATACCGGTCTCACTATACCGGTTGTAGTATAGTGCAACTGGGGTTGTAGTATAGTGCAACCGGTATGTGCATTCGGTATGAGCATAAAATGCCCTTAAGCCATACCGGCTTCACCATACCGCAGGCACTATGGTGCAACCGGTTTGGTGCCAGCGGTATGGTATACCGGTTGGACTATACCGGTGGCAGGGACTCCAATCGGTATGTCCAACTGGTATGCCTTACTCCGGTTGTAGACAGACTCCAGTGAGTCTGTCTCTCAGAATGGAAACTTGGAAAATTTTCATTCTGAGAGAGATACTTCCATGGGTGGTCTCCCTCTATTAATAGAGAAGGAGACACACCATTTCTCCTTCTCAAACCCTCTCGTCGTCTGGAGAAGAACTGAGAAGGAGCAAGAAGGTGGAGGCTGCCCAGGAAGGAAGTGCACGCCGCCAACCGACAGCGCCGGTAAGTGCTCTGTTCTGCTAGTAATGTTAAGAGGTCGGATCGGAGCCGCGAAGTGGTGCAATGATCCCAAAAGATTATAGTTTCCATTGTTTTCCTCATTCGGATCTAACCCAAGTTTGATATGGCGTTCTAGCCGAGATCCGAAGGCCATTAGAAGATTTGAACCTTAGTAAAGGATAAGAGAAAACCCTAGAGTCCTAACCGTTAGCAAACAAGGAGGGGAGATCCGAGATCTCGCTCTCGGATCCGAACAGCAGGGTATACCGGATGGACTATGAGTCCAGTGGTATGGCCTTGCGGTTTATACCGCGAGCACATACGAGTCTCACTCAGTGAGATCTAGGTGAGACCGGTATAGTGCAACCGGTATATACCGGTTGCACATACCGGTTGCAGTATGTGCAACCGGTATGGTGCCACCGGTATACATACCGGTGGCACATACCGGTCTCACCATAGTGAGACCGGTACCTGCAACCGGTATAAGTTTCCGAGCTTGGTTTGCTTGGCCAAACCTGGTTCCGACCCCTGAAACTTTAATAAATGAATTCTAACTTAAGAATGTGGTTATGTAGGACCTGTAGACGCTGTGAGTGAGCTTTCTGACGCACAACCGGATCATTATCACGCGTCAGGTAAGGAACAAGACCCTAAACCTAAATAACTACAACAGTAAACCTTTGTGATAAATTCTGTTATTATGAATATTAATTTCTTGATGTTTGTGCATCTCACATGCCATGTAGTTATGCTTTTAATTATTATATCTTCATGCATTTCATATGCTAGGATTGTTGAATGTTTAGGCATGTGTATGTTTCGTTAGTGTGTGGAATGTGAAGGGGATGTGCCCTGGATATATCCACGCTAACAACCTTTTCTCGTATAGCCTTTACCTTAGCAAACTTGGTATGTCTAGGGGGGGGGCCCCCCCCCCCATCTTTCCTATCTCTAGGTCATAGGAGCCATGTTGGGGGGGGGGGTTTTATTTTCTTTTTTACAACTAGGATTGGTTAGAACGGAGCCCACTTGCAAGCCCTTGCCAATAGGTGTAAGACCCGCACTCTGAAAACCCGGTCTAACCTTGGGTTTTGTATCGTGGGGAAGGATAACAAACAGTGAATCGGAAAATCAAGCCGACCAATGATACCTTATTTTAGGTATACCGGTCGATGGTACCGGATGATGGTACCGGTCGACGCCAGGCCCCCCCACATAATAACGGGAATTTGGAAATTAGTCTCTGCGGGTCCCACTTTCCCCACTTTAAACCTAGAAGTTTCCTAATCCTAGTAGGGTTACTAAACCCTATTTCTAGCCTATAAATACACCCTTAAACCCCTCAAATCCTTTCCATTGTCTCTCACAAACCCTAGAGAAGAGAAAGAGCTTGGAGAGGAGAAGGAGCTAGGAAGAAGAAGGAGGTGCCGCCATTACCGTTTTGACGGCTCTCGCTACGCTCAACGGTAAGTGTTTGAATCCCTCTTCTTACCCTATGATAGTTGTTGGGTGGATCAATACCATGCAAAGTAGGTATTGATCTAAAACCCTAAATTGCCAATAAACCCTAAGTTGCCTCAAACCCTAGATTCGAGTTTCGAGATGATATTCATCGAAACGAGACTTGAATGAGTTGGGAATAGCTCTAACTCAAAGCCTAGACTTAGAATGGATAAGAGAAACCACGAAAATCCATGGAGGATGATCGCGGCGTCGAAGAACCCATGTATGGTCTTCGGGGGACATCCACCGTCGGCTATACTAGGTTGCACATAGTGCGACCGGTATGTTGGGCCCGCCCCCCCCCCCGGCGGCCCGCCGGCCGCCCCCCCCCCCCCCCCCCCCCCCCCCCCCCCCCCCCCGCCCGGGCCCACCCCCCCCCCGCCCCCCCCGTGAGGTTATTTTGTGATCTCTGTTGGTTTCGACCAACATGAAACCCTAAATAATATATTCTAATGAAACCCTAATATTATGTAGGACTTTGTGACATATCGTTTGGATCTTGCGCGTGGAGCAAGTTAACGGAAGCGAAAACCCCCACCCCCAAAATAATGGCAAGAAATCATTGTTAATCATTGTATATCTATGATGTGATGTTTGTCATATTCACATGCCATCCTTTACTCCCGTTGTTCATGCATTCATAGGATGTGATTGTTAGGCATGTGATTGTTTTCGTTGGTGTGTGGAGTGGGGCATGGGCACGGGATCGCTCTTCACACCGGCACCTTTTGTAGTATTCTATCTTAACATGCTTGGGGGTGGGGTATCGGGGGAAGATCGTGGGTACGTTGGTCTCCGATATTGATGTTGTCCGACCATCGTTGGGTGGTACTGAGGATTCAGTCGCCCTTGTCCCGATGCTTTAGCTCTATCTCTATGCCGTGGGGTGTCGTGTTGGGATAGGGTCTACCTGCGTATTGTTTCTATCCTAGTGGGTTAGTTGGGGGAGGGGAGGTGGAGGTCGGGGGGGCCTCTCTAGGCCGGGACCTGGCTGGCGCATACATGTCATATCCCCCGACATATGGGATTGGTTGGTTGCGAGGCCCGGTTCGCGGGGTTGGGGGCCACGGCGATAGGGGCTTAGGTGCTTGGTATGGGTGGAGTATCGGGGAGGTGCGGGTATACCTTAGCTCTATCTCTATTCCTGTGGGTGTATGTGGGTTTGGTGGTTGTGTGATTGCGCGCGCGGCTCCTTGACACCTTTTTTTTATAAAAAGTGCGGGGCCACCAAACCTTTCTATAGCACATTGCAAACTTTAAACCGCCCCGCATAAAAATGATTGTTACTCATGCATAATCTTACGGCGTCGATGCCTTCTGATTTTGTGTTGTGTGCTCACCCTTTGTATATACATTGTTTTTAGATGTGGTAGGTGCATTGACGTACGTCGCTGGGTGGTGGTGCTTCACACCCTGCATGCATGGAGTGCCCTGCGGTGGCCGCCAAACCTTACCATAGCACATTTGAATAATGTTATACCTGCCCAAATTGTAATGTTATCTCATGCATATTTTCCTTTTTTTTTTTTTTTTTTCTTTTTTTTTTTTGTTTTTTTTTTTTTTTTTGGGTAACCCACCCCACTCTTGAAACCTTGTTGTAAACCGTTGGTTCAATGACGGTTCACTCACACCATTACGTTGGATCGAATTTGGGGTGTGACAATAGGGGTTTAGGTATTTACGTTGCATTGGTTTTGTACTTACTCCGTGAGCTAAGTTGTGAGCTCACCGGATATATCTATATTCTTTTTGCTTTGGATGCGGGATACACCGTTGACGACTTCATGATCGCTCCCGCTTATGGTACGGTTCTTTGCCATGGATACCCAAGCAGAAGAGGACGAGCATGATGTGTCATGCGAGTGCTCGTTCTGTGTCTACTCACAGTGATCTGAGATTATTTTCTGTTAATTATTGTAATAAAAAATTATTTAAATTTGATGGATGATGGATTAACTTGGATATTTATTTAAATTACAATTTAGTTCTCGGCTCATTTATTATTTCCACTGCTATGTATTATTTCTCTGATTATGTTAGATGGCTTGGGAATGATTGGTTGACACGGTCTATTGAGATCCTAGTGTGAATCGTGGCTTAGAGCCGGTTCACTCACACTTCTGGTTCATCCGGAATTGGGGTGTGACAAAAATGCCACCATCCGTGGATCGAATCTCAGGTAGTTCAGAAGATAAAACCCTAGTGCCTCGGCCGCCACTGCCGAAAACACCACCATCCGTGGATCGAATCTTAGGCAGTTCAGAAGATAAAACCCCAGTGCCTTGGCCGCCACTGCCGAAAATGCCACCATCAATGAATTGAATCTCAGGCAGTTCAGAAGATAATACCCTAGTGCCTCGGTCGCCACTGCCGAAAATGCCACCATTAGTGGATCGAATCTCAGGCAGTTCAGAAAATAAAACCCCAGTGCCTCAGCTGCCACTGCCGAAAACGCCACCATCAGTGGATCGAATCTCAGGCAGTTCAGAAAATAAAACTCCAGTGCCTTGGCCGCCACTGCCGAAAATGCCACCATCCGTGGATCGAATCTCAGGCAGTTCAGAAGATAAAACCCCAGTGCCTCGGCCGCCACTTTCGAAAACGCCACCATCTGTGGATCGAATCTCAGGTAGTTCAGAAGATAAAACCCCAATGCCCGGGCCGCTACTGCCGAAAACGCCACCATCCATGGATAGAATCTCAGGCAGTTCAGAAGATAAAACCCCAGTGCCTCTGCCGCCACTGCTGAAAACGCCACCATCCGTAGATCAAATCTCAGGTAGTTCAGAAGATAAAACCCCAGTGCCTCGGCCACCACTACCGAAAACGCCACCATCAAAAGTAGATAAAGGAGATGCTGGAAGACAGTGAAAATATCGGCTAGTTGATTGGATACGCAACTAGTTGATTGGATGTGCAACGAGTGGCTTAGTGAAAATATCGGCTAGTTGATCCTTTGATGAAATAAGGCAAACATTGAGATTTCCTTTAGCCAATTTGTCCCATGCGAAATGGAAGTCAATCCCGGTATGTTTGGTGCGAGCAAGGAATACAGGGTTAGCCGTGAAGTATGTGTCTCCCACATTGTTACACCATAAGATGGGGGCGGATGGTAAGAAGACATGTATCTCCTTAAAGAGAGATTGGAGCCAAGAGAGTTTGGTGGCGGTGTTTGCCAACACCATGTATTTGGCCTAATGCAATGGAGGAAAGATTGGATCTCTCTCGCGCGTTTGCTCACCTGCTTCTAGCTATGGATCTTGTTTTTGTTCTGGTGTGGCATTCCACATAGCCAAGCCATAGTTGGGTCATAGGTTGGACCAGGCCGAAATTCGGTGGGCAAATATATCTCAAGCCAGAGGTGTCAACCGATCGGACTAGACCGGCAAACCCAAAATCATATTATTTTAATGGGAAAATTACACATACTACTGCACTATGGACTAATTACAACTACCACCTACTCGTTTCTGACAATTATACATACCACTCCTAATTTCAAAAACGTGTAACAAAAAGGTCAATTCTGTTAACGGGGTCAAGTCTAAATTTTAAAAGACAACTTTGCCCTTATAGGATTTACAATTTTTAATCTTTCTTCCTTATGGACGGTGCTTTGAATCACCGCAGCTGCACGGATGGCGTCCAAAGTCCACTTCTGTGGAGGATGATGCTGTCGAAGTAAAGATGTTAAGGGAGAAGCTGCTGTTGAAGGCGAAGATTGTTCTTCTTTGCAAAATAGAAAAAGAGAAAGGTGGATGGTTTTCGATCTGGATTCAAGGTCTGGTTTTGTTTCAGTTTTATCCGACTAGTTTAATGAGCTCTTATCGCCTTATCAATACATTTTCGTGTTATTCTAAGTTCGATTTCTTAAGATTGAATTAATGAACTCTTATCAATCCGTTATGGGCTTCGTTTGGTTTTGGGATCCTTATATATCTTTCTATTACAAAATTCAAACCATTGATATGATTAGCAGGCAAACAGACCCACATAAAAAATGCTAATCAACAAGTGCCTCAAATTATTTAACAATTGGACTAGTAGTCATGCCGCAATAGTTTTTTTTTTTTTTTTTTTTTTTGTAATAATGCTGCAATAGATTGACAGCTAGTAAAATGCAGAAACAGAACCTTATTATTGAGAAATTATTAATTCATGTTGGGATTCCGATCAATAGATTCTATTCATAAGATCATGTTGATCGTCCCAACCCACTGATGGTGGCGTTTTCGGCAGTGGCGACCGAGGCACCGGGGTTTTATTTTGTAAACTGCCTGGGATAGAACAATTTACTTCCTGCGCTGGAAAGGATGAGCATTCCTCTGTAGATCGTTGAGAGGGCCGACCCAGAAAGCAATTCTGGCTGTCGTCATTACCAAGAAACTTGTGACAGGGGGGCGGGTCTCCACTGAAATAATTATACGAGTATGTGAAATTCAGTAACCTCGGCAAAGAGCATATACTCGCTGGAATGTGATCAGAAAGCTTGTTGTGGGCCACGTGCAATTGTTCCAAGGTCTTTATCCCGCCAATGTTTTCGGACAACGGGCCTATCAGGTTGTTAAATCTGACATCATACACTGTTAAAGATAATCTGTCAATGTCAGGGGGCAAACACCCAGATAGACCAGTATTCATGAGATTGATTTCTTCCAGAGTCCCTGCCATTTTGGTGAAACTTGAAGGGATGCTACCAAGGAGTACGTTAGTCGCTAACACAATTACAGAAACCGGAGAATTGCCTATGTTGTCAGGTATGGAAGATCGGAATTTGTTGTTGTTGATGAAGAGGGCGTCGAGTTTCAAATCGAAGAGGGCGGAAGGAACAGAGCCTTCGAATTGGTTGAAGCGGAGGTCGAGAAATTTGAGGGAAGGGAGGGAGAGAATCACAGAAGGAAAGAAACCAGTGAAGAGGTTGTTACTGAGATCAAGCTCGTGGAGGAGGTGAAGGTTATAGAAGCTTTTGGGGATGGTTCCAGAGAAGCGGTTGGAGTTGAGGTGGATGAGTGCTAGGTCAGTAAGAAGGCCAAGCTCTTCTGGTAATGATCCAGCAATGTTTCCATGGTTTAGGTCGATTCCAGCGACTGTTGTGATGTGAGGATTGTCTGGTGCGGATGCACAGTAGACCCCTGAGTAGTTGCAGACATTGGGGCCGCGCCAGTTGGAAGTGAATTTCATTGGGTCTGATTGGATCGCACGCTTCCATGCTTGGAAGGCAGTGTAGGCGTTAACGAGCCTGGGATTTGGAAGAAGTTGGGAAGCTTGACAGAAAAGATTGGGAAAGATGAGTAAACAGAGGAGGCACCCGAAACATAAGAGGTTCAGGTATGAGTTCTTCATCGTTTTAACGAGTATGTGAACCATTTGCATTTTCAGAGGTTTTATAAGGGGTCTTAGTTAGAGTAATTCTTCCTGTGGATGCCTGCTTAACACAACGCGTTTTCTGATTTCTTCCATTTTTTATGGGAGAGATTTCCCTGGGAGGGTGGCTGTCAGGCTTATCTATGTGGATTACCAATTAGGCAAACTACTATTTTTTTTTATTCATTTTTTTCCTCTTTCCCAAAAAAATAAAAAATAAAAAACACAATTTGTGATGAACAACAATGGTTGGACTCACACTGTACGTGTTGTGAAATGCAGAATCTATCACCTTTCCAGCATTTCCCGGTTGATCACGAGAGATATTTTTTCTCCCTGTTTTTCTCTTTTTCTCTTTTTATTTTTTTTTTTTATTTTGTGTGGTAAAATCCAGGTTTTTCTCTTTAATTCCCAAATAATAAGGATGAGAGAGAGAGAGATTGACAGACAATAATAAAGTTTTCAGGGGTCACTGAAAGGAAATCTCACTGCCAAGAAGGTATAGCCAGTGAGAGAGAGAGAGAGAGAGGGATTGCAGGTCAGGGGAAGAGAGAGCAGGAAGTCACTGTTGGAGGGAAGATTTGAAATGGGAACCCTGATAGAATGGAGAGTGGAAAGGATAGGAGAGTTGCAGGAGGAGGGAAGAAAGGAAAAAAAAAGAAAACGGAAAAAGAAAAAGTAATATAGGTAAGTATCTGTAAAGGGGCAGGATATGTGATCTTCAGTTAATGAATAACTTGGTTTTCCATTGATTTTAGAATAGTTTTACAAATGAAAGAAATAGCCGAAATAGAATGGTTCAAGAAGCCAGTGCTCTAGAGTTCAAATAGTTGCAGCACTGCTCTATAAGACCACCAAGGATCAAGATGCCCCATAGGATGTTAATATTACATTGTACCAGTGAGACCACCTAGGATCATGGTTCAAGTAATCGGTAATTGAATGATTGATTCGTATTGATTTTGAACCTGATTGATCCCTGATCCTGACCTGTTTTAATATTACTTTAATGAAGATCAGACGCATCAGTTTCCCATTGGATCCAGCTCAGATCAGATCTGTTTTGGACATGGCCGATACCATATCCAATACCTGGTTTTAGAACCATACTTAGGATCAAGATGCCTCATATGATGCTAATATTACATTATACTATCTTCCAGGTGGTTGGAGCCCATCTTCCCCTATGGTGTCTAGTAAGATATCATTATAGAATATAGGACCCATATATTGTGTTGTCGAGGGTAAGGGGTGTGGTTTGTAATTTTTCTTGATATAGCAAAAGATCTCCGTTGAGATTGCCTCGTAGACGTGGGCTACTACATCGGTATCGAACCACGTACATCTTTGTGTGTGTGCATCTTGTCCATTTTTTGACGCTTCGTATTTTTCACCTTTTCGGTATCGTATGTACCGATTGTGTGGGACGTTTTCCACCATCTTCACAAAAATCACAATATCTCTCTCTCTCTCTCTCTCTCTCTCTCTCTCTCTCTCTCTCTCTCGTTTCCTCACCTGCTTATAGCTGTGGAACTTTTTTTTGTTCTAGTGTGGCATTACGCATAGCCAAGCCATAGTCGGATCGTAGGTCGAATCAGGCTGAAATTTGGTGGACATATATCTCAAGCCAGAGGTGTCAACCGGTTGGGCTACATCAGCAAACCCAAAATCATATTATTTTAATGGGAAAATTACACATACTACCCCTGGTCTATGGACTAATTACACCTACCATCCATTAGTTTCTAACAGTTACACATACCACCTCTAATTTCAAAAACGTAAAACAAAAAGGTCTATTCCGTTAACGGTATTAAGTCTAAATTTTAAAAGATAACTTTGCCCTTTGTAGGGTTTACAACATTTACTCTTTCTTCCTAATAAACAACACTTTGAATCACTGCAGCTGAATGGACGATGTTCGAGTCTACTTCTGTGGAAGGTGATGTTGTTGAAGTAAAAGATTTTGAGGGAGAAGTTGTTGTTGAAGGTGAAGATTGTTCTTCTTTTTAAAATAGAAAAAGAAAAAGGCGGAGGGTTTTCAGTCTGGATTCAATTTTGGTCTGGTTTTGTTTCAGTTTTATCCAATTGGTTTAATGAGCTCTTATTGCCTTATCGGCACATTTTTGTATTTTTCTAAGTTCAGTTTCTTACACGTATGTATACATATTAAAAGATTGAATTAATGAACTCTTATTGATCCAGCCCAAACCGAACCTTAATGGACAGGTTTCAGTCTCGGCTTGTAAAGCCTGACACCGTTTCAGCCCAGACCGAAACCAGACCGGACCGATCCGTTAAGAAGCACAAACTAATCCGAACCAATAATACCTAACCCGAAAACTGGTAAGGTCCATTTGGGCCAAGTTTCTTAATTTTAATGGTTTTAAATTTTGATGGATTATATTACACTGTTGTAATTCACTTCTTGAACCAAAAGATTATATGAATCTATAGTTGAAAATAGTATGTTAATTGTTACAATTTACCGAATTACATACTTATAGAAGGAATGCAGTTAATTTTATAGATAGAAATAATAAAATAGGCTATATATCTTACATATAAAATAGACCCGATAAGCTTGATAAGACCGGTCCGGACCGAACCAGTCTGAAATCACCTCAATAAGCCCAGTCCGTTAGTTATTGTGTTCAGCGCAACCCAACCCAATCCGAACTCTTAATGGACATGTTTTGGGTTGGGCTTATAAAACCCGACATCGGTTCATCCCAGATCGAATCCGACCCAGACCGGCCCGTTGGCACCCTTAGTAGAAGTTGACCCCGCCATAGTGTAACGTCGAAACACGTACGTTGATGCTGATCACGTGCTGTAAAGGTTTCTCAACCTTTTGTGAAGACAATGAGAGGCGATTCGTCCTCCTCCTTGGGACTATCAAGAAAATCATTGTTTTGTTGGAGTCATCACCTAGATTAAGGTCTAGGACCTCTAAAAATATAGTTTCACCCTAAGGAAAGACTTCTATTGACTCGTAACCCATAAGAACGGTTCATTTGGTCTGTACAAGATCGGATAAGCAAAAGGTACGATTTTGGGAGGTGTTCAGCACCCAAACTGTCCAATCAAGATCGGCCTCCTAAACTTTCCTTAGATTGTGATTCTGACTGTGTTTGGTCAACTGGATGACTAAGGTTTAATGGGGGAAGTCCTAGACTAAATTGCTAAGTTCTTCTAACCTAAGGTTCAACCAATCATGTTTTAAAACAAATAAACCAGCAATGTAATGTACAGGGAACTAAACCAAATGATGGTTCGGTCTTGGACAGAATGTGAAAATATTCTCAAATTGCCTATGTATCCCTTGAGACTTTATCTCTTGAGAATCAGGTCCAAAAACATAGTTCGAAATGGGTTGTGTGATTAAAAATTATGGATGTGGTTTATGGATGCGTTTCAATTAGATTATTTGTTCGAGTTGAAGTTTATGCTTGATTGATGGCTTAGATGGTCTGTGTGTGGCTGTAGTACCGTACTTGGGAGTGCATGTGTCCCAAATTGCCTATGTATTCTAAGGTTCGTCTTAGAAATCAGGTACGACATAGTTCATTAGAGGCTTCTGTAACTATATTATGCTGTGGTACCGTATTTGGGGGTGTGTCCCAAATTGCCTATGTAGGTTTTGCCCTAGAAATCAGGTACGAAGTACGTAGTTCGAAATAAAGGCTGCAAGGGTCGGATTTGGGATGTGTACCAAAATCTTTCCATTTAAATTTGGGATATATACCAAAATCCTTCCATTCAGATTCAGGATGTGTACCAAATCCTTTCATTCGGATTTGGGATGTGTACCAAATCCGACCATTCAGATTTGTGCTTTCCATTTTTAGGTTTGCGGGGATTGCCTATCCCTATTCTTTCTACTTTAGAGTTTTCACTTTCCTTCATTATTGTGTGCTTTAAGATTTATGCAAGTGTATCTCTAAATATAGCAGTATATATCATGTAAGCATTCAAATATGACAGTAAGCATCCAATGTAGCATATGAGCATTCCAAATACATCAATGGGCATGTGTAACAGACAGATATAGCAATGAGCATGTGTAGTATCAAATATGAGACATATGTGAGTGAGCTCCACCATATGAATGGGTGAGAATTCCAAGTATAACAACGAGAGCATTTCAAAACAAGCCTGTGAGCAATATGTGAGTGAGAATTCCAAGTATAACAGTGAGCATTCCAAAGCAAGCATGTGAGCAATATGTGAATGAGAATTCCATGTATAACAGTGAGAGCATTCCAAAGCAAGCAATATATGAGTGTGTAAGCTGTAAATCGGGTGGTTATGATGGTTAAATGGTGGTGATGATGATCGAATAATGTATATGATGATCAGGAGATGTAACGGGCAGATCAAACAAGTAGATGACCATCAGAGGGTGTGATGGGCAGGTCAGACGGTGCAGATGATGACCAGAGGGTGTGATGGGTAGATCAGAAGTTGTTGACGATGATCAGGGGGTGTAGATGATGATCGGATGGTATGGATGATTGATCGATAGTGTAAAATGAGTGGATGATCAATCGGATGGTTGTGATGGTTGATCGATGGTGCAAGATGAGTAGATGATCCATCAGATGGTTGTGATGGTTGATTGATGGTGTAAGATGAGTGGATGATCAATCGAATGGTTGTGATGGTTGATCGATGGTGTAAGATGAGTGGATGACCAATCGGATGGTTGTGATGGTTGATCGATGGTGTAAGATGAGTGGATGATCAATCGGATGGTTGATGTTGATCATTAAAGCATTTGCTTTACCATGTTACAGATTATAGTTCTGTTAATGGAATGTTGATCTCTGGTGGTGGTGATAGTTCTTTGCTAGTATTTACGAATTCACTGTAGATGGTTGTTCTATTCAGATGCTAGAATTGTTGGTGGAAGAGTCCTTAGAGATTTGATGGTGGTATGATTGAGATCATATGGATAAAAAAAAAATGGGGCAACAGCAGAAAGAGGAATACCATAATAAAGAACAGAAAAAAAAAAAAAAAAAAAAAGAGTATAAAACATAGAATCTACAAAAGTCAAAACCAGAAAAAAAAAATACAGGCACTACCCATCACAAACTCTTATTACCAACAAATTACAGGATATCTCCCACCAACTGCCTTCTAAAGGACCAAAACCTTCATGCTGGACCTACAGGTCTACATACCAACATATATAGAAGCAAATGGATAAAGAAAGGAAGAGAGACAAGAACAACAGAAAACAAAAAGAATTCTCAACCCCTTCCCACTTTGCGGCATAATCTTTTCACCCATACAGAGTAGCTTCTTTAATTTCATGCTTCCCCATTGCCCAATCTTCTCAGTCAGTCCTAAATCCTGAAAATGAGGAAGATAATGAAAATGATAGTAGCCATATAGATGAGATCTCAGGAACAACAGCTCCTGAAGGAAAGGATACTCCTGTGAAGGTGAGAAACTCAAAATCACTATTTTTGCCTGTACTGTTCTTTTACTTTTATTTATATTGTAGGCACACTGTTTCTAGTGCCATGCAACAATAATCTTATACGGTTATTTTGGATTGGTAGTTACTATATTTCTGTTCTATTCTATCTGCTGGCAGATCTTGACTGCAGGGGACCTACTTGGTGACGGCTATAAAATTGATGATGTCATACTTGTTGGTCATGTGTTGTCATTGTTGGCAACCTGGATGATGTGGCAGCATAGATGAACATACAAAAACTCTAGAGAGAGAGTGGTGATGTGGCTATCATAAAAGGAAGAGAGAGAGGCTGAAGAGAGTGAAAGTAGAGAGAGAAAGAGGAGAGAGATTATGGGTGGGACCCATTGATGAGGTGGCATCTACATGGCAGTCAGGCCACATGGCACCTGGACACAGCAGCAGCCGAGGCCACGGCCATGTCACAGTAGCACAGCAGCAGCTAGGCTGCCACATGGATCAAGCCATGCCATACCCCAAGCAGGTGCGCAAGCATGCCATGGGCAGCCACAGCAAGCCGCAGGCCTTACAGCCGCAAGCAAGCAGCAGGCCCGCGCACATGTCCTGGCCCTCGCGCAAGCACTGGTGCGCTCACGCAAGGTGCTCGATCAATTGTCAGGGGTATTTCCGTCCAACTAAAATGAAAGGATTCAAAATTAATGCCTCAATTTAATTATCATCGAGAAAATTTGCTTCCGATGGCTTCAAAATTTGCGGGCTACAGTGTTGTGTGGCGGTAGCGTCTGGATACTCCCGTGCGTTTCGTGATTGGTCGGTGGTCGTTTATTATCATGTTTCACGACGCATGGAGTGGAGCCGTTATTCGGTGAGGCACATTTTCTATACGACGATGGCAAAATTCAGATCCAGCAGCCATGAGTCATCCCGATCGCCGCTGACGCAATCTGTCAGATCCGATGGCCAGAACTAAATCCCGCTCTTTCTATTTGATCTGACGGCCTCTGTTGAAGATTCTCCCTGCAACGAATGGGAACTCGACAACGCCACCTGTAGTGTCAGCGAGCATTGTTTTCAGTGTGTCGCGGGTGCATACTAATGCATGTAAAGATTCTAATCTAATGGCTTTGATTCAAGCCGATATCGTATGACGCTATACAACAGATCCGACGGCTCATAGGCGATTCCACCATTTTCAGATGATCCAGCGGTCAAGTTTGAAGATGATGAATTCCACCAATGGGAACACGACAACGCAGAGGCGACGGCGCTTCAGTGTAGCGCAGGTGCACAAAATTCTCTACAAAGATTCCTTTTAGAATTATCTCACTAGTCGATCTTCATCTAATGATATCTCACTCGTTAAAAGTCTAAATCGGATGATTCGAATTGCTCTGTTCTCCATTTTGAATGCTCTACCACCTGAGAATGATTTGGGGACGAAGATCAGAGGAGAGGCTCGGGTTTTTGGTGGAAAACTCTCTTTGGAAGGTTTTGGTGGGGTTTTGTTGATTATCTCTCTTTCACCAACCTTCTAGGTATATGTTAGGGCTCCATTGAAGAATATTGAAAAGCCATAATGGTAATGAGCGATTAATGGAGCTTATGTGAGCAAAGAAGAGAGAAGAAGCCGTGAATGTTGAAGAAATAGCTCTCCTTGTTGTTGGTGAACTTGGAGTTGTTGGGTAGCAATGGAGATTGTTTGAACCTAAAAAAGCCTCAAGGAAGGGGCTAATGGTGCTTTCGATGCATTGACAAAGAAGAGGGGAAGAAGACCAAAAACCAGTGGGGTTGTGTGCGAAAATGACTTCTTGGAAGGGTTAGTGGGTTTGTAGTGATTCCATCTCCTTCACCAACCTTCCATGTATGTGTTAGGGTTTTAGTGAGGAGAATTGATGAGCCATTAATGGTGAAGAACTGAAGCAGAAATCGTGAAGAAGATAGAAGGTTTTTCTGATGTTCTTGGTTGCTTGTGAGAAAGTGGGGAAATATTTTTGGGCAATGGTTTGCATGAAGAAATGAGTTCTTTCAATATTAGGGGTTGTTGGAGATTACAGTGAGCCGTTGGAAGTATTGAATGGTGTGTTGATGTTGTGAAGAAGAATGAGAAGGAAAGTATGATGTATGCAATGAATTGAAAACTCCAGTGGACCTGAGGACTATGTCAGGCTTCACAGAGACATCTCAGAGTCCTCCCAGAGTACCAAAAAATGCCAGACAAGGGTTGTAAGATTCCTAACCCTGTATGTGTTGCATTGTTTAATTTATGTACTCAATGTATGCTAGTTTAGGTGGAGAATGAACATACCTAACTAGTCTGTACTAAAATTGTAAGGGCATTGATATAAGCCCAAAAATCATATTGTTTGCTTCTCATGGGTGCGGATTAAGCGTAGTGTGTGCAGCTTGTGCTGAACACTGGTACTAGATGCCTGAATTGTAGGCACATTGCGCCCTCCTAGTTTTATGCTGGGTAAACTGGGTGTATATACTCTCTGTTGTGTAGACAGCTAAAAGAAGTGTATTGAGTATATACGAAGCCCGTAGGGCATTATTCTGTAGACTAGCCATCACACATCGTGTTGGTGAACCACATATATCTCTGTGTTGTGGATGCTTTGTAATTGTGTTTATCTGTATATTATGAAGTGCATGGAATGGTCTACAGGATGGGTGTGCACAACATGGTAGACCTGGCCACTCTGTGGTAGCGAGGTGATTGTGCATACGATTGTGTGTATGGTAGTGCTTCAGTAAATGTATGGTTGTGGTCAGTGACTGAAGCATCAGCTCAAGGCAGTGTCTGTTTTTAAAGGATTATTTAAAAGAATTTTTGTTGACACTGATTCACCTCCCCCCTCCCCCTTCTCTTAGTATCAACCTGTGTTCAACAATACTCCCGTTGCCTGGGTGAGAGCAGCTAAGAAAACCTAATCAGATCTATCCAGATTCCATACGTTCTTAGCATTAAATTGATTTTTTTTTAAAATAATTTCTTCCTTGTTTTTACCCTTTATCCTTCTGGCAGTTCAAGGGTGCTCTATCCGACGAATGATGTCGCTGAAATTTATCATGATCTGGCAAAGAAGGTGCATTGTTTCTTAGTGCTACAATTACTGATCTATTGAATGGCTGCAGGATTTTCTTTTCACTTCTTTGGTTCTTATGGCCACAAATTTGTTATTTTACCAGTGTGTTTGGAAATATACATGCTTCTGATTAGCAGTTTAGTGTTGTATCTTGCCAAATTTTATTACAATCTAATGGAAAATTAAAGAATTTACATTCACAGTTTATGGGTTGTTGCCTCAGCTGATTGTTGTGTAATTATCATGTTCTCTTGGTAATTCCACCCTTAGCACCCACCCAAAGGAGAATAACTACTTGAACATTCTACGAAGTATGATCGAATTTGGAAGTCTAAGAAACTTCTTGTGGAATCCTAGGAAGTCAAAGAGGAATCATCCTAAATGGGAGATCATATACAAATCTAGAAAGTGGTGCTCTAGGCCGAGGAAAATATGTATGGAGATAGGAAGATTGAACCATTTTCGACCAAATGATTACATAGAGATTTCCTAGCTAGAACGCTGGATAGTTGTGGTGTTGAGTCATAGACACTTGACAAATATGTCTTTTGGAGTTACTGTCCAACCATTTTTAGAACCTGACAGAATTGCAGACTGATATACCCTGATGGTATGTCCTGACAGTCCAATGGTGAATGGACTGAGTGGCTTGATTCAAATACGGTATGATATATTTGTGAATATAAGTGTAATGAATGAAGCACAAACAAGGTGCCTACCATGATGGATTTCATATTACAACTATGGTGAAGTGTCTTGGAGTCAAGCATAGGTTCCACATAATCGGCACGTATGATATCAAAACGGTAAAAAATACGAAACATCAAAAAATGGATAAGATGCACACATTCAAAGATATATGTGGTTTGGTACCGATGTGATAGCCTACGTCTATGAGGCAATCTCAACAGAACTCTTTTGCTATATCAAGGGAAATTACAAACCACACCCTTTATCGTCGACAACACAATATATGGGTCCTATATTCTATAATGATATCTTACCAGACACCACAGGGGAAGATGGGCTCTAACCACCTGGAAGATAGTATAATGTAATATTAGCATCGTACGAGACATATTGATCCTAGGTATGGTTCTAAAACCAGGTATTGGACATGGTATCGGCCATGTCCAAAACAGATCTGATCTGAGCTAGATTCAATGGGAAACTGATGCGTTTGATCTTCATTAATTAAAATAATATTAAAACAGGTCAGGATCAGGGATCAGTCAGGTTCAAAATTAATACGAATCAATCAATCCATTATCGATTACTTGAACCATGATCCTAGGTGGTCTCCCTGGTACAATGTAATATTAACAACCTATGAGGCATCTTGATCCTTGGTGGTCTTATAGAGCAGTGCTGCAACTATTTGAACTCTAGAGCACTGGCTTCTTGAACCATTCTATTTCGGCTATTTCTTTCATTTGTAAAACTATTCTAAAATCAATGGAAAACCAAGTTATTCATTAACTGAATATCACATATCCTGCCCCTTTACAGATACTTGCCTCTGTTACTTTTTCTTTTTCCGTTTTCATTTTTTTTCCTTTCTTCCCTCCTCCTGCAACCTCTCCTATCCTTTCCACTCTCCATTCTATCAGGGTTCCCATTTCAAATCTTCCCTCCAACAGTGACTTCCTGCTCTCTCTTCCCCTGACCTGCAATCCCTCTCTCTCTCTCTCTCTCTCTCTCTCTCTCTCTCTGGCTATACCTTCTTGGCAGTGAGATTTCCTTTCAGTGACCCCTGAAAACTTTATTATTGTCTGTCAGTCTCTCTCTCTCTCTCATCCTTATTATTTGGGAATTAAAGAGAAAAACCTGGATTTTACCACACACAAAATAAAAAAAATAAAAAAATTAAAAAGAGAAAAAGAGAAAAACAGGGAGAAAAAATCTCTCTACCGGGAAATGCTGGAAAGGGGATAGATTCTGCATTTCACAACATGTACAGTGTGAGCCCAACCATTGTTGTTCATCACAAATTGAGTTTTTTATTATTATTATTATTATTATTTTTAGAGAGAGGAAAAAAATAACTATTAAAATAACTATCTTATTGATTGTTGACCCCCAAAGGTTTCAAAAAAGACAGTTACCTCCCCTAAATAACTATTAAAATTCAAATAGTCTCAATTTTTAACGGTTAAAGTTAAATTTTTTATGGACAACTCTATCCTCAACCTTTTATTCATACTTTAAATCTTATTACTGTTAAAAGACCAATATAATCCTTTTGTATCCAACTAAAATAAACTCTAATCTCATCTTCTTCTCATTCTCCTTCACAATCTTTCCGGCGGAGATGATATGATGGACTCAAATGCAAGCGGAATGATTACAGGCGACCAGTGACGCAAAACTCCTTGATTAAGCACTAGTTTTGACTTCCATGAGTTGGTATTCTGATTTGTGTTTAATCATGTTGGATTCTCATTCTTAATATGAAATTCATATTCTGGTTCTCCTTCGCTCTTCCCTGTTGACAGCCCTCTTGATTCCTTTGGATATATATAATAGGTGAGTTAATTGAAGTACTTGTCGAATCAAGAGAGAAGAGTGAGGTGTGAGAGAAAATGGCGGAGGAAAAAAAAAAGGGGTTGGGGATCTCTGAATTTTGGTGAGGAGAAAACCTGTGAGAAATCAGTTGCAGTAGAAAAAGAAGGGGAAGAATCGGGGTTTGAAGAGAGAGAGAACTAGGAAAGGGAGGAGAAATGGCATGGTTTTTTATTTCGATATTGAGGGAAGAGCAGAATCTGCCAGGAGAGGAAGTAGGAGAAGAAATCGAAGAAGAATAGGAGATAAAATGGTCGTGGACTAAGAGCGACTGGAATGGAAGAAAGATGAGGGAAGATAGGACTGAAAATAGAGATTGAAAATCTAGAGAGATTTTAGGAGAAACGAAACTGAAGAAGAATAGGAGACGATTGGAATGGGAGAAAGATGAGGGAAAATATGAGTGAAAATAGGAGTGAAAATAGGGATTGAAAATTTGGATTGATTTTAGGAGAGAAGAAACCAAAGAAGAATAGGAGAGAAAATGGCCGTCAACTAAGGGCGACTGGAATGGGAGAAAGATGAGGGAAGATAGGAGTGAAAATAGGGATTAAAAATCTGGAGAGATTTTAGGAGAAATTGCTTCAATATTCAAGGATTTGCAGCGGCGGAGAGCTCCGAAGAAGAAGGCGATTCAAGGGTTTGAAAACTGGAAAAAATGTAAGAGAGCAAATGGGGAAGTAGTAACCCTATTAAATAGTAAGGGTAAAATTGGTAGTTCATCTCTCTAAAAGGATAATTTGGTCTTTAAAAAAATATTGGACTCCCACTGTTACCATCTAATGGAATATTCTTAACGCGTGGGGCTATTTGGATTTTAATAGTTATTTAGGGGAGGTAACTGTCTTTTTTGAAACCTTTGGGGGTCAACGGTCAATAAGGTAAGTTACAGGGGAGGTAACTGTCTTTTACCCATAAAAAAAAAAGTAATAGTTTGCCTAATTGGTAATCCCCATAGAGACAGCCACCCTCCCAGGGAAATCCCTCCTGGATTCAAATCGTCTCCTCCCTGAGATTCGGGAGGAGGGATGGCGGTCTGAATGGATGGCCGACACCTGGCTCTCGAGTGAATCCGAACCATCCATCCGAGCCGACACCCGAGCTGATAAGCTAAACCGACAGGGGTGTCGGCTCAGATGGATGGCTCGGATTCACCAGAGAGTCAGGTGTCGGCCATCCATCAAGGCCGCCGCCCCTTATAAAAAAGGGAAGAAATCGGAAAACTTCATTGTGTTAAGCATGCATCGACAGGAAGAATTACTATAACTAAGACCCCTTATAAAACCTCTGAAAATGCAAATGGTTCACATACTCTTTAAAACGATGAAGAACTCATACCCGAACCTCTTATGTTTACGGTGCCTCCTCTGTTTACTCATCTTTCCCACTCTTTTCGTCAAGCTTCCCGACCTCTTTCAAATCCCGAGGCTCGATAACGCCTACACCGCCTTCCAAGCATGGAAGCGTGCGATCCAATCGGACCCAATGGAATTCACTTCCAACCGGAGCGGCCCCGATGTCCGCAACTACTCGGGGGTCTACTGTGCATCCGCACCGGGCGATCCTCAAATAACAACGATCCCTTGGAATCGACCTAAACCATGGAAACATTGCTGGATCATTACCGGAAGAGCTTGGCCTTCTCACCGACCTAGCACTCATCCACCTCAACTCTAACCGCTTCTCCGGAACCATCCCCGAAAGCTTCAATAACCTTCAGCTCCTCTACGAGCTTGATCTCGATAACAACCTCTTCACCGGTTTCTTCCCTTCCGTGATTCTCTCCCTCCCTTCCCTCAAATTTCTCGACCTCCGCTTCAACCAATTCGAAGACTCCGTTCCTTCCGCCCTCTTCGATTTGAAACTCGACGCCCTCTTCATCAACGACAACAAATTCCGATCTTCCATACCCGACAACATGGGCAATTCTCCGGTTTACGTAATTGTGTTAGCGAATAACGTACTCGATGGTAGCATCCCTTCAAGTTTCACCAATATGGGAGGGACTCGGATGAAATCAATCTCATGAGTACTGGTCTATCCCGGGAGTTTTCCCCGACATTGACAGGTTATCTTTAATAGTGTATGATGTCGGATTTAACAACCTTGATAGGCCCGTTGTCCGAGAACTTTGGAGAGATAAAGACCTTGGAACAATTGCACGTGTCCCACAACAAGCTTTACGGTAACATTCCAGCGAGTATATGCTCTTTGCCGAGGTTATTGAATTTCACATACTCGAATAATTACTTGGTGGAGACCTGCCCCCTGTCTCAAGTTTCTTGGTAATGACTACAGCCGGATTGCTTTACGGGTCGGCCCTCTCAACGATCTACATTGGAATGCTCATCCGCCCCAGCTTAGGGAAGTAAATTGCTCTATCTCGGGCAGTTCACAAAATAAAACCCCCGCGGCCGTCGCACGCTGCCAAAAGGCCACCATCAGTGGGTTGGGACGATCAACATGATCTTATGAATAGAATCTATTGATCGGAATCGCGACATGAATTAATAATTTCTCAATAATAAGGTTCTGCTTCTGCATTTTACTAGTTGTCAATCTATTGCAGCATTATTACCCAAAAAAAAAAAAAAAAAAAAATTGCAGCATGACTACTAGTCCAATGGTTAAATAATTTGAGGCACTTGTTGATTAGCATTTTTTTATGTGGGTCTATTTGCCTGCTAATCATATCAATGGTTTGAAATTTGTAGAAGAAAGATATATAAGGATCCCAAAATCAAACGAAGCCGATTACGGATCGATAAGAGTTCATTAATTCAATCTTAAGAAATCGAACTTAGAATAACACGAAAATGTATCGATAAGGCGATAAGAGCTCATTAAACTAGTCGGATAAAACTAAAACAAAACCGGACCTTGAATCTAGATCGAAAACCATCCACCTTTCTCTTTTTTTATTTTGCAAAGAAGAACAATCTTCGCCTTCAACAGCAGCTTCTCCTTAACATCTTTTACTTCAACAGCATCATCTTCCACAGAAGTAGACTTTGGACGCCATCCGTGCAGCTGCGGTGATTCAAAGTGCCGTCCATAAGGAAGAAAGATTAAAAGTTGTAAATCCTACAAGGGTAAAGTTGTCTTTTAAAATTTAGACTTGACACCGTTAACGAAATTGACCTTTTTGTTACACATTTTTAAAATTAGGGGTGATATGTATAATAGTCAGAAACGAATAAGTGGTAGTTGTAATTAGTCCATAGTGCAGTAGTATGTGTAATTTTCCCATTAAAATAATATGATTTTGGGTTTGCCGGTCTAGTCCGATGGTTGACACCTCTGGTTTGAGATATATCTGCCCACCGAATTTCGGCTTGGTCCAACCTACGACCCAACTATGGCTTGGCTATGTGGAACGCCACACCAGAACAAAAACAAGATCCACAGCTAGAAGCAGGTGAGCAAACGTGCAAAAGAGAGATCCAATCCTTCCTCTCTTGCATTAGCTTGCTTGAACGAGAGTTGTTGGCTTAAGAGGTGATACTCATAAGCTCCAAGACGCACACTTCGCTTTTTATCTACAAGTAACATGTAGTTACCATCTATATTCTCATCTACGTCAACGATATTATTGTCAGTGGGAGTAGTCCAAGCGCTCTAGAGCGATTCATCGGTCAAATGCCCACCACATTTGCTATTAAAGACCTTGGGCCGCTGAATTATTTCTTAGGAATTTGTGTCATTCGAACCAACGAAGACCTCCTCTTAAGTCTTAACCCAAAAGCAATATATCAAAGATCTCCTCACTAGGACAAATCTCCACTCTAATGTCCTCATCATCTTGTCTAAGTTAGTTCTCTGGCAATCTTATGGATGATCCAACCTCATTCCGTAGCACAGTTGGGGCCCTATAATATAATACACTTACAAAACTAGACATCCAATATGTCGTCAATAAAGTATGTCAATTTATGCATAGTCCAATTAATGATCATTAGACTGCGATCAAATGGATCTTAAGATATCTCAAATCAACCATTGATCATGGCCTTTAGTTCACTCCAAGACAAAAAAAATGCAACTTACAGCCTTCTCAGATGTTGATTGGTTGGATGCCCTGATGGCTGCAAAGCCATGAGCGGATTTGCAATTTTTCATGGGTCAAATTTAATATCATAGAGTGCACGCAAGCATGCTACCATGGCTCCATCAAGCATCGAGGCCGAATATAGGGTGTTGGCAAACACCGTTGTCGAACTCACTTGGCTCCAATCTCACCTTCAGGAGATACATGTCTTCTTACCGTCCGCCCCGATCTTATGGTGTAACAATGTGGGAGCCACATACCTCACGACTAACCCAGTATTCAATGCTCGCATCAAACATATCGAGATTGACTTCCATTGCGTACAGGACAAAATGGCTAAAGCAAATCTCCATGTTTGCTTCATTTCATCAAAGGATCAACTAGTTGATATTTTTACTAAACCACTAGCCACCACATGATTTCACGATCTAATGATCGAATTGAAAATCATTGCACATCCAATCAGTTTGAGGGGGGCTATCTCCTTTCTCTATACCTTATAGAGAAAGGAGATAATCTCTCAAAGCCGTTACAGTCCAGCAAAGATATCCAAGGTGGATAGATTTTCTCCAAAGGTTTACCGCCCAATGGAGATAATATCTTGGAGTGGTTACACTCCAGCAAAGATATCCAAAGTGGAAATATAAGTCCAGCAAAGACATCCAAGGTGGACAGATAATCTCCAAATGTTTACAACCCAATGGAGATAATATCTCGAAGTGATTACACTTTAGCAAAGATATCCAAGGTGGATTCATCAGAGAGTCAGGTGTCGGCCATCCATCAAGGCCGCCGCCCCTTATAAAAAAGGGAAGAAATCGGAAAACTTCATTGTGTTAAGCATGCATCGACAGGAAGAATTACTATAACTAAGACCCCTTATAAAACCTCTGAAAATGCAAATGGTTCACATACTCTTTAAAACGATGAAGAACTCATACCTGAACCTCTTATGTTTCTGGTGCCTCCTCTGTTTACTCATCTTTCCCACTCTTTTCTGTCAAGCTTCCCGACCTCTTTCAAATCCCAGGCTCGATAACGCCTACACTGCCTTCCAAGCATGGAAGCGTGCGATCCAATCAGACCCAATGGAATTCACTTCCAACTGGAGCGGCCCCGATGTCTGCAACTACTCAGGGGTCTACTGTGCATCCGCACCAGACGATCCTCAAATAACAACAGTCGCTGGAATCGACCTAAACCATGGAAACATTGCTGGATCATTACCAGAAGAGCTTGGCCTTCTCACTGACCTAGCACTCATCCACCTCAACTCTAACCGCTTCTCTGGAACCATCCCCGAAAGCTTCAATAACCTTCAGCTCCTCTACGAGCTTGATCTCAGTAACAACCTCTTCACTGGTTTCTTCCCTTCTGTGATTCTCTCCCTCCCTTCCCTCAAATTTCTCGACCTCCGCTTCAACCAATTCGAAGACTCTGTTCCTTCCGCCCTCTTCGATTTGAAACTCGACGCCCTCTTCATCAACGACAACAAATTCCGATCTTCCATACCTGACAACATGGGCAATTCTCCGGTTTCTGTAATTGTGTTAGCGAATAACGTACTCGATGGTAGCATCCCTTCAAGTTTCACCAATATGGGAGGGACTCTGGATGAAATCAATCTCATGAGTACTGGTCTATCTGGGAGTTTTCCCCCTGACATTGACAGGTTATCTTTAATAGTGTATGATGTCGGATTTAACAACCTGACAGGCCCGTTGTCCGAGAACTTTGGAGAGATAAAGACCTTGGAACAATTGCACGTGTCCCACAACAAGCTTTCTGGTAACATTCCAGCGAGTATATGCTCTTTGCCGAGGTTATTGAATTTCACATACTCGAATAATTACTTCAGTGGAGACCTGCCCCCCTGTCTCAAGTTTCTTGGTAATGACTACAGCCAGAATTGCTTTCTGGGTCGGCCCTCTCAACGATCTACATTGGAATGCTCATCCGCCCCAGCTTAGGAAGTAAATTGCTCTATCTCAGGCAGTTCACAAAATAAAACCCCAATGCCTCGGCCGTCACTGCCGAAAAGGCCACCATCAGTGGGTTGGGACGATCAACATGATCTTATGAATAGAATCTATTGATCGGAATCGCGACATGAATTAATAATTTCTCAATAATAAGGTTCTGCTTCTGCATTTTACTAGTTGTCAATCTATTGCAGCATTATTACCCAAAAAAAAAAAAAAAATCTATTGCAGCATGACTACTAGTCCAATGGTTAAATAATTTGAGGCACTTGTTGATTAGCATTTTTTTATGTGGGTCTATTTGCCTGCTAATCATATCAATGGTTTGAAATTTGTAGAAGAATGATATATAAGGATCCCAAAATCAAACGAAACCGATAACGGATCGATAAGAGTTCATTAATTCAATCTTAAGAAATCGAACTTAGAATAACACGAAAATGTATCGATAAGGCGATAAGAGCTCATTAAACTAGTCGGATAAAACTAAAACAAAACCGGACCTTGAATCTAGATCAAAAACCATCCACCTTTCTCTTTTTCTATTTTGCAAAGAAGAACAATCTTCGCCTTCAACAGCAGCTTCTCCTTAACATCTTTTACTTCAACAGCATCATCTTCCACAGAAGTGGACTTTAGACGCCATCCGTGCAGCTGCGGTGATTCAAAGTGCCGTCCATAAGGAAGAAAGATTAAAAGTTGTAAATCCTACAAGGGTAAAGTTGTCTTTTAAAATTTAGACTTGACACCGTTAACGGAATTGACCTTTTTGTTACACATTTTTAAAATTAGGGGTGATATGTATAATAGTCAGAAACGAATAAGTGGTAGTTGTAATTAGTCCATAGTGCAGTAGTATGTGTAATTTTCCCATTAAAATAATATGATTTTGGGTTTGCCGGTCTAGTCCGATCGGTTGACACCTCTGGCTTGAGATATATCTGCCCACCGAATTTCGGCTTGGTCCAACCTACGACCCAACTATGGCTTGGCTATGTGGAACGCCACACCAGAACAAAAACAAGATCCACAGCTAGAAGCAGGTGAGCAAACGTGCAAAAGAGAGATCCAATCCTTCCTCTCTTGCATTAGCTTGCTTGAACGAGAGTTGTTGGCTTAAGAGGTGATACTCATAAGCTCCAAGACGCACACTTCGCTTTTTATCTACAAGTAACATGTAGTTATCATCTATATTCTCGTCTACGTCAACGATATTATTGTCAGTGGGAGTAGTCCAAGCGCTCTAGAGCGATTCATCGGTCAAATGCCCACCACATTTGCTATTAAAGACCTTGGGCCGCTGAATTATTTCTTAGGAATTTGTGTCATTCGAACCAACGAAGACCTCCTCTTAAGTCTTAACCCAAAAGCAATATATCAAAGATCTCCTCACTAGGACAAATCTCCACTCTGATGTCCTCATCATCTTGTCTAAGTTAGTTCTCTGGCAATCTTATGGATGATCCAACCTCATTCCGCAGCACAATTGGGGCCCTATAATATAATACACTTACAAAACTAGACATCCAATATGTCGTCAATAAAGTATGTCAATTTATGCATAGTCCAATTAATGATCATTAGACTGCGATCAAATGGATCTTAAGATATCTCAAATCGACCATTGATCATGGCCTTTAGTTTACTCCAAGACAAAAAAAAATGCAACTTACAGCCTTCTCAGATGTTGACTGGTTGGATGCCCTGATGGCTGCAAAGCCATGAGCGGATTTGCAATTTTTCATGGGTCAAATTTAATATCATAGAGTGCACGCAAGCATGCTACCATGGCTCCATCAAGCATCGAGGCCGAATATAGGGTGTTGGCAAACACCGTTGTCGAACTCACTTGGCTCCAATCTCACCTTCAGGAGATACATGTCTTCTTACCGTCCGCCCCGATCTTATGGTGTAACAATGTGGGAGCCACATACCTCACGACTAACCCAGTATTCAATGCTCGCATCAAACATATCGAGATTGACTTCCATTGCGTACAGGACAAAATGGCTAAAGCAAATCTCCATGTTTGCTTCATTTCATCAAAGGATCAACTAGTTGATATTTTTACTAAACCACTAGCCACCACATGATTTCACGATCTAATGATCGAATTGAAAATCATTGCACATCCAATCAGTTTGAGGGGGGCTATCTCCTTTCTCTATACCTTATAGAGAAAGGAGATAATCTCTCAAAGCCGTTACAGTCCAGCAAAGATATCCAAGGTGGATAGATTTTCTCCAAAGGTTTACCGCCCAATGGAGATAATATCTTGGAGTGGTTACACTCCAGCAAAGATATCCAAAGTGGAAATATAAGTCCAGCAAAGACATCCAAGGTGGACAGATAATCTCCAAATGTTTACAATCCAATGGAGATAATATCTCGAAGTGATTACACTTTAGCAAAGATATCCAAGGTGGAGATAAGTCCAGCAAAGACATTCAAGGTGGACAAATAATCTCCAAAGGTTTACAGCCCAATGGAGATAATATCTCGAAGCGGTTACACTCCAGCAAAGATATTCAATGTGGAGATATTATCTCTAAGTCTTTCCCGCATCCAATGAGGAATCAAAAGGATGAGATTATACCTTGTATAGAAAAAGCTAATCCAAAGTTTTCTACATACAATAGAGGATTGAATCAAAGAACCAATCCAATTGTAAAATCCTTATTCAAAAACTGTATTTAAAACAAAATAAACAATAGAAAAACATTTCCCCAAAAAATAAAAATAAAAACAATAGAAAAACAATCTCTCATGGAATTAGCTTGAATCGAACCACATTATTCTTACAAAGCCCAACCATTACCGTTCATCATAGATTAGAGAAAACACAGATGTGAGAAAAAATTATTTTAAAAGAAGGAATTGAAAAAAAAAAATTTAAAAATGTTGATGAACCGGAAAGCTCAATATTGGGGAACCGAATCCTCTCCCGCGGCAGGAGATTCCTGCCGCTGATCCAAGGGCTGGGGATCAGCCGACCCCGCCTACCAATACATTGGGAGGTGGGCCGGCTGAAATCCCGCCCTTGGTCGGCAGCAGGTGGGCGGGAGAGGATTTTTATACCAATATTGGCCATCTATCTAGACTGCTAGACATCTGAAGGGAAGGTTGCCATGCAAACATCCAGAGGGATTTCAAAGTATCTTATTCCAAGACTGGATACATCTCCTCCCATTGAATTTTTTATTACTTTTTTTTTTTTTTTGAATAGAGAAAAAAATGAATAAAAAAAGTTGTAGCTTGCTTAATTGCTAATCTCCATAGATAAGCTCGATAATCAGTCCGAGAAATCTCTCCCATAAAAAAGATCCACATCCTCTCCTCCAGAGGTTTGGGAGGAGAGGGGGCGGCCTGTTAGATGGTCAATACCTAAGGTTCGGGTTAAGGGTGTCAATGGGCCGGTTCGGGTTGATTTTGGTCCGAGTTGAATCGGTGTTGGGTTTTATAAGCCCAGCCCAAAACATGTCCATTAAGAGTTCGGGCTAGGTTGGGCTGCGCTGGACACAATAACTATCGGGCTGGTCCGGTGTCGGTTTGTTATCGGGTTGAGCTTATTGAGGTGATTTCGGACTGGTTCGGTCCGGACCAGGCTTATCAAGCTTATCGGGCCTATTTTATATGTAAGATATATAGCCTATTTTATTATTTATATCTATAAAATTAGCATCATTCCTTCTATATGCATGTAATTCAGTAAATTGTAACAATTAACATACTCTTTTCAACCATAGATTCATATAATCTTTTCGATCAAGAAGTGAACTATAACAGTGTAATATAATCCATCAAAATTTAAAACTATTAAAATTAAGAAACTGGGCCCGGATGGACCTTATCGGTGTTCGGGTTAGGTATTATTGGTTCGGGCTAGTTCGGGCTTCTTAACGGGCTGGTCCAGTTTGGTTTCGGTTTGGGCTGAAACGGTGTCGGGCTTTACAAGCTGATACCGAAACCTGTCCATTAAGGTCCGGTCCGGGTTGGGTTCGGATTATATCGGGCTGGCTCGGTCCGTGCTACCGGGCCGGGCCCATTTTTGACACCCTTAGCTCGGGTGAATCCGAATCCTCCATCCGAGCCAACAAACTGAGCCCATAAGGGGGTGTCTGCTTGGATTCACTCGAGCCCCAGGTGTCGGCCATTTAACGGGGCCGCAGCCTCTCCTCCCGAACCTCTTGGAGGAGAGGATTTAGATACCCATAAAAAAGGAAAGTAATTGACACCAGAAAACACGTGTGTTAAGCATGCATCCACAGGAAGAATTACTCTAACTAAGACCCCTTATAAAACCTCTGAAAATGCAAATGGTTCACATACTCTCTAAAATGATGAAGTACTCATACCTGAAGCTGTCATCTTTTTGGTGCCTCCTCTGTTTACTCATCTTTTCTGTCAAGCTTCCCAACTTCTTCCAAATCCCAGACTCGTCAATGCCTACATTGCCTTCCAAGCATGGAAGCATGCTATCCGATCGGACCCAATGAATTTCACTTCGAACTAGCGTGGCCCTAATGTCTACAACTACTTAGGGGTCTACTGTGCATTCGCACCAGACAATGCTCGCATAACAACAGTCGTTGGAATCGACTTAAACCATGGAAACATTGCTAGATCATTACCAGAAGAGCTTGGCCTTCTTACTGACCTAATTGTTTTCGAGGTCAGCTTTAACAACCTGATAGGCCCGTTTCCCGAGACGATGGCGGGATGAAGAACTTGGAACAGTTGGACATGGCTCACAACAAGCTTCTGGTAAGATTCCAGTGAGTATATGCTCTTTGCCAAGGTTATTGAACTTCACATAGGCATAGAATTACTTCAATGGAGAATCGCCCTCCTATCTCAAGTTTCTTGGCAATGACGACAACTAGAATTACATAAATAAACCATCGTCTATCTCTAACAGTTCACAAAAGAGTGGCCCAGTGCCTTTGCCGCCAATACGGTTTCCTCCGCCTCCACCTCCAGCTCCATTGCAAATAACGCCTCCAGCTCCATAGCGATCAACATGATCTTATGAATAAAGTACATTGATCGGACTCTTGACATGAATTAATAATTTCTCAATAATAAAGTTCTGCTTCTGCATTTTACTAGCTATCAGTCTACTGCTGCATTGACGCATTTCAACTTGGATAGTTCAACAGATTTGCTATGACTACTTAGTTTAACAGATCAGATCATGATAACCTCAGATTCCGATCCAATGGTTAAATAATTTGAAGCACGTGTTGGTTGGTTGGTTCATAATGCTCATGAGGCCCACAGGATCTTAGAATCTTAGGTTTGCATCTTTATGGGGAGCCTATTTGCCTGTTAATCAAATCAATGGTTTGGAATTGGTAGTAGAAAGATACATAAGGATCTCATAATTAAATGAATCTGATAATAGATCGATAAGAGTCTATTAATTCAAGAAACCAAATTTATAACAACACAAAAATGTATCGATAAGACGATAAAAACCCATTAAATCAGTCGGATAAAACTAAAACAAAATCGGACCAAAATTGAATCCAAACAGAAAATTAATTAATAATAAGAAAATTTACTCAGATGCCCCCTTGACAATTGATTTACTACACAGAATCACTCTCTCTTGACAAAAATTACATGGACTACTCCCGAAACAATGTTTTATAACAGATATAGTTCATACCGGTCATTAAAAATTGATGAAAGAAATTCTGAAACTTTTTTTTAAGACAATTCTACTGTTATTCAATGTAAAATTACATAAATATATCATCGTTCATCTCTGAAACGAAATCTCTACAAGTTCTCTAACTACAACCTCGTTCCAGATATAGACGATGGTATATTTATATAATTTTATATTTAATAAGGGTAGTATTGTCTTAAAAAAATCTCAATTTTTAATGTCCAATGTAGACTATACTATTGTTAAACATTGTTTCAGAGGTAGTCTATGTAACCTTTTGTCAAGAAATGGTAGTTCGGTGTAGTTAACAAATTGCCATGTGAATTTTCCTAATAATATGATTTTTGGATTTGCCGGTCTGGTACGAACCGACTATGGCTTGGCTATGCGGAACGCTACACCAGAACAAAAACAACTTCAAACTAATAGATCCACAGGTGGAAGCAGGTGAGCAAGCGAGCGAGAGAGAGAGATCCAGTCCTTCCTCTCTTGCGTTAGCTTGCTAGAACGAGGGCTGTTATTTTGGTTTTTGCGAAGATGGTAGTGGCAACGGAGGAGGCTCAATTGAATAGGCTTGAAAACCAGATCGACAATGGTGGGGGAGGTACTTGGGAGTATCTTTGTCTCGTTAGGAAGCTTAAAGTTAGGCGTTCGGAAAAGGTTTTGAAGCATGGCTTGTCTATTTTGAACGATCCTAAGAAGAGATCAAAACTCGGCGGAGACGGTGAGTTTCCTTCTCTAACTGTAGTCTTTTTAACTTTAGGTGTGATCTTGTCTACTCATAAAATTTGTAGTTTCTAAAATTTTGAAATTCTGTGTCTAGGTATTAATCAAATTTGAACATCTACTGTATCTGCCTTTTATAGAATGTTGATAGGGGTTTTTGTTGAGATGGTTTCAGAACTGAAGATTTTTAACTTCCTTCAATTGTTTGTTCTAGTCCTGAATGGTTGGTTCATGGGAACGTTTTCTCAAATGTTCTGTAACTCAGCACCGATACTATGTTTCTTGTTTTTTCGGACTCGTGGTACGCCAGACACATTTTCTAGTTAATCGTTGGAGATAACATGGTATCTATCCTTGGTCAGCCAATGGAAATTAATACTTCCGCTCTACGTAAAATTCCCTTCTTTCCTACCGAAAGAAAATGGTCTTATTATTTTCTTTAGTGAGCATATTGTAAAAACCAAAAGCTAGAGGAGAGGTTATTTCTGTACCCTTTAATAGAATAGGATTAGAGATGCTTCACCCACATTTATTATCACTTGGAATTCACCTCAATAGTCTTTCTGAAGTTCAAATTTCACGCGTCTTTGACAAAATAGAGATTAAATAATCAATGATGATACTAAACATGCTATATTTCTATCACTTGAGTACCCAAATTTTAAATTGGTCATCATTAATGTTGAATGTATATGCCAACAAGGTCGGAATCTTACCAATATAACTATTTAACACTTACCTAGGCACAGTGACTTGTTGGGATTTTATCAACCTCTTTCTAAATTTTGTGGCCTATCAACTGACAAAAAAGGATTTGCAGTTCAGGAACAGCTGACTTGCAACAGCACTGTGCAAGAGAAGTTGCATTCTGCCATTCTGAAACCGGGATTTTAATCCTTGATTTGACTGATATTTACTGTGTCAGATTTCTGGACTATGATTTTTAACTTCCAATTTCTTTCTTTACTTGTTTACCTACATCTTTCAAAATTGTTTCAAATCAATCTGTAATACAGTGTATCTCTATCTGCCTTTTTGCTAAAGCTACCTAACTGCTTCCAAATTCAAATTTCTTATTTTATTCCGGAATTCTTTAGTCCTAAAGTTATTTGAGTTGGGCAAGGCTTGTTTCTTATAAGGAGACAATTAAAACATTGCTTTACCATGTTCCAGATTCTGGTTCTGTTAACTGTAAGTTGGTCTCTAGAAGTGGTGATAGTTCTTTGCTAATATTTACGAATCCACTGTAGATGGTTGTTCTATTCAGACCCTAGAATTGTTGGTGGAAGAGTCCGTAGAGATCTGATGGTGGTATGATTGAAGTTGATCATGTGGATTAAAAAAAAAATTTGGGACAACAGCAGAAAGAGGAATACCATTAATAAAGGACAGAAAAAGAAAGAGTATTAAACATAAAATCTACAAAATTCAATACCAGAAAAAAAAGAAAAAGAAAAAGAAAGAAAGACAGGCACTACCCATGTCAAACCCTTCATTACCAACAAATTACAGGATATCTCCCACCAACTGCTTTCTAAAGGACCAAAACCTTCATCCTGGACCTACAGGTCTAAATACCAACATATATGGAAGCAAAAGGATAAAGAGAGGAAGAGAGACAAGAACAACAGAAAACAAAAAGAATTCTCAACCCCTTCCCACATTGCAGCATAATCTTTTCACCCATACGGAGTAGCTTCTTTAATTTCATGTTTCCCCATTGCCCACTCTTCTCAGTCAGTCTCACCTTGTACCCCAAAATGATCTTTATTTTCAGACTACTAAATAAAAAAAAATCAGAAGAATAGTTTTCCTGTCCCGATGCTATTAGGCCAGCATGAAAATATATGTTTACAGTTGCCATCATAATTGAAGGGACTTTTCTAATACAATTTATCATGCTATTATTCCAATGGGGAAAGCTTTGGGTTACTTTTTCCTGGAAAGAAGGGGTGGAGGACTGTGGGAGAAGTTAAGAAATTGGGGGGGGGGGATCAACTATCAAACCCACCACATCTCTCCTACCACATCAGTACCTACCCAAGCTGAAAAAAAGTGGGGTGACCGGGTGGGATGCATATTGTATTAGTGCTGGCATAAGGCTTCTCTTTTCCAGAATCTCTTTTTCCGATCAAGTTACTGATAATCGTTTTCAATCGTTCTTGTTTCTGTAGACAGCTTTCTGGTTTATCCTGGTTTTAGAAGTGTTACATAATTGAGTGGATAATAGAATGAGTTTTTTTTTTTTTTTTAATAAATATAGATTGAGTTCTTGCATCTTTAGTGCATAGTTATTTATTTTATACTAATCTGTAAATATTTCTTAGAATTTCATGCTAATTCTTTTCTTCTTCCCAACCCCTCTTTTTTTTTTTTTTTTTTCTAAATTGTAGAGTGGACTCTTTATGAGCAGGTGGCTATCGCAGCTATGGACTGCCAATGCCTTGATATTGCAAAGGTAATAGAGTTATACTTTTATTCCCTTGATCGATTCAACCATTGTATCAAGTTAGGTCATTAGTCCATTACCTTTATGACCAGCTTCCAACAATAATACTGTTATTATATTTACAATGACAACCATTTTGATGAACATTGTCAATCCAATAGCATGATTTTCATGAGAAAGATGGCTTGATCTGAAGTGGCTGTGATGTGGAGGGTGATCCCTTCGCATTCCAATTCACGTTATGTTTGCTCGTCTGTTAATGTGGAATTCGTTATTCTTGCCGTTTAGATAAGACACTGCTCTTTATAGGGGAGTTACAAAGGGGACCAAATGGCTGCTAAAATTTTATAAATGATATGGCCAGCTTGTCCTGCTCTCTTAACATGTAGAGATTTGTAATTTGTGATTGCAATGGATCCAACTCCTAGTGGAGGGGAGCAAAAACCAAGGCATGCGGAAGAAAAACCACCTGAAAAGAATCAGAGTTTTGTTCCAGTACATTATGTCAAGGATTGTTATTGGATTATCTTATAAAATGCTTGGGTGAGAAGAAATCCAGATTTAAAAGGTTGGGGATCATGTCAATCCAGAACCTGGAAAATCCTTGGTAGTTTCAGTTAGTGATTGAATTTTGTTAAGAATTGCTTTCCCTGATTGCATCTCAACTTCAAGCTCTTTTAAATAGATTACAAGCTGGTTTGCCTTATGGAAGCAGGGATACTCCCTTTGTTGAAGATTTTTTGCATAAGACAGCTGAACCCTTTTTTCTAGTCAATCATTGGTGCCTCAGGTGGGCGTTGGTTCAAGAATGCCACCTGACTGCATCTTAACTTAAAATCCTGTTCTATAGCTAGTCCACCTATAGAAGTAAGGGTACTGTCCCATTAGTATTGCAGATGTTTCCAGAAAAGCTAGCACAATTCTCCTTTCCACTCAATAGCTTATTTCTTTAGTCCTTAAAACTGTATTTTTGTTCTGCTTATCTGCCTGCTGAAGCTAGTTCTCTCTAAAATGTAATATCTGAGATCCTGTAAAGATTGTTTAATTTTACCCTTTCAAATCTCTCTTGCAGGATTGCCTAAAGGCTCTTCAGAAGCAATTTCCTGAGAGTACAAGAGTTGGTGAGCTTATCAAATCTCTGTGTGTGTGTGTGTATGGGTGGGTGTGCTTGTATGCATGTGTCCATGTGTGAAATATTTGTGTTGATGTATGGTCCTTGCTTACCTGTAACCCACAGCTAGGTTAGAAGGGATGTTGCTTGAAGCAAAAGGATGTTGGGCAGATGCAGAAAAGGCTTACTCGAGCCTTCTAGAGGATAACCCACTTGATCAAGTAAATCATTAGCAGGGTGTTCTTGAAATGATTCATGTTTTATGGTTGTAACAATTAATGTTGTTGGATTGCTTTTTCTTGGAATTTTGGTGAGAAAAAACCTCAATTATTTCCTCTCTTTAGGTAGTCCACAAAAGGAGAGTTGCCATGGCAAAGTCACAGGGTAATATCTCAGGTGCCATTGAATGGCTCAATAAATATCTTGAAATGTAAGATCTCTGGATTTATATGTTCATATTTTTGTGCCATATTTTTATTCAGCTTTACTTATCACAATGTTGCATACAAGCTTGGCTGAGATTGTTCCATTTTTGTTTCAGATTTATGGCAGACCATGATGCCTGGAGAGAGCTCGGTGAAATATATATTTCCCTACAAATGTAAGACATACACTATAACAAGTAACTCATGAATCACCATATTAAATGATCTGCAGCTTCCAGTTTCTAATACTGTCGATCTCACAATTTGTGGTTTTTGAACCATAAATTGCTTATTCTGGACTAGCTCAAAGGGGATGGCCTGTGGTGATTGTGGTTATGGTAGAAGTTGTAACCTATGGACCACTTTAATGTGGTGATTTTAATAACCGATTTAGCCCTCTTGTATTTTCACCTTCTCAGCTTCTGATGCTTTCCAGGGAATGAACATTCTTGAACATTCTTTTCTATTTCTAATCAGGTATAAGCAAGCTGCTTTTTGCTATGAGGAGCTAATATTATGTCAACCTTCAATTCCCTTATATCACCTGGTCTATGCTGATGTAAGTGCCTTTGATTGTTAGCAACTTTGATAACTTTTTATTGGGAAGAATGATCATGATATCACTGTTTTAGTCTAAATGTAGGAAATGTACTGGGAATTTCAAAAAGTATGGAATTTGACTTGGAATTTTCCATTTCATGAGGCCTAAACCTAGCCCTTGTTCCTCTGGTCATTGACTGATCCTGAGCATAAAAGCAATCCAAGCTCCAATAGTTATTATCTATGAAACAAAACTATGATTTTGCACTTTCATGAAGCTCATAACAGTGCAAATTGGTATGGATGCATATATTGACATGTTTCACAATCTTTTAGATTAAGACAGAGAAAAAATTAGGGAGTAACGTTTTATACTGTTTTCGTTTGGCATACTGAGTACCTGTATTCAGAAAAAAATTTCCATGAAAGTGAATATGTCAATTAAATAGCTTGGAAGCTACTTACTCTGTGGTGCATGCAGACATGTTGAGGTTACAGTGAGAAATCCTCACACTTTTCTGTTCAATCGATTAAGTTCCCTCTTTAAAATCTCTAGTCATCCAGAAATTTATATGGAAGGGTTCTTCACTTTGAGTTATATGTAGTTTATTTTCAAGAAGAACATTGAATTTAGCTCATTGTTTTGTTCTTGACTTAACAGGTATTATATACACTTGGTGGGCTAGAAAATCTACAGGCAGCTAAGAAATACTATGCGTCAACCATAGATTTGACTGGGGGTAAGAACACAAGGGCACTTTTTGGCATATGCTTGGTGAGACAACTCTCTATTTCTCTCTTTTTCTTCCTTACTCCATCCTCCCTCTTCCTATGTCCAGCTAGATATCCCCTATCTTGAAAATCAACTCATATCAGCCAAGCATTTGGCTGTATTGTTTTAACACAGTTTTCAGTGGTAGGCTGCCAATGTTGGATTTGATCTATGATTCCCAGTAGGGTAGTTGCTGGTGTAGCTTGTGTGTGTACATATTGTGGTTGTGGATAGTGCTCTACCCTCTCAAAAATTCAAAATACAGATAGTCTCTTTTCTTTGGCTTGGCAAGCTGGATATAAAATGGCTTTCTTCTTTTGTTTGTTAAATTTGTTTCTGCCATACTTGTTCACCAATAAAAAGCGCAACAACTAAGTGGTGTTGGTTCTGTTATTCAGTGTAGTGTTGCAATTGCTCAGTTGACAAAAGGGCGGAACAAAGAAGACAAAGAGGTCTCAGAGCTACAATCTCTTGCTGCAATGGCCTTGGAGAAACATTACAAGCAAAGGGTTCCCGGCAAGCTACATCTGCTTACTGCCACTGTTAAGAACTTAAAGCTCTAATCCTGATTTCTCATCAGCCTACTTGCAGCGATATTAAAGAGTCATGCCCTAATTGTTGCGGAAATGGCTGTGAATTGGAAAACAGCTTCTTTTTCTTAGCTTTTTGTTACTTTGCCCCATTTTATGAATGCCCCTTTCCTTAATATTTAATGTCAGGATGTGATGTTTTTCTAAAAATATAAAATCTGCAATAGATGATGTTAAATTTGTTGTTTGTTTGTTTTTTTTTTTCTTTTTATTTTTTGGCATTAACTCTAATCTTGCCCCTTTTTTTGTGGATGCCATTAATATGAGCGAAGCATCAGACAAAATGGGACATGGTAAGGCCTCACCTGAAGTGAGACTTGTGTAGGCGTGTATGCTCTCAACAAGCAAGCGCAGGTTAGCAATTCTCCTCCACTCAAGGATGTTAAACGATTTATAATTGGTTTAATGGTCCGATCTGATGCAGTGTGACTTATAAGAGGGTAAAACCAAAACCAAGTCGATTAACTAAACGGTCTCAAAATTGAACCCATAAACGATTAGTAATCGATTTCGGTTTATTGGTTTTTAAACGATTTTTCATTAATCGATTTTTCTTGCGGTTAATTTGATTTTATTCTTCTGCAACCCTTAACCCTTTTGATGATTCATGGTTTTAGATCACCATTAGCGTCTTTTTATATTTTGTTTATTACTAGATTTCTAGGAGAAATCAGCCACATTTTCTTCTGACGATGGTTGAACACTTGAACTCCAAACGTTGGATCCACATCTTCTCCTCCCAGAGGTTCGGGAGGAGAGGGGGCGGTCCCGTTAGATGGCCGACACCTGTAGTTCGGGTGAATCTGAGCCCTCCATCCCAACCAACAAGGGGGTGTTGGCTCGGATGGAGGGTTTGGATTCACCCGAGCGGCCATCTAACTAGGCCGCCGCCTCTCCTCCCGAACCTCTGGGAGGAGGGGATGTGGATCCCCAAACGTCACTACATATGCATAAAATAGTGGGACAAAGTTGCTTGGCCATGTTCACATTTCAGATTCTGCTACACTATTGTCTGGACATGGTGGCTTGGATGAAAAACTCAGAGCTTGGTGGAATCCGCATTCAAAGAAATGGAAGGTCTCCCATGGCAACCTTTGAAGCTTTCCTCTGTTGTATAAAAATCTTCTCCCGCCCACCTGCCGTCGGCCAAGGGCGGGATTTCAGCCGGCCCACCTCCCAATGTATTGGTAGGCGGGCCGACTGATCCCCAGCCTTTGGATCAGCGGCAAGAATCTCCTGCCGCGGGAGAGGATTCGGTTCCTCCTCTGCTTTATTCTTAGCCCATGAGGTGTTCGATCAATTTCATGGGCATTCTAATATTAAGAAATCATTTTGATTTTAACATGTACTCCGAAGATGTTTCCATTCAGTTAAGAATGCAATTTGTATTCTAAGAATAGGAATGCACATTCTTAGAATGTGATTCATACTTAACAAAGTCTTACCATCTTAGGTTGCGTTTGGTATACACTCTTGGAATGCATTCTAGATCAATAACATATTTTAAGATGACAAAAAACAGTGCTTGGTATGCATTTTCATTATTGGATCAAGGAATGTGTTGAAACTTAAGAGAACACTGTTCATTAAGGAATGCAATCTTTGCCCATCATTTTGAGCCCATAATGGAAATGTTTCACGCTTCAACCTATTCTCATTCTATGGTAAAAATGCATTCTCTATTTTAAGAATATATTTCTAATAATGCATGACAAATGGAGCCATAATTTACCTATTAATGTGATCTTGTGAAAACCTCAGAACCCATGGCATCCGTCAAAATTGGTGTGGACTCTCAAGGAACAATTGAATAATACCTAAACCTATTTATCCAAATAAATGACAACAACCGTTCGCAATTTGCAAACCAGCATAGGGATTGAATCACTTAGGGCACTTGACAATGGCAACATAAAATACTAAGGTTCCCTATGATTGTGAATTAAAATAAAAATTTTAATTTATTTTACAAAAATTTCCTTCCAATACCCCATTTGGTTGGGACTTGAGGCATGAAGTAAGTGGGGTAAAACTAAAAAAAAACTCTAGCTTTACTTCTTTGTGCTTTAGGTTAGACCCCTAAGATGCCCATAGGTCGAGGAGCGATGGGGAGAAAGTGGGATGCATAGTAGATATCTCTTTCGAGAGTCGAAGAAGCATCCTCTCATCCTTATGTCACCATTCATCAATTTGGCTGCCGATATGCTACGAAACACTACCTGGTTTTACGTGTTCTCGTATCAGATTACATCAATTTTATTTCTAACAATTTATTCCAATTGAATATTTTTATTTATTTTTATCTTATTTCATATTTATTAAAAATTATATTTTACTTCACTTTACCTTGTTTTAACCATAGAGGCAAAAGTTATAAGAGCAAACAGTATATAGTTTATGGGCAAGGATTTCTCACACTTCCAGTGTAAGGAAATCTTCCACCACATCATTGATATGTAGGAATCCATATCGTCAATGAGAACCACAAGTTCAAGAAGACATGAGAGGGTAAATTACGTGAGAGGGTATGGGAAAAATCTACACTCACACTGAGTGTTTTTTTTTATTTTTTAGCCTGTAATTCATAATTTTTATTTATTTATTTATTTTTTAGAATAAAAAATAACACAGTTCCTTTCCAAAAGAAAATCCATTTTGAATTGATCCCCATAAATTTGGTATCCAAATCCTTTGTTCCCAGAGGCTTGGGACGAGACCGGGAGAAGAGATGGCAGCACTATTAGATGGTCGATACTTGGGACTTGAATGAATTCTAGTCTTCCATTCGAACCAACGGTCCTGAACATATGAGAAGAGAGGATGTGGATTCATAAATTTGCCCGACCCTAACTGGTTCAAAAATTAACGGTTCTTATTATGGGTGGGGCTATCAACGTCATTGGCTAGTCCGATCCGTTATCTGGTCTCTTCGGAGTGAAGCCCTAGACCTTTTGCACGAACCATTCGATGTGTGGACCTAGAAATCATGACCATTAGATTGGAACATTGTCCTAGTTGGAAGGTGGGTCCCATTTCAAGGTTAGTTCTCCCAGAGCGTCAGCGATCGCCCTGCTATACAAAGTAAGGGTTATTTTGGTCATTTTATGGGTATTGTAGTAATTTACTGATGAGACTATAAAATCGATTCATTTAGCAATGCAACGATGAGAGGGGCTAGGGTTTTTTTCTCGCTTTCAGTAGTCGACTGCGCGCTCTGCCTGTGAAGAAGCAACCCTAGTAACCTCGTCTCCTTCGACCATGGCGGTCGGGTACGTTCTCTCTCTCTTTCTGTGTTTGTGTTTCTCTGTCGCTATTCTTTTTTTCTTTGTTTGTGTGAATCTGTCGCTATTCTGCAGTTTTTGTTCGAGGTTTGTGACTTTTCTTTTTCTGGTTACACAGGAAGAATAAGAGAATATCTAAGGGAAAGAAGGGAGGGAAGAAGAAGGCGTGAGTCCTGTGAAACCTTATCAACGTTAATTGGAGATTTTTATGCGCTGTTTTTAAATGCTTATGCTCTTTTGTTTCCATCTTTTACAGGGTTGATCCCTTCTCTAAGAAGGACTGGTATGATATCAAGGCGCCGTCGATCTTCACTAACAGAAATATTGGAAAGACCCTTGTTTCAAGAACACAGGGGACGAAGGTGATGACTTTTCCTTTTGCCTCAACCTTTTAATTCATGTGGTATATATTATACAAGCTCAATGTCATGTGTATGAGTCGGCATACCAGAACCAGATCTTTGGGATCGGTTAATTGGGAAATGATGGTAGTACGTTATGCAACTGGTCATAGAAATGCTAGGTTACTAGAATTTTTGGTTCCTATAACCAGTCTCTGCTACGAGCGTTTGATGACCTAAGCTGATGGAATTTTTTCCTCTCAATTGTTGTTTTTCTTTTCCATCTTGATGGAAGAACCTAGTTGATCGTAGCTTTATGTAGAAAATGAGATTTCTGTTACAGTTGCAACGTGTATGATGTATAGGGAGGTAGAAGATGTAATTTCTAGGTTGCCATATTGGCAGATTCGTTGCAGGCATACCATGTGATTGGAAAAATCTAAACTTTACGTTTTTTTTGTTATCTCACAGATTGCTTCTGAGGGTCTCAAGCACAGAGTATTCGAGATTTGCCTTGCTGATCTTCAGAATGACGAGGATCAGTCCTACAGGAAAATCCGATTGAGAGCTGAGGATGTGCAAGGGAAAAATGTTCTCACTAACTTTTGGGTAATTATTAGAAGTTTTGCAACAATTGTTCGCTTTTTTTTTTTTAAATAAGAAAAATTGGAAGTTACTAATACAATTACGATCGTTCAGGGGATGGATTTTACGACAGACAAATTAAGATCTCTGGTGCGTAAGTGGCAAACTTTGATTGAGGCACATGTAGATGTGAAGACTACAGACAACTACGGTTTAAGGATGTTCTGCATTGGATTCACCAAGCGGCGGCCAAACCAGGTTAAGCGAACCTGTTATGCTCAAACAAGCCAGATCCGGCAGGTGAAATTGATTTTTATGAATCCCCCCTTTCTTAAATTTTTTTTTTGTTCTGTACATAGTATTTCCAGGAAGATGCAATTTATTTTTTGATGTGTTCATTGTGTTTTAGCTTACCTGGTGTGCTTATACTATGCAAACTGTGTTGAATTGTGTGTGGATCAAGCGAGTTTTAGTTGAGAGTTTGAGTTGACCAGTTCCATGCTGTGTCATCAGATTCGCCGTAAGATGAGAGAGATTATGGTAAACCAAGCATCCTCGTGTGATTTGAAGGAGTTGGTTCAGAAGTTCATTCCTGAGATGATTGGGAAGGAGATTGAGAAGGCAACCTCCAGCATTTATCCTCTGCAGAATGTATTTATTCGTAAAGTCAAGATATTGAAGGCTCCCAAGTTTGATCTCGGCAAGTTGATGGAGGCAAGTCTCACTTTTAATCTGCTAAGTTTCCACCCAATTTTTGGAATCAATAATGTTTCTTGTAGCTGCAGTTAAAATTATCTTGTATGTCTGTGCCTTTCTTTGCTTTCCTTTATTTCATCATCCAACTTAGGGGTTAGTTTTTGTTTGCCCTGACCATTAAAATTTCGAGCCTGCCTTGAGTATACACTTCTTGCATCCCTTACTATTTGAGATGAGGAAAATCCCAATGCCTATTTTCACTGTCAATAGTTACAAGCTTCCTATGAGTTATGGCTGTCCGTGCAAACTATAGTTGGATTTAATAGTTAAGTACTAATCTTGCTGTGTCTGAACTGATCCATGAACCTCTGCACCTTGCCATCCCTGCATTTTGGGGTGTAGTCTTTCTTTGGGAGATATATTTCTCTTGAATCCTGTAATTTACAAATGGGTAAAAGATCCCCAGAGCGTCACTGTGGGGATTCCATCCCACACCCTCACATTCTGACATTTTCTCCCTGACATCTCTCTCTATTCCATTCCCTGACCAAGTGGGTCCCATTGGATATCTCATTTCCTGCACCCCCTATTGGTATAATGTGGGAGATTTTCCCCACAGTGAGCACTGATGCTGTGGTGAACCCTCTTTTTACAATTTTTTTCTTGAATTTTTTGGACTCAAGTTATTTCATATTTTTGGGAATGAGTTGATGAGCTAAATTGTGGAAGTGATTAGTGCCTGCTGTTCAGAGGCAAGCCTACTTAAGTTATTTGAGCTCTAAATCGTCAAAGAACTGGATGACCTCTCTTTACTAATTGTCATGTGGGACAATGGTTGCAGGTTCATGGGGATTACTCCGAAGATGTCGGTGTGAAGGTTGACAGGCCGGCAGAGGAAGCACCGGTGGAGGATACTGAGGTAGTTGGAGCATAGATGAAGGGTTACGGTCCATTTTCTCGTCATTTTTATTCTAGTTTTGAAAGTGTTATGTATCGGTAAAGTAATTGAGTTAACTTACCCAGGCAAGGATTTTTGCTTTAGATTTTTAACTTTTGATTAATTTTGTTAAAGAACATGGTTTTTGCCCCCAATATATTATCTTGTAGTTTTAGTAATTTCCTCCAAATCTCCATAAAGTAATTAAATATTAGTAAATGACTCCCCTATGGCAGTGCACCGCCTGCCCTCGTGGGCAAGTCCTATTCTCCACCCACCTTCGTGCTCTCTGCATTTCTCATCGTTGCCACTGGACCTGTGAGAAAGCAGAACAAAATGAACTCGAGCAATGTTGGGTTCTAATATCTTGATGGGTTAGTTTTCTCAAAGACGTCGAAGGAGTTTGTGCGAAAGGTGGTTGGGTATGTACGATGGAAAAGGGTATGAGGTTGTGCATATTCCAAGGAGGTAGACTCGTTTCTTGAAGGAGAAGTTTAATGCTGGCAGAGGGTTGGAATTTAGTGTTTCGATCTATGATAATGGACCTACATACGAATCATATGGACAGAGGGTCATCCCACCTGCCTCTCTGCCCCTCTCTCTCACTGTCTCTCTCTCTCGTTCTGTAATCGCAAAGAATTGGGTTTGTATCTTGTTTAATCGAAGTCTTATTCTAAAGTTCACTATCCTCTCCTGCTACTAAGAGGGCAGTTCTGCTGGCAATAAACAAAAACAGAGAAACAATCACTTCATCTCATCAATCAGGAAAGGCAGAAAGTTTAAATCCTCTTGTATCAAATTATCGCTATGGCCGTCTTCTCTGTCCCTGATTTGACCTGAAGAGGTTGATCATAATCAGAAGCAGAACGTATTGGAAGGTCGATAACCTCATCAGAAGGCCCATTAGCTGAGGCGGCATGTAAGAGAAGATGATAGGATTGTGGTCTGTGAGGTTTTAATCTGGAACAAAGACATGGAGTTGGAGAGTAAGGCTTTGCAGTAGAGAGAGCAGCCCTCATGATGTGGGAGGTCCAGAAGGATGTTCACCACATTATTGATAGTGGGTATTTTTGTCCGTGCATCCCCTTGAATGTGGGTACCAGAGATGTAATACGATTGACTTTTCAGGCACATTTGCTCCAAATTTGACTATGTAGGATTGCAACAAATCATCAGTAAAAAGGGATTAATTCTTTAGAGTTCAATAGATGTTCAATCATTCGTCCAAAGAGAAACAAAACTCCAGGTGTTCATAGGCAAGGAAGGCCACGAAATTGGTCTAAAACTGGTTGGTTGTGACGTTGTGTGACCAGAATTTGGTTTCATCTTTGTTGTAGTCGAAGTGTGAATTAAGAAATACTATAGAAAAACATTTGTCTAACAATATAAAATCAAAATAATCAAGTTACAAAAAGAATTCACCAATTTTTGTTATAGTAAGATTTTCATTACAAATAAATTAATTATGGGCAAAATATCCAATGGAAAATTGACAAGTGGTTAATATCATATATCTTATTACTATTAAAATAAGATCGGTTATATCCATGGTTCTAAATTTCGGCCAAAATTCCCGATTTCGGCCGAAATGTTTCAGTTTTCAGCTAAACCGAAACGAAACTATAGGTCGAAACCAAATAGTCTCATATTTCGATAGATTTGAACTAGATTTTGACCGAAAGAAGCTAATTTCGAACAAATTTCAATGAAATCTGGTTTTCTTCCAAAATTTCTTCATTGCATACCTTATTTTGTTACTTTGTTTCTTTCAAATTTCTTCATTAGTTTGTTGTTTTTTTTCTAATTTACTACCCTTCGCTCTCACTCATTGCATATATTAGCATTCTATAATGTAGACATAGAATTACCATTATTGATTTTTTTTTTGTGCAAATGATGCAATGGATATATTAAAAAAGTTAAAATTGCATTACAAAAAAAATATGGATTCAAAAATAATTTTTTTGGCCATCGAAACCAAGTTCAAAATCTGAGTTTTATTTTTTATTTTTTATCTGGTTTCAGCGAAATTTTGACCGAAATAGTAGAAATTTTGGTTTTTAGCTTGGTCGAAACCGAATTTTGAATTTTTTATTAAATCCAAAACCGATGCAAATCGACCAATCTAATAGATTATTGAACTCATAACAAATATCAAATATTACTAAGAAGATGTTACATTCATGTATTTTGCATCTTTAAAAAAAATCAAAAAGAACATCAAAAGAAAGAATCAAAACAATAAGAATAGATTAAAAAAAAAGTTATTTACTTGACGTTCAATTGAATGTCACAGTGAAACTAACGGAAATAGATCTCTCCTGCCATTAATGGGATGCATCAGCATAAGCATCCCCGCATGTCGGATTAACATGGGGCGAGAGAGAACTCGGGTGCTAGGTTTTGGGATCCACATCCTTTCCTCCCAAAGGTTCGGGAAGAGGGTCGATTCGGATGGAGGGTTTGAATTCATCCGAACCCCAAGTATCGGCCATCGGGGTACCACCCCTCCTCCCTCTAGGAGGAGAGGATTTGGATACTAGGTGTTGTTGTCAGATTGGGAGTTGGGTGCGATCTTAAGAGAAGACAATCCGACGGTCTCGGGGCTCTTGAGCTGATCGAGTTGCTTGCTACCGCGGCGGAGCAAATATTCGATGTAGATGAAATTCTTGCGATCCACATCTCTCGCGTTCCGGCGGAACTCGGCGGAGACGGTTGATTCGATGCGAAGGCGTTCTTCGGAGGCTTTGGTTCGAGCTGCTCTCAGAAACCCTCTATACAGCGACAACACCTGTTTCTGCATACCTGATAGCTTCATTCCGCCCTTTGATCCCATCGTTGAATATCCACTCCTCTCTCGATCTTGATTTTGATCTCGATTTCGGTGTTGATCTCCGCCTGATCTTCTCCAATTTGTTGAGGATTCAGTCTGAAATGCACGGAAAAGGTGAGAAAAGTTATCTAATGGTGGGAATCATTGACGCAAATTTTGTTTTTTTGTTCCCCACTTCGAAATCAAATGCTGATAAAAGCTTAGAACACCAGATTTGAATTTTGGAAGAAAAAAATTGGGGGATTTAAAGTGCAGGCGGAACAAATTCAATGAAGGCTCCCTTTTGTTGGATTTGTAGTTCAATTTCATATTGATTTGATGAAAGAAGTCAATAAATAGATTTTGGTCGAGAAATCGATGAAATCGAAGAGGAACACCATAACAAAACACTGCTATTCAGAACCCTAACTAACTATTCTCGTGGTCCTATCCGATTTATATAATTGGATAAATGATAGACTGAAATTTCACAAAGTTGCAGGCTATTGGTAATACCACAAATTACAGGCGATGAAACTTTCATTTCTAACCTTCCATGGAGTTTTTCAGAGCAGCATTGGAGAATAAGCCGAGAATAAAAGGAAAACATACCTTGATTTCGTGCTTTAGATTCGCGATCGATCAAGTGAAGTTACTGCTGGTACCTCTTTTCTATCATCCGCGATGTATCAATCAGAATCCTCACCAGGAAGCAAATTCATGGGTAGAATGTACTCCAAGATATTGAGAGGAGAAGGAAATCCTTTTGATAAACACTAATCCATAATCGAAATCCTTTTAAATAAAATTACAAAAAAAATGACATTCATAGATATTAAAATTACAACATAATCAATCCTTCATGAATACAAAGTGTAAAATAGTGATAAAAAGTGAATAAATAAAAAATTAAAAAAAAAAAAAGAGAAATAATGGTGATAATTCCTTACCGCATTGAGTTCTAGGGTTTTGTTTTGGTACGAATTTTTGAATTTTTAGGGTTTCGATTTAGTTCTTCGACTCTGCTTCATTCCCATCGTTCTTCGGAGAAAGATCCGATTGATAACCAGTGATGATTATTGAATTCTTTGATCTCTTGCTCCAACTTAGGAATCGAAACTTTCTAGCCGGATTCACTAGGACTTATATAATCTTTGTTAAACGAGACTCTTTAACTATGATAGTGGATCAAGAGGAGGATGACTTGCAGATGCCGTTACGTATGAGTTTGCAAAATTCCCCTCCCGAGGCAATAGCAGCAGACCTAGGGAGAATTTGCATAATTAGTATCCTCCTTTTCCCAAGATCATCACACAAATTTCATGTATAAATTATAATCCTTCATCTTCGCTTTCCTCTCTTCCTACTAATTTACAGTTTTGAATGTCTATAACTCCCAAGCTGACATTGTTACACTTATCCTCCACTAACAAGAAACCCATAATTCTGATTGATTAGACAGGATCAAATGCATTAGAATGAATAAGCAGCTCAAATTTATGCAGGAAAAAAAGGAAAAGAGCTCATATGAGCTATGAGCATCTACTTTTGATTACAATGCTTCACATGTACAATTTTATTAAATACAGAACACCATTATAAACATCCCAGGAAAAAAAAATGGGGAAAATATCTGTAGATGTAAATGCCATCTCTAGACAATATCAATAGAGAGTTTTAATCAGTTCACAAAATTCACCATAGATGGCATAAGTATGCTTATCACTCCATCCTTGAGCTCTTAGTTCTGACACAAGCACAAAATGGAATCTTCTTTCGTCTGGGACTGCTTCTGTTGAAGCCATTCAGATAGTCCCTCAAGATAACCTTCCTCTCTTGGACTTCTGTTTGTCCTTTGCTTCTATACTCAATAGGCTTCAACAATTTAGACTGGATTTTCTGCATCCGAACTTGCAGCCGTTCAATCTTTTCAAACACTCGCCGTGCTTTCCTACTCTCCTCCTTTTCCTCAGCACTATTTGTCAATTTGCTGTTAACATCAGACAACTGCATGATGGCTTTTTCTACTTCCTGTAACTGCCATTTCACAATATCATACTCAATATCCTCATATTGTTTTTCTTTTGATATTTTCTATTAAATCATATTGAAGATATAAGGTAATATGGATGCAGAGAAAGAAAAATGGGATCCCAAGGGAAGATTTTCTACACAATTCCCAAAATAATTGAATGTTAGAGGCCCATCATGTGCTATTGGTTTAACAAGTGGGTGATCAACTTGATCCTAATGCCACCTGCTAGGGCCCTTGTTGGCCGTGGCCCTTGTTGGCCATGCTCATGGATGGCCAACATTTTGACTGACCTATCCAACTGATTGCACAGAAATTATTTGTCCAATTTGGAAAGTAGAGAGTTTTCGGCTTGGGCAAGTCAGACAAATTCACCCAGTTTTGTCCAAAGTTGAGACACTGAGATACTATAAATTATTGGTTGTTTTAGGAATTGAGTATTGACCTAGCTGGTAAGAATGTGTCATTTATCCGTTAGGCTTCAAATTCAAAAGTTTTAACTAGCATTTTTTTTGTTTTTTTGTTTTTTTTTTTTTTTGGCATTGATCTTGCTTCATTATACTTCAATACAATATCAAGGGAGACGTTAGTAATGCACTTCACTTGACATTTTAGACAAACCAGGTTGGACATATATCTTTGTCTGGAATCCAGGTTCCGACTGCATGTGGGTTGGCCAAATAGTTAGAGATATGTCCCATTCCAAATTGGACTCTGATTTGTCCAGATTTTTGCTACCCTAATCATCCTATATTTGAAAGCTCAGACTATAAATGGGAATCTACCCAGATGCCTTGGCCAACAAATTAAACTCATCATTGTGCTGACCACCAAAGAAGTCTCGTAAGTAATCACATAATACCCTTTATCTTTCCTTTCTTTACCGTCCAAATCCAGCATTGAATAACAGATACTGAAATGAGCTCAATAAATCAATAAAAAGTTCAATCATGTCTTTTATAACTTAAAGGTAGATAAGCTTCTCAAGGTTTTGAAACCTCATTATAGCTTGGCCGGATAAACTCTGTAAAGTTTCTATCCCAGAACTTCGAACTAGTAGGTGGAGAAACTCCCAAGTGTACAAGGGGGAAGACGTGGACTAGACTCCCATCTCTCCCCCGCATGTGTGACAGTACATACTACAGACACGTGGAGACTGGAGACAGTGAAAACCCTCTTTGAAACCACGTAAAATTTCCATCTCAAACATTCGAACTAATTGGTGGAGGGACTCCAATGTGAATAAAAAAAGAGGAGGGGGGGCTGACTATTTGGTAGTCGGTGTGAGACTAAACTCCCAACATTCCCCAGCATATGTGGCAGTACATACTGAGACATGTGGAGACTAGAGATGGTGAAGACCCGCTTTGATACTATGTTAAGTTTCCATCCTAAAAGTTCGAAATAGTAAGTGAAGGACTCCTAGGTGTATAAATGGGACTGTTGACTATTTGGAAGTCGATATGGGACTAAACTCAAACTAAACCATAGATTCAACTGATTCAACTCATGAGTTGTGGAATAAGTTAATACGATAAACAGAGAAAGTAACTTACCAGCAGTTCCATCTTTGTCTGCAGGAGGGCATGGTCTTCAAGAAATGAGATACTATCCCTCAGGGAAACTATGCCAGGCAAATACGCAGCCAGCTCAGATTTGAGTCCTTCATTTTTGCCTTCCAAAATATGAAGTGTTCCATTCAGCTGTTCAATCTCTTCCGTTTTTGAAGCACTTTCACTTTCAAACTTCCTATTTTCTTCATGAATGCAACCAATCTCCATGATCAGACGGCTTTTATCTGCTAATAGCTCAAGGTTATCCTTCTCTAGCTCCTGTTTTAACACCTCAGATTCATTTAGTTCTTTCTTCAGATCCTCAACATCTCTACATAACATTTTGTTCTCACTTTCTGCAACCCTGTGCTTCTGTTCTGCATCCGGAAGTTCCATTTCCTTCTGATAAAGTAGATCCTTTCCTGTTATGATATGATGATTCAGCTGCTCATTTGCATTTCTGACTCCACTCATCTCATTCTCCAATTCCTCAGCAGACTTCTTGGGATGCAGCTTCTCCCCCTCTACTATTTCCAATTTTTCCAGTATTATTCTAATCACATTCTGGAGGTCACTGTTAACTCCACAAAGACAATCCAGATCTTTGCTAAACCCTTCCAGTTTCACAGATTTCTCAGTGATGCAGCCCTCAAGAATCAAGAGATTTTCCAAAGCAAATGCTTTACTAAGAACACTTTCCTCATCTAGCATATGTGCCACCTCCTTCATGTCTGACAATTCCTTCCGCAAAACTCCCTTTTCTTCAAACAATTTGGAATTTTCGTTTTGTGATACTAGGTAAGACTCCTGCATTTCTGAAAACTTCGCCTGTAGCTTCTCCATTTCAGATTTTAGTATCTCCTCGCGGTGCTCTCCCATCTTGATTTGCGTTTCCAACTGCACATTCATCTCCAGAAGTTTATGTTTCTCATTTTGCAGCATCAATAGCTCCTCCATCTGGGGTTTGAACTCCTTTTCAAGGGTGTTCCTTTCACGCTCAAGAAGTGCTGTCTGTAGTTTCATTTGCTCTAGCAGAGTAATCAGAACAAAATTTTGAAATGACAGCTGTTGCTTCTCATCCCGAGCTTTCAAGAAAGAACAATTTTTATCTTCAATTTTCCTTAAAATACTCTTCAGCAGCATTTGATCTTCTCTGATCTTATCATGACTACCATAATCTGTCTCAACTTCAAGGGAACTCAAGATCTCAATAATTCCTGTTCTCAGCTTCTCAATTTGGTCTGACAGTAATTTTGTTTCTACATTTAGTTTGTGATTTTTTTGTTCGAGTTCAGAAATTAATTTCTCTGATAAATTGGATGCCTCAAAGTGTTTCTTACACTCAATAAAGAGAGAGAAATTCTTTTCTTCCATGTCTCTGATAAAACTCTGCAGGATGAAGATCTCTACCTGAGTGTTCATGGATCTGTCAAGTTCTTCCTCAATTTCTTTCTTCCTCCACTGACCTTCTTCTTGCAGGACATGGATATGCTTTTCTAGAGTAGCTAGCCTGTTTTCATTTGACTTGGCAAAACTGGCACGTTCTTGTTTTTCTAGGTCCAAGGAGACACGTAGCTCTTTAACTTGAGACACTGTGGTTTCTTTCTTCTCCTCCAAGCCAAAGTATTTTTCTTCTAATTGTGTGAATTTGTTCTCTAGTTCATCCAGCCTTTGCTGAACAATTTGTAGCTGAGAGACCAGAGAGAGTTTTTCAGAAAGAAGGGCAGAATTTTCATTTTCAAGAAACTCACAAGATTCTTCCAAGCCCTTGGCTTTTGTCTTTGACCCTTCAAGTTCAGAAATCGCACCAGAAAGGGGATTCTCAAGTAATGAGCTTTTCTCTAGGAGCTTTTCCACTTTCTCAGCTATAATCTCTAACTCGGAAACCAGGTTAGCCTTCTCAGCAACAAGAGCAGATTTTTCTTCACAAAGAGACTGGCAGGATCCATCTAAAAGTTTCACCTTCTCTCTCAGTCTTTCTAATTCAGCAGTCACATCTGAGAGGGAATTTTCTAAAAGAGCATTTTTCTCCAGAACTTTCTCCATGTTATCCAACTTCTCCAAAAGAGTTACTTTTTCATCTCTGCCTCTCTGACAGATTTCTTTAAGCTTTGAGTTCTCATCCTGCAAGTTCTTCACAGCTGAACTAAGGGACTCAGGATTCAAACCCAAAGACTCAACTTGCTCTATTATACTCAGGAGGCGCCGGTTCAAGTCATTTATTTCCTCTTTCAGACAGTAAATTTCTTGTTGAAGAGCATTTCTTTGATCCAAGCGAAGTTCAACCTCTGCTTCAAGCCTTCCTTTTGTCTCCTTCAAGTCAAACATCTCGTCATGCAGACTCTTCATTGATCTGGCAGACGACAAGTTCTGGTCCTCCAGGATCTTGATGTCCTCCTTGATTTGTTGGACTTTGTCCTCTAAACCCTGCTTCTGAAACTCCACATCCTTCAACACTTGAACAGTTCTTTGGAGCTCCACCTCCAGATTTCTCTGCCCTTCCTGAGATTGAAAGTGCAGACTCTGCACAGCTCTGAGAGCAGCATCTGCCTGTAAGAAGTGCAAGCGATCTTCTTGTATGCGAGTGTGGAAGCTCTGCAACTCTTCATGCTTCTCTCTAAGTTCCTGAGTTTGCATCCCCATCTTCGGTACCAAAGCTTCCAACTCTGACCGCAGAGATTGATTTATGCTCTCCAATAGAAGACAGTGTTCTTCTGAACTGGGTAATTTTGCAACCCCTGTTTCTATGACAGTGTTAAGTCTTCTGGCCTCCTGTGCAGATACTTCACTCTCTGGAATAGATATTCTCTCCAAGCATTGCTGATACTGAAGAGCAGCTGCTTCCTTCTGTTCCTCTAATTTAACAAGGGCTTGCTTCAGTGTCTGGACTTCAGTTTCAGCCCTTTCAGCTCGCTCGTTAAGATTTTTGGCTTCCTCCTCAGCAGAAGCGATTTTGATCTCCAAATTAGATATCGTCTCTAAACACTCCTTGTACTTTAGAAGAGCAGCATCCTTCTCATTTTCTAATCTGCTAAGGGCTTCCTTTAAGTTTTCGGCTTCGGTTTCAGCTTTACATGCTCGCTCGTCAAGATTTTTGGCACTCTCTTCTGCATTAGTAATTTTGGCCTCCAGACTAGATATCATCTCCAAACACTGATGGTATTGAAGAAGCCCAGCTTCCCTTTCAGCTTCTAGATTGGAGAGCATTTCTTTTAAGGTTTGAACTTCTGTTTCTGCTTTACTTGCTCGTTCATGGAGTCCTGTGGTACTGGCTTGGGCACTTGAGACTTCAGTCTCTAAATGAGATATCTTCTCCAAACTTTGCTGGTAGTGAAGAAGGCCTGCCTTTTCAGATTCTAATTTAGCAAGAGCCTCTTTAAGTTTTTGAACCTCCATCTCTGCTTTACTTGCCCGCTCAGACTCAGATGTGATTTGGGTTTCTGCAGATAAGTGAAACACATCATTAGGCAAGATTTTTTCTTGCACGTCATCAGGTTCATACAGTGGTATTTCCAGGGTGTGAGGTTCAGCCTCAGTAGTGGAAGAACCTGCAGGTGAATCATCAGGCAGCACGAAGGGAACATGGTCAGGAAATGCTTCAGCCATGGTACGTTCGGCTTCATCGAGTACCCTAGTTACATGATCATATCTTTCTGCCAGAGCACGATATGCTCGGTAGAATTCCTCGATCAATTTCATGAATTCCGGACGCTTCCTGTAGTACAGCTCTATCTTCCTTTTAAAGGTATCTGCATCTTCTTCGACGAGCTTGATCATTGCTTTGACCGTGGCATCCATATCTGTTCAAGTATACAATTTTGATCAGTGGTCAAACCACAAATGCTTTAGCAGAAAAAAGAAAGCTACGAAACCCCAGATTATACATGATCATAATGAACTTTAGTATGGATTGAAGAAGCATAAACCTAGTGTTCAGATCCCTTGAAAAACATGTAAGGTCCATAATATAACTTCGGGGGCAAATAATCAATTGTTACATTGATGACCACCTACAAGATTGCATCCTTTCATTTACCAAAAGCAATGACATGTAACGATCAAAGTTAAAAACCAACCAACAGTAGGTAATGATTTAGGCATTCAAATAACATGCTTAGTTGACTCAGCCTCAACCCATCTTTCCAGTTCAGCTCAGAAAATACTGCAAGCAGTTCCAATCCATCTAAGGTAATATCTTCAATAAATCATCAGCGACAAGGTCCCTGCGGACGCTTTTCAAAATGCTCCAAAAAATGGCTTTCCTTGATTATAACAGATTAAAGACAGAAAATTCCATCAATTGAATCCAAATTTTTTTTGGGTGAATAAAAAAAAATATTAAGAACACCCTGGACAAGGGAGAACAAATCTGGGTCTCCAAAGGAGAGAGCCAGGCTCCTTACAGACTAGGAAAAAAACCCATACCAAAGATACAAAGGAAAAGCAAAATTACTAAGGTTGTATCATGTTTCCCATTAACAAAAAAAAAATGCTAATTTGATCTCAATAAAACTGCACGAAAGGGCTCTGAGAAACACATTACTCAGTTTGCCAGAAAACTCCAACCAAGCCTGAATGGAGAGCTATACCTTTAAGATTTTCCTGAAGCCATTTGGAATTCGTTGGGATTATATGACTATCCCACCACCAGGAGTACAAGCGTCTAGACTCTGAAGGTTTCAAGGTTGCCATGTCTGCAGCCAAGATCACCAACGCAATCTGTTCTGGTCTGGCCAAAGCCCAATCCTTGTATCAGTTATAAAAACCCAGGTAAGGAATCGGAGCTATAATCAAATTAGATATTGAAAGCTTGATATGGCACTGAAAAGAAAAGCTTGATATTATTTTGTTTGTTTGATTGTAAAAATTTGTATACAAATAATATTTTATATAGATAATTTCTTCTGTGTTAAGTTTTCTTATTTTTTGGGATTGACTTTTTTTTTCGCATTTTATGTTAAAACAAATAGTGAGAATTTCTATTTGACATGAAAAAAAAATTTACCCATTACTTTACATGGAAACAAACTGAACAATAGTGAAAAACTCATGGAAAAAATTACAAAGATGGCTTATAAATGAATTTCAGATTTATCCACCCATATGTTCTTTAATCAAATTATCAAAGATAAAAAGATAGATGTTCCAAAATTACTCAAAACAATGCTCTTCCACATCCACCTATATTTTTTTTTTACATTTTTCCACCCAGACCCAATTTCCTTCTACCTCCTCTGATTAATACTCTCACGATTTGACCGAGCAACTGGCCACCACCTACGGAGAGATAAGCCGAATTGTACTCTATGTGTGTTTGTGAGATACAAATTGAATACAGTCCGGATGTAACATTTGGGTAATTAGTACATGTACATGCCTTGGTTTATATATACATATATATGAGTCATATCTCAAATTTTAGTTGAATTCAATTAAATACCTTTAAATGTATTGACATGCAACCCAATGTATGTATATGCATGTTTATAGTACTTGAACCCCTAGTTTGCACATGGGAGAGTTCTAATTTTCAAATCTTTGTTTTGCCACTTGGCAAAATATGTTTGGGTTAAAATTTACATTGTCATGAACTTTATATCTGAATGTCTACAAAATTTTGGTATCATTAGATCTACCACATGGCAAATATCTCGCCATTTTAATAAATTATGACCTAACATAAAATATACCAAAAAGTAAACCTAATAATTATATAAAAAAATTCACTATAAACAATAGGATGGCGTGAGAAATGCATTGTCAAATTAATCCAAATGGCTACTATAATTCATCTTTGCTGACTCATTTTTTAATGATTAACAAATGTTTTCTAAAACCATATGATATATTGAATCAACTAATTAGAATATGTTGATCAAGCTGTCACATAAGAAACAAGTTTGGGATTGACTTTGTCTGGTAGAAGATAGATAAGGGTTTTTTTATTTGATATCGACTCAGATGATGATCGATGTTTGTCGGATCAAGGCATAGTTCCAAATTTCGGTCGAAATTTTCGATTTCGGCAGAAATGTTTTGGTTTTTGGCCAAACTGAAACGAAACAATAGGTCGAAACCAAATAGTCTTATATTTCGATAGATTTTGATCGATTTAGGTTGATTTCGACCATATTTCGACCCAAAGAGGCTAATTTCGACCAAATTTCAGATAAATTTGATTTTTCTTCCAAAAAAATTTTATTTCATCCATTTTTTTTCTCATCTTCCATCATTTCCTTGCACTCTAAGTAAGGATTAGAATTTCAACAGCCGAAATTGCGCCGAAACTTGGTAAAAAAAAAACTAAGATTTCGAACTTGGTTTCAGTGGCAAAAAAAAATTTATTTTTAAGTCCAATTTTTTTTCTGTAACGCAATTTTAACCTTTTTAACATATCCATTGAATCATTTAAAAAAAAAAAAATCAGATATGGTATTTTTATGTCTACATCATATCATGCTAACGTACATAATGAGTGAGAATGGTGGTATATTAGAAATAAAGTAACAAACTAATGTTATATAACTCATATTGTTATTACAACATTCCAAAACATTCTTTAATTATCAATTACATAAAATAAGGAAATCCACTCAAATCATGACAAGTTTCATGATGCTTCTAATCTTTGAAGCTGAAACCATTGTTGTTGCCAATAAAGATTCTCACATTTCATTACATATACATCTCATTTATAGATTTTACATACCAATTTATAAGAAAAAAATATTTTAGAAAAGAAATGATTACCTTTTTACTTCAAATCTAGAAAAACCTTAATGAAAATAAATAGTCAATGCACCTTAGAGACTCCAGATGGAGATCTTTTCTGTTTTTCTGTTTTATAATTCAATAATATGGGTTGCACTCATATGCCTCTACATATTTTAGCATTTTCTCTCTCCTCATTGAGACTTCATTGTCCGTATTATTTTCCATCTTCCTATCAAGGTTCAACCGATTCTTATTGAAATTGGCCGACACCGATACAGATCCAATCCCCTTTTAGTTTTTACGCAAATACAAATACATGGCATGCATCCATTGGCTACAGAACAGATCCAAATCAATATCGATAGTGGCATAAGAGTTATAATATTCTTGCAACTCCTTACGGAAAAGAATATTCTAATTTGCCACATTAAGCTGAACTAAGAAGTTGTAACATTTTTTAAAGTTTTATGAGTCTCTTGACTTATTGCTAAAAGTTAATTAAATTAAAGTTAAAAAAGAATTTTCAAATTCAATTTGAAAATGACTCATCATTTTATTACTTTGAAAATGACTTATCATTTTATCGTTATGAAAAAGTCTTATTGTTTTATGCTTTTTTTTTCGAGTATACTCTAAATAACAAGATTTATTCTTTAGAAGGAAAAAAAAAAAAAATATTACACATGCTAGAAAAAATAAAAGTTACAACTTTTTTTTTTTCCAACAGACCTTAGTTACTACAAATAAAAAAAAATTATGGGATTGGATTGTTAGGTTTAATGCTTAAACTGTGATCAAGATACACTATGGAGCTCAGAGTGAAATTAATGGAAATAGATGTCTCCTGTCGCCCAGCCATCGATGGGATGCATCAGCATAAGCATCCCAGCACGTCGGATGAACGAATGGCTGGGCGACAGGAAAGGATCAGGTCCGAAATTAACATGGGCAAGAGAGAGAACTCAACAGATGTTAGGTTTTGTTGTCGGATTGGGAGTTGGGTGCGATCTTAAGAGAAGACAATCCCACGGTCTCGGGGCTCTTGAGCTGATCGAGCTGCTTGCTACCGCGGCGGAGCAGATATTCGATGTAGACGAAATTCTTGCGATCCACATCACTCGCGTTCCGGCGGAACTCGGCGGAGACGGTTGATTCGATGCGAAGTCGTTCTTCGGAGGCTTTGGTTCGAGCTGCTCTCAGAAACCCTCTATACAGCGACAACACTTGTTTCTGCATACCTGATAGCTTCATTCCGCCCTTTGATCCCATCGTTGAATGTCCACTCCTCTCTCGATCTAGATTTTGATCTCGATTTCGGTGTTGATCTCCGCCTGATCTTCTCCAATTTTTTTGAGGATTCAGTCTGAAATGCACGGAAAAGGTGAGAAAAGCTATTTAATGGTGGGAATCATTGCCGCAAATGTTGTCTTTCTGTTCCTCAGGTTCGAAATCAGATGCTATTAAAAGCTTAGAACATCAGATTTGAATTTTGGAAAAATAAAAATTGGCCGATTTAAAGTGCAAGCAGAACAAATTCAATGAAGGCTCCCTTTTGTTGGATTTATACTTCAATTTCATATTGAATAAATAGGTTTTGGTCGAGTAATCGATGAAATCGATCTTTGTTTGGGAATTCATTTGGTTGTGTAATTTACGAATATATTGTCTGTCTTCTTCCCTGCAGAGCAATTACCAGTATGGTGGAAATAAACCAAGAACATCACAAGCCTCCCTTTGGTTGGACGAATCTCTCTCTCTCTCTCTCTCTCTCTCTCTCTCTCTCTCTTGTTTTTTACTTCTCCGCCCATAGTCGCCAACCACCAATAACCAGATAAATAAAATCTAAAGAGAAGAACACCATGGCAAAATCTTAGAAGAGGCACACCATTACAAAACGCTCGTACTCAGAACCCTAACTAACTATTCTCGTGTTCCTGCCCTGGAGTTTTTCATAGAAGAATTGGAGAATAAGCAGAGAATAAAAGGAAAACATACCTTGATTTTGTGCTTTTGACTCGCGATCGATCAAGCGAAGTTGCTGCTGGTACCTCTTTTCAATCGTCCGCGACGTATCAATCAGAAATCTAACCAGGAAGCGAATTCATGGGTTGAATGTACTCCAAGATATTGAGAGGAGAATCCTTTTGATAAACACTAATCCAGAATCGAAATCCTTTCAAATAAAATTAAAAAACAATGATATTCATAGTTATTAAAATTACAGTATAATCAACCCTTCATTAATACTAAGTGTAAAATAGTGATAAAAAGTGATAAAAAAAAAGTCATAATGGTGATCATTCCTGACCGCATTGAGTTCTAGGTTTTTGTTTTGGTACTAATTTTTGAATTTTTAGGGTTTCGATTTAGTTCTTCGACTCTGCTTCATTCCCATCGTTCTTCGGAGAAAGATCCGATTGATAACCAGTGATGATTATTGAATTTTTTGATCTCTTGCTCCAACTTTTGAATCGAAACTGTCTAACCGGATTCACTAGGACTTAATCTTTGTTAAACGAAACGCTAACTATGATGGTGGATCAAGAGGACAATTGGCCTCCCGAGGCAAAAGCAGCAAACCTAGGGAGAATGCTGGCGCTTCAACGGTTTCTGATACTTCAGGAGTCTCCCGAGGCGAAAAATCGGAAATTGTAGCGAGAGCTTATGGCCGCGGCAGCAGAGAAGAGGTTGATTATAGCAAATAACTTTGCTGCAGCAAAGGCGGAGATGACCGTCGCAGTTTCTGTGGCAGAGAAAAGCGTTCCTGTTTCCAAGGCGGAGAAAGATATCGTTGAGACTGCGCAGAGAGGCAGAGGAGAGAGGGGAGAGGAGAGAAGATTACCTGGGAGTTGCAGAGATTCATACGCATCATTCTTTTGTTCTTCACAAACTGTTATTCGTTCTCGTTTTGGTTTTTTTTAGAGTAAATTTTGGAATTTTGACCTTTATACTTAATTTTTTTTCTGTCACTGGGGTTTAATAATTAATCCAATAAAAAGAGAAGAGAAAAAGTGTGGTTGAGTTTTTCATACGGCGCATGACGGCCATGTCAGTGAGGAAGCCCATGAGTTCTTTAGGTTGGGTCGATCTTGTGACCTGTGAAGGTAACATTGGTGTCGATGAAGAGCCATTTGATCATCGGTGGCTGAGGAGAAAAGACGACAGTGGGCTGATAGAGACCAAATGGAGGTGAGAGGTCTGAAGAGCTTAGAACTCTGGTGGGAACGATGGTGGAAGATGGGAGAGAATGAGTGATGTTTTTCTGGTATGAGCTGAGGTAGGCCACTTCTGGGGGATTGTATTATTGAATTTGGTTTTTGAAATTCAGCCATGGCTAATCCAAATTTCTACACATTTTGCAAATCAACCTAGATGAGGGACTAGGGAGAAAGGAAAGACATGCCCCCATTTCTATGTGCGTAATTCAAATTCACACCTTGGAGAATGGAGATTATATGAACAGTTCCCAGTTCAATTTCTGGAGGGCAATCCAACATGCAGATCTCACATTGGCTTCATCTCAAACTTCATTCATATTGTCATATGGTTTCCAAGATTTGCATAGTTAATATCCTCCTTTTCCCAGCAAGATCACACAAATTTCATGTATAAATTATAATCCTTGACCTTCGCTTTCTTCTCTTCTTGCTAATTTACAGTTTTGAATGTCTCCAACTCCCAAGCTGACAGTGTTAATACACTTATCCTCTACTAACAAGAAACCCATTTTATCTATATGAATAATCCTTACTGATTATTATTGTGTATAAAGATGCAGCCAGACAGGATCAAAAATGCATTATAATGATTAAGCAGCTCAATTTTATGCAGAAAAAAAGGAAAATAGCTCATATGAGCATCTACTTTTGATTACAATGCTTCACATGTACAATTCTATTAACTTAAGAAGACCATAACATCCCAGGAAAAAAAATGGGGAAAATATCTCTAAATGTAAATGCCATCTCTAGACAATTTCAATAGAGTTCACAAAGTTACCATAGATATGCTGGCATAAGTATGCTTATCACTCCATCCTTGAGCTCATAGTTCTGACACAAGCACAAAATGGAATCTTCTTTCGTCTGGGACTGTTTCTGTCGACACCGTACAGATAGTCTTTCAAGATAACCTTCCTCTCTTTGACTTCTGTTTGTCCTTTGCTTCTATACTCAATAAGCTTCAACAATTCAAACTGGATTTTCTGCATCTGAACTTGAAGCCGTCGAATCTTTTCAGACACTCGCCGTGCTTGTTCTGAGACTCTCTTCTTTCGGATGTTCCTAGTCTCCTCCTTTTCCAATGCAGACTTTTCATCAGAGGATAAGGGGCTCTCCTCAGCACTCTTTGTCAATTTGCTGTTAACATCAGACAACTGCATGATGTCTTCTTCAACTTCTTGTAACTGCCCTTTTAAAATATCATACTCTATATCCTCAGAATGTTTCTTCTTCCCTGGCATTTCCACCTTCTTTTTAAGTTCTTCCAATGTTATGTGAAGGTTCATCAACTTGTGAGCATCAGAATCAAGTCTCTCTAGGATCTTCCTCCTGTTCCCCTGTTGACGTGGTTCTGTAAGGCTTCTAGTTACCTCTTGTTTGTCAACACTCAACTCTTTCTCAATTTGCAACTCTGAAGAGGGATGCTCTCTCTTCTGTTTCTCTACAACAGTCTTACTCCTGGCAGGTGCAGATTGCAGCTTCTGTCCCTTGTCGGCTGTAAGATCTACACTATAGTCCTGTTCAACAGTTTGCCATATCTCAAGCATGTCATCATCTTTCTCAACATTCCGTTTCGTGTTCAGGGTCTTCAGGCCATATTGTCCAACTCCATGACCATAGAATGACTGTTCAGAAACATGATCAAGTGAAATATCTTTCATCGGCAACCCATTCTTTACTTCTGATCTCCCCGATTCTGTTTTCTGTAGATGACCATCACTTGACTGATCCCCAAGTTCTGGGCCCTCTATTTGTAAGACAATTTCCTTGATGGTTTGAACTTTTTCCCTGAGGGAGCTGCTCCTAGATTTTAACTTTTTGGTCTCTTTCTTCACAGCCTGTTGTTTGACTTTGTCTAACTTTTCCAGCTCTGCAAGCCTCTCCTTCTCCATCACTATCTTCTCAATAGCTTTGACCCTATTCAGCAAATCCTGCAAATCAGAAACCCCGGTTGGCAGCACAGCATTTGTATCTCCACTCATCACTCCATGGCTCTTATCATGATATTCATTTTCCAATTTCACATCCTGGAAACATATGCACGAAGTTATGTGATGCAGTGAAGATCACTATAAAAAAACACATGAAATATATAGGTGAAACCATAGAAGGACTAGAAGAACTAGAACAAACTTCATTAAGTGGTAAGTGGTAAGTGGTGCTGGGACTAAATTTCTCAAAAAGTAATGACCCACCCAATAATCTAAAAAATTAGTAGTTATAATGGAAGATACTAAAACCATGAAGGCAAAAAAACACTTCAATATCATGGCTTTTCTTTTGATATTTTCTATTAAATCATATTGAAGATATAAGGTAATATGGATGCGGAGAAACAAAAAATGGGATCCCGACGGAAGATTTTCTACATAATTCCCAAAATAATTGAATGTTAGAGCCCATCATGTGCTATTGGTTTAACAAGTGGGTGATCAACTGGATCCTAATGCCAACTGCTAGGGCCCTTATTGGCCATGCTTATGGATGGCCAACATTTTGACTGATCTATCCAACTGATTGCACAGAAATTATTTGTCCAATTTGAAAAGTAGAGTGTTCGGGCAATTCAGACAAATTCACCCAGTTTTGTCCAAAATTGAGACACTGAGATACTATAAATTATAGGTTGTTTTAGGAATTGAGTATTGACCTAGCTGGTAAGAATGTGTCATTTATCCGTTAGGCTTCAAATTCAAAAGTTTTAACTAGCATTTTTTTTTTTGGCATTGATCTTGCTTCATTATACTTCAATACAATATCAAGGGAGACGTTAGTAATGCACTTCACTTGGCATTCTAGACAAACCAGGTTGGACATATATCTTTGTCTGGAATCCAGGTTCCGACTGCATCTGGGTTGACCAAATAGTTAGAGATATTACCCATTCCAATGTGAACTCTGATTTGTCTAAATTTTTGCTATCCTAATGATCCTATATTCGAAAGCTCAGACTATAAATGGGAATCTACCCAGATGCCTTAGCCAACAATTAAACTTATCATTGTGCTGACCAACAAAGAAGTCTTGTAAGTAATCACATAATACCCTTTTATCTTTCCTTTCTTTACTGTCCAAATCCAGCATTGAATAACAGATACTGTAATGAGCCCAATAAATCAATAAAAAGTTCAATCATGTCTTTTATAGCTTGGCCGGATAAACTCTGTAAAGTTCCCATCCCAAAACTTTGAACTAGTAGGTGGAGAAACTCCCAGGTGTACAAGGGGAGAAGACTATTTGGTAGTCGATGTGGACTAGACTCCCAACTCTCCCCCGCACGTGTGACAGTATGTACTGCAGACATGTGGAGACTGGAGACGGTGAAAACCCTCTTTGATACCATGTAAAGTTTCCATATCAAAAGTTCGAACTGATTGGTAGAGGGACTCCAACATGTATAAAGGAGGGGGAGGGGGTTGATTATTTGGTAGTCTGTATGAGACTAAACTCCCAACACTCCCCCACATATGTGGCAGTACATACTAAGACACGTGGAGATTGGAGACGGTGAAAACCCGCTCTGATACTATGTAAAGTTTCCATTCAAAAGTTTGAAATAGTAAGTGGAGGGACTCCTAGGTGTATAAGGGGAGCTGTTGACTATTTGGTAGTCGATGTGGGACTAAACTCAAACTGAACCATAGACTCAACTCATGAGTTTTTGAACGGTGGAATAAGTTTATCCAATAAACAGAGAAAGTAACTTACCAGCAGTTCCATCTTTGTTTGTTGAAGGGCATGGTCTTCAAGAATGGAGATACTATCCCTCAAGGAAACTATGACAGGCAAATACGCAGCCAGCTCAGATTTTAGTCCTCCATTTTTGCCTTCCAAAATAGAAAGTTTTCCATTCAGCTGTTCAATCTCTTCTGTTTTTGAAGCACTTTCACGTTCAAGGATCTCACATGCTCCAATAAGCTCATGAACCTTCTGTTCAAGTAGAGCTTCGCGAATACTGGACATCTGCAGTTCTCCATAGAATTCTGTAGCATCAGCCTCCAGGAGTACAACTTCATTTCCTCTCTCTTTCAGCTCATAGATATAATTTTTCTCCGCATTTTGAAGATTTATGGTTTCCTCGCGTAATTTGCTAAGTTCAGATTCAAACTTCCTATTTGCTTCATGAATGCAACCAATCTCCATGATCTGACGGCTTTTATCTGCTAACAGCTCAAGGCTATCCTTCTCTAGCTCCTGGTTTAACACCTCAGATTCATTTAGTTCTTTCTTCAGATCCTCAACATCTCTACATAACATTTTGTTCTCGCTTTCTGCAACCCTGAGCTTCTGTTCTGCATCTGAAAGTTCCATTTCCTTCTGATAAAGTAGATCCTTTCCTGTTATGATTTGATGATTCAGCTGCTCATTTGCATTTCTGACTCCATTCATCTCATTCTCCAATTCCTCAGCAGACTTCTCGAGATGCAGCTTTTCCCTCTCTACTATTTCCAATTTTTCCAGTATTATTCTAATCACATTCTGGAGGTCACTGTTAACTCCACGAAGACAATCCAGATCTTTGCTAAACCCTTCCAGTTTCACAGATTTCTCAGTGATGCAGCCCTCAAGAATCAAGGAGAGATTTTCCAAAGCAAATGCTTTACTAAGAACACTTTCCTCTTCTAGCATTTGTGCCACCTCCTTCATGTCTGACAATTCCTTCCTCAAAACACCCTTTTCTTCAAACAATTTGGAATTTTCGTTTTGTGATACTAGGTAAGACTCCTGCATTTCTGAAAAATTAGCCTGTAGCTTCTCCATTTCAGATTTTAGTATCTCCCCGCGGTGCTCAGCCATCCTGATTTGCGTTTCCAACTGCACATTCATCTCCAAAAGTTTATGTTTCTCATTTTGCAGCATCAATAGCTCCTCCATCTGGAGTTTGAACTCCTTATTAAGGGTGTTCCTTTCACGCTCAAGAAGTGCTGTCTGTAGTTTCATTTGTTCTAGCAGAGTAATCAGAACTAAATTTTGAAATGACAGCTGTTGCTTCTCTTCCTGAGCTTTCAAGAAAGAACAATTTGTATCTTCAATTTTCCTTAAAATACTCTTCAGCAGCATTTGATCTTCTCTGATCTTATCATGACTACCATAATCTGTCACAACTTCAAGGGAATTCAAGATCTCAATAATTCCTGTTCTCAGCTTCTCAATTTGGTCAGACAGTAATTTTGTTTCTACATTTAGTTTGTGATTTTTTTGTTCGAGTTCAGAAATTAATTTCTCTGATAACTTGGAAGCCTCAAAGTGTTTCTTACACTCAATAAAGAGAGAGTAATTCTTTTCTTCCATGTCTCGGATAAACCTCTGCAGGATGAAGATCTCTACCTGAGTGTTCATGGATCTGTCAAGTTCTTCCTCAATTTCTTTCTTCCTCCACTGACCTTCTTCTTGCAGGACATGGATATGCTTTTCTAGAGAAACTAGCCTGTTTTCATTTGACTTGGCAAAACTAGCACGTTCTTGTTTTTCAAGGTCCAAGGAGACACGTAGCTCTTTAACTTGAGACACTGTGGTTTCTTTCTCCTCCTCCAAGCCAAAGTATTTTTCTTCTAATTGTGTGAATTTGTTCTCTAGTTCTTCTAGCCTTTGCTGAACAATTTGTAGCTGAGAGACCAGAGATAGTTTTTCAGAAAGAAGGGCAGAATTTTCATTATCAAGAGACTCACAAGATTCTTCCAAGCTCTTGGCTTTTGTCTTTGACCCTTCAAGTTCAGAAATCGAATCAGAAAGGGAATTCTCAAGTAATGAGCTTCTCTCTAGGAGCTTTTCCACTTTCTCAGCCATAATCTCTAACTCGGAAACCAGGTTAGCCTTCTCAGCAACAAGAGCAGATTTTTCTTCATGAAGAGACCGGCAGGATCCATCTAAAAGTTTCACCTTCTCTCTCAGTCCTTCTAATTCAGTAGTCACATCTGAGAGAGAGTTTTCTAAAAGAGCATTTTTCTCCAGAACTTTCTCCATGTTTTCCAACTTCTCCAAAAGAGTTACTTTTTCATCTCTGCCTCTCTGACAGATTTCTTTAAGCTTTGAGTTCTCATCCTGCAAGTTCTTCACAGCTGAACCAAGGGACTCAGGGTTCAAACCCAAAGACTCAACTTGCTCTATTATATTCAGGAGGCGCCGGTTCAAGTCATTTATTTCCTCTTTCAGACAGTAAATTTCTTGTTGAAGAGCATTTCTTTGATCCAAGCGAAGTTCAACCTCTGCTTCAAGCCTTCCTTTTGTCTCCTTCAAGTCAAAGTTCTCGTCATGCAGACTCTTCATTGATCTGGCAGATGACAAGTTCTGGTCCTCCAGGATCTTGTTGTCCACCTTGATTTGTTGGACTTTGTCCTCTAAACCCTGCTTCTGAAACTCCACATCCTTCAACACTTGAATGGTCTTTTGGAGCTCCACCTCCAGATTTCTCTGCCCTTCCTGAGATTGGGAGTGCAGACTCTGCATGGCTCTGAGAGCAGCATCTGCCTGTAAGAAGTGCAAACGATCTTCTTTTATGCGAATGTTGAATGTCTGCAACTCTTCATGCTTCTCTCTAAGTTCCTGAGTTTGCATCCCTATCTTCCGTACCAAAGCTTCCAACTCTGACCGCAGAGATTGATTTATGTTCTCCAATAGAAGACAGTGTTCTTCAGAACTGTGTAATTTTGCAATCCCTGTTTCTATCACAGTATTAAGTCTTCTGGCCTCCTCCTGTGTATGAGATACTTCACTCTCCAGAATAGATATTCTCTCCAAGCACTGCTGATACTGAAGAGCAGCTGCTTCCTTCTGTTCCTCTAATTTAGCAAGGGCTTGCTTCAGTGTCTGGACTTCAGTTTCAGCCCTTTCAGCTCGCTCATTAAGCTTTTTAGCTTCCTCCTCGGCAGAAGCGATTTTGATCTCCAAATCAGATATTGTCTCTAAACACTCCTTGTACTTTAGAAGAGTAGCATCCTTCTCATTTTCTAATCTGCCAAGGGCTTCCTTTAAGTTTTCAGCTTCGGTTTCAGCTTTACATGCTCGCTCATCAAGATTTTTGGCACCCTTTTCTGCATTAGCAATTTTCGCCTCCAGACTAGATATCATCTCCAAACACTGATGGTATTGAAGAAGCCCAGCCTCCCTTTCAGCTTCTAGATTGGAGAGCATTTCTTTTAAGGTTTGAACTTCTGTTTCTGCTTTACTTGCTTGTTCATGGAGTCCTGTGGCACTGACTTGGGCACTTGAAACTTCAGTCTCTAAATGAAATATCTTCTCCAAACTTTGCTGGTAGTGAAGAAGGCCTGCTTCCTTTTCAGATTCCAATTTAGCAAGAGCCTCTTTAAGTTTTTGAACCTCCATCTCAGCTTTACTTGCCCGCTCAGACTCAGATGCCATTTGGAATTTCAGATTCTGGTTTTCTGTAGATAAGTGAGACACATCATTAGGCAAGATTTGTTCTTGTGCGTCATCAGGTTCATACAGTGCATGTGTTGAGTGTGGTATTTCCGGGGTGTGAGGCTCAGCCTCAGTAGTGGAAAAGCCTGCAGGTGAATCATCAGGCAGCAAGAAGGGAACTTGGTCAGGAAATGCTTCAGCCATGGAACGATGGGCTTGACGGAGTGCCCCAGTTGCATGATCATATCTTTCTGCCAGAGCACGATATGCTCGGTAGAATTCCTCAATCAATTTCATGAATTCCGGACGCTTCCTGTAGTACAGCTCTACCCTCCTTTTAAAGGTATCTGCATCTTCTTCGACGAGCTTGATCATTGCTTTCACCTTGGCATCCATATCTGTTCAAGTACACAACGTTGATCAGTGGTCAAACCACAAATGCTTTAGCAGAAAAAACAAAGCTAAGAAACCACAGATTATACATGATCATAATGAACTTTAGTATGGATTCAAGAAGCATAAACCTAGTGTTCAGATCCCTTGAAAAACATGTAAGGTCCATAATATAACTTCAGGGGCAAATAATCAATTGTTACATTGATGACCACCTACAAGATTGGACCCTTTCATTTACCAAAAACATGTAATGACCAAAGTTAAAAACCAACCAACAGTAAAGAAAGATTTTGGCATTCAAATAACATGCTCAGTTAACTTGACTCAGCCTCAATCCATCTTTCCAGTTCAGCTCAGAAAATACTGCAAGCAATTCCAATCCATCTAATTGTAATATCTTCATTAACTCATCAGCCATAAGGTCCCCTGTGGAGGCTTTTCAAAATGCTCCAAAAAATGGCTTCCCTTGATTATAACAGATTAAAGACAGAAATTTCCATCAATTGAGTCCAATTTTTTTTTTTTTTTTGGGTGAATAAAAAAATGGGAATATTAACAGTACCCTGAACAAGAGAGAACAAACCTGGGTCTCCAACCAGGCTCCTTACAGACTAGGCAAAAGCCCAAACCAAAGATAACAAAGGAAAAGCAAAAAGCCTACAAACAGAGGCCAAGTTCCAAGAAGACAGAATGAATATATTTCTCTCCATTTCCAGCAAGGGCGAAGAGACAGGCATCATGATTCCACGCACATCAGCTACAATAGTATCCTAGATCTGGTTGTAGGATCTAAATTTGTCCACCCACTTTCTAAGGTTCCTCTCAAACCAAATATGGTACACCAGTTTCTTCTTTCATTGCTATCAATAAGAAAGTATAGTTTATTGACCCAAAAAACAAGTCAATTCTGGGGCAGGCTCAAAGAAACATTCACCAAGAAAAGCAAATTAGAATTGGCAACTGAATTGCAAGTTGCAACCCCTTACAATGTTATCAAAAGAGATCTTTAAAGTAGCTTGTGCGTTTTCTATTGTTAATGCCACACTATGTCAGTCCCATGCTTACCAAAGTTGAGATGAGGTCCACCAACATTTTCCCAGTCTGCAATTCAATTTAAGGACTTCTAATCATATTTATAACCCACTATAAATCAAGTCATCAAAACCAGAATTTGTTTCTTTGCAGATATTACAAATTTTTTTAGAAGAACACTTTATTGTCTTGAAATACATTTTCTGTATATTTGTTTAGTTGTACAGATCTACTCATTCACTTGAGTCTTCGTAGATATATTACAATTTTTTTTTAGAAAAACCCTTTATAGTCTTGAAATACTTTTTCTGCATTTTAGTTTAGTTGTGCGGACCTACTCGTTCACTTAGAGAGCTGACCCATTTATTGAACTTCATTGCTTTCAAGGTCTGCCACCATACTATCATATATTTTACGTACTTGCAATTTTTAGTACACGGTAGGTTTTAAGTTAAACCAAAACAAAACAGAGGATACGCAGCTTTAGCAAAAATAAGACTAAAAGTGTGGTAGTAAGCATTGATGATAAGGAGACACCTCGAAGTGAGAATTGATATCTAGGTCCACTAATTAATATATATATAAAAAATAATAATGAAAAAAAGAAAAAAAAAAGAGTAGAAATAGAGGATGATGTTGCAAATAGAATTAGATTAGGAGTGGACAAAGTGGAAAGGTGCTTTCTGAATGTTGGGTGATCAATGCATTCCGCTAAAACTTTAAAGAAAAATTTATAGAACAGCTATAAGACTAGCGATGTGCATGGAGTTGAATGTTCAGCAGTGAAGAAACAACATAAAAACAAAATTAGAGTAACTCAGATGAAATATTGAGATGGACGAGGAGTAAAAGTATAAAATATAAAATAAGGAATGAACACTATTATGGAGAAGTAGGAGTAGCTCCAATACATGATAAGCTTTGAGGGTCATTTGAGGTGGCGTGGACATGTACAACAAAGAACCCTAAATGCATAAATGAGGAGGAGTGATATGATTCATATTGGAAGAGCTAAAAGAGCTTGGGGAGGTCGAAGATGACTTTAGGAGAGTCCATGAGAAAAGAAATGCACAACTTAGGGTTGACATCAAGTATGGTTTTGAATAAAGTTGAATGACGAAACATGATCCATATAGCCAACCCCATTTAGTTGAGATGAGGCTTAGTTGAGTTGTTTAGGGAGTTTATTATAACTTCTCAATGTTTCCTTGTTATTCAAGAATTAGCAAATTAATTTATAATAAAACCAGATTTCCATATAGATCAGTTTAGTGAAGAGGTATTTTCTTAGGACTTGAAGGCATATTTTTCGTGCATAGCTATTTTGTTTCTTGATAAGCATATCATGAAACTTTAATGGACTTGAGTTCCCTTTAAGAAGTGGAGACCAACTCATACAGGATTGTCTTTCCTCTTCCTCCCCCCAAATACAGTGATTATCTATAAATCATAGGACCTGGCCATTCCTTATGAAGAAAATCCAACAAGGTTCCACCTTTTCCTACCATTTCAGCTCAAAATACATGAATTCCATTGACAAGGACACATGAGACCTTGATAACCATGTGAAATTGATATCTTTGTGGAACACACTGTTGCATAATATGATGTCACCTGTAAGCATAGCTATTTTCAAGAGTTTGGAAATTAAACTAACTTCCAGTTCATAAATATCAAACCCAAGTATGTTGGGAAAATTATCGGTTGATTTCCACTTCATGAACTAAGAAGTCCAAGGAACCATAAATAGAACAGTTAAAACCAATTTGTCAACAGCAAGACTTTGTCTTGTCCAAATCAATTCCTCTTGCCTCCTTCATGATTGATGGAAATCAAATCTTAAATTTGTCAAGTAATGTCCTTTGGTTCACATACATGATAACAGAAAATAGATGAAAGAAGTTAGCAGTTCAAGTTCCCACACAACATGGAATTGCAAGGATCTGTACGTGAACTAATTATAGAACTGTGCTAGGAATTATTCACTACTTAATTAACAACACCAAAAAAGGGGCTATTGATGACCAGTGAAACTGCCCAACTAGTCTAACCATGTTTGAAAGCATAACATGTCAGTCTGGGCTCAGATTTCCATTCCCTGACCGGTTAAGCATCTTATATACATATATGAAATGCATTATATAAATAAGCAGAGTCACATTCCAATGATATTTTAAATTAAGGTAAAAGAGGATCATGGCATAATCAGGAAGTCCAAAGCATCCAGACAGAAATACTCACAAAGAACTAAATCACATACACCACATTTGGGATTGTTCCCTTCTGCCCCACAACTCACACCTTAGAAAAATAAATAGGAAAAATTATAATAAAAAAATAAAAAAATAATAATAATAATAAAAAAGGGCGTGACCAGTGGACGAGGCTCCCACCACTGGGTGCCTGGGAGGAACTTTAGTACGCAGCACTACCCCCATTTCACAGAGAGGTTGTTTCCAGATTCAAACCCATGACCACCAGGTCACATGGAGCAACCTTACTGTTGCGCCGAGACCCGCCTCTACAGAAAAATTATCTACTCCCTTATTCTTTACTGAATAATGAAAGTTCATGCATCTGGCCTATAAGATAGTGGTTCTCTAATAAAATTTTGCTTTCTTACCACTATGATCCTTTTTGGACCAGATAGAATTGTGACATGTAGCAGATGTAGAACAACAGAGCAAAGTGACAGCTAAACTGCAGTTCAGAAATCAAAGGAGCACTCATCGGAAGAATCCAAAATAAATTCCATTTTAGTTATCAGACTCCATAGTCTCAGTTGAGAGTTCCCATGAATGTATTCCAGGAAAATCGAGAAACTTATCCACAAAATGAAAATTACTAAGTTAGTATCATTTTTCCCATTAACAACAAAAAATATGCTAATTTGATCTCAATAAAACTGCACGAAAGGGCTCCGGGCAACACATTACTCAGTTTACCAGAAAACTCCAACCAAGCCTGAATGGAAAGCAATACCTTTAAGATTTTCCTGAAGCCATTTGGAATTCTTTGGGCTTATATGACTATCCCACCACCAGGAGTACATGCGACTAGACTGTGAAGCTTTCAAGGTTGCCATGTCTGCAGCCAAGATCACCAACGCAAACTGTTCTGGTCTGGCCAAAGCCCAATCCTTGTATCAGTTATGAAAACCCAGGTAAGGAGTCGGAGCTAGAATCAAATTAGATTGGACTTTGAAACTTGATATGGCAGTGAAAAGAAAAGGTTTTGAAGCCCTTAATCTCAGTCCTTGTGCCTGCTTACAGAGATAAACAGAAACAGATTAACACATAAAATGGAGCTAAGATGAAATAAACTTCTTAAGTCCATGCTTTAAATAATTCCTTAAATAACATATGAACTACCTGATCAACAGAACACAAGTCCAGAAAGTATATGACAACTACAACTCGTTCCTCTCTTTCTAAGCTCGTCAACACTACCTGATCAACAGCCAGATCCAAAACAGAAGATTAGATAACATAGAATATTGGAATTATGAATCCCAGAAGCTACAACAAATCAAAAACTTGTGCGAAAACCAGGAACCAACAAGCAAATTCACTGATACACCCTCAATCACCAAAACCAGGAAAAGAAAACGGATATAAAGCAGAGTAACCATTACACCATTGGAACCACCGATCAATAGAACCACAATCCAAATAACCAAAAAGGAAATAAAAATAAATAAAAAATAAAAATAAAAAAGAGCAGAGAAAACAACCTGAGAGATCAGAGAAACCCCTCATATTACTGAAAATGAACTTCCCATAAAATCAACACAAAAGCTTTATTTTTCATCCATATGGGATCAAAATCAATTCTTAATGAACTGGAAGACGAAGAAACTCACCATAAAAAATCAAGAATTTGTCTCGGAATTCCTGTAAGCAACTGTGATAAGATTATAACAGCTGCTTAATTTCCTCCATTTCACCCCATTGTTTTGAGATAGATTCCTTCTCTCATCTCTCTTTCTCTCACTTTTGAACAATGGGGCTGCAGAATATTTTACAAGTGGATGAAACAGTAGCAAAGATTACAGATTACTAGATTAGGGTAGCTATGAACTAGAAAGAAGAGAGAGGAGGAAAGGAAGAGAGAGAACCTTTACCCATTTAAATAATATTTTTTTGCTTTTTCTATTTAAAAAAATTTATTTTTTCCATTTTATAATCTTAATTCCTTAATGGGTAAGAGAGAGAGAGGCATAATGGTTCGACGGAACACGCAAACGAAAAATCAAAAGTCTGTTTCAGTGGGACCCACTTCATGTATGAGATCGAAGCTGATCTGGTTGGACCCACCACAGCTCAGTGAATGAGAATCCATTACTTAATTCCATGACCTGCGCGCGTGTGGATCGCGTTTGAACTTTGAACTTTAATTTTCCTTCTTCGATTTCTCCGAGCCAAACACGGTCAATATTTTTCTAGTTGGTCATGAGCACTCATAAGGTGACTTTGACTGCTACCTTCTAAACCCACCAAAAAAGACCTTTGACTCAAAAATTAAATTATCTTGTTTAAACCTGTGGGATTAGTTACATTCTTAATCAAACACATCTTTGATTGTAAAATTTTTCATATAAATAATATTTTATATAAAAATTTTCCTCTGTCTAAAGTTTTCCTATTTTTGGAATTGACTTTTATTTGTATTTTATGTTAAACAAATAGTGAGAATTTTTATTTGACATGGAAAATTTTCTTTTCCTATCATTTTACATGGAAACAAACGAAACAATAAGGAAAAACTCATGGAATAAAATTACAGAGATGACCTATAAATGAATTTTGGATTTATCCACCCTTATGTTCTTTAACCAAATTATCTAAAGATTACGATAGAAATTCCAAAATTACTTAAAACAATGTTATTCCTAAGGGTGTTAAATAGTTTATAATCAGTTAAACGGTCCGGTTCAGTCCGGTGCGGTATGGTGTATAGGAGGGTAAAATCAAAATCGAACCGATTAACTAAACAATGTCAAAATTGAAACCAAAATCGATTAGTAATCGATTTCGATTTGTTGGTTTTAAATAGTTTTTCATTAATCAGTTTTGTTTGCGGTTTATAAAAGGTTTAATGCATCGTTTTTAATCAATTTTTCATAATATATATATATATATATATATATATATATATATATATATATATATATATATATATATATATATTGTCGATCACAAAGTGCACCTAAATAACTTTTCCATTAAAACAATAAACTGCAATAACTATGTTATTGGAAATGTAAATGAATAAACTACTAAACACAACAATCAAATCATGCTAAGTCTACAAATTTGACTTTTTCAATACAAACCTTAAAAAACATAATGGAAACCTTATATAATTTAAAATCAAAAAGAAGATCAGTTACTTGTTTTATGAAAAAATGATCCTCATGGAATTGAATATGAACTTTCTGAAAAAGAAATATCATTGTTTTATAGCTTTAGCTGTCCTTTGTTTACTGTTGAACTAGTTTAGTTATTTAGGGTTAGACAAAAGATAACTTGATAAAGGGTATTAAATGGTTTAAACGGTCTATTTTAAAACGGTTCAACCGGTGTATAATAGGCTTGACACTACGATTTAAACGGTTTAAAATCGAGCTAAACGATTAACTAAACGGTCTGAAAATCCAAACTAAAACCGAACAATTTACTAAATGGTCTCTCGATTTTTGTGTAAATGGTCCGATCCGATTTCAATAAACGATTCCGGTTCGAACGTTGCACCCTTAGCTGTTCCTCATCCACCTACGTTTTTTTTTACATTTTTGCCACCCGAACCAATTTCCATCTACCTCCTCAAGTTAATACTCCCACAACTCAACCTTGCAACTGGCCACCACCGACGAGGGTGGGATAAGCCGAATTGTACTTTCTCTCTCTCTCTCTCTCTCTGTAAGGATGTAAAGGATCGAAATACGGATTGAATACAGTCCGGATGTGACAGTTGGGTAATTAGTACATGCCTTATATATATATATATTAAAAACTGTTTTGTCATATCTCAAAATTTAGTTGAATTCAATTAAATATCCTTAAATGTTCTCTCTGTAGGGATGTAAAGGAACGAATACGGATTGAATAGAGTCCGGATGTGACTCTTAAGTAGTTAGTACATGCCTTTTATATATATATATATATATATATATATATATATATATATATATATATATATATATATTCTCTCTCTGTAGGATGTAAAGGATCGAAAACAGATTGAATATATATATATATATATATATATATATATATATATATATATATATATATATATATATATATATATATATATATATTCTCTCTCTGTAGGGATGTAAAGGATCGAAAACAGATTGAATAGAGTTCGGATGTGACAGATGGGTAGTTAGAACATGCCTTTTATATATATATATATATATATATATATATATATATATATATATGTTTTGTCATATCTCAAAATTTAGTTGAATTCAGTTAAATACTTTCAATCAAGAAAAAAAAAAATTAAAAACCTTTAAATGTATTGACATGCAACCCAATGTATGTATATGCATGTTTATAGTACTTCAACCCCCACTGCGTGAACATGGGAGAGTCCTAATTTTCAAATCTTTGTTTTGTTGACATGCAATCCAATGTATGTATATACATGTTTATAGTATTTCAACCCCTATTGTGAACACGGGAAAGTCCTAATTTTCAAATCTTTATTTTGCCACTTGGCAAAATATGTTTGGGTTAAGATTTACATTGCAGTAAACTTTATATCTGACTATCCATAAAATTTTGATTTCATTAGATCTACCACATGGCAAATGTCTAGCCATTCTAATAAATTTTGACCTAACATATAATATACAAAAAAGTAGACCTAATAATTATATATAAAAAATTCACTATAAATAATAGGATGGCATGAGAAATACATTGTCAAATTAATCTAAATGGCTATGATTATTCATCTTTGCTGACTCATTTTTGAATGGTTAACAAATGTATTCTAAAACCATATGATATATTGAATCAGCTAATTAGAATAGGTTTATCAAGCTGTCACATAAGAAACAAGTTTGAGATTGACTTTGTCTGGTAGAAGATAGATAAAGATTTTTCCTATTTGATACCGACTCGGATGACAATCGATGCTGGTTGGATTAGGGTCAAAACTCCTTACCCTCTTGTTTCAAATACTAACTCCTCCCTTATTTTGTGGTTTTCATGATGATTCAATGAGTAGCCAAAAAAAAAATTTGATGTCAAATAGCCTTGACACCCGGCCGGTGTCGAGTAAAAAGACCCTCTTAGACAATGAAGAAACAGAAAGAAAAAAGAATCCTCTGTAGTGATCGTCGCTTGGTAATAAAGATATTGACCACTTATAGTGTATCGATATGTGTTCCGAAGCTTTATGATTGATCAGATCTCACTGTCACTTGACAACTCGACAGTCAGTTTAAAGATTTCTAATCCAAAGAAACATTGTTAAATCACCCCAAGTTACATTTAGAAAGTAAAGATTGTTGATGGCTTGATGCCATGGAATCTTCCATGTGATGAAAAAACATAAGTCCCTGTTAATACATCTGAAACTCCAATGTTAAAAGGTGAATTGTGTGGCTGATTTTTCATCTGTTAAAGGTGGACGGCTTCTGGACGGTGGTGTCGGTCCACGTCAACATAAAGAGATTGGAAGGTACGTCTCTTTTTTCTATTAATTAATAATTAACAGATAATAAAGTCATTTTGCAACAGAAAAATAATGAAAATTAAATTGGTTGATGACTGTTTTCCCAACTTAAAATTATATCGAATCAAACTTAAACAACTCATTCTGTCAAAAAAAAAGGTTGGTACAGATAGAGACCTTTTTTCTGTTTTTTCATTTTATAATTCAATAATATGAGTTGCATTCATATACTTCTCTATATTCTAGTATTTTCTCTCTCCTCATTCATCGTGTAAGATCATTGCCCGTATTATTTTCCATCTTCCCATCAAGGATCAGCCAATTGATATTGATATTGGCTGGCACCGATACAAATCCAATCCCCTTTTAGTTTTTACGCAAATACGAATACATGGCGTGCATCCATTGGTTGTAGAACTGATCCAAAATTCAAATCAATATTGATAGTGTCGTGGGAGTTATAATATTCTTGGCAACTCCTTATCGCAAAGGATATTCTAAGTTTCCGCAGAACTGAACTAAGAAGTAATGAACTCTTTTTAAGTTTTATCCGTCTCTTGACTTATTCCTAAAAATTAAAAAAGACTTTCAAATTCAATTTGAAAATAACTTATCATTTTATCGTTATCAGAAACTCATCGTTTTTATGCATTTTTTCGAGTATACTTGAAATAACAAGATTTATTCTTTGGAAGAAAAAAAAAAAAAAATTGGAAAGTATTTTTTTTTTCCAACAAACCCTAGTTACTACAAATAAGAAAAAATTATGGGTTTGGATTGTTTGGTCTAATGCTTGGAGCTGTTGATCAAGTGACATTTTGGAGCTCAGAGTGGCTTAATTAATAATAGCCTGGTAAATAAGGCTGGAATGATTTTGGAGGCTTTTGATTGTTTGGTAATAAAGAAAGTATTGTTAGTAGATTTTTTTGGAGGCTTTTGATTTTTAAGTAATAAAGAAAGTTTAGTTGGTAGTTAAATTATATATGATTCTGTCACATGGGAAAATTTGGGTTTTGTTTTGTTATAAGAAATGAAAGAAATGACATGTGAAAGAAATCTATACCTAACAATGTTTGAAATCTTTATTAAAAAAGGGTTTTAAAACTTTAACCTTGTATTTCAAGTAAATTTGTATCATGTAGACTAAATTTGGTTGCAATGAAAGTTAAAAGAAAGAGAAGTGAAAATTTTTAAACCCAAGTGAAAAATTTGTATAGCCATAATACAATATGATTGTATAAATTACCGATCTAGTTTCTCCATAACTGCGAACCCCTTATTAGATTCAGGTATGATACACTTTTTAACTATTGGGAGATCCTAAGTACTCTCTTCAGAACCGTGGTATCTTTCCTACTGATTATCGAGAGTTTAAACATAAAATTACTATATTTGATGAAAAATCATTTTTGATAAACATTTGTAATTTTTTAACTCTAATGCATTTCGTGAAAGTAGTAAACCCCACCAAGAACGACAGCACCTAAGTATCTAACTATATTTAGTAAAATTTGAGATAGTAACTAAATATGGAATGATTTTGAGTTATTTACATGGTCAAGTGATAGCACGAGTTATAATGGATACAAAAGTTTTTTTTTAAGTTTAAAATTTTCACTTATCTTTTTTTTAATTCCCCTTGCAACCAATGAGGGTTGTCGTTGATTGACATTTGAGTAATCAATTCAACATTTCATGGGATTTGACAATCAAATGAAAATAACTTTGGAATCAGCATGTCTCTCTTATTCATCCTGAGTAGCAATTGTATTGACTGAAGTATAATCTGGGACCTGGTTTTAACACATGGACCATGTCTCTATACAGAGTCGTGCATCGGGTCCTTTATCTAGTAGAGGGAAGATTTAATATTACACATCCTTTCTTTTCCCTCTTACGATGGTGAACCACGGCCATGAACAAAATATTTTGCCTTATTTATAGATTTCGTAACGGCTCAATTTGGCTGCAAGTGAAATTATAGGGAAGGGAAGTGATTTTTCAAACCTAAAAATGAAACTTTCATAACTAATAACACAATATGATCGTATAAACTATCTAAATATTTTATCCCATTTAGTAATGATAATTATTAGAACTAAAATTTATTTTACTTTTTAGATGCAAGGGATGATTTGGATGCAAAGTAAAATGTTAGTTAATAACTAAATATTAATATTCTCCTTGATCCTACCAACCTTGCGAGATTGATATTCATCCAATTCAGGACGATATTTTGAATCTCGATTCAAAATGTGATCAATATACTTTTTCCTCCATTCCAAGGGAAGCCCATATTGTGGCTCATTCTTTGGCCAGAAAGGCCACATCATTTATGGGGGTGACAAGCTGGCCTGTTTCCACTCCATGGCTCCATGACTTATGCTATCGTGATGCCATGACTACATCCCGTTTTCTCTTCTTTGAATGAATGTTTGTTATACCAAAAAAAAGAGTTAATAATTAAATATTGAATGATTTGGATTTAGTTACATAGTCATGTGATGGCATGTACTGTAACGATTACAAAAGTTTCATTTTAAAGTTTAAAAGTTTTACTTTCCTTTTCTTTAATTCCTTTTGCAACCAATTGGAACCAAAAGATTTGGTGGACGGTGGTCCCAAAAAAAAAAATATTTGATAATAAATAATTTGTATGTGAGGTACTCGCTTCCCAGACAAGCAATTGGATCTTCTTGCATTCATAGTAAAGTCGAACCTTCTCTTTAAAAACATTGATAAACTGGTCAACTATCTGTTTAGAAACATCTGATAAACTTGAGTCAACCCTTACCTACCCTCCGTGTGAAGAAGATCCGCTAAATGTTATTTATACATTAAAAATAGGGAGAGAATTCCTTAAACTAGTAGTGTGGAAAATCTCCCCACGCCACACCAATCAAGGACAAGAATCAGTTTTGAGCCTACATGGTCAGGAAGAGAGAGATTGGGAGAGATTGTTTGGGATGTGAGAAGGCATGAGAAAGCAATGTTAAAGTATCTAAGCTTTTGGGTTGGATACTTCAACATAGTAATGTGGTATCAAAGCTAATCAACAGTCATCCAAAAAAGAAGGGAGTGTTGAAAACAATCTCATATTGGAAAACATTGGGACTTTAAGCTAATCAACAGTCATCCAAAAAAGAAGGGAGTGTTGAAAACAATCTCATATTGGAAAACATTGGGACTTTAGATGTCTTCATATACTAATTGGTCTTTCTACCTAACAACTTAAGCTTTTGTATTAGAAACTTCAACAAGCATCCCCACACTGACGGCGTGAAGATCTTTATCTCTCAAAGAATGTAAAGAAAATAAAGACTGTAAAGCTCATTCTGTTTCCTCAAAGAATAGAAAGAAAACAAAGACTGTAAAAGCTCATTCTGTTTCTTGAAGTTTTATAAAACTACTTCCTAGTGAAGTTCAGATGCTTAAAGTAAACTCATTTGAACCAAAGTTAGATTCATAAAGGCAATCCTTTTCTTCTAATGAGTTGCAGAAAATTATCCAAATAGGTCTTGAGGTAAGATGCTCTCAAGCTCTTCGCATTCAACTAAGTCAATGGTTGCAATTGTGACTTCCCTTCCAGGTTTATGGGATCGGTATAGGACACTGTATCGGCCGATGCCAAAACCAATCAGATATCAATACAGATCTGTTTTGCAGCCAATGGATGTTTGGTCAGCTGATCCGAACAATCCGATACCGATTACTAAAACTATGCTTCACATGCACACGCACAGATTAGGTCCATTCTAGGTTAGGTCGGACCCATGACCACACCTAACCTAACCCATCCCAACCTGACCTTCGTTATTTCCCAACCTTAATAAAAGCCCAAATTAACCTATCAAATTAATGGGCTGAAGGCAAAATTAGCCCAACCCAAGTTGAGCAATACTGAATCATGTCTTGCAGAAGCTGCCGACCAACGAATTTTTGTTAATGTCTACCATGTGGGATGGAAAAGAGGAAGGTAGATCCACTCCCCTTGAACTCAATGGCCATTCCACAACCATTGATCAACCCCAAAAGATTGATGTAAGACATAATCCCTGATTTTGATGCAACCAGCTAATTAGAGTACCAAGTGAACCTCCTGAGTTTCATGGTTGATAAAATTGATCCCCAATGCTGCAAGGCTCTGAAGCATGTTTGAGAGAGAACATGAAGCACTTAAGAATACAACACCAGATAATTTTTACACAGGTTGCTGGATATTACAATGTACTGAAAGATATGCTATTGTTATACACATACAATAAGCTAACTACCCATACAACTAAAAACAAATTAAGATATCGCACTTCATTCGAACTTCAATGAAAAATCACTGGTTTCATGGGGAGGGGTGAGTGATGGGAACGAAGGGACGGACTGAAGTATCAACTTCCGCCCACTCCACTGACCAGGAGACATCCCAAATTCATTATGAGGAGGTGACACTCTCTTGTGATTGGGAGAGGCAGTCTTTATGCCACAGACAGGTGAACACTCGCCTCTTAGGATCTCAGGGGTTTCATCTTCTGGAATAGTCTCGCAATGTTTCTCAAACTTGGATTGAGGCTGCATAAAATCTGATTTTCCTACTCTCTGATTGGAATTTATCCAAGAAGATGAAACAGCAAGTACAGATTGTGGTGCCTTCCCAATAGAGGAACAAGGCAGTTGAACCGATGGTCTGGAATACAAGATAATATTTGATATTCAGAATAATACCCAAAACAACATGAAAACAATCGAACCAATAATTATAAATAATTATAAAATACCAAACCTGCAAATCTGGAAAGAAGGCGTAATTGGCAAAACACGGGCAGAATATAGCTCTTCATCCTTCTGGACTTCATTATTCTGTACATTTCTATCTGCCCCATTCCTTTCACAGGTTTCTGTTTCTTCCTCTTCTGGTTCAGCTTCTTCTATTCCTACTGGAGCAAATCCTGCATTTACGATGAAGGAAAATATGAAATGAAACAAAAAGAATAACTACAACAAAGGAAAATAATAACAAGCAATACTAAATAGGGAAGATGGGATAAAAATAGATCGAAAAGAACATTTGGAGATGTGAAAAAACCTTCAGAATGTATTGGAATTGGGTAGGCAATCTTGGATTAAATGGGAAAGAAAATTAATTGAAATGTCCCAAAGAAGGTTACACTAATCTTTTCTTTTCTTTTTTTTGTTGGTAAAAGTTAACATTAATCAATTTAGAATGAAAAAGAGTGATACATTGGAACAGTTTAGGCTGAGAGCTTAATGTGGAAGAGAGAGAATGGAGAAAGGGAGAAAGGGGGGAGGATTTGGAATTCCCTATTTCATATTTGTAGATAAGTGGGATACATCAAACGAACACTCACCATCCTTTCTGCCAAATGTATTCTTGCACCCCTCACATCTGCAGTTGATTGAACATCCAACGCCACCCTAAAAGAGAAACCAACATATCAGAGCCAGATGACATACAAAATAGAAAGTAAACAGAATGAGTTAACAGGAAGAACCTGATAGCATTCACAATATTTCTTTTGACAACTGGATTTCTTGCAATTGCATCCTCTTTTATGCCGAGCAGAAGCTGGAGTTTTGTTGGAATCATCCTGAAAGGGTGAAAATAGCCCCTTAAATGTTAGGTCGACTCAAATTTGCCAAGTTAGAAACTTGGTCAGATATAAAAAGAAAAGGTTTAGATTTATTTTCCAACCCCAATTTCCAAAACAGGATCAGAGCTTCTAATCACTTTGGGTGCAAATGCAAGCGGATTACGGGATTCAATCTGTTTGCGAGTTTCCAGAACAGTATCTTCATGGATAGGCTTGTTAAAGCATTCTACACATGAACAAGGCTCTACACAATACACACCGGCAGCAAAGCATTCACAGTAACTGCATAGAAAATTTTGCCTAGTTATACAATGAACACATCCTAAGAAAGGGGTGGGGTGGGGGCAACTGCCATGTTCACTTAATTCATAAATTGATAAGACAGAAAAAAAAAATTACGAATGCCAAATTTGATAAAACAACAGTCGCAAGCCAGAATGTTGTTACAATAGCATTTAAAATTCAAAAAAAAAAAGAAAAAGGAAATGCCAAGATGAACTCCTAACTAGCAGAATTACTCTTTTATGCTTTGCACTGACATAAGAATACCATGACTCAATAAGCAATGTATGAAAATCTATGAAACTTACAGCTTCAAGCATTTTGACTTCTTACAGTTGCAACGCTTGCAAGCTTCCCTTTCTCCAACATTTTCCAACTTGTGCCTGAATATTATGAAACCTCAAAAACTTCATGAAAAATTTGAATCCAGTAGCCAAAAGAAATTATGAAACAGTAGTTGCACCAAGAAAATTAATAAGTGATCCATACCTCTTCTTTTTTGGGCTACTGGGATTGAACTCTTCATTATCTCCAAATGTAGATGCCTGGGAAGCATCTTGCATATCCAAGCTTCCATTGTCAACCGAATCTATTTCTCTATCCATAGAATTCAGAGCCAAGGATTTAGTCAGAGTTATCTGACCACATGCAACAGAGTGGAAAGAAGTAATGGAACTTCTCATGCTTATTAGTTGCTTTCCAGAAGCCAAAGTTTCATCCTTAACTCCACAATCCTTTGAGGTAGTTGCAAAGGTATTCAAGTGCAAACCGATGCCCGGTAGCATGCATCGTGAAGAGCTATTTCCAGGTTTAATAGGCACCAATTGTTTGTCATCAGAAACTTTTACATCAGAATGAGATGAGACTGAAGAGCCGATCTTAGAATCATCACCCAAGTTCTTTTTTTGAGCTCCTGCCATCTCAAAAACCAGACAGCGTCTTCTCATACCACGTTGATGCTGTGAGTCAGGCTACACAAAAACAGATTGCCAATTAATGTATCACTGCTATTAATAAACAACCTATGACCATCTAAAATAATCAATGAGTGGAAAGACTTTAATTTCAAGATGACTTAATTATTTTTTCATTTTTTTCCAGGGAGGGGGGCACAGGATGTAGAATGCAGACTACACTCGTTAAAGACTTATTGTATTCCTTTCAATAGAGAATTTAAGATGCTGATAAAGTATTCCTTGATTTCATATGCAACATTTTCTAGCCCATTACTAAAGGTTATCATATTGCAGGTCACCCGGAACAGAATCTGCATGGTTCCATAAAGACTTCCACATGAATTAGTTAATAAAGAAAAAAAATTAATCGTCAATATTTGTAAATGAAACAACATATAAAGCAGTTTGTTTGCAGATAACCTTAAAGTGAATGTCCATGATTTAGAAGCACCACTCCATTAGCCTGGGACCATGATGCCAAAGGTTCTACAACTGGATTTAATCACAAAATTAGAAAGGGGTTTCAGATCAAACCATAAATCTGAAGATTCTTTGCAACATTTTAAGAGATTAAAAATACAAAAAATGACACAAACAATTAACCATTCAATTTCTTCCATATTTATTGACTAATTTAGGTAAGCCTCAGTTCTACACTTCAGTCTAGAATGGACTTTAGACTCCAAAGAAGAGTACAGTTTCATAACAGTTCATGGAAGCCCATGGAAACCCTGTAGAAGTCACAGAAGCAGATTGGGAACCATGGAAGTGATGGAATATTGACGTGAAATTTCAACAAAAAAAGAAAAGTTTGAATAAGCACCATATGCACTCAGCTCAGTGACCATTACGAAAGCAATAAAATTCAATTTCCATATGCATAATTTTCCTTCTATCACTTTATGTATTCAATGCATGGATAATCAGAACTTCTCTGTATAGTCCATCCATAAGCTAGCTATTGTAAAAGAGATTAAGAAAGAAACTTTTAATTCTAAACAATGCTGACACTCGAAAGAATGATCATCAGAAGCGAAGACATGTTGGCTCAAATCAGGTTAGTCGACTGATGTAAGAAAATTGACAGCTGCTGTTTCAAAGGAATAAAAATTTTGAACCAAGATGACACATAGAGAATAGGTAGGTTGCTTATGAATTCCTATCCATGTGCAACTCATATAAACAAGTTCCTAAAGTAAATTGTAAAAAACGAAAAGAAGTTCAAAACTTTTACCTTGCCACCAACTGAAATGATTTTTTCAGCTTTCTCATCCATTCCCTCACTTGGACCACCATTCATTTGGTCACTTGAAAAAGAACTTGATGAGAGAAGCAGTGCTTTATCCATTTCCTTCTGCTCCCTAACTGGTTCTGGTTTAGACTCAGGATCCTCCATTTCATGTTCTTCACAAGAGTCAGCCAGACCCATGGGTTGTGTTTTCTGCAAGTCATCAGTACTACCTTGTGGGAGCTTTGACCCAAGAGAAGCAAAGGAACCAGTCTCATGATGAACTAATTCTAGGCTCGGCTCCTTTGGAGCCCCTGTATTGATGGAAGAGTCAAAAATTAAAAGATCAGTAGCATCAGAAATCAAATTTTCCCAATCACATCCAGTCCCTTCATCTTTGCTTTCGTCGACCTGACAAATCCCTTGTATTTCTAATTTGCTTTCAAATGAATGTTGTCTTTCTTCTGAGACCTCTTGAACAAAATGAACAAGTGATGCTGGTGTTGCAATAATTTCTGGCAGAGATTCCATCTTAATTCCATGGGAAGGCGTTGAGTTAGAGTCAGGGCTGCCACAATCATACTTCAAATTCCTCGGCAGCTCAATAGCCAGATTTGGAGACTCATGAGATGGTGCAGTAACCTCTCTAATAGAACTCCCCGGATCAAAAATTTTCTGTTGTGCAGGGCAATCAGGGAGTTGAACAGAATCCAAAACCCCTATGCTAGTATTGCCTTCATTTCCATTATCAGAAAAATCAGGCTTTGGCAGATCTGATAAATGATGCCTAGAACAAAAGTAGAAAGTTATGAAAAACTTAATACATATAACTGGGGCACATTAGTTTTCAGCTGGCATCAATAAGAAATGAAGTAGGAGTTACCTTCTTAAAAAACTACACTCCTTGTGCAAAATGGCATGTGGAGAAGTAAACACAGATGGAAGGGTTGCAAAAGTAAGTGAGTTGAATGTTTGAGCCATATGTATAGGCTTAACCGGTTTAATAGGAGAAAGGCTGTTGATATAATGAAAGACAGGAGAGTCCTGCAGGTAAACATAAACATTCTTATGGTGAAGTCACAAGACATTTAAATAAAGGGAAACCATCACCGGAAACAGGGAAAACACACACACACACAGAGGACCTACGGGTAAGAAAGTTTATAAGATCCATTCCCTTCATTCACATTCACATATACCATTACACATACAAAAGACCTACAGGTAAGAAAATTTATAACATCCATCCGCTTCATTCACAGACACCATTCAAGACAGGCAATCCCGAGAAGTCTGTCTGTCTGTGTGTGTTGCCAGTGTTGAGTCAAATTTTATAAGCCAATGATGGGGTTGTAGGGGAACTAACATAAAATTTTGGTATGTTAATTTAGAACCAGAAAAGGGATCATAAATATGGGTACCGCCAGATTCTCATTATCCCCAAAAATTAAGTGAAAAATGGGTCACGGGATCAAGAGAAAAAGTACAACATCGCCTGAAGACTAGCAGAAACCTCAAGCTCAAAAACTTCACGGTAGTAACAAGAGGAAGGGAAAAAGTGAAACTTAGAGGGACACGAAGAATTTCTCAATTATATCACATGGGAAAAAAATAGAGATACTGAAAAATGGAACGCCTCATGGGTTGGCGATTTAAGAAGCATGAGCAGAACGTCTCGAAAGAAAGAAAACCAACCTGGAATCAGAGCCTTAACCGCCCGAAATCAATCAAGCACAACACGAAAATGAACGGAAAAAAGCATTCCAGACTACGGAACACGAAACCCTAATCCCACTAAAAATCGCCAGAGAGGAAATGGAGATGTATTTAAAACATGCAGAAACCTAAAAATATAAGCCCAACTCTTCAAGATGTACCACACAGACAAATCAAAACCACTGGAAAGCATCTCGAGGAACGATATCTAATGCCCAATTCACCAACAACCATCTCCCCAAAAAAAAGTATTTTTTTTCGATGATATAAAATCTCAAAGAAAAAAAAAATATCACAATAAACACTCAAAATTCAGTTCAATGTATGGACCCGGAGCCCTGAAGAAAGCAAAAAGACCATCAACAAGTAGAAATCCAAAAAGAAATATTTAAAGAACCGTCATTCGACTAATTCCTAAATTGTAGGAGCGAGAGAGAGAGGAATTCACCTCGAATTTGAGAATTGGAGTGCCGATCTGGTTTCTCTCAGGCGTATCCATACTAAGAGAGAAGGTTGAGGAGCCCAGAGCTCTTCTACGTCTCTCTTTCGGCACTGAGACACTGAATCATCTTTATTTGTTTTTTTCAACCTCAAACTCTCACTTCCGCAGTTCCGCTGTCGATATTCAAGAAGAGCGCAAAGGCGGGAAGACAAGATTTTCTCGTGGGGATCGAACTGACCCTACTCACATAAACAAACAAACCGAAATATTTGGCCTGTTTGTTTTTCTGGTAAAATGTATCCATCTAAATATTATTTTCACTCATTTTTTTAATCATTTTAAATTAATTGAAATTGCCACGTGGCCAAAAAATAAATTGATAGAAAAATTAAGGGTCACCAATGTGCTGATAATAAGTTAAACTTTTTTTTAAGAAAATTTTATTGTCACCAATCTTGTTAATGTAAAAATCTCATTTTTATAATCGGGTCATGTACATACATAGTCTTATATCGAGTCTTTCATCGATTAACGGAAGGGTAAGTTTGACATTACATATTGTCCTCCTATTATCATTTGATGGAGGAAGCAACATCCGTGCACATGCACCGCATGCATGGCTGTTTTACCAAAAAAAATGACTTGTACCTCCCCAGTAAATTGCCAGTAACCCAAGGACCTCCCAAACTTTTCAAATAATTACAATTGTTCCCTTTTCAAAGACGATGTTAAATAATTATAAATAGACAATGTACCCTTTGTTGTTTTCAACAAGCAACAGAGAAGGAAATGGATAGCTTGAATTCAACATTTTCCCGACAGTCAGTTTTTATGGATTTGAATACAAAAACCAAATCATTGATTGAGATGTACATTAATAACGTCGTTAACGAGTTCCAATTTCCATCGTGAATGGATAGCTTGAAGTTGCAGGTTGCTATACTTTTCTTCCCTCTACAGGTCGTGAGATGAGGAAGATGTGTTTTCTTTCTCAAAAGCAAGTAATTATTTAGTGAGGGTAAAATAGTCCCTTCACTTTACATTTTTGTCATTTTGGAAATTAAAACTTAAAGCTTGTGTTTATGTCGTCAACTAACAGAAAATGACCAACGTCAGAGATATTCTGTAATTAGTTTTAACTTTAGGGGACATCTTGGTAATTGTTTGGAACGTTTGGGAGGTAATTGGGTTACGGGCAAATTACAAGAGAGGTACGAGTAATTTTTCCAAACAAAAAAAATATATCTATTACTTGAACATTTTGTCTTTTAAAAAATTTGTAGTTAAAAGTAAATTGAGCTTTAAAGTTGTTTTGGGGGATAAAAACCGGCTCCTGTTGGTCGACCGTGCTAGTTATGATTGCACGACTGAACTTCACCTAGCATGCAAAACATATTTGAATCGCAAATTTCTTTCAACCCTTTTCCCCCTTAATCTTTTTCAGGCGTTGCCATAGTTTTCATTTTGTTTTCACATAAAATATATGTAAAACCTAATAATTAATTACTTCTTTTAATGTATATGAGGGGACCATTTCTTACCTTGGATGGATCACATATGGCCTATGTATTTATGGGTTCCATCCATATATAATGACAAACAAACATTAAAAAAAATATTACAATTGTAATTTACATCATATTATACCTTATACAAATAATGTTAGAAAAAAATTTCTAACATATAAAATACACTTGACACCATCAGATTGACATAAAATATAGAACCGACGTATTGAACCGAAACCCATGAGACCAATTTGCCATGTGTCTGCTTACGTGTGTTATTACAGTCCTATTGCCAGTTTGAACCTTATCACTTCCTCTGGATTATACCTTGTATCCATTACTCACAAGTCACAATAGACATGTGATTTCCCATTAATAAGCCATCTCACCATTTAGTTGACCTTTTTTTTTATGTGGTTATATTATTGTATTTTGGAAAGAATCTCCAAACCCCCTTAAAAGTGAATCTAATCATTTTATTTTTATACGAGTGAGATCCAACGGATGCATTATGATGTTTAAGTCAGATATCTGAGCATACAATAGGTAAAAAGAGAGAAAGAAAAGGGCTAAAATGTCAAATCAGAAGTGAGGCCGCATTTATGACCTTACTGCTAAAATTGCTATGGACGAATATGCCCTCGGTTCATGTAATGATAGACGGGTATTGCCCTTGCTGGAACGTTGGCACATGATTTGCCACTTGTCAACCACTTATTGATAGAGTATTATGTGTCCTACATGAATGTCTTCACTCTTCATATCTATGATCCATGCTTACGGACTATGGATTGTTCTCTTAGGTTTCTGCTTTCAAGCTTACCTTTTCTCTCTCATGAGAGAGAGGGGGGGGCCTGGGACAAGGTCAATTAGGAAGGCAGGAGCCCAACAACTCCCATCTTCATTCCTCAGTATATAATAATGGTGTCCTTGTCTCTTTCATACAATACAACCACCCAATGGGAGTGATTGTGCTCACGGGACTAACAGGGTCAGGGGAGATCATACTGTCCTCTCCTGCGCATTATAGCACGTTTCCAATTGACCTGATCACTGTCCAACAATCTTACCCCAAAAAAAAAAAAAAAAAAAAAAAGCCTTTACAATTGCAGGGGTGAGTAGTAGTGATCTGGTGAAACCATTTCGTATTGAGGTCCCTCCCTTCATTTGGTGACCACCTCATATCTTTGGGACCATCTATGTATGCGGAACCGTTGGATTCTGAATTGATATTCAGATGTGGGACTTAAGATGTAGATGACAACAAACAGGTACAATAGTGGTTGGATTCAAAGGCGTGAAGAGTACAATGGTGCCTAAGTTAGAGATCCGAGCAATAAGCAGTGAAAGGGTCAAACAGAAATAATATGAAATAGTAAAATATGATGTAATAAGTGATGTAACCCTTTAACCTTAAATGGGTAGCTGTGTCGGTGGTAAGGAGCCTAAGCCTTAAGAAGCGAAAGGTACTGAGTTCGACTCTTCTTATTGTATTAGAGCTACTCACACGAGGGTGTTAAGTGTTATTTCTTTCCTGCTATAGGTGCAAGTGGAATGGTTCTCATTCAACCCTGAAATGACCCGTGGGATTAGTCAGGCCAAAGGTCTAGATATCCGTCATTGCCAAAATTGTCATTGACGGATGCCCCCCCCCAACTTTAAACAATAAGGTAGATTGACTTGTTTCTCGGCACACATCAGTCATCCATTGGCAGGCAAACATTTATACACACCACATACTGATGCGATTATAACCCCCAATTGTTCCTAAATGCTCATCCATTACCCATTCACTAAGAAAAAAAAATTTAGATAAATACTCATTAAAAAATTCGAACCAAATGAAATGTTTGAATCAAGATCAATATATAATATTATCATCAGGCTAAATATAGTTTTGAACAAATGAATTAAAACATGAGGCATAATGCTCCAACTATATTTTTCTTTGGGTAATTTACCTGAGAGGTACCTGATATTCTGAAAAATTATCTAAGAGGTACGTCATATTTCAAAAATCATACTAGATGTACCTCTTATCATTTTTCCAACATTTATCCTATTTAACGTTGATATTATCTAAGTTAATCATTAGATCTACATCAAATTTTTAGGGATTGATCGTTTCTTGTTAAACTATTCTTATTTGGTGCCTAATCGTTGGTACATCATCTAGAAAAATAGTAAGCAGAGTTTTCACCGAAAATGTGTACCATAGTTGAGATTTATGACTTGGTGATGAGCAACCGTTGGTGAGAAAGGGTCATAAGAGATGACAGGGGCAAGAGAGGGGTGGGCAATTGAGACAATGATGAACAATGAGAACCCGAGTGGTGAATCGTTGCGACAACAGGATGGTGAGAAAGTGAACCAAAATGGATCAAGAAAATTATGCTAAACATGAGTAATTTAAAAGTATAAAAATAAAAGATACCCCAAGTGTAATATTTTTGAAACGTCAGGTATCTCTGGTATAATTTATCAAAACGTCAAGTACCTATGGTATGATTTTTGAAACGTGAGGTACCTCTGATATAATTTCTCAAAACGTCAAATACCTCTGGGTGTAATTTATCTTTTTTCTTTTTTATGACTTTCTTACCATCCAAACACACCCTTAAAGCGCCAGGGAAATACCAGGCAAGCGCCAGGCTAACGAGCTTTTATAATTAAAAAAAAAAAAAAGACACAATCCAGAAATCAGGCATGTTTGGCATTGGGCAGCGAGATGGGACTACTCATCCTCCACGTAAGCACCAGATCATATGATTTATCCGTATCTATGAATTGAAAAAGATCGTCGTACGTTCGTACGTGTTCTACTAATTTTACAATAGTTAGATTAGCATCTATTCAAAAATACAATTACATAATTACCCTCAGGTGCCAATCCAACTATCGATTACATGATATTAATCTACTCTCGATTGCTCTAAATTATAGGTTTCCTTCTTACTTAAATTCCCGTAAACTCGTTGAGTATATTATCCTCTGGTTCTGTCGCATTTGCAGAGAGCTTCAATAATGCCGTTAATGGCGTCCATAATTCGTCGGAAAATTCATCTACATCGGCTGGCGCAAAACCATATCCTCATCCACAGAAAAACTTTATCTTCAACAACGGAAAAGAAAACCCAATGCATAGAGAAAATTCTTATTGCTAACAGAGGTGAGATCGCTTGCAGAATTATCAGAACTTCGAAGAGGTTGGGAATCCGAACCGTCGCAGTTTACAGCGATGCAGACAAATACAGTCTTCATGTTAAATCTGCAGATGAAGCTGTTCGACTCGGGCCACCTCCCGCTCGCTTGAGCTATTTAAATGCTTCGGCAATTATTCAAGCTGCAATTCGTACTGGCGCGCAGGTAATTTACTTGAACTTGCCCTAATTTGTATATGTCTACTTTGTTTTCTATTTGTGTGGCACGATATTCAGTTTAATTCTGTGTTTTTTGCTTACATCAGTTTATGCCATTAGGATAAGATCGCATTACGAGACTTCTAATTGAAATTACTTTCTGAATGAAGTTCAGTTAAAGCTACTTATGTCCGTCTTTTTCCGACTTAAATCTTAAGTCTTAAGCCTTAACTGAATGAACTGTTAGATTTCAACATTTCTTGTCATTCAGTGGCCAGTGATGTCCTGAATGGTATTGGGTGTTGTTAGCTAAGGGAGGCATGTGGAAGACATTCAACGGATATTGGGTTTAGTTGGTCCCTGCCTTAGGACAGAAAGAGCCTCCGGTGAGGCTGGAGTCATTCTGGACTGAATAGAATAGGCGGCAAATTATGGGAGCTTTGCTATGTTTTGGAGTCCTTGAGAGAGAATAAAATGAGGGTTTTTGAAGGTCACAGTGAACCCTCACATCAAGTCTCTAAAGGTGCTGAAAAAGGGTAGTCAAGTGGGCATCAAGCTGTATTGAATCCCAAGGAGTGGATATTTTAGCTGAAGCATTGGATTATTTTCTGCTCATGAAGAGGGTGGGGGGAGCATTTTCTGTGTAATATACTTACTTCGGATATAGATTTTGGGTTATTGTACACCATAGCAGGGGCATTTTTTATACCATCTACAATTCACTTTGACTTAAGAAGAAAAGGGATATCTGGTGTATTACAAGCTTTAGATATATAACGGATTTGCTATGAGTAAGCCACTACTCTTACTTTTGAATTGTTAGGAAGTTGATATTTTCCAATGTTATTTGGGCTTATTTTGTTCTTATATTGTGGCTATCTTTTCTAAATCTACATCAGCCTAGCATTAAGTTATTGTTGGTTGAATTCAATTTGATAGCATTGGTAAAGATAACTGATGGCTTAGGATTGAGGAAGTTCAGTGTGGGTATCTCGTATTTAGGCTATCCACCCAGGCTATGGTTTTCTATCAGAAAGTGCTGAGTTTGCTCAACTATGTGAAGCTGAGGGGCTTACATTTATTGGACCTCCCGCATCTGCAATAAGAGATATGGGTGATAAAAGGTAAAGTTTAATATATTTTTCTGTAGTCCCGGACATATTTGTACATAAATGAGTTCATGAGTATGTGTCTATATGTCAAAATTCAAATCTATATGTGTCTATATGTCAAAATTCAAATCTATGTATGTATGTATGTATTTATAGAGTGCCAAACACGCATCCACAAAAACACACAGATACATGTTTAAATATATTGCATTCCATGTATGGACAGAAATTTCTCAATTTTTAAAAAATCTTTGTGTGCATAACAGTGCATCAAAAAGGATAATGGGTGCAGCAGGGGTGCCAATTGTTCCTGGATATCATGGCGATCAGCAGGACATTGACTTCATGAAGTTGGAAGCAGAAAAGATTGGATATCCTCTCTTGATAAAGCCAACCCATGGGGGTGGAGGAAAGGTTATGCTTTTTCTCATTACTTCACCAGTTTGAGTGTATTAGCGACTCTTGTATAGTCCAACATTAGAAATGTAAACTTCAAGCATAGAAATAAAATATAACAGTTAGTTTAAATATGAGAAATACCCAGAGGTTAGCAGATCACTCCCATGTTTGTTCCCTCCCATGTGGAAACAAGCTCAACAAAGCAAAATGAGGAATTAAGTTAAAAAATGTCATTTTCTCAAGTGAGCTCAATTATCAGAAAGAACTTCAGTGCTTTAGATCATTTATGTTCTAAATCCTCTGAATTTTTTTTCCTGATATCTGCATTTAAGTCAGTGCATCCCCTGTAGAATATTATCAACATAGATGCTGGACGTTTAAACATTCCATGCTCATTGTTACAAGTCTGGGACTTTGTCTTCGTTGATATAGCTTCTTCATCTACTCTCTGGATCTTTTTACCTCACCCTCACCCTCCCCTTGCATATTTATTCACATTGCATATGGTGCATTCTGGAGATACCTCATGAAAAGAAAAGGGGAAAATTTTTTGATTATTTTTTACATTAGATGGAATTGACTATGTTTCAAATAAAGCTCTCAGACAAATGTTTGCGTAAGACTTGACTTCTATTTTCAGGGTATGAGGATTGTGCATAATCGAGATGAATTTGTTGAATCCTTCTTGGGAGCACAACGTGAGGCTGCTGCTTCTTTTGGCGTCAGTACAATTTTACTGGAGAAATATATTACTCGACCAAGACATATAGAAGTCCAGGTAGTCTTTGATATTGGTAATTACCTTCTACTCAATTAGTAGTGAGACTTGAACTGTAACACTAGGGAAAACATTTTCTAGATTCTTCCCCTATCTCCCTTGTGCTTTTTCATTGGTGAAGTTTCTGGTTCTAACTGTTTGACAAACTTTCATGGTTTTCATATTCAAATAAATGATATGTATTTATTTGTTAATTCTTATACGTTGTAACCTATCAGAGTTTCTTTGATTCTGCTTAATGACAGATATTTGGGGACAAGCACGGTAATGTTGTACATTTATATGAAAGGGATTGCAGTGTTCAGAGAAGGCACCAGAAAATAATTGAAGAAGCACCAGCAGTAATGCTCGTCCCATATTGTTTCTTTAGGACTTTGTTTTGAGATATACTGCAACTGTAAGAGAATCTTCTTTGCTGCAGCCAGATATTGTTAACGAATTTCGCTCTCACTTGGGTGACTCCGCCGTTTCTGCAGCCAAGGTGATATGCTTTCAATATTGGATTCCTGAACTTTGTAATATCTGTGGCTGTTGTGGATGACATAAGCTATTACAAAGAGAAGAAAAATGAGTTTTTGAGATTTTGTACACTATTCATTCTCAAGTTTTTATAGTATCAATTATTTTCAGGTCTTTTATAGAACTCTTGTTGAGCTTAAAAGTTTCTAAATTCCATGATTAAATATTGTTTTTAAAGTAATAAATTAGGAAATGTCTGCTTCATAGTCTTATTAATAAGGACTTTAACTTCACATTATATTGTAATGCTAAATTTCTGTTTATGTCTATATAATTTCCTAGCTCTAAGCAGATCTCAATTGAGTAGGACATATTAGGATAGAGAAGCTTATTAGGAGAGACATTAAGAACACAGAGAAGAGTTATGTATTTAGTGACCTATACTATTGAAAATTTTTGTTACATTCATTTAAAGTATTATGAACTATGGCTCTGGTTCCCAGTAAAAACCTGTGTATTTGTACTGATTTTATGTGCAAATTTTCCTTTCACCTGGCTTTTACCTAACAAGCTAAGCTTAAGGGATTTTTAGTTGCAACAAATGAATAAAATCATTGAAGTGCAATCAATTGGCACTCGGTCACCAACAACAAATTTAACCTCAACTAGGAGTTATGCATTTAGTAGTCTTTACCTTTTTTTGGGTTTTAAATTTATCTTGTCAATGTCTATCAAGCTAAATGTTGATGGTAGTATTTTGGGTTACCCAAGAGGCAAGGATTAATGGAGCATTAAGAGATCATGACAGAAACATCTTATCATATTTTTGTGGTTCTTCAGTAGTGCAGACTTAAAAGCAGCAGAGATTGAAGTGGACATTCAAGGCTTATCCTTATCTTCAGCTCACAAGTGGCCTGATGTAATAGTGGAAGGGACTCATCTTTAGTGATTGGGTGGGTTAAAATGATTCAAGGATTGCCTGTGGAGACTCACATTTGATTAGGAGAGTTAGATCATTGTAAGGTCAAGGGAACATTTTGTCTATTTGAAAATCGAGGACTAGCAACTGACTAGCAGATTCCTTGGTGACGGAAGGGGTTGGGGGAGTATCAGTGTGTATTCGGCCATAGCCTATATATTGTTACCAACTTTGAGTTGGGCTATGATTTTGTATCATGTGCATTGTTATCCAATGACAGAAATAGAAGAATATGGGCTCATTCGTAGACCCATTCCAAATGCGTCAGAGCTGGTAGATTGACTCATTGGACAGGTGGCAGCAAAGAATTAGTTTATTATCTCTTATCCTCTTTTACTCGCCTAATGTAACTGGAACTCCTCCATCTCTTGTGGAGTTCCCTTCTCCTTAATTAGAATAGGATTGCTTCTTTTTATTAGAATAAAATTGCTTTTCTTTTTTAGTAAAGAGAGTCCTTGTCATGTTGACATGTGGAACTCCTATTTCCTTTGTATCTAAGACTCCTTTTCTTGTGAAGTTCTAAACCTATCACTTTACCCCTTTTATTTTGTCTATAAACAGTGACCGCTAAGAGGAGAAATACACATCGATTTTCTCAATCTTCTCTTATTTTCTATTTTGTTATATAGTATCAGAGTAATCACCTAGGTTTCCATTTTGAGATTCTTTTAAGGTTCTTCGTTAGTTGTGCAGCAATTATTGTTGCTCCTACTAATTAATTCTTGGTTCGTAGTGATCTATATTGTGCTGTTATTAATATTTGGTTCGCAATGACCTATATTGTGTTGCTACTACTACTTGGTTCGCAGTGACCTATATTGTGTTGCTATTACTACTTGATTCGCAGTAACCTATACCGTGTTGCTACTACTACTTGGTTTACGGTGACCTATACTGTGCTGCTACTACTACTTGGTTTACAATGACCTATCCTGTGCTGCTACTGTTACTTGGTTTACAGTGATCTATACTGTGCTGCTACTACTACTACTTGGTTTACAATGACCTATCCTGTGCTACTACTACTACTTGGTTCGCAATGACCTATATTATGCTGCACTATGCTGCTACTATTATTGTTGCTACTACTACTACTGTGACTATTGCTATTGCTACTACTATTACTACCTGCTTTACTTGGGAAGAACCTATACTGCTTGATGTTTTTGAATTGGTGTTACTACCTGAATACCAATGTTACAGTTTATATTTATTCTTATTATTCGAAGCTAAAGCATGTTTCAACTTGAGGGGGGGTGGGGGGTTGTCAATCAATTGCAAAAATAAAAGAATGTGGGCCCATTCATAGGCCCATTCATAGGCCCATTCCAGATGCATCAGAGATGCGTCAAAAGATAAGTGGTTACTGGTTTGAATAGGTCAAACCAGCAGATATTGACTTGTTGGATAGGTGACAACAGAGAATTAGTTTCTTATCTCTTATCCTCTTTTACTCTCCCAATATAATTGGAACTCCAACTTCTCTTATGGAGTTCCCTTCTCCTTAATTAGAATAAGACTATTTCTCTTTATTAGAATAGGACTGCTTTTCTTTATTCTTTTAGTCATGAGAGTCCCTGTCATGTTGACATGTGGAACTCCTATTTACTTTAGTACTAGTAGACCTATTATTTTACCCTTTTTATTTTGTCTATAAATGGTGACTACTAAGAGGAGAGGAATACACATCGATTCTCTATATCTTCTCTTATTTTCTATACTGTTACAGGCATAACAAGCTAAAAGTGTGGCATATCCCATCATGGGCTTCTTATATTACTCTTCTTTTCAATTTTATGAATAGCTTGTTACATTTAGAAGAAAAAATATTGTCTTTTAAAACAGATAGTAGTGAAAAGGAGCTGTAAACAGACAGCTTGTTACATTAAGTTTCCAGAATTTTTGTTTGATTTTTAATCAGAGTAAAAGGAGCTGTAAAGGGACCTTATTCACTAGCAGTAGTAACACAGACGAAGGATGTAGTGAAAGCCTGAAGGCACTGCAATGAAAACCTGATGCTGATCCATTGCAACAATTTCCTTCATGTCTCATACTTATGAAAGTCCTCATTGGAATCTTTTTGAAACCTTGTTGTCTTTGAGAAATAGCCGTACCTTCTGTTTTGCTAATTTATAAATAGTAAAATCAGGATTTACTAAAAAATAGCATTGTAGTACATTACAAAATTGTACTTCAGATTTTAGATCCATCTGACTGCAATTTTCACTGATTTAGCCTCTGTTTGATGTTGTCTGGGTGAGAAGGCAGTTGCTTACAACAATGCTGGCTAAAAAATAGCATTGTAGTACATTACAAAATTGTACTTCAGATTTTAGATCCATCTGACTGCAATTTTCACTGATTTAGCCTCTGTTTGATGTTGTCTGGGTGAGAAGGCAGTTGCTTACAACAATGCTGGCACTGTTGAGTTTATAGTAGATACAGACACGGGCAAATTTTATTTCATGGAGATGAATACCCGTCTTCAGGTGCATCACCTGTTCTCTTTTATCTTGTTCTCCTTGAAGCTTGAAATGTAAAAGAGTAATACTTGTGAGCATAAGTAACTTTTGCAGGTAGAGCACCCAGTGACAGAGATGATTGTAGGTCAAGATCTTGTGGAGTGGCAGATCCGCATTGCAAATGGAGAACCTCTTCCCTTGAGTCAGTCTCAGGTGCCCTTAAGAGGTAAACTATTTCCATGATTAGATTTAGTTGTTGTAAGTGATCCTTTCTTCCTTGAATATAGAAAATCTCAAATTTTAAAAGCATAAGTAGTAGCTCTTAGTATTACTTGTAAAAATTCTGAGCCCTCCGTCTTCCATCAAGTCATGTTTGTCAAACTCAAACAATGTGAATTCTGGCTGTAATCAACATATCCAAGATCTTGTCCAAAAAGCAGCTGGGAACATGTTTTCACCTGCTGACCCATTAAGCACTGAACCTTTGTCCTGCAGCAATATTTTTTATTTTAATTTTTTTGTAAGTTTGATCTAATTTTATAGGACTTTGCCACTGATAAGGACTCACTTAAGATGGAATATGTTATTGTTCATTTGAAGTCTTTGAGTAGCTGATGTCACAATTCTATGACACCTTGATCTGTTTTCATATAGAAGAAAATTGGTTTGGTCATTTCTGTAATTTAGTTGAACATACCATATGGATAATCGTCCATACGGAGCTTGTGTATTATTTCTTTAGTGTGGTTCTTATGGTTTTCTGCACCATATACTGAATGATTTCTATACTTAAACTTGATTTTGTTATTCTTTGATTTTGATGACAGGGCATGCCTTTGAAGCTCGGATATATGCTGAAAATGTTCCAAAAGGATTTCTCCCAGCAACAGGAATTCTCCATCACTACTGTCCTGCCCCTGTTTCGCCAACAGGTGAAGACACATTGCAGCCACAAAAGTCTGACTCAAATACTATTTTGAGTCTTTGACAAAAACTTTAGTTATCCTAGATGATATTTGAGTTAATATTAGAGTATATGAGCAAGTTGTCTCCTCATAAGCCCATAGATATGCATTCTGTGGTCATCCACCCCAACGAATAGGTTTCATTTATGGTATCTGTCAGTGCAAGATCATCCTAATCAAATTATTCTACCCTTATGGTCCATAGAAAATATTAGTATATTTTTTGAATTTTTGTGGCATTAGAGGAGAACAGGGAGTTATAGATGAGATGGTCATGGTCATCCAGTTAATTTTTTTATTGTGTTATGGCTTTTCTATACCTCTATTTTCGGTTCTAGGGATTCTTCTTTGGATTTCTCTCTGTTTGTTTTAGTTATTTTTGGATCTACATCAATGGGCAGTTCGAGTTGAGACGGGAGTTGAACAGGGAGATGCTGTCAGCATGCATTATGATCCAATGATTGCTAAACTTGTGGTATGGGGAGAAAGTCGGAATGCAGCATTGATTAAGATGAAAGATTGTTTGTCAAAATTTCAGGTACAAGTAGTAAACTTCCTCAGTTGTACATTGCAAAAGAAAATTTAAGGTGCCCATCAGGTTTGGTTTAGGGACTTTAAACTGCATATCTACAAAAATGAGCTGGCAGATTTCTTGGATCCCATTACCCGCATTTGATGCTCCCTCCTTGGATATTGCCTAGTTCAGGAGTGGAGCTAATTAGATCACAGTAACTGTATGATCTTCCGGAAAAGTTAGATGGATATTTCTATCATTTGGAGCATCAGCATAAAACATGGTGGATGGTTCAGGGAAATATAGCTGAGTCAGCCTATCATATGGTCAGGATTTTCTGACTTGTTTCATTCTTAGCGAGAGGTTAATCTGGGCCCCTGTTCACTTGTATGCCCAATCCCTTGTACATATGTCTAAGTGTACACCAATTTACATGCATATTTAATGCTTATTAGACTGGTAGCTCAGTCGTTTTTGTTAGAAAGATGTACTCCTCATGTCTTACAAGTTCAACACTTCTACACATTAGAATTCTTTGTTTAAAAAGCATTCAATAGGAGTTGTATATAGTCTAGTTGAATGTTCTTTGTTTTTTTTTAATTTTTTTTTTTAAGAAAACTTTGATATAATTTTTTTGGGAACAGGCATTCAATAGGATTTGTTTTAGTTTTTGTTGATTTTATTTATTTATTTATTTTTTTAAAGAAAACTTTGAAGTGTTCCCAATTTTTTCAGGTTGCAGGTTTGCCAACCAATATCAATTTTCTCCAAAGGCTTGCTAACCATTGGGCATTTGGAAATGGTTTAGTTGAAACCCATTTTATAGAGCATTTTAAAAGTGACCTTTTCGTTGATCCACATGATGCAACAGTACAAAAGGAAGCATATCATGCTGCTAGATTTGGTGCTGCCTTGGTTGCTGCTTGTGTTTGCAAAAAGGAGCAGACTGCTTCAAAGGAAAGTCTTCCTGGTAAGTTGTGACTCCATACTCCATTCATGATACTTGTTAACTGTTCGAGGAAGTTCTAATCTTTCTAATCTTGCTTATGAAGGGGGCGACAGTTTACTCTCATTATGGTATTCTCATCCACCTTTTAGGCTCCATCAACCTGCAAGGCATACCATGGAACTTGAGTTAGACAATGAATATGATACCAGTGCCTCGAAGCTTTTGAAGCTTTCTATCACTTATTGCCCAGAAGGGAATTATTTTGTTGAGGTACATCCTCGTAATGTGGACAATAGATTGCTCTAGTGGCTGATTACTGTACTTCAAATTTGTAATGTCTCAGTTCCCATTAGTTTTCTCTGGTGCATTTGTTGACTTTTCTCCATGTAATCTTCCCCATAGCCCACCTTGTTTAATCTAAAGTTATTCTGTGCCAACTCAGTATATTGTGCATGTACATACAGACAGGTGATAGCGATTTCAATGGTTTGGAAATCAATGTCTTGCCCCTAGGACACCATGAATTCAGAGTTGAAGCTGATGGATTAAGCATGGACATTTGTTTAGCTGTTTATACCAAGGTGACTTCCTTTCCCCTTTACAAAAGATTTTTGTGTTTCTTGTCTGCAATTTTTTTTTTATTATGTAGAACCTTGTTTGAGTTCTCTCTCTCTCTCTCTCTCTCTCTCTCTTGTCCACTCCAGATAATTCAAGCTATTGTGCTTTCCTTCTCTGGGTACTAATATTGCATGTCTTGTTGCTAGCAGTAGTCAAATGTGTGCATATGTGTGAATCTAAGGAGGTCGCCGAGTTTTCTCTCCTCTTGAGCGTTGAGTGAAATAAAAGTTGCTATATTGAGTCGTGACTCGTGATACAACATTGAGTATCCATTTCTGTGTCCAGCCATATTGAGATGGCTCTTCATGTTGATATACACACTAACACTGACATCACATATGCTTGCATTGATGTGGATTTTTCTGGTTTGTGCTGGCAGGGACACACTAACCACATTCATATATGGCATGGCAAGCATCATCATTATTTCAGACAGAGAATGGGCCTTGAGCTGTCTAATAGTGATGAATCCGAGCATAAGCCAAGTTTTGAGATGGGATCCCACCCTCAAGGGACTGTGGTGGCACCTATGGCTGGTTTGGTGGTTAAGGTTTTGGTTAATGATGGTGTAAAGGTAGAGGAAGGACAGCCTATCTTAGTCTTGGAAGCAATGAAGATGGAGGTCTGTGCTACTGCGAATGTCTATCTCCACGATTTTTAATTTGAAAAAGAATATAAAATTAGTCTGAAATGTTCTTGAAGGTGTATTCTGTTTCTGTTTCAGCATATTGTCAAGGCACCACGTGCTGGAAATGTTCATGGCCTTCTGGTCACAACTGGCCAGCAGGTCTTTGATGGTGGAGTTCTCTTCAGCATTAAGGTAACTATCAGAGACGCTTGTGGAGATGATCGATGATGCTTGCAATTTATAAGCATAAACCCTATTGAAAATTTTGAGTACTCTTTTCAAAGCGCAGGGGCATAGATTCTTGGCTCTACTTCATAACTACACGGTTATATTAGTTCTTTTGGCGGCAAGCTTTAAGGCATAATAATTGAATGCATCTCTTTTGTAACAAAATAGAAAAATAAGAGAAGATGGAGAGAATCGATGTGTATTCTCCTCTCCTTGTAGTTTGTATTTATAGAAAATAGAAAACAACTATTACGTAGGACGTAGAACTCTATAAGTCAGATTCCTAGTCACCAACTAAAGACAAAGTAAATTCAAAATAGAAAAATGAAACTAACAAGCTTAATTGGTAAAGGAAACTAATAAAGCAACCTAATAAACTAATTAGGAATCCATATACTAAACGGAGTCCAAATTCTAGAAACTAGCACTAACTTCTTTGACTAAGTCAAAGCAAAGTACGGTTACAATTTTATTACGTTAATATCTTTGATATACTGGCAATTACCAACTATCTCACCAAGTAAGAGAGAAAAGTGAGTTAGCCACTTCGCAAAGAGATACTCTTGACAATGTTCTTTTAGTTCTATGGTCTTTCTTTTGCCCTTGAAATGTGATGATGAGCGTCTAGGGTTGTTGAACTATTAATTCTGCTAGATTCAAATATAGTTTAAGCCTTGAGAAGATAAAATCACCTCCATCATTTGAACTACAATTTCACTATCTGCAAAATATGGGTGTTTTGGTCAAACTGTGTTTCTTTTTTATATTTCATGGATTCTGGAAGCCACATTAATGACGTTTCTGGTGTGCTTGATAATTTCTGGATTTGAAATCTTTTTGTAGCTCCTGAAACTCTTAGATCCATAAAATTTTAAAATTCTTTTACTGTTCTATATATTTTAGCAATGTATGCGTTTTGTTTGCAATAATTGCACATGATAGCCAGGGCTTTACTCCATTTTTATGATAAGTTTGAACCTTAGCCGTACAGAACTTGATTATTACTCTTGCATGGTTTACAATGTGCCCACCTGTGAAGAACTGCCCATAGATTCAGATGTATGTGTATATGCATCCTGATGTGATTCATACCTCTTCCAGGATGATTAGCTTTTGGTACTGAGCTCCTCCACTCCAGACAAACCTTCATATGACAAAGCTTGTTTTGTGCTTTGTGCTCGGCTGCATTACTGTGGAATGGAAATGATTTACGCTGCACATGTTAAGGTCCAACACCCCCCCCAATATGGTACTGTGGAATGGAAATGATTTACGCTGCACATGTTAAGGTCCAACACCCCTCCCCCCATACCATATGACGCCCCCGCCGCGGCCCCCCCCCCCCCCCCCAATACCATATGAAATCAAGGCTTGGGGATAAGTTGTCATTTATGTAATAGAAGAAACCTTTAAATTATTTCCGGTTCTTCAATAAGATTCAGGATTATGCACGCATGTACTTATGTCATTGTCTTGTCACCTTTTATTTTACAAGTTGTCACCTTACCTCACATGCATTAGTTTTTCATGGATATACATGATCATGACTCATGACTAAGGCGGCATTTTACTATTTTAAAATTCCTGCATGTTAATAATATATAGCTTCCTTCCCTGCTCCTGTTCACATTGATAATTTTACAACCCGGAGGAAAAAAAAATCTCGATATCAAGAAAAGGGAAGAAGCTCATTTGGTTAGACTTCGGATCCTGTCCAAGTCCCCACCTTGATTAAGAATTCCTTATAGTTGATGACTATGATAATATGATTTTGGTGGCTCCTTAGGAAGGGGATCTCTTACATGTAAGCTACAGATTTGGTCACAACGACTGCAATTTTTTCCCCCAATACACTGGAAAAAAAAACCCTCACTGATTTCCATTTGTTTCATCCTTAAATCCTGTGCATACCAAGGCAATTATTCAAGTGCATCAGAAGATGCCATAGATGGTGACGATTATGATAAAATGTTAACAGTTGTGGTGATGAATGTTGCATGCTCTGCGTATTTATGTTTGACAATTTGTGTCCAATTCATGCAGTCTCTTTTCCAGCATTTCAAACAGTTGACTGATCTTATTTATTATTTAACTTACCTGTTTGACAAAGACTTGGGTGTTGCCTCACTGATAGTACCATTTTCACCAAAGTAATCTAAACTATGTATTTTACCAAGGTAAAAAAGAACCTTTGTTACAACAACAATATTTCTGTGACTCAAGACCATTTGGTTCCATCTGATCAAAACATGAGGATGATTTTGGGAGTTTTCTAGCATATTTGATGAAAAAAGGACAGTGAAATAGTTTTCTAACTTACAGTTTGATTTGTTTATCATCAGTTTTTCCTTGGCAAAAGCCAAATAGGACAGTGAAAACATGAAGATCCTTTTGGCATGTACTGATCCACCTCTTCTTTTGGAAAGGAGGCAGCATAACGAGAAGGCAGAGTTATCCTGCAAATGCGTCCGAATCGTCTCCTATGCGTACGGGCATAGGAGATGCGGCGTCAACCGCAGGATGGCCGCCACGTGGAAACGCGGTCATCCGACAGTCGACTTGTAAATCTGCGCAGGAAAGGTTTATGGGCGGCCATACATGGAGAGAAACTTCTTTTTGAAAATCGGACCTGTGCAGACTGAAATGCAGGTCCGATTTTTCAGGCTATTTTAAACATTTTGAATCGCAGAGCGTGAAGAAGGAGAAGAGAAGGAACATTTTGAATCCCAGAGCGTGAGAGAGGAGGGAGGAGAGAAGGAACAGAGAAGCAGAAGGAGGAGAAGAGGCGGTGGAGCGCGGCGTCGACCGTTTTCAGAGCCTGAGAGAGGAGAGAAGGAGGAGGAGAAGACGAGAGAGAGAAGAGAGGGGAAAAGAGGTGAGGCAGCTGCTGGAAGAGCACCATTTTCAGGCGTTTTTAGAGCGTGAGAGAGGAGAGAAGGAGGAGAAGACGAGAGAGAGAGGAGAGGGGAAAAGAGGGGAAAAGAGAAGACGAGTGAGAGAGGAGAGGAGCGCCATTTTCACGAAGCAGAAGGAGGAGAAGATCGAGTGAGAGTCTGCGCAGGTTCGATTTTTAAAAAGAGGTTTCTCCCCATGTATGGCCGCACATAAACCTTTTCTGCGCAGATTTATAAGTCGACTGTCGGATGACCGCGTTTCCACGTGGCGGCCATCCTGTGGTCGACGCCGCGTCTCCCATGCCCGTACGCATAGGAGACGATTCGGACGCCCTGCAAATACCCTGTGAGCCCAACTGCAGGAACAAGAAAACTCTGGCTCTGTTTGTTTGCTGGTGATTGCCATGTAAAAGGAAAATTGTAATGTAAAATCTGTGTAAAAAAATAAGGTTTAACAAAGGAGTTGATAATTTATGACTAATGATCTATTCACCATTGGATGTATAATATACACACAAAATCTTTGAGGAAAAGTCACATACATTATTGTCAATTCTCCTTGGAATACAAAGATATGAAATGATTCAGTTGTTTGAAATTGCAAGATGAAGATAAAATCATAATAATCTTCTAGTTCTAGACTTCTAGGTATTGATGTAATCTGTACACCTAGTTTGCAATGGGAACTATTTTTAAAAAAAATATGTTAGCTCGCTCAGTTGGCAAGGAGCTTACGCCTTAGGCAACGGAAGGTACTGAGTTCGACTCCTCTTACTGTACACGGGGTGTTAAGTGTTCTTTCTGTCCTGTTATGGGTGCAAGTGGAATGATTTTCATTTAATCTTAGAATGACTCGATCCATGCTACCCGTCATCAGCAGAAAAAATAAAAATAAAGAATACAGTCGTCAATAGAAAAAATAAAAAGGAAAAATTAAACAGACATCCCCTCTACATTTGCGAAACTACACAGAATTACTATGTCTTTACAAAAGCTACACAGACTACCCCTCTAACAATGCTTTCATACACTCTCACTCACACCGTTACTTACAACTTAATGGGAGAATGTCAAATTTCTTTTTAAGACAAAAAATACCCTTAATGAAAGTAAAATGACTTAAAATGGGTTTATTGTTCAGTTCTCAAAAAAAAAAAAATAGGGTAGTTTTGTGCAGTTTCGCAACTATAGAGGGGGTGTCTGTATAATTTAAAGAATCATCTCAGTTTACCATGGATCCACATTTTCTACTCCTAGAGGTTCGGGAGGAGAGATGACAGCCCCTTTAGATGGTCGACACCTAGGGTTCAGGTGAATCCGAGCCCTCCATCTGAGCCGACATCTCCTTGTCGGCTCATAAGTTAGTTATCTTTCACACTAAATAAAAAAAATAAAAAAATATACCACGAGATTAACATTATTGTTATATTTTAATCCGATAAATTAGTTATCTTTCACTTTTGTACCTGACGTCATGATAATGGTTGAAGCCCCGTATTTATCTGTATTGTTTTACTCCTAAATTTACGGCACGTTTTTCTCGTGGGTACGGAGTTCTACGGAACCACGGAAAGTTAAAAAAGTAAACCTCGGCATCCTCGCCAGGTAATCCGTTGGAAGTTATGTCCGATTCTGAATTTCGGTCGTTATTTTTCTACTTTTCAACTCTCAAAATCAACGGTCCCGATTTCAACGCTATCTCCTCAACTAAAATTAGATTTACTAAAAACTCCTTATCCATCTGCCAGAATTGCCCATCCATCAAATGTCCAAAACATCCTTCAGTTCCTCATCATTTACGACCCTACTAATTTTCTTCCTCTTTTTTTTTTTTTTATATTTTTTTATATTTTTAATATATGGATATTTTTCAAGTGCAAATTATTTTTCAGATTTTTAATTAGAGAATTCCTTTAAAAATGGCATAATGTTAATGCATGTTTCATAACATAGAAAGTCATTTACTTTAAAAAAAAATTGAAAATCCTTTCAATATTACATGTAAAAGTATTTTAAATTATATTATTTTCTTTCAATTTCATGATGAGATTATTCAAGGATGAAACATTATGGGTATGTTATAAATCACAATAACACATCAATGACATGGTTTGCTTGGCCAAGTAATCAACTACAACCTGATTTCTTTTGAATGAAAGTCAAAGAACAAGACACATGACATCAAAGAACATATGATCTTAAATGTATTCAAAGAAACCATGGTTATTACAGTACATGTATCCAATTATGATGAACTAATTTGAACCATCGATTAGATAAAGAGCCCCTTTGATTAGAAAAATATAAAATTTTCATTAAAACTTAGCTAAATGGTCTTCCTAAAAATAAAAATAAAATATCTCGACCAATTAATATATTTTGGTAATTAATTTTTTATTATTTTCAACTTTCATTTTGCTAGCAAGATTGCAGAAGTCAAATATGATGTATTTTGCCGATGAAGTTCTTGTCTAACCCAAAGTGGAGACTCTAATTAGGCTGAAATTAAGTAAGTGAGGGGGTTTTCCAGTTTGAGCTTGGGGTTCTAGTAGCCATGCAGAGCCCCTGCAGTCTCATCTGGTCCATTCAAAGTGCATCTACATGTGCATCAGTGTAATTCAACGACCCAAATGAGGTTGTAGAGGATCCAAACCCTCCCAGCCCAATACATTTTTTTAAAGTGGTATTCTCTTTTTTTTTTCTTTTTTCCTGGGGATAATTTAGTCTATTTAAAAAAAAAAATTTTATTTTTTTCATAAAAGGGTAATTCAGTAAATTTATGATGGCCGATGATGTACAGGTAAGTTCATTACAAGAACAGGGAGGGAAGAGAAGTTTCAGTTATTTCTGGCATGTTAATCATCGCTGGGTTTGAAGCAGTCGTGATCTTATGTTATCAGTAAATTAAAATTTAATAATTAAATTTAAAATGATTATAAAGTTAACTATATAAAGTAATAATTACAAAATTTTCTATATTAATATTGATTTAATTTCATTTTCTTTATTCCTTTCAATCAGAGTCCCAGACGGAAGCCATTAAAGTTTACCCGCGTTTTTTTATTTCTTATCCTTTTATAGACTCCGCCTTCCTCTCCTTCTGTTCTTCCTCCACCACCTGTTTTTCTGCCTTTTCATATTCTTCTAATGCTTTAGACTTTTCCTTTCTTTTTTTTTCCCCCTTTGACATTGATTGAGCTGGTGATGTTTATTATTACGATTGAGGTTTAGTTGTTTGGTCAATCCTTTTCTCTCGCTGGCGGTCTCTCCCCAACTCTTCATCAGGTTAGTATCCTTTTTCTCTTGAACACTTTTTCTTTTGATTTTTTTTTTTTTTTTTGTGGGTTTGGGTGTCTCTGGTATTTGGTTTATGAAGAATTTTTGTCTGGTTTTGCTTTACGGTAAGATGTTTATGTGGATGTGATTGTGGGTATTTAAAAATTTCAATTAATTTTTCATTCTATTTCCTTTTTCTCCCTTTGGATTATTATTGTTTAGCGCTAGGGATTGGGTCGTTTTCCTGGGGTTTTGATTATCATTTTCCCTTTTTTTGGTAGAAAAACATAGGGCTGTGAGTAGTAATTCAGGGTTTGGGCTGATGAAGGTCAAGATCTTATTTTTTTAGAGGTGTCGGTCCTTGTTTTCTTATTTGTCAATGTTTAAAATTATTCAATTTGGGCTTTAGGTCGATATTGTGGAGTAGTAATCTTGATCATCAATATGTTTTGAGACTAATTGAATCGAATCATCATTCACCTGTCTCTTCTTTCTTCTGGTGCCTTGATCGTTCTACTCCTTGTATTTACTAGTTTATGATTGCGAGGTTAATATTCGAGGGAATTCGAACTCAAACTGGGATTTTTATATTGGGGTTCAATGTGTTTTTGGTTTTAGATCAGCTTGGCGCTTGACCCAGTGAGAGTTTTGTAGCAAGGTTCTACTTAGAATTTAAGGGAAAAGGTTGAATTTTTTAAAAAGTTTTTCTTGTCTTTCTCATTGATTTGGGTTTTACTTTTCCGGGCGCTGTTATAAAATGGATTTTGATCATTGTGACAATTTCAGAATTGGTCTTTCTAGGATGAAGAACTATTTGTAATTGGACTTCTTTCGTTTCAGTTAGAATTCGTAACAATGGATTTGTGGACTGGTGAGGAAGATGGAAGGGTTGACTCAGCTGAGAAGGTCAAGCTTCAGGAGAGAAGCTTGGGTTCAAAGGGGGCGGGTGCTGGAAATATTAGTAGCAAAGATATATTTGTAAGAGCGGATAAAGTAGATTTGAAGAACTTGGATTTCCAGCTGGAGAAGCACCTTAGCAGGGTGTGGTCGATGGGCAGCAAGCCTGCACCGAAGCCAAAGGAAGAGTGGGAAATTGATTTAGCTAAATTGGATATAAGATACGTTGTAGCTCATGGGACTTATGGTACTGTCTACCGGGGCGTTTATGATGGCCAGGATGTTGCTGGTACCTATGCTTTATCCCTTCTATCTTATTTTCAGTGTGAAGTTGGATTATTTTAAATGCTGAAGAATTTGATTTCTGGTAACAGAATTTATATGTTTCTGCTTTTTTCTTTTTGGCTTGTAAAATTTTACGTCAACTTTTACATGTAAAAAAAAAAAAAAGTTTATTTCTACTAGGTAAAAGAAAAAGAGATTATTTTCCCTATCTATAGAGATCACTATATTTTACCTCTTGGAAACAAATGTTGAAAAAAAAATTACATATAAAGTATTACACCGGTCTAATTTTACATCAAAACAAATGGAACCTTTTTATCATTATTTTTGTTGGATGCTTACCATGTGAACCTGTACTGGAAGTGTGTTTTTGCTGCTATGCATTAATTTGTCATTGTGGTTAACATTTATCTTCTGGGGTTAAAGAATCCCATAAGAATCCGGAGCATGTTTAGGAATCCCATATCAATCAGTAGCATGTTAAATGCTTCCTTCGTAAATTGGTGTATCTAAGATCTTATATTAGTGGTCAAGAAATTGTTTATATGTGACTTTTATTCAACTTCTAGTTATATGTTAAGTAAGCAATATGTTAAGTAAGCATGCTGTGCTTCCTCCTTTACCCAACCCATCATATTATAACATGGAATTGTCAGATTTAACCTTCTCTTAACAATTTTCATCATAGAAATCACTGTTTGAGGTTTTGGCCGAGATATCTTGGTTTTGAGCTGGTCCAAGACAGTACCAAGGCTCAAAATAAAAAAGGTATTGGGTTTCGGTCGAACCCAGTTGGTTTCAACCTGGTTTTGCACAGAACCGTGGTTTCGGTTCATAAATGAACCAAACCTTCTTATAAAAGGCTCGAGTTCAATCGAAACCAGGGTTTCGACCAAACTCTTGAGTTTTTGTTTTGAAGCTTTCTCCAACCCTCTTTTCTCTCTCTTTTACTTCCAAACTCTTGATTTCTTCAAGATCTTGCAACTTTTTTCAAGATTTCTCAACATGCTTCAAAATCTCTCAACTCTCAACGCTCAACTCTCAACTCTTTTCTCTCTCTTCAAGGTAAGCCATTATCTCCAAATTTTGTATTTTTCATTGAAAGTGTATGCAAACATCATGTAAACATATATTTTTGTTAGATGCTGTTAAATCTTCATAATTAGTGGCTTAGTGCAATGTGGATTATTTCAGCGTACACTACCAAACTTGGGTCGACACCACATATAATTATTTTCTATATCTTTTTTTCAAACTAACATTTGAAATGGGTGTAAAATGGTTTAAATAGGGTACACAAAAAAAATCAGATAAAAAAAACCAAATCTGGGACTTGAAACCATGGAGTCAATATACCAGAAAAAAAGTACTAGGTTTCGGTCGAGTTTCGGCCGAAACCCGAGATATCTCTGTTTCGAGGCTGACCGAGACCAGCCTCGAAACCGGCACCTTGAACCTTGATAGAAAGTGGCCCTGTTGAGACATTATTAGTTTGTTTATGGGTCATGATTTGGTATTCGTAGACATCAACTAGATATGCATTGAAACCAAAAAGCGTAGTAGTTTCAATGTTAGCTCTTGCATTGTATTTTTAAAGTGCATAGAAGACTGGCATATATATATGTCCTTGAGAAACACTGTCATATAAAATGCAAACTTTGTCAAGGACGAGGGGCATGAAATTGAAATAATTCATATTTCATGGCTTCAATTTCTGACTTTGGTTGAGTCTTGAGAAATCCTAGGGGTTTCTCTCTCTCTCTCTCTAGGAAATAGACGTCATTAAGAACCTGTTTAAACTGTGGGAGGTAGAAAACCCGGTAGCTTAAGGTGATTAATAATTACTGGATTTTTTTGGTGGCAGTCTAAATTACTACCAGTCATGGAAATAGTAAATGTAGATGCTTAATTATCCACATTTGATCCAATGTAAATCGGGATCTTCCACACTGTTTGATTTCTCCAGGACTCAAATATAGAGTAAAGGAAAAGGGAAAGTTAAGAGGGCTGAAGCCAATGATAATGTCATCCTGCTATTATAGGATTTTTTAGTTTGATGACTTAATTTTTGACATTGTTGAGGACAAGTTATTTGAGGAACACTAAATCTCTTACATCTTTGATGACATGGAGAAATATTTTTGGGCCTTCCCATGATCTCAGGAACCAGCATTGCTTGAATTTTCTTCTATCATCATCACTTTCAACAAAATTGATACATTTAGCCATCTTAAGCTTTAGAAGAGCTCTAGGTTCAGCGTCACCAGGGTAACCTCCACTTTGTCCTGAAAAGCAAAATTTGTTCAACTACTCAATGAAAATACTACAGATCCCAAAAGAGTTAAAAATTCCATAAACATTTTGAGGTTTGCTGGTGTTAAAATCTTATAAAGTTGAATGTTTTTGATGGGGTTTCTAAAGCCAAAAGGATATGTTTCAGAAACTGATAAACCATCTGAATCACAGTAAATATAAAAAGCCTAGGATTAAAGAAATCTCGATAACTAACAATCAGAGGGCAGGCCTTGGCGCGATGGTTAGGTTGCTCCATTTTGACTTGGTGGTCATGGGTTTGAATCTGGAAACAGCATCTCCACAAAACGGGGGTAAGGCTGCATACATTAGCCCCACCCCAGACCCCGCAGTGGCGGGAGCCTCGTGCAATGGGTACGCACTTTCAACAATCAGACTGATAGATGCACTTCAGAATTTAGGAAGATATCATATTATGTTTAGGGAATAGGATATTAGAATTTGGAATCTATCCAATGGTTGGATTCCAAGTTCTAGGTGAATCCTACTTGGGCTAGGATTTCTCTAAACTGAGAATTGATGCCAGAATTATGTGGACTAATCTCAGATTAGTCTAACAACTCAAATCAGCAAACAAATCTGCAGGATTTTGATATAACAGAAACAGTGTTGCAGAGATCGATTAAAATTAGAAACAAAGCTTTGTGGTAATGTGAAACCGATATCCAATAGGAGTCCTAACTGAAACTGATGTGCAGGAACTGAATAAACAGCAGAAACTAGTAACTGAATGCAGAAAAATAGCAGACTGTAAAAGCAGGAACTGAAATCGATGATTGAATGAGATCTAAATTGGTTATTCAGATCTGGAACTAATTGCGCAAGTGAACAAATCGCAGAATACTTGGATTGAATGAGATGGAAGAAAGAAGAGGAAGATATAGCCAGACTTCCCACCTGGACCTATATTGGATACCCACCAATCATAGTTGTCAAGGCACCGCCTAAGTGTCCAGGTGCCCTGGTGGCTCCTTGGTCGCCTAGGTGGGCTCCTTGGTCACCTTGAGCTTCCGTTAGGCCTCCAACGCCTTGGCGCCTTGACAACTATGCCACCAAGGTTCTTAGCTTTCACACCAAGATCTGTCGAGTGCCACAGCAGGATTTCTGAATCAACAGAGAGAAGAAGAAGGCAGCAGCTATGCTAATTAATTCATCAATCTCATTGTACCTTAACTGGCTGGTTACACAGATTTATATAAACTCTTCAAGTGTAACTCCTAATATAACTATAAATAGTCTAAACCAACTAGTAATCAAACTGGCTACTTAATTGACCAATAAAAGACTTGAAACAACTTCTATTCTAACTACAACTTAAATTTAAACTAACTAATAAAGTAAATCCTGTATTCCTAACTTCTACCCATATTTCAGGCCCGTTAAGGTGTACCATTACAATGAAAACTCATTGGGCTAAAGGCCCAACATATATAAAATCCAACCCAAGACTTATTTCCACTAAAAGAAGCCCAATTATTGTCTTATCTGCATCAGTTTTGGTGAAAAAATGGTTTGTTAGTTTCAACACGTCGTAGTGGTTTGCTTGGGTCAACCAAGTTTTAGAACATCGGTTTACTTACCTTAAAAAAAAAAGTTTTAGAACATCGGCTGTAACACTTGGACATAGGATTGACTGTTCTGCCATTTTCTGGTTCCATCATAAAATTCCAGCAGGTGATCATTGTGTAAAACGAAAGATCAAAACAAAATTTCAAATAGTTTGGTGGTACTTGTATATTCCCTAAAGTAGGATTTATTTATGATGCTTGTTTGGGTGAGTGGGGAACAAACCACTATGCCTGTCTCGCAATGACTGTTCCCTATAACTTAAATTGTTTGATGTGCGAACAATTTGGGATAGCTGGAAAAAGGGGAGAAGGAGTATTTGTGATGGATGGAGGGAGTATGTAGAAATCACAAAGCAATATATATATATATATATATATATATATATATATATATATATATATATATATATATATATATATATATATATATATAATGATTTGGTTTGATAATGAAAGATATGTATAAATCCTTGTTTCTCTTTATGGTTCTAAGAATGATTTTTAGTATCCTCTTTCCTTGGATTGGGATGCAAACATCGAGAATCCAATGTGCAATTCAATTTGATGAGAAAGATCCTTCTGGGGATTGTAATTCCCCCCATTAGTTTTCCTTCACTGCATGGCTTAAACTACACTCACTCAATTGATTACTGAATGCTTCATATTATAAACTGTATTAAAAGTTCTTTCTACTTGGTGTTATGTTCAATATTACAGTGAAGGTATTGGATTGGGGAGAGGATGATATCGCCACAACAGCTGAAATTGCTTCTCTTCGGGCAACTTTTCTACAAGAGGTTGCTGTGTGGCACAAACTTGACCATCTGAATGTTACAAAGGTGATGTTACTATATGCAATAAGCCTGATCGAATTTGTAACTTTGCTTTGGTTACATCTTGTTGGTGTGTGTTATTCTTCTTACAAGTTAATATTATATTATTTACTAATAGCCCAAAAGAGTGCAACAAGCGGTTACTTTTGTGCATTTTATGGTTTAAAAGCTCTGTGTGATAACCATAACTTACATTGTCTTTCTTACAGTTTGTTGGAGGTTCAATGGGAACTTTAAATCTTAAGATTCCTTCCAAGAATGCTTCAAGTGACTCTCATAATTCTCTTCCTTCTAGAGCTTGTTGTGTCGTTGTGGAGTATCTTACAGGAGGGACACTAAAGCACTTTTTAATAAGAAATACGCGAAAGAAACTTGCCTTTAAAATTGTCATTCAACTTGCTTTAGATCTCTCTAGAGGGTTAGTGCCTATTTCCTTTGACATGACTTTAAAAGTTTTCAAATTGGGTTTTTGAAAAAATGAAGACTAATTTCTTTCATTTGATTTGCAGTTTAAGCTACCTACATTCCCAGAAGATCGTACATCGGGATGTTAAAACCGAAAATATGTTGCTAGATGCTGATAGAACTCTCAAAATCGCAGATTTTGGTGTTGCTCGTGTTGAAGCCCAAAATCCAAGGGACATGACTTGTGAAACTGGTACCCTTGGGTACATGGCCCCGGAGGTACTTATGACTTGTAATATCAAGACCATATGTTATGATATAGGAACAGTTGCAATTATTTTATTTTTACTTGAAGTTTTCTTACACACTGTTTTCTGTAGGTACTTGATGGTAAGCCTTACAATAGAAGATGTGATGTCTATAGCTTTGGTATTTGCTTATGGGAGATATATTGTTGTGACATGCCATACGCTGATCTTAGTTTTTCTGAAGTCTCATCTGCAGTGGTTCAACAGGTAATATATAGTTACTTTAAATTCATTGAATTCTTTAGTATTTTATGTTTGTGATAAAAGCTCGCTACTAGGAACATTTTTAATTAATGTATTTTGCTAAAAGGAACGCTAACTCCATGAGTTATTTAAATATAGTAAAGGTTCCCTATGTGGTCCACTTAGGAAGCCTTGCCTAAATGGCTTTAAAAATTTGCCACATGTCAAATCAGAGTACCAAGTGGCAAAATAGAGATTTTTAAATCAGGACTATGGGAGAGTGCACCATAGTGGTTGGTGTACTGAAGGTGTGCATAGACATATATGGGGATGCATGCTAATACACAGGAAAGTTTTTTTTATTGAATTAGGTTTTGAAATTTGACATGTGGTTAATCTGACTACATCTTCTTTCCACATGGTTTTTGAATGAACTGTTTAGGAAGCCCTTCGAATGGGGTTGTGTAAAGGGAACTTTCCCTATTTAATAATGTTATGATTGTTGATTCAGTTCTTACAAATATATTTTCTGTTCGTTATAATTATACTTAATAGAGAAGCTTAAGCTGGTCCTGGCTGTCCTAAATTTCCATAAATTGTGTACCATCTTTGTGACAAATATATTGGAAAGGATTTGCAGTTTACAAATTTTGATAGACACAATCTACCAACAAGGTAAAAGATTCCATCCATTATCTTCTCTTTGTACCATCCAAAGAGTGCTTTGGTCTGTCCTACCTCACTATTCTTATCTAACTCTTGAAATGATGTAATGTTATGGTTTTCTCCCACTTTATTGCAATACCAATTGAAATTTGTAACAGAAGAATGGATATTATTGTTTTTCAGTCTATTCGAATGACAAAAGTTTATGTACATTTGACTATTAAACTTATTTATGAATTTTGACAGAATTTACGACCAGAAATCCCTAGATGTTGCCCAAGCTCTTTGGCCAATATCATGCGAAAATGTTGGGATGCAAATCCAGAAAAACGCCCCGACATGAATGAAGTGGTGAGGTTGTTAGAAGCAATTGATACAACTAAGGGAGGAGGCATGATACCTGAAGACCAGCGCCCGAGTTGTTTTTGCTTTACCGTTGCTCGTGGTCCTTAACTCTCTCGGTCCTTAACTCTCTCTTCTTCCTTTATTCATATGTTAGCAAGTGAGCGATGGGGCAGTGAAGCTGTTCTCTTGGATGGTGGGGCACTGTCATGAATAGCTATTCAAGATCTCAAATTGCTGCCTTGCCAATTAGGCTCTCATTGTGTATAGATTACAAGACATATACCGTAGCACATGAACAGATTATTGAAAATGGATGAGTTTATATTCTTATATATGAATTGTTCCCTCTTTTTTAAAAAAAAATTATATTATAGAAAAAGAAAAGATGAAAAACTATTTTTCTTTTGGGAGAGGTATTGAATTGGTTTGGAAGTGACTTGTGTTGTTCCTCACAATGGTTTGTTTTAGGTTAAAACTTAAGAATGGTTGAAGTGTAAAATATACAACCTAGAGCGATCTGTCTTACAACAACAATTTGGTATTTTAGTACCATACAAGATCTGGGGAGAAAGTTAATTTTTGCAGTTTCTCATTAAATGGTGTGGTGATTGATTATTGTTTTACAAAGGTGGAAAGGGAAGCTGAATCTGATCCTTTGAGAGTAGAGATTCTTTTTCACCATCATATATTAGTGAAGAAAAACTCTCCCCTTTAATTTTTTTTTTTTTTTTTTTTTTTTTTTTTTTTTGAGAATGATAATTCCTTCGTTTCTTGAGTCTCAGGTCTAAAACATAGATTTGAAAAAAAAAAAAAAAAAAAAACTTTTTTTGAAATGCCTGAGGGTGATTAAATTGAAATTGGACTTTATTTTGGTTTTTGGTTTAATTCCAAAATTTCATGAAAACCATACAAACTAAAATGACATTAGCAGATTCTTTTGGGCGATTTAAGTTGAATTGAGTAAAGTGAAGTTGATGAAAACTAGGAAATTAAATTGGCATCCAGATTGATTATCATCATCTTACGTTGTTGGATATCAGATCTTCGTCAATTCATATCGATTTTGAGAGTGACTGCAGTCTGACTCTTGTTTTAATATTATTTTATTAAGTATTAATCACGTGGCAGCGTACCATTGGATCTGTATGCTAATCTAATCTGAATCGGATTGATTTTGAACATAACCGATACCATATCCGATCCAATCATTGGTTTATTTAGAGTGTGATGTGATGGCTGCATCCACATTTTATTTCATCTTCATTGTATTGCCAGCCTATTTAAATTGAACTATTTCAAGAATGAAATATTCCATTTCATCCATTTAATTTCAATGGATGTAGGATCCACCTCTAAAGTACAGGACCCACAAGGGTATAAGGTGGTTACTAGATAGGGGAGAGAATCCAGAGTCCTTATCAGATAGTGTCATGAGTCATGAGTCATGACAGGAGATTAAAAGAGGTGGGTTTCTATTGTCCCCCATCAACTTGGTTAACAAAGATGAAAGAAATGAACAAATCTTATCTAGAATCAGACCTAAATTATTGGGCAAAAGGCATGTATTCTGCGAAAATAATATCTCCACATGGATATCCTTTTCATTTTCTTTCAGTACTTCGTGACCATTTGGGTTTGGGACTAATATTTTTTCTACTTCTTCCCTAACCACGTGGATCAACTTACGAGATTATTATGCCTTTGAGATCATGAGATTCCCACTTGAACAACCACTGCCAATAGGGTTTCTTATGCTCACCAATGAGGACGACAGATTTGTCATAAGGACAAGACAGGAGAGAGAATGTCAGATGAGAGAGAAAAGATATTCATAGCTTCCACTCCACCATTCAAATAAATCGATATTCATAGCTTCCACTCCACCATTCAAATAAATCATTGTCTATGAATGGTCCTGTTTGTTTTGCTGTAAAATTTTCTATTTAAATGATATTACTATGAAAGAAAATTTTCTTTCAATGTAATGGTGGTGGTAGTGGTAAGCACTCATCAACTAATGATACGAGAAGGTGGTGATCGATGCGGCATCACGACTTAATCTGGCCTCCCTCTACTTTCTTTTGTTTTGCTTTAATGAAAGTGGTTTCTCTTAAGTTGTCATGTTTTAATCAACATGAAGTTTTTTGGTGCATAATTTTTGCTGATGATATAGTATTAGTGGATTAGACAAGATCAAAGATTAACGTTAGATTGGAACTATGAAGATCAACATTGGAATCAAAATGTTTTAAGATAAGTAAAACAAAAACAGAGGTGTAATTTTAGTAACACAATGACGGATAATGAAGTGGCGAAAATTAATGAGAGGGAGATACAATAAAATTATTATTTAAGTAATTTATCAAAATTATTTTAAGTATGTAGATTCAATTATAAATAAAGAAGATGATTTGGAGGATGATGTTTCATAAAGTATTAAAAAAATATGGATGGAATGGAGAAGTGCGTCTGGAGTGTTGTGTGATCAACGTATTCCATAAAATTTGAAGAAAATTTTTTATATGATAGTCATTCGATCGGTTTTGATATATATATGATGCGGAATGTTGACAATTAAGAAACATCATATAGATAAACTTAATGCAGCTGAAATGAAGATGTTGAGATGGATATGTGGCAAAACTAGGAAGGATAAGATAAAGAATGATGTATTAGAACCGATTTGGGAGTAACACGGATACATGATAAACTATAAGAAACTCGTTTAAGATGATAAAACCATGTTTAAATTTTAATAGAGACCATTAAATGTTACAATACGGAGAAACGATTTGATTCAGATGGAATAATCTAAAAGAACTAAGAACAGATCTAAGATGATTCGAGTAAATATAGTGAGGAAAGACATGCACAACTTAGACCTTGTTTCAAGTATGACATTGAACAAAGTTGATTAGAGGATAAGAATCCATGTAGTTGATCGATTTAATTAGGATAAGGCTTTTTAATTGGGGAAGCTGAGTCAGCAAGGAGCCTATGCCTTAGGAAGTGAAAGGTACTAAGTTCGACCCTTCTTACTGTCTTGGGGCCACTCACACATGGGTGTTAAGTGCTCTTTTTTTCCTGTTATGGGTGCAAGTTGAATGATTCTCATTCAACCCTGGAATGACCCAGTCCATACGATTGTGGGGTCAGTATAAACCTACGGAATTAGTCAGGCCAAAGGTCTGCAAACCCGTTGTTATCCAAAAAAAAAGGAAGAATATAAAAGAAGAAAAAAAGAAAGAAAAAAAAAGATGGGAATCCTCTCTAATTGTGTGGCTCCTACACCAATAGGTGCATGCGTGCAAAGACATCCAACTAAGGGTAGGATGGTCATTTCATCCTCCTATTTTTGGGCGTAAGAACACACCACTTGATAGAAATATTTTTTCCAAAAATAAAATACTCTAATTGATCGATTAATCAAAATTTATTACCAATATCCGACCAACTAATTATTAACAAAAAAAACTAGTTGTCACTTAGATAGGTGACAACACGATTTGTCACCGACAATTTGAACAATCAAGTTGATAACTCTCTCCCTTTAGTACCAAAACTACTATTTTGGCTTCTACCATGAATCTACATTAAAGAGGATCGGTGATAACACTTTTATCCTCGCATAGAATATATAAAGTCGGACCCATAATTAATATGCTCTCTTATTTTCATATTAGTATGAAAAAAAAATCCAATGACTGTCATTCACTATGCCAATAAGAATAGGTTTAATTTCTATATTTTCATACTTATGCTGATGGGTGGGGTAGGTTATCCAACAAATGGGCCCTACCTAAGAAGATGATCTGATGACGTGACATTTGTGAATGTAGAGTCATACTCTTTGTCTCTTGAGGGAAAGGCGCATCAAACAACGACTTATCACCACGAGCACGGCAGATTCATTTCAGAAATAGTTATTATTGCATATTGATAACTAATATATAATATACAAAATGGGGTTTCTACTAAAAAAAAATGTATTAAATGGATAACATTTATCCATCTTCTATACCCTAAATTTCACGTTTTAAAAATATATTAAAAAAATAATATGTGAACAAGTAGTATGAAATAAACACGAAAATGATTACTCCTTTTTCAAGGTGGGGACAGACAATCGTCATAAGCAAGAATGTAATAAGAGTTGAGTTGTGTATATCCGTTTACCTTTGCTTGCTCTGGATTTATAGGCATGAAATGATCGAACGGATAACATTTACCTAATAAGGTAGGGGTTCGGTTCGAAGGGTGCAAATTCTGCCTCTTATAGGGGAGACAAATTGTGTTCTTTTGCATATCTGCCGATGTGGATTACGATCTCCATAATTATCCTTCAAGGCTAGCCCTCGGATGATAAGATAAAGTGGACATTCCTTATTAAGATCGTATTCTCCTCGTCAGATAATACATGTGGATAAGTCTTCCTTGTATAGATTAAACACTTATCCCTTGACGGTCTACCGAACCTCAAGCTCAGTGTAAATCACGAGATTCTTATACACACGCTTTCATCTTTCATTTTATGCTCTCATCATCGGTATAACTGAGGGGAGGATCATGTGATGACGCCACGTGTAACCCTATTACTGACAGGAGGCATAATCCCCATAACAGAATCCACAACCATCAAGGCCAACTTTTTAAAAGTTAAAAAAAAAATTATTTCTAAAATATCATTATTAAATATGATAAGAAATTTAATTAATTTGTACAATCAATGTTGAAAAATGATTATATATATATTTTTTTAGGTTTGAAAATTTTACCTTCCCAAAATAACTTTGTTTAATAACGTGGCAAGAGATGGAAATGGATCAAATCTGAATTGGGATTTCTTTTTTAGGTGTGTCAAGGTTAAATTCAATTTAAATAATATTAAACTAATAATTTATTGGCATCCACAAAGAAAATCTACATTACTTAAATCCATTCACTTCTATAGTTGCATCATACATTTTTTTTTTTTGGGTAGAAATTGGGGATTCAAATCGTCTCATCCCTGAGATTCGGGAGGCGTGGCGGCGACTTCACTGGATGGTCACCATGTGGAGGTTGGATGAATCCGATCCCTCCGTTTGAGCCGACACTCTCTTGTCGGCTCGGCTTGTCGGCTCGAACGGAGAGGTCGGATTCATCCGACCCCACATGGCGACCATCCAATGAGGTCGCCGCCACGTCTCCCGAATCTCTGGGATGAGACGATTTGAATCTAGAAATTGGACCATACACTTCCTCAAATGGATAAAGTATTTGCCAGATGATAATGTCATCAAATTTAATTAGTTTAGATATTTTGAGTAACATCAAAATGGTGAGTACCATCACATTACATGTTTTTGCTTTACATGGATACATCTTGAAAATGACTAGTTATAAATTCTATAAGGTTGGTGCTTGGTAGACCTACTTCAATGGTGCATTAATTGAAACATGATTTATTCTTTGAAAAATTCGGAAGAAATGTAGAATATGAGAGAGTAGGCTCAAACATCTCCACCCCGTCCCACTATGACAAGACAAGGCACTACCACACGACCAAGTAGGTACGTGTTTCGCATTTCTAAGTTCATTTGATATATGATGCTTTTATGAGATTTGATTACTCTAGTAGGACCATGCATTTACATGGAATATTTTACCATATTGATTTTATATGAATATTATTAGGGAATAGTTTTTTTTCATATACGCCACTCATGGGTTGCAACATTGAAATGTGACCTTGGAATAGAATTTCGGACATTCACATATAGGGGTAAATCATTGTAAATCTCATCGACAGAATTCTCTCTCTCTCTCTCTCTCTCCATTTTTTTTAAGATAAATTTAATTTTTAGAAAAATGTTGATGGAATTCTCTCCCTAGAAGAAACCTTTCTTCAAAAAAAATTTCCATAAATATACCATCCTAGCAATTTTTTACCCAAAACAGAAAAAGAAAAAAAAGGAATAACATCAAAAGCAACACCTCTATGAAGATGGATTGTGAGAACCCTGTTCAATTTTACTTTTATGCCCCTCATTTGATTTAAACTTTTTTTTTTTTTTTTTTTTACCTTTTACCTCATTTAACTGTGTGACCTGTCATTATCCCATTTTTTGAGTTACAGGTGTGAAAATGACATTATTTTGTCCAACCCTATGTTTGGAATTATTTTTGCCTAAGTCTATGTTTGGAAACCAAGAAAAAGGGGGAAAATGAAATAAATTTATCATTATCCCTATTATTCCTATTTTTAAAGGTTTGGCACCTTCTGTTATGTCTATATAAAGTGAGGGTCAGTGCTTCAGTTGTAACTGACAAATAAAGAGAGAGCTTCAAAGGTTTAAGCAGTTGCCGTTAAACCTCGCAATTTCCGCGACACTGTTAGAAAAATTTTGTGGCGTTGAGATTGATACTGATCGATGGGATTCGGAAGCGTGGAACCGTCATCTGCACTATACGATTTCCTGCAAAAGTCCGGCGGTTGCGCTGTCATAGATGGTGGCCTTGCCACGGAGCTCGAACGCCACGGCGCTGACCTTAATGATCCTCTCTGGAGCGGCAAATGCCTCTTAACTTCCCCTGAACTTATTCAAAGGGTAAAATAAAAATCATTTCCTTTTTGCATGTGAGAATAATTTCTGCTTCATTTGCGATCCTTGATAGACGATGTTTTATCTTCTTACGATGTTTCTCGTCTTCGTTTTCGATCTCAGTTAATAGCCCTTTTTGTTTTTTTCCCCGAATATTTCTTTGTTATATTCTAGTTGTTTCGTGTAAAGAAGGCATATGAATGCATGTTGTGAGTGGAGGCAGAGGAGCCATATAGTTGCAGGGTCTGTTATTCACAACTTCTTTAAACTCCGGCGAAGTTTCCATTAGTGACGGATCAAATTTGATGTGCTTTGTTAGTGTTTTATGTAGGAGTAGCACCATATATCTTATTCTTAAAGAAGTAGAGGTATATCGGCTGTTACTAACATTTAATTTTCCTCAAATTACAGATAAACAGTTTCTTGTTTGTTAGGCTGCTTGCCTTGGCAATTTATGCATTTATTTACTTTTTCTCTATTTGGATTTACCTTAGCAGAGCCAGCTGAACCATAAGTTATACTAATATGAGATTAGAGCTATATAGAAAATATAAAATCCTGACAAACATGAACATGGTGTCTTATTCGAGTCCACTCAGTTTTGAGTTACTCCTGATTTTGTTGTCTATTTGATGATTGGGTTTTTACTGATGGAGGGTGAACTTTTAAATGTCCAAGTATTAGAACATTTGGGGTTACTGGTAAGAATCAGAAGGGCTGACGGCCTGATTGAGTCTTATTGGAACTTTTTCTGCTCTCTCTTAATGGAACAGGTACACCTAGATTACCTTGAAGCTGGTGCAGATATTATAATCACAGCCTCTTACCAGGTACTTGGACTGTCTCTCTTTGTTATCGATATCACCTAATAATCATGTTTTAGCGGAGTGTTGAAGTTGGAAAAATGGGCTTTTGTGCATGATACAGGCTACCATTCAGGGTTTTGAGACTAAAGGCTTGTCAAGGGAAGCAAGTGAAGCTTTGCTGCGGAAAAGTGTCGAAATTGCACTGGAGGCACGCAATATCTATTATCAGAGATGTAAAGATTGTATAACTGATGATGCTGGAAATGATAAATTTTTTGAAACACGACCGATCTTAGTTGCAGCATCTGTAGGAAGCTATGGGGCTTATTTAGCAGATGGATCTGAGTACAGGTGGGTTCTTACTGAAGAGAGTTGCCTGAGATAAATCTATATTAATTAGTTTGCAGCTGGACTAAGTCCTATTCCTCAAAAGTTGGTTTTTAAAGCAGTTTGCTCCATCAATAAGACTAAAGATTCTTTTTCCTCCTAATTCATATATAAATGTTTCATTTCTTCTTAAGTTTCTCATTTAATAACTTATTGTAGGTGTCCTATGTTTCTTTGCATGAAGATTTGTTGATTGGCACTGTTGTGAAAGAAGTAGCACTAAACTGGTATAATATTAAGGGCTCCATCTTATTTAAAAAAGAGGAATTATATAATTTTGCTGGCCCATATTTTCATTGGTATTCACTGAGTCATGGTTCTTAACCCCTTACATGCTAGACCCATAAGCCATGGCCAGGAGGATACTTTTTTTCCCCCTTGAAGTCATTTCAATTGGCCACCTGTTCTCTCTCACTCTCTCTCTCTCTCTCTCTCACTAAGACAATGCTAGCTTAGCTGGCTGCTTTATTTCTTCTTTTTGACTATGGAACTAATTGTGCTGGACACAAGTAATCTCTATGTACTGCTAACTGAGTTAGCATCTCCAAGGGAAGTAATCTTCTTTGCACATTCCCTTGCTAGGAGGGATTAACCTGTACAGGGAGGGTTAATTGGCCCATTTCCTCTCCTTGGATGCTTAATCTTTGTAAGACTTGTACCTTGGCTGAGCCTTGTGTTTTAAATCTATGAAGTTATCTTTTTCACAAAAAAAAAAAAAAAGGTTAGCATCTCAAGTGGGGCAGTTCAGAAGTTTTCATCTAAGTTTGGGTAGCTTTATCTTATTCAAAATTTTAACATAATTCTTCTCATTCTTTTTGTGTCACTTTTCAGTGGGAATTATGGAGATGCAGTTAACGTAGAAACTCTGAAAGATTTTCACAGGAGAAGAGTTCAGGTTTTGGCTGGTTCAGGTGCTGACCTTATTGCATTTGAAACAATTCCAAATAAGCTAGAAGCTCAGGTATCTCTAGAATGCTTATTGACATTTGATAACTTAGTTCATCTATTTGCACTTGGCAAAGATTCAACATGTACGCACCTAAGGTTTGTCAGTGTCATCATCGTCACTCTATCCCACACTATGATTGACTGATAAAGTCACTGACGAGAACTGTTTAATAAATTGTAACCCATTTGATGCGGCATAGGTTCAGACTCACCAATTTGAAGATTGCAATCTAGGCCCAAATTTCGGATGGCCAAAGTAAATCAGATCAGTTTTTTAAGCAAATGTCAATGTATAGTAGTGTCCTGTTGTTCTGCTCTGTTGAGTGCTGATTTTGAAGGGACTTACCAATTACTTGGTGGAAATATTAAAATTGTGGGAGTAAATTAAAATTTGATGAGTACCAGAAGGGGAAAAAAAATAATTTGAGGTTGATGGATCTAGATGATTTTTCGGTTGCACCTATCTAATTTGGGTCTGATCTTTTTCTTTGGATTTGGGTTGGTGATGCAGGCTTACGCTCAGCTTCTTGGGGAAGAAGACATTAATATTCCAGCATGGTTTTCTTTTAATTCCAAAGACGGTATCAATGTGGTTAGTGGAGACTCTTTGCGTGACTGTGTCTCAATTGCTGATTCATGTGAAAAGGTTGTTGCTGTTGGGATCAACTGTACCCCTCCTAGATTTATTCACGGACTCATTCTATCTACTAAAGAGGTACAATCCTCCAAAGGGTGGTTCTATGTCACTTCAAGCTGTTAAAAATTGACCTTGTGGTACAACGCCTAGTTTTTGAAATTTATACTTGTTTTTGTGGTTGAGCAGGTAACAACTAAACCAGTACTTGTTTATCCAAACAGTGGTGAGACATATGATGCTGTTCATAAGGAGTGGGTGGTAAGTTTCTTGTCCACTCTTTTTTTTGTTAGCTTGCCAGCCCCCCCCCAAAAAAAAAAATTTATAGTTAATCACTGCTTTTTATATCATCTGAAGTTGTATTTGAATGGTTTAGGGATCATGATGTAATTCTTCTAGGATGTATATCCTGGTGGTGAAGAATCCATCTGGTCTTGAATCTCCAGAAAAAGAGAAAAAAAGATATGAATGGCACAGTCTACACTTGAGAAAACAGTCTCTTTTCTAAATGCCTTCCTATCATATCACTCTTGTACCTCCTTTTCTCAATTATTTTATTGTCTGCTTTTATTAAAATATAACCAAAGATGTTATTAAATTAATCTGTGATTTTCATACGACTCTGGATGAGCAGTCTCTTATCTCCTGTCTTTTTCCATTGCAGGTGTCCACTGGGGTTTCAGATGAAGGTTTTGTCTCATACGTTAGTAAGTGGCGTGAGGCTGGGGCTTCGCTCATTGGAGGCTGCTGCAGGACAACTCCACATACTATCAGAGGCATAGCTTCAGCTCTCCATAAGGGATATGAAGGAAAGAAAGAGAAATAAAGCTTAATCTTACCAGATATAGGCAAGGAGAAATGAAGGAAGACAACAGAATGTCCAACCTAACGTGAAGAAGGGTTATCGGACATGTTCGTATCTGCTGTTTATCCTTGTGATAATCTGATTTTATCATGTCTTAGTTATGCCCAGGCAACAGCGAGGGGATTCATGAGAGAAGCTGTTGTGAGTTTCAATGGTTGTATAATGTTCACAGATAATAAATGGTTCACGCTTTTGACTTGTGGAATTTTCTTCCATTTCAGAATGTTGTGGACGTGCAAATACTGTTATTCATACACATCAATAGAACACGCAAAAAGTTTCTTAGAGTTTCAGTAGGATCTCAGAATTTCAGTAGGGTTTCGGAGACCTACAGAAAGTAATTCAGAGGTAAAAACTTAAAAGGGTTCCTGCAGAAAGTAATTCAGATTAAAAAGGTTTCTGTGTCTGAGGGTGGATTAATTGATCTGGTCATTCTGATACATGGATCAGCTGGGCAGATAGGCTATGGCTCGTTTCAGTTGTATATTTCTATTGCCCTCATACAATGGATTCTTGAGTCAAATATTTTAAACAAAATTCTCAACCCTTAGTCGATTTTTATTTTATCAACATATAATCATTAAAAATGTTAATACTACATGAAATCGGGATCGGAATTGGGATCGGCCCTCAATCTGATTCAAGATCAGCAAGGATCCGACCCCACTCAGTTACAGGCTGTGCCATACGGCACCTTATAAATCCATTGAAATTGCTCAGCTTAGTTGCTGCTTTTGTTTTAGCAGAGATGACAGACAAATGATGGTGAAACTCTAGAACGCAGCTTCAAGAAAAATCTTCAGGAAATGCAAGGCAGTGCAAACAATACTATAGTTCTATTCAAAATGTCCCAACTGTTCGTTTTTGCATTTTTCTATGGTGGCACAAATTAATATGGATAATCAAGCATCAAAACCAGAGTAGATACCACTTTCCCTCAACAACCTTTTCTCTTCTTCAACGTAATTCTTTCCCCTACTGGCCTGACCAAGCTCTCTCTTCCTCTTCTCCTTCTGTGAAAAAGAAAGATTCTTCTCCTTCCGAGTTTGCACGTTTATCAGCCTTTCTCCCTCAGCCACTGCATCTCTAGTTCTCTGCCGTTCTTTGTAAGACTCTTCAGTGTCCTTGTTTGCAGCTTTTTCCTTGCCGGTAGACCAAGACCAGTTCGGCTCCTTTTCATCCATCTGCTTTGGTGTGGGCATGTTCAATATTGAGGGCCCACCTTTGTAGCCATGCTCGCTTAAAGCTTTGAAGTCTATAAGGTTGCTCTTTGATCTTCCAGTCTTGGCTGTATCCGTGCAGGTAACCAAGGTCAAGAAAATCTCCAGATATCTAAGAAATCTCAGAAATTAAATGAGTAAAGGGAATAGCTTTGTAATATGAGAATTTAAATTAATCCAATCCATAGAGTTATTCCATTGAAAATTGGTCAACATATTATCTTTGATGACCAGAAAATGATTGGGAAAGTTGGAGCATCCAACCAGGTTGAATATTAAACTAAACAACCCTTGGTAGGACACGTTATATGTTGGGCAATGACTGAATGTAAACTGCATGTCTACTGGTGGTATTCTTACATGCAATTAACAAGCTACAAGTTTTGATTCACTTATCAAAGAACCAACAAGGCGACTACCAATAAATAAGGGAGTGAAAAAAAATGAGAAAAAGAAGAAACTAAACTTTACTAAGTCATTGACAACACTCAGATCCAAAACCATGTTTATAAAGTTTACAGAACAGCCAGCATAGTAATCTTGGTATGGAAACAGGCAGGTTTTGACACAGTTTTCATAGCGGTGGAAAGATTGGATCAACATAAGAATGGTACATTGGGTCAGAAAGCCAAAGTCTTGCTAGATGATGATGTGAAGTGGTAAGCCTGTGGACTTCTTCCATGAGCCAGACGGTAGCTTCGGCTTTACATGAATGAATGATGGTATCCAATGGTTGATTTTCATTATCAGAGTTAATCCTTGATTGGTCCCACCGTTTAAGGTTGACGTTGGTGAGGTAATGCAAGGGTTGCCCATATAACAGCTTGATGGATTTAGCTAGTCCCTGCCATGAGTTAAATGGAATAACTGATGCACGGTGAGAAGGGATTTGAATCTGCTTCATATATTCCTGATACATTTCTGCTCGTCTGATAATTGCACCTGCATCATGGATCATGCTTTACACCATTTTGACACTGGCTGTGCATTATAATAAAATTGAAGAGAGAGAGAGAGAGAGAGAGAGAGAGAGAGAGAGAGAGCATCGCGTACGATACACTAAAAGGAACCCAAAAGAAATACAGAGCATGCCAATGACACATTCTAACATAGTATAAAAACCACTCTGAAACATTGGAAATTTAGGATAAGGAGCCAACTTTACACCTCAATCACAAGCCACAACATTCTGGGTCCACACTACACCAAAACAAGGTAAGAAACACACTGAGACCTCAAATCGTGTAACATACTAGCTCATGAGTTAGCCAGATAAGTGGTGAAAAAGGCTACAGATAGGGATAAATATGCAGGCCTGGTACTTCTTAGCTCTTTTAAATCTTTTCAATGTATGAGCCCTCCATGCATCTTTTTACTTAATGGACCATTCAAATTCCTTCTCATGCTGTTTGGCTTTCCCTCTATCAATAAATTGGAAATATTCAAAAAGTGGAGCATTTGGTTGCATGGAGCAGGGTGACTCCTTGTCTTTTGGTTCATTGAGACCCAAGATGCATTTCATTACGCATGGGTGAATGTGGAAACTGGAGTGCTTTAAATTGGCAGAGAAACAGAAACAATTTAGCCGCATGCTCCTGCCTGGTAAGACCCATAGGAACAAAGAGTGGCTAGGGGTGGAACTCTAAGCACAAACGATGGACCCGACTCAACCACCCACAATCAAAATCATTTCCTAGACAGCCCATCTTGTATAGATCTGAGAATTTAGTTATACTTTCTTCAAGTCAACTGTCTATTCCCCCCCCCCCCCCAACCAAAAAAAAAAAAAAAAACCCACCCCCCGCTTTTTATGCTTGTGACTGTGCAAACCGCTCTACAGATGGAGTAGACCTTGACTCTCTTCAGGACTTCATCCACTAATAAGCACCATCATTCCTCCACCACCACGTAGTTTTTTCAACATTTTGACACCATGAGATTAACAGCTCAGTTTTATTCTAAAATCAGTACCATCACATCGTTTCTCCTTTCAACAAATATTTGTTCAGGTTCTATACACACTCTAACCTCCAATATGCTCCCTCTAAAAAACTGTATGATAACCTAACAAGTAATATGAAGAACTATTACCTTATAAGGTGTTAAAACTGGGAAAGCAGGATTCTCAATTCCTACCAAGAAAGTTTACAAGAAAAACAATAGAACTTTTGAAGACTCTATTTGTAGATCACTGATTATGCTTTGAAACGATAAAGAAAAAAAAGGAGTAGAAAAGCAATAGATATATTGAAAGTATTTCCACCGGGTTGCTCCGGCCTGCAGAATCTCCTCACTCCCCCCCCCCCCCCCCTCCTAGGCAAGACTCAAGAGGAAATACATTTGGTGGATAGGTAGCAGAGGATCATTTGTAGAATACTTTTTGACAGACTAACACTTGCTAAGTTCATACAGAAGTGTGGAATCTCTTTCATATATGCTGATGTAAGACAATCAGTAACTCTACAGATATTTTTCACAGTTGGCAAGTTATGATCATGTCAAAAGAGAATGTTTGAAAATGGAGGAAGTCCACTACTTAATTAACCAAATTATCTGGCCACATAATCTGCTTTATTGGAACACAGAGGGTCAAAAACTGAATAAATGATGTCTAAAACACAAGCAGAAAAGTAGATTTGAGTTGGAATAAGATAGAATATACACAAATTTCATCAACCAGTATAACTCACTGAACCAACAGCTCAAATACCTTCCAATGTATTTTCTTCGTTCTTATTGCTTGGATTTGCTTTACCACATCCATTATCAGTCTCTGAATCTGAGTCTGAGGAAGATGAATCTGATGACAAAACATCCACCTGGTTGGTCCATGGCATAGCCCTCTTCATGGCATTAAGGAAAAAAAATCCTGGAGTAAATAAACATGCACAGGTAACCAAATAAGCAGATCTCGCAGAGAGTGGAGATGAAATATCGAGCAGAACTTAACATCCTTTCACAACAAAGCAGTAACCCGATAAGGTGCCCTCATTGTTATCACTATATGCCATATTCATTACTCAAGAGATACCACAAACATGAAAAGGACACAAACTGGACAGGAGGGGAGAATCACCAATAGATTTTAAACAAAATTAAAGCTTACAAAATTAATATGCTTGTCATAATTGTGAACTTAATTCCATTTGTCATTCTTGACCAACTAATGTTCCCTAATTTGGCAGAGACTAACTCACCACCCAAAAAGCACAAAATACCAGATAATTACCTTGAATATTGGCACACCAAATGAAGTAGAACTTCTTATACACAAAAATACCCCCGTGATAGGGTTACTATACTATTTCTGTCAGGCCTATGACAAGAGACGAAAGGGGTTTTGTGATTTTCACCGAAGATTAGACACTTGTTTCATTACCCTTCTCCGAGTATTCATATTTCATAGCAATTCGGCCGCACAATAAATTTCTGTCTGTGTGTGCGCGCGTGAGAGATAGAAATAGAGGGTTTTATTCGTCGCAAGTCATGCAAGAGATGTAAAGAGCATACGTTGAATACAATCCTAAACCCTACAATCTCGAACCAGAGAGAGAGAGAGAGAGAGAAAGAACGCCTTACACTGAAATATGTAGAAGGCTGAGAGCAATCGCACAGCAACAGTCTCAGAAGGTAGTTGTCGGTTCGCCTTGATTTGGCAGAAATCTATGGCATGGAAGAACAGGGGAAGGGTATTAATTTCGTTTTTACCGTAAAAGCGAAGGCCGTCAAACGTCAGTAGGACTTCTCTGCCACATCCACAGATACCTAAGGGATCCATCACCGTCCATATCCAGTGGAACCCACATCTATCCATCGTGGGTTCCACATCTCATGAATGGTGGGTGATGAATCCCTTAGAGATTAATAGTCTCCCCCTTTTATCCTGTCAACGGCTCTCAAGAGTTAGGATTCAAATCGTCTCATCCCTGGTGGTTTGGTGGTGGTGGTAGTGGTGGTGGTGGTGGGTGGTGGGTTTTAGGTTTGGGAGGCGTGGCGGCGGGGGGGGGGGGGTGGGGGGTGGGGGGGGGGGCTCCTTTTTTTTTTTTGACGACGGCTTGGAGGTATTTTGACTCAAATTTTTTTGGTCTTCGAATCCGGGTGGATCTAACCTATCAAAGCGCTTCACTCCAAAATGGCCCTCGGGAGCCGGTCCATGTCGGAGTCGGATGAACCCCCCCTCCCCCCGCTCTCAAGAGTTAAGGTGATTAGCGCAAGAGAATAGTGTGTCACCCCATCACCGAAGAAGTTCTTTGCCTAATTTGAAACTACTCTTGTTCTGCTTCATCGGATGGTTGGCTCCTTATTTGTTGATGCAATGATTGAGAAAAGGTCTTGCATTTAGTTTGTTCTTGCATCTGTTCTCTCTTACACCCACTAGTGTGACTTTGGTTTTCTTTGATATATATTATAGAATTAATTATATTATATATTATAATGCATGTAATTGTTTAGTATTATTTATGGTATTTTTTTATATTTAAAATAAATTAATATTGTTAGGATCATACCAAATGCGACCAATTAGTGAAGAGCACGTGTTTCCATCCTAGTTCATCAAGATAGGCACAATTGCGTGCCCTCAAATAGTTACAGACGCACGGGAATCAAACACATTCTGATAAATAGAGGCTAATCCACTCCATGGTAGTTAACTTCACGTGTCAACCTCTCAGAAATGCTGAGATGGACTCCATCACGTTTCTAAGGAGTACCAGGGCCGTTAGTATTAAACCGGCCCTTGGATCTACATTAGACTACCACAAAGCTCACATATACTATCACAACCCCTCAATCGCGAGAAGGACATGCGTAGAGACTCTCATTCTATTATGATGATTCCTCAAGGATTTCGAGAGGAGTCGCAGATCCGTGGAACGACAATGAGACATTCTGTAATCCAGGGTCATTCTATGCTCAATAAATACCCTTACCACGAAAATAAAAGGATGGAACTTTGGCTATCTTAAAGTTATATTTGCTGAATTCACTACTAACCCCCTTTCTGCTTTGAACTCGATTTGTCTTATCCGGGTTCATCTTCTTATCGCCCTTGAACTAACTTAGACATCAGAATGGCTTTTGAGTTATTTAACCCTCCAAACTCTATTGTCTATCTTCTTAGTGGAATGTGGAATACGTGTGAGCATCGAGTCCTACCAATTTCCAACGATTCTATCAAAATAAATATTAAAAAAAATCCGAATATTTTTTAATATCTTTTCCTTCCCCATTCCTTAACTCTGACTGGCGAGTCGTGAGAGCAACAACGTAAGAACGTAAGTGTGCTAATCAGTATCGACTTGGCACTCTTCCACACCGGGATCGTCTCTGGATTCTGGGCCATCGATACTGACGCCTGCAAACAAGCTAAGAGTTCGGTGGCTCTCTCTGTTCTTCTTCGGAACGGCGGACACCAGTTGAGTTATTGGTTAGATTCCCTGTCTACTTCGTCTTCTTCATTCGAGTAACTGGTTTCTGCCCTCCCCCAATAAAAAATTAAGTTGTTTGATGAATTTTCCTTTCATAATCTATATTTGCTGGAGTAAGAATTGGATTGCCTCTCCGTTCATAACGAATATGGGAGTGTCTCAGTTAACTTGCTTTGTTTCCTAAAATGCCAAATTAATGTTTATGGGAAGGTAGGGAATATGGGAATTATTAGATATTACTGTCCTTGGGAGATGGATGTTGGATCCTTCTCGCGGAATTTTGTTTTTTTTTGAAAGTTCATAGGTTTTGTGTCCTGTCACTGCCAGTGATTGATAAAATCATATATATACGGCGATCATAAAATTTTAAGTGTTAGGGCCACCAGAGGTTGATTCATTACAAATGTATTGACTTCATTTAGCTTCTTAATTCAAGGGTTCTGTAAATGCAAATGTGTTGGTTTTACAAGTATTGAATTCTTTGTCAGTGGCAAAAATTTTGTTCGTTGTATACATTCCCTAATCCCTCCTTTCTCATTTTTCCGTGGTTTGGGTCTATGGGTTGTTGTTGATGCCATGTACTACATGGGTTATGTTATATTTTGTTGCATTTTATGTCTTACTCTAATAAATATGACCAAGACAGTACCTCTTCAAAATTTAGAATAAAGAATTTGGGTTATAATACCTCATACTTATGGATGTATCTTGGAATCTTACCAAAACTAAGGTAGCACCATGGCATCAGATTGGATCCAGCCTTGGAGCTGCCTAAAGGAGATGAGGTTAGGCAATAGCGAGTGCATGGGTTTTTGGCTTCAAGGGATTGTGGAGGTTAGTTCATTTCAATACAGATGCAATCCACTAGGTCAGCAACTGTTGTTGCAGATTCTTAGCTTAGGTGGATTTTAGGTTTGATGATGTAGGACTGGTGCATTGTTAATTAATTCTTTTGCGTCTATATTCCTTGTACAATCTTTTTTACCTAATAATTATTAAATTTAATAGTTCTAGTAAGAATAATGAATACTGAAGATGATGACTTTTTTTTTTTGGGGGCGGGCTTGTAACGAAACCTTTTGATCACGCTTTGCAAATAACCTTCTCAAAGGAGAGGGGTAGGGTGGGGGTGGGCGTGGGTGTGGGCATTATAATTCTCATCATAGGAACAATCTTTGTCGTATTTCATGCTCCTGCTTGCATAGGGATTTAAAACCCCCTTACCATTGAGCATCTGCTAGATTGGTATCAATAAAAAGCATGTTGATTTTTGATTTTTTTGGTCATCACCAGAAATATTCAAGTATGTAATAAGTTACAATTTTAAGGCAAGAAATGGAAAGGAAAAGAAAGGTTTTTTAATCATTGAACATTAATAAACAATGACCATAACTTTCCTGAGATAAATGCGAATATCTGAAGCTTAATTGATTTTTGCATTGGCTTATGGTATATAGATTCATCTGTTTATTGGTTATATGATAATGAGAATTTGATTTTTCATGAGTTGTACAAAAATGAGAACCAAAAAGTTGATGCTGATTATATAGGATAAAGTATAATACTTGGTTGTTACCCTTCCTACCTTTTTCAGTGGCAACTTATTTTATCTGATCATTGTTTGGTCTTTAGTAATTCGCCTTGCTGTTAAACTCAAAATCAATTTACAAAGTCTTGTCCCAAGTACATTTTGTTGAGCTACATGAATCATATCCTGCATTTTTGCTCTTTTACACTAAACCTTATCGAACTTTGGCCAGAAATTATGCCTGGCCTTTTTACTCTATTTGAGGCCATATGGCAGTGTGTGTTTATAAGAGTGCCTCACCAAGAATGTTTAGTAGCTTTTCTCCAAACTATAGGGTTTCACGTTAGCAATGGCATGCTAGCCATATCCTGTCTTGATCTGTTAAAATCTCTCTCTCTCTCTCTCTCTCTCTCTCTCTCTCTCATTTTTCAGTCCATTCAGTAACAAGATGGATTCCACTTTTACCTACTAACGAGAAGATTGTAATCCAACTTTTTTGGCACCATGCCTTGCCTTATATTTCGGTGGCTTGGGTGACAAAGATGATTGATTACTTATTGTCATCTAGTGAATGTAAATGTCAGAATGTAGCCTTTATAACAAGAAAATTGGACAATGGTTGTTTATTTTAAAAGTGAAGGAAATCATTTATTTTCCTCAAGAAATCCAAATGTTTCACAAGCTACTGGTTCTTCAGATGTCCAAACTTGATTGAATGTGAATGTCTTGTTTCTCTGGAAGGTTCAAGCACCCTTCCCCCTTGGTGCAGCTGTTTTCTTCTTTCAATTTCCTCAGTCTGAATGCTCTAATGCATCCTTCCTTCTGAAATTTTATTTTACTCTATTTAATCCCTTTTCATCTATCACTGTTCTTGCCTGTTAACAGATTGGAAACGGGTCATTTGGAAACTGTAAATGGAAGCCAAATTCTTTCGTTTTCTCAAGATTGTTGGAGTGGGGTTCAAAGCGAGGGCGGAATCAGAGGGCCGCCTTTTGTTTCTGAAACTAGGTTACAGCCATGAGGTTGAACTAACTGTTCCGCCAGCGGTCCGTGTATTCTGCTTCAAGCCAAACATAGTTTGTTGCACTGGAATAGACAAGCAGAGAGTGCACCAATTTGCTGCTGCTGTACGCAGTTGTAAGCCACCTGAAGTTTACAAGGGCAAGGGCATAATGTATATTGATGAAGTTATAAAGAAGAAGCAAGGAAAGAAATCAAAATGATTCCAGGATGAAGATGCTGTGATTGTTGGTTGTAGTGGGTATCACTTAGCAGAAAGAGGGCTTGATTTCTGTAGTTTGAACTGGTTCCTGCAAGCAGCTTTGACAATTTTGATTTATTAGAGGAATTTTATAAGAAAAATTGAGCAGCTAAATTTGTTTTGGATGACAATTTTAACCTGGGTCTGAAACATGGCTGGGTCATCGGTTCCAACTAATCTTTGGTATAGTTAATCTCTTAAATCATGCCCATCTGTAAGCAGATCATAATCCTCTTGCCAGTGAGAGGTGTGGCAATTATAAGAGCCATAAAACCGGTATACTGATTCCTATAGCCAAAGATTGAGCTGTTTGTCAAATTAAGTATAAAACATTAAGAGTGAAATTTCAATAAAATTTAGATATAATTATTGGATTAGATTTTAGATGCAGTATAGTAACAGATTATTTGGTATCCAAAGGATAATTCATATATAATAGTCATTTAACCATATGTTTATTTCCACCACAATGATATTTTTTCGGGGAATCAAATGCCACATTTGTTTTTGTACTTAAAATTAATCTTTTGTTTTGACACAAGACTAATCAAAGTGTGGAAAAAACAATTAAGTAAGATCCTTAAATGTAGTGAATATATGATTGAGATAGTTGTGGGAATAGTCCCGCATTTCGTAAGTCTAGAACATTGGATGTCTTATATATTTGAGTCTTTTCATTTACGAGTTCAAACTTTTGAGATGGAAACTTAACATGGTATCAAGCAATATGTTCCTTCTGCCTTGTGTTATCTTTCCATGTGTATACTCATTACGGTTATATTTTTCACGAGTATGTTGATGTTCCTTTCAGCTACACGTGAGGGGAAGTGTTGTGGGATTATAACATTGGATGTCTTATATACTTGAAATTCCCTTCACTCACTAGTTCAAACTTTTAAGATGGAAAATTAACATAACCTATGAAACTTGACAAATTACCTATTCGAACCAATATCATTAATCCGGGCACAATGTGTCTACATTCAACTGATAGAACACCAAACAACTATCAATGCACGACCCATATGAACACATGGGAAGGATTGGTCCTCTTCACCTTCCCTTCAGCCTAAAACTCGTCTGACATGCCTTGCAATCCAATCCAACTTGTCGTGGTGCACGGGGGTTGATCATGATCCGGAATAGGTGATTTTGATGGATACAATCCCTAGGAACTTGGAATCGGATTGAATTTATCAAATGATATTCAACTCTCAAATTACTCGCACAAAGGGAGAATCAATTGAATCCAAGAACGGGAGTGTTATCAAACCGGCCTAAACACTGAGTTGGCACTATTCTTTGCGCCCCTTTTCTTTTGTTTTAGGTATCTATTTTGGGGGGAAAAGTAGAAGTGCCAAGGGCTTTAGGTACACCTAGTTCGGGCACGTTCACTGGCGGGCCGGCGGCGGTTCTCATAAGAGGTTAAGTTGCTCTGCTTCCTGCCCAAAACTACCAAGTGAAGGTAACTTTCTTTCTCAAATTCTTTTCATACGACTAGCAACTCAAACTCGTTCTTCCAGATACCGACTTATATTGGGTGTTTAGATTTTGTTCAACCTATTAGTTTCAGTGTAGTTATATGCTGCTTACAGACGTACCCAGATGAATTTTTTTTTTTATGTTGTTTCGCGGTTTCCTGCCTGTTTCACTGAGATGGGTTCCTGCTGAATCCTTGAAAATTTATAAAAGAAGCTATGAATGCTCTTAAACGAACTGCTTGCTGGCCTATCCGTATGGTTCTTTCGTGATTGTTTCTTCTGTCTTAGTCATTTGTTTTTGGTTTCTTCAGTCTTTGGTTCATCTCCGATTCTTCCGAAACCCAGAATGTTTGATGTTTTTAAACGTTTTGGATTGCGAAGAACCTTGAAAATGTTGGATGGTGTCACTCACCCTATTGATGGAGTGCGTTTCAGCTTACTCCGGAGTTTCTGTAGCATGAACGAGTCACCCGTGCTGCCCGATTGGTTTAAATTTCCGCAGGATGATAATTCTTCTTCCCCAGATTCAAAAGATGATTTTGTGCTTCCGAAGATTGTTAATTGGGTTAGTAATCAGAAGGTTGACGACCGAAACATCAATATTAAATGTGTTTCAGTTGAGACTATTGATAACGATGTTGATAACATCAGTAGCATTTTAAAGAGTAGGTTCTCGTCACCTGAGGCTGTTGTCCAAGTTTTGGGCGGTTGCAATGTTAATGTCTCAAAGGACTTGGTCGACAAACTATTGAAAAGGTTTTGCAATGACTGGATCCCTGCTTTCGGTTTCTTTAAGTGGGCTCATATGCAAATGGGTTGGGGTCCTTCTGCTGATACTTACGACTTGATGGTTGACATTCTTGGAAAATCAAAGCAGTTTGATCTCATGTGGGAATTGATTGAGAAGATGGTTAATTTTGGAGGGTTGATCTCCTTGGCAACAATGACTAAGATAATGAGAAGGTTTGCTGGAGCTGGTAGATGGAAAGATGCAACAGAGACTTTTCGTGGAATAGAACGATTTGGCATGAGAAAGGACACTTCTGCCATGAACTTGCTCTTGGATGCATTATGCAAGGAACGGAGTGTTGAGCATGCACAAGCAGCATTTTTGGAGTTTAAGAATGAGATACCTCCTGATTCTCATACCTTTAATGTTTTGATACATGGATGGTGCAGAGCTAGGCAGATGGATAAGGCCTGGTTGACTATGGAAGAGATGGAAAGATATGGGTTTCAGCCATGTGTTGTTTCTTATACCAGCTTGATCGAAGCTTACTGCTGGGAGAAGGATTTCCGTAAGGTTTATGCTATTCTTGATGAGATGCAGGCAAAGGGGTGCTCTCCAAATGTCGTGACCTATACTATTGTTATGCATTCTCGTGGAAAAGCGAAGGAAACACGTGAAGCTATGGAGGTTTATGAGAGAATGAAGAGGAGTGGTTGTGTTCCTGATACTTCTTTCTACAACTCTTTGATTTACATCCTAAGCAAAGCTGGTAGATTTAAGGATGCTCATGACTTATATGAGGAGATGTCCAAGAGTGGAAGTACTCTGAATGTAACGACATATAATACTATGATCTCAGCTGCTTGTGAGCATTCACAGGAAGAAATGGCTCTAAAACTGCTTCAGGAAATGGAAAAGAATCTTTGCAAACCTGATCTTAAAACTTATGCCCCGTTATTGAAGATGTCTTGTAGAAAGAAGTGGATGAAGGTCCTTTTTTATTTACTGAATGATATGGTTAAAAAAGATGTCAGCATTGAACTTGGAACCTACACTCTTTTGGTCCGTGGCCTTTGCCAAAATGAAAAACTAGAACTTGCTTGCTCCTTTTTCGAGGAAATGGTTTTCAAAGGACTGGTCCCTAGGGACTGCACATACAATATGTTGGTGGAGGAACTTGGGAGGAAAAACATGGAAAAGGCGAAGGAAAGGATTCAACATGTGATGGCACAAGCAAATGTGGAACAAGCAGGGCGTTTCTTGTAGGACATTCAGATGGGATGGATTGATTAATATTGTTAACAAATCGTCCTGCTGTTTTCATCTTGGCAGCATCTACTGCATGTATCAAGATCTTTGTGACCAGAAAAGTGTCTGAGGTGTTCATGGATACATGTTTGCATGCATATGTGAGGCCGCATAAAAAATCACAAGACTGTAAAATGAATTTACTGAAAGAAACAGAAAGATGGTCAGTCCACTTGCTGATCTCTCCCTCCAGTGAAAGACAAAAGCCCATGTAAGCCTTGCTCATCCTTTGACACCTATCTAATCATGTGAATATATTAAGTCCCAGAACAAGGTGACTGATCCATTGTTTTCTGTTAGTTGATCCATGTGATCATCTTCCGATGGAAATTTTGTATTATAATATTAGGATTAAAGTTTCTTCTTCCATTCAAAGAAAGGGACCTGCCATTGGTTCTGTTTCTTGTTCTGGCTTATGTTCATCTTATCCAAGTTATTTCACCTTTTTTCCTTTTCTTTCTTATTCTTTTCTCCCCCTCCTATTTCCTTTTTAACTCTTGACAAGGATTTTGTCACTGAGTTTTGTTGTTTACATGTCTTCCTTACTATCTAGATTCTAATGGAAAGCCGGATTTTACTAGAACCTACAATATTCCATTAAGCTAGGAACGAAAGAAAGTTTGGAAGGTGCATTTATTTGCAAGCGGTTCACTTGTCTAAACTATTTCTGTTTGACATCAAACAACATGGATTTGGTATGGATATGTGCCAGATCCACCCAATGGATGCCCAATTCTTTTGGTTCAAAATTCTGTGGAGTGGATTTTTACTGATTACTGGTGCATCCAATTGTTTTTAACCACATTCTTTGTGTAGTTTAAGTGTGTAATTACATTTGGACTTTATTGTCACAATTCTAGTTCATAATTGCATTCTCCTATTGTAAATTGTTTCTTTATCATGCCAATAAGGAATGCATCTAACTATTATATATAACTTTCTTGCTCCTTAAAAAAACTAGATCTTCATACTGATTGATAATGTGATCTTGCTCTATTTGTTGATCCATGTTAGGCAAGGGCTTGTATCTGAAGAATTGGAGCTTTGATGTATTGGCCTGCTGGAAACATATCTGCAGTTGACACCTAGACTTATCCCACACTCATCTGGGAGGAGGCTAATAAGCTTCACAGAAGTGGGCAAGTTGCTGTAGTTTTTCTCTTTGGGTAGGGATAAGCATGAGAAAAACTTCTTTAAAACACTTAGAGAAAGAAAACCTAGTATGGAGTAAAAGTATAATGATGTTGAGTTAAACGTTCTATTCATTTGTTCCTGATATGGACTCTTAAGGTTTTGTTTTACATCATCATCCTCTAGTTTATGAAGAATTATAATGATGTTGAATCAAACCTTCTATTCATTTGTTCCTGATATTGACTCTTTAAGGTTTTGTTTCACACTATCATCCCTGAATCTAGGGCAACTAAGAGTGCTTCTTGTAGAGGTGGAGGAAGTGGCAGGGTTCAAATAAGGGCTGCTACACCTATATCACAATCCTCTCCCTATATGTAAGAATCTACTCAGCAAACCCTCTCCCAACCACTGGATGTTGGTTATACTATTCAAACTTTAAACTATAGATTGATCATAGTTGTCTATACACCTAGCTGTATCCTAATCTTTGGGTTTTGGTTATAAAAGGGCGTCCCAGTGCATGAGGCTCCTGCTATTGCAGGGTTTGGGGGGTGTAAAATGTACGCAGTCTTACCCCCACAACATGAAGAGGCTGTTCCGTGTTTCGAACACGTGACCTCCAGGTTGCAATATGACAACCTTACGTTACACCAAGGCTTTCCCTCAAAATTTAAGTATAGATTGATGGTGGTATTAGTTGAGCTTGGACCTATCCTTCTAATTGTGTTTGTATGTTTGTGTAAAATCCTTCTGTGCAAATATTCTATATTTTCTATGAATTGAGTTTCATGTTTGTCACACCCCAATTGCGGATATTCAATGATTGCTTTAAAATTCTCACCAGATCTTCTCCGCTCAACCAATCATTCCCAACCATAACAAAATCGAAGAATAATACATTGCAAATCTAAATAAATGAGCCGAGATCTAATTGTAACTTAAAATAAATAACCAACTTATTCCATCATCCATCATTTTTAAATGTAGGATTATTACAATGCTTTAATTCTCGAAAATAACCAAAGTCTCCGGGAGAAAACAAAACGAAGCCCTCGCAATGATCATGCATCGTTCCACGGGTCGTAAAACTAATTATGAATCTTTGGAGCAGCCACGTCATCAATGGTGTACCAAACATCCAATCGAAAAGAATTATATATTTTCTGGGTGAGCTCACAACTTAGCTCGATATGTAAAACGACCAATGCAACATACAAAATAAATGAGATAACATTACATTTTGGGCCATGTATAACTTGCAAATATGCTATGGTAAGGTTTGCGGCCACCGCACCTCCATGCACGAGAGTGAGCACACCCAACCTACCTACCACACTCCCGGCCCCACATCACTCACTCCGGTATGGAGATGGACTCGAGTTTGGCGGGCGGGAAGAACCACAATCCCACGCCCCCCCCGATACCCCATACCGTACCAATACCTAAACCCCCATTGGCAAGGGCTTGCAAGTGGGTTCCGTTTCTAACCGGCCCTGATGTCAATACAATATCATTAGCCTTACCCCGACGGCCCCCTGCGACATAGAGATGGGGCTCGAGTCCGGCGGGCGGGAAGAACCACAATCCCACGTCCTCCCCCGATACCCTATTCGCACCAAGTCCGCTAAGGTAAAGACTATATAACCCTACCCCAAAGACAACCCCCTACGACATGATATATGGCTCGAGTCCGGTGGGCGGGAAGAACCACAATCCCACGTCCCCCCCCGATACCCTATTCGCACCGAGTTTGCTAAGGTAAAAGGCGATCCGAGAAAAATGTTAGCTGTGGATATATCCAGGCACATCCCATTCACGCTCCACACACTAACTAAAAACATACACATGCCTAACATCCAACAATCCTAGCATATGAAATGCATGAACAAGTAATATTAACAAAAGCATTAACTACATGGCATGTGAGATCATGGGACACAAGCAAACATTTAAATTCATAACTTATTCACAAAGGCTTAGCTTTATTTAATTTAAGTTTGGGGTCTTGTCCCTTACCGACGCGTGATAATGATCTCGTTCCGTCGGAGAGCTTACTCACGGTGTCTACAAGTCCTACATAATCACATATTTATGTTAGAATTCATTTATTAAAGTTTCAGGGGTCGGAACCGGGTTTGGCCAAACAAACCAGGCTCGGAACCCATACAGTTCGCGGTACCGGTCTCAAGATAGTGAGACCGGTATGTGCAACCAGATGTATACCGGTGGCACTATACCGGTTGCACATCTCGCAACCGGTATGTGCGACCGGTATATACCGGTTGCACTTACCGGTCTCACTCGGATCTCACCGAGTGGGACCCGCATGTGCTGCGGTATATACCCAAGAAGCCATACCCCCCGGACCTATAGTCCACCGGTATACCCCCGCGGTTTGGATCCGAGAGCGAGATCTCGGATCTCCCCTCCTTGTCGGCTAACAGTTAGGTCTCTGGGTTTCCCCCCCCTTTACTAAGGTCCAAACCCTCCAGTGGCCTTCGGATCTCGGCTATAATGCCGTATCAAACCTAGGTTAGATCCGAATGAGGAAAACAATGGAAACTATAATCTTTTTGGATCATTACGCCGCCGCGGCCCGATCCGACATCCTAACATTACAAGCAGATAGAGCACTTACCGGCGGTTGTCGGTTGGCGGCGTGCTCTCCTTCCCCGGGCGGCTACCTCCTCCTTGCTCCTTCCCGGTTCTCCCGGGGCGGCTAGGGTGTTTAAGAAGGAGCAATGGAGTGTCTCCTTCTCTATTAATAGAGGGAGACCATCCATGGAAGGTTTCCATTCTGAGAAAAAAGGCTCATTGGAGTCTATCTACAGCCGGAAATGGGTATACCGGTTGCACATACCGGTTGGAGACCCCGCAACCGGTATAGTGCAGCCGGTATACATACCTGTTGCACATACCGGTTGCACTATACTGCAACCATAGTTGTCAAGGCGACAAGGCGATCCAAGGCGTTTGGGGCCATCCTGGGCGCCTAGGCGCCTAGGCGCCCGCCTAGGCGTTGGCTAGGCGACCAAGGCGTTCGGCATTTTTATTTCTAAAATATTAATGTTTATATATATGCAACCATCTACATAAATAATCAACATTTAAGACATAACTTAATTAATATGTGGTGTGGACCCAAGTTTACTAATGTACACTAAGACTGAGATTGTGCAGAGTTAAGTAAACAATTATTTATGAATAACATTTGCGTATTTTTAACGAACTATCAAGGAGCGTAACTCCTTTAATATGGTTCGATTCAAGCAATCATGATAAAAGCTAGCATAATCGACCTTCCAACAATCGAGATTGCTTGAATCCAAATTATAATGAAGGTTACACCTTCCCAAACCTTGTTTGGACATACCGGAATCTATTAAAGTCATTGAATGCAAATTATTTTTTGGGCATCAAAGTAAAAGATTATTTTAATGTCACTCTTGGTTTTTAAGGGTGATGATTTATTATAATAAGATTTATAGAATTTTTATATTTAGAAAAAAACCTAGCACTTAAAAGTTGAAAATCCACCGCCTCCACCCAAAAATATGATTTTGTTGACAGGGGGGTTGACTTTTTTTTCCTTTCCGGAATTTGAATTTTGACTATTTTTATTGGATACAAAGGGGGGTATTTGCTTATTTATGAATAATATCTTAAGTAAATGAAACATTTACTTAAATGATATTAGTCATAAATAAGTCCGCCTTTTTGACCGCATGTTTGTTCCCGGGTGCTTGGACTTAAATCTCCCGATCAAAATGTTGTTCCTGCCCCTCGGGCGACCACAAGGCGCCCCGGCGCCCAAGCCCCGCATAAACCGCCGGGGCCCTAGGCGACGCCTTGACAACTATGACTGCAACCGGTATAGTGAGACCGGTATGGAGTTTTAGGCATTTTTATTCTTTCTCTTACCTGAAATTTGAGTGGCTCGTCACTCGGCTTCGCCCTCCGGTTCGGTTATAATTGGGACACCTGTCATCATATAAAACCATGGTTTAGACCCGGTTTTAGAATACGGTTCTTACAATGTTTTTAGTCGCATCTTGGGCGATGTCAATGTACTATGTGGCTTTGTGCTTCTTTGGCTCAGAATTCTCTAATTTAGTGGTGGTTAAAATAGTAGTTGAAGTTTATTGTGTGCTAAATCCTGTGTCGTAGATTTATGATCTTTCAGTGCCTTGTTTTGGTATTCTTGTATAATGATATATTTAATCTACTTAATCAGTGAGAGAGAAAATAAGACAATAGAAACTTGATATCCCCCGCCCCCAAAAAAAAAAAAAAAAAAAAAAAAAAAAAGAAAAAATATACCATAGAACAGGGTAATCCTTACAACCATTCACTGTTTGTTGTGAACTTTTCCTTGCATTTTAATTCTATTCAGTTAATTGCAGGTATTCATAAACTCAAGGAGTTTTAAGTTGATTTGTCATCACTATGGGGATCAACCAGGATGGATAAGAGGGTTTCCTAATTTTATTGAAGCAGGTAAGCTGTGAGTGAAGTAACATGATTAACTTTTAAGAACTTAACTCTGATGTTATCACATAGCAGTTTCTGATGGTGGTTTTGGCATTCTTTCTTAGAGAGTGTTTGAGTCAACATTTGTGGGAAAGAGGTCAATTGTTGAGGAACGGTTCTCAAAGAATTACAGACGTCCATCTTTGGACACAAAACTGACCCTTAAACACTTGAACGCTGTTAGTTTCTCTCAAAATAGTGTTGTTTCCATGCTCATGTTCTTTTGTATCCCTACTACACATGATTGACTGGATGCCCTAGAAATTTCTATCTTGGTTCCGTCGTTGATGCAGGAAGCTCGTTGCATGACAAAAGCAAGATGACTTGGTGTTTCCACTCCAGTATTCTATGCTTTGGATCCTGTTCTGCATACACTAACATTTGAATATGTGGAGGACCGGGCTGTCAAAGAAATTTTTCTGATTTTTTTGCTGAATGGTGTTATCCAGGAACTAATGTATGACATCGCTACTCAGATCGGTGATGCAATTGGAAAATTAAATGATGGTGGTCTGATTCATGGTGATTTGACAACATCAAATATGTTATTCCGAAATGGTTATAACCAACTGGTGAGATTTTTTAACAAACCTTCCAAATTACACTTGTTCCATGCTTATAAATTCTGTTAAATGTTGGCCTCTAGCCATCTTGACTTGTCTCAGGTTCTAATAGACCTTGGTTTGAGCTTTACATCACCCTTCCTTAAGATAAAGCTGTTGACTTGTATGTACTCGAGAGAGCTTTATTCTCACTGCACTCTTCTTGTGAAATGTGGTAAGTCAAGCAGGTTCTGATTCTTTTTTTTTTTCTTCCCTATTGTCCTCATAAAACTTAAGATCCTCCTAATTTTACATTTCTGCACAGATGGATCAGATACTAGCTGCATACAGGAAATCATCAAAGCTATGGTCTTCCACATCGAACAAGCTTGCTCAAGGTGCTGCCAAATACTTGATTCTTCGTCAGTTTTGTAGATGACTTCTATTTAGGTTATGTATGCCTTTATATTTTTGTCTGGGTCTTATCACCGTCAGATTTGTATCAGACTCAAATGAAATAACAAACCTATCCTCATGTATATTGAGGTTTTCATGATGGCCCAATTAATGTGCAACAGGAATCGGCTACAAGGTTTCTTGTAAACCCTGTTACATTGAGACAGACCCTTCTTTATCACTTTTAATTTTTGAATTCTTTTTGCAGTACCACAAAGAGGTGGCAAGCGTACCATGGTTGGATGAGCGTGAGCTTTCTTCAACATAATGACCTGGTCCCATTTAGTATTCCATGAAGGGAGAGAAAAAAATCCCTTATTAGACTAATCAACTCTGCTGCATAACAGTTAAATTATGCAAAGCGGATATGCTGTGCACATTGTATCAGACTTTTTTTATCTATCTCATTAATTATTTATTATTCATTTATGGAACCAAATTGAAGTGTATCAGAAACTGCTGTAATTTCAACTAAAACTGGCCACAAGTGATTCAACCGTGATCCCTGAATTTGGGGCCGAAGTCAATGGTTGAACTGTAGCTTCTCCTAAAATTAATTGCTCATGCATCGCATCTAATTATGATTTCACTCATATGCCCAAGAAGTTTTAGAAGAGAGAGAGAGCCTTCATATGAATCATGTAATGAACCATGGGTATTCATACTTTAGTTCAAATAGAAGGACCAGTAGGCCATATGCATGGTATGGGAGGAGGGATAGCTGTCAAGCTTCATAGCCCCTGCACCCTCTTTTCACAGCATGGTAGTTAAGCAAAGAATCGCCCCCTTTCCTCAAGAGTCACAATAAAAATATAATTTGTTTACCCAATCAATAGTTGTTGCTGGAGAAATAAAAGTAAAATTGAACAATTGGGGAGCTTTAATATTAAAATGAAATAGCAGGGAAAAAAAATAAAAATTGTATGTTGAGAGTGGGATTTGAACCCACGCCCTTTCGGACCAGAACCTTAATCTGGCGCCTTAGACCAACTCGGCCATCTCAACAGGTGAGAGTTACTGACTGCTAATATATATCTAACCTAAAATAAATCAAATCCTATGTTAGTTCCAGTCCTTCATTCCACAATCCAATTCCACTCAGGACTCAATGGTTGTTTTAACATTTCCATATAAATGTCGGGTCTGCTTCTTAGGCAGCCATGAACAATAGTCATGGCATTAATACCGACTTTAGACACCACCTTAATATACCTACTTTGCTTTCTTGTGGTGAAAGGCGAATTTTATCAACGCTCTATATTAATGGTCATTTTAGTTCATGGTTCTAGGTATTGGAATCGGATGAACCCAGATTTTAATCATAATCAATTTGTGGTTGACCCACAACAGATTTTTTTTATGTTCATTGACCAATTCAATCCGATTACTAAAACCCTGATTTAAGCTTGGAATTATTATCAAAAATAAAAAATAAAAAAAAATTAAGCATGGCATGTTTCAAACTATCACTAAAAAAAATGGAAAATGTTTAGGGGAACCCAGATCTCCGAATAAGATTGCACCTCATTGAGTAAAAGCTTTCCTTAAAAGGCAATGATATAGGGGAATACCATTTGTTACAATGCAATGGGAGGGGTCTGCCTTTCCCCCACATGGGTACCCCTCATGACCCCATAACTGCCCACTAACACCTACACCAATACACACCCCTTTGAGGGAGTTGAACAAAATAAATTAATTGTTACGTACCTAACAATTATCGGTACATGGTTAAACAATATAGAGAGAAGAATGACACAACAGAACATGGTAAAACACAAAGGCCTGACAATAAAATTGTTTTATTTTGATTGGGTGATCATAGATTTGAATTGTTATATACTGAACAATTACCAGTACATAGTTAAACAATAGAGTGAGATGAATGATACAACAGCACATGGCAAAACACAAAGGCCTGCAACAGTAAGGTGACCTGATGGTCATACATCCGAATCTGGAAATAGCCGCTCCACATAACGGGGGAAAGACTCTCCTCGGACCCTGTAGTAGCAGGAACCTCATACACTGATACGCCAATGACACAAAAGCAAATACAAGGGAAACCTGGACTATCCTTGAAAAAATAAAAAGAATGAAATCCCATGGGGAAAGTGCTGTTAAGGGGAAGGGGAGATTATCAGTTTATAGATAATCCTTTTTTTTCTGTGAACGTAGAGAACTTAAGTTAGTGCGACGGGGCAAGCTTCTTGCCTTTGGTGTCTCCAAGAACTCCTCAATCAACCTGTCAATTCAAAGAATATATAAAATAATTAACATCTCAGGCAACAGGAGACAAACAACACTAAGAAAGGCTTAGTTTGCCACTCACAGACTACAGATGGACTTCTGCGAGGAAGCCAGCTCAGAGTCTGGGAATGAGTCCTCCAGTCGGAAACTCAACCAGACGTAAAGTTCCAAAACCTTTGGTAGTGAACAAACAAATTAAAAGAACATTAGTGTTATGTCTCATCTAACAAATAAAATAGGAGGTAATTCCTAGTTAATTTGAATGATGCTTTGAGAACACAAATTCAGCTCCATCCTTGATTCTCCTAAAGTTCCCAAATTCAACCCTACTAATGCCATAGAAAAACCTCCATTGTGACAGATAATGACAGTCTTGCATGGTTGACTTGTCAAGATTTCAAAATAAGATTAAAAAAAATCAAAATAATATTGCATATTTGTAACAATGCTTGTGATTTGACCCTAGGGTAATTTCATTTTACTTTCCAAGTTTATTACCCATTGTACCACATTCATTGCAGTAACTAGTTCATATGCTGATGTCTGTAACTGAACCCATGCGTTTTTTGCAACCATTTGATAAAATTTCGAAAGTAATTCCCAATAAATGGCAAATAGAAAAATCTAGAAATTGGTAGCAATTTGGACATTTAACATCTTAGTTTGTTCCTTGAGAGAATGGATGACATAAATAGAAAATCATTACCTTGTGAATTGATTCAAGCTCCTGGAGTGCAGTTTGTGTTTTCGGCACCTGAAGCGTCCCTGGGGTAAATATTTCTCGAAGTCGAACAATGCTCTTCCTTGCATAAGTTTGTGCAAACTGGTCGAGATTGACAGGTTGACATTTAAGTTTAAATAGAAAAAACAGTACTCTGCGAAGTTGGGAACCTAGTACCACTCCAATTCAGAAAAAGATCATCTCCTGTTGTCCAGTCCCTCCAGCCATGATCCAGCGGCTGGAGTTCACCTGGCGTGCATACCGATGTATTGGTATGAGCACCGAGTGAACTCCAGCCATTCAAACATGGCTGAAGAAGGCCCTGCAACCCATCCCTGCCCAAAAAAAAAACCCACCCCACCCCACCCCACCCCACCACCACCACCACAAAAAAAAAAGGTTTCAAGAACCTAAGAATGTTGCTATACCTGTGTGAGGCCCTGAGATGAGATGTCATCGTTCATGTCAACTGGGCTGCAAAGCATGGAATTAAGATCTTGAGATCCGAACAAGCCGTTCAAAGTAAATAAGCTGACCTAACTTGATGATTAGTTCATAAATCAGTTTGCATATGTCAATGTTCCAACAAACTTGGAAACCAAGCATCACTCAGGTCTGAAGTAAACCATTCTCACTATCAGAAAGCATGAGTAGCATACTCAGAAGAGATTCTACTTAAAGCATCATTCATATATGTTGGAGAGATTTTTTTAATTGTGAGGATCTCTATAACAAATTAGGCACAAAGGAGAGGGAAAAAGCTGTCTATAAACTAACTAATCTGAGGGTAAGAAAGAGTAGAGATTTCAACTATATTAGATGTATTAAAAATGAGAATAATAATGTATTAATAAATGATGATGAGATTAAAAAAAATGGACAAACTATTCCACAGTTTACTAAATGAAAACAATACACTATAGTATTTTAGAATGTTATAATAACTATCAAGAAACCACAAATCTTAGATATATATGGAAAATTAGGGTGGCTGAAGTAAAAGAAACTTTAAAGTAAAGAAAAAAATAGGTCAGTAAAGCAGTAGGTCCATATGGCATTCCATTAGAGGTGTGGAAAAGCTTAGGAATTAGTGGAATAACTTAGCTAACTTGGTTGTTTAATAAGATCATGAGCACAAGGAAAATGTCAGATGAATGGAAAACAAGCATTGTAGTACCGATTTATTAAAATAAAGATGATATTCAAAATTGTAATAGCTATAGAGGAATTAAACTTATGAACCATGCAATGAAGTTATAAGAGAGAATAATTGAAACCCGCACGAGACAAGAAACTAATATTTCAGATAACCAATTTGGTTTTATGCCATGAAAATCAACGACGGAAGCTATTTATTTTCCCAGGAGACCAATGGAATGTGGAACAATGTAGAAGATGAACCGACACCAAGAGATGAGATTGTGAGAGAAGAGAGATAGAGAACCAAGAGGGAGAGAAAACGTGAGAGGGGAGAGAATAATGAATTGGTCTTCTCCCCCTCACTCCTTTATTTATAATAGAAAAGGACTCAACACAAGGGATGTCAACTTAGATAGAGTCCTAATCTAAGTCAACATCAGTAGAGTTAAACTTAAACTATGAAAATCTAATCTAAATAAACCTGGAAACTAAACAGCACTTAGTAGGTGACACCTAGACTATCGAATAAAAAACTTAACACTCCCCTCAAGTTGGAGTCACAACATAGATATAATTGTGAAAAAAACAAGACCTTGAACAATGCCATTGTAAACATATCACCAAGTTGAGAACTCGAACTTAAGAACGGAGTGGAAATTACCTTACGCATAACAGCATCATGAACAAAATGACAGTCAACTTCTATATACTTGGTACGCTCCTTGAAATCCAGGTAGCTAGCAATGTGAATGGCTGCCTGATTATCATAGTACATAGGAATAAACTTCGTAATCAGAAAGCCGAGCTCACCAAGAATAGATTTCATGCATGTTAATTTTGCCATTGTATGAGCCAAAAGCACAAATTAGCCTTCGTTCTAGATAGAGCAACTATAGTCTATTTCTTGTTACACCATGTAATAAGATTACTGCCAAGAAAAGTACAATAACCAGTAGTAGACCGACTATCACCATCAACACCAGCCTAATCAGCATCTATCCACAAAGATCAATATTTTGATGAGGATGAAATACAACCTTTTACTGGGAGCTCCCATGAGATACTTCAAAATCCGACAAGCAGCATCCCAATAAACTTGTTTCAGAGCTTGCAACAAGTTTGCAGCCTAACATACCTGTTTCAGTTAGAAGATCAAGAACATACCTCCGTTGAGAAAGAAACCTTTGGTGCTCCAAAAACCACCTCAATGCCTAGAAAATAACGAAGGAAACCCAAATCTTTTTTATGAAAATGCTGACGTAGGTAGGCTTTAGCCTCATCGATACTTGTCAAGTCATCTCCAGAAACAATAATATCATCTACATAGACCACAAGAATAACAACATTGGAATTACGCGACAAACAAAGACTTACTAGTAGGGGCGAAGCAACAAAAACGAAGCGATCTGAGCGTGATGCGCGCATCCGTTTTTCAGCTGGCTTAAAAAAAGCCGTAGCTCGCTAGCAGAGGCTGAAAATTTGAAGTGTGCTCAAACGACGAAAACGGAAGCCTTGTTCTATGACCACCCTATAGTTTTCTTTGCGCTAAATGCCAACGCTGATCTACGACCACCCTAAACGAGTTCTGGTTTTCTACGTTGGGGTAGCTTGCTTCCATTGGTGGCGGGCGGGCGAAGGGTGCTCTTCAGGTAGCCGGGGGCGAGTCACAAAATCCAATCAAAGTTTCCTCCTTGTTCAGTAATCGGAATAGCATGGTGTAAACCCATAATCAACTAGGAATTTAGTGAACTTGTCGAACCAAGCACGAGAAGATTGTTCAAACCATATATTTCTTTGTGGAGTTTACAAACTTTGTGGGCAGCAATCTCCCCCCGAGTAACATACCCCGAGGTTGGTCCATATAGACCTCCTCAAGAAAGTCACTGTATAAAAAGGCATTCTTAATATCCAGCCGGAAAAGAGGCCAGTCTAGATTGACCGCAAGGGATATAAGAACCCGAACAGAATTGAAACAAGCAACCGTTGAAAAAGTCTCAAAGTAATCAACCCTATAGGTTTGGGTACAACCAAGTGGCACAAGAACAATCTCCCTACAAAGGCAAAAAATAACCAAAACCAGACGACTTTTTACTCTAATGGGACCCCAGATGTCGGAGTGAACTAGGAAAAGAGGGCAAGACTTCTGGATACATCACGAGAAGGGAAGGATGAGCGATGGTTTTTTCCCAATAGGCATGCCTCACACTCAAGAGTATTAATAGACTTGCAGCATGAAACCATCTTCTGTAACTTGGAGAGAGACAAATGACCCAGGCGATAATGCCATTGTAGAAGAGAAACACTGGTAGTAGTACTGAGTGCAGTAGCGGAAGATGGATCGTCATCCAGATAATACACCCAGTCCTTTCCATGTCCCCACCAACCGTTGCCTTTGCCTATAGATCTTGAAAGACACAAGTAGGTAAAAAGGTGAAAACAATTAAAAGCCTTAGCCAAAGTACTAACTGAAACTAAATTCATAGGCAAATAAGGGACATGAAGAAGATTGGACAATGATAAAGTAGGTGACAAGGATACATCACCCATGCCAAAAACGTGGCAGGTAGAGCCATCAGCCAAATAAACATTAGATTGTTAAGGACAACAGTCAAAAGAGGAAAATACTAAGGTCTTACAAATCATATGAGAAGAAGCAACAGAGTCAATGACCCAAGGGTAGAGGTTGTGGATGCAAGTAAGATAGTAAACATGTACGAGCCAATGTAGCAGTAGAAGCAAATCCCCGAGTATTTAGCTGATAGAAACGAGTAAGCATGCTATGAAATTTTCTTTAAACACAGTAACAGAGGAAGATGAGTCTTCATGGGCAGTAGCAACAGATGTATGAGTATCACCATCGGAATTGACTATACCCGCAAACTAAAAAGAGACCCAGAACCCATTGAGGAGGTTTACCATGCTTCACCCAACACCGACCAACCATATGATTAGCTTGCCACAGTGAGAGCAGATACGCAGAGGCTGATCAGAAGGCCACGACCACCACAACCATGATGTCCACTACAGTCTCTACAAGAAGTACCACGACCACGGCTGCTCTTGCCAGCAAATAATGTTGAACTGTCTTTGGTAGAGGCGCCATCAGAGTTGGAGAAGGTGAGAGAGACAATGCGCTAAACAAGACAAAAGGCCTCATTTAAAGTGGAAACTTTATCACTGGCAAGAAGTTAGCTTTTGATGGGCTGCAACTCAAAATTGAGACCAGAGAGGAAAGCAGCCACCTAAAATTCTACACGCTGAGCCTTCAGAGTAGTATGGTTATCCCTTTTGCACTTAAAAAGTCTCTCATATAAATCATAAACACGAGAGAAGTTAATATCCTAAGCAAAGCTCTCCTTCAAAAAGGTCCAAACACCTTTTGGCAATGGTGTGGAACATGACTTTGGTTGTAATAGAGGACACCATGCTATTAATAGCTAGACCATAACGGTGACATTCTCACGGGTCCAAGTAGCATAATTCGCATCTTTAGAATAAGAAGGATCATCTGTCAAATAAGCTAGTTAATCTCTGGCAGTGATGTAAATCGTCACAACCTGCTTCCAGAGCAAGTAATTGAAGGAGCCAGTCAATTTAATGGAAGTGATCTAGATGTGGACAAAGTCGATAGTAGTCTTTCAATCACTCATAATGTAGGCCATAGGAAGAGCTAAAAAAAAAAAAAAGGAACAATGTCTCCCAGTCTGCTGAATCCAACAGATAGATTTGAATATAGAGATCAGTCCTTGCAAACAAAGGACTCTTCCTAAGAACACACAGCAACCAATTTGGGCAGCAAACAAAAATGGAGAAGTCAGTTCCAGAAAAGCAAGAAGTTACCGCAAGTCAGCAGAAGATTGAGCTCGAACTCCTGCTGTTCAACCAGAAAAAAAAATCTGTACACAGAAACAGCGTGGATTGCAATCACTGCTGCAAAGATAGATCTCGGACAGCCTGCTGTTCAACCAAAAAAAAAAACCAAAAAAATTTGTAGGCAGAAAACAGATTTGATCTCAATCTGCTCCCATAACAGAAGGGATCTTGAACTGTGGGAAAATATCACACCAACAGAAAAGAATAATATCTGTTCGCATAGCAGAAGAATCTCGAGCTGCAGGGAAAAAGATCTATATCTGTTCTCATAACAGAATGACCTCGAGCTGCAGGGAAAAAGTTCTGGATCCAAAAAAAAACCCTGATCTGCTATCCAACCATCAAATCAGCAACAGAAATTCGAGATGCTCAGAAAAAAATCTCGAACTGATCCCATAAAGAGAATCTGGTTGTGAGCAGATTGCAGAGTGATAGGCAAAAATAAGCAATTAATCCCCCTAGCTAGTAGGCTTCCATGAAACTGGAATTAGTTCTTCAATCCATGGGGACAGCAGCAAGTCAGAAACAAAATAAATCCTAGGAGGGAAAGAAACTTACAGATCTAAGGTGACTCTCAAACCAGTAAAGATGATAGCCACAGATCTGATCAGAGATGCTCTGATACTAACAATGTAGAAGATGAACCAAAAGCAAGAGATGAGATTATGAGAAATAGAGAACCAAGAGGGAGAGAAAATGTGAGAAAGGAGGGAATAATGAATTGGACTTCTCCCCCTCACCCCTTACTTATTTATAACAGAAAAGGACTCAACACAAGGATCGTATACTTAGACAAAGTCCTAGTCTAAGTCGACATTACAAGAGTTAGACTTAAACGATGAAAATCTGATATAAATAAAGCTGGAAACTAAACAGCACTAACTAGGTGACATTTAGACTATCAAACCAAAAACTTAACAGATTGATCTTCATATGGTCTTTATTGACTTAAATAAAAGCTTATCATAAAGTCCCCAGAGAGTTTATTTGGCATGTAGTAGACAAGAAAAATGTTTCAAGTATATGTGTGGACATAATTACAAATATGTATAATGGTGTGGTGACTAGAGCAAGAACTGTGGGGAGGACAGGGTAGTGAATTCCCAATTATGGTACATTCTGCCCCTCCCCAGTCCCAGCAATAGCGGGAGCCTCGTGCACTAGGAGATCAAAATTGGAATCAAAAGGGTTTAAGATAAGTAGAAAAAATAGAGAATAAGGTGAGTAGCTTTAGTAACAATAGGATTGAAAAGTGGGATGGTGAAAATTAATGACAGAGAGATACCACAAAGTGAAAACTTTAGGTACCTAGGTTCAATCATAAATAAAGAAGGAGAAATAGAGGATGATGTTATACAAAAATTTGAATAGTGTGGATGAAGTGGAGGGATGTGTCCTGAGTATTGTGTGATCTATGTATTCCGCGAAAACTCAAAGGAAATTTTCATTGGACAATTAAACAAGTAGCAATGACAATTGGGGTTGAGTGTTGGCCAGCAAAGAAACACCATATAAACAAACTTACTGTAGCTTAAATGAGGATGCTGAGATGGACGAGTGGTAATACTAGAACAAATTATATAGCTAATTTAGGAGTTTCCCCAATACATGATAAGTTGCAAGAAAGTTGTTTGAGATGGGATGGGCATGTGAAACAGAGGCCTTTGAATGCTCTAAAACGGATGGGTGATTTGATTAACATTGAAGGAGCTAAAAGAGCCATGAGTAGGCCTAAAATGACTCTAGAAGAGGTGGTGAGGAAAGACATGCATAGCTTAGGGGCTAGAATCAAGTATGACTTTGAATAGAACTAATTGGAGAAAAAAAGATCCATATAGCCGATCCCATTTAGTTGGGATCCTCCCCCCCCCCCCAAAAAAAAAAAAAATAATTCAAATAATAAAGTGCTTCAGGGTTAAGGAACTATTGCCCACTGACCCAATGAACTTGACATAGAATTCAGTACCCACCAAAAAGGATAGGGGGGGAAAGCAGGAGGATATTTCCCACAGTTGACTTAAATTGAACTCAATAAAGCATAAAAAACCAATGAGCTTTCACCAAATGGTTAAAATTAGAATAACAGATATTAATTACAACTTAAAACCTACAAATGACAAAAGCATGTGAATAGATAAAAAGATGGACTATACATAAAATGACTCTGATTGTTGTCACCCCACATGAAACATGAATGTGGTAAACAAACATATCTGGCATTGGAAGGCCATTTTGTTCAAACACTTATGGCTGTGTGTCTTTGAAAGAGTCAAATGAACAAACAATTCCAGAAGGTGTGTTTTGATCAAATGAAAAATAAGATACCATCTCTTGTCAATTCCCACAAAGAAAGGACTCACGAAGCCAATTTACCATGTTTCAACACTAGCTCTGTATCAAAGAAGAGGGGGACATTACCTCACACAGAAAAGGTACTTTTCATGCAATCCAAGAGGCAATTCATCAATTATAGCAGCAACCTTCTGTTGTCAACGAAGAATTAGAATTTAGAAGAGTAAAATTACCCATAAGAAAAATATGAGCAAGTCCTTGATTCAAGCAAAGTGAAACTGCAACTGTAAGGTTTTTCAATAATATTCAGAAGCATATGAAATACTAAACATGAAAGCAAGGAAGGAGGAAAGTAACAATACTCATACCAACATTTCTTCACAGTTAGCAATGAAATAGTTTGGAGATAACTTTGCATTGTCCAGAAACTGCTCCTGTATATAGAAAATAACTCAGTTAAAAGTTATATGAAAGAGAAGCAATGGGCTTTTGACTGTTACAATCAGCCATTTAACATGATATATATATATATATATATATATATATATATATATATATATATATATATAACCATCAAACTGAACATATTCTTATCAACATCATCTCCGTCTGTGAAAAGCATATCAGGTACATTAGCAGTCCTTGAGCCACCACATAACGGATCAGTAAATGCTATGTGGATGAATTAGCATAGCAAGGAATGTGGAACACTTCTCTGATCTATATAGGTCTTGGCTTCTATTAAAGTTTTGCTGTGCTTCAGTAATTTTTTTATGATAGGTACCAGCCCCCCAAATTAGTGGGCTGCTGCTATTTTATTCCACATGCCCCTTACCCTAAGTATATTTTATATTATACTATTGGCCATGGGTACACTATGTGAATATTCACAGTGACTAAGGCTGAAACTAAAGAAGTATCAATATGTAAGAATGTTTATACAAATGAAGCAAGTGCTTTTCCACCCTAAAATGGAGCATTAAAAAAAAGAAAAAGAAAGGAGAGGTTGTAGGGGACTGGGGTGGAGGAAAATTATAACCTACCAGTATCTGGTGGAAACCCATTCTTGGATATAAACGCGAATACAAGAACAAGAGATCAAACGTAGGAAATAACCCAGCATGCTGCATGGTAAAAATTTGGTGCTTTAGAACAGAAGAAATATGGGTGTCAATATCAAGGTTTAAAATTCTTTTTCTTTTCTTTTACTTTTTTTTTTTTTTTCCTTCATGGAAAGATAAGATTACATATATAATAGTGCATGATAGTCGAGAGACATGCTTTAGAACTCTCACTCAGTGACAAAACAATCACCTCTAGCATTGGAGAAGGTGACTCCAATGACGAATGAAGTATGGGTAGATCCTCTGCATCTATGCATGTCACTTCACCAGAAGGAAATTTTGATCCATACCTGCCAGCCCTCCCTAAAAGAAGAGAAAAACAAACAATCCATCATATGCACCAATAAGCTTCAGGTGTGAAATATCATTCCAATGGGAGGGAAAAAAAAATTACTTAACATTGGCATTTTGTTATCAAAGCAAAGATTTCTACAAACTGAATGTACACTCTAAAACAGAAAAAATAAAAGAATTTGCTCCCTTCTCATGCACATGCTATTGAGTGAAAAGGGCTAAAAAAAATAATGCCAAAAAATTCTAATGAAATAATGCATTAAAATTAATTAATTCTAAGTTAAAACTTAAAAGGACACTGAAATACCTGCAATTTGTTTGATTTCTGGTACGGTAAGTTCCCGCGTTTCTACTCCATCGAATTTCTTCAGTGTTGAAAATATAATTCTAGAAATGTTTAAATTTAGACCCATTCCAATGGCATCACTTGCCACAAGAACATCAAATTCACTACTTTCATCATTGAACCTCGTTGCCTGCAGTCCTAAAGAGCAGGAGTAGTCAGCCAGTGGTAAGCACTAAGCACCCAAATTTAGCAATCATGGAAAGAAGACTGAAGCTAGCAAAAACAGTACAATCTAGTTAACAGCATGGAAAAATCCAAAGATTTGTGCTGTATGCAAGCATCACGCAGTATAAACTATGGGAGCTTCAAGGCCCCTTTAAACAAGCAGAAATTCAATGCCTACTGAAGTTATGTTGTATGCATTAGCTGACTTCACAAGATGCAATACCCATCCATCATTACATGGTTTCGAAGATTTTAGCAAAATTTAATCCTAATTTGCAAACAAATTGAACACTCATATCCTTCTCGTCATTAAATGATACATATACATAACAAAATGTGAAAAGACTGATGCATTTAACTCTCTAATCAGGACAAGTTGATAGTCATTAAATGATACATATACATCACAAAATGTGAAAAGACTGATGCATTTAACTCTCTAATCAGGACAAGTTGATAGCATGTAGATCATATGCCCAATTAGAACTACTCAAACTATTAAAGAACTACAGAGAATCCACAAAGAAAAAAAGCAAGAGATAAGGGACACACAAAACAAAAATATAGTTTGATCATCAAAAACAACTATTACAAGATTACCATTCTCATAAAAAAAATGGAACCATATTATAAACTTAATTAAAAACTAAAAGTTGAATTACATGCATATTACAGGCCACAACTAGACTTTCTTAGTCCAGTTCCAAGTCAAATTTATAAAACTCCAGAAAGGGTTTACTAAAACTTAAATTCTTTATATGACTCAAAACAGAAACTTAAAAAAAGTAGGAAATAGTATTCCCTGTAATATTAAGTTTTTGACTTTCTATAAAAGTTAAATTAGGAATTACAACCAAAAGGAAAATCAGATGGCTAAAAACAGTGAATTCCTCGATTGCTCAAATAGTAGAAAACAAATTGCTGCAAGTCATAAATTAACAGGATTGTGATAATGGAAATGGTAAGCAGACCACCTTGAAATTGGTCTCCTCAGGACTGACCCCTTGTTTGGAATCTAGGGCAACCAAAAGAAGCTGTAGGACTGCCTTAAGGTTGCCTTGATTCCAAAAAAAACAGTTGTTCCTGTGAAGATTGAAATGAAGGGGTGGTCAGCATAGCATCACTTTTAAATGATCCTCCATCACTCTCCTCTCTTCCAGAGAGAAGGTTCCGAATAATAACAAATCAAAAGGCGGAGCACTATCAAACCAATTTTTTTTTCAAAGATATGACCTTAAAAGATGTAAAATGGAGAAATGATGCACATGAGAGTGGAAGGTATTGGAGCGAATAAGTTCTGATTTCAAAAGAAGGTAAGACATTTTACTTTAACAACATTGCTGAAGAATGTGCACACAGGCATAGAGATGGAAGAAGGAACAAAAGTCATAATGCTGATAAGGAAACATTTAAAACCTTCAAAGTTCAAACAAGCACAAATGACTTTATTAAGTATGCACAGACTTATTATGCTCTCAAAAATTGAAGAATTTAAATACCTGTCTTGTTCGTGTCTCCGGTGGCAGTGAGCCATAGACCACAGAACAGAGACGTTTTCCCCCACTCTCAATTTCTCTCTAATGATGTAACAGATTAAAAATAATTCATCAAATAATTATAGAGAAGTTAGTATCCAAAGAGATATATTAGAGAAGTTAGTATCAAAGAGAGAATATTACAGAGAAGATGACAAGAAAGATGAAGAAAACACACACAAGCACAAATAAGAGTAGCAATTACTGACCTTTAGCTTGTATATTTTGTGCCTTGAAAAGGTTACCATACAATCACCTGTACGTATATTGGAGAAGGATCCTAGAGGGGCCTTTGATGGAACCAGAGGTGAGAGCCTCTCATAATATTGAACCTATTAGAAAAGCAAAAAGTTTTATAGTACAAATAAAAAATGAAAGATTAATTAGTAACGAAGCACAGAAGAATATAGCTCCCATGACAGGAGTAGGATGACACCAACATGGAATAAAAATTATAAGTTTGACACAATTCATCAAAGAATAGTCTGGAGACATTATACGTGTAATGTGTAAACTACAGCTGCAGCACTTATTCGTCTTGCCACAAGGAGAGCTCTAATCCTCCACCCATGTACCTCTCAGAACTCATAATTCATCTACTATTAGATGTAACATTTTTTTTAGCATTCCATAGATGAAATGACAAATGGGCCTACTAAAATTTAAATATTTACATGATTAAATGAAACACAAAAAGGAAAAGAAAAGAAAAAAAAAAAAAAAAAAAACAATCCTGTTTATAGGAAAACATCTAGTGGGAAAATACAATAATGCAAGTAGTCTTCCAACATAATCTAAATGAACAAGCAAGATGACCACATCCACATGCCAAGCAATTTACATACCTTGACGACATCGCCAGTTACTTTGAGTATTTCCTGAATAAGAGGAACAGCAGCAGCATCTCCACAAAGGTGAAGTTCATCCGCGGATATCCCTAATAATGCACGAGTGAATGAAAACCCCCTTGTCCTACATCCTATCATCTGGGGATCAAAGAGCAAACACAACAATGACAACATAATTTGATGGGAAGAGGAAGATGATTGAGAAAATATTAATTGAGCACTGTGTGTAACCCAAGCATACAAACTCACAAACCACAAAGAAAGTGTGCGTGTGTGTGTGTGTGTGTGTGTGTGTGGGGGGGGGGGGGGAAGAGGAGCAACTCAATTAGAAGATTTCCAATCATTGCATACATTAAAAGGATAAACTCATTGATGTTTTCACTAAAGCCAAAAGTAACAATGGAACAGGTCCTGAAGTTCTAGACATGATAGACATAACATATCACTTAAGGGATGCATTGTCTCAATAGACTCAACATATTGGGACCATTATATTGCAATTAAGGCATGCACAACTCATAGCCCCCCCTGGCCTGCCGCCGCGGGCGTAATGCAACAGAACTAAAAAAGATTAATGTGCAACTACCGTAGGGGGAAAAAACTTGATTAAGGCCACAACTTATGCCACTCCCCTTGGCACATATGTCAAAAATTAAGATCCATCCTCTAGTATAAAAATAAAAAACACTCAAATCACATTTCTCCATTGTACTGCTGTAAGAACTCTACCATATCATTAGAGTTGACAGTTGTAAAGATCAGAAGTCGTGCATCGCGTATGTTGCATGAGCTACCTTATTATGTGTTTCCACGTGCATGTAGGCATGTATTTGACTGCACAATATAGTTGAATAAATTCAAAAATGAATCTTTGATGATCTTGAACATTGTCAAGAAGATGAGGCTACTAAGACCGCTTTTAATTACACTCAGATCACTATTTGGGCCAACATATAGAGGTGAGGCATAAAATATGTTGATTTGGAATGATTCTAAAGAAGTAGGAAATGAAGAATGCAACACTAAAATAGATCAGAATATGTTAGGAGGATTTATATCTATCAACTGTAGTAACAAGGAGAGAAGGCAATGCATACCCATAGTTTGCATATAAAAAAAAATGTGAAAACCGCAAGCTCGTATTTAGTATGAGTTGCTTGATTTATTTGCTAAGAAAACATGCAAATTGCATTCCTTGTGCACTGGGAACGCTTTGTGGGGGGGAGGGGGAGGGGGGTTACTAACTCCCATACAGCCATACAGCTCAACATATACAAAGTTATGACCTAATGCTCAAAAGTAATCAATGGCATGCCTGGATTTCATCAATAACAGCACAATGATAATCAGAGGTAACATCAGCCATTTCAACAGTCACAGCCTTATGCTTTGCACCATCAATCTCCTCTTTTTCTTGCCCTGTAAGCAGGTCACATGGAACATTGGCTTTATTTAACCTTTTTGACACCTCCCATGCCAACAGTCTTAACGGACTACAGTATATTCCTGTAATGGAACAAAAGATGTACACATTTTATTAAACACATGACTGAATTTTTTTCTCATTCTTCGAGGTAGTCAAATGATAAATGTTAGCCCTTACAAGATACCTGTTAAGCTTGATTCTAATTGCTTGAGGGCATGGTATGTTTTGCCACTATTTGTGGGACCGACATGTACAATGACATTGCGCTTCTTTTTCCGAGCATTTGGGTACCATGTATGAGGACGACTACAATTAATTAAAGACTATTAAGGAAAATACTCAAATGATGCAACTGAACAGAAAAAGAACTGTAACTTACGGATTTTGATACGAAAAGACAATTATTGAGTACAAGAATTTGCAACAATAAAACAAAGGTGAGAAACCATCAATTGAAGGATTGTAAAACTCACAAATCAAAAGCAGCATCAATAATGTATGTTTAAAGAAAACTAACCCCGAAAAACAGTGAATTTATAGATAAACCAGCCCAGATCATTTAAATTATTTATTGGTTTAGATGCACATTTTCTTACGTTAAGTCAGTGAAGTCGAACTTAGTGGTACCACTGGAGCTACTAAATCTCCTTGAGCTTGAACAGAAGCTATCACATAAAAAGCGTACATGCAGTTCCAAGTGCATCCGCAGAGGCTTCATATTATCTGCGAATATAACAAAATAAGACGCCAGCAGACGTTTAGGTGTGTGTGTGTGTGTGGGGGGGGAAGAAGGTGTGGGTGAGGGTGATCATTCAAATAGAAAAAAAAATCACTTGCAGTAAACACACTAATACACTTACAGAATGACTTCATTATTTCTCGGCGAGATTACTCTGTACACCATCAAAAAATTTCTTATTAATTTTTATGTAAACTTTGGTAAAAGAACAACCATGAATTTGAATCCTAAAAGGAGAAAAAAGAGGGAGAACTATGGAATATAAACAGAAGAACAGAGAGGGAGATGAGAAAAAATAACGCAAAAAAATCAATTAACAGGGAATTAATGACGACCGTGTAAGGAAATAGGGTTGAAGACTGTTGGACTGCCCAAAAGGGGATTACCAACACCACTGAATGAGGAAATTTTCCGGCGAATAAGTAGAGGCGTCATGTGAGTGATAATGGTTGCCGCCACACGAAGACATGAAAAGAGGAATCATGTTACGGGTTCGAAGGGAAACCAATGGACAATCGGAAAACTAGCTTCCTTCTTCCTTAATGGCGTAATCTAATACAAATTCTATAGAATCATTCCATTGAGACAGCATTGCTGTTCGCACCTCATGCTTTTGGTCTTTCTAAGGGAAATCGATGGACAATCGGAAAACTTGTTCGTTCGTAGTTGTTCCTTCGTGTATACAATTGCGTTATCAACGGCTACCTTTTACACGCTTTCAATGAATTATTATTTATTTAAAAAAAAAAAAAAATAGCAGGAATCCTGCCTTAAAATAAAAGTGTTATCAAACCGGATATGGATGGTTGAATCATGCCTCCGTCATGCATTCATGCCTCCGTCTTCAGCTTTATTTCAAAATAAATAAATAAATAAATAAATAAATATATATATATATATATATATATATATATATATATATATATAATTGAATTAATTATTAAATTTATGGGAGACGGATTTAGATTCTAGAGAGGTGGATTATATTGGAATCTTATATGCTACTAGGGAAAATGGAAGTATACGAAGGACTAACGGATAGCCAATCACTTGGAAGAGGGAACACGTGAAATTCTCTCTATCAACGATGTTGCATTTATTATTATTTGATAGCTCTATGCACAATGGTCTCTCATATAACCTTTTGTGTTACTTTAATTTAAAGGTTTTGTATGGTTATAATCGACAATCGAACTTTGATCCGATTTTATAACTATTGGATCTTAAAGAATATTCCCCTTAAGAGAACTGGTACTGTTACTTAGCCAATATAAGCCGATACGTAGCTGATAGGAGTCAATTTCTAGTCAGAGTTGGAGACCGCTAAGTTTACAAAAAATTATAGAGGTGGTTCTCCAAACTCTCCCATAAATCTTCTTCGGTAAACTCAATCGTCTCCGATCTATCGTCTCCATCATATCATATGCTACAAACAAAGCCTGAAGAAGAAGGAGATGTACTTCTTGCTATGGAGGAAAGTTGAGGACATGACAAGAAAATGACTCTCCTCACACCAAAGCATTAACTTTGGGCATAATCAGCGACCAAAAAAAAAAAAAAGGAAAATTTGATTTCAACAACGGATTTCTCTGGCGAATTTGAATTGATTTTTTGGGATTCATTCGACCTTCACATGACGACCATCCAGTGGGGTCACCGCGTCTCCTCCTTGAAGTACAAGGAGGAGACGATTTGAATCCAATTTTTTGAGGAAAAGACCCCGCCATCGGTGACAGAATCCACAAGGACGGTTCTCTACGAGGGGAATCTACTATGAAGAAAGATTAAAGTTGTGGTGTCGGAATGATAGCAGCTAACAATCAAACCGAGGGGTTCTTTTGGAGGAGGCAAAATTGTCGCTAGTTTAGTTTCCATATCCATGACATCCTTCCACATGCTTTTGTACTCTCGGGTTCAAGGTAAGTTCTACATCTTGTGTAAGAGGAGAGAGGGCCAAAGGGGTGGTGATGATAGAGAAAGGAGGAGGGAAATGAAAGGTACAAAAGTATCAAAACATGACAAGCGGTGGGGTGGACGTAACTGAAACATGAAACACTATTTTGAGTATATTGTTAATACCCAAACTTAGGTTTGAGTATTTTTGTTCTAGCCAACATGTAGTGGATATATTAGTGTCGTTTTTCCAAATTATACCACCATATGAAGGAAGCAAAGACTCTCCCTCTCTCTCTCTCTCTCTAAAATTTCATAGACAGATAGACCCAAATGTCTCATACAAAGTATAAATCATTGAATTTTAGTCGAAATTTGACAAATGACCAATTTATACGGTTTTCTAAATATCCAATAGAAGTGCCATATTACTCTTCCATGTGTTAGAGTTTATATGTCCACCCCCACTCTATTGGTCTTGTGTTGTCATTGTTGACAACTTAGCTGATGTGATAGTGTGGACAAACATACAATTAGAGAAATGAGGAGAGAGAGCATCAGTGCAGGAGAAATAGTGTTTGTGCAAGTGGCAGAGCTGAGGCAGCCTTGGGTACATATTCTACAGTGTTCTATAACTTTGAGAAAGTGTGGGTCCCACTGATGGTGTGGCAAGAGGAGAGAGAATGTGGGTCCTATAGTGGGTCCCACTGATGATGTGGCAATCATGGTTGATTTGGTAGGAGAACAGAAGAGAGAGAAGTTGATGAGAGAAGGAAGGGGGAGAAACTAGAGAGAGAAAGAGGAGAGAGATTGTGGGTGGGACCTACAAGTCAAGTGGCATGCCACCATGGCAACATGGCTGCAGCACCTAGCACCATGGCCGCACCCCACTAGGCAATAACAAAGCCACCCAGCAGCAAGGCAACTAGCTAAGTGCCACAATAGCCAAGGCATGCCGCAAGGTACACAGCCCAAGACGTAGGCCATGCCACATGCCAGCAGCCGAGGCCGCCAGCAGTAGCACCCCCCGCAAGCAGCCCATGCAGCAAAGCCCAGGCTCATCGTTGGTCATACACGCTAGGTGTTCGATGCTATTTTAGTAGAGAGAAAACCTCTCTGGATGTTTTTTCCTGAGCATCACTCATTGTGTTAACATACGGTTATAAAGGCCATATGTTATTTTGTGGAGGGCATTTGGGTTAATCGAATAAAGAATAAGCCAAATTAATGGCTTGGATTAAATCTCATCTCAGAGATGCTGATTGGATGGTTGAATGGTTGAACAAACGCAAGCTATGGTGTATCTCCGTCGACGAAGTTGGATTCTCCCACTGGCACCGTGATTGGTGGAAAGCACTTTTTTATTCTATGTCGCGAAGCATGAAGATGACACTGTGTTCGGTGTTGCACGCACATACAATGTGGCGGCGGGAAGATCCGAATCTAACAGATTTGGTTAAGTTCAATATCTCTGACGCGATGAAGGCTTATTCGACTGTCTACAGAAGTTCCCGTGATTTTAATCAAATCCAGCGGCCATTAATCAAGATTCTCCCTTGGCCAATTACATATCAACAATGGATCTGACCCTGTCAATGGAGGTGATGTTCGTGTGTAGCGCATACATTGTAGGGCGCAGAGAATATATCGATCAGGTGATGTAACTATAAATCGATCGAGCCTGATGCGATTAAGCAGATCCAAAGGCTCACATGTGATCCCTCCTTTTTCAGTCGATCCAGCGTTGGATATTATAGATACCCTGACCGACCAATCAGAACTCGACAACGAGTCTAACTGATCAGCGTGGCTGCACTATTGTGTTACGCGGGTGCAGCAAAAGCTCATAAAAGATGCCTTTTTGAATGTCATCATTGGCCAGAATTGTAACGGCCATATCTCGGCCGTTTGACCTCCAAATCAGACCGTTCAATTTGCATTCTCCTTGTTTTTGAAGGCTCTACACTTAGGGCATGATTTGAGGACGAAGTTATTAGAGAAACTCTGATTTTTGGGGGAAAAACTCTCATTTGAAAGTGTGGTGTGTGTTTAAGGCTTTGATTCTCATCACCAACCTTACATGGGTTCAATGGGGTATCATTAATCTGTAATGAAGAACTTGAATGAGTGTTTGTGAGTAATGAATGTTGTTTGAATCTCAAATAATAACTACAATGGTGTTTAATATGTGTTCAATGCATTGAAGTCATTGAGTGTTAGTCTGTCATTATAGAAAAGTTGTATGAGCTCGAGTGAGCCTATGAAGCGATGTATGATGTGTTGAAGTTATGTTGAAGTGAAGAAAGCATTATCAGGTTTCCCAGAGTTGCTTCAAAGTCTTATCAGAAAATAAGGAACTTACTCACAAAGGTCGTAAGCATTCCAATCTTGTATGAGTTTTACATTATTATTCCTTGTACTCAGTTATGGTTAGTTTAGGTGGATAATGAATATACCTAACTAGCTTATGCTAGACCTGTAAGGGTATTGCTATAAGCTCAAAAATTATATTGTTAGCTTCCTGTGGGTACGGGTTAAGCTTGATGTGCGTGTGCTAAACACTGGTATTTTGATACTTAAATTGTAGTCATATTTGTGCCCTCTTGGTTTTATGCTAGGTAAACTGGGTATATGTACTCTCTGTTGTGTAGACAGCTAAAAGAAACATATTGAGTATATACGAAGCCCGTAGGGCATTACTCCGTAGACTAGCTATCACACACTGTGTTGGTGAACCACATATATCTCTGTAATGTGGATGATTAGTAAATATATTTATCTGTGTATTGTGAAGTGCGTAGAATGACTTGCAGGATGAGTGTGCACAACATGATTGATCTGGCCATTCTGTGGTAGCAAGATGTTTATATATACGGGTGTGTGTGGTTGTGTATAAGTGGTTGTGGTCAGTGAATGAAGCATCAGCTCTGGGCAGCATTTGTCTTCAAAGAATTATAAAAGAAGAATTTTGAAGACATTGATTCACCCCTCTCTTAGTGTCAACCTATGATCAACACACCCCGCTCCACTATTTTTTTTTTTTTACTATTGTGTTGTGTCAACAACACAAAATTTGGTGCCCCCACCCCCCTGGCCCGCACGGCCCAATAACTTAAATTGAATAAAAAGAAAGAGATTAAATATATCTTTTGGAACAATAAGAAGGTGGCCTCGGTGTAATGGCAATGCTACTCCATTGTGACCTGATGATTATAGGTTTGGATTAGAAAACAGATTTTCTTCGAAACAAGGACAAAGTTGTGTACATAAGCCCTCCACATCCCCTGCAATGACATTGTACAATGGGTTTTGGGAAATTTTAGTGATTCAATACCGAAGGATGATATTTATCTATAGTAATTAGTATCATTTCAGGGAAGAGAATCATGTCTAAATCCCCTTTTGTCCATACTTCTATGGTGTTCTTCCCATCGACATTGTACTCCCATGCCTCCAACTTCTTATGGGCTTCCTGCAATTTCATAGTCCATGAAAGTTGAGATTAAATTAATTTCACAAATGATCAGCTGCCCATCATGGTTTTTTTTTTTTGTGTGGGGTTTAGAGCTAGTCCAAATCGATTCTTTTTGTTGTTCAAATAATAATCAATTAATGAAGGATCTAATTATTCTAACCAAATAAATACAAATATGCAATCTATTATCCATGTTCAGATGCCCTTAAGATCAATCAGAATTCAACGTTTTACAATGTATTAAATTTATTGATAAAAGTAAGAAAATAGTTATATAGGATGGGCCCGTTAAACCCTCTTAGCCCGAACTGGACCGAGCCAACCCGAAATCCCTCCAATAAGCCCAGTCCGGTAACAAACTGACACCAGACCGGCCCGTTAGTTAACGTGTCCAGCGTAGCCCACCCCAGCCCGAACCCTTTAATGGACGACATGTTTTGGGCTGGGCTTATAAAGCCCGACACCGTTTTAACCCAGGTCGAAACCAAACTGGACCGGTCGGTTGACACCCTTAGATTTCATAATAGCTAATAGACCAGGAAAGGTTAAGCAAAGAACCAACGGTCAGAAAGCTACCAGGCCAGAGTCCATAATCTCTGTTACTAGTTACTACCAACCATATAGCCACTAGCCAGCATGCTATAGAATCATGTCAATCCTATGTTGGCCCAATGGGTTTACATTTTTGTACATACTAAGGCCCACTGAGGTTGTCATGGGCCTGATGACTTGACACAATGTCGATAGACCCAAACCCATACACGAGAGGTATAAAGTGAGGTTGTCAAGGTTTGGATTCAGAAATCAAATCGGAATCAACCGATTCAAATTGAAATGGGCCGATTCTGATTCCGATTCCGATTCCGATTAATGTCAATTCTTACAATCTATTTTGGTATCAGCCATGAATTCTCTCTCATCTTCATTTTTTTTTACCCAATTCTTTTAAGGAAACTATTAAAAAATGAATTAAAATTACATAAGATTTACAAGTCTTTTGAATAAAAAAAAACTATAAAAAAAAAATCATCCATGTGTACAAATCACTGTTCTACATGTTCTATTTAGAGCAGTTTTTAAGCTTGGAAAAAACTGAAAATAGTTCATCTACTTGTATCCTCCATAGGATCTTATCACTGTTCGTATCCAATAAATCTCACAATATCAATGGGGGTCCACAACATCAATGATGATGAGATTCCATGAAAAATACACATACATACAGGTGATCCAAACTCGAACTTTTAAAGAAAGACAAATATTCTCGTCATTAATGTGTTAAAAATATAGAGAGCCGCTCGAGAGAAAAAGATGGAAATTAAAAGACACATGATGGAAGGGAAGATAAGAAGACAATGACATACATATATATAGGTGCGATTTGATAGGCAACATGGAAGTTATTGGGAGATGATGGGTGACAAGGAGTGCTCAAGGAAGATAATTAATTGGGTCGACTCTGACAATTGACAAGAAAATTTTAGGCCATTGCTATGAATTATTTGATGATTGTTGACACCACCATATTTATTATTTTTAGTTTCAAATAGGAATTAATTCTTATGGGTTGAGCATCATAGACATTATGATTTATATATGAGAAAAGGTTTAGTATTTTATTATATTTTTCTTTTTCTCTGACATTCTCTTTCTTCTCTGTTCAGAAATCATCGAATAGGAATAGTTATATGGTTAGTCGTATCTATCCATGGTCTTATCCATATGAATACGCTCTTTGCTCAGTAAGAAAACAAAATATCTAACATAACGCTGACCTAAAAGCTATTCTAATTACTTAATAATGGCAATGGTGTTTGAGAACTGCAAACACTTGGGCGGAGTAAAGCTGAACGTAGACCATTGTTATGCTAGCACACAGACTGTAGTTTCTAAATTGGATTGTGGTGCTGGTGGCTCCGGTCTTTGGGCTTGAAGGGCAAGAGGTCGTAGATCAAAATCCTTCCCCTATTGACAACGTTGATGCCTTTAAAACTGAAGATCGACTGCCTTAAGCTTTTCTACTATTTGTTGCGGTTAGTGGTTTAATGATTCTAGTAACATCGATCATTGAACTCTCTTATATGAGAATCTCTTAATTCACAATTTTGATGGTTGGATTAGGACTTCTGAATAATTATAGAGTTGGCTTAGACATTAAACATACACTGGATTGAGTATTTATGATCCTATCAGTTGATTGAAGAATAGTTCACCTCCATGTACTTGTATTCTTTTTGGGATTCCATCGTTACCCATCGCCAGTAGATCCCACACCACATCAACGGTGATGGAATCCCATGGAGAATACATGTACATGCAAGTGATCCGAACTTAGTTGCTTTCTCTTCGACACTTGACCACTTGCCGTGTGGATTAATTGATGTATAACTTGGCTTATTATTTCTCTTCTATTATTGCAATTTCCGTATTCCATTTAAGGCCTACCATACCAACCTCTTTTGATTTGATTGGGAGGGTGGTTTAATGCACCTTCATTAGGAGGTTGCCTTAGCTTCAACAGTGGTCCTGCCCTAAAATGGTCTTGAATTGCCAACGAATATTTTATCAAAAAAAAAAAATAAAAAAAAATTACCCACCAAATATGGGGTAGTAAATTAGTAGTAGAATAATTAGGTAGCAAAAGGTTTTTTTTGTCGACATTAATTTGATGTCAATAATTTTCAATCCGTCGGATCACGTAAAACCCTCTTAGGTTTTCGGTCTTTAATATCAAAATAGTTTCCGTGATGACCTAATAAGTGTGTTAAATGAAACAAATGTTGAAAAAAACTTGATAATAATGGGTGTCAAGTAGAAAGATCCATTAAAAAAAGAAAGAGATTAACTAATTTATATATTTTCCATTTTTGCAAAATGGGTGGGCCAACCAAGCCCCCATAAAAAAAAGGGTTCAATTAATGGTTGGAATCAGAATATTTTGTAAGAATTTGGTGGGCCCACTTGGGTTATATGTATACGTAAACCCAATTTTTTCCCATCACAGCCTGGCCCACCCAAGCTCAAATTCTAAAACCAGCATGTGTTGAAATGTTCATCCAACCATTCTCTTTATCTATCCATGAACTGGCCCAACTAGTGGTTGAACCACTTTTTTGGTGTTTGGACCAGATCCATTTGTTTTGGGGCCCAATTCATCCCATTCTAAGGATTCTTGTGGTTCCATAAAATCCATCTACAGGAGAACCAGAATCGGAGAATTTTCCTTCTTTCATTTTCTGACTGACTCTTTGTTCTTAAGAATACTGGTTTTAAGAATGAGTGATTACCCTTCTCCAACCTTAACTGCCGAACCTGAAAGCGGTCCGTGGTCGATACCATTAAAAATAAAATAAAAATTGGTATCGGCTTCAGCCAAAACGTATACGTATCGTCCCAGTGGGTGCCTGGGATAAGGGAAAAAAAGAAAAGGAAGAGGAGCTTTACTCTTCCCATGATTGCTATGATAGATCTGTAGTGTATGATGTAATCAGAATATACGTAGAGAATACATTGTTGAGGTTTTAGAGAGAGAGAGAGGGAGGTCTACGTCAGAAGCTACAGTGAAGTACAGTATTAAAGGTGCTTTGGGTATTCTTTTTTAAAGTCCAAAAACCTCTGATCAGGGTCTTACTGCTGAAGAAAATGACATAAGAAGAAAGCCCATTTCAATTCTCGAACTTAAAAAAGCCCAAACAATGACCTTAAATATAAGGGCAAGTAAAACAGTCCCTAAGAGTAGAGGGTAGGGGAAAAAAAGAGAGTAAAAGCTAAGTAAACAAGAAACGGTCGTTTAAATAAGGAGGGTTCATAAGTTCAAAGCTGAAAAGCAAAAGAAAACACAACCAGACTCCCTCTCTCTCTCTCTCTCTCCTCAACCCCAGACTCCAAGAGATATACTTTGCCCAAAGTACGAATCAAAGATTACCCTTTGACTGCCTTGTGAGTCATGATTTCCAGTTTGATTGGAACAAGGGTATTTTTGGAATTTCCTAACCTCCCCCCACCCAATAAAAATAAATAGTTGGAATATTAAATACTTATTATTGGATGGCTGTGATTGATCTGAATCTTATTACCAAGAACTGATCATCATTGTCATCATGAACTACAGTTTGAAACAGCTCTAAGTTGAATTTCAAGCAGCAAAAGAGATTGAGCCTTGTGCCCCTGGTTTTAGGATTAAAGCTTCCATATTGGAGTTTGTGGGCTTATATGACAAAGCAAGAAAGAGAGAGAGATGATTTCATGTCTGTTTAAGGTAATGGTTGGATGACTTAGATGGCAGAAATCAAATCGATCTGATGGTCGAAAACGACCGTCCACTTGGCATTTAGTAAGAGATAAAGGTTACAACTTACAAATCATGCAAATAATGGTTTCATTGAATCCAAACATATGGTGTCTCCTAAAGATCCCATCTGATGAGGGTATTATGACAAGGCTCTCAAGGCAAAAAAGATTTAAAATGTCTCTTGCTCTTTAATTTAGTTAATACAACTCCTCACTTTATGATCTTTGGAGTATATTAATTATTATTCTATGTTACAGTAAGGTAAGCAAATCAATCAAAGGGAACATGACCTACCACATTCATCAGGTTTATTGGTTCTATGCTGATTTCATTTGTTTGATAGCTTTGATGAATAATGAACAATGTTCATATGGAAGTCCACTCCTTATAAACATGATATAAAAGATTGAAAAGATAGGCATCTGTGCTTATTTCTGTCAATTATCCCTATTTATCTACAGAGCCAAATTTCATTGGAAGCCACATCATAGGACACCTCAGCTTTTTGTTGGATGATTAGGATCAAGTAGCAAAAATTTTAGGCACTTTTGGATGGGACCCATTTGGCTATTATGCTAGTGGAAGCTTCACTAGGGTTAACTAGTGCCTTAAGTGTGTGGTGGGAAGAGGATGTTTTATGCCTTTGAGGGGCTGCCAGGGATTCCAATTTGGGGGATGAAGAAGATTAGGGCTCCATGGGTCGCCGTCAACCTTATTAGTTTAATGCTTATACGGATAAATTAATGGGTTTCTTTATTTGACATCGACAATCGGCGTCCATCGAATCGGTGTCAAACCGTCTTATGTATATTATGGTTATTGTGATGAACCAATGAATATTACTGAAGGGAAACCGGCAAAAGACCCTAAACTAATAGCCTACTTGATTGTTTAAGACCCCTAGAAACATTAAAATTAGGACTAAACCAAGGGAGAAAGACACAGTCTCCCACAGGAGGCATGTGGCTTTAGGTTTAGTCAAGGGGGGTTTTCAGAGCTTGAGAGCTAAAACCAAGAAGTTACTTTGTTCTACCAAGATAACGAAACTAGAAAATTGGGTTTGGGAGGGGGGGACAGACAGTAACACAATCTCCCAGAAGGAAGCGTGGTTAGTAGGGTGATTTGAGCACTTAATGTTAGGGTAGGGTAAGAAACCCATGGATGGCCCAACATGATTGTACACCAAGGCATTTGGGGACCTCCACCAATAGGGCAGTCCCTAAACCATGCGGACAAAGTTTTATGGCTCTTAAAAACTAAATCCCATTAAAGAACCCACAAAAGCTCAAATTGGAACAAACTGTCCTAAGTTTCTCTGGACATGAATCTAGATTGAGTCAAAAAGAACCTCAAAATTACCTAACAAACTCCCTACATCCATGCAATCCAAATTCCATTTTAAACTAGGGAATAGCAACAGAAACTTACACATTGCTCCACAAAGAAAAGGTAAAATTTGAAGGGTTTGAGAAGATATAGTAGTTCTAAAGTTAAACTCAAAAAACCATAGAAATCATCAAACAAATAAAAAAAAATCTCAAAACCAAACAATCCTCCTCTCACCACCATTAAAATTCCCTTCCAAAACATTCCTTACACAGTAACATACTAAGTAAGTCTCATCTGAAGACATTAACAAACACACAGAAAAACTGGCAGTTGGTCTGGGTTTTGTTTTTCTGGTAAAAAAAGAAACAAAAATATAAAGAAATAAAGAAAGGGAGGAAAAGAACAAAGAAAGAGAAACAAACTCTTCTTACATTCCCTTTATCTTTTTTCTTCTTTAGCTGCTTTTTCTCAGGGAAGACCAAAATGGGAGGGAAGAGACCAAAATGGGTACAGCTGGGGATCTTTAAATAAACCTTAACTTTGCTGACCGCGGGCAGAGGTGGACTAAAGGGAGAAGGAAGAAAGGGCAGCAAACCGGGCAGTTTTTTGTTCAGGGTGTGACTGATATATCCATTGCTCATTTGGCATGGTCTTGGATTTGGGGCAAAAAGCCACTAGACCGAGCTTCCCTTGCACTTTATTCTCTTCAAATTCGATACTTTGCTGTACCAAGAACGAGGTTTCAAGGAGAGAATACACATTCTCTTTCTCTCTCTCTCTCTCTCTGAATCTCTCTTTATGTCTGCTACATTGTCTTGTTCCACCTCCAGAAATTAGAATCTCCCTTCCTACTTCCACGCGTTACAGTGTTGTTTTTCTCTCTCTCTCTCTCTCTTTCTCTCTCTGTTACTTTCAGTTTTGAATTTGGGACCTTCTCTTCTCTTCTTCTTTCTACCCATTTGTTGCATCTATTGTTGATTCAGTCGTTGTGGAGTAGTTAGCTTGTTTGACTCAAAAAACTAGAAGAACACAGGGAGCTAAGTTCTTCCCTTTGATCGTTATATCTTTTGGAGAGAACCCATAATCGGGGTTCTTTTCTTCTTTAGTTTTGTTTTTGGTCTTCTTTCATTTTCTTAATCTTCCGTGCATCGATTCTCTGTCACGTCCTCTGTTTAGCTGGTACTATCTGGTTCTATAGTTGCTTGTAGAAGCTATTTTTCGTGATTTGTGGCGTACACCTGAAGCACCTTCTGGCCCATTTCTTTTCTTGTCTGCTTGATTTGCTCTCGTTTTCTGGTGATCGGAGATGTGAGCTCTGTGGATGCACACCAGTGGAATTATTTCTGGGTTCGTTGTAAACAGAATCAAGAATACTGAGATAACAGGAGGAGTATAATATTTCTAAGCTGGAGAGCTGTATGAAGAATTAGTGAAACAATGAGAGATGGGAGCACGAAGAAAAGTAAGGTAGTGGGAAAATGTTACTAGTGTCTCTAATTCTCTACTCCTTAATCTTCTCTTGCTATTATATTTTTTGCTTTTTCAATTTTTTTTTCCTTCTTAATTTTTTCAGACTTTTGATTCTTCCCATTCTTTTTACTTCCAATGAAGCTCTCATGGTCCAAGACTCTGGTTAGGAAATGGTTCAATATCAAGAGTAAGGCTGAAGACTTTCACGCTGATGATATTGTTTACGGAGGTGGGTCCTTGGTTCTATTTGTTATTATTTTTTTTTCAAAAATCTGAATCTCATTCACCTTCAGGATCTTTCCTGAGTTGGGTTCTGTTGACTGTTGAGAATTGCGGTTTCTCCTTGTGGAATAAAATTAGGGTTTGGGGGGCTGGGAATCTTAGCCTCAATACCAGAAGAAGTAGTAGTTTTATCTCTGCATCAAAGTTCGCAGCTCGATGATTCCTTTCTAATTTCTTCAGTACTCTTTAACACTTATACTTCTTCTCCCTCACTGGGTTTGTCCTCGAATCTTCCCCGGTGGGTTCTCTATTTCTGTTAATGACTTCTTTTTCTTCTTCCCCAAAATTCAAGATCTTTTTTCTTGTTTGTTCTGTTTGCCAATTGGGGGTTGATGCATGAACAGTGACCAAGCACAGGTTTTACGATTTTACGGTTTTCCTTTATCAGGTTGTGATGAAGAACCGAGGAACAGCTTCTCAGAGAGGGAGCCATGCACGATCAAGAAAAGCAAAACAGGTTCGGTAATCACTGATCAATAGTGCACTAACCATGTAGCTTTGAACCAGACCAAGAAACTTAGGAACAAATAAAATGAATGCGAATATATTTTCCCTATTATTATTATTATTTTAATATCCCGTTCGGTGCACAGAGAGACTGAACAAGAAGAACTGTGATCGGATCCGTCGGGGAAAGATTGATCTAGATGCTGCTCAGGTTACAGATGTGCAGAACTACAGGTATGTTCTTTCTCTTCTGAAGTTCCCTTATTTGATCCAGTTCTGTGAATTGTTTTTGATGGTTTTTCTCTCATTGGGGTGTAGGATCTTTGTAGCTACATGGAATGTGGGTGGAAAATCACCACCTGGTTACTTGAATCTCGAAGATTGGCTTCACACTTCACCTCCTGCGGATATTTATGTTCTTGGGTATGTTCTCTTAGTAACTTTATTCTCCACAACAATCTTATTCTCTTCTGTAGCTATACATCTGCAACATGATTAATGGAAGCTGTTCTTATCCCATTCTCTAGATTTCAAGAAATTGTTCCCCTAAATGCTGGGAATGTGTTGGGCGCAGAAGACAATGGCCCTGCCAGGAAGTGGCTGGCTCTCATCCGAAAGACTCTGAACAATCTCCCTGGCACTAGTGGCACTGGTGGTTGCTACACACCTTCCCCAATTCCTGATCCAATTGTAGAATTGGATGCAGATTTTGAAGGTTCAATGAGACAGAAAACCTCTTCTTTCTTCCACCGCCGGTCATTCCAGTCCTTGAGTCGGAGCATGAGAATGGACAATGACATGTCAACCCCGCAACCCCGGCTTGATCGACGATTCAGTGTTTGCGATCGGGTTATTTTTGGTCACAGGCCAAGTGATTGTGATCCCAATTCCAGATGGGGTTCATCTGATGATGAGAATGGGCCTATGGATTCCCCAAGTACCATGTTCTCACCAATGTCCTATGGTGGGTCTACATCCATGGAGGAGAGAGAGAGACCATCTGGAAACTCAAGATACTGCCTCGTGGCAAGTAAGCAAATGGTTGGGATATTTCTCACGATCTGGGTGAGGAGCGACCTGAGGGATGATGTGCGCAATATGAAAGTTTCTTGTGTGGGCAGGGGATTGATGGGTTATCTTGGAAACAAGGTACATTGGTTACATTAATCATACTACTACTTCTTCCTGTTTTTTGAATTTCTTTGGTTGGATCTCTGGGATACCAGGAAGAAGCAATTTTGTATAACTAAGCAAAAGGGGAAAATTTACTTTTGTGTTTTGCAGGGCTCAATCTCGATCAGCATGTCTGTACACCAAACAAGCTTCTGCTTCATCTGTAGTCATTTGACCTCTGGACAGAAGGAAGGTGATGAGCTAAGGAGGAACTCTGATGTCATGGAGATCCTGAGAAAGACAAGGTTCCCACGTGTTCATGTAGGGGATGAGAAATCCCCCCAAACAATCCTTGATCACGAGTAAGACTCATATTTTCCAATTCATTAGGCCAGTTTGCAGACTCCTTTTTCTCTAAATTGATGTATCCTCTTTAGTTTTCCATTTTTTCTCCAACTTGTCAGGGTATCTAAAAACACTTTTAGTGATTGTTCTGATAGGGGTAATTAAGAATTAAATTTTCCCAGTTTTGCAGAAATTCGAATTTTCTAATTGATTCTTCTGTTGTCCAGTCGAATTATATGGCTTGGGGATTTGAATTACCGAATTTCTCTGTCTTATCGCTCTGCAAAGGCGCTTGTGGAGATGCAGAACTGGAGGGCATTGTTAGAAAATGATCAGGCATGATATCTGTACTCTCTTTTCTTTTTGTGTTCCCTGCATTCTTTGAAAATGACAAATCTTGTTAATCTGAACCATTGACACATTTCTTAACAGCTTCGGATAGAGCAGAGACGAGGTCGTGTATTTGAGGGATGGAATGAGGGGAAGATATATTTTCCACCCACCTACAAATATTCAACCAATTCGGATAGATATGCTGGGGATGACATGCACCCTAAAGAGAAGCGGCGAACACCTGCATGGTAAATCATCTCAACTTGCTAAGCATTAATGAATTTATGCAAACAAGGCACCACGCAGAAAACTTTAAATTCGAGTGTTACTCAGGAACTAATTTAGCCTTCTCTTTTTCATATGTGAAGGTGTGATCGTATCTTGTGGTATGGAAGGGGCCTCCATCAATTATCATATGTCCGTGGGGAGTCTAGATTCTCAGATCATAGGCCAGTTTATAGCATGTTCTCAGCTGAAGTCGAGTCCATCAACCGTTTCCGTATTAAGAAAAGCATGAGTTGTTCTAGTTCCAGAATTGAGGTAGAAGAGCTGTTACCATACTCACATGGATATACCGAACTTAGTTTCTTTTGAATGCTGCAAGGCACAAATAAAGACCCACATCCAAGTATGCGCTCTCTTACTCGTATGAAACATTACCTGTTCTGTCTGATTATTTATATTATTTTCCTCATAGAACTCATCTCTTTTATTGATTTCTAGGAAATCATGGAGTTCACTTCCATTCTACACAATCAGACAAACTTCGAAGAATTGAAGGATAATTTTTTCCTTCTCAAGGTGAAGAACTGAGACATGGAGAAACATTCCAGCCAAAGTTTTGACTTATTGTGAGGGTCTCTCCCCATAATGGAGTGGATATTATGTGGTAAACCAGGCTTTCAAGAAATCATCAGATTCAGATAATGAATTCTCATCAATCTTTGAATTTCAAATATGGAATGTCTCATCCAGGTGACCACTGAATCCTGTACCTTGATTCAGTTAGATTTTTCTTTTAGATTGTTTCTTATTTTGGTAATGTGAACTAGTAACTAAAGCAGCTATCAACTGACCACACCATGTTGGCTCTTAGGCTAAATGATGTGGACCCCACATAAAATGTTTGAATCCTGGGGCTGCATCTATTTAGGAATCTCACTGGGGACCAAATTCCGTCTCTTTTGGCGACCTATGAATGTGTGTTCTTTGAATCTATATACTACAGTCACTTCCCTAATAGAATTGTACTCTCACATATAATTTGAAAGTGCCGTTGTAAATTACAGCCTCTTTCCTTGAAAGTTCTCTTTAATGGGTATCCTGCTATTCTCATCTGTTATTTGGTCCCCAGTTGCAGGCAGTCAAGAAGAAAAGAAGAAAAGCTCTTTTATTGCATGGCATCGGAGACACATTTCCGTCCCCCACAAGCCAGAAAAGGTTGGTCGTTTTCTTTCTTTCCTTTTCACTTAGGTCCAGTGTAATTGTATTCATAAACCATTTGATCTTTGACTTTGGCTATTTGTCTATTGTCTCACTGTCTTTTGTTTTCTTTCTACAGATGTACTTTTTTTCTATGGTTTGGCTGGTATCCAGCCCATTACACAAGGCAGTTTACAATGTTTTTGTCAGAAAGAATCTAGTCTGCAAATACTTGGATGGTAATAGTTGCTTTTGGATCCTCCAAAATCATGAAAACCCAATTGGGTATTGTGTTCTTATCAGGTAAGGGGTGTTTATTGAATTACTTGCTGCTTAACTTGATTTTTTTCAAGTTCTTAGAGTAAAAGGGTATTTTGGCATTTTTGTTACAGGACAAAGACATGGTGAAAGCTCTAATTAGTTTGTTAGTGGATTATTTGATTTTTTTTTTTTTTTTTTTTTTGTGTATAAATTTGTTTAATCATTTTACGGAGGATGAGATTATTCTTTTTGTAAGGAAGGAACCGGAAGTTGATATTCCGGCGGAGGATTGATGAAAATAATCATTTTTGGGTGGAGTTAGGGGAGAGGGCTCTTTCTGGGTAGTTGTAATTATTATTTCAAAGTCCAGAGAGAGAGAGAGAGAGAGAGATGTGATGGAGAACATTCATGGACTGATCATAATGCCGATGTAATATAAGAAAGAAATGGAAAGAAACAGAGATGAAAGAAAGATTGAAGTTTTGGCTCGTTTCTGCTACTGCTAATGATTTTACTGAAAAGGATGTTTTGTTGATTACACACCTGTATTTTATTTTTAAATTTTGGTGGGTTTATAACTTTTGATGTGAAAAATTAAAGTTAAAAGTTAAAACAGCTAAGGAATGGGGGGGGACAAGTACAAGGACGATTACAGAGTCAGGAAGTGATGATAATTAAGAATTTAAAAAAAAAGAAAAACAGGGGAGGGAAGGACTGTTGGTGGGATTACCAATGTGTGTGGGGGGGTGGGGAGGAATTGTGGAGGGGTTAAACAGTCAAAAGTGGTGGTATTCATTGGAAGCCCAAAATTAGTACAGAAGTGGGCACGTGGCAGATGGGATTGGTGGCTTGACTGTGAATTTGAGGTTTTATGAGTTTAATATAGAAGGCTGGGAAGGGGTGGCTAGAGTTTGCCTCGCTTTCATCACTTAATTGTCTCCTACTTTAATAAAACCTGGACCACTGGACCCAGGTTGGGGATATCTAGATACTGTAGATGACAAAGATAGATGGATGTGGGATATATGGTTAACTGTAGATGACAAAGATGGATGGACATGAGTTTTGAACCAAAATTCCAACTGGAATGAATCACAAAATGGTTTTTTTTTTTTTGGGTTTTACAGCTGGGAATCAGGGGAAGTGAAAAAATAACAGAGATGGATTTTTTTTCCTCTAATCTTGAACTGTAATTTCTTGAGTTTTGATCCTCTTAAGGAATTCATTATCTGGGATAGATAATGAATTCGAAACTGCTTTCAAACCCACCTGTAATTACTTATATCTACAATCCATTCCTTCTCGGATCCACATCCTCTCCCGTTTGAGTTTGGACAAGATAGTTGGCGGCCCAGATAGATGGTTGTCATCTGGTTCTCGGATGAATCTGAGTCCCTCCATCCGAGCCGACATCCCTGTAGGCTCAACTTGTTGGCTGGGGTGTCGGCTCGGATAGAGGGTTCGGATTCACCTGAGAACCAGGTGGTGGCCATCCATCCAGGCCGTTAACTCTCCTCCCCAACTTCAAGCGGGAGAGGATTTTTATACTTCCTCTCTCTCTCTCTCTAGCACGGAAATAATTAATGAAAAAAGAGACAAATTGGACCTACATTGTAGGTGGTATATGATCTCCTCTTCAGATTTCTTTCTGTAAGTCCAACAGGATTCGTACCTTCTTGCTGTTAGAAAAGAAGAAGAAAAGCCTCTCTCTTTCTCTCTCTCATTGAACGTTTTGACTCCTTGCCCCCCTTTGTTTGGATTCAAATCCTCTCCTCCATGAGAATATGGAGGAGAGGTGGCGTCCTTATTAAATGGGCATCACCTGGGGTTCGAATGAATCTGAATTAATACCGAATCGACAAGTTGAGCCGACAGAGGGTGTCGGCTCTTCGGCTCACCTAGAGGGTTCGGATTCACCCAATCCCTAGGTGTCGTCCATCCAATGGGGGCGCTACTTCTCCTCCAGATTCTCTTAAAGGAGAGGATGTAGATCCCCTTCCTTCCCATTCTCATGCGACCGACAAATCATTATCTTCTTGTTATACCATAAGAACCCAGACATTTTGTAAGTGTAGGATAACACTTACCTTTTAGACAAAAATAAATGAAAAAAAAACTCAGGTTTGGATGGTCTTCTATAGTTGGAGTCCCTACAAATGTACTATTCATTTAAGACATACCAATACATTGGAATGTAGGTTTGGTGAAACTCCATTGATGGACAACAAAGAGGATTTTTTTTTCCGGAAAAACTCGTTCAAACTTAGTTTTGTCAGGGAGACCTATCTCATTGATTGTATCACATGGTTCCTTCTCTTACAGTCAATCACCCAAAAAAAGAGAGGCCACGATCACCTAAAAGTGGACCACATTTGCCATGTATACTATCACCCACTAGTGAGATTACACGTGAAGAGGAATGTTGGAAATAGTCCTACATTGCTTAGAGATTGAAACTTTAGGTGTTTTATATATAGAAAGTACTTTCTCTTACTAGTTCAAACTCTTGAGTTGGAAACTTAACACAAGGTTTTAAGAATAGGGATCAGATCGAAATTGGCCAAGCCCAATTCTCGAATACAGTGAATTCTGACCAGTTCTGGTAGAAAAGGTTTTCAAAATAATTTGAAAATAGATCTTCTGTAGTGATTGTCAAGTGGCAATGAGGATCCTAGCCACTCAAAGTGCAGTCAATACAGAGGATCCCGGTCTGACTAAAGAAGTATGTTATAATAACATGAAGGCTTAACTCTGAACTGGTGACAAGTAGACATTAACACTGGATGTCTAAGCGGTTAGATTTTTAACTCCCATCCCCTTAAATGGGTCTGGATTGTCTGCAGCTATGCAACCCGGATGCGGTTATAGGGGCTGCATGGCTGCAGGAAACCAAGTCCCTCATAAATACCAAACTTACCCCCCATTGGATGCAGAGCAGTGATGACAAATTATCACCTTGGTTATATGGACACCGATCTTATACTAAAAGGGAAAAAAAATAATTAAGGTTACAATTTCTTTTTCACCAACTTTACTTACAAGTTTTCCAATAATGTGTAATATTTCCCTAGAAAATGTTTCACCATGCCTTAAATCTATAAACCTTTTGTTAGAACTGTTAGCCTGTTACAATGTTCTAAATTCCATAATACCTTCCTAAGCATACAAGTCAATAAAAATATATTCTTACACATACATATTATCAAATATCAATTACTAAGAATACAAACACTCAAATACCTTTCTTTTTCTTTTTTTTTTTTGGGTAGAAAAATACCCATTCATAAGCATACAAACAAAATACTTAAAAGGAAAATCTCAATTCTTTAGCATATAAATAAACCCAAAATTACACACTTTCAAATCAACATCGTAAATAGGGGTGTCAATTTTAAAACCGAACCGATAGTTCAGATTGACCTGGATCGAATTAACTTGAAATCGACTTAGACAGAATTATTACTGAACATATTTCGGGTCAAGGTATGGCATATCCTACCGGTCCAATCCAAACCCAATAATGACCTCGACCAATCCGATCTAGACCGAATATTAAACCCTAAATTTACTATTTCAGCCTCCTGGATGGCCTTAATGGGTATCTTACCAGGCTTTCAACCTGAACTAGCCCGATAACAACCCAAAATCGGACCGGTCCGTTAGTCAATGTGCACAAAACAACCCACCCAACCCAAACCTCTTAATGGAAACCTAACACCGATTTAGCCAGAACCAAAACCGAACCAGACCAGTCCTTTGACACCCCTAATCCTAAATGTGAGTGTAACTCTCAATTTCTACCTCTCTCTTCATCAAAGTCTCAAACTTCAGACCTCTAACTTGTAAAAATCTTCCTCCTTTTTTACATACCGGGTAGATCATTGCACATACGTGTATTTTTCATGGGATTCCATCACCGTCTATATTTAATGGATCCCACACCTTGAACCCCGAAGAGTACACTTTCTTACTACCATGCATGGGGAATTGAAGCTAGAATTCCCATGCTCGTAGTCTTATCTCTCTTATGTTTCCTTCTTACTAACATTCTTTTTCAGAACCTGAAATATTCCTCAACTTTGATTCTCTTTTACATGCTTAATTAATAAAACAACAATAAAATCCAACTTTTTCGGTTATAATTCTCTAAGCAGCCACCGAAAACCGACCAGACTCTGAATACTGCAAGTCCCATTCCTCATAAATTACTCAAGTATGTAGTTATTCCTTTTTATCTTCTTTTTAATTTTGTAGATAAATTGTAATTTATGACTGTTTGGACCATTGAATTAAGTTGATTTGATTTCATCTTTCCAAATAACCAATCAAGGGATTATAATTACTAGTTACTACAATAAGTTCTTTTTTTCTCTTCATTCTCTAGGAAGTTGGAGAGGGAGAGGGGACCATTGGCACTATAACCTAGAAATAATAAATCATGATGCGATACTAATGATGATAGTTTTATACCTTTAGGACTACTTAGATTCCAAATAATTGTATATTTAGGTAAATAATTATTTTTTGATAGTGAGAAAAGATGGATTTTGAGTTCCTAGTTATAAAAGATTAGAAAAAAAAAATTCTATTATAACAGGGCTGATCCTGACAATTGAAATTGCGTCTAACATATGTTTCGATGCATTCTCAACGGTCAAGATTAGTACTGCTATTCCAGAGTGTTACAGACGATCCTGACCCCACAAGGTTCGAATAAGTAGGTTTTCAACAAGAAAGAATTTCTCCTGTCATCCACTTCGTCAGTTATTTATCGAACAAACTAAGATCATCGACATATGTGTCGAACTTTCCCAATCATCCTATCGGAAAAGATCTAGTTCTACTTATGATGTCTAAATCTGAGAAAACTGAGAAGGGCTAATCAATTTTAACTTTAAATTCTCATAATTTCTCATCTAAATCATTTTGTTTTATAATGGATTATTTTAATCTTTCTTTCTGTTCTGAGGATTTTATAGGGTTATTTTATGGAGGAAATAAGCAAGGAGAAACAAAGAATCAAAGTGGGGGCAACACCTTGGTTTCTGTTTTTTTTAAGCAAAGCCATCTGCTTTTGAGAAACACATATAAAAGTAGCGGGATTTCCAATATATACATTTACAAGTTCAACCTGTTCATTTCAACCGAACACACTCCAAAACATTTGACCGTTGTCAGCTCTTTCCACTGTCCACTGTTCATCAGCAGACCCTGAAGAAAAACATGGTTGTGGCTAAGTTAAATATTAAACCAACCATTACAATATTACCATTAAAACATCTTAGGAGTTCTCGAATCAGAGTGCAGTTCCAATATTTTTTTATCTATGCATAAATATCCTTGTGGTTTCTAATTCAGTCCTCTTTTTCTTTGGGAGGTTTCTGTGCTGCTCTTTCTTTCGGGAGGATTCAATGTAATTATATGTCATCTTTTCTATTTTATAGTAACACGGTTTAATAATCAACAAAAAAAATTCAATTCAATTCACTTTGAAATTTAGGCAAAGAGTGCACACGCATGCTTTTTCACCGATGGATGAGAGAGATGAGAGGATGATTAATGACAATTCTATCCTCCTCGACTCTTCTACTAGATGAAGAGCCCAATAATGCTTAACTATGTACACGTAAGCATATATATAGGATCCTGAAATTATTAGCATTTTTTTTAATTCTTTCATTCACCATTTGACTTGAAGATAGAGATTCCTCATGCAATACTTTGATTAAGGGTGTAATCTGTTCACAAACGGTTTATCGAATTAGTTCAAGATTGTTATTAGTAGAAATCAAAATTGAAACGATTAACAACCGAATAATCGGTTTTGATTAAGTGATTCATAAATGGTTATTATGCGGTTTTTTACGACTAAAGCGTTCTTTGGTATAGTTTATATTTATGTTTGTGTTATTTATAATAAATTATTTATAAGAATAAATTATGAATCATGAATAATAACCATTTAATATCACTAGATATAAAGAAGCTATAATAGATTATCACAATAATGATAAAACCTTCTAAGTTATTTGTAGGTTTTAGATTATATCAATTTATTTTATATATAAATAAGTACCATAAAACGTACCAAACAACTACATATGTTATAATGTTTATATAATTAATTCTATAACACATTAACACATACCAAAGATAGTCTAAGGAGTGGTTTAACTTTAACATGAGAGAGACTTTTTAGTCCTACACCAGATGCATTGGATGAATTAAAAAGTAATCAACCCTATAAATAGGAGTTGTCACCCGGTTTTTTAAATCGTGAGTGTGGGCACCTAGAAAATGTGGTCGATCGTTCACCCCCAAAGGGAAAGATTATCTCCAAATTTAAAATTTAGTAGTAAAACATTATACATGTTGCGACATAGTTAATTGATTTTTTATCAATTAACCGAAGGTTTAACAATACAAAATCAAAATCAAACCATTTAACTAAGGTGTAAAACCAAACCAAACCGTTTTAACTTAAAAAGATGGCAGGAGCGAGTGTGAAGAACAGAAGGTAAATTGAAAAGTTAAAAAACTAAGGTACTGCAAGTCTAGTTTTTCAAAGACGAGGTACATTAAATCTAGTTTTATCAAATAATGGGTACCATTCACCCTTCTATCAATAATAACCTCAAGCTGAACCGAATTGATAAATCGTTTATGAATCGATTGACATCCTTAACAGTACCCCAACCCTTTTGAATAATATAATATTTTTTTAATCTAGAAAGAGAGAGATCTCATGCAGTACAGTGTGACTCTTGTCAAACACTAGAAAACCATTTGGAAAATAGTAGGAAAGGACGAACCAAGGGTTCTGACGAGGAAGAAGAAGAAGAAGGTGACGAATTCTCTCTCTCTCTCTCTTACTTCCTTTGATTGAAGTACGCAATCACTTCTGCTGCGTCCTGTAAGTGACTTACTCTCAGTTATAAGAGCGAACTCTTACTTGTCTGGGCTTGGAGTCCAGAGGGATAAAGATAAGAGAATTACGAAAAGTTAAAATATTGTTCTTCCCATATGTAGGAACCTACAGTACAGCACCCACCATGACAAAAACTGTCTGTAATGAAGGAATTCAATGGATCGACCTACCTTTTTTAAATCCGTCCTGACACTTTCAGTTCAGCTCAAGTTTTAACTTCTTAAGTCATCTACGGTCACTTCATCTCTTTAACATGAGAGTCTATAACTGATATCTCTCTGTCTCTCTGACTTCCGTATGTGTGTGTGGAGGGAGGGTAAAACTAAAAAGAAGCAAAGAACTTCAAAGACATGAAAAAGATAATCTTTGGTTTACTATAAATTCTTAGACTTTTCCTTTGGTTCCATTTGTTTTGACATAAAATTTTACTGAATTTTTTTTTTTTTTTTTTTTTGACGTTTGATTTGAGGGAAAAAGATTTCTGTCTTTCTTTTATCTATTAAAAAATAAATATTAAAAAATATATTACATATAAAATGTTACACAAAAAAAAAACCAAACTAACCAAGCTTTTGAGTAGAGTTGGGTTAAAATTCTTGCAACAGACCACAGAAGAAGAGGGAATACTGAGGAGCTTCAGGCTTCTGCAAATATTTATGCAGTAATTATTATGCTTGTGTATTCTCTAGCTGGAGTTGATGGAACTTGAAAAAGTTAAAAAATATGGAAGGGTAAACGCTTAAAAGGGTATTCTTCTTTAGACACTTGGAGAACAGAATTGGAATTTTGCTGATCATGGATGTACCTGAAGGTTTTAACTCTGCATGTTGTGATACAAATAACAGCACATCATGTAACTTCCTGTTCTACTTCAACTGCTGTCGGTTGATGGCAAATTTAACATTTCTCTTTTAGTTTTACCCAAAAAACCATATCATCCAAATTAGGATGTGAATTTGCATGTGGAATTTGCTCCAGCCCTAATTCCCATTAATGTTGATTCTCAACCCTAATTTAGAATCATCTGTGAATGCACTTTGGTATTCATTTTTTACTACTTTGCTTTCATTTAATCAGTAATATAGCTTAAAATAAATAACTTTTTGTATAGCTAAGGTTCAAGTGCACAACCTGGGATCGGGTCGACTCTGCCTGCATCGGATCCACATCCTCTCCCGCTTGAGTTTGGGCAAGAGAGTTGGCGGCTCGAATGGATTGCCGCCACCTGGCTCTCGGGTGGATCCGAGCCGACACCCCTATCGGCTCAGCTTGTCGGCTCCGATGGAGGGCTCGGATCCACCCGAGAGCCAGGTGGGGGCCATCCATCCGAGCCGCCAACTCTCCTGCCCAAACTCAGGTGAGAGAGGATTTCTATACGCCTGCATCGGCTAACCTCCTTCAGAATTGACTGACACGTCATGATTTTCCTAATTCACTCTTACCAAGTCCTTGCCCAGGGGAGAGCGGAGCACAGCCGCACAGGTCGACCCTGGCCACTCCGATCCGTGCCCTAAAACCATGCTTGTGGGAAGAAAAGGTAAAATCAGCTGGAATTGAATAATTACTCAAACCACCCATTAGATATCGGCCATTGTTGAGTCTACTTAATCCGGACCTTAGTTGAATGAAAGACAAACTAAACCTCGCTCTTGCTTCAGCAAATTGGGAAGCTTGAGCTTCATGGTGGAGAGGCCTATCCAGAGTCATAAGCTGGTCATGACTAACATCATCCTTATTCCTTGATCAATGTGTGACTAAAATTTTCTCATTTCTGGTCATGAAGCGCAAATCCCTCCCATCACAGGCCTACGGACTACATCAAATTAGCTCCTAGTCCTATCCATGGTTTTAGTTTACAATATCGGAAAGGGTATCGATCACTTTAAAACCAATATGGGATTGGTATGGAACCAATGACAATGTGACATGTGGCCAATATTAAATTAAAAAAATGAAGGTATCAGATAGAGGTCTGTCGATATAGCCAATCCAAGCTTAACGCCTGAAACCATGCTCCCATCCCCTCCCCTAGAGAAATGGGAATCCATTTCTGGTAAATACCAAAGGTTAGACCTACAGTGTTCGGAAAAGTTATTAAAGATGGAAGGGTGAAGGGGTGTCCTTCTTTGGACTCCTAGAGAAATGAGAATATCGGAAAATTTCTCATGGATATCTCATTAATGTTGGGAGTAGAATGTCTTGTATTCCATCACATGAATTTGTAGGCTAATTCCGAAAGATTGTTAAAAAAAATTTAGAGTTATATATAGTTACGTATTTCAGTAAATCTATATATAGGTTTCGTTACATTGATAGTGAAGGAATTCCCTATTAGAAGCAGCTATAATCCTATTCTTAACTGACAATGAAACAGTTATTATTTCACCACGAACATAATAAATAAGAAATCTTATCAAACCACATTAATTCTTTATTGTGTGATTGTTTCTTATTATTATTTCGTTTTATTGCTTTACTTGTGTATAGGGTTTGAATTCTACTTCGAACAAGACCATTTTTCAATTCATGAGGAACTTAACTTGCATTTCTGTCTGGATCATTGCAACACAATGGGGAAAACATTATGAGAAATTTAAAAACAAAAATTTCATTATTTTATAATTTTATGGTAGAATTGTAAAAGAAGAATTGACTATTAGCTTCCAGAGATCGAGGAGGGAGAATAATAATAAAAGTCCAGTTCCTGAATAGTGTCATTTGTGAATTTGAGGATTGATGGGATGATGCCTTACCGCAACAGAATAACAGAGGAAGTCTCCTGAAGCGCATGTGATTCCTCCTTACACACCTGAGCTTCTGAGCTTCTGCTCAGGAGGTTCCTCTTCGCCCAATGGTAGTTCGTTTCTGATATTGAAGGATAGAGAAGAGGATCCTAAACTTCTCACTGAAGGGAAGCAATATGATTTAATTTGTTTCCTTTTACAGCAACCTCTGACGTTTCCACCATGAGTTGCTGCGGAATGATTCCGTCACGCTACCGCCATCTCCATAGACATTGGGGGAGAGAAAGAGAGATTCCATGAGAGAGTCTAGGAGTTCTTCCTTTTTTGCTATTTTGCTTAGAAAACGGAACGGCATCAGTAGTTGCCCTGTGTGTCGTTAAGCATCTCCTCTCTGATCAGTGCTTGATATTCCCACCTTCCAACATTAAGTAGTGGCTCTGGAGATTCTGAACCCTACAGACTGCCCTTTACTTCTTTTTTCAAAAAGAATAAAAATTTTAAGGTTTTTATATAATCTCTAAAATGTGTCTTTAGGCTCTTCCTTCAAAATTCAGATCCATATGTCTCCTGCGAGAAGATCCGTAGGAGACTCAATTAGATCTAGTCGAGGCTCGACAAGTGGATGTTGGTTAGATCCAAGTCAACCATCTCAGTCAATAAGATTAAACATTGAGAGGTGTTGATTCTGTGATCAGCTGGGATGGACGGGTTAGATTCAGTCAACACTCACGTGTCGGGCATCGACTAAATGCAGTCAAGTCTCCTACCAAATCCCTGACAAGATACGATTTCTATACCGAAGAGAACATTGTCATGGAAAAGTTTTTTGAAATATTGCTATAAAATTGATTAAAGAGACCTTGAATAGTAATCGGTTTTGATTTGATCACTTAGAACTGATTATTAATTGATTTGATTTTGATTTTTGTCTAATACTTATGATTTAAGTGAAATTATTCAATTGGTTGAACATTAAAAAGTTTCCTCAAATGATTAAAAAATAAATTGACTATATAGTCCCTGTTGAGATAGGGTCCTCATATACCAATGGGGCATAGGGAATTTTTTTCAACATTCTATTTTTATAATTATATTTTACTCTCTTGTTGTGTAAGTCCATTCCGTGACTGATTTCTATCGGTTTTGGATCTAATCGATTTAATATTATTATTTACAGTTTCAGTCATGTGTCAAATTCTCATTGAATCCGTACACTAATTCGACTCATATAGGATTTAGATATGGTCGATATCCTAAGTTTAATTGTTTAAGATTGATTCCTCAGTCTATTCCATCGATGATGACCATTAAAATATGCAAAACTCTGAAGTATAAACCCTGCTCCAATCTCTTGAAAAGGAATGTGGATTCAGATGAACTTGAAGTTCTCACATCCATTTTAAATGATTTTGGTAACTTTGGCCTCCGCAGACCTACCGTTCCCATTATAAAATGAAAATGTTAAAAACTGTGGGCTGGGCCCAACGCACAGCCATAAAAGGACGTAATAATGGACAGAACCCAACTTCGGCTATGTGCGATGAATGATATATATGTGGAGCCCATCTAATCAAGCCTGCTGATGCAATCCTAGAATCGAGTGCTATTGCTTATATTGTTGTAATTGAACTTAGATTTAAGATTTTAATTATTTCGGGTTTTTTTATTTTGGTCCAACAAGCCATGATTTGTTTTATTAGACTCATTGCAAAATTGGTTTAGGGTATTGTTATGGTTGGAAATCTCCCGTCGACTGTGACTCCAATAACATACAATCAGAGAGATTAGATAAAGAAATTGGACGACTAAACCCCGGGTACACTCCGATGCCTAAGTCACAATCCCATTGTAAGCAATCAAGAGGTAGCAGAGAGCTATTTTCAGTTTAAAGAGAAGGGAATCGTAGAGAGAGCTTGAGTGCAAAAGAGATGATTTTTTTTTTGGGGGGAAGGGGGGGTTATTGATGCAGGCAAGAGTTATAGAGGTACCCCGACTCTACATGTTGTGCGCAGAGTGGACTGCCAAGTGTCGTGCTATGGTGCAATAGTCCTAGAATCCTAGTCGGAGTGGAAAACTATGACACAAGTCCTAGTTGGAGTGGAAGACTGCATCTTGGATGGCAGAGTCCGACTAGTTTAGGGTGACAAATGTCGTCCTGTGGAGAAATCTCGTTGCATAAAGGAGACTTACTGAGTCAACCGACTACAAATAAGTCGAAACCAGATATGGGCCGTGCTCTGCTAGGAGACAGACTCTTCTAACATATCTTACAAGGAGAAGGAATCTTCAACTGGTGATTCGACTATCAGTATAGGCCTGGTGACTCGGCCATTAGCACAGTCGGCGCATTCGGCCATGCCTGGTCGATGCTTTCATGAATGGTATGTCACATGTCAGTTTTTTATTAAGGAAACAGGTATTAATATTGCTTTTTAATTTTTAAAATGTTTTTACTTTTGCATTTTTTAATATTACTATTATTGTTGCTATATATATATATATATATATATATATATATATATATATATATGAGATGATATCTGGTTAGGCATCAATTGTCACCATAGGACATAAAATTTCATCAGAATATGCAAAACTTACCAAGAATGTTCCTCCCACAAAATCTTTTTCAATAGTACCTGTCTTTCAACTTATAGAGAAAGCTACAAAGAGAACCTGGAAGCCATATTTGATATCATTTGTCTTCAAATATCTCAATATCAGTTCAGACATTTCATACCATATGACACCAAAAGGTTCACAGTTTCTGCTAATTCAACTTGTATTGGTGCCAACCCTTGCATCGATTGTCCATGTTAAGAGTATATCATTGAGGAAGTTGCAAGATAGATGCAGGATTTATATAAGATTCAAAAATCATCTGTTATGTGCAGCAATGCATCTTCCAATGCAGGAATCTACATAGTGCTTCATGAATCATATCGCTGTAAACAAAGATTCAAAGTTATGATTTATGAGGTGCAGCACTAGGTCACGGTCCCGTTTTGCTCACTGGATGTTCCGAAGAATGATCTCTATTAAATAGAGCCATTGCAAAATACTCACAGAAGTATCGACAATTTGGATCTAAATGATGTTGATGGAACTACCAACTTACTACAAAGAACAATATCAAGAAGCCTTAAATGACATGTTCTTTTCCCATCTCTCAAGTTTGAGGGCATGCAAATTGATGTGCTCAAATACAACATGAAAACCAAAAAATTCTGGCCAAAGTGGTGAGAAAAGTCAACCGTGCTCATCAGCAAAAGAGAAGGTGTTGAGTTAGAGCTTATTGATACAAGTAGAAAAAAGGCAAACAAAAGCCTCTGAATAACAACACCCAACACCCCTATCCCCAAGAAAATAAAAAATAAAATTGGTATTGATCTGGGTGAGGAATGGTTTAGGTCATACAAATAAATTTAGGAAATTGCTCAGGATCAGAACTAATTTTGAAGAACTGTATGGTGAAGGCTACAAACAAATATGGTAGCAAGAATCTCAACTCAAAATATTGTAAGAGAAGTTGACCTAAGATTGTAAGTGATTATACCAATGCAGCAATACCTCTACTTCAATCCGGCAATGTGAGGTGAACCCAAATAAACATAATGCCATTCAAACTAGGTGAGTAGAAAATGGCATGGGTTCGACAAAAACAAAAGAGAGATTGATAAATAAGAGAATACTCCCATCATTCTGGCTGTAATTCTATAATTGGAAGATATATTCAAGAGCTATAAAGTCTCATAATTTACAATGTAATCTTATCATCAACTGTTGTCTGATTGATTGCCAGAGGTGAACATGGGAATAGTATAGATAGTTACTTTCATGAACATTACCCTGTTCCAAGCAAAGTATATGATAGTATAGGAAATATTCACAGAAATTCACAAATTGAGAATAAAATAGAAGATAGACTTAAGCATATGGAGAACATAGATGCAGAATGGGAAGATCTTGAGGAGCACTGAGCACATCCATCAACTATCAAATAAAGTTGAACATAGAAAATAGAGGATAAGGTAAATTGAAAATAAAAGGTCAAAGCTTTTGAAACGGGGGAGGGGGGGGGGGGGGGGGAAAAAAATCCAACCATGAGGATGGATGACAATGGTGGGCAGACTAACACAACACAATCTTTTTGTAACACTATCATGTGTTCTTTCAATCCTAAACAATAAGTGGAACTGTACAATATCAATTTACATGTAAGTGGTGAAAACATAGAAGTGAGTGATGTTCCTATCCATAAAAACCTACAGCTGCACACTGTTCCATCAAGTATATAAACTTTCTGTTGAATATGCTAACTAAGACGCATCCTTTTCAATCTGAAGCTTTTGAGCACCAAAACGGCCCTTCAGGATCTGCTCCCAGTGTCTCAAAGCTGCATTTTCTGCTGGATCTCCAGCAGATTTCTCTATTCCTCTGTCTAAAGCAATATGTTGATCACGGCATTCGCAGCTACAGAATGCACGAAGGTAACTGCATAATCAAGTGTCAGTGTTAACATCTGAAAGAATCACCAGCCAAAAAACTACTAACTGCAATTTCCTTTATAAGGATAAATACAATAGCACAATCTATGTATGTTGTTTCCTTTTATCGATCTATTTGATGACCTCAAAGTGCATATCATTGAGATCATGAGATCAAACAACTTTTAACCATCATTAATAATTAAAATGACCCCCCCCCAAGACACACACACACAAAAGTAGGGAATATAGGATGCCATACATAGTTTGTCCATGACTTCGAGGAATAGTAACTGGGATTCCTCTGTAAACTAGAAAATCTGACAAGTAAAATTTAATTCAGAGTAACTGACAAACTTCTCATGAGAATTTAAATGGCATTGTAAAGAAAATCAAAGGAGAGATATACCATTGCTTGGAGGTATAACAAATTCAAGAAACAGAGGTAGGCATATTGACCTCGCCTAGAATTCCAAAAAAAAAACTACAAGGACTGACTTTCTGATTGCATCATTGCAATGGGATGAAAAAAGAAAACAAGTATATCCATGAACAGCACTCTGTAACGAGATATAGGAAAGCTCAAGAGACAAATGGACTTTTCGTTTTTCCCTGGTAAACCCATTCACCTTCAAACAAACCATACAAGACAGCACTGCCGAATAAGCTCGAGACTACACATTGATCAAAAGTCTAAAAGATGCATGGAAATTACACCAGATTAACTGCCAACCTCAAATAAAAATTAAAAAAAAAAAAAAAAAGCTATACCTGTACATGAAAATATCATCTCCTTCGCCAATCTTCTTCTTGCAGAGGTAGCAAGCCTCAAGAAACCCGCCGACCTTGGCATTATCAGAGTTCAAATCAGGATTCTCCACGCTCGATTCCCGAATCGGAGATGCAATTGTCAGAATCCCTCGACAAGGTTGCTCTAGTTGAGAATCTGACGGCCTCGAGAACTTCTGAACCGGTCTTTCAACTGCCGCCGAAGCTGCGTTCGCTCCCCAGTTAGCTTTCGGAGGATTAACCGCCCTCACCTGAGTAACAATACCGATCTCTCCCATGCTCGAAGACCTCGCGAGGCGCGAGCGTTTGAACGACATTGCGATGAGGTTGCAGAAACAATGAAGGTTCGAGCAAAAAAAAATCACTGAGAGTATAGGAGTCCACGGAATTAGGGTTTGCAATTAAATAGCGAGCGAGGGCTGAATATAAGGTAAGAGACGGAGACAGAGTCCTACTACTCTACTATGAGTGCGATGAGGAATGAAAATTGAAGAGAGAGAGTTGCGCGCGAGAAAGAGAGAGAAAACGGTATGAAAGCAAAGGAAGTTGAGCCGTTAAGGAGCTTTTTTAGTGTTCTACCCGTCCACGCCAACTCATGTGGGTGGTCCCCACTCCCGTTCCGAATCTTGACACGTGAGACCGTTTCCGAATCTTGGTTTTGGGTCGAACCGTCCAAATATTGCGTTTGGTCTGGGCTCCATTGGGTAGCATGTTTTAAGAATGGAGCTCGTCTCAAATTCGGAATGAACTTCAGACGAAACAGTGTCGACTGGATGGCCAACACATAGCACTCCTCAGATCCGGCAATTGAGTGAGATGAGAGTTGTTGTACGGAAAAGTTTAAAAAAAAAAAAAAACTGCAAAGCACTCAACCGTCGAATCTGGGGGAGTACTGTGTGTCGGCCATCCAGTCGACACTGTCTCGTCTCAAGTTCATTCCAAATTTGAGACGAGCCCGATCCATATTTTAATGGGTTTGTTGGCTCGTTGCACCGATTTGTCGGTTTGACTGTTATTCTTTTAAAGTACAAAGGGGTTGTTTCTGGCCGCGACAGTCAGTTATATGTGCCACGTGAAAGTTTAGTTGGCACAACCACACAATCGCATAGTTTAGTAGACTTGTCCACCTATTACGAGTCTATACTTTGGCCTAGGTTCGGATCAAATTGGGCTCGGTTTTATAGGGTGACATAAACAAATTCAACGTAAACAAATTCACTAAGAGTTTTGGGCTAGGTGGGTTGCACTAGACACATTACCCAATGGGCTGATCTGGTTTTGAGTTGTTGTCGTGCTTATATTATCAGGTTTTATCGGGCTTGTTCAGGTTGAAAGCCCGATGGGAATCTATTAAGTCCATCCAGAAAAACTAAAGTAGTGAAGCTAGGGTGTCATATTAGGTCTAAATCGGTTTGGTTTAGACTAATCGGTATTATTTTTTGGGCCAATTTCAGGCTAGTCCAGCCCAAACCAAAACAAATAGGATATACCATACCTCAACCCGAAACATGTCCGATAACAAATTAGTCTGGATCGATTTCGGTTTAATTTAGACCGATTCAATCTAGGCTATCGATTCGATTCCAAAATTGAATATTGAAGCAATTTCTCCTAAAAATCTTTCCAGATTTTCAATCCCTATTTTCACTCATATCTTCCCTCATCTTTCTCCCATTCCAGTCGCCCTTAGTTGACAGTCATTTTCTCTCCTATTCTTCTTTGGTTTCTTCTCTCCTAAAATCTATCCAGATTTTCAATCTATATTTTCACTCATATCTTCCATCATCTTTCTCCCATTCCAATCGTCTCATATTCTTCTTCGATTTCTTCTCTCCTAAAATCTCTATAGATTTTCAATCTCTATTTTCACTCCTATCTTTCCTCATCTTTCTCCCATTCCCGTTGCTCTTAGTCCATGATCATTTTATCTCCTATTCTTCTTCGGTTTCTTCTCCTACTTCCTCTCCTGGCAGATTCTGCTCTTCCCTCAATATCGAAATAAAAAATCATGTCATTTCTCCTCCCTTTCCTAGTTCTCTCTCTCTCTTCAAACCCCGATTATTCTCTTTATTTTTCTGCTGCAACTGATTTCTCACAGATTTTATCTTCACCAAAATTCGGAGATCCCCAATCCCTTTTTTTTTTCCTTTGCCATTTTCTCTCACACCTCATTCTTTTCTCTTGATTCGACAAGTACTTTAATTAACTCACCCATTATATATATCCAAAGGAATCAGGATGGCTGTCAACAGGGAAGAACGAAGGAGAACCAGAATATGAATTTCATATTAAGAATGAGAATCCAACATAATTAAATACAAATCAGAATACCAACTCATGAAAATCAAAACTAGTGTGTAATCAAGGAGTTTTGCCTCACTGATCGCCTGTAATCATTCCGCTTGCATCTGAGTCCATCATATCATCTCCGTCGAAAAGAACGTAAGGGAGAATGAAAAGAATATGAGATTATGGTTTATTTTAGTTGGATATAAAATGATTATATTGGTCTTTTAACAGTAATAAGATTTAAAGTATGGATAAAAGGTTGAGAGTAGAGTTGTCTATACAAAAATTTAACTTTTAACACCGTTAAAAATTGGGGCTATTTGGATTTTAATAGTTATTTAGGGGAGGTAACTGTCTTTTTTGAAACATTTAGGGATCAACGGTCAATAAGGTAAGTTATAGGGGAGGTAATTGTCTTTTACCCTAAAATCTAAGAGATAACCAATAATCCAAGACCGTCATATGCAAATTTCTTCATATATTATATTGTCTTATAGAATTAATGAGAGCTCTTAATTGTTTATCAAAATAGGACCTGTGATGGGCATCCTGTACCCTAGCAATCATCGAGCGATATGTGGCAGGACATGTATAGGCAGGAGAATCCGTCACCTTAGAATTCGGACAAGTCAGCATCCGACCTTTGTACATTCAGACTACCTTAATGGTCCAACCGTTCGACTCACAACTGTTACCCATATCCAGCACACATGTGTGCACCGCATTTAAGGAGTAACGGCCTACACATGTGATGTAACCATTGGGCGAATAACTCCACTCAGACATAATGGACGACACATCTGATGTAACCGACGGACGAATAACTTCACTTAGGGGTAAATCCGATTTTACACCATCCAATGCGCATTAGTATAAGTAGAGACATGTGGATTGAACTTTATATACTGAAACTCACTCTACATCTCCACTTATTCGAAGCTCGTATTCTTATACTGAGCTCCATATTTGCTTGTACTTTGAGTACTGACTTAGACATCAGAGTAGCCCAATATTTCAAACCCTCGCCTCCTTTGTCTTTCTCTCATTATTAGATCCGTCTTGCACTAAGGAATTTGTTCAATTTATGACTGTAATAGAATTTACATCGTAAATTATTATTATTATTATTATTATTTTGGTAAATTATCTACTTCATGTAACAGTCGATGCAAGTTCATACATTTTTTAGACCCCATACAAGTAGAGTCTGTGCTTCAACATATCTAAAGAGAAATAATATGCAAATACCATTTTTTTTCTCCCCTTGAATGTGGCCATACAAGCACAAGAATAAAATAATAATTTACGAGAAAAAAAAAATATGGTTGTTCTTTTGACACTTGAGAGTATGGGGATATAAATACCTTTTTTAATCTCTTTGTCGACCAAATATATTTTCTATTTTTTTACAATTTTTATTTTTATTTATTTATAAGAATTTTGAATTCAGCCCATTATTTTCTGTTCTTCCTATGACATTTTTTTCACTCTTTTACCTACCCATTATTTTTTTTCTTGCACACCCCCCCCCCCCTTTTTTTGGTATAAATGTTTGCCTTTCTTTCCATATTGATAGCATTGTTTTTTGCACACACAAAAAAAAGAAAAGAAGAAAAGTTATTTTGATTTATGAAAGCCAATCTTATACTAAATATCAACAAAAATAAGTTGTATATGTTGTGTTTTGTGCTACAATTTATGCTCTAATTGTATTTAGAGTACCATAGTGGGATTCAAATCCTCTCCTTCCTGAGATTCGAGAGGAGGGGTGGCGGTCTGAATGGATGGCTAACACCTGGCTCTCGGGTGAATCCGAACCCTCTATCCAAACTGACACCGAAAGGAGGAGATGTGATTTGGTAGTTGGATTGGTATGTATGTTTTGAGATAATTGTCATAAAAAATGGAAGGAAAAAAAAAAAAAAAAAACTGAATTAACATAAAATTATAAAAGGTTATGGCAATTTTTTTTTTCTTTAGTCAACCAATTTGGTATCTTACACTGTGGTCTATCGACATGCACCTTCAATTCATGATAAGTACCTCTACCCCCATATGTCGAATGCTCCAACCGACCTCTTATGTCCCTTCGTATTCTATGACCCTTAATAGTCATCCTTAATTCTATTTAAAAATTCCTTATTGTTCGTATAATAAATTAGAAAGGTTGGGCATTGTTTTATGAAATTATAGGTTAAAAAAAAAGAAAGATAGACTATAACCATATATTATGTCAATTACACCAAAAAGATATTAAGTTAATCAAATTGAAATACAGATGTAATATAATGAAATAGAGTCACTTTGAGGTTCCCAATAAATCAAGACATGGAATGAAGTTATCGCAAAGAAGTTTCGGAGTTACAAAGGAAGCCGTTCAATCAGAGAAGGAAACCAGGACGAACTATTATTGTCACATTGAATGGAGATGCGTCTCTGGTAAACAAAGTTTTATCTCTCCCCTGCTATTTTGCTATTTAATTAAACTCCGTTGAGAAAAATTTATGTTTCTTTAATAACCCAAAAAAACAAAAAAAAATAAAGTTGCAGAACCCAATCCGTTATTCATCCTCATCATAGTCATGGCCAATTCCGATCATTGAAGATTGCACCACTTTTCGATTTTGTTTGCTGAATCGCATTTTGCAGAATCAGAGCCCTTGACCAATGAAATTCGAATCTTTGGCGAGGCCTTGCACAAGAGGTGATGGAGTGATGTGTCTGAAGTCACTGACGGGTGCAAGAAAATTAAAAAGAAAAGCTTCTCAAATTGATGTCTTAGGCAAGGCTCTAAACATTATTTGCAATTTATGTCCATTTCTACCATACATGCATAGGGGAAACAATGATATAGAAAAATTCTAATGACCGTTCTAATGCAGGAAATAAGAAAAATGACAGAAAGCTTATCCACAAATCTGTAATTTAGATTAAAGTGAGAATTTTGAAATTCTTTTCGTTTCCTTTTTTGCCAGAGTTTGGCAGATGTTTTTTTAGGGGCATTCCTTCTCAGTTAGGTTTCATGTTTGAATAGTTGTTTGAATGTTTTCATTTTGGTGCCATTACAATGAAATAGATGAAGTAACCATCAGACGAATAACTTCACTTAGGGGTAAATCCGATTTTACACCATCCAATGCGCATTAATATAAGTAGACCAGATTCTGAAGGTATGCGGATTGAACTTTATACACTGAACTCACTCTACATCCCCGCTTACTCGAAGCTCGTATTGTCATACCAAGCTCCATATTTGCTTGTACTTTCAGTACTGACTTAGTCCAAACCTTGACCTCCCTTGTCTTTCTCTCATTGTTTGTAGATCTGTCTTGCATTAGGGAATTCGTTCATTTTCCGATTGCAACAAAACCTACTTCATATTATTATTATTATTATTATTATTTGGTAAATTACATACTTCATTAAATAGTGGATGCAAGTTCATACATTTTTTGGACCTCATACAATACAGTCCGTGCTTTAACATACTTAAAGATAAATAATATGCAAATACCTTTCAATTCATATTGGTCATGTATTAAGAACCGTTTGATTAAGGTTTGAAATTGGGACAGACTATTATTGTAACATGGTAGTATATTTTTTGGTGATAGAATTTTAGCCTCGGATAGGGTTGTCCAACCCTTGTCCCTGTGTAGAATTTTAATATGAATAGGCTCTTACCCGTGGAAAAAGCATGGTAAAAAACTTGGCTAACAAGTCAAAATAGTTGTGAAAAGACATATCATTCAATTGATTTAAAGCACAAGAGAAAGTATAACACAAGGTAGTTACATGATTGGATTAGACTATGAAGTTTGATTGTTAAATTAATGTTTTGGATTAGACACATAGATCATCCACGTGATTAAATTACATTTTCCTTGTTACCCAATTCCTAACTACCAACAACGATGGAGATATATTATTTTTATCATTTAAAAATTCCACCATCGGTTCGTTTCGTTTATACAATTTTTTTTTATTATCTTTTTTCATTTTTTGAGATTTTTTTTTTCTTATTGTGATATGTTGGTTATATGCATGGTCGTGCATATAACATTTTACCAAAGTTTTATAGGTAATTAGTTATTCATATAACAATGAAATGTAATATTTCAAAAATCACAAGATAAATATGATCCATTATTTTTATTTATTTATTTTTTAAATTTAATATAAACCATTTATTCATGCTTAGAGTTAATAGAGTACACTTTTACTAGAAAAAAAAAAAGAGTTAATAGAACACACAATAATGTATAATATTTTTTTTTTGGGTAAGATAATGTATAAAGTTTTGGTATATATGCATTAGTAATTTAGTATGCAAGAAATTCATATCAATATAAAAATAATATTTAATTGAATTAGATTATGATAATTGACACGTGATTAGATATATTTATTATTCTATTTATATATTCAATGATCAGAACACATTATTTATCTACGTAACAAAATAAATGTTTCCTTACCATAAACAAAAAAAGATGAAATAAATGTTTTTTGAGATTTTGAAAATATTACAAAGATGTGTGACAATAATAATTTACAAAGTTTATATGTAAAATATAACAAGGCTTTACCCAAAAAAAAAAGAAAAAAAAAAGAGGAAGTATGGGAGCCTATGTGGATGCGGCGGGCGACCCTTACCATTGTGATTCTGTCCGGACCCACACAGTAGATGGTGTACGGTGTTGATCACATCTCACGGTGGTTCAATTCTATATCCTCGGCCAGTGGATTCTGATAATCATCACGACCGTGAATTTCAAGATCTACGGCTCTCGAAAAAGGAGCTTCCATTTTTATTCCCAAAATACCCTTATATATATATACACTTTTCGACCGACCCAGGTCCGTTGCCCTCGTGGGTTGTAGCACCGTTTAAAAAATTTCCTTCGTCTTGGCTCGCCTGTTCTCTGCTGCTTCGTTAGCTCCCTCGGCGACTGAGGAGCGGCGATAGTAAGCTATACACAGAGTAGCTGAGCTCCCTAGGTTTCTTGTTTTCTTACTATAGCTTATTTTGTCAATCTCAGAGTCACTGCCGCTGGAATTTATATTTCAAGGTCGAAGTTACTCTTCAATGGCGACTCCTTCTGATGCTTGGGTTGTAAAGTCTCTCAATAAATCAGCTGGTTCTAGGCGCTTTGTGGTATGTTTCCGAAATTTTATTTTGTGGATATAGTCATTCTTCTGTTCCGGTTTATCAGTTTTTATCAATTCCAAGTTAAAATATAAAGCATGAATATTTGTGTTTTTTTTTTTCTACAGTTCAAGAATTTCTCTCAGCGATTGGAAGAAATTGATATCAATGTCTTTCGAAGTATTGACCCAGTAAAATCCCAGCCGGCGGAGGGGTCTTCTTTTTTGCGAGACTGCCTCGTAGAATGGCGGGTACTTATTTATTTATTTATATATATTTTTACTTTAAATATATTTTTTTAAGATGGTATTAGTATAGAAGTTCCTTATGGTGGTTATTAAATTATTACCATAATTACTTATGATGTGTTATTCTGGCCTGAAGTTTAGTCCTGTTAGAGATTAAATATGGTGATGTTTAGAGTGCAAATGGTTGAAAACCTAAAGTATTGTAGTGCGAATTTGGAGTTAGCAGTTATTTTATTTTGCTTAAGGCCTGGATATAGAATAATTAATTTGTAGTATACTTGGCTATTTTAAATCAAACGGTTATAGCCTTATAGGTATCTAGGGAAGGTTCAATGATGGGTTAAGTGTGATTGATAAATGGCACGCATTATAGTAGCTAGAAACCTTTGAACCGAATGATTAGATGACCTTTCAATGTGCTACTAAGCTTGGCCATTTATCCACAAATTTGGTTATTATTGTGTTGTAACATGGTAATATAGACAGAATGGACAGGTTTCTGAACACTACTGATTTGATTCATCACTTCATTGGTTCTTCTTTGGGTAATATACAGGAATTAAATACTGCAGAGGACTTTATTTCATTTTACGATGAAATGATGCCATGGGTACAAACATTGCCACAAGTTTTACTCCACAAGGAAACTATAATTTCTAAACTACTTTCCAGATTGCACATAAAAGCAAGACTGTCACTTGAACCTATACTCAGGTATGTTGGCAATATTTTTCAGTATTTTTGGTTTGAAACATTGGTTTCATTTTTTTCACGTATCAGGTATGCTTAGATCTTCTTTGTTTACCTGTTTCTTAGTTGATGGAAAAATTGAAAATTTATTCATTACTCAGTATAACCAAAACGAATAGGAAGAACCAGATGTACATGGCAAGGTGGGAGCTTATCTGTGTCAAGGACACCAACAATACTAAGGGATAATACATCTAAAAATATTTCACAAACCCAGTCTCTAGCCATTTCAGGTGCCAGAGGGTGGACTGCTGGAGTGTCGGGAAATCAAGAAGAGGGGCTCATATCAGGAGTCATATGGGTAACTCCATCATCATTAGGAAATTCCAAACTGGTTTGGCATTCTAGAGTTGAGGACTGGAGAAATGCTGTCATTAAGTCTTATATTATTTTATATTGTAATGCAGACTATGCTGTGATATCGTCTTCTTGTTATTCTTCTAGTTCTTCGTCTTTTGAAAACCAAATGGTTTTGGTTTTTGAACCTCACATTGAGCCCTTTCTGTTTTTTCTACAGTCCAAATTTAAAACACACAGCACAACAACAAACAAGCAGTTTATTATGGAATCTGAAAGATCCAAATTTTAGGGACATAACCACCACAATGATTATGAAGCTTGATGTCAGCCTGCAGCCTAGTCTGAGTGGCAGGGAAGGGGTGGGGTGACTGGCGAGGGAGGGAGGGAAAGAGGGAGAGAGAGACATGGTGGGTCTGTTTGCTTGTTGGAATTGTGTCTGGCTTTTCTTGAGGGAATTCTAGCAATGCTATTCTGTGCATGTTATGTGAACAGTTTCATTCTCCAAGAGAGTCACTTGCTTCACCATATGTTGATTTTATCAGATGGCTACTGTCTTCATATTTGTTAGCACTTGATTACATCTCAAGGAAATTAAAATACCATTTGTGAACAGTCTGCGCTTTTGTTGATAATACAGATCACCTTGTTTGATAGATGTAATCCCCTTCCCTCTACAGGTTGATTGCAGCCTTCTCCAGAGATCTCCTGGAGGACTTCTTCCCGTAAGTTACCTATTTCTTTCTGGAAAGTTTCTCATTTGTTGGAAAAAAAATCATTTCCTCTATCTTGTATGTTTACGTGATTCTTACTTTTTTTTTTTTTAAATGTGCCTAAATACTGGGTGCTTTGGGTACCATTGCTTCTTCATTTTTTTTGTTTCTTTGTTTCATAGCCTGTGATTTCAGGCATTGTTTTTCTGCTATTACATGGATTCCTAGCATTTAGCTGGATCATTTGATATACTGTCACTGGGGAGACCCTGCATAGTCTATGAATTGAAGTTCATATGCTTTTTGTCCATCTTGTTGTGTACTTGTTCTAAATTGCGTTAGGGAATTGTAAATCCCTGCAAATTAAAAAGGAGACTTTCAGGAAAAAAGGCATTGGTGTTCCTTATTATCAGACAAAACTTTATGTTGTTGATGATCCTATATATGCGTATATAATCAAGAGAGTATGCTACATTGACCCCATATTTAGTGGTGTTGTACTCTGTTAACTCCTACCCTTGATCAATTCAGAGGCTTGCCAACTTTTTGAAGTGATCTGATTTGGGTCAATCTCTAATGTGTTAGGATTCCCTTATATTAGAAGGAAAGAAATTTGGATAATAGATCTAAAAGCCTTTCGGTCCATTTTATTTCTTTTTGATGGCTGATTTATTGTGATCATAAATTGTTTGCAGCTTTCTGCCGAGGATCACTGATGCTTTAGTCACCCTGCTCAAAACAGGTGCTGAAAAGGAACCGGATATACTTGAGCAGGTCTGAGCCATTGTCACTTTACAAACTTCTGTGTCTTCCTTGTTTACTACTATTTCCCTCTCTCTTCTAATGCTTTAATATGAAGTACTCATGTGAAAATCAGTGCCAATTTTGAAGTGAGATCCTTCTTTTGCAGATTTTTACATCTTGGTCCTGTCTCATGATGTACTTGCAGAAGTATCTTGTTCAAAATGTTGTCCATTTCCTGAAGTAAGTAAATTTTAGTGTAATTAGCAACCTCTTCTCTTAGTTGAGTATCTCAGAATCCTGAGCATGTTGTCAACTTCATATGTATAATAAGTTTCTTTAAGGTGATATATAAATTATTTAAATACATCAGAAATGAGGGCAACTATTCAGGTATTGTACCTTGAAGACGATATCTAAATTATTCAAACACATCAGAAATGAGAGCAATTATGCCGGAATTTTCTATTCACGTCATTCCAACTTAAAAAATGTAAGAGATGTACAATTTACGTTGGTACAGGCCGGGGGAGAAAAGAAAATAGCTATATGAAAAGCTTTAGGAAATAGTAATTATTAAAACTTATCTCCTTCTGTAGGTTACCATTGTATAAGATGTAACCATTAATGGCCCTTGGGAATACCGTCAACATCATGGATTTTTTTTTTTGTAGCCAGGCCCTAATTCTTGTCTGGATTTAATAGCTGTGGCTGATTTTGCTTTGGTTTTTAGTTGGATGACCTGACTTCATGACACACCATGTAGATTACCCTCCTGATCAAGAAGGATGGATCCATGTATGGACAAAGGAACATAATTTTCATTTGGAGACCAAGGCTGGCAATTCATTGGCCAGAGAGAGGGTGGGAAGAATAGCAACGTAAATGTGCTGCAAACGCAGTCAGCCCATGGAGCCATAAATGGTGCCGAGTGGCAGACATCAGTTCAAACGGTTGGTTAAATGGTTCAAAATGAGTTAGAATTTTGAGACACTAAAATTTAGATTCTGCTGATAAATATTGGCGTTAAATACAGTTGAGGGTGGTAGCATACTGGTAAGTGATTTGATGGTCTAATGTGTTCATGGTTCAAGTCTCACTAGTAGCTTTGTTTAACATTTTTTAAACATTTATATATAATGTGTATATAATACTAATAAATCCTGGTGCAACTATTAGGATTAATGGTCCAATAGTTGTGGTCACACAGATCATTAACCTAGTGACTGAGTTTAGGGAAAACCTAGCCATAGGGATTAATCCACCTATTCTGATGATTGTGACTGTCCAACTGGTTCAGTCGGCCATGCTGGGCTAGGTCTTAGAACACTGCTATGTATGTTGGGCCTCACCCTAGCACATGAGATATCTTGGCTCTATTCTCCCCTTGTGCCCTATAAGTAGGTTTCTTGTACTTCCTTTTTTCGATAAATCCCATTGTTGCCTACAACAACAACAACAAAGCCTTGTCCCAACTAAATGGGGTCGGCTACATGGATTCTTGCCTACAGGGAAAAAAAAAGTGACTAATTCTAGAACAGGTTTCTACACCATTATTGGCTGATGGCATCTTACCAAATGTTTTGAGGCTCCATCTGAAATCTCCAAATCCATCCCCCCCCCCACCCCAAAAAAAAAGGGGGGGGGGGGGGGGCCTTGTGTTTCTTAGGAAGTTCTTTTTGGATTATCTCAATCTGTTTTTCGTAGGAAGTTCTTTTTGGATTATCTCAATCTGTTCTATCAGACTAGCTGTCTTTGTTTTAACATTTTGGACCAAAACGAGCCGCATTATTTTTTATTCATATGCATCTCTCTCATTTGGTTTGTTTACTATTGAAATTGCTGATATAGAGGAAGAATTTTTTTTATATATCATGTGATGTAGTCCTCTGGGGGCCAATGTAGTACTTCTCTTTGGGCCAATGAAAAAAAGGGAAATGGCTAACGTTTTTCTTTCTCATGAAGGGTTACAGCTAATATAAGATATTACCCCAAGGTTTATGTCCAAGAATTTATGGCTGAGGCTATTTCTTTTTTGTTGAGGAATGCTCCTGAAGAGCAACTTAAGAAAGGTATTTATTACTCTCTCTCTCTCTCTCTCTCTCTCTCTCTCTCTCTCTCTCCCTTTCCCTCACACACACACACGAGACAGAGACACACACGGAGACTGCAGTTGCATTTATTTGTGGCAGAAGTATATAATATATCTGATTGTGTGAAACATGAATTATTTGATTTATGTTTTAAACTGATTTTAAACTACAATAGATGGAGAAACTTTATTGTTGATGAACACAAATTGGGTTCTACAAGTTATTAATGGCTGCCTGTATCTTTCTTTATCTTTAGCATGGCAAAGTGGTTTATTATCTTCTGTACTTTTAGAAGCTGTCGGTGCTGATTTTATTTTGTTTAGAACTGTCAAAGCAGAATATTCTTATGTGGTTTATGGAGTTCTCAGCAGTCAGCTACTTTAAGATCGTAGTTGATGATGACACACATACACACACATGCAAAGAGATTTTTGGCAATCAGTTAGGAGGTCTTCTAGGGCTAAATTTAGACATTAGGAATTAGGAACTTTTGTCTGGTTGCATAGACAAGTTATAAAGAATAACACTTATTAGCAGCATTTTCTGTGATGAGTCTTGTCTTATGTTGTGGGTTCTATAGAAAGGCATGTTGCTGCAATAAGAAAAAAAAAATATTATGAATTTCTTATTTCTCAATTATTTATTAGCTTTCGGTTGCATAATATTTTCTTTTCCTGGTGAATCAGTTTTAACACTAGAAATAAATTACAAAAATTACTTATAATAGACTAACTAACATAGTTCTGTTAGCACAATATTGATTGCTACAGTAGGTTAAATTTCAACTGAGAATTGTAATTAAGAAACTGAAAACTGATCATTTTAACAGAGAAAGCTACTATTTTAATGAGACAAATTAGAATAATATAATAAGTCAAATTTAATTATGGTACCTATTAGAGGAAGAATCCTTTTTGCTCCTTTCAGATCGTGGAGCTGATTTCTAACACATTTACCCTTCTAAAATAATGGCTATGACCTATTTGGAGGTCTTTCTTGGAGAGTAAAAACCTATTAGGGAATCCTTGCAGGATTATTGAGTGGTGAGATGATGATTGATTTGACACTCTTTGATCCACCTACAAGAACTAATAATTCTTCCTTTGGAGAGAATGGTCATGACCTCTAGCGGTGTTACCGTAGTTACCCCCCTTGAAATCTGATTTACACATCCAATTTTTCTACTCAGATGATCTTCTTCCTCTAGCACATTCGTTTGTATGACTATGCTTTTATATTTGTTCCTTTTCTCACTGAAATTCATTGTTTAAGGATATTGTCAAGTTTAAAACTTTTTTAGTCCTTTGAATCAGATAAAATGTTACACTGTATACTATATTTGAGTCAGTCTTTGACTATTGTAACACTTTATACAATACTAATAGAGTAATAGGCTTGGAAATCCTTTGAGACTGATTGATTCATTTTTCTTGAACTTGTAGGTGTCGACACTTACATTAATCTTAATGGTTTCCCTGTTGGAACTCACCATATGCTTATACCTTGTTGTTCTTGACTATATTCAAATTACACAACTACATCCTTGAATAAAACCAGGGAGAATCTCATGAAGGTCAAATATTGGCTATCTGGTCTCCTTCTCCGTAGACTGCCTCTGTACTCGGTTCTCTTTTTCTTTCTGGAATGCTTTCCTGTGACAGGCATAAATCGGAATGACTCTCCACCGATTCTGATCCATTTTGGAAGAACCATCCTAAATAGGCTAAGAAGCAACAGGAATTGACTAAAATGACCTAGAACTGCCAGATTGGATTGGCCAGAATTGGGATCGGGAGCCGGCTGATACCGATCCTGATTTCTTGAACCGTGGTTACAGGTTCTTTATCCTACATCTAACTTCTGAATACGTTCTCCACCAAGGCCATTATAATCTTCCAGCAATCCACTTGAGACCTAAATACCTACTCAACCTCTTGCCCTGACTGCAACTGGAGCTGTCATTCTCCCTTTCCAAGTTTCCAACCACCTTTTGTATTTGGAGGACAGAGATCTTGATGCAGCTCAGGATCCACAAGATTTGGATCTCTATTGGAATTTCCCTAATTTGGGAAATCTTTGTAATCCTTTATTTTAGAAGGTTTAGGTAGATTAGTTAGGATTTTTTTAATATTTATTTGGCTTAAGTTTTTTTATTTAGTAGTTTTTTATTTAGTTATAACTTTTATTGTAATTAGAAGAGGTGTGGACCCATTCCACATTCCATGATTTAGTTTATTTATTTTATTTCTCCTTTTTTGAGTTGGTATTTGATTAGGATTGTATTGCCTAAATAATAGGCGACTTTTCTAATTGGTCCTTTTTGAGTAGTTTGTGATTAGGATTGTATGCCTATATATTAGGCAATTTTTCTAATTGAAAATATAATAGATAATGATTATTGAAGGAAAAAAGAAAAAAAGAGCTCACGGTTTCTCTCCTCTCTCTCATGTAAGTCTCTCTCCCTCCTTCTCTCACGATCTCTCTCTTTCCCTCGATTTTCCCCCTCCTTAAATCTCTGACGGTACTTCCCTTCTCCCCTCGCGGTTGATGTTTCCCTGATAATCTCTTCATTCCCTTCCCTTTCTCTCTTGTTTTCTAATTACACTTCCCTATTCTCTCTCCCTTGCAGTAAATTCCCCTTTTGGTTTTCCCTGTTAAATTCCGTCCCCATCAGATCTGTGAAATAAATTGTCAGCTCTCAATCAACTTTTTGTGTGTGTGTGTGTGTGTGTGTGTTTTTTTTTTTTTTTGGGGGGGGTTGTGGTTCAAAAGAGTGCATTTATAAATGTTATTTCCGTCATTAAGGGTCTTGGGCTAGGATCCTAGCTCAAAATATGTACGAGTGAAAGCTGTGAACCCAAGAAGATTTCATAAGCTGAGACTATGCAGTTCCATACACCAACTAATATTTGATATTGTCCATCTGATTCACCTGATAACTCACCTTCTGTACAGGTATTTTTTTCAATCTGGAGGAACTACCTTGCCTTTCTTTTTAAACTACTTGTATGCTGATTTTTCTTCTCTTTAATCTCTCAAGCCTACTTTGATTTTCTGTGGCTTGTCTAACCCCTCGTTATCCTTTTTTTTTTTTTTTTTAAATTTGTTATGCAATCTTGTTCGATTGTTACTTTTCTTAAAAAAAAATTAAAAATGCCATAAGCCCAATAATTTTCTGGTTTCATTGTGTGTATCTTTAGTTTGTATTTAACATCTTTCAAAATCCTGTACCCAGTTCAATCATCCACCTTGCTTTGTGCCGACCTGTTTCGTATGACTCAATGAAATTTAGATTGGCTGCCTGATATTTCTTAAAGTGGTATACAAACAAATCTGCATGCATATGTATTTTTTAATGTTCTTTACATTTTTTATTTTTTTTGTTGGCTAGCAGCTCATTTTCTGTAGTAATTATTCTACCCTATGAGCTTTTTCTTGTGTGCTTCTGCAAATATCTCTTCGAACTATGCATGCATTTGCTGTTTCTGTGCTAACTTTTTCCTGAGTTTGCTGCTGAAACTGATTTCTAAATGGCTAAATGCATGTAGAGGAATATGTGTACTTTTTGGCATACTTTAGATATGTTTACCATGCATGTCAGAATTATAATCCTTTATGTAGTTCCCATTTGAACCTTTTTGTCCTCCACATGTTACTTAGTTCTGTTCTTGCAGTACTATTTAAATGCATTTCAAATGTTTCTGCTCGGACAAAAAGTTAGTCTTATTGATGACTAGCATTGTACAGGTATTAAAAAGATCATACGTGAAGTTATAAAGAAACCAACAGATGTGAGAAAGTTTGGTGTTAGTGCTTTGCTGTGTTATATCATGAGGGGGACTTCATCAAGGCTTCATTCAAGAGCGGAGAAAGTAGTTATGTTTTTGTTTCATAATTCCACCTTTTCCATTGGTGATAATTTCGCTGAAGGCAAGCTCTTTTTCTCCACAGAAGTCCACAGATGATAATCCATTGATGTTTCTCTTTGTATACTTATGCTTTAATATCTAGTTTTGTAATTTTAAATGAAATATTCGAATTTTATATTTTCTTTTATTTTTCCTTTACTAGAATTGAGGTATCAAATATTAATAAACTAATTTTTTTTTGTCATTTTAAAAATGTCCAAATTGATACTATAAAAAATTTCTGAGGCAACAAATTATATGCTGTTCAGATACAATCATATAGTATACAGGGAAATCAGCATCTGAAGTTTGGATTATGTGCCTCGCTTGAACATGCCTCGATATTAAATGGGATGGGAAGGGCCTGCTTCAGCCTATCCCTGTTATAAGTGGGTTTAGACATATTGAATAATGAAAAAAAAATAAAAAATACATATCAATTTAATAATATATCTAACAATTATATATACTTAGTAAAGTATCAATTTCTATTGTAATAAAAATGTTTAGAACTCCAAAGTATTTACAGAAAGGCAATTGAACCTGTTTAATGACTTTTGCTTAGGAATTTTTAAGAAATCTCTGATTTGATATAAATACATGATGGCTTCCATTTGCAACCTGTTTCTAAGCATAAAAGTCATAATTAAAAGCGAACACCTTATATTTTATCTCTAATTTTTTGCACAGGCTAGATAGTGAATAGTGACTGTAATTGTCCTTTGGGTCTGGAACCATGGTTGAGAGCCTTGACTGAATGATAATTAGACTGGCATCCCCTGCCCAATCATGGACCAGCTTGGGCAGGTTGGACAGAATTATCATCCTTGTGACCAAGATAAGAAGATGGTGTCAACGACTGAATGACGATGTAGGATTACTTAAATCAAAAGGTTTTGAAAAGTATCCTTATAGAGCACTAGTATGAGTAGGTTTGGAGAGTGCTTGTAATTTCTTCTCCATCTCCATGGAATTGGAACCACAACCATGTTCACTACTCCCAACATATTGTAGATATGGTGGTACAGGAAGAGGGGCGATGGCATTTCATCATCCCTATGCTTCAATTAGAGAAGTTTTACATTCAAATAAAAAAGTAAAATTATTGTAGAAAGTAGTATCCATGGATATAAAACCCTGCCAAGAGGACGATGATAATGAACATAATGAAGAGACGTGGACACTTTTGGTTGAGTGGGAAACATGGTAGTTTTGGAAGGTAGAAGTCAATGGGATATCTTGAACCCGAAAGGCAAGAAGAAGCAGGTATGAGTAAAGTCTCTGACCAAAAGGTTCTTGAATGTGATGCTTCTTCCTTCTAGTGGTACTATTTTGTTCAGGCTTTGGCACGAAGAATGCCCTCCTTGATTAGAATGAAAGGTTTTAATATTAAACACAAAATAAGTACACACCATCCTGTGAAATGTCTTCAATACATCATGAGCACCACCTTTCAACTTCAAAAGATAGACCTAGTCCCTTGAGAATAGTCATTGAAGACAATAACAATGTGCTGATAAATGATAAGTGATAACTAAATTAAGTAATAGAAGGACCAATGTATTAGAAATTTAGAATGCACTATTTCAAAGGGTAAACAACTGCTATTTCATCTTGAAAATAAGAAATGTATGTGCCAATATACTCACAACGTTCCAACTGAAATGATAAACTGGATATAGACGTAGATATCCATTGAATGACACCATTGCTAATCATTGTTTATGTCACTGATTCCCAAAAGATCAAATGTTAAAGGAAGTAACACTATGATCGTCAGACGATGATATCGCTAACAGCTAGGAGGTTAGCATCAGGCTTCATCAGTCCATGAAAAATTGAAGTAGAAAATGAGAGCAATCATAACTTTATTGAAGTAGAAAATGAGTGTGTTAAAAATAATACCCTTCACTGGAATAGAACAGCTGTTCCACCAATCATAAATTTATTTTTACCCAAAGAACATTGGGAAAAGAAAAGAGTGAAGACATGCTAGTCATGGTGATGGGGATTGGGATACCCCAAACCAGGAACAACAAATAAAGTAGCTCAACGGTCCATTACAATAGTTGGATATGCTTGACAATCTATCTCTGTCAACAGAAAACAATATGCTAGCAGCAGAAAATTCTTTCACCTGGTTCTAACAATCGGCTGGGCTTTAAAAGCCTGCTGTCTCAATGGACTGGGCTGCTGCTGGTATTGGTGGAAGGGGATAGGGAAAGGGATTCAGTTGGGATCTTTTTCTTCTATAGTTCTATGTACATCTTCGAGAGAACAATCACTTTGTGGACTGTTTGGGAGTGTGGTGCGTACTTACGTTTAATAGTTTGATATCAAATGATGGTCAACAATCTGATCTTGCATTTATTTATTTATTTATTTTTTGAAATAATGTTTGAAGAGAAGCCCTTATTTGATCTGTAGGTTCATGATTGATTTTCCTCCACTGCATGAACAACTTTTTGTCCCTCCGTTGTTCTTTTAGATGCATATTTCTCATTTACATTCTGAACCTGATCTCTTTTGCAGGTTCGGACACTATTCTTGAGGTTTTAAAAACTGCCTTTGAGAGGTTAGCTGAGGATCTCCCGCCCAAGGAGTTGAATTTGATCTTGGGTTGCTTATTAGATAAGTTATCTTGCTGTGTCAGTGAGGAATCCAGCAAGCACCTGAGTCACCTCCTGTACCTTCTAATTTCAACTGTTAAGTCTGGTCATGGGGGCAAATTTTTGGGTGAGTCTGAATGAACCATGAATTAACTCGTATTCACCATTTAATCCTAATACTCATGTGGCATTATCTTGTAATTGATATATTCACCTCTACTTATGTTTGATATAATTTTGCGACTGATCATAGACTACCAACGAATGCTTGAACTTGTGGAATCACTTGTGAAGACATATGTAGTGCCTTCAGATAATGTGAAGATAGAAGTTTCTTCTTCTGAAATTGTTGATAGAGTTCTGCTGTTAATGCTATGCCTTCTTGATGTGCTCCATAATTGTAATGATGAGGCCGCCATATCAAGTGTCTCCTTGCAATGGGCTCCTGTATTTGAGTTGCAAAATCCAAGGTAATGCCTTTCAAGACTGTTCAGCATCAGTGTGTATCTAACCTAGCAATTGGTAGGACTGGAAGGTACCCACTTGTTAATCAAGTTGAGGTTAACCAACCTGAACAATTCTTCAATAAACCAGATCACATTATTTTCAACCCACTTTTGGCTAAATGTAGTTTTAATTTTTTGTAACAATTAAAAGTACTTGGAAAGATCTTTTCAATGACACCTGGATCTGATTTAGGACAGCCTAGGGGTCTAGGTTTCCTACACTTACAACTAACTACGTAATAGGCTTCCTAAGGTTTAGCTAGTTAGGAAATGGGCAACAAGCATACATGTCTTGCATTTAGAGTGTTTAGAGCTGGATGTTGTCAAATAATGAGTGATATATTCCTAACATATGTTTTACCAACTCAACAATGATCAAATAGAGTGAAATAGGAGCCAGTATTTAAAGGCAGCATTTAACGAAGTGTTATGCAGGAAATTTCAATACTCCTAAAATAATTACACCTATTAGTGCTTACTGCTTAGGAATACTAATTTCATGCAAATACAGCAACACATCAATATATTAAGAGCTAGGTTACTTACCAGAATTGATGCTGAAACATAGGTACCAACACATGGTTCTAAACAGTAGTGAAGGGCTGTAAACAATAACAGAAGACTAGCACAATACATGTACGGAAAGTCGAAACACATATTGTTATAGGAAAATAAAAACAAAGAATAACAGAACCTGAAAATGCAAGATACTGTCTATCACTAATAGAAATTAACAGTGGGAGAAAAAAAAAAAAGGTGAACTAAGTACTGCAGTAAGGAGTTTACAATAGGTTAATAAACATACTCTAACATTAAAGGAGATAATGACATAAGATAAAATTCGTGGACAGGAACACGGAGGGGTATCGTGATTCCAGGAAATTGAACATCAAGAAATAAGAAGGATGAGAAAAGAGGGGTGGTAGGGAATCAGCACTGAAATAGGGAGAAGGGGAAGAAGAGGAGAGATTCAGAGAGGGAAGAGAGAGAACTTAACAGTAGAGAGAGAGAAGTCTTTCTTCATTCATTCATTAAATTTGCATAATTCGTTTTTGAGAAAAAATGGTCTTAAAAGGTATACAGGGAAAACTGTGGGAGGTTGGGGAACTTCCTAAGGCAGTTACAGAATTTACAAAAAAAGAAGAAGGAAACTGTAAGAGGGGTGAGGGGAACTATTCACGGGAACAGTGAATAGGGGTGGGTTTATGTTACAAAAAAAAAAAAAAAAAAAAAAAAACTGTTCTTAAATAGAAATAAAAGAAAAAGAAATAGAAATTAAAGCAAACAGTTTACAGAAATAAGAAATAAACAGAAAAATAGAAATGTAAAAATAAAATAAAAACAAAAGCTGGCTGCTGTGATGTAGGACAGCCTAGGGGTCTTGGTTTCTTACACTTACAACTAACTAGGTAATAGGCTTCCTAAGGTTTAGCTAGTTAGGAAATGGGCAGCAGCATACATGTCTTGTATTTAGAGTGTTTGGAGCTAGATGTTATGAAATAATGGGCAATATATTCCTAACAAATGTTTTACCAACTCAACAATGATCAAATAGAGTGAAATAGGAGTTACTATTTAAAGGCAGCATTTAACAAAGTGTTATGCAGGAAATTTCAATACTCCTAAAATAATAACAGCTATGTTTAGTGCTTTGGAATACTAATTTCATGTAAATACAGCAGCACTTCAATATATAAAGAACTAGGTTAGTTACCAGAATCGATGCTGAAACATAGGTACCAACACATGGTTCTAAACAGTAGGGAAGGGTTGCAAACAATAACAGAAGACTAGCACAATACATGTACAGAAACGCATACTGTTATAGGAAAATAAAAACAAAGAATAACCAAACCTGAAAATGCAATATACTGTCTATCACTGATAGAAATTGACAGTGGGGAAAAAAAAGTGAACTGAGTACTGCAGTAAGGAGTTTACAATAGGTTAATAAACATACTCTAACATTTAAGGTAGATAATGACATGAGATAAAATTCATGGACAGGAACAGGGAGGGGTATTGTGATTCCGGAAAATTGAACATCAAGAAATAAGAAGGATGAGAAAAAAGGGGTATAGGGAATCAGCATGGAAATAGGGGAGAAGGGGAAGAAGAGGAGAGATTCAGAGAGGGGAGAGAAGAGAGAGAGGTCTTTCTTCATTCATTCATTCATTAAACTTGCATAATTCGTTTTTGAGAAAAAAAAAAAGGCCTTAAAAGGCCTGCAAGGAAAACTGGGAACTGCCTAAGGCAGTTACAGAATTTAAAAAAAGAAAAGAAAAGAAAGAAAACTGTAACAGGGGTGGGGGGGAACTGTTCAATAGGGGTGGGTTTAGTTACCAAAAAAAAAAAAAAAAACTGTTCTAAAATAGAAATAACGGAAATAGAAATTAAAACAAACAGTTTATAGAAATAAAAATAAACAGAAAATAAATAGAAATGTAAAAATAAAATAAAAACAAAAGCTGGCTGCTGTGATGTCCCCATCACTCAATTTATACTTGGGAATCAGAAGTCATGAATTTTTGAAATTTTAAGGGAAAAAAATAAAAACAAAATAGAGTGGGCAATTGATGTGGTTTCTACCCACAGCAAAAACCCTTTTTAATTTTTAATTTTTATTTTTTCCCTCCAAATCATTTGAAGTTCATAACTTTTGATTCTCAAGTCCAAATTAGGTAGTCCGGGTGTCATTTTAAAGATGTTTCCAAGTACTTTTTAATGACATAAAAATTAAACACAAGTGTGATCCGAAAGGAATTTAAAATTCCTTCTAAATGTGGATCCCACATTATTGAAATGAATTTTCATGAAATATAATAGTAAAATCAACTCGTTTTCAATGTATTTTCAAAATACAGAGATTGCGAACCCAAAGACAATAAAATATAAAGGTGGGATGGTAATGCTACTCTCTTCGTGTGTCTGTATGCCTTCAGTAGTTTATGTTATCGTTTTATGTGTTGGTCTTTTCAGTTTGCTGGGCTTTATTGGAGAACTGCTTCGCAAAGATCCTTCTATTGCATATCCCTTCGGAAGTTGTATTTTGAGGTACCATCAACGTTATTCCTGTTGCTCAAATGGTTATTGTAGAAATACCTTTCTAGTTATTTTCATTCTCACATATTTTCTTAATGTTTTAATTGTATTACCAGAACATTGAGTGATATGATTGAAGCTTTTCCAGTAGAAATTGTGTATCTGATGCTGCGGTTTGTTGAGAGATTTCAAGAGAAAATGCAATCTTCTAAATGCATAGGTGCAACATTTGACAACGAATCTTTGAAGGTGCGAACATACTTGCAGAAGAATATCTGTGATTGGATCAACAAGATAAATAATCTTGTTCATGGGGATGCATCAAGTATGGAATTTCTTGAATATGACATGGCTGCACTGTGGGGAACCTTGAGTTGCTACCCTGATTTTGTGGGTATCCGTGAAAACCCATCCTTAATAATGGGTTTAGTAGATGCACTTGATCGACTTTTGAGCATTGAATTGGGTAAGATATACTTCTGATTCCGTCATTGTGCTTTAGAGGAAATCTGTATTTCCTGCTAAATAGACTGTAAGAACTGTTGGCTAGGGAGCATCAGTACAGTGCACCCTAGGGAGCACCAGTACAGTGCACCCTAGGGAGCACCAGGAAGCACCAGTACAGAATAGTCAAAACATGATGTGCATAATGTGGTTGGGGAAACCCTTGATTTGATTAGTTTCTGGTAGAGATCTCCTCAACCAGAACACCCAGCAGACTGATTTGTTCATGTCTATTTGATCTGACCTCCCTGCTTCCTCTCTCTTTGTAATTGGTTGCCTCATTCAGGCAAAATGTACAAGATCCAGATAATATTAGATGGTTATGAGACCGTAAAATGTTGATCTTTCGAAATAGAAAAACTGCTTTGTGCATTTATGCTTCGAATTCTTCTTTATGCTTTAAGCCACCTAATTTGCTTTAGGTTCTTTCAGACAGCATTGCAGGTTTTCCAAAACGTACTTGGCAAAGCCTAGTTGGTGCTGCCTTAGCTTCCTATCATAAATTGCATTTGGGCATTAAGTCGGGACTTGACGAAACAGGGAAGTTCTTGCTTTTTGCAAAAAGATACAGGTCATGTTCCCAAGTATTGTTTGCTGTTGCAGATTTTTTGGATTCCATGTATGGGTAAGGCAATCAATACACTAAAAGCTATTATTTTGGATTCTATCCCCCCTTTTCATTTTGCTCACCCACTACATTTCTTCTTTAATGATTATAGCATATTATTGATATAAAGTGAACTATGAATTTATTGGTCCTCTAATTCTCTATCATGTAGCCCTGCATATGAAGCAGATTCAGGCCATAAAATATTTCATCCGGAACTTATGGCTGAGAGAGCTATTGATGCTATGAACGTACTTGCTGAGAATTTATGTAATTCAGATAAGGATGTTCGAATTTCCACTCTACGAATATTGTGCCATTATGAACCTCTAGACAGTCAATTTGCTCTTAATGATCAGCCTGCTCAAAAGAAATTGAAAATTGACGGTTCTCAGTCAGGCTGTGAAGTTACACAGTACAGTAATGTATGTGTCTTGGTTTCTCTGTCTGTACCTATTTGTTTCCTTTGATTGGTGATGTTGTTCTGAGTTTCCATTTTTTCTCGCCCCCCCCCGCAAAAAAAAAAAAAAAAAAAAAAAAGCAGGTTCTTCAACTGCTCCATTCAATTGAGGCAACTCCTCTTTCAATTTCCACAAGCAGAAAAGTTATTGTATTGTTATCTAGAATACAGATGGGTCTATCTGCTGATAAAATCTCTGAAGTTTATGTGCCCCTTTTACTTAATGGGATTATTGGCATTTTTCATAACCGTTTTAGCCATCAATGGGAGCCAGCAATGGAGTGCCTTGCCCTTATAATCAACAGATATACAAAGCTTGTGTGGGACAGGTTCATCTGTTATCTTGGACAATGTCAGTTGGGGTTTCTCAGTTCTCATAATCAGTACGAGAGAGTGGTTATAGAATCTTCCAGCAAGTCAAAAGGTAGGAACAAACTTTAACCTATTTTTAATCACCATTCTGGTAAAAAAAGAAAAAAAATGAGCTTCTCTGTTTCATTTTTTTTCCCTTTTTTGCAATTATGTCTGATGTTTGGCCTTTATATATATATATATTCCTATTTTTGTGGGCTTTTAATACAGTATGAAGGCTAGTCTATGCTCTCCTTGTTCCACTAAGATGTCAGGTTCTTGATGGTTTCACAATGTAGTAAATCACATTATGATTCATCCGTTCTTTATGGTTTCACGATGTAGTAAATCACATTTTGATTCATCCTGAATTTGTGAATCATGTTCATGATGAAGGATATGTTTGATTCAATTTGGGGACTTTGTATTGTATTTGCTCTGGCTGTTTCATCTTTCGTTTCCCCAAGGTTATTAAAATAAGATACTCCCTTATCTACAGAAGAAAAAGAAAGAAGAGGGGGGTGAGGAAAAAATCATGAAATAACTCTTATTAACTGTTAAATGAAAACTATTGCGGAGAACTAATGATCATATAATTTTCCCATTTGAGAGTACAATTCTCATTTTGAATTTGTTATTCTGTTATGCAGATCTGGTTGATTGCTTCAATTCATTTGTTATGCCTGACTCTGATAGCACGCCATGCCCGACGGTATTGTCTTTGTTGCTCAAGTCACTGCAAAAAGTTCCTACTATTGCAGAGTCTCGATCTCGACAACTTATTCCTTTGTTCTTTAAGTTTTTGGGCTACAATAATGATCATCTTGATAGGTGTGTACCACTGACTCTTGTGCCTTTAAATCTTTTAGTTTTTATTCTTTTATGTGCGCACCTTATTGGCAGTTGACCTTTTTGACATCTATGTTAAACCTGTGGTTGCAGTGTTGGATTATTCATCTCACATTCTTGTAAAGGCAAAGAATGGAAGGAAGCCCTCAAAGAATGGTTGAATGTACTTAAACTGATGCGGAACCCTAAATCTTTGTACCGCAGTGATGTTCTTAATGATGTCTTAATAAATAGGTTTGTGGTATTATGGATATACAAATATAAAAAACTTGCCTACTCTTTCTGCCAATGCTTAAAACTGGAAATGCCATATTAATAGTCTTCTCATATCTTTGAATTGTACAGGCTTCTTGATGAAAATGATGTGGACATTCAGATAAAGGTTCTTGATTGCCTATTGAATCGGAAAGATGGTTTTTTGCTCCCATATGATCATCATCTGAGAAATCTGATTACTTCGAAAAATTTAAGGGAGGAGCTTGCTACATGGAGTTTGTCCAAAGAATCTCATAGTATTCAAGAGCAACATAGAGTGGATCTAATTCCTTTAGTTATCCGACTACTGATACCCAAAGTCAGAAAATTAAAAACGCTAGCCTCACGAAAGGTATAATTTATTACTGAACTAGGACTCTTCCTTATATTTGCTCTCCATTTAAACCCGGGTCATCTTTTGTCTTTTCCTTTTCCTTTTCCTTCTACCACTGGTGCATTTTATGGTTTATGATGCACAGGTTAGAACAATTTTAAAACACCTTTCTCAATTTGTCAACTATTCGTGATCATTTTTTTTAATTACAGAATGAATGTTCTTTGTATTTTCTTCAGAGCATTAAATCCTGAGTTATTGTGTGCTACTTACTTTGTTTGTCAGAATGCAAGTATACAACATCGTAGGGCAGTACTTTGTTTCTTGGCACAACTTGATGTTGACGAGCTTCCTCCCTTGTTTACCCTTCTAATCAAGCCTTTATGGCCCATTCCTGAAGGCAGTAAGGATATCAATGCTTTGTTTTGGAGCTGTAAAATTTCCATGGACAGGTTACAAGAATCCAATCTTTTGGAGTGCTTCACTGCGGATAACATGGCAAAACTGTCTTGGAAAAAGCGATATGGGTTCTTGCACGTCATCGACGATATTCTTAAGGTCTTTGATGAATTGCATCTTGGACCGTTTCTTAATTTATTGATGGGCTGTGTTGTACGGATATTGGGGAGCTGCACTTCGAACCTCATAAATTGTAATGAATCCTCTCTAGGCAGTAATCTTTCTAGTGATGAGGTGGCTGTGTATGAGACAGATGGTGAAGCTCCACATCCAGTCATGGTAAGACTTCATTTATGCTGATTTCGTTAAGAGTTCAGGACTGGAATTATTTTAATTAAAGTCCCCAGATAAAGTCTGGGGAATACAGGACTCCCCATCAAGGAGTCACCTACTAATAGTCATTTTATTGTGTCGTCTTTGCTTCCTCTAGGTATATATTTATCTCCCTTTTAAATTGTCTTTTGTTGCGATGTGCCCAAACTGCCCTTGTTTGAAAGTTGAAAATGCTTTCTTTCTTTATTTGTCACTTCATGTTAGCTTATTCTGTGGATTCGAGGACAAAGGGGATCTTTTTAGATTTAATCTTCTTGGGTTTGGACCCTTGGAGTAGGGCTTTAAATGATTACAACTTATTCACTTTAAGCTAACAAGGATGAGAGATGAGATGAGAAAGATGATTAATCTGAACCAAGTCTCTAGAACCACTCTTTGTTTATCTTTGACGTATCTCTTCCTTACCATTCTCCTTTTAACTCAGATCTATTACATTTCAATTAAAAGTAGGATGAGAAAAACTAATCCTGTTATAATTGATATGTTCACATTATGAGTATATCATGGTGGAAATGGTTAAACAAAGGAGAGAGAGCCCTGAGCTACCTTAACCCCTTTTATTAACTTATTTTATGGATTGCTCAGCAATCAGCATGCTTCATCTGTTTCTTGAACCTTATTCTTTTCCTAATAAAAGAAGATTAAAAGTTTTCTATGCTTTTTGAACACTGCAGACTGTCTTCTCCGGAGTACCATTGAGTTGTTGAACTTGAAGAGAATGATTACTTCCTAACTTGGTCTCTGTTTCTTCTTGCAGACTTGTACAGCCATGAAGCAATTTAAGGATTTGAGATCTTTATGCCTTAAGATAATTGCGTTCACTCTGAATAAGTATGGGGATCATGATTTTGGCAATGAGTTCTGGGACATTTTCTTTACAGCAGTAAAGCCGTTGATTCATGGTTTCAAGCAAGAGGGTTCTAGTAGTGAAAGACCAAGTTCATTGTTCTCATGCTTTGTTGCAATGAGTAAAAGCTGCACTCTTGTTTCACTCTTGTATAGGGAAGAAAATCTTATCCCAACAATATTTTCGATTCTAACTGTGAAGACTGCTTCTGATGCTATTATATCATGTGTTCTTGGCTTCATTGAGAACCTCCTGGATCTTGATAATGATTTGGATGATAATGAAGATTGCTCTGTTAAAAGAGTACTACTTCCAAACCTTGAAGCACTCGTCGTCAGTTTGCGCCATCTTTTTCAGTGCCACAATGGAACAGGAAGGTTGTCCTTTTAATAGTTTGTTTCAATGTTGCATTGTCTTTGGTGTTAAATAATGTAGGCTCTGTTTGTTTCCAAGTAAAAGTCATGTAAAAGGGAAATTTACTGGTAAAATCAATACAAAACTTTAGGATCGATCTTGAAAATTTTCATATGGTTCGGCATTAAATTTGTTTACCTATTTCTGGTTTCTGGAGTTAATAACATCTTTTTACCTATTTGTGGTTTCTGTTGCTTCATTTAGTTTATTCTGCCCATAGGTGATGGAAGTAGACTTGTTTTTGCACATATCTAAGTAGCACATGAAAGATTTGACCAAACTGTATTTACTTGTAAAGTCACAACTTTTCTTCCCAGTGCGGCAGCAGTTAATGTTTTGCCTTGGCTGAGGATTATAACTTGTTCATCTCACTACATTTACATTCTCAGTTATTTTTTTTTTTGGGGGGTGTGTTGTGAAATGCTAGAAATAAGTTGCATAAACAGGAAATACTAATCTTAGAGATTTGTGAGGGGAATGGACATGTCAGAATCTAAGCTGAAGTTTCTGTAGTATGAGAAGACACACCCCTTAGCACATAATACTTAAAAGCATTTGAATCCAATTTGTATCACATGAGCATCTCCTGTTTAATGAACTGCTGTGTGGGAGTTTTATGGTCATCAGAAATGCACTTTCTCCAGTTTAAGCTAATGGCATTCTAACCACCTAATGGCTAGTGTTTAGAAAACGAAGATTTTCCAGAATCACAGGTGAAGAACTTGAACAGATTTATGAGAAAACAAATAAAAGATTAAAGACTGATCTGAACTGGCCAATATTCAGGTCGAGTACTCAGTTTACATAGGAGAATAACATAGTAGAGAATGAGATTAATCCAACAGTTAGATTGCTAGTTGCGGACGAAACCTACTTGAGATAGGAAAACTCAAGAACCAGTTTTTGATGGCTGAATGTAGAATATTCAGAACAGCAACCAACGATGATCAGAATAGTAGATAAATAATAATAGAGACTCAACAGAAACAGCAGAACAGAAATCTGAACTAGATCTTGAAAGCATAAACCAAAAGTAAAGTTTTTGAGAATTTACACTTAAAAGTAAAAAACTAGGAATCAACCAGAAAGAAGGATTTAAAAAAAATTTAAACAGTTTTAGAACCAGTAAACTGGAGAACAATAATGCAGTAAACTAGTAATTAGATTGACAAACCAACAAGTAAACAGAGAAGGAAATAAAGCATGCACAGTAAGTGATTTTTCAGATCTAACCTGATTCAATGGAAGGAAGAAAGAGAAGAAGTTATGTAATTAAGGAACCCCACCTGAATCACTTAGTACCCCACCAAGCCCTTTGGAATATCGTCAAGGCTTCACTGAATCACACTGATCGAAAAGGCAATAGCCCTAATTATTTCATCAAAATCGTGGGGCTTATGAAGCCTTACATGTATTTATAAGTGATAAAACCTGATCATGATCAGTCATCAGAATTCAGATCAAGAAAAGAAATAAAGTAGAAACAAACCAGTAAACCCCCATTCTTAGCCTTGAATTTTGAAAGGGAGAATCCTAATCAAACTGGGACTCTTAAAAACTGAAGAAAACAAACTGAAATCAGGATTGGACATTTAGTAGGTTAACCCAACCTGATCTAAACAATATAGTGACAGTGAAATAATGGAAATAAAGTCCTATCTAACCCCATGATTCTGGTTTTGAGAAAACCAGAATCTGGAACCTGCATCAAAAGCACAGGATGGGCCAAAGGGGATACTACTAGAACAATAGACCTGATAGCTGGCAGCCACAAACTTCTGGAGACTGGAGAGTTGCAGGAACATCTTTATCGTAATTTTTTAATTGACTATTTTTAATAAATTTGTTTTTTCTATTTTTGTGATTGTTTATTTTTTATTTTTACAAATTTAATTTTACTAATTCACTGCTGCAGTTCTTCCTCTAAGTGTGCTCAAGTCTCACCTTACTTGGCTTAATTGATCCATGGGGGTTTGGTTAGAATGACAAAGATAGATTCTTAGGTTCTCCGGCATTATTTGTTTATACATCAACACTGTCATCTGTCCATCAATAGAAGGGAGGCTTGATTACAATTTTTTTTTATTATGTGTGAAAATAATGATTTGCCTATCAGAATAAAGTGACTGCTTACAACTTCTGAATTTTCTGTCTGTGAGTGCTTGTATGCTTCTTTTTTTCTTTTTTTTTTGGGTGCAAACACATCCTTCCGGGGGAAGTATAGTCATATACATTGGGGAAGTAAGGAGCTTACAACAGGCATGAGCTACACCGGAAAGGTGGAGTTCTAAAAACCCTGTCAAGAGTAACCAACTGCCCATCGAGCGAAAATGTGGGCAGACTAGGTGGCTTCTCTATGAACATGAGAGAACAAAAAGCAGTCAAATGACTGACAAACAAGAGAAATATCACCAATAATAGTAGCTATCTAAGAACCTGGCAGATGGAGATTGCCTGACGAGAGAAATCACCAACGCTTGTATGCGTTGGATATCTCTGTCCCTGTAAAAGTATATTCTCACTCATATGATGCCATCAAATGGGTGTCTATTAGCTTCGAACTGGAGTTGAATTTGAGCTTACAAATATGAATTGTTAATATAGCAAATCCATTTTTGGTCACTGTTAATTTATACTAGAGTGAGCATTCTAGCTAACATTTTTTTGCTGTAATTAGGAGACTCTTCAAGTGTCCTGGAAAGCGGGAGCTTCGGATTTTCAAACTATTATCAAAATATATTAAGGATCCTTTGACAGCGAGGCCGTTCCTCGATATTTTGCTTCCTTTCCTAGCAAGAAAAACTCAAAAATATGGTGAAAAACATTTCTGAGATATCGTCATTATGAATTACCATTGAATTGCTTTTATATATCTAACTCATTATGTTGCTATCTGCAGATGAATATGTGGAAGGTTTGGAAGTGATTCGACGAATTTCACCAGTATTGGGAAGTGAAACTACAGGAAAAATTCTGAATGCTATCTCTTCACTTCTTATATATGCTAGAGTGGATGTACGGCTGTCAATCTGTGATCTTCTTGATTGTCTTTCTGTGAATGATCCTTCCATAGCCTCGCTGGTACCACCTTTGCTGTTCCATTTTTCTTTGAGATTTGGCGAAAAGGAATGTCTTTGATTTTTTAAGTCATTCATTTTTCTTATTTTCATACTTTGTGACTGGAATACAGGCAGAACTTGTACGTGAATTGAATGCAATGTCTTCCTCAGAAATAGATGAACTTGATTATGATATTAGAGTCAATGCTTATGAAAAGATCAATCCAAAGTACTTTGAAACTGCCAGAGAGGAACATGCGATGGTCATTTTGTCACATTGTGTCTATGATATGTCATCAGAAGACATGATTTTAAGGCAATGTGGATCCAGATCGTTGCTCTCATTTGTTCAATTTGCTCCCAAAATTTTGTGCTCTGGGACGCAGAATTGGCAACAAGTGTCTGAAACAGGGGGAACACTTGATTCTGATGTTTGCTGGACTAGACTATCAATTCAACGCATAATAAAAAAGTTTCTTCTGAAGCATATGGGTGATGCAATGATCAAAGAAATTTCAATTCAAAGGGTAATCATTTTGAAACTTAGTATTTCAATTCTCAGATAAGTTTTTAAGATGTCAATGCCTAAAAGGTGGACATGATATGATACCAGTATTGAATGGTTTATGGATTTCAGGAATGGGTTGCTTTGCTACAAGAAATGGTTTTGAATCTTAAGGAAGTACCGGCCTTAAATTCACTTAGATCTCTGTGCAGTGAAGATGCAGAAGTAGATTTTTTCAACAATATTCTTCACTTACAGGTTGCTTCCTTGTCTCATCCTGCCTTGATGGGCATTCAAACAAAATACTCTGTAATTTGGCCATTTGATTTTGTTCCTATTCATTTTTACAGAAACATAGACGAGCAAGAGCATTGTTGCGTTTCAGGAATGTTGTCAGGGCTGGAGACTTATCAGAGGTAGAACTTTTACCCATTTTTTCTTGAAATGGTTTCTGGATTGCCTGCCAACCTGCTAAGATCTTGCTATAATGTGCAGACTATTGTAAATAAAGTTTTTCTCCCACTCTTCTTCCACATGTTGTTTGATGTCCAAGATGGTAAGGGAGAGCATATCAGAAATGCATGCTTGGAGACACTTGCTTCTATTACTGGACACATGCAATGGGAATCGTACCATGAATTCTTGATGAGATGCTTTAGGGAGATAACTTTGAAGCCAGACAAAGAAAAGGTTCTATTACGGTTAATATGCTCTGTTCTGGATCAATTTCATTTTTCAGGCAACTTTTGCACCCAAGAGAGAAAAAATACTTCCTGTGAGGTTCCAAATTCCGAAATCTCTGGAATGGGTTCCTCTCTTGTGTTGCACAGATGTTCTAATACTTCTCAGCCAACCAATATACAGTCTTGTCTTCATAAAACAGTACTTCCAAAGGTACAGAAACTGCTGGATGATGATTCTGGGAAAATTAATGTTACTATTAGTCTTGTTGCGCTGAAACTATTAAAGTTGTTACCAGAGGACACCATGGAATCACAACTTCCAAGCATCATTCATCGAATTTCTAACTTCCTGAAGAATCGCTTGGAAAGTATACGGGATGAAGCAAGGTCTGCTTTGGCTGCTTGCTGCAAGGAACTTGGCCTGGAATATTTTCAATTCATAGTGAGAGTCTTACGAGCAACCTTGAAGAGAGGGTATGAGTCACATGTATTGGGATACACACTCAATTTCCTATTGTCAAAGAGTCTTCCGAGTCCTGTCGTTGGAAAGTTGGACTACTGTTTTGAAGAGCTCCTGGCCATCGCACAGAATGATATTCTTGGGGATGTTGCAGAGGAAAAAGAGGTTGAGAAGATTGCTTCAAAAATGAAAGAAACAAGGAAGCGCAAATCTTTTGAAACCCTCAAGCTGATTGCCCAGAACATTACATTCAAAACACATGCTATGAAGCTACTCTCACCTGTTAAAGCTCACTTGCAGAAGCACCTCACGCCAAAAATGAAAGCAAAACTTGAAAGAATGTTAAATCACATAGCTGCAGGCATTGAAAGCAATCCCTCTGTTGATCAAACTGAACTATTCATCTTTGTGTTTGGCCTTATTGAAGATGGGAGCCAAGAAAATCTGCTAGGTAAAGATTCATCGGCAATCAAGCCCAGTAAACACTATAGCAATGAGGGAGGAAGCAAAATAAATTCCTCAGGGGGAATTATTGCTGACATTTCTCAAAATTCACATCTTATTACCGTATTTGCTCTCGGGGTACTGCAAAATCGTCTGAAGAACATGAAGTTTGACAAGAAAGATAGAGAATTGTTGTCATTGTTGGATCCCTTTGTGAAGCTGCTTGGTAACTGCCTGAGTTCCAAGTATGAAGATATCTTGTCTGGAGCTTTGAGGTGCCTTGCTCCATTGATTAGGTTGCCTTTACCGTCCCTCGACTCCCAAGCTGACAATATCAAAACTTTGCTTTTGGACATTGCCCAGAAATCTGGAAATACTAGCAATCCTCTAATTCAGTCCTGCTTAAGATTGCTAACAGTACTTCTGCGGAGCACCACCATTACGCTCTCCAGTGATCAGCTACATATGTTGATTCAGTTTCCCCTGTTTGTTGATCTTGAAAGGGATCCTTCTTTTTTGGCCCTTTCACTTTTGAAGGCAATTGTTGGTAGGAAGTTAGTTGTCCATGAGATATACGATCTTGTCACTCAAGTTGCAGAATTGATGGTAACTAGTCAGGTAGAACCAATTCGCAAGAAGTGCAGCCAAATTCTATTGCTGTTCTTGCTTGATTATCACCTCTCTAAGAAACGGCTACAACAGCATCTGGATTTCCTGCTTGCAAATCTGAGGCAAGGATATTAAATCTGCACATCTTATATATTTATTTGAGTTTTTTGTCTTATAATGATTTGATCTTTTCTTATTCCCCCAGATATGAGCATTCTTCTGGAAGAGAAGCAGCACTTGAAATGCTTCACGCAATTATAATCAAATTTCCAAAAAACACTATTGATGAGCAGGCCAATGTATTTTTCCTTCATTTAGTGGTTTCTTTGGCTAATGACCGTGATGGTAAAGTCCGCTCGATGGTGGGTGCAGTTATAAAGCTATTGATTGGACGAATCAGCCAGCAATCACTTCATCCTATTTTAGAGTATAGTCTCTCATGGTATATGAGTGAAAAGCAAAATCTATGGAGTGCAGCAGCGCAGGTAAAATCTCAGTAACTCTTTTGTAAGTAATACGCTTTTGTGAGTGTAAAAATGCCACGGTGTAGTGAATTGCTTCACTCTTCAAGGTGATGAATAGAAGGACCCTAAAGTTAGATATTTAATGGCTCTGGTTAAAGATTTCTAGATCAAGTTGTTTTGGATTGGTAATGCTTGCTTCAAGCTAGTTGGGCAGAATAAGTTGGAACATGCACACTCACACACCAACTTTATGAAATCGTATACCAGCCTGGATGAGAAATATCATAACTATGAACTTCAAATTGGAGCTTACTGTTTGTTTCAAAATTTTAATTTGATAACTGCATATGGAGGAGAATTTTCTTTTAACATGTGGAAAGGGTTTATGGGCTTGATGCCTTGACCTTGGCAATTTTGGTTGATGTGACATGAGTCTCTTGCCTTTTCAATTCAACTTCCACATGTAAGATTCCCCAGCATTAATCCATTTTTTTTTTGCTCCAAGACTAAGAAAAAATAGCTGCATCTCAAAGCCAGTTGGGCTTTGCTTTCTTTATTTAGAGTTTTGACACGTTGAAATTGTTTTACAGGTCTTAGGTCTACTGGTTGAAGCATTGAAGAAAGGGTTTCAGAGACATATCAACAATATATTACCAGTGGCCAAAAATATTTTGAAGTCTGCTCTTGATGTTGTTAGAGATAAACGACTAGATTATTCTGATGATGGCACAATTCCATTCTGGAAAGAAGCTTACTATTCACTTGTCATGTTGGAGAAGATGCTGCTTCAGTTTCCAGAATTGCATTTGGAGAGGGATCTCGAGGTTTGTTGCTTTTAACACTTAATTGAAATGTATAAAAATGGTCGTTAGCTATAGTACTATCGTTATTTAGCATGCATTTTAATGGCATTGATACCAATAAGTATTGATACTACAGACACTTGACCAAAAGGATTGCAGAAATTAGTAACACCGCATATCTGCAATCTGATTTTCTATCCTGCTTGTTTTCGTGACTATTTCTTTGAGTAAAAGCAGTCATTCTTTTTAAATTTGATTTGAATTGGAAAAGCATTTGAGAACGCTACATAGGTTAAGGAGTTACTATTTGATTTTGATGATGATTGTTATCATTTATTTGAATGTTCCAGTATTCATATCTGATTATAGATTCATGTATACCCAGCCTAAAGGTCACATATGTTTGTGGAATTCCTTGAATTTATTCGTGAAAAATGAAATGTTAGCAAAGTGCTTGTTTTCCCCTTCTCTTGAATCTCTATAAATGAACCACTAACTTGTATATGATGAGTCTGTTTCTGGTTTACCAGATCCACTAATTATCTTAATTTTTTTTTTAGAACTTTTTTTAAGTGTTAAATTTCAGTAACTCTGAGAACTAAAAAAAATTAAAGAAATTTTGGAACGTGAAATGAAGTATTAATTTGTTCAATTTCACATTTAAGGCCTACTGGATGATCTAGAATATCCGGTGAAGACTAAATAAATCATTCATGGAAGTTCTTGAATATGAAAGATAAAACTTTTGGAAAATAAATGGGTTTTTCAAGAAATGTTAGCCTTATGGCATCATAACATATGAACAACGTTAGGAGGATACCCCTATTTCATTGACTTATTTCGTGATTTTTTTTAATTCCATGAAGTCCATTTCAAAGGTCCTTTAGATGGCTAACCCTAGTGTTCCATAGACAGTTCCTAACAATACGATGTCACATGTCACATGAGACGTCCATTAAAGCAGGGGCCATTGTTTTGGGATGCGTATTGTTTTGACGTCAAAGGGCTAGCAATTAGCATTCTTCCCGTCTCCATTGTTTTGGTCACATGAGATGTCCATTAAAGCAGGGGCCATTGTTTTGAGATGCGTATTGTTTTGATGTCAAAGGGCTTGCATTCTTCCCGTCTCCATTGTTTTGAGATGCGTATTGTTTTGATGTCAAAGGGCTAGCATTCTTCCTGTCACCTCACCCCCACAAAAAAAAAAAAAAAAAAAAAAAAAAAAAAAAAAGAGGTTGCCCACATGTTTATGGGCCATTGGACAGCTGATAACATAAGATTTCTCTTTGGCTGTTTATCAGGTCCATTGATTCATCTTAATTTTTGTCAGATCATTTCAGAACTCACTTTCAGTAACTTTCAGAAATTATAGGACTTAATAAAAAAAAATAAAGATTATGAAGATAAATATAATTTGTCTTAATTAGTTCTCAAAGCATATATTTGAGTTGTGTAGGATGATAAAGATTCTCTGAGAGAGAGAGAGATGCAAGAAGGCTGTTCCCGCATCTGTGGTTCTGATCATTATCCGCACTGGGCTCGTGGAACTCGTCGAGCCCCCGTGAAGTAATTTCTATGCGAGCTACCTCAGATGATCTGCAACCACCTTGGATATAAAGTGGCAAAGGGGAGAGAGAGAGAGAGAGAGAGAGAGAGGTCTTTCTTGTTTTAATATTAGTCCCACCTTTGTAAATTTGGGGAACAATGACTAATATTTAAAAAGAAAAAAGAAAACGCAATTCTGCTCACTGAGTCTCATCCCAACTCAACCTAGTTGTGCCACGTGGAAGGATAATGTGGCAAATCCATCAGGTATCAAGGAAATGGTCTGGATCAGCCATGTATAAAATTTCAGATTCAAATTCAATCATTATATCTTCCCATGTAATCACATATTCCCCAAGTATTTTCAGTCCACTTTTTTTCTTTGTGTTTCATTGTCTTCTACTGGATTTTCGAAGCTTTATTTTGCTGAATGGCCAACTTTATTTGGATAGTTTTGGACTGAAACTTGACACATGAACATGGGCCTTGGAGGCTATCTCCACAAAATTTCAGTTCCTTTCAACCTGTCCCGTGACAAATATTAATGCCATCCATGAATATCATGATGGACATGTCCAGGAAACTGCTCCCATATTTCTTTGGAGAAACAAAATTTTGAGAAATAGTAAAAATTACATTTTATCATCTCTAGTTGTTAGGGGAGAAGTGCAATAGGGCACATATTATGAATTTGTGATAGGCCTGGCGCAGCATGTGCCTCATTTGGAGCAATAGATAGACTATCTTTGTTTGTCAAATTTAGTGGTCACCGAAACGATATGGCCCATCTTGAATTGGACTTTTTTGATCTATTTTCAGCCATTAAACTGTTACACTTTTACATTGAGCCCTCCAGCAAGGTTGTTCAGGCGCCGTGCTGATGCCTTGGAATTTAGATTGTCTTGGGCGCCTAGTCAGGCACCTTGGTTGCCTAGGCGGGTGTCTTGGTCGCCTTAGGCATTTAGCGTCCCTCCCAACGCTTTGTTACCGTGACAACCTTGGCCTCCAGTTTGTAAACATTCTGACTCTTTATTGGCACAATTGTAGTTAGATAAAGGATGGGGGGGCCTATCTGTGCTTCAAATTTGAGTGCCATGCTGGATGCAGCATATGTTGTGTTCCCACTTTCTCTGTTTCCAAATGTTATGGAGTATGACTTACAATGGATATATTAGATCAAACATCCATCCTAATTTTTTTGGGAAATTTAGTTTAAATATTAGACATCAGATATAATAAAAGAACTGAAAATTTAGCAAAAGTTGGAAAAGAATAATGAAAAGAATTATTGTATATGAATAGTTTTTAGCTGTAAAATCCAGGTATCAAATATTGGTTTCTCAGTTAAAAAAGAAGCTTTAATTTTTTTAGTAGCCCGTGGTTTGAAGCAATACACCACGTAAATAGAGCGTAGTTGTTAAGTCACACGCCTAGGCGTCCAGGCTTGATTCTAGGGCCTGGGCGCTTGGGTGCCTGGGCGCCTTATTAGTGTTGTCTAGGCGACCGCCTAGGCTCTCTGGGCGTCGCCTAGGCGCCGCCTTGGACACCTTGGGCGCCCAGAATGCCTGGGCAGTCGCCTTGGGTCTTATATGTGTTTTTTTTTTTTTTTCCTTTGATCTCTGAATTTGCTTTACAAGATTTATTAGGCTAGACAAGAACAACATTTATCAGACAGTACTTATTTATGACTAATATCATTTAAGTAAATGAACTAAATGTTCAAATGTTCATTTACTTAAGATATTATTCATAAATAAACAAATACTCCTTATTTGAATCCAATAAAAATAATCTAAAATTCAAATTCCAGAAGGATAAAAAGTCAACCCTCCAGTTCAAGAACAAAAACCGTATTTTTGGGTGCGGAAGCGATTTTCAACTTCCAAATGCTAGGCTTTTTTCCAAATATAAAAATTTCATAAATTTTTTTATAGTAAAGCATCACTAAAAACCAAAAGTGCGCCAAAATAATCTATTGCTTTGATGCCCAAAAAATAATTTACATTCAAATGACTTTAAACAGTATTCGTGTACTCCGAACAAGGTTTGCCCGGAGTGTAACTTCTTCATTATAACTCGGATTCAAGCAATCTTGGATTTGTTGGAAAGCTAGTTATACTGGCTTTGCAACGAATTCAAGATTGCAATCCGAAGTATATTAAAGGAGTTACGCTCCAGTCAAATTTGTTAGAAATAAACAAATATTAGTCATAAATACGTGTTGCTTACTTAACTCAATTATTTGTTTCTTTGTTCATTTTCTCATATTAATTAAGCTATGTCTTAAATGTTGATTATTTAATTCAGAATGCTGTATATATATATATATATATATATATATATATATATATATATATATATATATATATATATATATATATATTTATAGCATTAATATTTTAAAAATAAAAAAAATACACTGGGAATGCCTTGGTCGCCTAGGCGCCTAGGATGGCCCCAAACGCCTTGGTTCGCCTTGACAACTATGAAATAGAGCCTTTGTATACAAAGTGCTTGAAATGCCCCTCAAACTCATGATTGTGTCCTTTTAACTCCACAAAAAGTTGTTGCTCCGCCAACCTGCGATCGCTCGCCCAAAAATTATAGCTGAAGTAAAATGGTTTGTGCAAGTTTTTGGTGCACCGCCTTTTTATTTTTTTTCTGTAATGCCCTGCATACTTGTACGTTGCACATCCTTTCTCCAAACCTAGTTCTCTAGGTTGTACCTTTCTGAACGAACCTCATGTTCTAGATACTTCTTGGAAGATTCTGGTTGTGCTTTTTCAATACCATCTGGGTGGCAACAACCAATGGGGTTTTATTGCTATTAACATATTATGTTAGTGTAATTATCATCTAGGTTTTCTCCTACCATTTAAACACAAATAAAATGAAAATAATAAACTTCATAGTCTTTATGGTTACCTATTACATGCATTTTCTGCGACTTTCCCTGATTTCCTTAAATTTTTTAGCATATCCATGATGCATTTCTTAAATTGCCATACTGATAACTTTAATCTGCTGTTATTACTTACAGGACTTTTATGATTTTGGAACCTTGATAATGATTTAAGTAACATCTTTCCAAATTAGGAAATATGGGTTCTACTCGACAAAACCCTTGTCCCCAACTAAATGGGTTTGGCTATAAATCTTGTTTTCACCATTTCTGTCTATATAAGCCATATCAGCATTAATTTATAAGCACTTGAAACCAGATCAGATTTGTCCTTCCCTTGTCCTTTTACCTACTCTAACTAATAATAATCTGATCGCTTGGTAGCTTTCTGTTCATTAGCTATTTCACTATCAAGGACCAAAAAAAAAAAGCCTATAGTACAGAAGGAGCAAGGACTGACTTTAAAAACTGGAAAAAATGTTCAGAATTTCAGCTGGCTCTTTTCAGCTTTTCTCCTAATTACTAAGAAGTATTATTTATGCATCCTGAGTATTAAAATACCTCAAACTTGTAATGGAATTTGTTGGTATTCTTTTCTGAAGTCCTTTTGCTTCTTTGTTCTTTTCCAGGAAATATGGGAAGCAATTTCTGAATTCCTTTTGCATCCACACATGTGGTTACGCAACATATCAAACCGTCTCGTAGCCTTACATTTTGCTGCAGCATCAGAGGCTAGTCGAGTAAACATAGAAAAGTCTAAGAAACAGAATTTGTTACTCATGAAGCCAAGTCGTCTTTTCGGAATAGCTGTTTCCCTCTGTTGTCAACTCAAGGCACAACTAACTGATGATTCTGCAAACAACATCCTTACTCAAAATCTTGTATTCACAATTTGTGGTGTGCATTCTTCGGTGGGACAAAAGGACTGCATGGATCTTCAGAGTTTCTGGTCTTCCCTTGAACAGCCAGAGCAAGGCCAATTTCTTAGGGCTTTGCACTTGCTTAGTTCGAAAAAAGGGAGGGATATGTTTGTGTCCCTCACTTCCACTCTGAAGCAGCAAGGTGATCAAGACAGCACTGAGAATCTCCAATCGTTGCTCATCTCTCCTTTGCTTAAGAGAATGGGAAAGATTGCTCTCCAAATGGAAGATATTCAGGTATTCTGCTAGAGTGAGGAATATTAATTTCCAAAATGGCTGGCTCATTTGAAGAATATTGTAAGAATTCCCTTGCAGTGTTCGCAGAACTTTTGGCAAGCCTACATAGTGATTCAGTAAGCAACTAAGAGACTTCCCAGTCACCTATGCTGCCAAGTCCATGGGATCACTTAGTATGAATCGACAGAGGGGACCTAGCCTAGCACCTGTATTGTGTCTAAGCAATGATCTTAGATTGCAATATATCTATTCTGCTTGAATACCTTTAGGAAATTTAATAAGAATGATCCATCCTTGTGTTCATATACTTAAAAGAATATATCTTAAAAAATTTTGCACATCTAACAGTGTTTCCATACCATGCGTGCAGATGAAGATTGTCTTCAATGCCTTCAGAATGTTTTCATCTCAGATTAGTCAAGAAGGATGCCAACACTATGCATTTCACATGCTACTGCCATTGTATAAAGTGTGTGAAGGATTTGCTGGCAAAGTTATTACAGGTGCGTTTCGAAGTTAATTTCTGAACCTAATCTATAATTTATGTAGAATCTCTATTGTGTTATGATTTATCTTCTGATATTGTGGAAAAGTCGGACAGAATATGATACTAATATTTGAAGTTCAAAGTGTGTAAATTGTATAGGTTGGCAAGCAATAGAGGACTTAAGATCTGGTATAATCTGTATTGGGAAGTTTAAGTCATGTATCTGATAGAACATGTTCGAAATGTTGGAAAATGAAGCTCACCTTGCCTGCCTGTTTTGCTTTCATGTTCAGAGATATGATTTATGTCATTTTCTGAATGAATGTTTCCATCTTATTGTTTTCCAGTTTGAACCTTCTTTGATGTACAAGTGGCCTTCAGTTATGAAATCAAAACCTTTATTTTTGCCTTGGATGTTCTGGCGTTTTCTCTATTTTCCAATACCAGCGTCATCCATGTTGTGCTGCTCTAATTATTTTCACTTGTTCTACACTTGTCTTTTCCTCTTTAAAATCGTAAGATTAATTACGAGAGGAGAAACTGATTGTTAGAAAAAAGACACATCAGGAAAGTTGGGTAGAGATTAATATTACGAAGCCTAGCACACTTGGACTTTGATTAGTAATCTGCAAGATCTTATTTTGTCAGATCATCTGTCACCTTGTTTACCTCCCCAGGAACCCATGAAAAAGTAAATACAGAGATATAGATATTACATGTTAATAGTTTGCACCAGTTTACATGCTGACTGAGACTTTGTTTACACAGGTTCCCTAAGATCAGCAAGAACATCATGTAGCTTTTAATCCTAGTTATTCCAAGATATGTAATATTTTAGCAATCTTGTTCCACAGATGATGTCAAGCAATTAGCAGAAGAGGTTCGTGAAAATATACGAAGAGAACTAGGCAATGAGAGCTTTATGCGAGTGTACAACGAAATCAGGAGTCGTCTCAAGGCAAAGAGGGACAAGAGGAAGCAGGAAGAAAAGCTTATGGCTGTCATCAACCCTATGCGAAATGCCAAGAGGAAATTAAGAATTGCGGCCAAGCATCGTGCTCATAAGAAGAGAAAAATAACGACGATGAAGATAGGGAGATGGAGAAGTTAGAGTGGGTTACCGACAGTGAATTAGAATTGGTTCCCTTTTGAGAGGAGTGTATAGTCCTGGTGTAGAGGTACTCATTTCCGTTGCTTGTATATTCCTTTATGAAGGATATCTAAAATGATTTTCGTTTGATTCTTCCTGATCCTTCACCAGACATGTATATTTTTGTAGGCTAGTGGAATCTTGATTTGGGCTATTCCACTCTCTGTGAGGATGTTGTCTCTCGGAAGTGCTCAGTAACAAGGATGAGATATTTAAGTATAACCCAGCTTCCCTTTCAAGTTACAGGCCAAGTCAATACTTTAGATGTACAATGAATTTTTTGTATCTATGGATAAGGAGATTTTGTCTTTGAAACTGCCTTTCTGTTATTCTGTCAGTGACTAGGTATACCTTTTACTTCTATAAAAAAGAAAATAATATATATATATTGCAGACGTGCAAACATCTTTAATAACTACATAATCAAATATACCTAAGAGACAATTCAAGTACAAAGAAAAGCTGTTAAGGCCAAAAATTGCAAGCAACTTCAAAAAGATAATGTGGGCAATGTCACTTGCAGGCAAATCCATTTAGGTAGTTCATGATTTACATCACACTCCTAAACGCTCCCCCACCCCCCACAAAAAAAGAAAAGAAAGAACCCTTCCATGTAAAAAGTAATTGAAAACAATGCATTACACAAATTTCATTGTTTAGATGTAAAATATTGCATGAAATTTATATATAAAATTTATATATTAAAATTTTTTGCAATATTTGTTTCCAAGAGGTAAAATATAGTGATATTTAAGAATGAGGGAAATTGAAGTGTGTTTTTTCCATCTTATAGAAAAAAAAATATTGAAAACAAATTTAGCACAAAAAATTTACGTCAAAATAAACGGAGCCTTTAAGTGCAAAGTGTAATGAGATCTGGCGGCATTTTGAATGGATCAGAGCTCGAAATATCAATAGGCCATCTTTAACTGTTCATTGAACGGCTGATTGAGCAATGACTACAAAAAGAAACCGGTTTATTTGATGTTGGTCAGTACATGATATGAAATCCAAGGTTAAACACGCCATGGCCATTCCCTCAATCATAAGCTTTTGGAATGAATTCAAATAAATCATTATTCCTTCTGTGTGAATGTCACAGTTGTGTCCCATACAAGGTTCAAGTGCACGACGTCGGACACGGGGATCATCTGCTAAAACTCTCCTGAAGTATCCATCATGTCCATGTTTAGCAAGCTTGGGTTGGGTTATGAATATGACCCCTTAATAGGGCTGCCCCAGTCGAAAACAGGTTAGATCAGAATGTGATTAGATTCGACTGTTGGAACAGCGAAGAAAGATAATCAGAACATTCATCTAGTAGGTAAGAAGTAATAATGAGATCTTAGTTTAGTGCTGGATTAATATTCACTGATAGTGGAAAAGAATAAATTTCTTTTTCATTTTTTCATGGACATGAAAGTTTGAGTTTGGTTATTGGGCTTGGGGACCTGCCGATTATGTACCATGGTTGGAGCTTGTCTGGCCTCTGGTGACCATTAAACCTCCCTCTACTCTCTCATGGAACGAAGATGTCAAGAGAAAAAAAAAAAAAAGAAAAAAAAAAAAAGGTTGTTTCAGATTTCCAGCTACAAATGAATTGATGGATCAGTGTCCAGCATTTCTTGATGGATCATGAACTTAGTTATTAGCAGCCTCTTTCTGCCTCTCCATATGCGTAGAAAGCTCTGGTGATGCCCAGGGAAGAAAATAAGACTCCCTCTTGACTGTGGAAAGACATCCTCTACCGCTCTTTCAGGCGCACCCAAGAACAAACTCCTTGGCTTCCTTCTCCAATTGCTGTATTATGTTTCCCTGCCCTGCAATTCCAAATATGTACACATGTTGATCCAATGAGAATCTGTTACACATCTGCACACCGTGAACATGAAGGTGTAAGGGTTTGCCTCGTAAAATGATGTGAAGCAGCACCAATCATAGATTCATCAAAGCAACGATAGAATGGACTAAAACTCAAGAGTTCAGTGGACTCTAAACACAGAGAACACAACTCCATACAGGAGTGCCAAACATTTTGGATCACAAATTACAATTATACCAAGGATCTGAAAACCAAAATGCAATGATTTATAACCATTGGATAATCAAATGAAGACAAGATTTCCAAATCCAATTATTATTAGAAAAGATGTGAGGGGAAATGTTACACAAGAATAGATGAAGACCCAGTGCAATGACATGATACAAGGACTCCAAGCATCCAATCAGTAGGACCGCACCTAGACATTAAATTACACCCACCCGTTTCTATTACCTGTCTAACATACTCCAAGAAATTGGGTAAAAATAAATCGGCTTCTCAAAGGTCAGGCATGCCCTTTCCAGTTTTAGCGTCATATGTCTTCCCCAGAACAAGTTCCATCATAGTATCTTTGGGACCAGCTGCAGAAAAGATAAAAAAAAAAAAAAAACCATCAGATTATCAATAACAAATTGTAAGTTTGAAATTCATAATATAGCCTATCCATAATGCTTTGAAGTTAACCAAAATTAAAATTGAAAAAGAAAACTACCCATACATTCTGCAAATTCTTTCAAATAAAAGTAACCAAAAATAATTCACTTTACGATCCAATTTGGAAGTCTGCTCACTTGGGAAAGGTAACATCCTCTTCTGGTTGGGTTCTTAGAACACAAACTCAATAAAGAAGGAACAGAGCAATATCTTACGATCCAGGAGAGGTGAATCAGTACCTCAAGCTTTCTTCATTGAAGAGAGTAACACATAATGGTTCACTACCACTAGCCTCTAGGAGAGACTAAGACACATAAAATGTGTGTTGTATGGCAGTCAGGAAGTTGAGTTCCATAAGGCTTTGTTTGGTTGCAAGGGTAATTAAAGGGAAGGGAAGTGAAATTTTTAAACTTTAAAATGACACTTTTGTAATGATTACAGTACATGCTATCACATTACTATGTAAGTAATTTCAAATTATTCCATATTTGTTGCATCTAAATCCCTCCCATTTGAAAAGGAAAATAAATTTTACATCTTATAAGTATCATTGCTAAATATGTTAACAAGTTTAGGTAATTTATACAATCATGTTGTGTTACAACTATAAAAGTTTTCATTTAAAGTTAAAAAATTTCACTTCCCTTCCCTTCAATTCCCCTTGCAACCAAACAAAGCCTAAGCAAAATCAAAAGCTACCAACGATGGGCAGTTCTAAGATGGATCTCAAAGAATTGCAAGCAGCTCATCTATCATGGGATTGGCCTCCTCAACAGCTCCCAAAAAATGCATAAAGATCTTTCCACGACCAATTCAGTCCCCACAAATCCCAGAAGGGACATGCATCAAAATTAACCAAGAACCACGAACTGTCTGAGGAACAGGAGTTGCAATAAGGTTTCAACCTCTATTAATATTATGAACTGATTACTGCAGAAGTCATCTATAGGCATCTAACAGGAAGCCTGCTTATGATCAACTCAATATGTTGTTCAAGGTTGAAAACAAGCCTCAACACTCTAGAGTTCATATCCTCCACAAGTGCTCCAGAAATCACCAAAAATACACTTCTAAGCAGAAAGTTGCACCTTTTACCATAACCGTGATAGAAGCCAACTGTTACCTACCCATCCATCCCCTGGGCAATCAATTCTATAAAATACCTAGAATGAGAATTATTATAGTTCATTATCAGGAAGCAATATACATTTAATTTTCTTGAACAGGCAAATTCTACGGTGTTTAGCCTACCGAATTTCAGCTAAAGCAAGAAATTTCTACTTTAAAAACATCACACTATTTTCATGAGTTAGACATACAACATCCTGTATTAGTGCATTACAATAAAATGAGTTAATCACCATAATAAAAGAAAACAGAAGCTCATAATGGTCAATTTTTAGTTCTTTTGATTCTAAAATCGCCTATAACATTCCAAAAACGTCAGCCATTTGACTATCACCACTAAATGCCGATAACTAAGAAATGCTGAACCCTTGTTGGCAGAAACCAATTGAAGGAAATTCACAAATAAATAAGTTGAAGATTAATACCTATGGTAGGTCTTGGCGTGGTCCTAATTTTTAAGATCTCCGGACGGGGAATAATAGCCCCTGATGCTCCTTGACCTCTTGAAACTCTTACTTTGGTACCATCTTCTAGAAATCTTATTCCGATTTTACAAGGCTTCCTACACAAGTTTAAAAATTAAACATAACATAATCAAGATCAAAATCTATAACACTGTAAAGAAGAAAATGAATTGAAACCAAAGCAAAAAGTTCTACTTACTTTCAGGGAGCAATTTGGGAAAAAAAAATGTAAATTACAATAAAACATACCCTGTGACTGGGTCAAGAGCTTGAACATTTGAGGCATGAAGGGGGGCTTCTACTGTAAAGATTCCACCTTCATGACCTTGTCCTTGCTTGATATGTTTCTTAACCTGTTAAGACAAAGATTTTATAGCATAGACATTTAGTTCTCTACATAAAAGGGTAATGGATTTGCAGAAATTACAAGACAAGATTTGCTAAAAAAACCAGTTTTCCCCCTCTTCTGTCTTCCTCCTCCCCCCCCCCCCAAAAGCGAGGGGGGTGGGTGGGAGGGTATAAGTGGAGTCAAACCAAGAAATCTTCCAAATATTAATACCTAGCATAAACAAAAGAATACACAAAGGAACTTTTGGGCAGGAGAGGAAAATATTTTTGGAAGAAACTATGCATAAAATTCAACATGATAATTGACACTGACACATAATGGAAATTTATATCAATATTTGCCAAGATGGTATTACAAGATTTAAAGTAACATTACATAATAAAGTATATCATCCCTTCAACCAAAACAACTGTTGGAACATAATTTTATATGTGTTAACCTGCCTAAGTTCATGATGCTGAGCTCAAGCAGAGTTACTTGCCCTGTGGTAGGTGGAAAAGTACCAAGAAAACAGAACCACTAATATTACTGCTCGATTCAATTGCTTAGCATATCAATTGCTTAGCATATCTTACTTGAAAAGTATTCTGTAATCTTATTTGTCTCTCTTTCTACATAGATTCTACATCACTATCGTTACAAGGTTTGCCATTGTAACTTCATGAGGTTCCAAATGACCAGCCTTTCATGAAGACTAATTCAATTCCAACTTTGCCAACTTTGTGTTGTCACAAGAACAGGGAGCTCATATTGGCAGCAACAACTATCAATAAGGGAATGCATGAGGTGATTCTTCAGATTTTCTCAAGTCATGACATGGTTGATACCTGTATTTAGAAGGATTGAACTCATTTGAATGATCTATTAACATCGTACTGTTTTGGGTGAATATTCCCTATGCACAGTGTCACTCTACATGTATGCTGTAAAAGGATATATTTCAACAAAGTGAAATCGTGAGAACTGCAGCTGAAATTCAAAAAAATCCTTGGCTTAAATCTCCCAAAAAAAAAAAAAAAAAAAAAAAATTGCGGTTCAACAAAGTAAACTGAAATAATTCATTTTGCGCCCCAGAATCAAAATAAAAACTATTTGCGGTTCAACCAAGTAAACTGAGATATACTTTTTGTGCCTCAGAATTAAAATAAAAATAGAGCTAATTTGTTAAGTTATAAAAAAATGATAGCTTATTGTTGACCAAATGGTTTGTAGGAGGGGAGGAGAAAAGCCAGAGATGAAAGTACCAGATTTTTGCCCTCAACAATAACACGATTCTGAGAGCGAATGACGCGCTTGATCACACCAGTCTCGCCTTCATCTTTTCCCCTTATTATCATCACCTGCAAATGATTCACAGAAAAGAGCAAATCAAAATCAAACAAATTAATGAGTAATCAAAGAGAAAGAAGATTTGACTTGGTTACTCCGATACATTGTCGCCTCTGACAATCTTCCAGTTCTTTATAAGCTTTTGTGCCGCTTTCCAACCCATCTACACAGGAGAAGCAACAGACTCTGGTAAACTACACCACCTGCTTGAAATCACTCATTGGTGAGAAGCAAGATAGAGGGGCAAAAGTGTTTTTGGCAGTTTAATGGGTAAAGTCTGATTTCGTTATACAAAAATGGTTTGAAACCCATTTGGATACCCAAAAATAACTCAGATATGGATAAGTTTGCATTAAAAAGGGTTCATATTTCAAAATTCTGAAGCAAAAATATGGGGATACATTCTTAGACATCATACCAAAACCGGTCCTTTGTTTATCCATTTTGTCGAACTCAGAGCCGAGAGGCTAGTAGCTTACCTGTAAACGTCCAGTGACTGAAGATCAAACCTCGACAAGTCGCTATTTTCACCGCCCAGGTTTTCTCAAATCTCACTACGGTTGCGGCCCCTGAAAAAGGAAGGAGATTGAGGCGAATACTACCCGCCGTGGGTTTTACAAGTTTTTCACTTTTCAATCACTTTCCCCTTCAATTTCATGGAAAGTAGTATTTTCCATTGAAACAAACATCTTTATGGTTTTGGGATACTTGTTGTCCCGCCGCGGCGGGCGAACTGAAGGTATGGCTGAACCGTTAATAAACCAATTCAGTATAATCCCAGGACCACGAAAAACCGTACTCATCACTACCAATTTACAGTAAAATACAATTAAATTAATGAAGCTATGACATTTAAGAGAATGAGAGCGAGTTAGGGCAAGCCTCTATAGCACAGAGGGCACGTAGATCTCACTCGCCTGTGAGGGCATGTAGTTTCTTGTTAGTGCGGAGTTGCATAATCTGGATACTCTCTCCATGCAGAGAGCTTCACAAACCTCATCCCGTCCATGGGACGTGGGACCTAGGGGACCCGAAAGAGAATGATTCATTATTTGCTCCAAATTGTTGTGTTCCAATTCGAGATTTGAACTCACGACATCTTAATTTTGAGGGATAGGCAGTGGCTCGAATGAGATTTTTTTTAAGGTTTGTGGTGGAAGTGGTCCATCACGGATCTCATTTGGAGGTTAGGGGGGATGGAGCTCCGCGACCAGGCCTGGTGGAGCAATTCGGTTTGGAGGAACTATATATTGTTATTATCTTGTTTTATAATCCTGGCTGAAAAAACAAGATTGAAAAGAAGTTTTCAGCAAGGGTTTGGAAGGGGAAGGTGGATCTTGAGTCCATTGTAACACTTCATTTACACAGTGAATCATCTCCATCCCCATGAATGTAGCACATTGCATTGGGGGTGTGTGAACTACGGTGTCCTTTGTTTAAATCGTTTTCTGTTTTTCTTCGTGTCGTGTCGTGCTGGTTGGGTGTGGTTCGGGCCTAGTAAACATTTATTTTTTATGGGTCTTGCTTCATGACATTTGCATGCCTTGACCCTGATTCCTTTTGGGGGTGGGGATTGGGGAACTGATAAATAAGGGCTTGGGGTATTATAAATAAGGGCTTGGGGTATGATGGGAAACTTGTAAATTAGGGGTATTATATTACGGGATTTGGGTTGGGGGAGGGGTGTTGATCTTATGAAAACCGAACTGCAGTGTCAACAAGAAAATCCTTTTTCTATTTGGTGTCTATTCTTTTAAACAAGACTCATTCACAAGGGTTGATTCGAAATCGTTTTGGAAGATTAAATTTTAATCGCATATTAACGGTCACACCTGTTTTGTAAACCCTACTTCATACACAAAAACAAAATTCATTTTCTCTGTATTTTAAGAGAGGTTAATCTCTATGACATCGTTTCAGCTCTCATAGAAATTGACATGTCAAACAAAAACTCCCCCTATTTACGAAGTTTTGATTCTACACTAATTACAAAGTTACCTATAATACCCCTAATTTACAAATTTCCCATCCTATCCCTTTTTGCTTGAGGTGTCAAACCTCTTTGACACAAGCCGTTGTCATAGAGACAAACCCTTTTAAGAGTGCAGTACTTATCTATCTTGTTTATGAATTGTTCGAGTAAAGCTTCTTGAATCTTTGAGATGTATAGGGATTCAATTAGTACTGCTATTTGAATTCGATTCAAAATTCGCTGGACATATAAAAAACAAATTTGAATTTGAATTCGTATTTTTACTGGACATCTGGTTAAACTACAATTCGAATCCAAAAAGTATACACCACCCTTTATTTGAAATGTATGTCCAATAATAATCATAAAAAAATCCACAAAATTTGCAATGTTATTCTCTATTTCTCATCTTACAATTTACAAAAATATCAATAATAAGGAAAGAAATATTTTTTACAATTTTATTTCATTTTTTTAAGTAAATAATTACATTTTTTTCCCTACAAAAAAATAAATTAAGCTATATCCGTCAATAACACATAAGGCTACATTGTTTGCGGATACATAAATATTTGAATTCACATTTGAATCCGATCCTAAGTGTCCTACTGATTAGATTCGGATTCCCTAAACGGATGCGAATGTGAATTGAATTTAGATTTTTAACTATCCATTTAGGTCTCTGGTCTAAAGACTCTGGGCCAAGAAAACCGTATATTCAAATGACCAAAATACCCCTACAATTATCACAAAATTCCAAGCTTTCTATCCCACTGTTTTTTTTTTTTTTTTTTTTTGGGTGCTTTTCTTGTCTGTCAAGTCGCCATTCCCTGCAAACACCGTCGCAGCCCCACATCTGATAGTCCCAGTGAAAACAACGAGAAAGGGGAAGGGGAAAGAGAAGACGCAGTGAGAAAGAGAGATGGAGTGTGTTTTCGGACTTGTTGGTAATGGATTCGCACTGGTGGTGGCCGATACATCGGCAGTAAGCAGCATATTGGTTCATAAATCTAACGAAGACAAGATAATGATCCTCGACTCTCACAAGCTTATGGGCACCAGCGGTGAGCACGGTGACAGGTCCTCTCTCACTGTCTCTCTTTGTGATGCTTAAGATTGGAAGAATTTATCGTATATGATTCTCTTTTATCAACTCTTAAATTGTGAAATTTCGTCTTTCTTAATTATATTGCAGAGTTCAATTCACCGAGTATATACAGAAGAACGTAGCTTTGTATCAGTTCCGTAATGGGATCCCGTTGACTACGGCAGCCACTGCGAATTTCACCCGCAATGAGCTGGCTACAGCCTTGCGAAAGGTCTTTTTTCTATTGATACTTCTTGCTTCTTATTTGCTTGGTTTAGGGTTTCGTGGATATTTTTAGGTTTCTGTTTTTTCGAGGCTTAAGGTCTTTTATTCCTCTCTTTCGGCATGGTTTTGTGTGATTGTGAATGTTTCGATCTGACGCTGGACATTATGTAGGGTTGCAGCTTTACTTAGTTACTTCTAGGGTTCTAAAATGATGTCACGTTTCACACAATATTTGCAATCCAAATGAAGGATGGGTGGTACCTTTTGATTTAGTAGCCATAAGTCTTGTTTGTGATGTAGCTTCAAATGGCTTGGACTGTCTGATGCTCAATTAGCATGTAATGGGTTGAAGCTTATGTCTCCATGCTATTGCTATCCTGGTTATGCCATCTATTCCATGTGGTGTAAGTTTCTCTCTCTGACATTGAACCCCATTGGAATCCATAGTGGAGAAGACCAAACCATCTTGTCTTTTGGAGGACTCATAGCCAGCTTCTAGATTTAGAAAATATGAATGTGCAGTTCTGTCTTGCCTTCTTATCGCTACGGCTCTGTCAAGTAATATGTAGTATTGAGATTTACTTGCAAATTCGTTGGGCAGTGACTCATAGGACTGATATTTGTTGCTTTGAGCCTTTGTTGGGGGTGATTTAATGAAGCAAAGGAAAGAGCTCTATAGATGTTAGAGCATGTATTTGGCTAAAGCTAGGTCAGATACTTTAAAGCAAGACTGAGCCTCATGGATTATCTTTTAAGAGCAAGCACCTGGGAAATCTCTGAGTTAATGGTGAAATATGTTGGGACATGTACACACTCCTAAGTTAGTTTTGATGATAACAAACATATGGAGATTTACTAACCTCTAAATTGAGTGTTTGATAGTAAAATTCATAATCAAGATATCAAAACCAATGTGACACACCAATTGGTATCTCTTGAAAACCAAGGATTGAAGGTCAAGAAAAGGAAAGATGTCCAAGTATCAAGCTTGAAGACTAAGGCTTAAAGGCCAAATATTGGAGAGTGAAGTCATCTAAGAAAGACTCACTTGAAGACATCAAATCATGAAGAAGAAGATATCCAAGGAAGGTTGAAGAATGAAGACAAAGACTGAAGGCTTTGTACATAGATATTAGAGTAGTACACATGCACATCATAATTGTAATCATTGCATATCAAGCTTGTTATTGCCTAGATCGACCTTAGGAGGTGCCAAATGATCAAGTAAAATGACCTAAAGTCATGCGGAAAAAGTTTGTGAAAAAACCCCAAGATATGGGTTAAGGATCGAATAAAATAGATCATCTAGTTGATGATCCGGTTGATGTACTGGTCGATCGGATTCAGGATTTGGCTAATGTACAGGTTGACCAACAACATGATACATATACAAGGAAAACCTCCCAAGAGCTGTTAAACCTTACTGGTAGATCAACTGGTCAACCGGAAATTGATCGCAATAAGCTCATGATGGAAAAAGACCATCGACTAGAGGCAACCGGTCAATTGGATGACCGAAAGCCCTTCAACGGTCAAATAACAGTTATATTTACAACAGCCATATTTCATCCGGTCAACTGACGACAACAAAAATATATCCATTGAGATTCACTTTGCCCAACCTTTTGAGCTACCCTTTTGGCTTATAAATAACCTTGTCTTGTGGAGAAACGTAAGACATAAAAGATACACTCTAAGTGAGTTTTGTCAGCAAAAGAACTCAAACACTGAAGTCTCCAAGTAAGATCAAGCTTCAACTCCAAGTACAACTTGTGATCTTCAAGCTCAAGCTCACCCTGCTACCTTTTTCAAATACATCATCCAAAAAGAGGTTCTCATTGTGCAAGCATCATCATTCTCATCATTCATCACATTGCACAATCACAAGGAACAGGGTCACACTCCTTCATAGTTGTCAAGGCGACAAGGCGATCCAAGGGTTTCTAGGCCATCCTGGGCGCTTAGGAGCCGCTGCGCTGCCTAGGCGACCAAGGCATTGCCAGTGTATTTTTTTTATTTCTAAAATATTAATGCTATATTAATGTTTATGTATATATGCAGAACATTTGTGTACTTCTAACAAATTTGACTAGAGTGTAACTCCTTTAATGTAGTTCGGATTCAAGCAATGTCGAATTCGTTACAAAGTTAGCATAATTAGATTTCCAATAAATCCGAGATTGCTTAATCCGAGTTATAGTAAAGGAGTTACACTTTGGTCAAACCTTGTTCGGAGTACACGAATGCTGTTTAAAGTCGTGTGAATGTAAATTATTTTTTGGGCATCAAAGCAAGAGATTATTTTGACGTGTTCTTGGTTTTTAGTGATGCTTTATAATAAGATTTATGAAATTTTTATATTTGAAAAAAAAGCTTAGCATTTGAAAATTGAAAATCGCCCTCGCACCTAAAAATATGGTTTTTGTTCTTGAACTGGAGGGTTTACTTTTTATCCTTCTGAAATTTGAATTTTAGACTATTTTTATTAGATTCAATTGGAGGGTATTTACTTATTTATGAATAATATCTTAAGTAAATGATATCATTTAAGTTCATTTACTTAAATGATATTAGTCATAAATAAGTACTACTTAATAAATGTTGTTCCTGCCTAACCTAATAAATCTTGTGAAGTAAAGTCAGAAAAAAAAAAAACACATAAAGCCCAAGGCGACCGCCCAGGTATTATGGACGACCAAGGAGCCCAAGGTGAAGCCCAGAGAGCCTTTTCAACACTAATAAGGCGCCTTGGCGCCCAGACCCTTGGATTACGCCCAGACGCCTAGCCAATTATGCTTGACTCCTTGTTGGGTAACATCCTATCTTTTCTATTTCATTTGTAAGAATCCTCTTATCTTCGAAAGAGTTGCAAGTAACTAGACCATACTTCGCTATTTCAAGAATCCCTTTCTCCTTATAGTCCTAACTGTACTTGGCAATACAATGATCCTCTTGTCCTCATAAGAGTTGCATAAGCTTAGACAATACGTAGGTTGTGCAAGGACCCTCTCATCCATAAGAGATTATAGGTTCCTCTTGAACTTGAACGAAGATTCTTGTAAGGTTCCTCTTTACCGAAAAAATTTGTAAGAAGGTATTCTTCGCCATCTATTGTATTGAAAAGGAGAATAGTGGTGTGTGTGTGTGTGTGTGATCTCAAATTTGTTCATTTATTTCAATTTATCAACTACAGTTATTCAAGTTATCTAAAAAGTTCAAGTTATCTAAAAAGTTTTAATCCACTAAGGAAAGCCTATTCACCCCCCCTCTAGGCTTACCTAATAAAAGATACAACTGGCAGAGTGGAATGAAAGAGAGGATTTTGAAAGTGAAATTTGATAGGTAGTGGTTGGAGGAAAATTTAATTAGGATCATATAGAGAGAGCAGACTTGTATGATGGTTTATCTTAGTCTTAGATTATGGTGATTGGGATGTACCAAGGTATCATATAACTATAAATTATTCTATTCATATTCTATAAAAATTATGATCAGTTATTGGCATTTGTTATAATACAAGGGATTATTTAATTCTGGTAATTTTTTTGTTTTCATGATGAAATTGGATGGGTTGTAAACTTTTAAGTTTCTTTTTCTGGTTTGGTGTTTATTGTCCTGTGAGATTGGCGGGTTATTTGTTTATTCATTGTGGATCGATCTCCTTGAGCCTTTTTTGGTGACTGCGATCTCACCTTCTTCCTTGCTCCGTTTGGGGGGAGAATTTAACAATCTATAATTAGGAATGCCAGGGGCACACGACGTCTCAGTGGCAGAGTGAGCAATGCTCAATTTTCGAGAACATTTCCCTTTGTTTTCTTTTAATAGTATCCTTCATGAAAACATTAGTTTCTGTTGGATTAAGAAAAAGAATAAGTGAGAGTTGATTATTCTCCCACCATCTCTCCTTTATTTATAAGAAAAGAGATTACAATCTAATAGGAGTCCTAGAGAGACTAGGAGTCCTAGTGAACTTAGGAAAGAAAGAGTCCTAGTTAACAAAGGAAAATAAAATAGGGAAATAAAATAAATATAATATAAGAGTCCTATATACTAAGGAAACATTCAACACTCCCCTCGTTGGTGTATATGTCGGGCATGCACAACTTGGATAATAATGGATGAAATTGCTTCTTTGGGAGCCCTTTTTGTAAAGATGTCACCACTTGATCACCTGGGTGAACGTATGGAACACATATCTGTCTACTATCTAATTTTTCCTTGATAAAGTGATGATCAATTTCCACATGTTTGGTCTATCATGTTGCCCTTTGGATTGTGAGCAATCTGATTGCGGCCTTATTGTCACAAAATAGCCTCATAGGTGGGTGGTATGGATTCCCGGATCTTTGAGTAATCCTTTGCAACCATAACAACTCACATATCCCCCGGCCATAGCTCTAAACTCAGCCTCTGCACTTGAACGGGCAACCACATTCTGCTTCTTGCTGTGCCAAGTCACTAGGTTCCCTCTAATAAAGGTACAATATCCTGAAGTAGATTTTCTATCTGGATTTCCTGCCCAATCTGCATCAGTGTAGGCATTAACTCTGAGATGACCCTGAGAGGTCGGTAGGGATTCCTCTTCCGGGCGTTTGAGATAGTGCAAAATGCGTAGAACAACATCCATATGAGAAGTATAAGGGTCATGCATAAATTGGCTCACCAAGCTCACTGCAAAAGCAATATCCGGTCGAGTATGAGCCAGATATATCAACTTTCCAACTAGTCGTTGGTATTGTTCCTTGTTAACTGGTGTACTGGTCTTTTCTTGCAATTTGACATTATGATCAATTGGTGTTTCACAAGGCCGACACCCTAAGAGACCTGTTTCTGAGAGAAGATCAAGTATATACTTCCTTTGAGACAAATAGATACCTCTGGTGGAGCGAGCAACCTCAATCCCAAGGAAATATCTCAGTTTTCCCAGGTCTTTGACTTCAAACTCCTTTCCCAAGAAGATCTTCAATTGTCTAATATCTTCATCATCACTACCAGTAATCACAATATCATCAATATATACTATAAGAATAGTAATTTTGCCCTCCCTTTGCTTAATGAACAATGTATGATCAGCATTGCTTTGTTTGTAGCCTACAGAAGTCATAGCTCTGTGAAATCTCTCAAACCATGTCCTAGGAGATTGCTTAAGTCCATAGAGAGATCGTTTCAGTTTACAGACTTTTTTTTTCAGTGGCTGATGAGGTAAAGCCTGAAGGAACATCTATGTACACTTCCTCTGCTAACTCCCTATGAAGAAATGCATTTTTGACATCCAACTGTTGTAGATCCCAATCAAAGTGTACTGCACAAGCTAAAATGACACGAATAGTAGTCATTTTTGCTACTGGGGCAAAGGTCTCCTGATAGTCGATTCCATAAGTCTATGTGAATCCACGGGCAACTAATCTAGCCTTGTATCTGTCTTTAGACCCATCTTCTTTCTGCTTTATAGTAAAGATCCACTTACACCCAACAGTCTTCTCCTTGGTGGAAGTTCAACTAGGTCTCATGTCTCATTTTTTCTTAGGGCAGTCATTTCCTCTATCATAGCTGCCTTCCATCTTGCATCCTGCCAATGTTTGAGAATAGACATAGAAGACAAAGTAGAGATAAAAGCAAGATATGAAAGAGACAATGATTTATACGAAACATACTGAGATATAGGATGCTGAGTACAGGACCTAGTGCCTTTATGAAGGGCAATAGGTAAATTTGACTCAGAGGGAAGAATATTACCAGACTGAAGGATCTCATGTTCTGAAATAGTTTATGGATCCAGAGCTGACGAAGGGATGTGTGTAAGTGCGTTGATGGTGGTGGTCCTTCCCTGCTTGAGTCTAGTACGGCTGTAGACTTGAAGGTGAGGTGTCTCCACGAGAATTTGTTTAGTAGAGTGTTCAGGAGAAGGTGATGTAAGCTCAGGTGAAGGCTCAGTAAAAGGTAATGTAGGCTCAGGTGAAGGCTTAAGAGGAGGTGGAGGAGGTGATGTCTCCCCTTGAAGTGGAAGGGGAGAGGGCATAGGCGTGATGATAGGCCTATCTTCCTGAAGACATGGCTCCCCCTGAAGATGGGACGTTGGGTAGTAAGGGAGGTGTTCATAAAAGATAACATCCATGGAGATGAAAGTGCGACAGGTGGGAGGGTGGTAACATTTATAGCCTTTTTGGGTTGGAGAATATCCCAAGAAAAGACAATGAAAACCACGGGGTTCTAGCTTTCCTGGAGATCGATGATTGCGCACATAGCACACGCAGCCAAAGATCTTAGGAGGAACAGTATGGGAGGCATCACACAAAGAAGGTGTAAAGGAGAGTGATGATCCAAGATTGGGGTTGGAACACGGTTGATAAGGTAGGCTGAGGTAAGGATAGCATCACTCCAATATTGTGGTGGCACATTGCGGGCAAACATCAAAGCACGAGCCACTTCAAGGAGATGACGATTCTTTATTTCTGCCACCCCATTCTGAGCAGGAGTATCAACACAACTTTTCTGGTGCAAAATACCATTATCCGCGAGATAATGTTGAAACTCTCCATCCATGTATTCTCTGCCATTGTCACTCCGGAGAATCTTTAAAGAAGCTTGAAACTGAGTCTTAATCATTTGGCGAAACAGACGAAAGGATTGAAACACTTCACTTTTATTATGTAAGAGGTAAACCCAAGTGGTTCTAGAATAACAATCTATAAATGTAACAAATCAACGGTGACCAGTAATGGAATTAGTTCTGGCTGGTCCCCAAACATCAGAATGAACTAAATGAAAGGCAGTACTACTGCGTTTAGAGGTATGACTATACGAAGAACGAGTTTGCTTAGCTAGAATACAAGCTTCGCAAAAAAACTCGTCTCGTTTACATTTATTTGCTAAAGAGGGAAAAAGATTTGCTAAAACATTAAATGATGGATGCCCGAGCCGCTGGTGCCATCATTGGAGATCAGAGGATGCCGAATAGAGTTGATGTACTGGCTTGGGGAGGCTGAAATTGACTTTGGGATACTTTCCTCAAGCAAATACAAACCACCCTGCATCTTACCACATCCAATCGTCTTCTCTGTTTCCAAATCCTGAAATAGACAATAAGAAGGAAAAAACGTCACTTTGCAGTTTAGAGCAGAGGTAATACTACTAAGGACGACATTCAACAGTTTCTATGGTTTCATTTTGGTAAATTAGACAGATCAGTAGACTGCAAATCATATCACTAATTTTTGGTAATTAGCTTGTTTGTCTTCTTTGTCCTTGATTTAGATGATTTTTAAGCTCTAGCCACTGTTGTATGTTGTTATCGTCTTGTTAGTTCTGATTGTTACACACTTGTTATGGAATTTGAAGTATTATAGTTGAATGTCATTGAATTATTAATTGAATTTTGTGCATGCATTAGTGCACAAAGTGATGTATTCTCTCTCTCTCTCTCTCTCTCTCGCTCTCTCTCTCACACGCAGGAGTTCACACACGTTTGTGCGCATGCACATGCACATGCACATGCACATGCACATGCACATGCCCAATCTGGTACGAAGATGGAACCCCACTGGGTCATGTAGATCTTAGTCTGATGAAATTAGTTTTGAGCAAGCATTTTTCTGTTTTCCTTAATTGGGTCTGTCACTGGGAATTGAATTCCATATAGCCACCAATCCCAGTCATTTACCTGGGTTATCTGCTCACTGCCCTTTGGCATAACTTTTCTTGATGTTTAGAGTGTGCAAACATCCGTTCCATTAGAGGCTACGATTATTGAATTTGTTCACCATATCAACGAATCCCTGGTTTTCACAGAAATGTTTCGATGTCCTGTTATGATAAGAGTCCACCCATTTTGAGCCACATGGAAGGATGATGTGGTGATTCTGACAGACAGGTCAATTTTTGGACTATGCACATGTAAAATTTAAAATTTAGTTCAAATTCCGTCAAATAGCATCCAACGTATGTCTGTGCATGCTTGCATTTTTCAGCTGTTTGTGTATGTCTATCACCCTCCATTAGTCCCTAAACTCCATTTGGGCTGAAAACTTGACGTATGCAGGGAAACATTGGATCTCCCCACTCCACAGAATCTGAGCCCAGAGATGATCTGCCACATGGCTGATATTTGGGCTGCTGTGGAAACATTTGCCCAGAAAGGGAAATTTCATGTTCTGTTTTTGATTTGTAGTTCTGAAAAAGGTTTCCCCAGAATAACTTGGAAGACTCTGATATGTGGCACTCTTGATTTTCCAGAATCCGTACTCTGTCAATGTCCTTTTGGCCGGCTATGACAAGGAGACTGGCCCTTCACTATACTACATTGACTACATTGCTACATTTCACAAGATCGAGAAAGGGGCGTTTGGTTATGGATCCTATTTCTCTCTGTCCATGATGGACAGACTCTACCACAGTGGGATGTCATTGGAAGAAGCAGTCGATTTGGTTGACAAATGCATACTGGAGATCAGGACTCGGTTGGTTGTAGCGCCACCAAATTTTGTGATCAAGATAGTTGACAAAGATGGAGCAAGGGAGTATGCCTGGCGTGAATCCATTAAAGATGCTGGTGTTTCTTCAGCCTGAGCACAGTTTGATTATTCACTTTGACCACATTACCCTTTTTTTGTGCTACTCTAAAATGGGGTACTGTCTTGTTCATGGAACAAAAACTTTTCTGCTTTCTTGAAATATTTTTTTTGGTAATAGGTTTTATGAATGCTCAAAACTGTTGAAATGTCATGTATACATGCATTATTATGGTTGCAGCCTCAGAGGGCAGTTTAGCTTTAAAGTGGGAAGCATATTGAAGGACTGGTAACTTGGTAGGCTTATTTTATCCGGGAAAAGTTTTTTTGAGCAGTAAGGTTGACTGCCAGTACCAATGGGAGGAGCCATAGCCATGGGGTATTTGTTAAGGGAGGAGTGCTGGACCTGCTGGTGTAGCTCCGACCTTACTATGTAGAAGGTTGGGTCAGACCGCCAGAGAGTAATCTGGGGACTGGAGGGATAATTTTTCTACCATGTGATTTGATCGGGAGGGGTAGCTTTGTGTGATGTACGTAATCACTGCCCCAACAAAGACACGTTACTTGGTAGCTCCGATGGATCCAATATATATATATATATATATGTGATAATAAGAATATAGAGGAATTTAAATATTAAACACTGATTTGGACTAAAGACATGCTAGTTTGTCAATATCATTTATTGGTTGATCTTGTTTTTCTTATAATGGAGTACTACTTGTAATGCTAAAGATGAATGCTGTGGATCTTTTCATATATGGGATGACCTTAAGCTGTAGACTGTAGTGTTGTTTACTCTGACAATCTAAGCTACAACTTCAATACATTCTGGTTTGATGAGGAGTTTCTAAAGGTGTTATCAGACTAGTTCGAGTAATTTTCACTCCCATATCCTAACCGTTCCTGATGAGCAGCAGCTTGATCGTCGGTGATAGCAAGATTGCTTTCAACCTGAGTCCATGGCCCCAAAGAGTGTAGTATGAAGGAAGTTTGATGAATCACCACATACTGGTGAAGATGGGAACAAGAAAGAGCACAATTCCAGGTGGAAGCAGAGGACTGCTGTTGATAACTGACATCATTATAGGTGAGCCTGCCCCAAGTGTTGGTGATGTAAGTGAGCTTGCATCTGATTCTGGTGGCAAGTTTATAAACGGAGCTGAAGACATTCCAGAGCCTGCAACTCAAATGTAAGTTTAGGAAATGAGATGGGAAGGAGCAACGTTAAAATTCCCTAACCAAATATGTTGAACATATAACAAAATGACAAATAATTTCAGAATTCATATCCTTGACTTTAAACTTGAGTCGTGGCCAATTGCATTTGAGGTGGAAAGGGTTGCATTGATATTCTTTCTTTCATGCCTATGGCCTATCCTGAATGTGACCCACACCATCAGTTTGGATTGCTGAATTGGTGTGAACCACAATATACTGCAAACCTCTAAAAGGATGGCACCACAGTATCTCAAATAACATTTCACATGTCCATTGCCATATTCGGAATGATAAACCCAGACTTGGGAGTATCTCATAAAAAGAAGAAAACGGGAAAGAACACTGGTGTTCTTTTCCTTTTTTTTTTTTTTTTTGGAATAAGAGCAACACTGTAAATAGAATGCAGAAGCTAATGGACTCGTTACCAGTATCAGTCAGTTTCAAAAAACTGATTCGATACCGATCCAATCAGCTGATATGATCACCACGTGGCAATCCTATGAGATGGAATATTAAACAAAAAGGGTGTCTGATCAGAGAGGATCGGATTTGCCAATCCAGACGATCCAGGACAGTATCCAACCGATACTTAAAATTTGTCAAGAATAGAATCAGATTGAGATCTGCCATGTTTAAAACTGATACGAATCGATGGATCCGATTACTTGAACCATGTTGGTTACAGAAGGGTAGGAGCCCAGATTCTTGTAAGACTAGAGAACAACTGACAAGAAACCAAGAAGAGAGCAAAGGACAGCAATTTATACCTGTTGTGAACTGAAGAGGAGGTAAAGTTGGAGACACTGTAACATATCAATAATAAAATTGATGTAAGTAATTAATCATTCGATTCCATAAGAACAATAAAGTATTATCAGATTAGCTTAGCCCAATGGTTTGCATAGGCAATTTCATCACTGTGGACAAAATTTTCTCTTTCCTTCGTAATGAGTAATGACGAAAGGAAGGAAAAACCCCTTTCAAGAATCCAAGGCCAGGCCTATCTTGATATAGATAAATTATAGTGTCAAAACCTTTACACTGTCAGGTTTTGGCGCCGGATTCACAATTCAGAAATCACAAACCCATTTGTTCTAACAGATGAGCGCCTAGTTCGCAATTCACAAGCACATTTGTTCGAACAGATGCATCATGCATGGAAGACAAAGTTACAATGCTGAAGTGCTAAGGACGGACTCTAAAGAAGCATGGTCGTGTTCCTTTTCTTGTGTTACCTGAACCATGAATGGAAGCGCATTGTGTCTTAGGCTCTTAGCTAGGGTTATTATATCTTCTGGAGATGTTTATCGTTTTAGATCGTTACAGTAGCTTTGCGTTTACTGGATAATGCTGAACTACTACCTCTATGAGCTAATGCATAAATAAAATCGTTTTGCATTTCAAAATAAATAAATAAATACGTCACCACGCAGGGACAATGAGACAAAGCGATGCGATCGGAGTGAAGATCTCTCCGATTACATGGCGAGACAAAGAACAGTAAACATTTACAATCAGAAATCTAAATAGAAAATAATTAAACCAAGAAATTAAAGGAGCGAAGGAAGGCGACTGGAGCTAGAAGCAAATTTTAGGTAGGAAAACCAATACAAAGATCAAAATCCGCGAGTTTAAACTTGGAACTTAAAAGGAAGCAGAAATCCTACCTTCGCAGAGATATTCCAGAGATGTCGTGGAGTTGTTGGAAGAACAGAGAGATGACAGAGATAGGAACCTTGTAGTATTGAGAGGGAAGCCGAGAAGCAAGGGTTGGCGTAGGAGGTAACAGTAACAGGCGGCGCCGGTGGTGTTAAAAGCGGAAAAGAACACATCGCAGCAGAGGGAAGGGAGCGAGGAGGAGAGATTGTTGGGCGGCGAAGAGACAAAAGGCAGGCAAGGGGACAGTGCCGTCAGCTCGTTAACGCAGCCATTGGTTGGGGCTGCAGGCACAAGGACCAGAAGGACTAGAAACAGAGCAAGCATGATCGCTGCCAGATCTCTCGCTGGTACCCTAACCAGAAGTACTTCCATCTGGAATCTGGAGAGGACCTCTCCGAGTCTGAGAGATTCAGAATTTTTCCTTCCTTCTCAGATCTTTTCAGTTTGTTCGTTGCTGAAAATTGAAAATGAAATGTTTGAACCTAAAAACGTTCACAGGAACTGAATGGCGGGAGGCTCTGCTTTAGATTCAAAAAGCTAAGGCCATGTTTGGAATGTAAGAAAATAAAAAAAAATTAAAAATTCGAAAAAGAGGAAAGAGACAGTCACATAACATCATTGCTTTCATGATTATTTTTGTCTAATTATATATTTATTTAATTTTTTATGTAATTCAGGCATGGGGTGAAGCTGGTGAGAATAGAACTTGTGCATCCTTATTTGTTTGGATGAACATATACTCTCTATGAGATATTATCATTGTTGGTGTGGGACCTACCTCTAGAGTGTGGGACCCACTGACTATAGACGGTGATGAGATCCCAGAAAAGATATAAGCACATGCGGTGAACTACTCTCAAATCACGGACATCAGTGTCATTGAAGAGATGGCAATGAAGAACCATTGGAAACCCTTAAGACCTTCTTTGTTTGTGATCCTATTTAGAAGTGTGAGCTGTTGCAGGGAGGTTGAAGAGATAAGGGTTAAATGAGTGAGTGGTGTTGGGGTTAGAGATTGTGAGGAAATTTGTATAGGTTGGAAGAAGAGAGGCACTCTGGATGGAAAAGAAACATGTTGATTTGAAGTGGGTTTTGGAGTTTACCAACTTTAGCTAACTTTTGATCTTTAGATTTGGGTTTTGTCTCTATGACATGGGCTTGTGTCAAGAGGTCTTGACACCACAGGCAAAATAGGGGTAGGATGAAAAATTCATAAATAAAGGATATTATGGGCAACTTCATAAATAGAGAAGTGTTATGGAGAAAATCCCTTTAGATTTTGGGTCAGTCTCCATGATAGAGGGGTTAGGATGAGAAATTTGTAAATAGGGAGGGGTATTATAGGCAACTTTGTAAATATGGAGAGGATAGAAAGGAAACTTCCCAAAGTTAGTTATATGTTGATTCAGCTCTCAACTGGTATTGGGATCAAGGTTCAAGGTATCGGTATGAGACATGGTATCATCTGATGCCAAACCCAGTACAGATCAGTACTTCAGGCACGTGACGGATACCATTTAAAAGATAATGAAATGTTAAAAAATTGGTATCGTCCAATGCCAAAACTGATACGAATCCGACAATATGACCGATCCGATACCTGTACTAAAACTATGGTTGAGATTGGTTAATCTAACTTGTTTAAAAGCTGCTCTGGTCTAAGCAGTTTACTCAGAATAGAAAAAGGACCAAGGTGGGGGATTGATGCACTCACTTGGTGTAGAGGTTCATTATAAGTATACCATCTTCCACCTAAACTGTAAGCATACACACCACCCTAGCCTTCTTTTTTTTATTATTATTGTTTCTTGATTTGGTATTTTAGTTAAATGTATCACTCGGTTTCCTCTAAGGATACAAGGATATTTGAATTATTAAATATGAAACTCTTTAACACAAGATGCAAAGGTTCCTTTTAAATTCCACAGCAAAAAGTTTCATATAAGAGAGAGAGGGAGAGAGGGAGAGAATGAATGTGTAATCCTAAAACTACTTCATACTAGACAATCGGCCGATGCCCGGATACTTCTGTGTACGAAAACCGTCTCCTTAGATTATTTAGAAAAAAAAAGGCAAATCCCATAAAGTTGCAACAAATTTTTTTTTTTTTTTTTTAAATCCTCAGAAGGGCAAACTTTACGGATCCATTATGGGAAAGAAAGGATTTATGAAGGCTTGGGAAGCATATGAGAAAGGAGACAGAAAATACAGTCACTTTCAAGCCCATTTGTAGCTTACCAAAGTCCCATAATTTAGGAGTTGGCCAACCAAGAACACCCATTTTGTTTTCGTCTCTACTACAATATCTATTCCTTACACTACACTTTACAGTAGCTTCCAATTTAAATAGTGGGATACCCATATCTTTCAACTTCATTCCAATCATTACATTTTGAGACAGAACCCAGAAACATCAAAGAATGGGTGCAATGAAAGGGATGGAGATGAAATTAGTCACAGTAACTGTGATGATGCTTTGTGTGGCAGGAGCTGTGGCTCAATCGAGTTGCACAAATGTCATTATTGGCATGGCACCTTGCCTCAACTATGTTACTGGAAGTTCATCAAACCCATCATCGTCCTGTTGCAAACAGCTTGTTAGCGTGGTTCAATCGCAGCCACAATGCCTCTGTCAAGTGCTTAATGGTGGTGGTGCAACTGCAGCATTAGGCATTACCATTAATCAAACACAAGCTCTGCAACTTCCTGGTGCTTGCAATGTCAAGACTCGACCAGTTAGTGCCTGCAATGGTAAGTATAGTATAGGGGGTGCAAGTTTGGCCATGTCAACCCGAGTCTGTCTTGAGCCCGGACAGGGCCTGTGCTGAGATACCCTGGCCCTAAGGGTGGGTCAGTGGTGTTTTCGCCCAGACTGACCCGGCACAACCCACTCTTGCCTTATCTTTTTCTTTTTCTCCACTATCCGCCCAACCCCTGCATCTCTCTTCCCCTTCCCCATAGTTAGGGTCAATCGGGAGCAGCTCAACCCGACCCTGAGGGTTAGTCAAGGTCAGACCAGGTCTGGGTCCAACTAAGGGGACTCAGAGTTGGACTAAGGTTTTAAAAAGCCTGAATCAATCCAACCCTATGCAGTTGGAAAAAGATCATCTATAGTGAGACTAAAGTGGCAGTGAAGATTCTAACCACTCAAAGTGTATCGAGATGTATTCATTGCGGACAATGAGGACATCCTAATGCACTTTGAATGGTTAAGATCTTCACTACCATTTTGGTCTCACTACAGAAGATCCTAGTCCATTGCAGCTCTAGTATGTAAGTTCATCACAATACATTTATTTAAAACTCTTCAAAAATGGTTCTTACCATAAATAAATAAAAAATAATTAAAAAAAAAAAACCTCTTCAGAAATGGTTGATATAGAGAGATAACTCACGGAATACCATCTTGGGACGAACCAAAAAGCTTCAGTTATTAGGTAGAGATAGTCAAGAATATAGTAAGACACATTAAGGCCCAAATAACCAATGCTGATTATACCTCTATAACTCTCTACATCTCTGTATTTTGATTAACTTATAATCATTTGAGGACAGGTGGTAATGGGTCATCAACTTCGCCGGCGACGGAATCTCCGGTGGGTTCTCCGACAGGTAGTATATCAGCAGTTGAAACTCCTGTGGCTTCTCCAACAAGTAGTATTCCAAAGCAATCAACTTCGCCGGTGACGAAATCTCCGGTGGGTTCTCCGACAGGTGTTATACCAGCTGTTGAAACTCCTGTGGCTTCTCCAACAAGTAGTATTCCAAAGCAATCAACTTCGCCGGCGACGAAATCTCCGGTGGGTTCTCTGACAGGTAGTATACCAGCTGTTGAAACTCCTGTGGCTTCTTCAACAAGTAGTATTCCAAAGCAATCCTTTGATGAATGTACAGATTCTACAACCCCTTTAGAATCAGACACTCCAGGTATTTGTGAGATATCTAACAGAATTTCCTGTTTTTAGAACCTTTTTTTTTAATGGTTGATGGATTGCATGCAGGAGAATATGGGTCAAAGAAGGAGCCATGGACAAGTGAAGAAAAATCTGAAGGAAATAGAATTACTAAATCACCACTTCATCTTGTTGTCTTGCTTTTGTTGATAGCTTCATTTGCTACAACTTTCACCAGCTTCTGAGTTTTCCTTTGGTTCTCAAGACTTGTTTCACTTTATAGTTCTTGATCCTGCTTGTGGGTCTATGGCACTGTAGTTTTATTAGTTTCCTCTTCTGCAACTTTTTTTTTAAGATTGTATTTCGAGTCTTGAGAAAATGAAAGGATCTTTATGGTAATTGGGCTTATGGGGCTGATCATTTAAGTGGAGTTGGAACCAAAATTTAATTGAGTGGCTGTAACAGTCTAATATGTTGCTTTAATTCATGGCAAATGGTTCATTTTGCTAAAGTTTTAATTCCAGATATAAAACAAGGTATCTATCATGTTCAAAATCGATTTGATGAATACAATGAGAAACTAACATGTGACCGATACGCATCAAAGTAATATTAAAATAGAATTTTGGCCAATCCGATATACTGATTATTTGAACCATGTATTCTGCACATGAAAATAACAAAAGGAGGATAGAATTGTTAATTATCCAGGTTTTTTTTTTTTTTTTTTTTTTTTTTTTTTTTTTTTTTGTGGGGGTAAGTAGTTAGTGTTATAGGACTTTCTTTCTTTTTTTTGGGAAGGGGATTTTGGTATAAAATAGTTACTACAACAAAAAAATATCCGTCACAGGAATTGTAATATCACATCCATTTTTTCTGGGTAAAATATTTATTTATTTATTTATATTTTTATCATATACCCAAGATCCAATGATCCCATATAATGTATTCAATTAGGTTGGTGAGGGTTCTCTTAACTGATGGTGTATGTTACACTCACATATACCAATTTTTATTCATTTTTCAAGGGTGTAGCCTAAACTGCTAGGGTAGAGAAACTTGTCCCCAATTATATAAGTACATAAAACCCATTTCAGAACCTCTTTGTGTACTCACCTTCTGCATTTATCAGTATTATTCAACAGATCTAATTAGTGGCCAATAAAAAAAAAAAAAAAACTGAGATAAAATAGGGTCCGTCTCAAAGTAACAAAAGTGTTTCAACATGTACTTGTAATCGATTCTCTTTAATGCAAACTCATTGGGTCATCATTGAATCCTCAATATACAGTGGACTAGTTCTGATATTTTATCAAATCTCATGGTGAAAAGAAACAACTACAACATTCTGCTCTTTTTAACAAGTAGAAAAATCTGATAAAATATGGAATGGAGAGAGAGAGAGAGAGAGAGAGAGAGAGAGAGAGAGAGAGATATGGGATAAAAAAAGATTTTAAAAAATGTTAATCATTCCCTCGAACAAAGTCTGAAATAGATGAAACCAACTGCTTGCTCAGTTGATGGTGTCCGACCAGTAGAACGCAGGCATCTAGAGGAAACATTTTGTTTCAGATGGATGCATCATGTTTCAAATGAATACATATAACAGAGTTAATAAAAATCATTTTAGAGTCTTACAGAGGATTTTGAAGGTTTTTTGGGTCATTTTGTTAAGAGAAAATATTCCTTCTCTGATTCATGTATATTTAGGGTTTGTGATTCTTTCTTTCTTTCTTTGTACTGCTTTAGGTTCTTATCCTGTAGGCTTTGGCCTTTGTATTCCTGGGGTAATTGGTCTCTCCCCTTTTCCTTCTAGTAAATTCTCTTTTACTCCCCCAACACCAAAAAATAAATAAATAAATAAATAAATAAAAATAGAGAGAGGGAGGGAGACAAATCTATTGATTCCTTCATAATAACAAGTGCATCAGCAATTATTTTGTCCAATCAATTTGATTAAATATCCAACTAAGTGCATGGAGGTGATTTTTCAAGTTTTTGTTTGGTATGTATCTGGTAAGGTATGATCAGCCGCCCTAGTCCTATAGGCCTTCTCTGTCCTTTTTTTTTTTTTTGGGGTAAAACTATAGGCCTATCTGTCAATTACCATATTTGATCATTCCACTTTCCTATTTTCTTTTGGTTGCAACCATAAGAGAAACCTAAATAAGTAATGAAAGGGAAAAAGGAAAAAACTAAAACACCTTCAATGTGGATTTTAAGCTTAGAGCTGTCTAATTTCTAGATATCAGTTCAACCGTTTCAATGACGCATTTTCTCAAACTTTTGAATCCCAAACTAGGGCAAGAGCACCAGCACTACTACAGAGTGGTGCAGTTGGTGCTACAGCTTTTGAAAATCACATAATCACAGCAAAACATTATTAAAAGGTTACTTTCATTCAACAGGCCTGAAGTCAGAACCAAATGGGGGAACGGTAGGGAGGATCTACTAGTTTAAAAATAGGGGCATGAGCATGAGAGAACATTAACGAGGATAGTTTATATTTATGTTTATGAGTTATTAGATATTTATAATAAATCATTTATAAAAATAAATTATGAATCATATATAATAACCGTATAATATCACTAGACACAAAGAAATAATAATAGATTATCATAATAATGATAAACGTCTTCTAACATATTTATAGATTTTAGATTATATTAATTTATTTTAAATATAAATAAATACCATAAATCATACCAAACAACGACATATGTCATAATGTATTATGTAATTAATTCTATAATACATACCAAAGAGAGCCACATGCTTCTAAAGAACTGTGTGCATTGAAACTGAAACTTTGGTACAGAACCATCAGGCAGAAACCAGACTACCAGAGTGGAAATAAACAATATCCAATCAAAATAGAGGGTTAGGATCTATTCCTGGCCCACATTCATTTCTTCAAGAATAGAATAGCACCACCAAGTTGCCCGAAAGAAAGAAAAAAAATATTTTTTTAACACCACCATGAAGCTGCTTCCAAAGAGTGAGAATAGTTGGCAAATTATGAGTTCAGTCATCCTCCTGAACATAGGGAATTGGCTACCGACTCAAAAAGATAATCCAGAGAAGCTTTTCAAGAGAAGGTGAGAATTCCTTAACGAGCACGATTCCTAATGTTCAACAAAAATGGAGTTGTTCACCAAAGAAAAGAATCCCTTCAAAAAGTAGCTCAGGTTTGGCCAACAAAGTAAAGATTGCATTCTTGTCCCTTGCTTCACTGTATCTGCCTTTATAAACCAATCTAATCTAAAGCATTAACCAAATTCTCCACCCAAACCACAGCAACAAATTCCAGCGAAAAAGACAATCCACATCCAGTGTATCCAACCTAGTTTATTGAAATGGCAGCAAAAGCAATGGAGATCATAGGTCTGGTAGCAGTTTTCATGGCATTGCTCTGGGCAGGAGCCTCAGCTCAATCCAGCTGCACAAATGCGCTTGTCAGCATGTCACCATGCCTCAACTACATTACAGGGAACTCATCAACTCCATCTTCCTCCTGCTGTTCCCAGCTTGCTAGTGTTGTGTCGTCACAGCCACAGTGCCTGTGCCAGGTCCTCGATGGTGGAGGATCTTCGATGGGGATCAACATCAACAAGACCCAGGCAATGGCACTTCCTGGTGCTTGCAATGTCCAAACTCCACCAGTTAGTAAGTGCAATGGTAAGTAAAACTAGTTTGTCCTGAAAAAAAAGGCAAACACAACAAAACTGAGAAACTCTTGTATAAGACTTCACAGCTTACTTAGTCCAATACTCCTCCATCCCTGATCCTTAAAGTGCTTGAGGTTATTCAGTAAAAAAAAAAAATCATTCTCTCTATATTCAAACATCGTCAACATTCTCAGGATTGAATCTAATCTTACGTGAAATTGTCACTTAATGTGCAGGTGCTTCACCATCACCAGCAGGAACACCAAGCACTCCATCACATAGCACTCCATCAGGTACTAGATAATTAAAGACAGACTCAAGTGAATAAATGTCCTGTTTAGAAAACATAAGCTATTTGTTGACAATGGAATTTCATGTTCAATGTTTGCATGGATGCAGGAACTGTAACAGAGACTGCTCCATCCACTGACAACTCATCCGATGGAAGCGTTAGCAAATTGTCATTTTCTCTGCTATTCTTCCTTTTCTTTGTGGCATCCTATTCTTCAACCTTTATCAGCATCTAATTTCTGTTTGTCCACTGTCAGTCTTGTCGCACTTAGTATCTCCTACATAGGTCCATGATTCTCTATATATTCTTCTTCTTGTTCCTTAGTTGAGTGGGATTATAAACTTATTCCTTTTAACATGGGTCTTCATGATTTTGTATGAGAGGAGCTGTCTTGCAATTCCTCTCAATCTAAACTTGAAATATTAGTTATGAACAATGACTGAACTATAGTAAACCTGGAAGAGATTCGGCTAGCAACTCCCTGTTTTTTCCTTTTATTTTTCTTTTGGGGGTGTTCGGGGAAAGGAATTCGTTAATCAAGAACCAAGTCGAAATACAAGGAAATCAATTACAAGAGAAGAGAGAAAAGAAAAATAATAATGCAACAAAATACACCTCCACCCCTCTGGCGCAACCCCCCACCACCACCACCACAACCAAAAAAAAACTGAGAATCATTTAGCTCTTCTTTACACTTCCACGCCACTCTCCTCCCCACCCCAAAAAATTAAGTGACACAAGTACAAACCTATGCATTGGGTTTATGCTTGGCATGTTACAAAAGAAAATATTAGGTACTGGTGCAAAATTCAATCATCTAGAATTTTTTTTTTTTTTTTTTTTTAATGCAATTAAGATCAATACATTGTACTAAGTAGTTAGAAATCTTAAAACAAGATAGAAAACCGAAAAGCAAAGTTTACTGTACACTTTGCTACAAAATGCAGACACATAGATGAGATGCATCCTCAAGTAACATTCTTTATCCCACTATATACTTCTCAAGAGAAGCAAGGGTTGGCCAACAGTGTCTCAAACTGCAAGCCAAAGCCTAATCAGCATTTAAGACATGAAAATCAATGGCTAGTCTCCAAGCATTGCATTCTCTGTGTACACTCCGCAATCTTTGTTTTGTCCCAACTGGGAAAGTCCAACCAAGCAACGTTAAGTGATTGATGTCACCCAATTTTCTTTTTCATCTGTTACACAAAATGTGAGATCAAAATCAGTGAGCACATATCTACAGACTATTGTGCACTGAAAAAGAGCCCGTGTCAAAATTCAACACAAATGCAGAGCAGCGTGCCAGACCTACTGAAGTACTGAATCATAAAAGATAGGATTCACGAATTCATCAATATATATTTAATTAGTTATCAGAGGATAATTCATTGCATAGAAATGATTATTATTTTGAAATATGATTTTTGTAAGCATTGTATCATTAGTAAACCCCCAGGAAATTGCATCATAAAAAAAGGGCGACCCAATGCATGAGGCTCCAGCCACTACGGGATCTAGCTAGGGACTTGTGCACACAGCCTTACCCCTGCTTTATGAAGAGGTAGTTTCCAGATTCGAATCCATGACCACCAGGTCACAATAGAGCAACCTTATAGTTGCGCCATTAAAAAAAAAATCAATTTGGGAAACATTAAACTCGTAAATATAGTAGCTGTTAATGTATACAATTACAACTTTTTACCCAAAAAAAAAAATGTATACAATTACAACATGCACAGGAATCATAAGGCAAGATTAAACCTAATTACCAAAGGTGTGCTTTTTGCCACATGTCAGAATTCCAACATACATTATACGTACTGTAGTGATTGAAAAAACACATGTAATGCAATCACTGCAAATCCCACGTCAGAAAGCATTCAATATCAAAGTTGGTACACTTTAAACCTTGTATACTTTGGATTTGGTATCTATTGAAGAATTCCGTATGTTACAAGGGTAGTTTAGGAATTTATGTGTAATCTTTTATAATTAAGAATCGATTAGTGATGTTGGGGCATATTTATCTCTTGTAATCTTTATCTTTATTAGAAATAAAGTTGGTCCTTACAGTGGGAAACACTTTTGACTCGCAATGAAATCAATCTTCCTTCTCTTTCTTTTCTTCTTCTCCTTATTTACTTTGTCACATGGCATCGGAACAGGATATTCTGTGATGCTTATCCTATTATTACCTTTTTAAGAGCCATTTAGTGTTCTTCATTGTGGAGTGTAGCCACACTGCTACCTCCTCTAACCTCTGGTTTGCTGAAGAATGGTTTGCTGATCTGATATTTATTAAATCATGTTTCTTGCTCTGACTGGAATCTCTGAAAATTAAATCGTAATCTCAGATTCAATTCTAAGGGCGGCCTGCTATTCTGCTTCTTATGGTCTCAGTTCTTGAGCATCCTTTGACCAGTGAGTGCTAGTTTCCTTCACTGTTTGCTGTTGGTTGTTATTTTGTTTGAGTTCTGCTCAGTTTTTCTCTTGTTGGAGACCATCTCTGCTGGTTTGGGTGATACATCTCTTTGGCGATTCTTTTTAAGCCTATTCCATCTCATGTCACATCTTCTTCTTCCTTTATTTCTCCCTCCCTTGCTTCTAAAACTCAGTGGAATCTCTGTTTTTTAGTCAACTTTCATTTTGCTAGATCTGCTTGCAACTTCATCCTATTTCTATTTCTAGACAGATCATAATTGTCAAGGCACCAAGACAACCCAAAGCACTAGAGCGGTGTCTAGATGCCTAGGCATACCCAAGGCATTCTCAATGCGTTGTAAGGGCACATCTTAGATAAGAGGATTTATACAAAAGAGAGTCGGTTAGAGCATCAATTTTTATTGTTTTTTATATATAAGCATGATTCCATGCATTATGGTGTATATATGTACTTTATACATCCAATGAAAATGCTACCAATGGCATCAATAAAAAAAAAGAAAGCATAATCATAGTTAGCATATTCAGATTCGGGAATTATTCGTAAGAAAAATAAATCGGAATGATTCGTTTTGAAAATTTAAGAATTCGATAAAAGATATGGTAAAAAAAGCGGACTCAAAATAAAATTTCGAATTTAGATCGAACGGGAATTATTTGTTTACCTAAAAGAAATTCAGACAAAAAGTTCGGAAGTTAAATATTAATATTTAGTGGTCCTATTTCACAATATCAATCAATGATCAGACGTGCATAATATACAAGTGACATAAAATTATAATAATATTTAATTCATAAATACCTATATAATGCATAATAGAAGTGTATGTATACATATGTGGATCGTTCGATTTCATTACATTATATACATGTGGATCAGTAGATTTCATTACGGTGGCAATACCAATTTAGTACCTGTAGAGTGGATGTTCACAAAGTCATACATGTTCATAAAGTCATGTTTTCAATTATTCTCATGGACCCTATTCCATTTTTCTATACTATTTTTTTTGGTAAGTTTTCTATACATTACTTCCTACTCCTTTATATGATGGTGTGATTTTTATACTGATTTAATCCCACATTGAAAAAGCAAACAAAATTAATGATCTACTTTGTATTATGGATTTATGGTGTGATTTTTATACTCATTTAATTTTACATTGGAAAAGCAACAAATTCATGACTTGCTTTGCATTATGATGTGGTTTTTGTACTCATATTTAATTTTACATTGAAAAAGCAAACAAATTGAACAATGCGTGGAAGTGGAGAGGTCTATATTTAAAGCTCTTTATCGTTTCTGAATTATTCGAATATAATTCGGGGAAAAAATTCAAATTAAACGCGGTCAATATATTAGTCTCAAAAAAGCGCAACCTTTTCCAAATCTTTGGTAACAATGCGTATTCGGGCAAATAATTCCAAAAATTCGGTGTGGTCGAATAATTCAGCAAATTAATTAACTATGGGTGTAATACAATAAGGCGACCAACCGCCCGGGGGTTGAAAACTCATCTGGTCGCCTAGGCAACGTCTTGACAACTACGAGCCAAATTTGATATTCAAGACTCAATTTCTAATCTTCCTGAAATTCTAAGATCGATTTCTAATTTTTCAATTCTGAAACTGAAGAAATAAATCCATACTCTATTTCTGAGTTTTTTCCCCTGCAACCCAGACCATCATACTACTTAAATCTGTCTGACAATTCTGTTTTCTGGTTTGGGATTAATTGCTAGGATTGGGCAATACTGTTGGTATGATCCAGCCCTATTCACTTGGTATTTTAAAAGTTCTGGTCTTTCTTAATTTCCTGTTTTACTGTCTTTCTGATGTTTTCGTATCAAGTAGGGTGGTAATGAAGAAAACCTCTTTTCCATCTTTAATTATATCTATTTTTATAACTAAAACACCTTTTTCTTTCTACCTTATTATTGTTTTGTCCTATACATATATTAGCTTCCAATTTATTTACATAAGGTTCATCTCAAGAGTGAGCTAGTGTAAGGACTTTATTTCCTTCTGTTTTATTATTATTAAATTGTTTATTGATGTTGGTTTATGTCTAGTCCTGTTCCTTTTTTAGTAAACTTTTCTTATTTTCAGTATTTAGTTGTTAAGGACACTGAGGGTGAACCTTGGTGTGACGGTAAGATTGTCATATTGCAACCTGGCAGTGATGCGGACCATGTGGACCCGGGTCGAGAAAACCCAATTGAGTCCACTGATAGACCCACCCAAGCTATACAATAGCTTTACTTGATAAACAGTGGCAGATTTGGTAAATAAGCTGAATTTAATAATTTGGCAGCAACAAACAGACCCTATGGCAGAATTGTAATTATATCGAAAATTCAACCAATGGATGGCAAAACTGTAATTTTCAGCAAAGGATTAGGTTATGAGAATGAACAAACGAGGCTTATAATATAATAGGCATTCTATTTAAAGAGAAGAGATAAATTTGGAAGGAAGAAAAAGACAAAACAGAATTAAGTGAGTAGAGGGGTAAAACTGGAAAGACATAATAAAAGTGATCAAAATAACAGCCACGATTTGGACTTGAGATTATCTTCAACCTCAAGTCGGGAGACCTGTCACGGAAACTCCAGAATGTAAACTAGTAACCCAAAGAAGGCTCCCAATCACAGAATTTAGGAGCTGATTCGTAAACCCTAGCTCTTTGGAATCCCCATCATTAAGGTCTAAACCCATGCAATATTTAAGACAATAACCTCAGAAACAGATCTGGTGGACATGAGGAAAAAGGTAAGTTGCAGGGTTTTTTTTTTTTTTTTTTTACGACTATTGAGAGGATTATGGGAGATGATATTCAATGGACTGAGTCGTTTATGTGAGATGAACTCGCACCCAAGATTGCAGGGAAAGAGGGAGCGGGTTGAGGGAGAATCGACAAGCTACAAGTGCTGTCAGGTACCGCCCAGAACAGAGAAATTTGGAGAGGAAAGGAAGAAGAAACCGAGGATTAGAAATCAAAAGAAGAACAGGGTTAAGAAAGGGAAAGAGGGTCTAAGAAAGAATGGAAAATCAGAGGGTAAGAGAAAGAATACCTACCGACAGATTGGTAGGGGAAGAATGAACTTCCACAGCAATGGGGAAGGGAACCAGCTGAGAGAGAGACGGCCCAACCGAGAGAGGAAGAGAGGGAGAGCAGAAAGTGCTCTGCCCGTAGGGCACCCAAAACCAAATTTTCTCAAATCTCCATCATATGTTTCATTGATAAAAAGGTCTATAAATAGACTTTACAATCTAATTAATTGCTAAATAAAAATACTAAATAAAAATATGATAATTAAAGAAGACTCCTAATCAGCCTAAAAACTCCTAGCTAAAGGGTAAGTCCATCCCTTTTTTTTATGGAAATAAATAAAACTAAATCAAATTACAATGATTTTCCCAATTAAATAAACCCTGAAAAATATTCCCATCCAACGGATCCAGCCTGCATCAGGCGGTCATGGGTTCGAAACACAGAAACAGCCTTTCCGTGTTACGGGAGTAAGGCTGTGTACATTCTGCCCCTCTCCAGACCCTACAGTAGTGGGAGTCTCGTGCACTAGGATGCCCTTTTTAGTTGTTTAAGGACACTCCAAACTTTGTTTGGGTACGGAGCAGTTTCTTTAGTAGTTTAGCCTTGTTTTTAGGAAGTTTGAGTCAATCAAGGTTTCTCCCAACAAAGCCTGTAGCTGGAGACTCCTAGTTTGTCTTTCCTTTATTTATTTCCTTTTCAGATAAGGTTTGGTTCTTACGAACACTATTCCAGCCACCCACGATTTGATAATGGAATGAAAGGAATAGTTAGATAGAAAGTTGATGTTGCCTCTCCCCACTCTTCCCTCTCTCTCTTCCTCACATTTTCTCCCTTCTCCCTCATCCTGCATTCTCTCTCTTCTCCTCATTTCTTTCTCTTCCCACCGCCAGCAGATCCATTCCAATCAATTTGCATCAACCCAATCCTATGTACACCTCCTAAAACCCTCTAAAGAGAAGGGGTGGGGACTTACATTAACTGCTCACCATATCTAAGCCAACTGAACCCTCCTTTCCCTGAAAACCCTATAACTGAATTTTATTCAAGATTCAATACCTACCCGAACTTACCTAGTTACCCGTATCAAATTGAATTTTTGGTATCACCATCCTGCATCACGAATTCTGTAAAAAACTCAGATTAAGCCACTGAAATGAATAATTGTTTCATCCATAAGTTGATAAGTTCCAAAGTCCATAAATTTGATTAGCCCATAGTAGGAAATCAGTAAATTGATTAACCTAGCTCGATAAGTCAAAGGGCTGACGTTGGCATGTCTAGTTCAATGTAATCCCCTCGAAAATAACACACGGATATGCACTCAAGTGAACACATACTTAAATTTAAAATTTAATGAGACAAAATACGTAAGTTCTCATCCTGTGGCTCACAACAAATTAACAAAATATGCTGTCAAATGAAGCATACATAGGGTTCGAAGAACTGGAAAACTGATAATTAAGTGTGCTTTAATGTTTTCTCCCAACAAGAAACCACAGCTAACCATACAGGGTCAGAAACTTACACATTTCTTTAAATTAAACTTGGCACTTCAATACTTCAATTATGAGACCGCGACCGCACAAATTCTTCTAGCCTGTCCCATACCTCAAGCGCTGCAGCCCTGTCCTGGTGTCTCTTATTCTTGCTAATCTGTGCATTGAGATTATACATGATTCACCACACAAGGCTCTTCTTTTGAAAAGTAAATCAGCACATAAAATGCCCAAAACAAAGAAAGCACTGGCTGACCCGAAGGCTTATAACAAAGAGGAAGAGAAGAAATAAGAACAAATTCTTTCCATACCGAGATGATCTTCACATTCCACTGTTTCACCATCTTTGCTGACTCAACACTGTCATCTTCAAAACGCATGAAAAACCCAATAACTGCATAAGATTCAACAGATATTTCATCTTAGAAGAGTGGTTCTCTAACCTGAGTATATTCAAGTTAACAAAGAACAAAATGAACCTGAACACACTAGCAATTTAGACAGTAACAAGCCAATCTAAAATAAATTTGAAAAAAAATGCATCACATTTACCTTGCACAACAAAGCATCCCCTTATGAATCATTAGGAATCAATAGAAAAAATAATGTCTAGCCAATTTTATTTTCTGAAGAATCGCATAAGAACACTGTCTAACAATCTACACCTCTAGCAACAAAATCCCAAGTCAAAAACAGCACCCCAAAAAAATAGGAGAATATTAAAGAATCAAATTCGAAGCAATTCTAAAAATGCAAAGTTATATAAACTGCACTCCAGACTTACTTCTGTTGAATATTTCAACATGATCCTTAAAAGGCCAGTCCTTGAACTGCCATTCCTTTCCCAACACAAAAACTGCAACCACCCTATCCCAATCCTCTGCCTTCAAAGTGGACGGTTTATCCCTAACTTCATAAGCAGTCACCACCCGGTCCCGACTAAACTTCTTCTGCACGGTTACACAATCTGGCTTAGCACCCTTCATCTGCTTCACCTTCACATCCGTTGGTATAAAGACCCCATCTTCCAGAAATTCTTTCACATTGTAAATCGTGATCAGTGTCTGGAATGCACTGGGGACCAAAATTATCGGAACGCCTTCACCAATCTTACTCCCCTTCAAATGCATTTTTGGTTTCGGTGTGGAATCGTAACCCAAATCCTCCCCATCCTTCCAAAACCCTAAACCTCTCTCATCCGTTCCCATCAGCCTGCTCTTGGCCACCAACCCGTCCTTTCTCTGCTGCGACTCAATCCTCTGCCGTTCCTCCTCCCGCCTCGTCGATGCCACAAGAACACTATAAAAGTCTCTATGTCTACACTCCAACAACAGTTCCCGATCCTTCAAGGGTCTCTCGAGAGTTTTAATCATCGAGACGTAATCGACCTTCTCAGGAACCCTAACCCTAGAATTGTCGTCTTCAAATTCATCAGCCGGCGCCCGAATTCCGATCATTCCGGGATCCTCCGGGCGATACTCTTCCACGTCAATGGGTACGGGATCGGCAGCTTTGGGGTTTTGAGGGACGACGAATTCGATGGCATCGTTAGAGGAGACTTTACCTTGAAGATATTCCAGCAAGGGTTTACGGTCGGGAAGGGTAACAGCAGGGATCTTCTGCGTTCGAGCGTTCTGTAGATACTCGGTGTGCTTGACATGGTGATTCTTCACGTAATAAACAAGTGTTTCGAGGGTGTAGAGATTGCCTTGCTTTGATCGATATGCAGTCTCAGCCCCGCAGGAAAAGACGTAGTCGTTACCAAATCGGAATTCATCACCTACCCGGACGATTTTGTCCAACTCGCCTCGTACTGAGAAGTCCCGGAGAGCAGATAAAGGATCCATACGAGATGCAGAACTGTAATCGATTAATAAAGCTTCTCAGAAAACAGATGGAAGGGTGTTTTTGAAGCGGTGAAACAATCGTATTTTCAATGGTGATTTCGTTCAATAGCTTTCTCTTGATAGCCGTACTAATTTGAATCCCGTCGTTGATATGGATAGTTCTTCCGATGCCTTGTTGGATTGCAGCTAGTCATTTGTATCGTTTTTCTGCCATTATCAGTGAGCTCTCTCTAGCAATCAATCTGGGACCGCAAAAGGGCTCTTGGACATGGATTTCAGGCTGTGCTTCTGCTAGTAACGTTAGGATTCAATGGTTATGCAATGTGTCAAGAAAACTGGTTTGGACCCCGATTCTCTCTTGTAGTCCAGCCGCGCGCCGGTCGTATCCGATTGGGATGCTCCACATGCATGTCAATGCACTGACTGATAGACCGGGCGACAGGAGAGAATCTTCTTCTCCGACAATTGGATCGTAATTGGGTTATGTTTTTTCGTACGGATGAACCAAAAGTGGATCGAACTGATTAATAAATCTGATCAAACCTAAACCTAGATTTGATAATGGATGTATAAGAAGAGTTCATTAGATTCATCTTTTGCTAAATATCCATATAGGAAACTGAATTAATCCGATAATGACCCGACTGAGTCCATTAAGCTAACTTGTTACTACACATAAATAGAAGAAAATCCAAACCGAACGAATAATGGACCAATAAGAGCGTATTAAGCCAGTAGAGTAATAAATAAATAAATAAATAAAAAAAAAAAAAACCAAATCAAGCTGAAATCAAACCTTTCTTAATGGTTAGGTTTCCTGTACACGACCAAAATTCAATTGAACTAGAACCAAACCAAACCGATCACACCCCTAGGTTTTGTGTCCCTCACGTGTCGGTCATTGCACGGTTTACGTGTTATCATAGTAGTGCACTTCATTATTTGCACCAAGAAAAGGGAAAAAATATTGATGTTCTTTTTGACATTGATATGTTATCAACAATCGGCAATACCTTACTCCCCTTTTCAATCTAAATGTCAAATATATTTGAATGTTGTGGTACCATGATGGCCCAAATGAGCGCACAGAAAAAAGAATGGTGTGATGGGGTCGATGTCTTTTGGGATTGACAGACTCCTCAACTAATGACTCACATGAGTCACAAGTTATAAGTTCTCATTTGAATCTTACTACTAGTTGAAATCCACCACTTGTGGGTACCATTACTTTAAATTCGGATGCATCTTTTTTACCATCAAAGTTCAAAGGAGGTTTGGGCTAATTCTATGTAACTCTTTAGGTTCACAAGTGTTTGCAACTTCAACTCCTAAGAAGTTCACTTTAGTCCTATAAAGCGAAAGCTTGGTTATGAGAATGGGAACGTTACAAGTGTTAGGGGATTGCATTGATCATATGATTGTAGTGAGTAATTACAAGTCTCCTACCTCTTTTGTTCAACATATGGATCAGGAGCCACCTTTAGATGTTGTATCACATATACGTGATATTTGCTTAGTATCTCATTACTTTTTATTTTATTTTTTTTATTATATTTCACGAAAGATTAAAAACATTGCTGACTTCTTATTAAGTCGTGCCTGACAGTGTGGCCATTATATACTTCATAGCTACATGAGATGTGTGTCGATCAATCCACAAGCACATCACAATCAAATGAATAATAATTAAAAAAAAAAAAAAATACCACATCTCCTATAACGCAATCCAACGCTGATGCATACTTGTATGGATGTGATTCAGCTGGCCACACTCCACAGCTTCCGTCGTCATCAGCCAATCCAGAAACGAAAATGGGAAGGGCATATCCTAGTCGTCAGTCGTCACCTACAAGGGTAGAAAGCCTCTCTTCCTCTCTCGTCTCCATCTTAGTCGGAAATTCCTTAAAATATCGTTCTGGCTTCTGCTTCTTTCCATTTAAATCACTCAATTGCATACACTATAGAAAGAATTCTAAGTGGGTTTTACGCTAAATTGAGGAGGAAATGCTTGTTGCTATTCTGGTGAAGGGGAAAAGAAGGTGCATGAGTTTTTGTTGCCTCTATGGAAGTGAATATTAGGATTTGGCAGGAAAATGTGGTGTGTTTATCTTTTGATTTATTGGAATGATTTGGGTGTTTGGTGAACAGTGTCAAAATTCAGTTCCTGTTTTTGATCTATAAGTAATGGATTGTATTAGGTTTCACTTTTTTTTTTGGGTGTGTGCGTGCGTGCGTGTCTGTGTATGGCTACGTTAAAATTTAGGCCGAGTCCCTGTTCTATAATGGAATACCTTGACTTATTTGAATCTGACATTTCTGTAACTCTTTCGTTGTGATCAGAAATACGTATTCATAAGTTTATTTTATTGTGTTATGAACTGGGTTTTGCCCTGAAAGGAAACTACTTTGACTATGGTTTACCTTTTTGTTTATGATGACATGTGGAATGGAGCTTAACATTGGGGCCTTCGGGTTTTGATATTAGTGGATCTTTCATGAACATATTAGGCATTTTTTTTTTCCCATTCTTATGAGCATTTTGTATGCATGCTGCACTTGCACAGGATTTTGTTACATTAAGATAATATATTGATGTTATTTATGTGAGAAACTTAATTTCTTAATGCTGCATTTCCAGATTGATTGGCTTCCTTCAGAATATTCTGCCGAAAGAGGGACACTGAAAGGATCATTTAGGTGGTTGCACTGGAGCCTGTATTATACCCTTCTTGCTTTGAAGAATCCATTCTGATGGGCTAATAAAAATTTGCATAATCTTTGTACTATTAAGTGGCTATGATTGATTTTTATGTTATGTCCATTATTCTAATGGGTTATTGATTCAGGTGCAATGGTGGGTAATTATATGTGCCCTCATTTTTGTTGGTTTAGTGCTCTTTGTTTCTTGCCAGTCCATCCATTGTTGAAGGTGTCTGATACTATTTTCTCATAATCCATTGTGATTTTCTTATAGGATGAAGTATTATATGTTTATTTCTGATGTGTTTCTTTCATATGATTTGATTTTTTAAATACATTATGCATTTATCGATTGTGCATATTAGCTGATTTCTGTATTGTGATCAATTGTTTTTTGTCTTGAAAAGTTTGATGAGTTTCTTGAATCTTTGGGTGGTAGGAAATATTATTAGTAGGATAGATCAGGGGGTTACTAATGATTATGTGTAACTGGTGACATTACCACACTTTGCCTCCTTTCTTATGAAACCTTTGGAGGGCTAACTAGTTCAGTGATGAAGCTTTTAGGATTGCAGTAAATATGGAGCTATACTAGCTTGGGAAGCCTTCCTGGCAGCAGCATAGCTCTTCTGAGTAGCTGGATGATGAAAGAAGGATCATACAGACGGACAGACAGACAGAAATGGCCAGAAGATGGATATTATACATTTAGGGCTATTGATTATTAGAGGAATATTGAAGACAATTTGGTCCGTGTGGATTCAGCAATACAATGCCTCTAGTCATGCCCCATGTGGAGCTGCGGAAAATTCCTGCCAAACATAGGCAGCTTTTGGAAGTGGGTTGAGAACTTCCAGAAATGCTGTTGTCAAAACTGAAGATGCTGCTGGAAGGAAGACTCTGTTCATCCGTAGATCCTACATTTTAGTGAATCTGATACGGAGACAATTGCCTGAAGCTTGGCATTTGTCACCCAAGCGTAGGATGCCTGTTAGACAGTTGCCAGTAGGAAAAAGGGGGGGGGGATGTCAGCCTTTGTGGTTCAACTTCATTTAACTTCATTGTCATCATATGGTCTGAGGACCTTATTGTTTATTTTCTAGGTGTGGCTTAATAATTTTAAACAATGTCTAGCATGTAGTTAGATTGAGATTTGGGTGTGAGAAGATGCTTTCATTTCAACAATGATATACTCTTGCTGAAAAATATTATAAGCTGTGAGCTGAGGATGTCGTCTGCTCTTCATCTAAGTTGCATTATCAAGCAGAGAGTCTGTGGAGCAAACTGAAATTCAGAGTGTGTTGCGTATACCATAAAAGAGCTACGTGCCAGATGGGAAGCGACTGGCAGAAGAGAGTGGAGAAGGGTCATGGGACAGCCAGAGGAAGGAAGAACAAATGGTGACCATCACTCAAGTATCTGCCATAGCTCATAAGTCTAAGATTGAAACAAAAGCTCTGGTTACAAGCGTATGGGGCAGCTTAACCCATTCCTAACCAAGCCAATGCTAGTAGAAAGTTCATTTACTTTTGAATTATATTGCTGGAATTCTTGAATCATATGAGTCAACAAAATAGATGATATGGGACAGCTAGCGACATGGGGAGTAGGGAAGAGGTGCTTAGATTCTTTGAGCATAGTTGATTTCTATCCAAGCCAATGATCCTTCTGTTTTGTTCTGTCACCATGTCTGAAGAGAAAGGTGATCAGCTGGGTTGGTAGCTTGTAAGGTTAACAGGGTTATATCTTTCTTTGTTTTTTTTTTTTTTTTTGTCCCCATGGGTCTCATGGAAGTAAATGCTTGTGCAATTTGTAGGGACTGGGAGGCATTTTATAAGGAGTTTTAGATCTTTGATTTTCAAGGTTCTAGAAAGGAAATCATAAGAAAGAACTATAGAAGTCGACTAGAATCAGGTTTTGGACAGAATTGACTGAAAATAAGAAAAATTTAATTTCTCAATGTACAACGATTAGATCTGGATGTAATTTTGGCCAAGTGTGGAGCTTAACCGGATTTATCATTTGATATAAAATTATTGAAAATAAGAGATCTAAATTAGATGAAACCGAGCTAGCTTAAAATTCAAGGTATCTGCAAGACCCAGAAAATACTGCAGGTTCTGATGTCCAGATCTAGATAAGTAATTGATCGGAAAAAGGAGGAAGCAGATCAGATCTGTAATACCAGTCCTGTATGCATAGCTTAACCACTCCAAACTCTTTAAGAAAACTCAAAATTCTTTACTCAAATCATGCTTGATTGATGGGGGGTGTTTACATATATATAAGCTTTTAAATTTCCCAACTGACTCATAAAAGGATTCCTAATTGTTAGGAATTAACACTGCAGCAGAAGAACAATAGCAAAAAGGAAAACATAAAAGAAATAGAGCACAACGATTTACGTGGTTCACCCACACAAAATGTATGGGCTATGATTCCATAGCAGAGCAATCAGTCGGAGCTTCCACTATTTTAATGAATTAATTACAAACCATCACAACACCTCCTTACTACACCGGATATTCGCACACAAGAAGTTTAGCTGAAGCATGGGTAACGACTCATGCTGATATCATTCACCTTATCTTTCTGCTCTGCTGTATTTAAATGTTTGAAATTGGTATTCAAATATTTAAATTTCAAACTTCTGTTGTAATCTCTTAACTCTATATAATAAGATACAGAATCCTCTGATGATTGACGGGGAAATACAAAACTTTTCTAAAGTCTCTACTTTCGAGATTACACTATTATAGAGTAACCCTAAACCCCCAAAAATACAAACTGCCCCTGTGTGTGCATGTTTTGAAAACTAATTTTTTTTTATGGGTGCTGTTGGTTTTACGGATGTCCAATAATTTCTTCTAATGAACTGTTAAGGTACTTCTTTGTGTGGTTGATCCTCCCCCCCCCCCCCCCCCCCCCCCCCAAAAAAAAAAAAAAAAAAAAAAAGAAAAGAAAAGAAAGTGAAAAGTTTATAATGAGACTTTGATGTGCATGTTTTTCTTGGCTTCGGTTTCAAAAAATTAAAAAAGAAAAAGCCCAATGGAAGCTTGCTGCATGTTTAACACAAAGTTGTAGATGCCCTCTTGTGCCATGCAACTTTTGGAGCAATCTTTGTGAAGCTGTACTTCAATATCCAAATTTTGTATTTTTGCACTAAACAGTATGCACTTTGTGTTTCAGATTATCCCCTCTGCCTTCTGTCCAATTTTGCAGCAGCGGTCATCACTCTCCAGTGAGGAATTGTCTGAATAGGATGTAGGAGGGCTGGTATGTCTGGACTAATTAAAGGTCTTCCTGATAAAGTTGCGGTTCAATGACTTGCACGGGTGCCACTCTATCTCTGTGCCAACTTGCAGGTTGTTTGCCGTTCATGGAGAGCTGCTGTTCGTAGCCCTGAGCTCTTCAAGGTCCGATGTGAGGTCTGTGCATTAGAGGAGTTCCTTTGTGTATGTGCTTTTGAGCCAAAGAATTTATGGCAGCTTTATGATCCTCGCAGAGACCTTTGGCTGTCACTTCCTGTTCTGCCGTCAGAGATCAGACGTCTTGCACATTTTGGCGTCATCTCCGCTGTAGGGAAGCTGTTTGTGCTTGGTGGTGGCTGTGATGATGTCGATCCATCGACTGGTGATCATTATGGTATATTTGCAACTGATGAGGTGTGGTCATAAGATCCCATCCTCCGACACTGGGAACAGCGGGCATCCATGTTAGTCCCCTGGGTAATGTTTGCATGTTGTGTGCTGGAGGGGAAGGTAATTGTTGCAGGTGGTTTCACCAGCTACCGAAAGTCTATATCTAATGCCGAGATCTATGACCTGCAGACGGATGTTTGGGTTCCAATTCCTGATCTCTCTCAAATTCACAATTCAGCGTGTTCTAGGGTGGTGATTGGTGGCAAGTTGCATGTATTGCACAAGGGGCTGTCAGCAATGCAGGTCTTGGATAATGTTGGGGGTGAGTGGACAGTCGAAGATTATGGGTGGTTGCTGGGCCCAATGGCAATCGTTCGTGGGGAGCTTTATGTGTTGAGCCATGGAGTCATACTCAAGCAGGACAAGGAACAAAGGCTACGAAAGATGGTGGCAGCAGCACCAGCTTCGGCCTTGTACTTTGAAAGTAGAATTGGGTGGGTTTGGAATGATTGGATTAGGAGATGAACTGTACGTGATTGAAGGAGTGATTGGTCCCAGCCGATGGAATGGGGATATCAACCCACTATCTGATGTCGATGTCCTTACAGTTGGGATGGACAGACCAACTTGGCACCTGGCCTCCCCTCTGACACAGTGCTGTGGCACGGTACTTGGGTGTGCGCTGTTGAGGATCTAATGTTGCTCTGTCTCAGACTTTGTTGAGAGCTAGTGATGGTGCTGTTCTTGTGGGTTTCAGTCTCCCAACTCTGTGTGTGTGAGAGAGAGAGAGAGAGAGAGAGAGAGAGAGAGTTCATGTGTACCCTGCTTCTGTTTTTGTTTGTGAATACTATCTTGTTAAATTTGATCTATTGTGAATATTTTGTATGAGGAATTGCCATTCAGTGAAGCTACAAAATATTGTTGCACAAAGATGAAAAAGAAATTTATAATATATCAACGGAATTTTTTTATAAGCCTGCTCCCTTTTTATTTATTTATTTATTTTTTTCCAGTTTATCGATGCTTATCATTTGGATTTAGATAATGTTATTATAAGCAGCACCATAAATGTGTGGGAATTTAAAAAAAAAAAAGTCAGTAAATTACTTCTAAGGTATTTAACGTTTTAAAAAATTGCACCAAAATACTTAACGTTGCATAAATTGGGTTTGGAATGTATATGTGAGATTGATAATAGAACCACATCGAAAGATACGACGCTCTTTGAGGGGTTTGATCATAGATTGGATTCCTAAACATCACTGATGCTGATTTTGGAGAGAGCTTCATATGGTTTTTTTTTTGCCAGCAAACCATGAAGTGGTGGATTGCTTTTGGTGCACGTGTAAACGTGCTCTCAATGGTCCAGATGAGATTGCAAGGGCTGTACGGTTGCCGAAAACCCAAGTCTGGTAACGAAGAATTCAAGTCAAATCCAAGGCTCCAATCAATCGATTGCATCATGTTCAACCTGGATAAAAACTTGGTCAAATTCCTAATTGAACTTTCGTTTCCCCTAATCAATTCCACCACTGTGTTGTATCCGATGAGTTCATCTGATTTGCCAAATTTTGACGAAATTTTCGTCACAATAGATTAAAAAAAAAATGTAAGAAAATAAACATGTGAAATAAAATCGAAAGAAATTTTTTTTATTGGAATCTAACTAAAAACTCACCTGATCTTAAAAAATTACAAGTCCAATTTCAAAGTTCGCAGATATTTTCTTCGACTGTCTGACAATGGTATAAAGACAATCAGATTGAATAATGTTTGAGGATGGACATAACATAAAAAGTGATGGGCATAATGGAAATTTTATTCTATTCTAAATATCCTTAATTTGATTTAATGTGTCCCAAGTCCCAACATATTTCTTGCTTGACACGTTTACTTGTCCGACAAGTTCTGAAGTCAAACTATCCAAGCATCTTCTTATGATCATCCTCACTTCCCTCATTAAGCAGTATTAAGAGGGTCATCAAGAAAGTGAATTCAGCAGAGCATTAGGTGTATAACGAAAGGGAGGATCATGGAGGAATCTGCAATTTCAACTTCAGTTTCGAAGATGGAGGAGGAAATTTCCTTTTCCAAAATCTCTCTGCGGCCGCTGGAAGTCTCAGACTTGGAAGATTTCATGGTGTGGGCATCGGACGATCTAGTTACTCGCTTTTGCAGTTGGGACAGCTACACCTCTCGAGAAGTCGGTCTGAATTACATCAAAGAGATCGTTATTCCACATCCATGGTTCAGAGCCATCTGCTTGGAGAATCGGCCGATCGGTGCCATATCGGTGATACCGGGATCCGGTAACGATAATTGCAGAGGGGAGCTGGGTTATGTGCTCGCCTCCAAGTATTGGGGGAAAGGGATAGCCACCCAGGCCGTGAAGCTCGTGGTGTCGTCGATATTCAAGGAGTGGCCTCACCTTGTTAGACTTGAAGCTCTGGTTGATGTTGAGAATCCAGGGTCACAGAGGGTTCTGGAGAAGATGGGATTTCAGAAGGAAGGTGTTCTCAGGAAGTATCTCATCCAAAAGGGCAAAATTCGGGATATGGTGATATACAGTTTTCTGTCCACTGATCCTAATCTTGTGGATTAGAATGGGTTATTTTCTCAATAAATTTCTTGTTAAACACAACCTGATTTGTATCATACCCACCCCAGACTTGTGGATCAGAATGGTTATTTTGTCAATAAATCCCTGGTTAAACACCACCAAGAGCATTTTAGGTCTATCTTGACTCTTTTAGATTTTTTAATCTGAATTCAATCATTTTTTCGTATTAGTGTATTTAATGACATCCGTTGAATGTGGTTATACCATCTTCGTAACTTATCATATATCGACGCTACTCCCAAATTATCTCTAAAACGATCATTCTTTACTTTATTCTTTCAAGTTTTGCCATATATTTATCTTAACATCCTCATCTCAACTATACTAAATTTATCTCTATGATGTTTTGTAAGTGCCAACATTTTGCACCAAATAGACCTAATGTTTCATAAATTGTTTGGAATGTACTTGTCTATGAGACTGCTAGTAGGGTCACATCAAAAGATTTGACACCCTCTTCGAAGGGTGTGAGGTAGATTCAGTGATCCAGACCTACGGAGATTACCCAATATGGTTTAATTCGGTATGACAGTGGATCTGCAAGAAAATTTGGTAGGCCTCGAATGGTGGTGGAGAGATTACACCAGACAATATCCCACGTAGGTTTTGGTGGTAATCAAGTGGATGGTCAATGACGGCTAGGAGACCCTAATCGGATTGATGGGGTGATGGTAGTTGTTTGTGGATCTGATCGGATTGCGGAGGTTTTCTCTCGGATCTGACAGCGGGGTTTGAATCCCGACACGGTACACATAATGGCCAGTTGATGCTGTACCGTGGATAAAAAAGGACTGGGAGGCTGTGGTGAGGAGTCGGTTCTCTAGGTCTGCGTTGGATGTGCATAGGTGAGATACTCGAGTTCTAGGTGTATCTGGAGTTGCAGCAAATTGTGAGTGACGTTATCTTTTCGGTGATGTTGTGGCAGTGGAAGAGGTAGAGTCACATCACTTTGTATGGCGGTGAGTTGTACAAGACACCTGGACTAGGTGTAGGCTATGCCCGTTTGGGTGTAGCAGTTTGACAGAGACATGTTTACAGACTCAACGTCAACATGTTCTTCTTCAAGGTGGTTTGTAGAATTCAAGCCAGGTGAAAATTTGTTGGGTTGTGTCTTGTATTGTGTGGGGTCCACACTGTTACTGAATTATACTTGTGTTAGAGTCTACTACATGTACGGGATAAATCTATAATTATGTGGGAATTAGGGTTTCTTGGGATCCCTATATATATTGTCTCTGTGCGAAAAACCCCAGATAAGGCTGAGTGACAGCTGTAAGATTGACAGAGAAGAATACTCTATCAGGTGGAGAGTTGTAGAGGTTTCTTAGTAATAAAGAATTCTCTTTTTCTCCGTGGACATAGGTATCCTACAATGGATTGTTGAACCACGTTAATCTTCGTGTTTTTCTTCTTATTTGTGTCTTCGATCCTAACCGTCTTAGATAATGTTGGGGGTGAGTGGACAGTCGAAGATTATGGGTGGTTGCCGGTCCAATGGCAATCGTTCGTGGGGAGCTTTATGTGTTGAGCCATGGAGTCATATTCAAGCGGGACAAGGAACAATGGCTACGAAAGATGGTGGCAGCAGCACCAGCATCAGCCTTGTACTTTGAAAGTAGAATTGGGTTTGGAATGATTGAATTAGGAGATGAACTATACGTGATTGGAGGAGTGATTGGTCCCAGCCGATGGAATGTAGATGTCAACCCACTATCTGATGTTGATGTCCTTACGGTTGGGATGGACAGACCAACTTGGCACCTGGCCTCCCCTATGACACAGTGCTGTACTTGGGTGTGCGCTGTTGAGGATCTAATGTTGCTCTGTCTCAGATTTTGTTAGAGCTAGTGGTGGTGCTGCTCTTGTGGGTTTCAGTCTCCCAACGGGGAGAGAGAGAGTTCTTGTGTACTCTGCTTCTGTTTTTGTTTGTGAATACTATCTTGTTAAATTTGATCTACTGAGATATTTTGTATGAGGAATTGTCATTCAGTGAAGCTAAAAAATATTGCTGCACAAAGGTGAGAAAGAAATTTATAATATATCAATGGAATTTTTTTTTTAAAGTCTGCTAAATAACCCCGTTCTTCTTTTGTCCGTTTATTGATGCTTGTCATTCGGATTTAGATAAAGTTCTTGTAAGTTGCACCATATGTGGGAATTTAGAAAAAAAAAGAAAAAAGAAAAGGTAAATTACATCTTAGGGTACTTAACGTTTTAAGAAATTACACCAAATGTATCTAACCTTGCATAAATTCTGTTTGGAGTGTATCTGTGGGTGAGTGAGACTGATAATAAAACCACATCAAAAGATATGACACGCTCTTCGAGTGGTTTGATCATAGATTGGATTCCTAGACATCACTGATGCTGATTTTGAAGAGAGCCTCGTATGGTTTTTCCAACCAGCAAACTATGAAGGTGATGGATTGCATTAATGCATGTGTAGATGCACTCTCAATGGCCCAAATGCGACTGCAGGAACTGCATGGCTGCAAAAAACCCAAAGGTTCAATTTGTTCAACTAGATGGAATGGTCAAATCCAAATGGCCTTTGGTCCAAATCAATCCAAACCAAGTTGTCTGATGATTCATCTTTGCTGAAAACTCTTCACAACTTCCCTAATTGAAATGCTCTCAGTTTTCCGTTCTTCAAATATTATACTTGTAGTCTTGCACCATCCTTGTCGGATTCTGACAAGTTTCTAATGGGATTTGCCAAATTTTGATGAAATTTTTGTCATAATAGATTGAAAAAAGAGAAAAAGATAGTTACCTCCTTTATACTATACCTTAATTGACGGTTCCCCTTTAAAGTTTCAGGAAGAGACAAACGACTCTAAATTTTAACATTTTAACGGTGTTAAAGTTAACTTTATCATTGACAATTATACCCTTGCTCCCATCTACCCCAGTCTGATCCGTGTGTGAGTACCAAACGAACAACCAAAAATCAAGAAATCCCGCTTCCCTTCCTGATTTCAGTCACTCACCGAAGAAGAACTCCATTCACCGAAGAGAAATCAACAACAAGAAGCAAACAGCAAACAACAAAGAACAGCTCCACTCCCCATAGAAACCACGACGGGTTTTGCCCGAACTGCATAGGCCTTCGTTCCTTTTATTTGGGATTGAGCATTTGGCTGTCAAACAAAAATCTATCAGCACGGATCGGGGAAGGGAACAGCTAACAAAGAAGAAATCAAAAGATAATCCGAGAGAGAGGAGTAGGGTTTGTAACATTTTCACCTTGATCAATCGGAACAAGAGGACGGTGTGGATGAAATAAAGACAAAAAAGGGGAACATATTATCACGAAATTCGCCATTTTTCACCGAGATTAGAACTACAGCGAGATATCGTAGCGATCTTGCAGGGTGATCGAAAGTCTATCGAAATCGATGAGAACAGATAAGTAGAGATTCAAAAGCTGAAAATCTTCTTTCTATTGAGCTGTAAAAGGTTGCGTAAAGCAGCCCGAAAAGGTTAGGTTAGGTGGCAGAGTCCGAAATGGGGTTCATGATAAAATCAGCGACTCTTCCGACCGATCTATGCAAAACTGATACAGATTGTGGTTAAAAAATTTTAGAAACGTGATGTACTTCAAATATAATTTTTCAAAACGTCAAGTGCCTTAATTTATCTTTTTTTTTTTCTATAATGATGAGAGAATCCAATCAAACTAAATGATTCTGATTTTTGAACAACTTCCACTCTTTTTGGGATTATGCAAATAGTTCAGTTTAAAATCCTTGAATTTTTAGGAAAATAATTATGAATATAATTCAGAAAAGTAATAATTTGCATATTTCCTAAAACTATTGTTTCTTGCTTACCAAGTTTCCTTGTCGAAAAAGTTCCGAAGTCAAACGATCCAACCATCTTCTTCTCTTTATCCTCATTAGCTTCCCTCGTTAAGCAGTATTAATAGGTTCATCATGACAGTGAATTCTGAAGAAACTCAAAGGGAGAATCATAGAGAAATCTTCAATTTCAACTTCACAGTTTCGAAGATTTAGGAGGAAAAGGAGATTTCCGATTCCAAAATCTCTCTGCGGCCGCTGGAAGTCTCTGACTTGGAAGATTTCATAGTGTGGGCATCGGACGATCTAGTTACTCGTTTTTGCTTGTGGGACAGCTACACCTCTAGGGAAATCGGTCTGAGTTTCATTAAAGAGAGTCATTATTCCACATCATGGTACAGAGCCATCTGCTTGGAGAATCCGCCGATCGGTGCTATATCTGTGGTACCGGGATCCGGCTAGAAAATTGCAGAGGTGAGCTAAGTTATTTGCTCGGCTCCAAGTAATGGGGGAGAGGGATCGTCACCCAGGCAGTGAAGCTCGTGGTGTCATCGACATTTAAGGAGTGGCCTCACATGGTGAGACTTGAAGCTCTGGTTGACGTTGAGAATCTAGGGTCACAGAGGGTTCTAGAGAAGGTGGGATTTCAAAATGAAGGTGTTCTCAGGAAGTAAATCCTCCAAAAGGGCAGAAATCAGGATTTGGTGATGTACAGTTTTCTCTCCACTGATCTTACACTTGTGGATTAGGATGGGGTTTTTTTTTTCTCAATAAATATATTCTGGTTAAACACAACCTGACTTGTATTATATCCACCCTGAACTTGTGGATTAGAATGGGGTATTTTGTCAATAAATCCCTGGTTAAACAGAACCTAATCTATATCATAACCACCCTAAACTTGTGGATTAGAATGAGTTATTTTGAATATATCCTAACCATGTGTGAGAGAGAGAGAGTGTGAGGTGTGTGTCTTTGTGTGGATTCAAATCCTCTTTTCCAAGAGAATTTGGAAGAGAGATAACCCCCTATTGGATGGGTGACACTTGAGTCCTCCATCTGAATTGACACTAAGCCAACAGGAAACCTCAGATGTCCTTCATCCACTAGGGACACCACTTCTCCTCCAAGTTTTCTTGGTGGAGGAGGATGTGAATCTCTTTTTGTGTACCCTGCTTTTTGTTTGTGAATATTATCTTGTTAAATTTGATCTACTAAAATATTTTGTATGAGAAATTGCTGAAGTTACAAAATATTGGTTGATTGAATGGCTGCACAAAGGTGAAAAAGAAATTTATAGAAAAAAAAATAACCCCATTCCTCTTTTATCAGTTTATTGATGCTTTGGATTTAGAAAAAATTCTTGTAAACGGCAAAATATATGTGAGGGGAATTAAAAAAATTACGAGTTCCTCTCTTATAGTTTGTCGGTAATCAAGTACATACCAAATGATTCAAACAATTACAAAAGCATCCTTAAAATCAAAACAAATTATAAAAAAAACCCACTCTGTCGGTCATTTTCCATTAAATGACTAACAAAGACAAGATTTAACTTTTAATTTTCAAAATGTTCAAATACTGAAGTGAATAGATTAATTTACCCTCACTAAAGAATTACCTTTATTATTGTTGAGAAAGAACATTTCTTTCTCATTTCGTTCACGATCTGCAAACAGAAGGAAGTCCCTGCAACTTTGGCGGAACCTGCAAGTTGAAGACAGGATTCTTTTTTATTATCTGAGAGATAATTTCCTGCTACTCTTGGGTAAGTTTTTCATGGGCCCAGTATTCTCAAGTATTTAAATAATGACCCATGTTATCGTATATAGTAGGTTCAAGAGAAGGTGAATGGGGCACCTTCGGAGTGATCTTCTAAGAGTGCGCCAGACTGAGCAGACTGTAACAAACAATTTATCTCCATAAGCCTGGCATTTAAATGCTAGATTTCAGGGTTAAGATCAATACCTCCTGTGAGTTCCTCCATGAAGTCAAGCAATTGGAGAACAGGCTTCGGTTCCTCAGCTGCCTATCTCGACTTCCTCTTGCAAGGTCCACTACCAGAATCATCGTCTTGGCTATCAGACTCGACGGAGGATCCCACCATCCATGGCGCCTACGTCTACTAGTGGTCTCTCTTCTTATCCTCTATAGCAGTCTTTGTCAGTGCCAATATGAGTGTTGTTAATACCACTATCAGACAACAAAGGCCAGTGGATCTCTGGTTTTGGTGCATTCTGGATCTCATAACTGTTTCCATTAATGTCCGAATCATCTTTCCACAGCAATCGAAGCTCCATTTTCCATATACTGATTTCCCAAAGAAAGGTTTAGATCTTGATTTTCATAATTGGAAGGTGGGTTTTTCAAAGGAGACACTTGGTTCTCACCGTAAGCAAGGTTTCCTGAAGGCGGTGGCTGGAATTGGTCGGGGCATTTATCGAGTTCAGGCTCATCAATCCACTTTTTAAGGCCAATTTTGTGTTAGCCCAGACCGGACTGGGACCGGTATCCATTTCAAAGACATAACCAAAAGTCTCGTGACCATTGTCAATGATCGCGTAGAGGGGAAGAACTATTGCAGTCTGCGTCCCGACCATCTCGTATCTTAAACTTCATTATCTGTTTATGTTTTCCATTTCTCTCCAAGATTCCAATCCAATCTACTAAAAAATGGTTGATGTTCGCAGAGTGGGACGTATAGACTTGGCTCCCATACTTCAACCCAAAACATGTCCAGTAATAGTTAGATCGGAGTCAATTTTGAATTAATTGGGACTAGCTTGGTCCTAGCTATCGATTCGGTCTCAAAATTGACAACCCTAGAATTATATATCCCAAATATATTTTATGAAATGTTAAGTACGTTTGATGTAGTTTCTTGAAATACCCCAAATACAATTTTTTTTATAATGATGAGTTTAAATTCGATGGCCTACCATAAAACTTTGATAATTTTATTTTATTTTATTTAATTATTTATTTTTTACTTTTTACTTTAAGCAATTGCTCTTCAGGCATGAGCATATGTATTTAATAAAAAAAAAATACATATTATTCCAGAAAAATCCGGTTTGAAAATAAATCATCTGGAATCCAATCCACCTAAATGATTCTGATTTTTTAAGAACTTCCATTCCTTTTGGGATTATGCAAATAATCCAGCTCAAAATCCTTCAATCTTTAGAAAAATAATTATGAATAATTCAGAAAAGTAATAATTTGGCCTCAAAATGCGCTTAATATCAGAATTAATCCAATATCTGATTTTTGCCATATTTTTTGGGGGATTTTGGTTTGCTTTCCGAAACTTGGTCCGATCATGTTTCCTAAAACGATCCAGTCATCTTCTTCTCTTCATCCTCACTTCTCTCCTCAAGCAGTATTAATAGGATCATCAAGAAATTGAATTCAGCAGAGGCTCAGGTGTGTAAAGATCATGGAAGAATCTTCAATTTCAACTTCAGTTACAAAGAGGGAGGAAGAAAAGGAAATTACCTATTCCAGAATCTCTCTGCGGCCACTGGAACTCTCAGATTTGGAAGATTTCATGGTGTGGACATCGGACGAACTAATTAGTCGTTTTTGCTTTTGGGACAGCTACAGCTCTCGGGAAATCGGTCTGCGTTACATCAAAGAGATCGTTATTCCACATCCATGGTACAGAGCCATCTGCTTGGAGAATCGACCGATCGGTGCTATCTCAGTGCTACCGGGATCCGGCATCGATAATTGCAGAGGCGAATTAGGTTATGTTCTCGCCTCCAAGTATTGGGGGAAAGGGATTGTCACTCAGGCAGTGAAGCTTGTGGTGTCGATGATATTTAAGGAGTGGCCTGACATGGTTAGACTTGAAGCTCTGGTTGATGTTGAGAATCCAGGATCACAGAGGGTTCTGGAGAAGGTAGGGTTTCAGAAGGAAGGTGTTCTCAGGAAGTATCTCATCCAAAAGGGCAGAATTCTAGACATGGTGATGTACAGTTTTCTCTCCACTGATCCTATACTTGGGGATTAGAAATGGGTTTTTTCTTTCTCAATAAATTCCTGGATAAATACAATCTGATTTGTATTTTATCCATTATCCATCCATCCAGCTTTGCGGATTGAAATGGGTTATTTTCTTAAAAAAATTATATATATATATATATATATATCAACTGATATTTTTGGCCAATCAAAGAAGTTAGATGATCCAATTTGTTATTATGAATAATTCTTTAAAAAGGAAAAATAATAAATTTGGTTTAGGTTTGGATTTGTGTGGAGTTGGGAATTTATTCCCACGTGGTAATTATCTCATACCATGGATGGGTGTGGGTCCCACACACACCCCAGTGGTGCGGAGACACCCTGGAAAATGAAGAGAGACGTCCCTTCCCCGTCCCCGTTTAGTCAGGGGTTGCAACTTTCATCCCAATAGGTGCTTATACCCCTCCGAACAGCCACATATGGTCCTATAAATTCTGGGCCATTCGGTGCTTCTTGGAATTTTTTCAAGGTTCCCAGTTAGCATCCATAAAGAGGTATTTTCTAACCTTGTAACACTGGCACTGAGTCATTGGGTCACGTTGTCTCCAAGATAAGAGATATTATTGATATTTGGATGTGAAAAAGATTGGATTTTATGCTGATCTGGCAGCCAGTGTAATGAAATTCCCTTGACAATAGATTGATGTCACAAAGAATATCCTTGTCAAATAGTTGAGGCCATGATTTCTTGCCAACATAGCCGATTTCTAATGGTGGGTCTATGTTAGAGGACCCCAAAACCCTTTTCACCAAGGGAGTAAACATTGAGTTCACAATTTTGGGATAGACTTTTCCCTTTATAAGATGTTTATTTTATACTGAAATTGGACCAGTTAGACGGGTGTGGTATCTCTTTTCATGTCAGGCATGGTAACAACGGCAATTCACTATTACGCGATGATGTTTATTAGGAACTGTAGCGGATAGTGGCCCATGATAATATGGATCTGTTAGACCCTGTTCTTGTAGTTTTGATGGGTTTATATGTCTCAAGTTTCAGGTGAATCAAAAGTTGAGAAAAGTGCATGAAGAGAAGTTCATATAAGATGGGTCAATATGGATGGATTACTAGTTTCTATGTGACGATACCAATTGTAACTACTGTTCTTATATTCCTTCCTTTCACAATGTCGCCGGGTACTCCGGCAGCTCCTCCGGCTTCAATACTTGTTATCTTTCCTTTGGTCATGGTGGCAATGCTCATCTACTTCTCAAAAACCTGCAAATGACATTTTTTTTTGAAGTATATTCTTGTAAATGAAATATTATTTCTCCTTAAATAATTTTTTTTTTCACTTTATAATTCAGTTTTATTTTGGAAATTATGGATGGATTTGAGTTTATGAAATAAAAAACTACAAAAGAAAAATCACAGATTTAAAAAATTTTTTTTTTTTTTTTTGTTCTTCTCTCTTATTCTAATTTCTAAGATTTTATACTATTCAATGGAATCAATAAAACCATGATCGTCTTCCCTAGCTATTCTATTAAGTCCTCCCATCAAAATTTTCTTTCGAATTTCGGGCCATCTGCATGTAAAAAAGTATGAAAACCAATCGAGCGACAGGACAAAATCCAAAACCCAATCCGACATCCGTTGACCAACAAGCTGTGGAATTTTTTATTTTATTTTTTATATACTCCACTGTTAGATCATAAAAAAAAATGAACACACGCATGCAAAGGAGTACCTCTTTAACAAGACAAAAAAATGACTTATAACTTGTCTTTTTTTCATCCTTAATTGGCCATAAAATATATTAGAAATCAATTCAAAACCCAGTTATGTGATTTTGTATCTTATAGAGTATTAATAGGGTAGTTTTGGTATTTTAAAAGAAGATATTAAAAATCAAAAACACAAACACTACCCATGAAATGTCTGGTTGTAACATGGTCGGTTTTGTGAGTGGGTCCTTAAACACACTCCCACCAGTCACCATTGTCCACACACTTCCACCACTCAAGCAGATAAATCATCATTATGAAGTTAAAAAGAAACATGTTCAATCTTCAGAAGCAAGATTTAGAGCTTCTGTACACTTTATGCTTTATGATCTATAAACGACTGTATGAAGGATGGAAGGATTGAAGAACAATCAAAACCTTAAAAAAGTAGTAACTCTACTTGTCCTTTTGCTTGTCTGTTCTTGTACTTGTACTGTTTCAGGTAAATCTACCCCCCCCTATACAGAAATAGATAGATAGTCAGAAATTCTAGACCTTTCAATCAACTTTGGATCTTAATTGCAGGATCTTATAGCAACCAGTCGATACCGATCGGAGGAACAGGAGAAGGTGGGTTTTTAGTACCGGAGGAACCAACGAAGCATCAGATAAGCAGTGGAGGAGGGATAGGAAGAAGGCTGGCACCGTTTCAGCTGTGTTACCAGTGCAAGTGCTGTGCGGAAAGTGGAGATCCTAATACCTGCATCAACATGCCTTGCTGCTTTGGCATCGATTGCGAGCTTCCTGATAAGCCCTTTGGCGTATGTGCTTTCGTGCCTAAGTCTTGCAACTGTACATCTTGTGCTACATAAGCTCTGAATCAGTGAACTTGGATTTTGCTTCTCTCTCTCTCTCTGTTTTTAATGGATATATACTTTTTAAGTGTAAATTCATGGAAGATATTAGAAATCTTATTGTTAATGTTAGGTTATTTAGTAAAAGTGGTTTCTGGATTTTGGTGAGTGATTAATCTGAAGTTCTTAATAATTTGGTTCTCAAATGTATGAGTGGATGTAGAATTTATGGGGCTGCGGTTGGAATGTTTTGAGGCTGTCGGATCACTCACTTGGCTCTCCCACCGCTGGAGAGGATCCTAGTAGGAGTCGAGATCCTCTCCTTACATGGGTACCCTCCACTTGAATCTCATGTCTTCTAGGTTTTTGGGTTGGTGGTTTAGGGTCTGTTTGATAAAACTTCTGCTTCTGGATTCTATGGATTCTGACTCCCAGGGAGCCATTTTGGAGTAGAAGCGCGTTTGATAAGTCTGGTTGGATTCCAACTCCCACAGAGTGAATCGGATTCAGAATGGCTCCAGAATCCAAATTTTTGGAGTCATAAATACTTGCTCCAAGCTGTTTGATCAATTTTTTGAGAGAAAGAAAAGAGTTGATTCTCACATGATTCTCATTTGGCCACCACCACCACCACCACTGTCGCCACCACCCACCACAACCACCACAACCACCACACGCCACCACCATCGCCACCGCCACCATCCACCACCCACTTCCACCATCGCCACCACCACCGCCACCAACACCACTACTGCCACCACCACCACCGCTGCCGCCGCCACTGTCACCACCACCATCGCCACCACCACCAATACCGCCACCACCACAACCACCGCCACAACCACCACCCACCACCACCCACCACCCACCATGGCCATTACCCACCACCACCACAACCACCGCCACCACCACCCACCACCCAGCACCACCAGCACGACCACAACCGCCCACCGCCGCCACGGCCACCTACCACCACCACTCACTACTACCACAACTGTTTTTCTAGACTTTGATTGGAGGGATAAGTGTGTTATCAAATATGTTTCTAATTCAAAGATGCTCTGGAGTCCATTTCAAAATTGCGTTATCAAACAAGTTTCTACTCCAAAATAATCTTGGAGTAGCCTGGAGTAGAATCCAAATTTGATCCAGAATCCAGAATCCTAAAACAGAAGTTTTATCAAACGAGCCCTTAGAGGTGGGTTCTGTATCCCGTGGAGACTATGAAATATAGTCGTATATCAAGAGTGGACATCACTATCATTAATTCTTTGCATTAAGAGAGTTCCGTGTCATTTCTTGCAAGTCATGCATTAAGAGAGTTCCGTGTCATTTCTTGCAAGTCAGGATAATGCATTGTATTTGGCAAAATGAACAAAAGAAGTCTGCTAACTTTCCCTTAAAAAAAAAAAAAAAAAAACACTTAGAAACACAAAAAGGTTAAAGGGCAATACACATGGAAGTGTATGTGTTGTTGAATTTGAATTTACATTTGACATGTGGGGAATCCACTTCTAGACCATTCTTTACCTAATTGAGATATCCAATAATCAGAATTAGCCACATCACCTTTCCACGAAAGATTATTAGGTGGACAGTGGACCACGAAGAAGATTCTTTCTTCCGGCTATTCTAACAAAATTAATATAAAATGGATATTTAAAACTTAATAGGTAGGAGTAAAAAGATGTAAAGAAGTTTACAATCCGTGAGTCTTCTTCTTTTGTTTAGCATTGCTCCATTAGGTTTTTTTGCCTATTGTGAAAAATTCCACACTGTTGCCTCCCGTAGGAGTCTAGGCTATGTCTCAGTCCCAGTGTGGCTAATCATCCACGGACTTGAAAAGCGACCAGTGTGGCTGATCATCCACAGACTTGAAAATCAATATATAGACGCTTTATGCCCAATCATTCCAGATAACGCTTGCAGCCTTTGTATTACGGTGGCTCTTGGCACAAATTAATTGATGCTTATTCCTTAGATACTATCATTGCTTCTTCTATGGGAAAAGAATCAAAATTACCTGAATTGTACTTATTGCGATGTCAGTTTCAAGAACTATTAGTGTCTCACACATATCTGAAGTATACATGTGAAATAACAGAATTTTATCCGAGAAAAAAAGATGTGCTTACTTAAGAGAATAAAAAAATAATAATAAAGCTGCAAATTATTTGACACCTTAAGATGTCAATAAGAAATTATCTTTATATAAATAACCATTAAAAAATAGGGTAAAATACACAAACTTCCCCTATACTTTGGCTAAAAGACACGAAACTCTCCTGTCTTGTTTAATAGGGCATTAACTACCCATCAATTTTAAAATTCATGACACTTAATTATAGCATGTTAATTGGAGGATGATAATTGCTGATCTCATATAGGTAAATTAATTATAATGACCATACTACCTTTATATGTAATAAAATTACAAGTTTACCATTAAAAACACCAAAGTTTTCAACTTTTCTTTAGATCGCCTGTTTTCCATGCTGGAATCAGTCACAAGAGAGATTCACAAGCTCAAAGGATGGACCATTTTTTTTTTTTTTCTGTTACTTTCTAATTTTTAATGGAAGTTGTGGGATAGGACTGGTGGATGAACCACTTGCTACAAACTTGCTTGTTGATTAGAGAAGGTCCGTTGATTAGGGAAGGACCATTGGGTGTTGAGGGAATTGCATGAGGCAGGAGAGTTTGCAAGGGCGGGAGGGGTATAGGGGGAAATCAAAACGGGATTTCGGCTTGATGACTGATCCAAATCCTCCCCTGCGGCAGGAGGGTCCTGCGGCTGATCCAAGGGCTAGGGATCAGTCGCTCTATCTACTAATACATGGGGAGGTGGGCTGACTGAAATCTGACCCTTGACAGGCGAAAGGTCAGTAGCAACAGAGGATTTCTATCACTTGATGGCAAGGTAGAAGACAAGAGTTTGTTGGAAGACGATAGGACCCCCGGGCTAGCTTCCGCTGGATGGAACAAAAGAGAAGCCTATAGGACCCCATCTAGTCAGCAAGATTTTTCAAACTGATCCTTTGCCGTCAGCATTCCCAAGCATATCGCCTGTCAAACTGTGTTGTTTTTAAGATTTATGATAGATTTGATGGGCTTTTTGGAGAGGAATCCTGGAATCCATCCCGGTGACAACAGAGAAGTCAGAACAAGTAACATAAGCTGCGGACAAGCCAATCAAGCAGCATCGACGAGTTGTTTCTTTACATATTCCTTGATTCATCGCCTGCATTTTTTGGGGATCCAAATCGTCTTCTCCCTGAGATTCGGGAGGAGGGGCGGCGACCCCACTGGATGGTCGCCATGTGGAGGTCGGATGAATCCGACCCCTCCATTGGAGCCGACACTCTCTTGTCGGTTTGGCTTGTCGGCTCGAACGGAGGGGTTGAATTCATCCAACCTCCACATGGCGACCATCCAGTGGGGTCGCCACGTCTCCTCCCTGTACTCTCCCTGAAGTACAGGGAGGAGACGATTTGAATCCCATTTTTGGTTGGGTCTCACCGTTGTAGGTGTTGATGCTTGAAGTAAACTCGCCACTGATGGGATTGCACAAATGTATCATTTGCAAACGCCTAAATCCTAACGAAAGTTCCAAAGAGGTTTAAGTAGAGGAAATGGTTTTTATGGATTTAAAGGTAAATAAGACATTTTACTCTATCATGTTAACACCGTTAATTCATGATAGTTGAGTGTCCATTTAACCATGAAACCATGACTGGGAAGTTCGTATCTTTTAAACAAAATATAGAAAAAGTTTGTGTACTTTATCCTAAAAAGTAAGTTACCAAAATGGCATTATGGACCTTGGACCATAATCAGTTTAAGTTGTTACATTGTGATTAATCATGGGTCTCAAACTCTCATAAGTGTGGATTATATCATCATCAGATTAGATTTTACCATATTGAATCAGCTCAGATGTCAAAGATAAACAAGATCAGAGCCAATTAATAACTGGATTAATCGTGATTTAGACAACTCTGACCATACAGTGAAAGGAACAATGGAATATTGAATTAAGGTTGACGAATTTGAAGGGTACGAGAGACTGGGGAGTGGGAGTCAAGGACGGAGGGAGAGCGATGATGGGTTGTGCTCAAATACGATCTAATCCCTATTAAAAAGTATATTTAAGTTATTTATTGTTTATAAAAATTTTCTTTATTTTCCAGCATTGAATATATTACTCAAATATCCTCATAAATTTATTTTCAATTGAATCCCTACCTATAGTTTTAGGAGGGTAATTGATGTCTTGTTACGTTTAGAAAAATAATAGACCCTTGTTACGTTAACATTTCTCCAATTAGATATTCAATAATCTAAATAACCACATCACCTTTCCACAAAACATTATTAGGTGGATCACGCAGGAGATTCTTTCTTCTTGCCATTCAAACAAAATTAGCATAAAATGGATATCCAAAACTTAATTTAAATAAAAATTTTGTATAACACTTGAATAGTTGTATTTAGAACATGTAATATTCTTTTGATAAGGTAGGAGTAAAAAAAAGTAAAGAAATTTACAACTTGTGGGCCTTCCTCTTCCACGCGGCATTGCTCCGTCAGGCTTTTGTTCATTGCGAAAAATTCTCCATTGCTGCCTCCCTTGGGAGTCTGGGCCATGTCTTAGTCCCAGTGTGGCTGATCATCCGCGGACTTGAAAAGCAACCTACAAACGCTTTATGCCCTGTCATTTTGGATAACGCTTGTATCATCGGTAATATTGCGGTTGCTGGCACAGAATTAGCTGATGCTTACTCCACAGTTACAGTCATTGCTTCTTCTTTAGGAAAAGAATCAAAATTACTTAAAATTGCACTTATTGTTGTGTCATTTTCAATAACTATTTCTATCTAACACACATTTGAAGTATACATGTGAAATGATAGGATTTTATCTTGAGAAAAAAAAAGATTATTTGACACCCTAAAGTGTCAATAAGAAATAAAGTTACAAATTATTTCCCAGATACCGTCATTGCTTCTTCTCCGGGAAAAGAATCAAAATTATTTGAAATTGTATTTATTGCTGTTATTTTCAAGAACTATTAGTGTCTCACACACGTTTGAAGTACATATGTGAAATGATAAGATTTTATACCAATAAAAAAAGATGTGTTTACTTGAGAGAATAAAAAAAAACTAAATCCAAACCAATTAATATGGATTTGTTGGACCCTATTTCTGTAGTGTTTCGAATATTTGATGGATTTATATGTCTCAGTTTCAAGTGAATTAGAAGTTGAGAAAAGTGCATGAAGAGTTCATATAAATTGGATAATATGGATGGACTACTAGTTTCTATGTGATGATACCAATTGTAACTACTGCTCTTATATTACTTCCTCTCGCAATGTTGCCGGGTACCCCGGCAGCTCCTCCAGCTTCAATACTTGTTATCTTTCCTTTGTTCATGGTGGCAATGCTCATCTACCTTGCAAATGACCTTTCTTTTTGTATAGTCTTGTAACTGAAATATTCTTTCTGTTTAAATAATTTTTTTCTCTTTCACTTTATAATTCAGTTTTATGTTTGAAATTATGGATGGGTTTGAGTTTATGAAATCAAAAACTAAAAAAAAAAAAAATCACAGATTTAAAATAAAAATCTTTGTTTCTTGATTCTAATTTCTAAGATTTTCAATAGAGTCAATAAAACCATGATCATCTTCCCTAGCTATTCTATTTAATCCTCCCATCAAAATTTTCTTTTGCATTTCAGGCCATCTACATGCAAAAAAGTATGAAATTCAGCCAAATGACAGTAGAGGATCCGAAACCCAATCCGACATGACCTGCAAGCTGTGGATTTTTTTTTATTTTTTTATTCTCCACTGTTAGATCAAAAAAATTAATGGACACAAACATGCAAAGGAGTACCTCTTTAACAAGTTACAACTTGCCCTTTTTTCATCCTTAATTGCCCATAAAATATCTTAGAAATCAGCTGAAAACCCAATTGTGTGATTGTATCTTGTAGAGTATCAATATGGATAGTTTTGGTATTCAAAAAGAAGATATTAAAAATCAAGAACACAAACACCCCATGAAATGTCTGGTTGTAACATGATAGGTTATGTGAGTGGGCCTTTAAACACAATCCCATCAGTCCCCACTGTCCACACAGTTCAACCACTTAGCCAGATAAATCATCATTATTAAATATAAAAAAAATCATATTCGATCTTCAGAAGCAAGATTTAGAGCTTCCGTACATCTGTACACACACTCACTCTCTCTCTCCCTCTAACTTTATGCTTTATGATCCATCCACGACTGTACTAAGGATGGAAGGATTGAAGAACAATCAAAACCTTAAAAAAGTAGTAGTAACTCTACTTGTCCTTTTGGTCTGTTCTAGCACTAGTACTGTTTCCGGTAAATCAACCTCCCTATACGGAATTAGATAGATGATCAGAAATTCCTGACCTTTGAATCCACTTTGGATGTTAATTGCAGGATCTTATAGCAATGAATCGATACCGATCGGAGGAAGAGGAGAAGATCGGTTATTAGTACCAGAGGAACCAATGAAGCATCAGATAAGCATCGGAGGAGGGATAGGAAGAAGGCTGGTATCGTTACTGTCGTGTCAACAGTGCACTTGCTGCTATGAAACTGAATATAGCAGATACTGTATCATCATGCCTTGCTGCTTCATTAACAATTGCGAGCTTCCTGATAAGCCCTTGGGCGTATGTGCTATGGTTCCCGACTCCTGCGACTGTACATCTTGTGGTACATAAGCTCTGAATCAGTGAACTTGGATTGCTAATTCTCTTCCTGTGTCTCCAATGGATATATACTTTTTAAGTGTAAATTCATGGAAGATATATTAGAAATCATATTGTTAATGTTAAGGTTAGTAGATGGATGTCTTCAAATGGTTTCTGGTTTTTGGTGAGTCATTAATAATCAAAAGTTCTTAATAATTTGGTTTTCAAATGTAATGAGTGGATGTATAATTATGGGCTTGCGTGTTGAATGATTTGAGGCCATCGGCCATCGGATCACTCACTGGGCTCTCCAACTGCCGGAGGGGATCCGAGTGGGAGTGGAGATCCTTTCCTTACATGGGTTATCCTCCTCTCGAATCTCATGTCGTCTAGATCTTCGGACTCGTGGTTCAGAGGTGGGTCCTGTGTACTATAAACGATGTGAGAGATATAATCGTATGTCGAGAGTGGACCTCACTCATTAATTCATTGCATTAAGAGAGTTCCATGTCGTTCCATGTCATTTCTAGTGCATTGAATTTAACAAAATGAACATAAAAGGTCTGTGTAAATTTCCCATAAAAATACAAAGAAAAAACTTAAAAGCATGAAAAGGCTAAAGGGCCAATAGATGGGAGTGTATGTTTTGCTGAATTTGAATTTATATTTGACATGTGGGTAAGGGTGTCAACGGACTGGTCCGGGTTGAATCGGTGTAGGGTTTTATAAGTCCAGCCCAAAATATCTCAATAAGAGTTCAGGCTGGGTTGGGCTGCGCTGGACATAATAACTAACGGGCTGGTCCAGTATCGATTTGTTATCGAACTGGGTTTTATTAAGGTGATTTCGAGCTGGTTCGGTCCGGACTGAGCTTATCAAGCTTATCGGACCTATTTTATATGTAAGATATATAACCTATTTTATTATTTCTATTTATAAAATTAGCATCATTCCTTCTATACCTATGTAATTCAGTAAATTGTAACAATTAACATACTTTTTTCAACTATAGATTCATATAATTTTTCGGATCAATAAGTGAACTATAACAATGTAATATAATTCATCAAAATTTAAAACCATTAAAATTAAGAAACTGGGCCCAGATGGACCTTACCGGTGTTCGGGTTAGGTATTATTGGTTCGGGCTAGTTCAGGCTTCTTAACGGGCCGGTCCTATCTTCTTTCGGTCTGGGCTGAAACGGTATCGGGCCTCACAAATCGAGACCGAAACCTGTCCATTAAGGCTCGGTCAGGGCTGGGTTCAGGTTATATTGGGCCGACTCGGTCCGTGCTACCGGGCCGGGCCCATTTTTGACACCCTTACATGTGGGGAATCCACTTCTAGACCATTTTTTACCTAAATTAGATATCCAATAATCTAAATAACCACATCACCTTTCCACAAAACATTATTAGGTGGATCTTGCACGAGATTCTTTCTTCTTGTCATTCAAAAAAAATTAGCATAAAATGGATATCCAAAACTTAATTTGAATAAAAACTTTATAACACTTGAATAGTTGTATTTAGAACATATAATATTCTTTTGATAAGGTAGGAGTAAAAAAACGTAAAGAAATTTACAACCCGTGGGCTTTCCTCCTCCACACGGCATTGTTCCGTTAGGCTTTTGTTCATTGCGGAAATTTCTCCACTGCTCCCTCCCTTAGGAGTCTGGGCCATGTGTCAGTCCCAGTGTGGCTGATCATCCATGGACTTCAAAAGCAGCATACAAATGCTTTATGCCCTATCATTCTGGATAACGCTTGTATCCTCTGTATTACTGTGGTTGCTGGCATAGAGTTAGCTTATGCTTATTCCATAAAAACCGTCATTGCTTCTTCTCTAGGAAAAGAATCAAAATTACTTGAAATTGTACTAATTGCTGTGTCATTTTCAAGAACTATTACTATCTCAGAACTATTACTATCTCACACACATTTGAAGTACACATGTGAAATGATAGGATTTTATCTTGGGAAAAAAAGATGTGTTTATTTAAGAGAATAAAAAAAATAAAGTTGCAAATTATTTGTGACCTTAAAGTGTCAACAAGAAATAAAGTTGCAAATTATTTGACACCTTAAAGTGTCAATAAGAAATTATCTTCATATAAATAAACCTTAAAAAATAAGTTACCAAAATGGCATTATGGACCTTGGACCATAATCAGTTTTAGTTACATTGTGATCAATCATGGGTCTCAACTCTCAATAAGTGTGGATTATATATATCATCATCAGATCAGATTTTATCATATAGAATTAGCTCAGGTCTCAAAGATAAACTAAATCCGAACCAATTAATTACTGTATTAATCATGATTTAGACAAATGGGGACCTCTGAAAAGGCCCATGGCCCATTTTTGGTCCTTATCCAGTTAAAATGTTACAATCATAGGAAAGTTGGGCTGGGCTTGGTAGCCCACAATACCAAGTAGGCTAGTACATAAAAAAGAAGAGCAGCAAGTTGCAGAGGTGCCAGGGAAGCTGTTCTCACAAAGGAAATATGGTGGAGACATCCATCCATCTAGGAGGAAGAATTAACAAAGAAATGGAGATCCACCTTTAATCGGAGTTCACCGGATGGAAAAATCTGTTGCGGTCGCTGCCAGAAGCTGTGAACAATTGCCCAGTGCAATTGGGTAGCTGTCTTTCCAGTTGAATATAGGCACCCAGGAGGTCATGGATTTGACTACTAGTTTCTATGTGATGATAGCAATTGCAACTACTACTCTTATATTACTTCCTCTCGCAATGCCGCCGGATACTCCAACAGCTCCTCCGGCTTCAATACTTGTTATCTTTCCTTTGCTCATGGTGGCAATGCTCATCTATCTCTCAAAAACCTGCAAATGACATTTTTTTTTTAAAGTATATTCTTGTAATTGAAATATTTTTTTTGTTTAAATAATTTTTTTCTTTCACTTTATAATTCAATTTTATGTTGGAAATTATGGATGGGTTTGAGTTTATAAAATTAAAAAAAAAATATATATATATATATTTCTTTGTTCCTCTCTCTAATTCTAATTTTCTAAGATTTTATGCTAAGCCGTGACCACCAAACTTTTCTTTCGCAGTTCAAGCTATCTGTATGCAAATAAGTATGAAATCCAGTTGAATGATGGAACATGATCCAAAACCCAATCCGACATCCATTGATCTGCAAGTTGTGGATTTTTTTTTTTTTTATACTGCATTATTAGATAAAAAAAAAAAAATTAGGGTAAAAGACAGTTACCTCCCCTGTAACTTACCTTATTGACAGTTGATCCCCAATGGTTTTGAAACTCTCCTAAACAAACTATTAAAATCCAAATAGCCCAACGCGTTAAGAATATTCCATTAGATGGTAACGGTGGGAATCCAGTATTTTTTTAAAGACCAAACTACCCTTTTGGAGAGATGAATTACCTATTTTACCCTTACTGTTTAATAAGGTTACTACTTTCCCATTTGCTCATCACAGTCGAGCTTACATTTTTTTCGATTTCCAAACCCTTGAATCGCCTTCGTCTTCAGGGTTCTCCGCCGCTGCAAATCCTTGAATATTGAAGCAATTTCTCCTAAAATCACTCCAGATTTTCAATCCCTATTTTCACTCATCTCTTCCCTATCTTTCTCCCATTCCAGTCGCCCTTAATTGATGGCCATTTTCTCTCCTATTCTTCTTCGGTTTCTTCTCTCCTAAAATCTATCTAGATTTTCAACCCTATTTTCACTTCTATCTTCCCTCATCTTTCTCTCATTCCAATCGTCTCCTATTCATCTTCGGTTTCTTCTCTCCTAAAATCTCTCCAGATTTTCAATCTCTATTTTCACTCATATCTTCCCTCATCTTTCTCTCATTCCAGTCACCCTTAATCTTCTTCCATTTCTCTTACCTAATCTCTCTTTGGTTTTCTATCTCCTATTTTCACTCATATCTTCCCTCATCTTTCCCTCATCCCAAATCGACTTAATCCAAAGCCAGTTTAGTTACCTAATTCTTTGGTTTTCTCCTACTCCTCTCCTAGCTCTTTTCCCTCAATGTAAATCAAAACCCGATTAGTTGTCGAATGTCATTTCTCCTCCCTTTCTAGCCTCGATCTCTTCTAACCCCGATTTTCTCCCTTCTTTACCAATATTTCTCGCAGATTTTTCTCCCCCAAAATTCGAGTCCCCAATCCTTTTTTTTTCCCTTCGTCATTTTCTCTCACACCTCACTCTTCTCTCTTGATTCAACAAGTACTTTAATTAACTCATCCATTATATATATTCAAAGAAATCAGAGGGGCTGTCAGTAGAGAAGAGCGAAGGAGAACCAGAATATGAATTTTATATTAAGAATGAGAATCCAATATGATTAAACACAAATCAGAATACCAACTCATGGAAATCAAAACCAGAGCTTAATCAAGGAGTTTTGCCTCATTGATCACCAGTAATCGCTCCGCTTGCATCTGAGTCCAACATATCATCTCCGTGGGAAAGAACGTGAGCGAGAATGAGAAGAAGATGAGATTAGGGTTTATTTTAGTTGAGTATAAAAGGGTTATATTGATCTTTTAACAGTAATAAGATTTAAAGTATAGATAAAAGGTTGATGGTAGAATTGTTCATAAAAAATTTAACTTTAACACCGTTAAAAATTAAGGTTATTTGGATTTTAATAGTTTGTATATGGGAGTAACTGTTTTTTTCAAAACCATTGGGGATCAACTGTCAATACGATAAGTTACAGGAGAAGTAACTGTCTTTTTCCCTTATGAACACACAGATGCAGAGACGTACCTCTTTAAAAGTTACAACTTTTTTTTTTTCTTCTCATCCTTAATTACCCATAAAATATATTAGAAATCCGCCAACAACCCATGAATTGTCGGTTATGTAAGTGGGCCCTCACCACTGGCCCACACACTTCCACCACTCAGCCAGATAAATGATCATTATTAAGGTAAGAAAAAACATATTAGATCTTCATAAGCTATAAATGATCATTATTAAGGTAAGAAAAAACATATTAGATCTTCATAAGCTAGAAGCTAGAGCTTGTGTACTCTCTCTCTCTCTCTCTCCCTCACTTTATGATTTTTGATCTTTACACATGGAAGGATTGAAGAACAATCAAAACCTTAAAAAAGTAGTAACTCTACTTATCCTTTTGGTCTGTTCTAGTACTAGTACTCATTCAGGTAAATCAACCTCCCTATATGGAAATAGATAGATGGTCAGAAATTCCTGACCTTTGAATGCACTTTGTATCTTAATTGCAGGATCTTATGGCAATGAGTCGATACCGATCGGAGGAAGAGGAGAAGGTGGGTTACTAGTACCAGAGGAACCAATGAAGCAACAGATAAGCATCGGAGGAGGTATAGGAAGAAGGCTGGTACCGTTGCAGTCGTGTTACCAGTGCAACTGCTGCGTGAGAAATACAAATCGCCATTACTGTGTCCACCAGCCTTGCTGCTTCGCCATCAATTGCGAGCTTCCTGATAAGCCCTTGGGCGTTATGTGCTTTGGTTCCCGACTCTTGCCAATGTACAAATTGTAGTACATAAGCTCTAAATCAGTGAAGTTGGATTGCTTCTCTTTCTGTGTCTCCAATGGATATATACTTTTTTTAAGTGTTAATTCATGGAAGATATATTAGAAATCATGTTGTTAATGTTAAGGTTAGTAGATGAATGTACGTCTTCAAATGGTTTCTGGATTTTGGTGAGTGATTAATCAAAAGCTCTTTAATTTGGTTCTCAAGTGAAATGAGTAGATGTAGAATTATTGGGTTGTGTGCTGAATGATTTGAGGCCCTCGGATCACCCAGTGGGGCTCTTCGACGCAACCAAATCCTCTCCTGCGGTCCTGCCGCCTGCCAAGTGCCGGATTTCAGCCGGCCCACCCCCCAATGTATTGGCAGGCGACCAGACCGAACCCTAGTCCTTGGATCTGCGACAGGAACCTCCTGCCGCAGGAGACGATTTGGATCCCTCTTCGACCTCCGGAGAGGATCCTAGTGGGAGTCGAGATCCTCTCCTTACATGGGTACCCTCCCCTTGATCTCATGTCATCTAGGTTGTTGGACCCGTGGTCTAGAGGTGGGTCCCATATACCATGGATGGTTGTGAGAGAGTGGACCTCACTATCAATAATTCATTGCATTAAGTGTGTTCTGTGTCATTTATCAAAAGTCAAAGAAAATGTATTATATTTAACAAAATGAGCAGAAGAGGTCCGCGTAATTTTCCCTGAAGAATACAAAGAAAAAGCTTAAAAGCACGAAAAAGGCTAAAGCGCCAATACATGGGAGTGTATGTGTTGCCGAATTTGAATTTATATTTTGAATTCGGTGGCTGTCTTGCCAGTTGAATATAGGCAACAACGAGGCCATGGATTCAACTTCTATCACATTTTGTACCTTTAATAGACACCCGCAATCCTGTGCAGATACCATGTCAACACGTTTAGGTTAAAGAGGTGTTGAGCTATTTTTTTTGGTTTTGAGACTGATCCATCGCTCGAATCCGTGCCCTAAAACCCTGAATGTAAGTCTTTCTCTAGACCACTAGATGTGAAAAGACTGCATGGGTGAGTGATGATCACTAAAGGGATTTCGTGTATTGATCACATGTCAAATTGTTAGAGCAATCTTCAATTATTTGGATATCTTTATATTGTACATTCGTTTCAAATATTTGTATTTGTTGCCACTAGAATCCACGCCGAGGTCCTTCCGTGCTGAGTCAACTTGTAGACTACAAAATATAACAAAGGAGGTCGGGCTCGTATCCCTAAGGTTCCTCCGATGCTTAAGTCAGGATTTTAAGTGACAGACAATAAGGAGGTTGGTAAGTCGATCTCATAAATAATGCAAATGCGGGGGTAAGAAGGGATTCTAAGGCTAAGATGTTAGAGTGGTTGGTGAAACAGTAAAAATATTGATAGAAGTGACATGACCTTGATTTGAAAGCTATTAATAAGGAATGGTGATATGGCGTCAACAGTGGAACCCACACACCTTGGAGTGCAATGTGGATGGACGATTTTATCCCTGACTCATGCTGATAATGGCAAATGTGTCCCTGAAAGTGATCTCATGGTGGAAAGATGATTATGCCTTTGGAATTTTGAGATGTTTTTGGAGATATCCATGTGTCGTGATTCTATTGGTTTTTAGGTACTTGTATCCAACAATATTTAATCACTCCCCGTAGAAAATAAGAGGAAAGGTGCTTGATGACTCCTTGGCTCGAAAGATCTTGTGCCGCACATACTAAATATGTTGGCCTGTTTTTACCCTTTGGCTTTCAGGGCTTTATAAATGAGATGTCATATGCTTTACAAGCGTTAATGATAGTCCCAAAAAAAAAAAGTCAAATCTAAATTGCCACGTGGCTAATATGCCAATTGTTGTCATAAAAAAAAAATTCAATTCTGCTTAAGAAAATATAAGATCCACTCCTTTTAATTCTCATCCCCACGTTGTAAACACTTTTGGACAATATAGCAGTTGATTAAAGCATCCAAGCATAAAAGACAATGGACAAAACCTTACCTATTTTTTGGCATTACCAAGTGTTATGGGGGAAAATATCACCTAATGAAAATTTAACATGTGATATCTAAAATCACTTAAGTCGATTAGGCATGATAGAATGGCACTCGACCTTGTCTGTTTAGAGTCGTAATTCCATTCGATTATATCTCCTGGGTGGAAGTACAATCCTATTAGAACACGACTCCTAGTCGGATGTATAATCCTATCGGGTTACGTTTTTCGATCGGAGTCCAGAGTCTTAAGGGGACTAGGTTACGTTATAGGAGTCCTTCTCCTAGTACGATACGATGCCGACCATCACAGTTATACGACCACTCGTATGGTGACACGTGTCACTCTTATTATTAACTGACTTGGCTTCTTTGACTATAGTCTCCTACTCCTACTCATAATCTATGACCTAGGCGTCCCTTAGAGCGATACCTGACAATCCTATTGGCGACCTACTTCCTACAGTCCTGGTATCTCCGTGATTCTTCTCAATCTCTATACGAAAAGGACGAGTCTCCAAGGTAAGACACAATCTCACGATCATTTCATTATTCATCATCGATTCTTTCATATGCTCAAACTCTTTCATCGTTCCCCTCTTTCTTTAAATTAGAGATAGCTTTCGATTATCTCTTGACTGTTTACATTGAAAATCTGACTTAGGCATCGGAGTATACCCGGGACTTAGTCGTCTAATTTCCTTGTCTAATCTTTGTGATTGTAGATTATCCAAATCGTAGATCCACGAGACCATTTCCAACCATAAGAGTAAGATAATAAATTATTCAAAGGGTTTAATTTCTCCATTTTGGAGGATCCAAAGAGCATATGCATATTGAGGCTTCCACTTCCACCCCCAAAAACACAGAAAAAACTTAGACATCAGTGACGTATTTGGGACTTTGGACTCTCCTTTGCCTTTCTTTCAATTCAGTCCAGTTGTGTCGCCATCCAACTTTTGCTTAGAGTCCCTTTTCTCCCAATTTTTGCTTTTTTTCCCTTTAATATTCTCTTGAAGAGAGAGGAAGAAAGAAAATCAATTGGCATCTTTTTAATTATTTTTTACTTTACAAAAATTCTTTGGAATCTTTGAAAGCAAAAAAAAAAAATTATTAGGAAAAAAGTTTTTTGAGCTCCAACTTAAGAGCTATTTATGCCATTTTCTCACCTCTCGGCATTAAATAACTCGGGCCTTCTTGCAATCACTTGTTGCAAACTGCTTCGACTTGCATGTTGCATGGGATTGACTGATCCACCTTAAATCTCTGCACTTCCCTAGCACTCTCTTTTCCTCTCCCTTATCCCTCAACAATGAATCCTTTGTGTAAGCATCTATATAGGAGTGTCAATTTCTAGCAAGGATCTATCGTTCACCATGCAAAGGTGTAGCCCAATGATTGCCGCTCGACCACACTGACAGATTATGGACCGAACCCGACACCTGCCAATTAAACGACCATTGATTATTAATGGTTAAATATCTAAAGGCTAATCTCTCATTCCTCCCTCTCTTTTCTTTTTTTTCCTCTTTTATTTTTTTTTTTTAGAGTAAGGGACATCATTGAAGGATAGAATGACTATTTCTAATAATGCATAACCACAGAGCTTGTAGTTTTAATAAACCATGATCCTCCATTGAAAATTCTACAATTTGTTTAAGTTGATTGGTTTACTCTTACCTAAAGACTATGATTGAACATAATACTTTAGTAATTGATGATATAAAATCGGTTAAGAAGGATGTTCTCACAAACCCTTTTGTTAATAAATTTTCATAAAAAAAAAAAGGACGATTAACATATAACATAATCGATTATAGACTAATTGGTTTACATCATTGAAATCTTAGACCAATTAACATAAGATCAATTATTGACTGAGACCGATCAGATCGAATGTAAACGTATCCATATCTCACAAATGATAATCGATTAATTAAATATATCAATCCGGACACAAAGTATTCAATTAATAATGATTGATTAAGCTTAATTGAGACTTACCAATTGACAACCCATAAACACCTCATGGTTGAGTGTAATAAACCCGATCACTCAGAGAATACATGCCTCTACTACTATCTTATCACCATTTTGGATGATCATAATAAGAGAACAAGACAAAAATAGTGGTCACTCATTCTATCACGTGGGAATTTAGAAATGTGACACGTGGATAGAAATGAATGGAGGTATTTTCCTTATTTGAGCTGGTTCAATATTGTCTTTACTGGGCTCAAGAAATCGAAGCTTGTAGGGTCAAGGTACTTTTAGTCAACCAAACTGCCAATTACTTATTGACACTTGGCTTGACCTAATTCATAGCTGGTCACTCATTCACAACTGGACACTTGGCATAACATAAAACGACCCCATTTGGCCTATGAAGGAGATGGGGGCTTCAACAATTCCACCCAAGGAAGGAGACATCATCTAGAAAAATCTCATTATTGAACTCCCAATGGAGATTTGAGACGTGTCATTAGGTGATAAAATGAGGTTTGCAGCTGCTTGTTTTTGCATATTCCAGTGAAAGGTACTTTTCTAAATCACTCTAAAAAATTGAATGAGATTAAGCTATGCTATTGACTTTAGAGAATAGAAGTAAAAAGAAAAAAAAGAAAAAAAAAAAGAAAAAAAGCAAGCCCCTCTCGATTTCCTGGGTGAAAATAAATCCCTTAAAGACAAGGGCATCCTCTAACTTTTGAGTTATAGTGATGTGCAATATAAAGACAAGAAGAGTTAGTATCTGTCCACTTAAGAAGAATGGCCTACTTATGAGAACTTAAAAAGAATCAAATTGCATGACAAAAGGGATGGAAGCATTTTTTCTTTGTTAAAGACCATTGGCAAGCATTTTAAGGACTTTAAATGGGGTTTGATATTATTTAAAAGAGAGTAGAAGAAAAAAAAATTACTTTTTGAGAAAAAGAAAGTTGTTCAGACCAAGTGGGATGAGTTCGGATCACCTACATATATATATATTTTTCATGGAATGGGGTGGGATCCATTGGATATGGACAGTGATGGGACCTGAGGGAGAATACAAGTATATGCACGTAAACTATTCTTTATACGAAACATGCATCTATACACAAGATTGACGAGTGATCGTCTTGACTCCTATGGAAAGAAAAATCTCACCTGTATGTATTAGATGTCCCTACACACACTTTCATTGGCTCCTACATAGAGACCACACAACCTAACAACGATCTTCATGCTTAGGATTTAGATATGACTTGGGGTTAACAGATTTGACAGTGAAAAGATTTAAACTCTCTTTGATTTGTATTATAGAATTAATTATATAATACATTATGATATGTAATTGTTTGATATGATTTATAACATTTATTTATAGTTAAATTAAATTAATATAATCTAAAATCTACAAATATATCAAAAGGTATTTATCATTAATGTGATAATCTATTAATTCATAATAGTTAATAAATATAAATATAAATTATACCAAAAAAAAATTTTAGCTTTGATCATCTTAATAATGTAAACCTATGGCGATGCCTTGGATTTTAGGGTTTTAAATGAGAGATGGTAGGATTGAGTTGTTTTCTAGTCTTTAAAAACCTTTCCAGCCTTTATACAAACATATGAGACCCATGGGACCCAAGTAAAGGGTGCAATCGTCATCAGGGTCATAGTCAATATTTGTGCGAGGACACAAGTTGGCAAGTAGTGATTAACTAGAGACGGGTCCTAATGGTGGGCCGGGCCTTTGAATAATTATACATTGTTGATGACAGAAGAGTTTATGATACCTTCTTCCTCCTCCTCCTCTTCTTCTTCTCTTTTTTTTTCTCTCTCTCTCTCACATTAACCAGAGTCCTAATGTGGGGACCACCAACATGTACAAAAACCATGAAAGAACTAACAACTTTTAATGGAAGACCCCACCAACTATGTAGTTGATACTGTCGTGGACATAAAAAGTATTTGAGGTCCATATGGATGTTTGGCTATATAACTAGGGTTACATCACCCAAAAATAAATTTGATGCAGTCCCACTTACTCCAACTATGGTTAAGGTTTTTGAAACATCATATTAGAGACATGATGTGGACAATTATTAAACTTTGAACCGTTTAGACCTTTAATTAGAATCGACTTTTTGTACTCTAGTTAAAATACAGACATGGGTTATGATTCAAGATGCTATATTAGTGTTTGAGGTAGAACAATCAAATCTAACAGAGGTCTCTTGGAAGGGATTCATATCCTCTCATGCTCTTTATGTCGGTATGAGAAAATTTAATGGTTGTAGTTTTTTGTTTGTATATATCAATACATCGGTATGTGCACATAGTAAACTACAGCCATTGGATTTCCTCATGCCAATATAAAGGACATGAAAAGAATTCTATCTTCCTGGGAGAGGGTTTAGATCCTCTTTTATCGTTAAAGGAACTCCAACTATAATCCAGTAACTGGAATTTACACGATATGTATATCAATACAATGGTATATGTACCAGATCAAATGATCAATAAGATAAAATTAGTGGAGTCACCTGATATGTCATTATATAACCATGGTTAATGGTCAGACAAGGCTTGTCTTCTGTTGTCCAATTATTCTAGTCGTTCATCGAACAAACTAAATTAGTCAGCAAAAAAATATCAACACATATCAACACAATCAATAGATGATTGACCGACAAAAGAAGATCTCTATCCCCTAATAGTCCCCTCCCCAAATGCAAATTCACTGGTAATATTATTGCCTTTTATTTTTTGTGCTATATCACCAAGCATACTAAATTAAACTACACAAAAATGATTGTTTATGAATAAGCCATGTTAATTATATTAAATAAAAGCAGATTAAAATAAATGGTTGTCTAATAATGCCTGTCTTGTAGTTGGGTAGCACCATAGCAATACAATCATTATTTTAGTAACCAAAAATGATTACAAAAATAATTAGTATTTTATAGATTTTTTTTTTGTTTCTAGTGAGTTAAACCATTATCAGATGACGATTTTTTTGCCACGTGGCAAACTTGTGTGCATAAAAAAAAAAAAAAGAAGCCATCTATCGTTTTTGTTTAGCAATTCTATTCCATTCAATTATGAAATGGTGTGATGGTGTACTTTCGAATTTAAAGGTGTAGGTCGGTGCATAAACAAGGTTGTTTTTATTAGAAATTAAATTCGAATCCATTAATAATTGATTCTTATTTTTAAATCAATTAATAATTGATTTGTCGGTTTTTTAATCAGTTTTGATTAATTAGTTTTAAACGATTCTTACGCGATTTCTTATGACTAAGGAGTGATTTAACTCTATTATGAGAGGAACTTTCTAGTCTCACATCGAATGTATTTGATAAATTATAAAATAACAAACCTTATAAAAGGGTGTGATCTCTTGATTGTTGAAGTCGTGAGAGCGGGAACTGGGGATAGGTGTTCGACTATTCACTTCCAAGGGGGAAGATTCTCACTCAGTTTAATAGTTAGTAGTAAAATATTATACATATAGTTAGGGTAATTAATTAGTTTTACTTAGTTTCCTCCCTTTTTTGTCGGCTAACTGATGTTTTAACACTCTTATACCACAATCGAATTGTTTAATAAAGTGTAAAATCAAAATTGAAACAATAAATTTCGGTTCGACTCGATTCAACTCAATTTTTTACTAACCAATTCATGTTCAGTTTCTTAGAGTTCAAAATTAACACATTTCCACCTTTTTTTTTTTAAGGGTACATAGTTGTAATTTTGAATTGTCATCGAAGGTTTGTTTACTTTAAAAACATTTAAATCACAAAAAAGGTAATTTCGAATTGGATGCTCCATTATCTGAATTTGAATATGTTTACCAAATACCCTATTTTAATTTGATCTGAAATTCGCCAGATGTATAAAAATCAAATTCTAATTCAATTAAAATCCGGGTCAAATCCAAAAATGGAATTAGAATACATATTTCAAGGAAAAGGAGAGAAAACCCTTGTTTGAAACAAAATAATAGACCAAATCCTAAATGGCTATATAAACATTAAGGCTTTGTTTGGTTGCAAGTGGAATTGAAGAGAAGGGAAATGAAAATTTTTAATTTTAAAAGGAAACTTTTATAGTTGTAACATAACATACCTAAATTTTTTAATAGATTTAATAGTGATAATTGTAAAATATAAAATTTTTTATTTTTCAAATGTAAGGGATTTGGATGCAAAGTGAAGGGTAAATCAAAGAACTAAATATGGAATCATTTGGAATTAATTACGGATGATTTAGAATTAATTACATATTAATGTGATAGTCATTACAAAAGTTTCTTCTAAAGTTTAAAATTTTCATTTCCTTTCCCTTTGATTCTCCTTGCAATCAAACAAAACTTAAGGTCATATGCATCTTAATACTCTAAAACTTAAGATTATATACATTTTAACACTTATATCTGGTCCGTTTGATTGATATTATAATTCACATCCGAACTTGACCTAGGTATCCGAATTCGATTCTAAATCCAATAGTTTGAATTCGGATTCTCTTAAATGGATGCAAATTTGAATTGGATTGAGATTTCCGGCTATCCATGTACATCTTTATCTACATGTTGACTGAAATATTAAAATTTTATATGCTAACACTTCATCAACCATTGAATGAGATAAAAACAATCTTAACCGTCTATCTCTACTGTTGCATCACTCTTATCCCACTATTGCTACACTTTCTTTTTTTTGGCTGAAACCCAGGGATTTGAATTTCGGTTTAGTGCTGGTTTTGGCCAAGCCAAAAACCAAAATTTCAACCATTTCGGTGGAAATTTTGCCTAAATCAGATAAAAAAAACTCAGATTTTGAACTTGGTTTCGATGGCCAAAAAAATTATTTTTGAGTATAATTTTTTTCTGTAATGCAATGTTAACATTTTTAACATATCCATTTAATCATTTGTACACAAAAAATAAAAAATGATAATTCTATTTCTACATCACAGCATGCTAATGTACGCAATGGGTGAAAAAAATAATAAATTAGAAACAATGTAACAAACTAATGAATTTTTTTTGAAAAAAAACGAAGTAACAAACAATTGTACGCAATGAAGAAATTTTGGAAGAAAATCAAACTTCACCGAAATTTGGTCGAAATTAACTTCTTTCGGTCGAAATCGATCAAAATATGAGACTATTTGGTTTTGACCTATAGTTTCGTTTCAGTTTAGCCAAAACTGGAACACCGAAATCGATCAAAATATGAGACTATTTGGTTTTGACCTATAGTTTCGTTTCAGTTTAGCCAAAACTGGAACATTTCGGGCGAAATAAAAAATTTCGACCGAAATTTGAATCTATGGTAAAACCTCTACACCTTCTATAACAACTGTACTCTCCTTCCCTTTCTCCACCACCGCTCATCAACACGCCAGGGTCTGTCCCAGCTACCTTCACGTTGGTTCCCTTCACCCATTTGACAAATGATCATCCATAAGACCTTCTCCTCCTTCAACGATCTCCCCAGCCATCTTCACTAGTTTTGCAGGGTGAATCTCAGGTTCGGCCATCAGTTAGATTGAATTTTCGACCCTTCTGGATTTGTTTTTTCATGCCAATGCTATTGTGATGAGGTCACTTACCACTCAATGTTTTTATCTACAGGCATCTATCCTCAAAGAGAAAGGAAGCTTGCTGGAATCAGTAGATCCGAATTTGGGAACGGAATTGAACGAAATGGAACTGAAGAAGGAAGAGGTGATCAAGTTGATTAATATTACAATCTTGTGTACTAATAATGCGCATTCGCAACTCCCATTATAGATGGGGCAACTGGAGGTCGTGGTGGAGCCTTTAGTAGTTAAAACTCGTTTTAAACGCGTATTGTACAATTTATAGTACTATATTCAGCTGTTCAATACGCGTATTGCTGTATTGACATAAAAAATATGGTAAAATACTCCATCCTCCAAGCTTTGCTATTTAAAAAACTTTTAATACGTGTACCATACCATCTTCATATTTTAACCTGTATTTTCTATGAGTAATGAATCGATTAATTTTCTATCGTTTAATATTCTTATTGTATTCTACATGTAACCGTTATGGAATTAAAAGGCTGACTATTTCCTCATAATTACTTTTAAACACATTATTACTTGTTAGGGTGGGTTGTAGGTCATAACAAATGCATATTGTCGGCCAACTCTCTCTCTCTCTCTATCTCTCTCTCTCTCTCTTCATATGGATTTATGCTTGGAGTCTTAGACAAACATAAAACATCAATTAACTACTTGACTGAAGATGAGAATTCTCACCGTTTTATGCTAGACACATCATAAATGTTATGTACTATTATTGATTTAGGTGTAATTCTTCAATTTATGAGAGTATATTGTCTTTTTTTCATCGTACCGTATTATATCTGATCCATTTATAACTCGACCTGTACCATTCATTTTGGTTTTTTTTTTTTTTGCTGTTCTCAAAATGTTTGATCTTTTTTTAACATACCGTTCTTGGTTAGCTCCATTTAAAACCCGTTTTGCTTTTTTATCATTCTCGTTTTAACTAGCTATGGGTAAAGTGGAAAGTTTAAATGGTCAACAATGTTTGAATTGGACTGCTTCAGCTCCGCTCAGACGGATGAAAGCATGTTGAGGATGGCAGTTTGGTCCTGTTGCATGGAGAGCGCGTGGGTGGAAAGTGATCCACATCGTCTCCTCCTTGAGATTTAGGTGGAGAGGCGGCGGCCTGGATGGATGGTCGACACTTGGCTCTCGGGTGAATCCAAGTCATCCATCCTAGCCGACACCCCTGTCGGCTCAGCTTGTCAGTTGGGGTGTCGGTTCGGATGGATGGCTTGGATTCATCCGAGAGTCAGGTGACGGCCATCTATCCAGGCCACCATCCCTCCTCCCGAAATCTCAAGGAGGAGACGATTTGAATCCGGGTGGAAGGAGAGAGAGGGAGAGAAGTAGCCTTATCAGTTGCAGCGGCGAGTCGGCGGGAATGAGGGGGGAGATGCAGGGATTTGGGTGCAGCAACCGTAGAGGGAGAAGCGGAAAAAGTTAAAAAAGGACAACTGATATTTTTATGACGTTTTCTGTCCCTACATAAATACTAAATGCCTGGCTGGTCTTAGTTGAAGGTGTCAGAGATTCAGGGAGGGTAGGAATTCAGTACGACCACGGTAACCGACCGTGGACGGTAATGATGGATCTCTAGAATTTTGAGCCGGGTGTGGATATCGAGAATATAAAATATGGACCGTCAGAAACATTTAGGCACGTGTAATGGCCTGTTTGTGAGTAACACGCGCGTGTAGTGAAAAAGTTAAACAATTTAACCGTAAAAAAAAGTTAAAGAAAAAGATCCAAAGTGACCTCGGGATCTGTAATTTGTAAATAAGTCAAGTGTGTGGGACCCACTTGACCATTTTCTCACCTACTCCTTCACAATTTTCATTATTTCTTACAAAACGACGTACGCCATTGCCAGAGAAAGAAATGATTCTAATCCGACGTTGAAGATTAGATATATGGATAATGATGGCACTTGGCATGATCATGAAGGGAGTAAAGATTTAAGAGAATGCGGACGCGACCGTCGCCATCGGTTAAATAAAAACAAGGAGAAGAAGAGATCGTGGATGGACCCACATGTGGTGGGCCTGGAATCTCTTTAACTTTAGTTAAAGTGGGACCAGGCAGCATGTCTTTTTTACGTAACCGAGGTGGTGTCTGTTGTGTAATGCGTCTTGATGATGATGATGTACATCTCTGTAGGACGGTTCGTGTATCTGCCGACTCTGCCCCACAGGACACTCAAGGCCCACAGCATGGACCGGATCCGCAAAGCCCATAAGCTAATCCTCTACCCCCTCCCCCTTGTCCCCCCTTGCTCGGTGGGTCCCACCGCGTGACACCAACTAAATACTTGATCTATGTGTGCCGAGCCATCCCAGTCCGTCTGATATTTACTACATGGTTGGAGCCACAGGCCCATACGTTTTTTCAAAGATCTTCTCCAATCACCTAGCTTGTTAGTTGTCCATCGAATAAATTGAGATGTATTAAAATATTAAAAAATTGATTTCTTGAACAGCATTTAAGGATGTAAATTTTTTTTTTCTTTTTATGAAGCATGTAAGATCACTATCATTAAAATTTTGTAGACAGATAGTTTTGAGTTGTGTCTTGTATTTTGTGGGATTCACACATTTATTAGAATTACATTTGTATTTGGATTTGATCAATTACATGTACAAGAGTTAAATTTATAATTATTTAGAATTACGGTTCTTACGAACCTATATATTGTCTCTATAGAAAAAACCCTAGGTAAGTTCTGAGTAAAGGAATATAGAGATTTCTTAGGAATTAAAAATTTCTTTGATTTTTCTAGAGTATATATAGACATTCTAGATTAGTTGCTGAACCATGGTCAATCCTTGTATTACATATTTACTCAATCTTCATTTTCTCTCTCATTTACACTTTTATCCCTAACAAATAGAACCTAAGATCCATTGAAGTTGAAGGGGACAAACCATTCAAAAGTTTAGGATTGCCCTCCATAAGACATTAAAAACAAAAATGTTTTTGTCCAAACACAACCTAATGTAACAGAAGATTCCATCCTAGACCACCGTGTAGGAAACTTTCTACTTTAAAACATAAAGTGAAACTCGGTCAGAGAGATAACCCGGAGTGAGCTGACTCAGATGAGCAGCTGAGTTGAGAACGAAGAAGATTTTAGCTTAACTGAGGTTAAAACTAAACTAGAGTAAAGGTTAAGCCCCTAATCCCCATCTAGCTCAACGGCTCAAGAGACTGGTGATTTATGTACGACCAGAAAATGGACGTAACGTGTCGTCAGCCTTCGAGTGTGTGAGTTTTATTATATTCGCATTCAGTGACGAAGGAACAGGAAGAAAGCATTAACTGGGAAATCGATTGAAGAGAAAGGAGAGAGAAGATCACAGAAAAGGACTTCTTAGCTCCAGAATGAGAGAGAGAGAGAAAAGAAGAAAAAAGAGTGAGCTCTGAGTCTCTGCTACTGTAAAAAACAGCCATGGAAAATTGTCATTTTTAGCGGTGGCGGTTTTTTGAGACACCTGATTCGTATGCACACGCGTCTTTAAATCTTTCCAACAGCCATTCGGCATTCATACACGAGTTCTTAGGTTCTTGCTTTGTTTCGCTCTGTCAATTAATGGCGACCTGCAGTGCTAGAGACAGATATTAGGATATAAACGAGAACAGAAAGAGATAGAGTGAGGGAAGGGAAAGTTGGGTACCAGTGGGAACTTGTTCTTTTGTTTTTACGTTGATCTTTTCATGTCTGTGCTATTTTTGTTTATGGGTCTTGTCTGCATCTGGGTTTTGAGGAGAGAAGGAAATTGAAACAAATATAAAAACTTTTTCTTGCTGGGTTTGATTATGAATCTTGTTTGTTTGTGTGAATGTCTGAGAGGAGATTCTTGTAGTTGAAAGCAGAGGAAAACTACTAAGACCAAAAGAGAAACGGAAAATAGGAGAGCTTTTTCTTATCTGTGTTTGATCATGGAGGCTTTAGAGGTTTAGGAGGAGAGATTATATCATAGGTTCCATTTCTGGTTTACTGGTTTTCTGGGTGTTGAGTGGGTGGTGGTTTTGTGCCAGAACCACCATCCTTTTTTGGTTGGATGTATTTAAGAGATTAGAATTGGAAATCCCAATTTCTTCTTCCGTATGTTAAGCGGTGCTGGTAGTCAGTTTTGCAATCACCAACTTCTCTGTTACATGGCGGTTTCATGGGTTCAATGGATTCATGATTCTCTGTAAGTTCCCAAATCATTCAGGTGAGTTTGAAATCATACAATCTCTTTCACTTAGGAGAACAAATAAACAAAATTCTAACCTTTTTTTTAATATTTATTAACAGGCCAGGGAGCAATAGATTTTGGAGAATCTGATAGAGGAAGAATGCTTAGGAAGAGATCCAGAGGAGCAGTAACCAGTAGGCAGGATTTCATGGCTGATCATGTATCTCTTCCATCTCCCACAAACAGATACATCAGGCATGCTTCATCTTTCTTCAAGTCTACAGTTGCAAAGGGTTTTTCTGAGATGGATTCAGTGATCAGCCCAACTTCAATTCTGGACACAAAACTATTCTCTGCTCCTGGAACCCCCATTTGGTCCAACAGAAGCACTACCAAATCTCCAGAACCTAATCTGGAGAACAAGCATCCATGGGTGAAACCAGAATCAGGAGGGGTTGGGCTTGGTCTTGTCGATGTTCTTGATGATGATAAAACTAACAAGTTCTCCAAACCTGATAGCCGGATGGTTTTGTTTGGATCACAGCTGAAGATTCAAATTCCTCCTCTTCCACCATCCGTCCTCTCCCCAGCAGAATCCCCCAAATCTCATGCAGATTTCGGCATCAAGACCCGGAATTCTCAGTTGAGTTCTTTCTCTGCAGGCTTATCTCCATGTTCAGTGAACAAATCTCCATTTGGGTCTGTGAATTCAGGCCTTGAAACTCCTGGTACTCCCCGGGTTTTTACAGGTTGTCTCTCTGCAAGCGAAATGGAGCTTTCAGAGGATTATACTTGTGTCATTTCCCATGGACCGAACCCTAAAACGACACACATCTTTGATAACTGCATTGTGGAGAATTGCTGTGGAGTTGTTGGGTTTTCTGCATCGAAGAAGGAGAATTATTTCTCCGATCGATTGAGCTTCCCTGCCGAGAATTTCCTCAGCTTCTGCTACACGTGCAAGAAGAATTTGGGACAGGGGAAAGATATCTACATGTACAGGTTAGTTCTGATTTCCCCCTATAAATGTGATCTTGATTGATTGATGATCATATACATATTAACCATTAAATCTAAGTTCTTAAATTTGTGTTTCAGAGGGGAGAAAGGGTTTTGCAGCCGCGAATGTCGCTACCAGGAGATGATGTTCGACGAGGGAATTGAGAAGCCTGAGTTAGTTGACGATCTTGGAATCTGTCCTTGATTATGTGTTTCTTCTCCCCTCTTTCAAGGAGTTGCAGACAAAGTTCCTGCAAATTGAAGGAGGCTTAATTTGAAAAAGCGAAATGAGGTGTCAATTATCAATGAATCCAAGAATTGGAGAGAAGACTTGAGTAGATTCAAAGATGTGGATTAAGCAAAAAAAACTGTGCTTGGATATACTGGATCTATTTCTATTTTTGGGTGTTTCTCCTGTTCATGAGATTTTCCTTGCTTCAGTTGTTCTTGCTGTTTTCTCATAAAATGAATCTGAAAGCTTAGAATATTGTGAGAGTTAGATTTTGGTATGAATGATTACAGTAGGAGATGAGGATTTAGGTTGGCTTCATGATCATTGATGAACCTTGCCATTATCTCTTTGTTTTATAATAATTTATACACTAATCATCTTCCTTGAGCAGATATCATGGCGATTCTGTTTTCTTTATTGATTAGTGTGTCTTATCTTTTCTGCTTGTAGCATCTGGGCCATAAAGTTTTCAAAAGATTACTATTATGTCAATGATCATTGGTGTAACTTTGATTATTTTAGGGTAATTTAATCCAATCTGATTAAAAAACTTCAAAATTTAGAGCATTTAAGTATTAAAAACTCCAAAAATCTTCATGTTTCTTACAGGCTAGCAGAGTGGAGGATCTAATCTTCTACTGAATCTGTCATGATTTTCTCAGATGGTCCCTCTTTGTCTGGGCTGAGGGCTCCAATCTCATGAGTTACAGATGGAAACTATTCTTAAAGGCATCAATCTGGTTTCCTGCCATGCCAAATTTTTTTTAATGATTCATTTATATAAAGAAATGTTTATTATGGAATGAGAAATATTTTTTGGTAAGTTTATATGTAAAATCATTTTTATAACTTTCATGGCTTATCTAATTTTTTTTTTTATGATTCATTTATATAAAAAATTGTTTTTAAAAAATTATTTAAAAAAATAAAAATTTGTTTATTATGGAATGAGAAATATTTTTGGTATGTTTATATGCAAAAATAACTTTTATAACTTTGAAATGATTAATCTATAGGATATCAAAGAAATTGGTCCAAACAATGGCGGTCGGCTCGGCTTGTCGGCTGGGTGTTGATTCGGACGTGGGTCTCGAATTTACTGAGAGCTACGTGGCGATCATCCAGGGTTGGTTGCCACTGTCCTCCCAGATGCGAATCCTCCTAGGTGCTGTATTATTTGAGATAAAGACTCGTATACAAGAAAACATATGAAAACAATTCCAAATGAATACATAAGTTGACATAACAGAGACTTTATGTAACGCCTTAACCTCCAAACAATTCCAAATGAGATTTACGAGTCTCACCTGGTTCGAGTTGATACAATCTGGAAGGGTGGAGATGTGACCTGCAATGTTAGCATCAAGGCTGATTAGAAAGAGAGAAAAGAGAGGAAGATCAACAACAGCCAACTATAACCCAAACCATAGGCAGTACTCGTCTCTCCATGGGCTGGAAATATCAATATAAAAACAAAAATATACCAAAGAAACATAAAATCTGTGAATGGTTATCTCTATGTGCCTTATTAAGTTATTACTTCTTGTTTAGTTGATGCCTTTGCTCGGAAGGCTTTATTCACATCATGCATGACAGTTTAGCCGTTATCCACTCCTTGTTTCTGTGCATGACAGTTTCGCCATTATCTTCTCCATAGTTTGGTCATGATCCACTCCTTGATTTCATGAACAGGATTGTTCTGGGGATTCGATTTCTGCACGATATTGATAAAAACACATTTCACCAAAACAAAAAAACAAAAAAAAGTTAATATTTCTTAAATGAAAAGATGCATTGACATTTTACCGAACTAAGAATAATCCCACATTGACTAACTCCGTGGCTTTGGATGACTCCATTAAATCCTTAGGCTTTTGGGTTGTTTATTATAACATGGTATCAAAGCAATTAGGTTTACTATGCAGCTTGATATATAAAACGTTAAATATGGAAGACAACTACTTATTAAGTTGGTTGGTGTTCGAGTCCTCCCTTTCTTCCCTTTCTTTTTCTGACTGATATCCTAATGATGGAAAAAGGTTCTCTGAATAACCGAGTGGGAGCTACTTGAGCACCACCTCCCCCCCTCCCCACGAATGATATGCAAACCGTATTATTGAGTCAAATAAAGCAAATTTTTTTTACGAATTAATCCATAAATTCTAAAAAAATCATTTTTTTTGTAATATTGAGACATTATTATACTTGAATAATACGTATTTAAGGTATTAAACGTTTAAAAAGTTTTAAAATATAAATAAAAGTGAAAAAACAAAAACAAAACCTCCCACCAACTGTAAGAATTTATAATAGAGAAATTATTTTCATGCTTTGTGTGGAGCTTTTGAGTTGGCACACTACAACGTGTATCTTTGGAGTAATTAGAGATAAATCTTTCGAGTGATTTATGGAACTAAATTTGTGGAGTGATTCAAGAAGATAAATGTTTAGAGTGATTCAAGGAGATAAATCTGTGCATTGATGTAAGAAGACATATCATAATTAAGAGTTTCAAATTACAATTTTTAAAATACATACATCAAAAGGACGTGGGAATTGTTACCCAGCACTTATTGCGGAACTATCTTTATTACCTGCAAAGGAATTATCCTTGTCATAGCTTTGTTGGATTTCAAAATAGTTTTTCAAGTACACTGCGAGGCTTCACCCTTGGCTATAGTCGCTATCCTAAGTCAAGAGGGACAACCTAAGGGCCTATGGACCCTTGATTAGATTATGATTTTGTTTATGTCTCATGAATTGCTAGGTTTCTTTCTATAAATTTGTATTTATATGTTATTATTTTATTTTTTGAACAATATAGATGTCTATTGCATAGTAAATCTATGCTTGTATACTTCAAATGCTACAGTATTAAACATGTATCATATTAATGCTATACACGTTTTTTTTATGCTGGATTCATGGTCTCTGTATTGAAATCTAGACTCGTTTAATATTCGTATGTATTCGTACCCAAGTTTCTGTTGTTTCCAAAATTACTAATTATGCTTGTGGGTGTGGACAGGTAATCTGCGGTTCAATAAAATGAAAACCCTCTCCCCCTAATAATATATCATATGAATAGAGAATCTATAAACTAACGGGAAAAATAGAAATACAAGAAAAATAGATAACCGATCAGTAAAAGAAGAGAAGAGAGTAAAACAAGGGATTTAGATTTCAAGAAAGAAAGAGATAGAAAGAGATAGAAATGTACTTCCTTCCTTCCCCCTATTGTCATATCCTCGTTATTATTATGATGTGATACCTCTTATCCTTTAAATTGGGCCAGTTAATGGTCTCTTGGTGGTCGGCCCACTTGGTCGGGCTCCCCTGATTATTCTTATCCTGAAGGCTTCTGGATAGGTTTCTTGGGCTTAACATCTTATGGGCCCCTACCTAATCATTCTCTACTTTAGACACCTGGCAAACTGATAGGAAGGTTTGGAGGCATGCTGACATGGGAATCCAAAGTGAGTTAAGATGTTCTTAGACGAAACTCTTCTTTTCAAATGGTATGTTTCATGCCACGTAGGGGATTTTATCACAATACAAGTGATAGTATTTCCCATAAAATTAAGGTCCTTGAAAGTGTCTGATTTGATGAATTATCTAAAAGGCAATGAGCTTGATTAATGAACCAATGTCATTGAGGATTGAGGTACACTATCTTCCTTTTTTTTTTTTTTTGGGTCAAGACTTACTTGATGAGAAAAGAGAGAGTCCTAAAAATGTAGTAATTCTATCGATTTTAAGAATAAGCGAGGGTTCTTTGTTTGGTTATGTGACTCTACGTTAGTATGGAAGTCAATGAGATTTTAAATAAATATCTAATAAGAGAAATAGGAATCAATTCACAGCCCATGTACAACGATGCAAGAGAATACGAGCGGAAATAAAATTCTCTCCCTTACTAATACGTTACGTAGTTAAAAAAATAGGAAAAGAGAGAGGAAAGAGACACAATAGAAAAAGACACCAATAAAGATAGAACAATGAGCAATAATCAATAAATGCTCTTGTAACAGGATTGAGAGGATGTGTAGGAAAATCCTATTGTCAACATTTATGGTATGGTGATAAATACATTATATCTACGGTTCTTATTTTGCCACGTGGAGGAGTTATTTGATAAACCCCACTGAAATTAGGAGACTATACATTAACCACATGTTAAAATTTAATCACATATTCAATCTTTTCCTTCTATGTAACATCAGATCTTCCTAATTAATCCATCCCCCCACCCCCAAATAGTTATCTGATAAATCCCATTGATTATCTAGTAGAATATACATTAACCATATGTTGAGCTTTATTCTCAAATTCAATTATTTCCCTTCCTTCAATGTAACAACATTTATTATTAATTAACCCATTCCCCCCTTATAGCCCACTGCACCTTCTTTGAAGTCCTGAATTTTTGTGATTTGTTTTACTATGTGAATAACTCCGAGTGGATTAAAACTTGACATATGATTATGAGATAATAAAATCTTTTTGTCCCACAAAAATTTGTACCCCATAAGAGTTGAGTCTGGATTCTCTCTGCTGAATCTCATGCCGTTCAAGTCCATTAGGGCCTACTCTCAAGGGATTGAAATCGTCTCCGCCTGAGTTTATGCGGGAGACACGACTGCCTTGTCTTGATGCGTTACACGTGGTCACGAGAGAATCCGATGCTGATGAAGAGCGTTGGTGCATAAAGTGAATGAGTTGGAGTTGCAGCTTATCATCTGATCTTCACCTGTTGCGGTTACAAGTGTATTTTTGGTTTCTCTGATTTTTCCTTTTTCTGTGTTTGAAACTCAAATTTGTGGAGAAATTTCTTTTCTAAGTTAACATTCTCTAAGTCTTTTCTTGTTCTTCCTTCTTGTCATGTTGAAAATTCTCTGTATTTGGGATTTCTACTCTCATATTCATTCTTTTGGAATTTCTTGTCTTAAATTTTCAATTTAGGGTTTTTGTACCCTATTCTTGTCTCGTGTTTCCTTTTTCTGTTCCTTCTCTTTGGAATTTTATCATTCGATTCTGCAAAGTACCTACCCATGGCAAGTTCCAAGCTGAAACCGAAGCTTATGGTAGACACGAAGACCCAGAAGGTTCCGCTTCCAGAGCTTGCAGTGACAAACAAGAATGTTGTGGATTTTCTCTTTACCCTTTTGTCCTTGCCCATAGGAATCTCTATAATAGTGTAGAGACCGTAAAACCAAGCTTCCTACCTCTGTTGCTCAAGTTCCTCTCCTTTTATCCAATCCGATTCAACCAATGTTTATCTCCAATGTAAATACATATGACTTATGTTGCACAGAGATTACCTAAGCTCCTCACTTTGCACAGAGATTAGCAGAAGAACAGAGTGAAAGAAATCAAGAAACTTCAAGAAGAGCGCAAAAGAAAACGAAAGCAGCCATTCGATTTCAATCCACAGAAACTAAGGTTTTGCAGAGAAACGGAAAAGGACTTCGGGAAAGAGTCTGCAGGTTACATTTGATACGCTGCAACTCCAATTGATTATCACTTTATGCACCAAGTGTCAAGCAGTGGGATAAGGCAGCCGTGTCTCCCACAGAAACCCGGGCGGGAGACGATTTCAATCCACTCTCAAGGAGTGGATTCCACATTGCATGGACAACGTGAGAATCAATGGAAAGTACCCACATGAATAGGATCCAGACTCCTGAATTACAATGTGACAACATTAATGATATAGAGTTAACAAAATCAAATGTCCGCAACATCGTGACATCAAGTTAAACCCTATTCAAGGTTGTGTTAAAATTAATACATATGCTAGTTTTTCATCCAATACTAGTGGGGTGGGATTTGTGTTTCGTGATCATGATGGTCTAGTTACCAAAATTGTTTCTTGTCACATGCTTTTTGACTCTATCCAATTAGGTAAAGCTCTGACTATTCGACTAGCATTGCAGACAACAATAAAGGATGAACTATTGGATGTGCAGGTCGAATCCGACGATCTAGAATTGATTCATCTTGTCTATCGGAAGATTCTTTCATGTGACGTGGCTATTCAGCCCATAGTTCGGGATATTATTCATTTGGCATCTTCTTGTCGAACTTGTTCCTTTTCTTATGTTCCAAGGGGAGTGAATGTTTGTGGTCATACTGTAAGACTCACACTCCACTAACTTGGTCTAACCATGTCGTGTCAAGTATTCCCATCATTCCTGGACCAAGTGGACCGAGCATGGGAAGATGGATCACAAACCAGGTACAAAAATTGACTCAACACCCAAAACTGTATGCATATGATCGGATACCTGAGTAGGTATGGTCGATCATATGGTAAGAATGAAGATCTTGGATCCAGGACCCTACGGTCGATGTTTTCGACCTTACGGTCGACGGATTTTTCGACAATAGCCATCGACCATGAGATCCCAGAACCGACTCCGTGTTTAGAAAACTTTTCTAATTTGAGGAGAACTCTTTCCTAATTGAAAGAGGACTCTATATGGAGGTTTTTCTCTATATAAGGGACATTCCTTAGCCTCTCTCATTCTTTTAGAACCCAAATTGAAACTCCAAACCTAAGAAAGAAAGAGAGAGAGAGGAAGAGAAGGAGAATGAGATTTGAAGAAGAAGAGAGAGAGGAAGAGAAGGAGAATGAGATTTGAAGAAGAAGACTGAGAGGAAGGTTTTGCAGAGAATAGTTCTTTCTCTCTACAGCAAGCTTAAGGTATGGACTTGACCTATAGGATAGATCAGATAGGATATGTTCCTTTCCATCAGGTTGAGGTGTTGAATCTAATGTAGCGATTTCGGTTATGAAATTTCTATGGGAAACCATAGAGAATAGGTTAGGGATAATTGATTAGGATAAACTGTGATCAAAGACCATAGAATGATTTTAGGATGAATCCCATTGATGATCCATGAGGAGAAACTCATATGAGAAGTAAAAATTAACTTGACTACGTATAGTCGTAGCTATGGTCGACCATAGGATGAGAAAATAGTCGACCACAATCATTCGGGAAGAATTTAGGAAACATACGGTCGCAGGTACAGTCGCATGTAATGCAACCATAGGGTATCGATCGTATGTCCTACAGTGGCATATGTTACGACCATAGCATCTATCGTAGGAAAACAACAAGCATATTTTAAGACCAAACAAGATTTTTGATTACTGTAACTTGGTAAACTTGAACCCTAACTTACATACATTAATTGTTTAGGTTCCTAATAGATTCAAAGTGACTTTCAAAGCTTGGGAGAGGAACAAACATCGATCAAAGGTAAGGGAACAAGACCTAAACTAATTAGATAATAACAAACTGTTTATTTATTTGAGTCGAATGCCATGATTGATTCTATGTTTGTATGTTTATAGTGTGCATCTCACATGTCATCCAATATTCTTGTTATTACTGTTCATGCATATTTATTTATGTCTATTTATAATATTAATATGATGATGATGATAATGCTAGAAATAGACATGTGATTGTATGTGTATGGTTAGTGTGTTGAATGTGTGTGGAGCATCAAAGGGAGGACATGGCATGGTGGTCTCTGACCTCGTCATTAGACTCTAGCTCTATCTCTACTCAAGTCTTGCCCATTGACATCGTCGTATCGTCATTACCTTAGCAGAACTATTATGTCTGTAAGCACCCCATTTTTGACATCCCCAGCCATGAACAAGAGTCTTGATGGGCATATTCAGAAGGGTTGCAGGTCAATTCAAGGTTTGGACGATAAGTGGTGATTTCAAAGCTGATGTTGGCGGGCCCTACAGCAAGGTCATGAAAATACCTTCGAATTGATACCAGAATCATTCAATTCCGATATCAAACGAAGAAGATGTCGCGATTTTAGTCGGATTGAAATTAGCTTATTAAATCCAAGGGTTTTTCTGTAAATTATCATGAATTAAGGATTTATTGGGCAAATTATCGTGATTTAAATCGATCGGACTTCATTCGACAATATCTAGATCGTTCGACATCCAAATCCGACGATTCAAGCGCCACTGTGCTCCCTTGCCTGTCCTCTTCAAAGTGGACGTGAAGAATTTTGGACGGAAGCCGCCAGCGGATCCCATGCAAAGTTGTCGATCGGATTATCGTCAAAACTCCAATTCTTCATATCTTGATCATCCGAAGTCCGCATCAGGCGATTCAAGTGCCATTGTGCTCCATTGTCCGTCTTCTTCAAAGTGGACGTAAAGAATTTTGGGCAGAAGCCGTCTGCGGGTCCCATGCAAAGTTGCTAGCCGAATTATCGTCAAAGCTTCAATTTTTCATATTTTGTTCATCTGACGTCCGAATCAGACGATTCAAGCACCAGTGTGCTCCTTTGTCCGTCCTCTTCAAAGTGGACGTGGAAAATCTGAGAGAGAGGCCGTCGAAATTTTCATGCAGAATTGCAAGCTGAGAAGACTCATAATAGAGAGAGAAATCAACCCAGTCCATTCTTACTCAGCCCTTCCCAGCTCAAGCCCAATTTAGTCCAATCCCATCGGACTCAACTAGTCCAGCCTTACCCAGCCTAGACCGGTCTGGACCGAGTCAAGTCAATCCATGTGTATTATATATATATGATTTTATATTATATAATATATATCTCTTATATGTATTATAATATATGTTCATATATATTATATTATTTTATATATGATTTGGGTGGGATTTGAATCAATAACTAAGAGAGAGAGAGAGAGGAAGAGGGAGAGAGAATGGGAAGAGAGAGAGAGAAAGGGAGAGAGAGAATGGGAAAAGAGAAGAAGGAGAAAACCGATTATATATATGTTCGGTCAAAGAGAGAGAGAGGGAGAGAGAGAGAGAGGAAGGAAGAGAGAGAGAGGGAGAGAGAGAGAAGAAGAGGGAGAGAGAATTGGGAAGAGAGAGAGAGCATGGGAAGAGAGAAGAAGGAGAAAACCGAACATATATATATTATATGTTCGGTCAAAGAGAGAGAGAGAGGGAGAGAGAGAGAGGAAGAGAGAGAGAGAGAGAGAGAGGAAGGAAGAGAGAAAGAGGGAGAGAGAGAGGAAGGAAGAGACACGAAAAAAAAAAAAAAACAGGAGGAGGAGCGGCAGGACCATACTGCCACCTCCTCCTTCATCGAGCAGCACCCCTCACCGCCATGCCATCGCCTATCCCACCTCCTACTCATCAAACAACTCACCGCCATGCCATCCCCTACCTACCCAGCCGAATCACCGCCACCTTCTGCTCCCACCATGCTGCCAACCAGAAATTCCTCCATCGAGCTGCTCACCTGCAACTCATCCCCATGTACTCGGTTCCTCCTTACGGGGGGCCGAACATACCTGCCCAGCAAAAAAAAAAAAAACGGCTTCAGCCGTTACCTTGAGCCACCTACTTACCCAGCAGAACCATACCGCCATCTCACATCTATTCTCCGCCGGCTATCCATACCTTCCCCAAAAAAAACCGGCTCTCAACTCAGCCACCCTACAGCCGCATCCTCTATCCCTATGGCAGTCCATCAAGCCTCAAGCCCCCCCCCCAGTTCCTATAAAAACTCCATTTCAGCCGAACAGAAAGGGGGCCTTTTTCTTGCTGTTTTTCGATTTTTTGCTGGTTCGGCTGTAACAGAGACTTTTTGAACTAAGTTTGGTCTCAAAGAAAAACCCCACTGCAACCTTACTTCCCAGTCCGACCATCATTCCCCATCTTCTTCTTCCTATTGCAACACCTAACATCCCTTTTGCCGCCATCTTCGACTACCTCCGACACCATCCGCGATCATTATCGGTCACTCCCCGACCACCTCGCAACTCCTTGCGATGATCCTCGACAATCCCCGCGACCTGCTGTGACGACCATCGGCAACACTTCGAACCAGGTTAGCTTCCTTTTTTTTTCTCGGTTTACAATGAACCTCATGCTTATTTAAGTGTGGTTTCAACTTCTGGTTTGCATGTACATGTTCTTCGTGGTTATGCATGCTTCATTACTGTATGGTTTTTTTTTATGCATATACATTATTCATTTTTTCTTTTTTTGAACATTGTATATTTTTTGTCTGATATCATTACATGCTTGTAGAAATCGTCCATTGATTCTTTGCAAGTTGATGTATTTTAATATTGACCATTGATCATGTCTATCTAATGCTCATTGAAAACCATCTATATCATGAAAAATGATCCGACCATATAATGGAAATTTCATGAAATTGGTCCGACCATATAATGAGAATTTTAATGTGATTGATCCGACCATATAATGGAAATTTCATGAAATTGGTCCGACCATATAATGGGAATTTTAATGTGATTGGTCCGACCATATAATGGGAATTTCATGAAATTGGTCCGACCATAGGTTTGGAATTTTAATGTGGGTGATCCAACCACATGATCTGAATTTTACGAGAGTTGATCGTGACCATATGATTAGAATTTTAATGATTTGATCATAGCCATTGATCTGAAATTTTGATGTGATTTTAATCAATTTGAACCGTTAGATGATCTTTGGAAGTGATGTTAATCAATCTGAACGGCTGGATTGTGATCTTGACAATCTGAACCGTTAGATGGTCTTTGGAAGTGCTTTTAATCAATTTGAGCGGTTAGATTATCATGATGAACGATCTGGGCCATTAGATTATCTTTGGAAATGATTTAAATGAATCTGAATGGTTGAATTATGATCTTAAGCAATTTGAACCGTTGGATTGTCATCGTGGGTGATTTTGGTGAATTTAAACTGTTAAATCTTGATCATGAGTTATTTTTGATGAATCTGAACGGTTAGATTATGATCTTGAGTAATTTGAACCATTGGATTGTCATCGTGGGTATTTTGAGTGATGTAGATTGTTGAATCCGGATCATAATTGATTCAGACGAATCTGAGCCATTGATTTCTTAGTCTGATCATGATAGGAGATCTAAGCCATAGATCATAGCTATTTTGATGAGATATTAGTCATTGATCATGATTATAGCTATTTGATGAGATCTGAGCCGTTGATCTTGGCTGTTTTGATGAAATTTAAGTGTTGATCATGATCATCATTTTTTTTGAAGAGATATAACCGTTAAATTGAGGATCTGATATCGTCTATGTCGTTATATCCATGCATCTATCATGTCCCTTGATTACGTTGTCATATTATGCGCTACCCAGCTCACATGCTTACAATGCTAGCTTTGTGCACACTGCCATGTTGATCTGCTTGCTAATGCCATGATTGAATGATGTTTATGTCGGCAAGAACTTATTTTTCGCTACACCCTAGTCGAACTGCCATGCATGTACACTGATAGAAGACATTCCTAGGTGTGGGGACATGCATGTAGGCACCCACATTCATGGGAAGGGTAATAATGGAAAATGATAAAAGTCTTAATCAAGATCATGAAGCTTAGCCCAACAATTCCAAATCAGGGTTGTAAGTGACAAGGGTAGTTTAAGACGATCCCTACCCCTCAGTTCATTTCCCCTAGGATGCAGAATCTAGATAGGTTAATGTGAATCCAACCGCAGATCATCTAGGATCATCTTTCGGTCCAGCTGGACTGCCCATATTCTGACCCAAGTGGGTCACCCAATGAACAGTGTCTGTTTCGAACTACGCGGATCCTGATTCTCAGGTCAATACCCTGAGATACGTAGGTAGTCTGGGAAACTCCCAGACACGGTTCCACACCTCAATCAGTGTGCCCTAAAATCCAACTCCCTGAGAGAACAACCCTACTCCCTGAGAGTACAATCCTACTCCCTGAGAGTACAAATCCTACTCCCTGAGAGTACAAATCCAACTCCCTGAGAGCCAAACCCTACTCCCTGAGAGTACAAACCCTACTCCCTGAGAGTACAAACCTCACTCCCTGAGAGTACAAACCTTGCTCCCTGAGAGTACAAACCTTATTCCCTGAGAGTACAAACCTTACTCCCTGAGAGTACAAACCTTACTCCCTGAGAGTACAAACATCACTCCCTGAGAGTACAAACCCTACTCCCTGAGAGTACAAACCTTACTCCCTGAGAGTACAAACCTCACTCCCTGAGAGTACAAACCTTGCTCCCTGAGAGTACAAACCTTACTCCCTGAGAGTACAAACCTTACTCCCTGAGAGTACAATCCTACTCCCTGAGAGTACAAATCTGACTCCCTGAGAGCCACACCTTACTCCCTGAGAGTACAACCCTACTCCCTGAGAGCCACACCCTACTCCCTGAGAGCCACACTCTACTCCCTGAGAGCCACACCCTACTCCCTGAGAGCCACACTCTACTCCCTGAGAGCCACACTCTACTCCCTGAGAGCCACACTCTACTCCCTGAGAGACACACCTTACTCCCTGAGAGTACAACCCATGAAACGAACTACGTTGTACCTGATTTCTAGGACCTCTGGAATACGTAGGCAACTTGGAGGACTCTCCAAGTACGGTACCTCATCTTAGTATCCTTAGGTTCCCCATATCCATATCCATATCCATATCCATATCCTCGTTCACTTCGATCCATTTAGGCTATCTCTAGATTCAATCTCAATCATCATCAAGCATAAACTTCAACTTGAATAAATTGAATCTAAGAAAGCTTAATCATAATCCACATCCATAAACCTTAACCACTTTCTGTTTCGAACTACGTTTTTGGACTTGATTTCCAGGATTGGAATACGTAGGCAATTTGAGACGTTTTGGACATCTCAGATTCAGTCCATCACCGAACCATCTTTGGTTCGGTTCATTGTATATTATTTTATTTATTTTCTTACTTTGAGAACATGTTTTGGCTGAACTTAAGCTAGAAGAACTCAGTAACTTGGCATAGGATCCCCCATGAGCCCTAGTCATCATCCATTGACCATGAACAGTCAGAACCATAAAGTCTAAGGAAAGTAGAATCACATAGGAGGCCGATTTTCGAATCGGGCAGTTTTGGGTGCCTAACACCTTCCCAAACTGTACTTTGAACGCTTACCCGTTCTCTGTTGGACCAAAGCCGATACATTGGGTCATGAGTCAATAGAAATCTTATCTCAGGATGAGGCTACATTTTAGGTCCTAGACCTTAATCTAGGTGGCGACTCCAAATCTTTCACCGTGGGTGGACATCACTATCCTCACAGTGGCGACTCCGCTGGGGATTCCACGTTCAGACTCCTGATTCACTTTTCTTACATTGATTGACTGACATTGGATGCTACATCTAGGGCTACTATATTTATGATTGTACATATTGTTTTGGGGGGTTTGGGTTCAGTCACACATCGTGCTATTAGCCTACCCGGGTCCTCATGAATATGGGATCGCCCGCTAGGTGAAAAGCACAACCTTGACACGTACCTTGTAAAAGTCTCGACTGTGGAGAGCCTCTGACGTTTGTTTCTCGGGTCCGCCCGGGGAGGCGTTATACTTCTCTAGGTCGTTTGACATTTTGCAAAATGGTATATCAAAAGGAATCGAGGGGCCCATGATTCACCGTGTAGACGGGAATAGGTCCACTCCTCCTCGTCAAGGTAGCCTTTGCCGGTCCTAACCCAGAGTGAGCCACATGCGTGTTATTTTTGGTTCATCCCTGAACTGACTATGTAAATTCCAACTCAATTACGACATCTATGCATATGGCGTTGAAGTTCTGCCCGTTTTGATTCTCGATCTATCAATATGTTTGGATTCACACTTGAGGATTCAATGTGTCGAAGCTTTCATTATTGATACATCAAGTCTTAAAAACGATCGGAAAATCTCTATCATGGCATGGATATTATGATCGAATGGGAGTTTACCAGTTTGTTCAGTCATGAACCGCCTTTTGCTAACTTATCTCTTATGAAAGTTTAAGGATGAGCATATTCGTTTCAATTTCTTTGTTTTTGATAAACCAAGTGGTTGGACCTTGTCACCCCAATGACCCATTTTGGGTCTAGAGGCTCAAATCCGATCACGTGGTCATTCAAAACAACTAAATTGGTACAGATAATGTTTGTTTAAGGGGTTTCATAAGAGAGCTAACATTTGTATGGTTGAGTCAGCTCTGTTTGTGCATGTTAATCCCTTTCTGTCCTGTCTCCATCCCAAGAGTCTTAACACTTGTCAGCTTTGGCCTGTCCCGATATCTACTTAGAGGTTAACCTAAACCAGAACCATTTCTACGTTGTAGGTCTGGGATTCCATCATTGTGAAATTGTCTAGAGTGTTTGCACCTGAATCTATTGGCCCTACCTTGTCCATACCAGTTGAAGCAATGGGTGACGGACCAAATCAGGTTCCAAGTGCTACAGATGCCAGAAATGAGAGGGTAGTTGATATCATAGAAGTGATGGTTACCATGATTCATAACATACAGATGCAATTGCAAGTCCAAGCGTCAACCATTGAGAGAATGAATTTGGTACACCCACAAGGATTGAGTACCTCTAAGCAAGTTGTGCCACAGTGTTTCTCAGAACCTGTATTAGAAGACACAGAGGAGATTGTGTATCAGAAACCTTTGATCATTCAAAAAGCTCCCACATTCCGAAAGTTGAATGAGGAGGATGTCCCTTCCAGGGATAGACGGAACAGATCAGATGAATTGCTAAGAGCTATGAAGGCCTGGGATGATCAGATAATCTGCCAAAGAGCTTTCCCTCCTAGAAGGAATCAGTCAATGGCACAGACTGCCAACATTAATGCTAATCCATCGATCTCAAGGAATCAGAACCACACTCCTGCTCCGCAGAGGTTGGAAAATAAAAGGCAGTTTACTGATTTGGGCATGACAAAAAATAGGGCTCTGAAAGTTTTGGTACAGGCTGGAAAATTGAAGGTACTCACACCTCATCCTCTACCATGTCCACTTCCGTTGAAGTTTCAAATGGATCTATTCTGCAAATATCATAACCAACATGGTCACCATACTGAAAATTGTAACGCTTTGAGGCATGCTATACAAGACCTGATAGATGCAGGAGAAATTGAGATCCGAGCTAGACAGAAATCAATGGAAAATGGTCCTCCCCTTCCCCATCACACAGTCAATGGAGAGAGGCATGGGTTCCAACTGAGACAGTCCAAGCTGAAATAGAGGGAAGCGTCACATATGGTGATGAAATGAACAGGGTCTCAATCCAAGAAGTGCGGCATGAGCATGGGGTATACTTTTCAGAAATCTCTCAGTATAAGGTGACGATGGGGCAGAATGATAAGGGATCAGAAGGGAATGCAGCCCAAGATATCAATCTCAGAGGATTCTAAGTCAACAGCAACATCATGGCAATCACAGAATCAAATCCCTCAGGTTTGGACTGGGGTATCCCCCTACCAACCAAGATCTGAAACTGATAGAGGAGAAGCAGAGGAGAGAAAATGATACATTTTGAAAGCTTAAGAGGAAAGGTCCAACAAAGGCAGCAGCCAAGAGTCACAGAAGATGACAACCATATGAGGACAGATGAACCGGTCTACCAAGCACAGTTGGCAGCATAGAAGAAGATGAGCAGATCACTCCATACTTGAATACACTCAATGGGAACTTCGTCAAAGAATGAGAGGACATTGCATTTATGTGGTTTCTCTGAACCATGGCTGGATAGAAACCTCCAAAGACAAGAACCCGATTTTTGAGTTTTTCTTTGACTGCACCATTGGCTAGATAGAGATGGAAGAAATCAAGATTCGAAGGCTGAGCAAGGAACAAAAGTCAGAAGCAAAGGCGATCGACATCGACAATCTGTTCGACGAGGACCAAGTTCTAATGCTCACTGGAGAAGACCAAGATAGAGATCCTGATCCACAACAATTCATACTCCCTATCAATGGAATGATCCCCAAACTGAAGTTTTTTATGTTTTGTTTACCCGAAGATTTTGTCATGTAATCACTATAGTATGGCCATGTTTGGGCCCAAAGTCTACGAGTCCTCAAATAGGTTGAATCTTTTGATAGTGTTGACTCCGTTCCATTTGGAACCTCCTCTTATGTACCTCTGTTTCCAAGCGTTAATAAAGAATTTTTTTTTCAATTTTGTTGTGTCTACTTCTCCTAATCTCTCATTTTCTAACTCTAACTTTGATGATGATAAGAATAAACCATATCCTAAAATTTTGCAATCCATCAAAGCCTCGGAAGAGAAGAAAGCCCAACCTGCCGGCGAGGATTTCAAGATGATCAATGTCGGCACGGAGGAGCAATTACAAGAGATCAATATTGGTGCCGGCGAGGATTTCAAGATGATCAATCTCGGCACGGAGGAGCAATTACAAGAGATCAAGATTGGTATAACCTTGACAGAAGAGGAGATAGCCCATTTGGCAGAATTATTGAAGGGATTCCAAGAGGAATTTGCATGGTCTTATGAAGATATGACAAGCATAAACCCAGAAGTGGTATAGCACAAGATACCCTTGATCCCTAAGGTAAAGCTGCATAAACAGAAGTTGAGTTGGTTGAAACCTGAGCAGACTTTAAAGACTGAGTAAGATGTCAAGAAGCAGTTCAATGTCAGATTCTTGGAAGTATCAAAATACCCAGAATAGTTGGCCAATGAAGTTACTGTGCATAAGAAGGATGGCTGATTGAGAGTATGTGTTGATTACAAGATTTTGAATAAGGCTAGTCCTAATGATGATTTCTTTCATTGCCAAAGGTAGATATCCTAGTCGATGACACAGTCAACCATAGAAGGCGTGGAGCTGGGGTATGACTAATAGATCCAAAATGGGAGTTCACACCATTCTCGCTTTGATTAGAATTCAAGTGTACAAGCAGTACTGCGGAGTACGGAGCTTGCATCACCAGACTTAGAACATCCCTCACGATCAACATCAAGAAGTTGAAGGTTTGTGAGAACTTGTCCATCATTGTCTACCAAGTCAAAAGGGATTGAAAAAAAAAAAAAAAAAAAACCAAAAAAAACCAAAAAAAAACCAAAGATGAAAAATTGATACCGTATCGACAGTGTACAATCAATTTGGCTCAAGAGTTTACAAAGATCGAGTTCGACTATTCTCCAAGGAACACAAAAAAATATGCCGATGCATTGGCCACTTTGGCTTTCAATGATCGGTGATGATCCTGTCGAATGCACAAGGCCCTTGGTGATCGAAAAAAGAAGACAGCCAGCATATGTAGAAGTCAATGCACTGACAGCTGATGGTATACCTTGAAGGAATATACCCTGCAGAAGCAACAACAAGAGAAAAGAAGTCTTTAAGGCGATATGCTACGCAGTTCATCCCCTGTGAAGATATCCTTTATAAAAGATCCTATGATGGGGTATAATTGAACTTTGCCGACGAAGAGCAAGCATAAACCCTCATTGAGCAGATACATCAAGGAGTCTGTGGGCCTCATCTTTGGATGCCCGGATGCTTGCAAAGAAGATTCCGAGAATGGGGTATTATTGGAATTACAAAGGAAGCGGACACGCGAGTTTGTGAAGAAGTGTCACAAATGTCAAATCTTTGCCAATCTGATACATATACCACTTACAGAATTACACACTATCAGTTCGCCCTGGCCATTTTCAACTTGGGGTATAGATGTGATCACCCAAAGGCGTCAACTGGGCATGAGTTCATTTTAGTAGCCATCGACTACTTTACCAAGTGGGTGGAGGCTCAATCATACGCCAAGCTCACCGCCAATAAGGTAGCCAAGTTCCTTCAAGAGCACATCATCTGTCGGCACGAGATGCCTCACGCTCTAATCTCATATCAGGGTCAACACTTCAGAGGAAAGGTACAAGAATTGTGCGAGAATTTTAGTATCCAAAGGCACCGTTCTTCCCCTTACCGGCCACAAATTAATGGAGCAGTAGAGGCCACTAATAAGAACATCAAGGTCAACCTCCAGAAAATGGCAGAGTCACACACTGACTGGGCGGATAAGTTACCATATGCACTATGGGCTTCTGAGAACTCCTATAAGGACCTCTCTTTGGAGTCACACCATATTCTCGGTATATGGTATGGAGGCAAGATCTCCGGTAGAAATGGAACTACCATCCTTGAGGATCCTAATGGATTCCCAAATCCCTGAGGCTAAATGGCTTCGATCCCATTATGAAGAGTTGTCTCATTGACGAAAGGAGGATGAAAGCAGCTGATAATGCAAAGAAATACCAACAGAGAATGGCCGTCACTTTCAACAAGAAGGTCAAATTTCATCACCTGATGGTAGGAGATCTTGTATTAAAAGAACAAAGAGCGTCTATCCATGACCCTAGGGGTAAGATTTGTCCGGACTAGAGCGAGCCATTCATAGTGAAGGAAATTTTACCAGGAAAGGCAGTTCGACTGATAGATCTGGACGGTAAAGAGCTACAATATCTGACCAACCTCGATCAGTTGAAGCGATGATATTTGACTTCTTCACCCTCCAAAAAAAAAAAAAAAAAAAAAAAAAAAAAAGGAGGATGCAGTTGGTCATGAAAGTCGACCGTTTTGGATGAACTTCATGACAGGTTTGGGCTGGATTCTCTAAAGAGGTTATTACACCCCACCACTCAGGATTGGTTCCATCATCTTGTCATTATTAAAGGAAGAACTTCCTGCTTTCTGGCTGAACTCTTTCATCCGTTCATCTATCCAACGGATTTCCCAAGAGTCACATATTGAGCCCATCTTTCATATCTCTTGATATCAACCTTAGTGGGTGTGTCATTCCAAAAAATTGTAATGATAATCTGGCTGGAACTCTTATCTGTCGTTCATTACATTCAACGACGTCCAAAGGTTCCAAAGAGCCCTTCATTCTATAAGCCTATAAAGTGGTATCTCTTCGAAGAGATCGACCATTCCACATAAACAACCAAAAGATCCTCCTGATGGGAATCTCATCTGGATAGCTTCATATCAGCCAAATGTGGCCTTCATTTTCTCTCACCTAACTTGTGACTCAGAAACTTAGGTCCAGACAAGGTCATACATATGTGCATTTCATGCACAACTCACTAAGGTTTTCAATGTGTCTATAAGGTAAGAAAGTTCCAATGATTCCCCTACCCATTCTGTTGTGAATCAGAATTTTCTCTAAGTCGTTCCAGTGAGTGTTTAAGAACTTCTACTCATCAGATAGAATGGCCATGGTGGATAAGGCATCGAGGGAGTGGAGTTGGCATAAAGAACTTGCTGAAGATAATTTGTTCTAAGGGAGGTCCACTGGTATGCTTTCTCCAAATGGTGATAATAAAGCATGTACCCAAGTTTGTCAAAAATGGCTATTCGGTGATGAGGTACAGATGGCCCACATGTTCAAGAAGGTTTCGTCTGTCTCCGTTATGAGTGGCAAAAATGTGCTTTTTTTATCTTTACCCTCAATTGATACAATCTCGGGTAAAGAGGGGTATCTGTAAGCACCCCATTTTTGACATCCCCAGCCATGAACAAGAGTCTTGATGGGCATATTC